>OX387339.1:10255700-12655700 GCA_947562085.1 Eudonia lacustrata
CGGCGCTACATGGAGCTAAATTAGAAAACTCGTGGCCGTTTGTTATTAGTGTTCCGATAACAGAGTTGTTAGAATTATCATGATACATTCTAGGTATTTTATCTGCTAGTATAGACCCTATCGTTGAAAAGTACTCATTGAAAATCCCACAAATCTTGTCTGTGCTAGTTACTAATTCAGAACTGACTAAAAGTTTTGGAGGAGCACAACTTTGTTTTATTTTATTGTAAGTTAAATTGTTTATAAGAGACCACATTTTTTTGGGGTTATTAGTACAATTTGTAAATACTTTATAATAATAAGAATTTTTCGTGTCTTGAATTAATTTAGCTATTGTATTTCTTTTGTGTTTAAAATCATTTTCCAACTTTTTATCTTCTCGGTTGTTTTTGTGCTGCATCCATAGAGAGTTTCTTTGACTGATTCCAGTAATTATATTAGTATTGATCCAATCTTCTTGAGGAGGATTCAATATTTTTCTTCTTAATACTTTATTGTTTTCTATAAGTTGTTTTATTTTGATTTCCAAATCAATGTAGTTATCAGACTCTGTCCCCATTCCTTGTGATTCTATGGAGTCGATTAGTTTCTTGTAGTCTATTGCTTCATAGCTTGAACGTATTTTTTGAGGGGGATTATATTTATTTAATTGCAAGTAAATTTGTCTGTGGTCCGACATTGATGAATTTATATAAGCGAAGTTAAAATGCTCGTCTTTTAAATTAGTGCTGACGTGGTCTAAAATAGATTTCTTTGTGACGGAGTCTCTGGTACAGTGAGTTTTGTTAATTTTGTTCAGTAATTTGTGTCCTGATTCATTAAGTGTTTGCTTGTATTTTTTCAATATTTTGTTCTTAGTTAGCAGGTCTATATTGAAGTCTCCAAAAACTATTGCTCTCTTTCGTTGTTGTAGTTGTGCGTCATATACTTCTAAGAATTTTTCATAATTTGTGTGACCAGGATTGTACACTAATCCGATATCTAGTGCGAATTTCTCTATGTGTAGCCATAGATAGTTATTTCCATCTTCGTATGTTGATTCAGTTAGATTATGTTTTAGGTTATTATGTACATATGCTGATACTCCTCCACCTCTAATATCCGTCCTGTAGTTGTAATAATGCGTGTAGTTAGTTATCTGTAGTTGTAATATTTGATTTTCATTTCGTATCCAGGTTTCTGACACTAAAATAAAGTGCACAGTTGTTGGTATTGACTTTATTATACACTTTAGTTCGTCTAGTTTTCCTTTCTTTCGGATACTTCGAGCGTTTAAATATAAAAATGTCAGACGTGATTTTTTAGTCTGTATTTGTTGGTAATCGTTAACGATTTGATAGGTAATAGTGTCGGGTGAGGTACCATTTATAACTGTTGATTGAAGTTTTTTGGAATTGATTTTACAATACTTGGTATGCCATTGATGTATTTCATAGTTATTTCACTCTCTCCGTTGTTTATTCGTCGTGTCAGTTCGTTTTTTACGCTCTGAAAGTATTTCTGCTGGGCTGGTGTTTGGTCAGAATAAATTTTGATATTAACTGGTAATTTATCTTTGTTACGAAGTAGTAGAAGTGCAGGTTCTGGTTTATCAAAGCAGACTTTGACCCTACGTGTTTTTCCTGGGTTAAACTTGCCGATACGGAAGATCTTATTTGGTTTAGGAATATCTCCACTCACAACAGAGGTTATATTTAAAACATCAGATTCATCTTTAAGAATTCTCTCTTGGGTGTTAGTGGGGTTCTGCTCTGGTATACCAACCATAATGATGTTATTTTCTCTCTTTTTGCGCTCATGAGCTTCGCGGATTATTTGTTCGCTTAAACACAATTGATCAGTTTGAGTGGATTGTGGGCTAATTTTAAATTCCTTAAAATCAGTTTCAAGTAAGTTCAATTTATTTTCACCACTTGATAGTTTTGTTTCTAACGTAGATAACTGGATTTGTATGTTGCCGTGTTCTGATGCTATTTTTGATGTTTCAGATTTGATATCCTGAATCTGCGCGCAAATATCTGCTACATTAGTGGTTATTAAGTTTCTCGTTTGTTCATGTGACACTTTTAGCTCGGTAATTTCACTTTTAATGTCGACTATGCTATCGTTCACTTGACCAATCATCTGAGAGTTTGAACCAACTAAATTTTCTAATAATGACGTTACGCGCGATAGCTCATTTCGCATTAATTTAATTTCTTCTGAGCACGGGCACTCGTGCTCAGGTTGTTTTCGTTTTCGGAATGTTATTTGCGCTTCGGTTAATTCACCGCATATTTTTGATAAGTCCGGTTGCGAGCCGCCTCCAGTGACGGTAGTAGGTGGAGAATGTGTTACATTCATTGTTCGGATTGATTCTGTTGTTTTGCACTGTAATATTGTATCGATGCAGTGATCCAAACAAATGCGATAAACGCACCAAACGCAGGGTCAGTGTGCGAGCGAGTCAAAAATAGCAACCGCACTCGTCCCGCGGGGGTGAACCGTGCCGTCCCGCTCGCTGGTTCAATATTGTAGTCGATGCAGTCTATATTTATCACATTTAAAACGGTATAAATCACATGACACAGGTCATAGCAAAGTAGTTCTATTCAACGTAACTATAAGTATTAAATTTGAAGAGCACTAATTGAAAATGTTTTAGAAAAAAGTTATACGTGTCCACACTGTTCGGCGGTCCGGTGACCACTCTTTACTATTATCATCATCATCATCGACCAATATCAGTCCACTGCTGGACGTCGGCCGTCGTCGGCCAATCATCAATAACACATTCATACATTCGCGGATTTAGACATTTAAGGAATTAGACATTCAGGGAATTAGACGTCATCAACCAAACCGACAACGACGTTTGTAAAGCATTAAAAAATATATCAGTATTTAGACCAGAGTCGATAATTTTTGAAACCAAACAAAATCATAGTAGGATGAAACCCATTGGAAATGGAAGAGAATATAACCAAATTGAAAGGAAAAATAATTTACTGGCGATCTGAGGTCGGCAAGTGGAAGGGGGGGGAGTTAAGGGGAAAAAACGGTTTATCTCGATTTCCGGCAGAACTACAATTCCTATGGAAAAAAGTTAACCCTTTCACCGCCCATCTATCCTGCACGCGATGTCCCGCTGTACGCCAACGTATAAATGTATAACAGATTCTATAGTACGAAAGCAAGGATGGCGGTAACCTCATATCAATAATTTAAAAAAATGTGTAAATTTAAGTTTGTATTTAAATTTACAAATAGTATAAATAAACACTGATACATTATAATGGTATTGTGTTTTATTTTATAATCATTTTTTATAAGAAAAATGAATATCCATTACCAGAGACAAAAAGGGTTGTCTATGCTTTTATTTCATTATCGAGCTTTGCTGGTCTATACTTAAAATAGACGTTTCATGTATGTGTTAACGTTCAGTTTTAATGTTGATAGGTATACAGCTTATTTTGGTTAAGTGGCTGGCTTACAGACTTTTAAGTACCGCTAACTTTAACTACCGCTGAGTTACCGAGTGTACGTTCTCTGTGTACGTTTTGATTTACAATAAAAATTTGAATAGTGTTTTAGTAGCCGCTTTCTTGTTTATACACGCACGAACGAGAATGGACAGTAAGTACCTTCCCTTTGTACGTCATAAATAAATACATTTACCTACTAAAATAAGAAGAGCGCACAGATACAAAGTATAGTCACAGTCTAGTAATTACATTCAGTCAGTCATCGGAGGCGTTTCTGAATCAGGTTCCACACCTTCTCAAATCCGCAACAACTCATAAGAATAACAATTACTCATTTTGTACTGTTTAGGTTTTACAACGATACACACGTGCGCACGTTTGTTTTGTTTGTAACGCCCGGCACTATGACACGATGACCTTGACACCTGTGCGCTTACGACGTCACGAGTTTTCTAGAAATGAAGTCGGTGGCGATTGGTAGTACTGACATCTTGCCATTACGTAGAGATGGGTGTTGCAATATCGAAAATCCCAAGTACACTTAATTAATTTTAATGAAGTGATTTGATACGTACATTAATTTTAAAATTTATTATGTTATACGTTATAAACTGACCGGAATTTATTTTCAATCATAGAATTTATGAACATTTGTATGAAATAAAACAAAGTAAATTTATAGAATTGCAATGAATGCAACTTTCGCGTCACATCACTGGCCTACTTGATATGAAGAGTCGTTGGTTAGCGGGACATACAAATATTTGAGACGTTTTTGTTTTAACCATTTTAAAATACAAAAATAGTCTGTTTTGCCTCGGAAAATAAAAAATACTTTCAGTTCTTCAGTTAGTTACAAAATGACAAAAGAAACAAATGTTTTATTGCCTACACCCCCCCCCCCCCTCACCCTACTATGAATTTGTTTTACTTTTTACCTATTTTTGAATGAATGAATGAATGAATGAAAAAAAATGCTATTGTTGTTTTAATAATTATATTCTTATTATAACTCATTAATACCATCAACGCTAACCTCAAAACAAATACGGATAAACTTGATTTTAAAATATTGTTTTTGTTAGTCCAAGGTTTACAAGCTGGAACTAAACCAGCTGCCTCATTCCACAAAACGTGGACTCATGATAGTAATCTTGAGTCCACATTTTGTGGAATAAGACGCAACGAGTGTGAACATTTAAATATTTATAAAGGTAGGTACCTGTTGTTGTTTGAAGTTGAAGGTGCCGTCTGGTGAGTACTTGCACGTCCATTGAGATAGCGGCTTAACCCTTCTGTTGCAGTCTGTAAACTTGACGTACTGTTTCTTGTTACGTCTCCACAAAGTAGGTTGCTTGCAAGAGGCTCTGGTGAAGAAGGTCGCTCTGGCGACGAGTTCGCTAAAAGATTTTTGTTCATGTTAAGATCTAACTTATTAAAGCTAGAATATGAAAAGAATTAAAAAGTATAGTATACTTACAATTGAGCAAATAACTTATAAAAAGTTCCTTCATTGACGAAGACGGAATCTGTCAAATAATATCATACATAAGTACAGGATATCAATTATTATTACACACTGGGTAGCCCACGGCTATGTCACGAAACGTTCATTACCCGTGACACCCCTTTGATGATACCCTCAGGGTGCTATGGGGAATCGCTATGGCCCGTGACACCCTCGTAGAGATGTGAAACTCGAAGTGTAAAATAAACAAGAGTTACTTACTGTATGGAAATTTATTATGAATAAACCTTTCTGCTAAGCTAGTAAACAAAATAATCAGAGAACAATATAATAAGTATTTTTGGATATCTGCTGCCGCTTGTTGCTCCTTTGAGTATGTAAAAGTTTTTGAAGAGTTACGTAAAAGAAAAAAAACCCTCAGTTCCACTTCACTTCTAGATAACGATATAATAGATTTATGACAGTTAAGGCCTATTCAAACCTGAGCGGTATTCGCTGCCGCTGTAGGTAGAGGTACATGCACATGTACCCGTTGAAAAATTGGTATCGTGTTATCAAAAAAGTTCTTTTAATAAAAATTGATTTAATCAATTTCTTGTAATCCATTTTGTGATATTATTTGCCCTAATCACAAAAAAATAAACAAAAGTGAATCGCAACAAATGTCAAAAATATTGTATTAGGTAAAAGTTTGTATTAGGATAGTAAAATGAGGTTTGATTGAATAGTACCAACACAACTCTGAATAATCAAGTATAATCTAGGAGTCCACATGAGACGAAACGGTTTTTTTTACTGCGTAAGTATTAAATTATATTAATGTTTTAAATCAGTAAGATAAATAACATAGTAGTCCATCACTAATAGACGATGGTGTCACGGGGCATAGCGATTCCCCATAGCACCCATGGGAGTATCATCAAAGGGGTGTCACGGGTAATGAACGCCACGAAACGTGGTCTAATAAAAAAAACAAAAGCCTCTTTTATTCAGAAATAGCGACATCCTGAGATTTGAGACTTTCCGTTCCACTCATTAACTGTATTTCCAAATCTGAGATCATTAACTATCAAAAGGACTCGCAAATTCCATTGTTATGATTATGGTGACGCAAGTCATTAAAGAAAAAATAACTTCACTAAATCGACTGGAAATTTTTCAGTGTAGTCTTTAATTAAGAATATTATTTATTTAATTTAAATAAAACGGTTACATAACCAAATACAATAATTAAATATATTCAAATTTAAATGAAATGAAACAAGGCCGTACATTAAATTATAGTGCCTAAAAACACAAATGTTGAAAAAATTTCCACGAGCAGGATTTGAACCCGCACCCTTCTGACATACCGGTGTTCTTCCAATTGAGCTATCGTGGTTCTAACCAGCCCGCCGAAATTATTCAACACTATTTACTTTTTACTTTGAAAGCCAAAGGCGCCCATTCAATGTCAACAACTACCGTCATTAACATCTGATCATAATATTTTTACAAATACTAAAGATCAGTTAAGAAGTAGGCAAGCTATTTATAAAATGTATTTGTTTTGTATATATAATTTTTAACGCAAATTTTGTTGCGAACAAATTACAAAAACACAAATGATGAAAAAATTTCCACAAGCAGGATTTGAACCCGCACCCTTCCGACATACCGGGTCAGGTGCTCTTCCTATTGAGCTATCGTGGTTCTAACTTACAACTAATAATAAAATACCCGGTATGTCAGAAGGGTGCGGGTTCAAATCCTGCTCGTGAAAATTTTTTCAACATTTGTGTTTTTGCGTTAAAAATTATATAAACATTTTATAAATAACTTGCCTACTTCTTAACTGATCTTTAGTATTTGTAAAAATATTATGATCAGATGTTAATGACGGTAGTTGTTGACAAAAAGTAAATAGTGTTGAATAATTTCGGCGGGCTGTTTAGAACCACGATAGCTCAATTGGAAGAGCACCTGACCAGGTATGTCAGAAGGGTGCGGGTTCAAATCCTGCTCATGGAATTTTTTTCAACATTTGTGTTTTTGTAATTTGTTCGCAACAAAATTTGCGTTAAAAATTATATAAACATTTTATAGTGCCTACTTGATTGCTCGAATCAACACAATTTTTTCAGTATAATACTATTATTTATTGTGTGGTTTAACTTCTTATCTTCTATATTAAAAGTACTTTACCTCCATGTAATATAACCGTTGGACATCCCGTAAAATTTAATAGTTGTATAGTTATAAATAAACTGTATTTTATATGTTTTGTATAAAAATATATTTTTAACAAATCACACATACACAAAAAATATTTTAATGGAACTCTACTTACAGAGTCCATCACATTGCTTGAAGTAGAAGTTATTCTGTCGTCAAACAGTCGCATCAGGAGTTGCATAGGTACCTTAAACGCAAATTAATTACTTGTCATAAATAAATTCCTTTATTTTAAATATATTTTATATCGTCCATCGTCATAATAGAAATATAATAAAGGAAAATCATACGAGTAGATGCTTGTTGACGTCTATGAGTGCAGCAGTATCAGTAGTATGTGAAAATTTATTTCTCCATTTTTGTAAACTGATAATTAATAATTCTATTTTGATTTTCCAAGCCTTTATCGTAACTTACTTTTAGGAATTATTTTTATATGAATGTTACAATTGCTAGCTAACTAAATAAACAATCGATACTTACCGACCGACCTAATGAAGGACTCTGACCAGCCTGCAAAACAAAAAACACAATTAAAATTCCTATACAATTATGATAAATAAAGTACGTTTAAAACAAGTAGAGTGTCTCCACTAGCGCCGGCTGCCGAAACGTCTTTAGGAAATAGAGGTTAGAGATGCCACGAATAGTGATTTGGCCGAATACCGAATACCTAATATTCGGCCACGTTCTCGGCCGAAGCGCGTCCCAAAATATTTAATAAAATTGATTCCTATGTTGTCATTTTGCTAAAATGTCTGGAAAAAGGCCTTTATTTAAATTATTTCACGCATTACAACTTACCACTGATAGATTTGAAGTATTGAAGTAATAATTTGAGATTAAAAAAATAGATACACATTTAAATAAGATGTGATTTCCATGATTCGTTGAGTAGGTATTAGGTATTCGGCCGAATAGTACGCAGTATTTCATATATTTTAGCTACCTCTAGTTTGTATATGTGATTTTTATGCTAAGTAGAATATCTTGTTAATAATGCAATTTAAAATGTTGACAATTAATTTGTTAAATTGGCGATTGAATAAACAGGAGTTAAAACAAATTATCTTGGCAAGGTAAGGTGTTTTATTGATTGTTTCCGACTTTTTGTGAATATTACTTGTTTATACCGTCAATTCGAAGAAAAATTATTATTGGTAATCTGTGCTTTTTTTTAATGTTAGACGGGAGAAAGTACTTTATTCATGTGTCCTTTTTTAGGGAAAACAGGCGTAAGAAGTAGGTAGTAGGCAACTTTTTTGAGTTGCTGGAAACTCAAAAGGTAAAAATGCAATTTTGACGCCATATGAAGATGCGAAAAAAAAATGGCACAACATACACAAAGTAAAATGAAAAAGTTAAGTTAAAGGTATGGATAGCATTGTTATATTTCAATCAGAAAATTTATATTTAAGGAGTCCGAGATACTGTAACGACTTATGAGAAACTTTTTTTTAATACCTACACGGCTAATGACTCCATACCACCTGATGTTAAGTGGAAATGGAGTCCAGACGCAAAGACAACTGGTGCAGGGTGAAAACAACGCAGCATCCTCACTCTGCCGGCACTTATTTTATATTAATGTGTTTAGTTGTAATGACACTACACCACCTATACTTTATTATTTTGAGAAGAAACGATGTACTTTTATGTTGAAAAAACTTAAAGGTCAACTTCAATTGAAAATAGGCATTAAGGATAGGTACTTTCAATACGTGGTTAAATAAAGTCGAAAAAACTGAGCGAAGAGAAGGAGATATCTAGCTGCAAGTTTATGGTGTGATTCCGTAGCAGCAGACGACGACACGTCGTGTGTAGCCTGGGGCTTGCTAAATGTATTTTTTTGTTATATGGTCAATAAATGATTCTGATTCATCCGCATTTGCCAGATGTGGTAAAGGTCATTTGTCCGCGTTAATGGAGTCCTATGCAATGAAGATTGATTTGGTTTAGTAAAATTATTTTAAATACCTATTCCTACTGAATGACCAACGTGTTTAATAATGAGTTCGGCAGCTAGTGCGGTACTGGGCGTCTCGACTCGCGATCCAACCGGCGCGAGGCGTATCTAACCGGCACCGCGTGGAAGCACTCTCAAGATTTACTATAATTTAAGCAAATTAACATACATCAATATCTTCTTCGACTGCCAAGCAGAGCTCAGACGGAAGGGTTAACCTCATCAACGCCTTCATTGTATCAATTTCCTCAACTTTGCTTGCGTACAGTAACTTTTTGTACTCGATCTCCCTTTTCAGCTTCTCGTATTCTTTTCTACACAGGTCACTGCTACAAAATAAAACAGCTATCTTCAGTTTTGTAAAATTAGAAAATAGTATTTTTTTAACTAAACACCCAAAGAAATTTTGCATTATCAAACATACTTTAATATCACGTTTAATCGGTATTGATACTTCGTAAATTTTGTCATAGATGCCGAGCGCGAAGTTTAAACTTCATTTCTTCATTAAGCGTCATTCTATATTATATCGCTGCGCAATATTTAGCAACGAGTTCAATTAAAATTAATAGCTTCACGAGCATATTTTGAGAATGATTACCATGCGCAACATATTTTAAAATACGAGTTAATAGGTGTTACTGTAACTTATAGCCTCTAAAATTAAATTGGTTATTGACGGCATTTTCGCACAGCAAAGTTAATACCGTTTATTCGCGGCCATAGAACTATATACTTAAGTACATTTTATAACATTGCCATTATTCGTCTTTAAAATGCTACAAGCGTTTGAGTTCATATAAGTTTAACTATTAAAAAGAAAACGTTCACAGCTATTTGAAACTTAAAATTCGCTCGAACGAAGTACCTCATGACGCTATGCTTCTTTATTTTATTAAATGAATAGGTACAATCGCGTTACTTTTAATTCTTTATGAGCAACTCGACATTTCAAAGTACCAATGTATCATTTGAAATTTCATGCAAAAGAAATTGAATGAATAGCTGGAACTCAAACCTTAACTCCCGCTGTATACACTTTTCGCACATACTGTCCGCTACTATGGTGCCCTCTTTCCTTAGCTTGCTTGGTCCAGCTGAGAACAAAATCAACAAACGCCAAGCAAAACATAACATTAGCATTTTATAAGGTAGAAAAAGACAAAAAGACATTTACCTCAATCAAACCAACGTTTTACGTGCCACATTCAAAAATTTGATGGCAACCATATTTTTTTAAAGATTTAGCCTGTATGAAGCAAACAAGATAAATTTTGCATCTCTTTTATGTAGTAAATACTTGAAAGAATACTAATTAAGTATTTTATTTAGTACTTTTAATATAGTGACATAAGAATTAAATTTAAAAATATTAATCAAACTCACATGGAAAATGAGAAAAAAAATCAACCACAATATCTTCTTTTGTTATGAGGGAATATAAGAGCATTTGGAAAAAAGCAGTATGTTAACGAATGTTCGATATATTGTCCCTGCCTCTTTTAATAATTAAAAAAGTACCAGCATATGCTTCCAGGGCATTATTAACAAACATTTATTTCAGATAATGATATCCATACTGAGCACAAACATTATTAATATTATTTGTAGTTTACAACAAAAGCCTATAAATTGATTTTGTTTGATAATTTCGCAACATAAAATAAAGTGTTAACAGTTTTATGAATTATATAGTAAAACTATAATATGCAAATTGCATTTTATATATTAAGTATTTAGTTATCTTAAACAAGCAACATTTAATAAATACAGTTTTGGTAACTTATAATAATTTGACCATTTTATATACGGATCTCATACGGTACATTTGGTGGTTAATGAAATAATAAAAGCAATATTAGTTACATGTATTATAATATTTAAGTATTCATCGTAGATTGGGCAGAAAAACATAAATCATAACGGAAAAACATGGCACGGAAAACGCAGCAATTTTTTCACATTTAAGAAGGTTTTTTACATAAACTTTTAGTTTGCAAATGCAGTACATAACAAGTTTGGTTACTCATATTTTTTTAATAATTCAAACTTGTGAAATCGTAGTATTATTGTTAAAATATTAACAAACAATGTTCATAAATGTATAGAACTACTCTATAATTTATTGTAATAAAATTAAAAGTAAAAAATCACAGTTTTGGAAATTATTTTGCACAAGAATAAATAGTTTTGCAAACAAACATGATATATAAAATAAAAATAAAAGAGATGACAAGTATAATCGTAATAATACCATAATAATTACCTATGAATACAATTAAATTGAAACAAATATATTAAATTAGTATTTGTATATTTTTATCTATACCTATTTTATTTTTTTAACTATTCTAGCTAAGAAGTAGCAATAAATATTGGCAAAGCAATTCCTGCAAAAAGCAAGCGCCAGTTTTATCATTCCCAACAATAACTGAGATAAGTTAACCATAAGTTTTGTCTCTATCACACGATTTACACTTAAGAGACGAAACATATAAGTAGCTAACTGATACATATTAAAAATGGTTAAACTGAGTTTAATTTACTTAATTTTAAGCATACATTAAAGTATAGTTCAGTTTCAGTTTTCAGAGTATAAAATAATATACTGCAGCAACTCAACAAGATTTTTAAACTTATTGCTAGGCCTTCCACATCACAACTAATATAGTAGATTTGATTTTTGTTCTTATCTTGATTTCCAGTTATGACAGCTGTTTAATTCGACTGTTTAAATATTCGCTTAAGCTTTTACCTTCTCAAATAGAAAACCTTTCTTTTCGTTTTTTTGTTATATCGCTAAGCAAAATGAATCAATCAGTATGTAGGTAATTATGTGAGGTGGAAATGTTTTGTTGCTATATTGCAATATCTAATTATGTTAGAAGAATAAATTAAACATTATTTGACAAGGCTTACCTTCACATATATCTGCATATGACCTTTTCAATGCACCATTCCTTATATTTGGTGGTGGTCGACTAGCATCAAACCTATCAAAAATATGAAGTAAAATTTGATAAGTGTAGTTATTTTTTTTTACAGAAATGAAGTATATTTTTTATTTTCCATTTAAGAACGTAGTAATACAGTACCATCACAAAAATATTATGTATGCTGTGCACTGCGCGCCTCTGGTCTACCCTTGACGCTAAATTGAACTCAGTCAAACATCTAACATTTTGTATTTTGCATGTGTCATCCACAAACAGTAGTTAAAACTAAAAATAAGTTTCTTATTAAAACTATCTAACTTGTAGCTATCCCTCTGATAGTATTATTATTCATTTCACTGCATCAAAAACAACAACACATGATAACTCTTAATTAATGCATGTATGCATGCATAGAATACCATAAAGTGGAAAATTATTCATATTTTTACAAAGAAATTAGAAAAAATATAGTAGTATAAAACTTACATTGGTGGCAAGGGTGGTGGCTGATTTAATCCTGGAAGGCTGTGTGTAGATGATGCTGAAATAGAGTTGTGGTGTATATAACAGGCTAGTTTAAATTTACTGCCACTGCTATGAGTTTTTTTATTGAATATTCTTTAGGCTATTTAGTTAGTTACTTAATAATTTATATAAATAACCAAAATACTTTATATGAGAAAACCTAGAATAATTCTTTATTTTATTTTATTCCACAATGAGATAATCCTTGACCTTAATCAAATACTAGAAAAATCAGCCTCAGGAAGCTCAAGTGGGAATCGAACCCACGACCTTTGGAGAACCGGTCCAATGCTCTAACCGCTGTGCTACCGACGTTCCAGAAGACTCGTTGAATTTAGCCTTCCTCAATAAATGAACTATTCAACACAAAAATTATTTTTCAATTCGAACCAGTTTTTCTGAGATTAGCGCATTCAACCAAACAAACAATATGCTTAAGACAATATGGTTGTAGCTAGCAAAGTGGCCACAACAAACACTACCACAAACCAAACAGAGTACAAAATGCACCATCTGAGCCAGAGACAGGTTGAGTGATACAAAATGACTCCCTATTTAAATTACCTACATTAAAAAAAAGACAATTTTTGTGTACTTGGTTTGGTTGGTGGTAGGACTTGTTTGTCCGCTTAGCTAGCTATCACCATCTTACCTAAAATATGTCCCAAGAACATCAATGTATGTAACATTGTGTTCTGCTAGAGATAAGATAGCCAGTGCCTCAGTAGTTGAGGATCTTGGGTGATGTGCGCTACCACCATTGGTCTTTTCTAATCATGTGAAATGAAGACACTGTGCTTACCCGTAAGATATAAAAATTATAAAAAATGGTTTTATCTGAGACAAGTATGTTTGTTGTATTAAAAGCATTACTGTACTGTATAATAAATTTAAAGGTGAAATAAGACATAAAACAGAACATTAATCGCAAAAAAGTTGGCTGCAAGGAATATCCAGAAGTATTATTAGACGACCTCCGTAGCCGATTAGCTTGCACGCCGGACTGAGCGGCGCTAACTCTGAGGGTCCCGGGTTCGATTCCCGGTCGGGTCAATGTCGAGAAACGAACTTTTCGATATTGTGTCGAGTCTGGGTGGTTGTGGTACCGTCGTTGTTTCTGATTTCCATAAAACGAGTGATTTAGCTCCTTACCTTGGTATCAGAACAATGTATGTGATGTTGTCTAATATTTTATTTTATATTATTTTCTCTTATGTTCCTCTAGAATGTAGACCTCCATAAGTAAGCTCATGCAAGAGCAGTATAGATGTAACAAGTTATAGAGAAATTAATAAAAAGCAACAAGGAATGGATTTAAAAATTTCAGTAAGTGACCCGAAGGTCACATTACCATCACCACCTGAGCTAAAGAACCTACAGGTACTTCTTTTATAAATTTCCTTGACATGGACCAAATCAGAGTCCTGATCTCATTGCACTAACCCAATATTTATAACATACCTATTATAAATTTAAATAAAGTCGTTCAAACAAAGTTCCAACCAACTGTATAGGGTTATTGTAAACTCGCCACGTTTTTAAATGCTCCACAATGAAAGTAAATCCGCCACACCTATAAAATATATGTGTATATTCGCCATAGGTAGATACGTGTTATTGTAAACTCGCAACCAATGTCGATTTTTATCAAATTTGCAAGAAGTACCGTCAGCAAGCAAGTTTGCTCATAATAAATATTTGGAAGTTATAATTTTGTCCACGCCAAGATGGACTGATGCATCTACTGGGAGGGGTCAAGGGATGTGGAGTGCGGGGAGCAGCAGTGGAAGATCATGCGCACAACCTACACCAGCAAACATTAGATAATTATAATAATATGTCACTAGCTGAAGTCTTACACAAAGTTAGCCTTTTGCAACAATTTAGAGATTTCATCATCATCATCATCAGCTCATTTTATGTCCCCACTGCTGAGGCACGAGCCTTCCCTATGGATGGATAGGGAGAACGGGCCATAAACCACCACGCGGGCCCAGTGCGGATTGGTGGTTGTTAACGACTGCTAATGCAGCCGGGACCAACGGCTTTACGTGCCTTCCGAAACACGGAGGAGCTCGAGATGATAAAGTTTTGATCACCCATCCGATGACCGGCCTTAGCGAAAGTTGCTTAACCTCAGCACTCGCAGGCCGGGCGCGTTAACCACTGCGCCATCGAGCTCCTCAGAGATTTATAATTCTTTTAGAGAGAAATTTATAATTCCTTTAGAGATTTATAATTCTAAAAATATTTAAACTGTAATCTTTTTAAACTGTGATTTTTAAACTAGGCTCAAGTCAATTATTTTACAAAACTTGAAGTAAAGTAGGATATTGCATTGCAAGTTAATCAGCTGACTGATTTTATTGACTGTGATTATAATTTGATATAAGTTGAATAACTTATCAATATTTCTGTGATTATTATATACAAAGATATATCTTAGGATTTAAGTCAATCAACGCATTGGTATACTTCTACCAAAATTTATTATAAAGACTGATTTTTTAATTAGATGAAAACTGTATAATAATTAAACAATACTTCTGTGATTATTAGATACCGTAAAATGGGGTGAATAACAACATTATTTGTAATTGACCAGTTCATATTCTTGTCAATTTGTATTGAATTTTAAAGATAATACATAGACTGCATGAGTTATGATCGCCTCTATCGTATTTATTCACCCCAGAAGGAGTTATATTGAAATAAAGCAACTTTTTGACTAAAATATTCCTTGTTGTGAATTACACCTCATACGGGGTCACTAGAAAAATGGTATATGGGGTGAAAAATAACACCTTTGAAATCAAAAGAGAATATTTGTAGTTTAAACATTTAAAAAATAATACCTTGATAAAGATTGCATGGTAACCTAAGCTATAAAGCAATTTGTGACACTTTTTGTATAGCTTTTAATAATATTAATACTGTTGTAAATACCCCTCTGCTGTTGCAAATAACCCCATCAATAGTAGATAATTGCAAAGTTAATCACCACCAAATCTAGTTGCAACTGGTCGACTGACTTTGACAGAAATACCGCGAAAATGGCAATTTTGTCAAAGGAAAGCATTGCAAACTTTCAAAAAATGAATTTTGTTCAAAAACATTAAAGTATGTTTTATGAATAAGCATGATAAAAAAGGCCGTTCAAAATGTTTTTTTTTCTTAAAAATGTTGTATGTAATACACCCAGCAGTTGCTTTTCACCCCATGTTACAGTACAAAGTTTTTGATTAACGTCTGACGCCCCGCAAGTTCACATGTGAACCTATAACAATTGGTTTTCTATTGTGTCTGGTTTTACGGTGCCGGACTAATTAATAAAATTTTTATTATTTTATATCATTAGGATTTAAGTAAATCAGTGCGTCGTAAACAATACTTCTGTGATTATTAGATACAAAGATATAATATTACTTATTTTATTTACATTTTGATGGTTTTATAGTATTAGGATTAAAGCTAACCAGCATATTGTATGTACCTATATGTCATTCCGTAATTAAAATTGTGATTTAAAATAAATAAATAATGATTTAATTATTTAAGTGTTTGATTTTTCTGCAGTTCATACGAGAACACCTAAAATGGCGAGTTTACAATAGAACAAAATAGTTAAAAGCAAATTTATTTTTAAAAGCTAGTGGCGGCGAACTCTTCTTCTCAACTCTTATGACGAGTTTACAATAACCCACCGTAATATACGGTAGATCAGGTGCCTAGTGTGAGTTTTGTTACGAATTCCATTACGTTAACGTAAACATAATCAAATGAATACTGATAGAAACAAAACTCACACTAGGCAGAGTGTGTAATGTATAATATAACAACATATTGTATAATGATCAAAACATATACAATCAAATGATATAGTTTTGTTTAATATAACACTTATTTAATATAATGATGGATTGATATAATTTTAAAATACATAATTTTGAAACATATAACAAACGATTGAGCTAAAATCATTTAATATAACAGCCTAATATAAGATATAATAATTAAAACACATAACATTTATCTAGTGTAAGAACATTTAGTATAACATTCATTTACGATAACACTATTTTTGTATAATACTTAAAACATATAATGATTACTTAATATAAAATCCAATTCATATAATATCATTTATATGCATTATGCAAGCATGCAGCATGCAAGCAAGCATGCAGCATGCAAACAAGCATGCAGCATGTATACCAACAGATTATTATGTCAATTGATTGTTATACCAAGTACATATCAATCAATCATTATTTGAAACGTTATTATCTTAAATGATAGTTATATAAAATGACACGTATATCAAACAAAATTATATGAAATGAATGTTATATTAAATAAGTTTTATTTCAAATGTCATTATTCGTTATGAGCGTTATACTAAATGGTATTATATAAAATGAACATTAGGTAAAGTAAACGTTATGAATGTTCAATTATATCAAATGTTGTTATATAAAGTGAGACGCACCGCACTAGGCACTCTGAATACAGTGGGTTGGATCTTCGTTAGAACAAGTTGCGAACGAAAAATTGGAAAAAATTTTTTTTGTATGGGAGCCCCTCTTCAATATTAATATAATTAATTATTTTTAAAGTGAATATACAAATAAATATTTTGTGAATATTTCAAGGGTCTACCTGTTGCCGTTATCAATGTCGAGCAAAAACGAGCAAAACAATCTCGTTTGTTGTATGGGAGCCCCTTTAAATATTTATTTTGTTTTTTAGTATTTGTTGTAATAACGGCAACAGAAATATATGTTCTCTGAATATTTCAACTGTCTTAGTAATGTAATAGTAATAGGGTACCATTTTACCCCTTGGGTATGGAACCCTAAAAAATGAGGGTTAGGGTGCAGGACTTAAAATTTCGAGCAAAAATAACGAAAATCATAGCTAACGAAAAATAATCAAAAGAGAAACTAACTTAAAGAAATATCAAAAGAAGACTGAAAATTTTCCGATGATTTTATATGAAGCCGACACTTAAAAATAAGTTTGGACTGAAATACTAGCTGCCCTACTCCTGTAGGTCACGTGATAGGTTAGAAATTTAAGACAATCGCAAAGCGCAGCGTAGCGATTGACTAGAATTTCCAGGTTATTTATTTTATTAGACAACAGAAATCTAGTTCCATACAAAACTATGATTTTCGTAATTTTTGTGAAAAAAGTTTTGCTCGACATTTATCTAAGTCCTGCATCCCCTTTGCGACACATCATGGCCCTAAGCGAAAAATTTTACAAGTCCAAACTCCCATACTAAAACATCACAAATTTTTTTAAGTGTTGGCTTCATACAAAATCATTGGAAAATTACTATAATATTGAAATATTTGTCTCTGTTTTTGAAAGATATGATTTTTGTAATTTTGTTAAGAAAAAGTTAGTGTATTTCTGGTGCACCCTTTGCGACACCCGGACCAAAATGAGGGTGTTTTAAAAAATTTTGTAAGGCATTATAACAGCTAGTAGGGAAATATGGGTTAAGTAATTTAATGCTTATCTCTTACCTGTATATAAAGCATGTGTCCCAGGCACTACCACTGATGGTTCTGTTGGTGGTGGTGGTGGAGGCGGAGGCATCACAGTCTGTAGAGATTGTGGGGGAGGCGGGGGTGGCGGCGCAGTCACCAGGGGTGGCGGCGCGGTCACCAGGGGCGGCGGCGGAGGAGGCGGCTGCGTCACATACTTATGCGGTGGGACGCCGTCCATTCTCGACATGGCATTGTTTGAAGCAGCAGCTGCTATGGCTGCATTCATAGCATTGTGCCTTTCCATCAACACTCGGGGCAACTGGCCAGTCGTACGAAAAAGATTCTCTTCTTCCTTCGACGCATGTAAATATGTACAGTTTGGTAAAGTACATCCTGTGCGATTTTGAAAGTTGTGGCAAAAATTTATTATTGTCCTCATTTCTTCTATTGTGCACTCGTGTCTAAATTTGCATTGGCCGTGTTTATTGCATATACCCCACACATAATTCCTACACACATCGACGTGAGAGTCTGACGAAGGCGCATTCCGTATGCGCGGGTCTGTTAATGCAGCGAATCGCACCGGTGCCGTGGTATTTACGGACGGCTGGCGGCCATTTTGTTCACTACGCGAAGTCATTGTCTGAAAACATTTAGTTTCTTGTTAAAATCTTAGCAAACATATATTATCGAAGAAAGTAGCTTTTAGGTAAATTTACTTACAATTATAGTTTTAAGTCAGCAACTGTGTCTTAGGTGTAAATCCTTTTTCACATCCCCGCCTCACCACATCCAACACTCCCTTTTTATATTTTGGTCTAGGTATCTTGATTACCACTTGGCTGAGCGTTGAGGCATAATAAATCCATTTTGATAAATTATAAAAAAACCTGACACCACCACCACTACCCTACCACTTCAAAATAATAAATTTGCGCCTATGTAATAGAATAACTCAAGCCATTTGTAACTACTAGCCAGTGTTGCCGCTAGTCACTCAAGAAAAAGTCCGAAACTGAACTGATTCAAAAATTACCCGAAATTACCCGTTTAGTAGATTTTTTTGTTATATAAAAAAGGTACGGTTTATTTTTACATGCGGTACGTTTATAAAAATTAACATACATTATTAACACTTGTTGATTTTCAACCGATTTATGTCTTCTAAATATGTAAGCTAAAAAAGAAAATAATTTTAATCATTTGGATTATTTTATGTAGTTTTTACGTAAGTATGATTTTGTTAATATAATCAATTGAAAATTTATAAAAAGAAAAATGAAATAAGTAAGTACCTACAATATTTTGCTGATAAACAATATTAAGTAAGTACCTTTTTTTCAGAAAATATCATATTTTCAGTTATTATCTTTAAAAATAAACAAAATTTGCCTTTTAACACGATTTTTCTTACTGTGCGTTTGGATATCTGACAAAAATCCCAAAATCCCAACACTTCAAATTCCTTAAATTATGATATTGATAGATGCACTGTTACAAAAATCGTGTTATACTTGATTTTTCATAGAAAGGAAAAAGATAATTATTTTTAACTACCAACTAGCCCATGAACTTCTCTAACTTGATAACAAAGAACAACACATCAATCACAATGCTCAGATAGATTTAACTCGTTATTAGAAACAAAGTGAGGTGGTTACCTTGTGTAAACGTGTATGTAATGTAGTCGCAAAAATACTCAAAATAAAATTACGCGGCAGTAACCGTTACCCAGAGACTACCCGCTCAAAGCCTAAATTACCCGAAATCGGGTAAAAATACCCGAAACGGTCAATTTTTTTTTCTCTTTTATTTGATGGCTTCGTGCGATAGCACATTTAGCCAGTGTCAAAGTAATTTTTCTTTCAAGTAATACATAAATAAACAATATTTCCTTCTTCCTCCAGTAATGATGATGAATGTTAATAGAAATGAGAAGTGAGAAATGATATACCCCCCAACCCCTAAAGTATCTCAGTAAAGATGTGGAGCTTTACTAAATGCACAGTGTTAAAAACTTACAGTGGTCCAACGCCTTTGAAGTTGCGCGAAATGCCGCCATCGTCTAGACCTTCGTCATTTTCTCAGGGTTATCACATAATTTTTTAGTCTATTTCGTATTTTGCTTATTGGTAGGTAGGTTTATGTATGTCAGGATCCTTAAGTAAAAGAAAATTAAGATTACAAAAAGATTTATTTTTAACAAAAAAACATTATTTTTTATTTAACACAAAAAGTTTAATTTTTTCACTGTATTTTATAAGTATATGATTCAGCTTCAGTGCAGCAATTAGCACTTAAACAATAAAAAAGAGTAAAAAAAAAGTTTAAAAAATAAATAAAAAAAACAATACTAGTATAAGAATGTGTAGTAAGAATACGTTTTTGTGTTAAATCTAGGACTACATTACCTAAAATATTAACGTTTGGGCTAGTTTAACATTTTCTGAAGGTTTGTTAAATGAAGCAACTATAAATATTTTTCGCTCTTCACACCAGTCCCATATAGCTTTTGCGACTGAATTTAGATGTGGGAACTGGATACCTCCCATGCGATTTATATAGCTGACTGCAGTAGTGTTATCTACTCTAAGCAATAATTGACAATTGTAACATTTTTTACCAAATATCTTATGAGCAAAGTAGGCCGCTAGTAATTCGAGTTGATTAATGTGTAATTTCTTTTCACTATTAGTCCAACGACCACTAGCTGTTTGCTCGTTACATACTGCCCCCCATCCCGTTGTTGAGGCGTCAGATAATATTTCTAACAAGTAACTATCATTCCTAATTCTATGTGCGGAATGATCAATTACACTTGTCCACCAATCCAAATCGTAAACTCATGTATTTTTCATAGTCATTATGACCTAATAATTGAATAAACTTACATCGTTCTAATTCTTTTGTATGCAGCCAACCATATTCAATCGCAGGGCAGGCAGATATTAATAAACCTATTAGTTGTGCGAATGTCCTTATTTTAAACCGTTTAAGTTTTCTAAGGTTTTCAATTTCTATTTTAATACGAATTCTCTTTTCCGGAGGTATTGTAATCTGCCATTTATGCGTGTCTATTATAAAACCTAAATAACGACAGTTCTTTGAGGGTATTTTTACACTTTTCAACATTTGTGTTTTTGTACTTTTTACTTCATTAATAATAAACCCTAGGGCTTTTAAAACAGACTGAGTGATATCAATATTTTGTAAACAATCTGTATATGTAATTCCTGTCAAAAATAAATCGTCTAAGTAAATGTTTATATAATTTTTTTAACGCAAATTTTGTTGCGAACAAATTACAAAAACACAAATGTTGAAAAAATTTCCACGAGCAGGGTTTGCACCTGCACCCTTCTGACATACCGGGTCAGGTGCTCTTCCAATTGAGCTATCGTGGTTCTAACCAGCCCGCCGAAATTATTCAACACTATTTACTTTTTACTTTGAAAGCCAAAGGCGCCCATTCAATGTTAACAACTACCGTCATTAACATCCGATCATAATATTTTTACAAATACTAAAGATCAGTTAAGAAGTAGGCAAGCTATTTATAAATGTTTATATAATTTTTTTAACGCAAATCGCAAGTTGCGAACAAATTACAAAAACACAAATTTTGAAAAAATTTCCACGAGCAGGGTTTGAACCTGCACCCTTCTGACATAACGGGTCAGGTGCTCTTCCAATTGAGCTATCGTGGTTAGTGTGGTATTGGAAGAGCACCGTATTGCACAGTATTTGTAAAAATATTATGATCGGATGTTAATGACGGTAGTTGTTAACATTGAATGGGCGCCTTTGGCTTTCAAAGTAAAAAGTAAATAGTGTTGAATAATTTCGGCGGGCTGGTTAGAACCACGATAGCTCAATTGGAAGAGCACCTGACCCGGTATGTCAGAAGGGTGCAGGTTCAAACCCTGCTCGTGGAAATTTTATCAACATTTGTGTTTTTGTAATTTGTCCGCAACAAAATTTGCGTTAAAAAAATTATATAAACATTTATAAATAGCTTGCCTACTTCTTAACTGATCTTTAGTATTTGTAAAAATATTATGATCGGATGTTAATGACGGTAGTTGTTAACATTGAATGGGCGCCTTTGGCTTTCAAAGTAAAAAGTAAATAGTGTTGCATAATTTCGGCGGGCTGGTTAGAACCACGATAGCTCAATTGGAAGAGCACCTGACCCGGTATGTCAGAAGGGTGCAGGTTCAAACCCTGCTCGTGGAAATTTTTTCAACATTTGTGTTTTTAGGCACTATAATTTAATGTACGGCCTTGTTTCATTTCATTTAAATTTGAATATATTTAATTATTGTATTTGGTTATGTAACCGTTTTATTTTTATTTAAGTAAATTGACAAGATATATCCCAAAGAACGTAGCAATTTGACAACTGGTTTCATCAGTTTTGTAAATATAAATGGGGCTGTACAGATACCAAATGGAAGAACATTGAATTCATACAAATTATTGTTTACAATTAATCGAAGTTATTTTCGAGATTCCAGATGAATTTTAATTAAAAAGTAGGCATCTCTTAAATCTAAAGTAGCTATAAAAGAGTCTTTAGATATAAGTTTGAGAACAGTTCGAATATCCTCTAATTTAAAATGTTGTGATTTCATGAATTTATTTAAACTTACAGATTTAATATTAATCTTTTCTTGCCATTTGGTTTCGGTACTAAAAATATGCGAGATATGTATTGATCAGAACACAGTTCACATTTAGATATTGCTCCAACAGAAACTAAGTTATTAATTGTCTCTTTTACATGAATTTTTTCCAAGTCTGTGAAGTTAGTTACAGTCGGTAATTGAGATTGTTGAACTGGACGTTCAAATTTTAATTTGTAACCATTAATCCATGATAAAATGTTAGGATCACATGTTATAATTGACCATTGCTTATAAAAAAACGCAAGCCTGCCGGCGTAACGTACCGACTCTACTGGGGTTGCTGGTTCGGCGCTGGCCGATGTGAGTAATTCATTGTCGACATCCCGCGGCGAGGTGGTGGTGCGTTGCGAGCTGCTGGCAGCTGGAAGCGTGGCAACGGGCCCGGTGGCTGCCTGCGAACTGGAGCCCTCGCCTTCCAGTTTAAATGCTTGTTTGGTACATTTGCAGACGTTTTCAAGGTTTCAACCAAATTGTTTCCAAACAAATATTTATCAATTTTTGTAAGTGACAATTGGTCTTTTAAGTCCTTTTTTACTGAGTATAGACAGAAGTTCCGTCTTGCTTCGGATTCTGAATGCTGAGTATCACAAAATATTCGGCCAATATTCATGAGTTCTTTAATTAACTCGGTATTTTTCTCAGAAGCACTAATCTGATCTGATATTACTTTGCTTAGGCATGAAATGCCAGCTGCAATCTGTTTTTGTCTGGACTCAATGGCCTTGTCTCTTTTGGTGACTTGTTCGGTAAAAGCGGCTTTTATTTCAGCATTAAGCTGTGGTGCGGCTATGTTTACACAATTTTCCGGCACTAGGTACTTTTTGAGTAGCTCTTTCCGAGCATCTTTGCTTAAGCCGAAAGTGGCTATATGATTGAATTGGCAACTAGGCCAAGTCTTTGTTAATATTAGTTCCATATTAGACGATTAACGACGGATCTTCGCCCAAAATGTTTTGGATGTCTACATCAGGGGCAGACGAAAGACCACTAGGGCCAGCTTCAACATCTTGAGGAACCTCTGCGATGTGTATATTTTGAGGTATTTCGATAGTGCCAGTCTCCAAATCAATAGTTTCAACTTGCTACGCTGAGTTCTGATTTGTTTCAAGGCCTGAAACAATATTTAACGGTCTCTTAGACTTTGCTAACGTTTATTTTAAATAGAAACGGTAAAAATATTGATAAGGGAAAAGAGAAAAAAAATATACAATTTCGGGTAGTTGTGAAAAAAGAAAAGCAAATGTTTTCTTTTTAGTTTAGTGTTAAACTTCGATTATATAATCAGTAAAATATGAACCATTAAGATTATGTGCAAAATTTTTGGTTTACGAACCATAAAGGATTTTTAGACATTGCGGGATAGCCCCAATCTTCATAATATTTTTCAGCCATACCGTGTGTCGAGATAGATAGGTTACTCTGATGCACGTTTAAATTTTAATCAGACAGTAATTGCGTCGAGACAGTCCCTCAAACTACTCTGATGCAATCTATTAACATCATGCGTCAAGATAGTCCCAAAGACTACTCTGTGCATGAAAAAACAATTGTTACTTATATTAGAAGTGAAAGACACTTGCTACGAGTTAGTCCCTCAGACTACTCTGATGCAAATTTATAAGTAAGTTGTTTAGTGCACTTATGGAGAGAAAAAACAACGTAATTGTGGGTACTTACTGTTGGAGTTTTCCTGAATATCAGGTGTAGGAGCTCTCGATGAATTAGATGATGAACTGGAGGATCGACTAGAAGATGATGAAGAACTTAACGATAAAATATTTTTATTACGCCGCGAGCGTTTAACCTCCTTCTCTAATTTCTTTAATTTTTTTGCAATAAACTCTTGATTGCGAAAAACGTGTGAAGTGGATGAGCACTAAATTGCGAATGAGGCCTAGCAGTGGTGCCGGAGCGCGGCAAGCATTTATGACAGGTAGATGGCGCCATTGAGTTTAACTTTATAAAAATGGAAGGCGCCAAATGAATATCCTATAGTGTTTCTAGTGCAAAATAATTTATTTTCTCAACTTTAGTGCTGAGGTGGTGTCACTACCGCGTTACTTACTACATTGTGTCTTATAATACCTTAATGTTACTAATCTTGAGAAATCTTGAAGCACGAGTATAATTTCTATGAAAAAGTCTGTCATTTTCTGCGGGGGACGAGGTAAACGTACACAAATACAGTTCATACTGATGCATTTTTCAATGACGTCGCTACGCACGCAAACTACAAAATTATTAAACACTAGCATAAACTAGAGGCACACTAATATATTCACACACAGGGATATCCTGTCCGTCCTAAGTGTGAAACATATGGAGACGCCACATTGATCTGTACAAAAAATTGCTTATACAAATATACATTGAATCGACACATCTATTACAGATATATACTTATCTCTTTTTAACTAACCGATTGTGGTGTATGAAAAAAGAGACATAATATTTGCTTTGTACTCATTTTGGCAACATTTTTGAGTGACGTCACGAGCTTTTTGACGCGTGCCGGCGTCGCCATATTTAGTTCCAATAAAGAGAGTACTCTATGGTTTGGTGTACATCTCCTGTCAAATGGTTGATAGCTCGAAATATTTTTTGTTGATTTATCGTTGTAAACTCCAAAAATATGATTTTAGTGGCATTCAGAACATTGTCCCGGAAAGCCAAAACATGCCTTCGAGTTGTGTTAAGCAGTGTGGTGCAAGAAGAAATAAAAATCAACCTACATTGACTCTCCATAGGTAATTATTCAATTTTCACTATTTTTGATAAAAATAGAAGGCTATCGTGTAATGTAATGTATCAAAATAATATTGTGAAAGCTAATAAAGATGTATGTTAGTGGTATATAGTGTTTTCCTTGTTATTTTATTGATTACAGCTTGATTAGATTTAGTATGAATATCTAGTGATACGCTATGATGTTTTGATGTATCGATACATTTTAGATAGTTATATTTTTTGCAATGGTGTTTTTTGTGCAGATTTCCTGTAAATGAAGCATTAAAGAAGAAATGGATAGAGGTAAGAAAATATAAATCCGCGACATAAAATGTGGTACACATTTGCTTGATGCACATTGACGAAAACTGCTTCAACAGAACTCTTGATGTAGGTAACAAGATTACGTGATGGTACAGTTCCTTCATCTTATTTTCTGGTAAGCATTTTGGTATAAAATTAATTTGATATTAATAGGTTATTATAATTAAAGGCTGCTTTTTCCAACTTAATTTGTAACCAATCGTCCTATGTAGGTATTTTAACGAAATTAGTAACTTATAAAATTAAGATAATATTAAGTAAGTGATGCAGAGTCCTTCTTTTTTTACTCGTCGATGCTATTACCTAAATTGTGCTTAAAACATATTTCACTGAAATTTTCTTTTGTAATGTTATAGTTGATTTCTTCTTTTCAGCCTAATCAAATCTGTTTAAAATATGTCGAACAAAACCCAAGAACAACATACCAACAGGACGCTACATCATCATCAGCTGCAATGGTGGGGCTATTATGTTATTTAAATTATATCTTATTGTACATAAGGTGCTTATGATCTAACTGAAAAGTGAACCTTTGCAATATTTGAGTAAGAAACAATTTCTAGTTTTCAAGCAAAATATGTGCATTTATGGTACTTTTATTTATTTTCAGCCTCTTAAAGTCAACAATGAACAAAATCAAATAAAATCAATTTCAAGCTTACAACATACTACATCGGCTTTGGTGAGGACACATTTTTTGTTTGCCTTATTTTATGTATGTTTAAGGCGACGACACAGTTAAATAAAGTATCTTTTTATTAAATTGTCTTGAGCGATTATTTAAATTAAATGTGTTTGATGATTGCAGCAGAACTGTATAGTTCATAAATACTATGAATAAAGTTTTTGATGTCCTCAACAGCCACTTGCTCCGCCCACCAGGTTATAAAAAAGCCATGTGCCTACAAAATTTTGGTTTCATAAGAGCAGCCTTTGAAAGTGCAACAATTAAATTAATAGTTTGACAATATCTAGCAATTGATCTAGTCAGTTTTCGAAGTTTTCATACGTATGCATGCCAATTTAGTGGGTATGACTGGTCCATGATTATCAAGGCAATGAGAACATTGACTTGAAAATCATTGAATTGGTATGAATTGGATTAAAATCCAAGTTTTCAATAATGACAAAAAAATGTAAAAATGCATAGAATAACTTAGTTGTTATTTTTGTTCTCAATATAATTATAATATTGATTTCCAGGTTCCGGATGCAACACTAGAAACTATTAAGAGATTAAATTTAAAATGTAAAAATTATAGGAAAAAAATTAAAGCTTTAAATGAAAAAGTAAGACGACGAAGAAAGAAAATTGTAGATTTTTCAATTATTGTCAAAGATTTACAAAAATTGCATTGTCTGTGTCTTTGTAATTTATATTGTAAATGAATGAGACAGTGCATTACTTGTACCTACAATCGAAAATGTAGGTGTTCCTACTCTCATCCGATGTAAAAGAAATGTGATTTTTGTTTGGATAGGTTGATGTGCAGGCGTCCGTACATACATACATTGCAAGTTAAATAAAAGCTTGTAAAAATAGTTGGCTATCTAACCGAGACTCTCAAACAGGAGGATCCGAAAAACTGAACAACATGTATTTTCATGGTTCCATAACGCAGATCAATCTTTTATGTGGGTAACGTAGGATCTTAAAGGAAGACTATGAAAATAGAATAACAAGATGAAAAAGGAATTTTCCAAATTTGGCTGGTTCGAATCTTGACAGTTTGTAGAAAATCTCCTGCCTCGATTCAGGCAGGAGATTTTCCAAGTATTTAGATATAAAGATTTTTCATGTCTGAAAAAACATTTCTTCAATCCAGATTTCGATCAACTGATAACAGCAGCTGGAGCGCATGAGACAGCACTTATGGGCGCAGTGGTCGCGAGTTTTCCTCTGTGTACTTCAACAACGCGTGAAATGGCAAAAAGATTGTAAGCGAAACATACCTAAAGGTTGGAGACATGGTTGTTATTAGTAAGGTCTCACCGGTGAAATGGATCCTAGGACGCATTGTTGAACTACACTATGGAACTTGTTGAAAGTAGGTACGTTGATAATGCCATATGCTTGCTATATAGCCACATAGACAGCTAAAGAAAAATAACTCTTGTGTCATGTCCTTAGCAACTAATAACAACGTTCATTGTATTGTCAGTATATCTATAATTAAATATTTTATTTAATCTTACTGTGTTATGTTATTTACATCAGGTTATGGGCCCAGAGGAAGGTTTGCAACAAAATAATTTCTATTCTTAGTTTGTATTTATGGAAAATATATTATTTTCTCAACATGCAAAACATTTCGACGACAATACAAAAACTCGTCGGTCAGAGTAATTATGGTATGTGGGCATTTGCAACTCAAATGTACCTGACCGACTGCGATCTCTGGGACTGTGTCAAAGTTTCGGACAGCTATGAATTGGACACCGAAGCCGCTAAGAAAAAAGATGCAAAAGCTAGGCCTAAAATATGCCTCATGTGTGCGGAAAATGTATTTCCATTGGTAGTCAATGCCAAAACTGCCAAAGAAACATGGAATGCATTACAGATCCGCAGATGGAGGGCTACTCAGGCGTCTCACACTACTGCGGAAATTGTTTAGTTTTAAATTAGAAAACTTTGCGGATGTCCAACTTTATATAACAGAGGTGTAATCTACACATCAAGCTCTACAATCGATTAAGGCGGGTTTAGGCGATGAGTTCATTGCTATTATTATGTTGGCCGGGTTACCAGAAGCTTATAACCCTTTAGCAATGGCACAACGCACTTGGTCGGCAAGTGCGGGCTATGCAACAAACAATCCAAAACACACTTTGTCGGACCTGGGAATTTAACCCAGAAACTCCGGTTTTTTTTTTGGACAGAGTGCTGACTGCCTTAGACGGCATTTTTAGCTTTACCGGGCTTTTTTGGGGGCGGCGAGAAACTTAAAGGGTTCCTCAATGTTAGAAGGCACATCACTATTCACGTTATTTTGTGCGTCGCTACCAGTCGCTACTACAACACTTTTTCTTGTCTACTTGTCAATTATCCCGCCATCATGGTGGCACTTTTCTGATTACTATTACTAAATAAATATTGTCATAAGGGTGCGCCGTCCGTAAGTGACAAGTGTCATATTATGTTTTATTTGAAATGTCGTCGTCCATATTTATTTGATGCCGCGCGGCCATACTAATTTTGTATGGGGAATTTAAGGTGCTTAATAAAAAAAAATATTTAAATAACCACTTGATGAATCGAAAATGTAGTCTAGCAATTTGTAGTTTATCAATTGATGATTGTTTAGACAAAATCAGAAGTATAATAATTTAGATAAACTATAAGAAATCTACTAAACGCCGCCACTCGTTTTCATGATTTTTGCCCAACTTTAAATGATATTGTAGAAAAAACTATAGCGTGTTATGAATTTATGGTTCTGACAAACTGTAAACACGTTCCCTATGATGCTAAATATATATATTATTCATTTAATACGATAGTATTTTCAATTATATTTACTTAACCGTAACTGCATTTTTGGCATTTTTTGGTCGGCGCACCCTTAAACAACTTAAAAGGAGTTTCCCTGGGTTCCCTATCTCCAATAGGTTATGGGCCCAGACCAAAACGCTTCTGTGAAAATAAAGTGCAAAAATTATAGAAAATGGCCAGTGCAAAATTTCACGCAAACATCGAGCCTTTGACTAAAAATAATTTCGACACATGGATGATACAAGCCGAAGCCGTCCTCACAAAAGCTGGCCTGCACGGATGTCTTCAGTCGAGTGATGATAAAGAGAAGGACACATTGGCCAAAGCCGAACTTCTACTTATATCTCCTCCCGAACTAAGGTTAGTTAAATCCTGTAAAACAACAAAAGACATTTGGGAGACTCTTAAAAAGTCGTTTGAGAATAAGGGACCCGCCAGAAAGGCCACCCTGTTAAAGAAACTACTACAAATGAAATTAAAAAGCGGAAATGACGTCAGGGAACACATTAATGTGTTTATGGTGCTTGTTGGCAAACACAAAGACATGGAAATTGACATAAATGAAGACCTGCTTACTATAATGCTACTCTACAGCCTACCATGTGAGTATGAAAACTTCCGGATAGCCATTGAGACGAGCGACAAACTCCCAACAACCGAGGAATTAATGGTAAAAATTGTGGAAGAAAGCGAAGCTCGCTCAAATCATGAAAATGAAGAGGAGGCTTACTATGGAGAGAAACATAAAAACAAGAAAAAGAATTTTAGTTACAAACACCAAAAGAATAAAAATTTCCAAAAGAAAAATTATTTAAAGTGTGAAAATTGCCAAAAATTAGGGCACCTAACTAAAGATAGTTGGTCTAAGAAACAGCAAACATTATATGCAGAAGAATCCTGCCTGTCCGCAAGTAATTTGCATACAAAAGAAAATATGTGGTGTTTGGACAGCGGGTGCACTTCCCATATGTGCAACAACAAAAACTTATTTGTGTCATTGACCCCAACAAAAGATATTTCAAAGTTAGCAGGATCAAATAAAACTGAAAATATAGAAGGAAAAGGAACAGTTGTGATAAAACTTGATGGAGAAGAAATAAAATTGAAAAACACCCTATATGTCCCTCAATTATCTACAAATTTGATTTCAATTTCCAAGGCCACAAAAAATGGATGTGAGGTTATGTTCAATGGGAAAAATGCTACAGTAAGTAACCAACAAAGAAAAATTATAATAAAAGCTACAAAAGAAGGTGGATTGTACTATGTGGAAAATAACTCAGAAAAATGTCATCTGGTGGAAGACAACAAAATTTTATCATGGCATAGAAAATTGGCACATGTAAATGAATGTGACCTGAAACTCGCTATGAAAAATAATGCAGTGAAAGGCTTAGACTTCTATGAGAATGAGTTACTACCAGAATGTGAGACCTGCTTAAAAGGTAAAATGACAACTCTGCCATTTCCCAGTGAGCGCAGAGAAGAAACAAAAGCTACTGAAAAATTACACATAGTTCATTCTGATATATGTGGCCCTATGCCTGTGACAAGTAACGGTAATTACAGATTTTTCATAACTTTCACTGATGAGTACAGCAGATACTGCAGGGTATATTTCCTGAAACAGAAAAATGAAGCATTACAAAAATTTATAGAATGCAAAAAGGAAATGGAAAATTTTACAGGAAAGAAAATAAAAATATTACAAACCGACAATGGAACTGAATATATAAATAAAGATTTTAATACTTACCTAAAACAAGAAGGTATTGCTCGAAGATTATCAGCTCCATACACAACAAAAATAGAACATTGCTAGAAAAGGCAAGATGCATGCTCATTGACTCAAACTTACCTGACAGTTTTTGGGCAGAAGCCATAAGTACAGCAAACTATATAACAAACAGGCTACCGACAAAAGCCAATGAATCGGTAACTCCATTTGAAAGATGGGTTGGTCAGACATTTCCAGAAGTTTGGTGTGAAAGCCTTCATTCTAAATAAAATAAAAACAAAGAAATTTACGCCAAGAGCACAAGAAGGCATATTTGTAGGATATCCTGAATCTACAAAAGGGTACAGAATTAGGGTTGAAAATCTGAAAAAAGTTGTAGTCAGCAGAGATGTCAAATTCCTCACCAAGATGTTTCATGAAACAGAAGAAAAATCTTTAAAACTGAAAAAGAATTTACCTGAAACAAAGAAAAGAAATATATTAATTGAATTCGAAGATGCAGAAAATAAAGAAACTGAAGAGAATGACATCACTGAAACAACAGAAGAGGAAGAATACGAAGACAACCATAAAAACACTGAAAGTGAAGAATCTGAAAGCGAAGTACCTGAAAATAAAGAAGCTAGAAAAGAAGAATCTAAAACAAGAAAAAAAAACAATGAACAAGAAAATAAAAGACCTAAAAGAGAGCGTAAACGCCCAGTATGGACAAAAGACTATGACTTAGAACAAGACAATAATATGTTAATCTATGAATCTACTGACCTGTCGGAGGTAGACGAATGTGAAGACTGGCATGATGCCATCAAAGCAAAAATAAAAGCACACATTAAAAACAAAACTTGGAAAATAATACAAAAAGAAAAAGATATGAAAGTCATAGGATCATAAAATGGTTCTCAAAAAGAAAATTTGTGTAGACCAAACTGAAACAAAGAAAGCAAGGCTCGTAGCTTGAGGATTTCCCAAAGACCAGGAGACGATTATAAGACTTTTGCGCCCGTAGCTAAACTAAGCTCTATAAGATCAGTTATTGCATTATCAGTAGAAGAAAATTTGGAACTTAACCAAATGGATGTGACAACTGCATACCTAAATGGTGAATTGCAAGAAAACATTTTTATGAAAATACCTGATTGCCTGGAAGAGTATTTAACAGAAATTATATTGGAAGAAAGTGAAAATGAAGATCTCTCTATGTGTATAAAAGCTAGAAATATGCTACAGGACATGTTAAGAATAAAAGGAGAAAAAGTATGTAAACTACAAAAATCACTGTACGGCTTAAAACAATCAGGAAGAAATTGGCATAAGAAACTGGATATGGAACTTAAAAATCTTAAATTTATATCTTCAAATGCTGACCCATGTGTATATAATAGGGTCAGATTTTATTAGTGGCCGATATTGAAAGTACAGGTAGTTTGCGCCAAAATAAAAATATTTTCCCCAATAAACATTAAAATTTATATGCTAGTTTTAGAGTAATTGATGATCAATAGTTAGAAACAGAAATACGTAACACATCATACTGTACTCAGCTGATCACTACTACATACGCATGCGTACGGTAAATGAACTCTGTTTACACACGACACGCCCCTCTGCCTACGTCACGAGGTGCCTTTGCACACTCACTCATACATTGATGAAAGTGAATATGTGTGCTCACTTGTAAAGCGTCGTCGGGCACTGCGCACGCACGGGAGGACTCCCAATTTCTTTCTACGAAGGTTACAAGTAGCGGCACGTAAGTCTAGCGCTGACCGTTTTTGCGCAGAAGTCAAAATTAAGGTATCAGAGGGGGCTGGGGAAGGGCGGGCGTGCGTACGTAGCGCCAATTGGCTCTTTAGTCGCATTCCGTGCCCCGCATTGGTCGCGCGACAATACTCATGCGCAGCTATCCCCTCGACGTTTCGTTCAGCGCTAGACTTACGTGCCGCCACTTATATGCCGCGCGCTAAAAAACTCTGTGCTCGTGATAGATAGTAGGTAGTTAAGAGTTATTTATTATTATGAATTACTTTTAAAGAGAATGATAAGTTAAATAAATGTTAAATGTTTCATATCATAAAATAACTTAAAGCTTACCCATCAGGCAGATCAGAACTATTAGTAATAAAGTTTTCATCATCAGCCTATAAAAGTCCCACTGCTGGGCACAGGCCTTCCCACATGGACCACATCACTTGAGGAGATTGGGCCATGCGTGACCCACCACGCTGGCCCATTGCGGGTTGGTAGATGATTGCGTAGTAGGATAAATTAAATACATCTAATATATAAAATTCTCGTGTCACAGTTTTCGTTGCCATACTCCTCCGAAACGGCTTGACCGATTTTGATGAAATTTTTTGTGCTTATCCGGATCTATGAGAATCGGCCAACATCTATTTTTCATCCCCCTAAATGTTAGGGGTAGTCCACCCCTAAATTTTTTATTTTTATTTTTTAGACAAAATTTTTAAATTCTATTTTTTTATGATACAACATACAAAAATACATACAATCCTCAATTTTCACCCTTCTACGATCATACGGTATTTATATGGCAAAACAACGTTTGCCGGGTCAGCTAGTTTTATTTAAAATAGTTTATTAAAATTATAATGACAGACATATTTTTATCACAATAACAAATTTAAAAAAAAACATTTTATTAATATTGACAAATTGGTTAATCATCTTTTCATACCTCCCATCGTTCCATCCCATCACACTTCTCTAGGCTTTGGACTGGCAAGTTAGTGTAAAACCATTTATTCAAAAAATTCGTTTTTATTTTAGATAAAGTAGCTTACACTTACTTGGCGTGGTTCATTTATTATGTACAGTCAGCTACACATCAACCTATTACAAAACTGCTGACCAAGCTGTCAAATTTCTTCAGGTAATTTTTGACCTAAACGTGTTGTAAGTAAAGTTTAAAATTGATTGAAGCTGACTGTACAAAATAAAATTATTAACAAAGTTATTATTTACAAATCAAATAAAAAATATCACTTAGAGCAACTTCTGGAAGTGGCCCCTTTGTTGTCGCAAAGGTTGGCCCTCTTAAAAACGTTCCTACTAACACACACTAGAATGTCACTGTCACTATGCATTGTTTAAAAGCACTCACTAGCTCGTAACTGTTCGGCAATCGGTACTGGTCATAATATGACCGTCGTGACCATACACTAACTAAGTCCTTCGCACGACCCCACACGTGAAAGTCCAGCGACGGCGTCAAGTCCGGTGAGCGTGCTGGCCATGCGATCGGTCCATTGCGAACAATCCAACAATCTTCATAAGGATCCCTGTGAGATGCGCGCGGACGTTGCGGTCGTAGTGCGCCGGCGCTCCATCGTGCTGGTAATGCAGCCTCCGACGCAGTCCGATAGGCACGTCCGGCGAGCATCTCCCACTCGTAAAAAGTTTTTGTTTGGGTTTTTCTTAGTCCAGTAGTGGGCATTGTGGATGTTGAACATGCCCACTCTTGTAAATGTGCTTTCTTCATCAGTCCACTAAATGTTGCACCGCCTATTTCGCAGGAGCCACTGACAAAATGCCATTCGTGGTGCAAAGTCCTGTGGCATGAGCTCCTGGACTCGCGTGAAGTGGAACGGATGCAGCCCTTCCCGTTTCAACACCTTCCACGCATAAAAGTCACTGAATTCAAAGACAGCCGCTGCATCGCGTGTACTGGCGGTTGGATGGCGCGCGAAGAAATCCAATATGCACAAGTGGCGAATAGCGAGGTGTTCCAGCTTCACCACGAGGCATAAAATTCCCCGACTCCCGGAATCGCTGCTCAGCTCCCAAGATAGTGCGGGGACCGAGGCGCACACCGTACACTTCCTGGTAAAGCCTCACTGCTTCAGCGAGGCTGTAGTTCGCGTCGCGATAACATCAAGGAAATGAAACGTTACAAACAGTGATTGATCTATTTAAAGCGTATGTTTCACCGAAAAAGAGTTTACTTATGCTGCGTAACGAGTTCTTCACGCTTTATCAAAAAGATATGAGACTGGAAGAATATTTCCAAAAAGTTATTAACATAGGCAAACAATGTGAATTCAGAGAACTAACGGAAAGTTTGACAGTAACAAAGTTGATTGCAGGCCTAGACCAAAAGTACAACAACTTCAAAACAAAACTAATTGCTGAGGAAGATGACAAACTAACCCTAGCTTATGTGATGAAATATTTATTATGTGCGGAGGCATCCAGACAGTTTGTAGAAACTCAGAAGACGGATATTGGAGAGGAAGCGACTGTCTACTATGGAGGTAACATGGGGCGCAAGGGCGGACCAGCCATGCTAAATTCAAAGAAAATTATTAGAAACTGCCGAAATTGCGGTCAAAATCATAATATAAACATGTGTCCAGCTTTTGGCAAAACTTGCCATAAATGCAATAAATTAAATCACTTTGGTAAAATGTGTCGGAGTGCCACAGCAAGTAAGAAACAAGTTCATATACTGGAGGAGGAGGCTCCTGAAGAGGATCTGCAAGGTGATGATTTCTTCATAGGAAGTATATCAACAGGTAATGAAATACTGCAAGAATTTACAATAAACAAAGTAAAAATTGTAATGAAAATGGATACTGGAGCGGCATGCAATGTAATTGGTAGTGAATTATGTAAAAAAATTGGTGTTAAGGACTCTGAGATTTAATACTGTAATAAAAAAGTAGTACAACTGGATGGTAAGAGAGTACCAGTGCGAGGTACATGCTGCTTAGAAATTATTCATCCAAATAAAAATAAATATAAAATAAAATTTGTTGTCATAGAGGGTAAAATTCCAACTTTACTAGGATGTCAAACATGTTTACAATTTGATTTTGTTTCGGCCAATACAGATTTAGTTAATATATTTAACATAAGTTGTAAAAATGAAAAACCTCCACGTTAATTAAAAAATTAAAAAATGATTTCAGTAGCTTGTTCGATGGGGGTCTTGGATGTGTCCCAGGTACCACAAAAATACAATTGACTGATGACGCAGTACCAGCAGTACAGGCTGCAAGACGAGTTCCATTTTCACTATTGCCTGAGCTACGTGAAGAATTAACCAAAATGGAGACAATGGGTGTTATAGAGAAAATAGAAAAACCAACAAAATGGGTAAATAATATTGTTTTAGTAAGAAAACCAACTGGTAAGTTGCGTATATGTATAGATCCGAGAGCATTAAATAAATATGTTATTGAACCAAAATATCAATTGCCAACAATTGATGAAATTAAAAGTAAAATGCAAAATGCTAAAGTGTTTGCACTGTTAGATGCATCTAATGGATTTTGGATGTTAAATCTAGATGAAGAGAGCTCAGACCTATGTACTTTTATAACTCCATTTGGTAGATACAAATTTCGCAGGTTACCATTTAGAATCAGTTCAGCGCCAGAAGAATTCAGTAGAGTAATTGCACAAATGTTTGAAAATGTAGAAGGAGTTATTCCCTATATGGATGACTTATGTGTCTGGGCTGAATCAGTAGAAGAATTAAATGAGAGGTTAAGAAAAGTAATGGGAATTGCAGTAAAAAATGGAATAAAATTCAATAAAGACAAATGTAAATTATTTGTATCAGAATTACTTTTTGTGGGTCAATTGTTTACAACAAATGGGGTCTCTCCCGATCCAAATAAAGTGCAGGCAATAACGAAAATGGAACGACCTAAATTCAAAAAAGACCTGGAACGATTCCTCGGTATGTGCAACTACTTATCAAGATTTATTTTAAATTATTCTAAATTAAGTGAACCTTTGCGTGTGCTTTTAAAAAAAGACATTGTATTTTTGTGGGATACTAACCAAGAAAGTGCATTTAAATTATTAAAAAAGGCATTGTGTAGCAGCCCTTGTTTAGCATATTTTGATACTAATGAGAATATGGTATTGTCAGTAGACAGTTCCTCTACAGCTATGGGAGCTGTAATATTGCAGAAGGGTAAACCAATTGCATTTGGATCTCGAGCTCTCACTCCAACAGAACAGAATTACTGTCAATTAGAAAAAGAAATGCTTGCTATAGTGTATGGGTGTAATAAAATGCATCAATATATGTATGGTCGCAAAGTTCTTGTGGAAACGGACCATAAACCCTTAGAAACTTTATTTAAGAAACCGCTGCATAAAGTTCCAGCTAGGCTGCAACGAATGATGCTTGCTGTGCAAGGCTATAACCTTAATGTTCAATATATACCTGGGCGTTTGATGTATATTGCAGACACATTGTCACGTAGATGTTGCTCTGATTATGTAGAGTCTAAGATGGAAGACTTGAGAAAGAAAAATTTGTCAGGTAAGGTTATCTCGAGATTGTTTACCAGTCTCTAATGCCCAACTTGTAAAATTACAGGTGGCTACTAAACAGGATTTAATTTTAAGTACCATTATACAATACATTAGGAATGGGTGGCCAAAAAATATGAAAGATTTGAATGACGATTGTAAGATTTTTTGGACATTTAGAGATGAGCTTACAGTGTTGGACGGTATTATCTTAAAAGGAAATTTAATTGTTGTCCCTAAAATATTAAGGTCTGAAATGATAAAGAATATTCATCAGGGTCATGTTGGTATTAGTACTTGTAAAATTCGAGCAAGGTCATGTGTTTTTTGGCCTGACATCAATAAAGATTTAGAAAAGTATGAGGAAGAACAGTGTGAGGCTTGTACAAAGTATAGACCAAACTTACAGAAAGAACCACTAATCAATCACCTTATTGAGAAAATTCCCTGGCATAAGATAGGCATTGATATCTGTACTTTATAGATAACAAAGATTATCTTGTAATTATGGATTACTACTCAAAATTTATAGAGGCTTGTAAACTAAATAATTTGTCAAGTGATTGTGTCATTCTCAATTGCCAGTCAATTTTTGCAAGACATGGCATACCAGCTTATGTTATTACTGATTCAGGTACCCAGTTTACATCTGAAAAGTTTAAAATATTTGCTGACAGTTATAAATTTTCACATGTTTTATCAAGCCCAAAACATTCACAATCTAACGGTCAGATTGAGAGTGGTGTAAAAATATTTAAAAATATTATGAAAAAATGCAAAGAAGATGGTTCAGATCCACATTTAGGGTTACTAAACTACCGGAATACACCTAAGTCATATATGCCATCTCCTGCACAATTGCTGTACTCAAGAAATCTTAATTCATTATTACCATTATCTAAAAAAATGCTAAAGCCTAAAGTTATAGTATGCGATAAAAAATATAATAATCATATACAGAGTGTAAAAAAATATTATGACAAAAATTCAAAATCTTTGCCGGAGTTAAATATAAATCAAAATGTTTATTTAAAAAAAACTCTAGATTCAAACTGGATAAAAGGAAAGATAAGTGGAAAATGTGTTGAGCCAAGGTCTTATATTGTGATGGATGAAATAGGAAATACTTACAGAAGGAACCGAAAATATTTAATGTCGTCAGAATCTGAACGTAGCCTGAATGGTAGGATTTGTAGATCTACTATTGATGCAAGTAATGTGGTAGATTATGATTATGAGGTTCCAGATATATGTCCTCCAAAGAGGCAAGAGTTTATAAAAAGAAATACTACCACTCAGGCTGTTAGTGGGGAGTCTGGTCATCCTCCCACTGAGCACAATAGCCCTAGGGATTGTTGTGATATATCTATTGATTCACCATTAGTTGATAATAATATTATATTGATAGAACATAGCATTAAGGATAATTTTGATAAAGATGAAAACAAGATAATGACTGATGAAGCAGGTCCAAGATATGTATCACGAATTGGTCGTATAATTAAGAAACCTGACAAGTACAAAGATTATGTTTTGTGTGATTCAGAATCTGATTTAAGTCTGAGCCAGTCAGATAATGAATATGTTCAATGTTGTTCTTCTGATACTGAATAAGTTTAATTTTGAGTTATTATTATGTAGTATATTTTCTTATCACTTAATTAGAAAAAGGGGGATGTTGGTGTAGTTAGACATCCCTATCTGTATGTCACGGCACTAGCGTTAGAGAGTAGACAAGAGAGAGACTAATCGGAAGGTTTATAGGTTGTTGGACAAATACATTTATTAATTACATAATTGAAGTTTTAATTATACAATGACGACGGAGACAAATAATACTCTAGAAATAAAAGTTATCGGTCGATCTGATCCGTCAGGTAAAATGTGTGATAAAACTGAACCGATTCCGTTCTGAGATGCATCGCAAGCTAACCTCAGAGGTAATTTCTGATCAAAATGAACTAAAATGTTATCCGAAATCAAATCTTTTTTTATATTTTCAAAACTGTCTTGACACTCTTTCGACCATTGAAATTTAACATTTTTTTGTAATAAATTGTACATAGGTTTTAATTTGACTGATAATAGAGGTACAAATTTGGAATAGTAATTTACCATTCCTATCCAAGACCGAATAGATGAAATATTTTCAGGTGGTGGTGCATCCACAATAGCCGCAAAATGTGACTTATCCTTTTTTAATCCCTCCTTGGAAATTACATGCCCCAAATAATGAATTTCATCTTGGAAAAATAAACACTTCTTTCTGTTCAAACGAATACCTACTTCTTTAAATCTTTTTAAAACCTCTTTTAAATTTTGCAAATGTTGCTTATCATTGACTCCTGTAACCAATACATCATCACTAAAATTGACTACCCCTGTTGTCCCTAATAAAACTTTTTCCATTTTTGCTTGAAAAATTTGGCTGGCTGGCTTAGTGCCATAAGGTAATCTTTTTAGTTTATAAATTCCTTTTGGTGTGGACCATGCTAACAACTCACCAGTGTCTGAATGTAAAATTAAATGGTTAAATGCTGTTGAATGACCAAACAAATTTAGTTCCATCCCCATTATTACGTATTGTCGCGGGTAGTACGTCACAAATGTCAAACGATGGCGCTTTATAAAAAGGGGCCGGGAGCTGCGTAGCCGTAACGTTCGGTGCGCAGCTCTCGACCAGTCAACAGCTCCTGAGGATGCCCCGTGGAGGGGCGAAACACGTGTCGGGTATCGGTGTTGGTGTGCATTTTCGCTTGCACGCATTGTTTTTCCTGCATGTGCATACTTTTTGCGGGCGGGAGGGCGGTGCATGCGTACTGCATCCAAGCTGTATAAACGAGTGAGTTAGCGGAATTAACACTACATATTATTTAAATAACGTTTTTTTGTATGGTTAAATGCATTTCTCAAATCTAATTTTGTAAATTTTTGTCCACCTTGTAAAGCCGCAAACATGTCTTCTATTCTAGGTAATGGATGATTACAATCTTTTAAATATTTGTTTATTGTGATTTTATAGTTTGCACATAATCTTAATTTTTCTCCATCTTCCCTTAAAACTGGTACTAAAGGTGTACCCCACTTAGAGTTTTCCACTTTCTCAATTACACCCTCCTTTTCCAAACGACTTAACTCTGTATCAACTTTATCTTTAAAAGAGTGTGGAATTGGTCTCGGTTTGTGAAACATTGGTTTAATATCATCTGTAACTTCTAAATTAATTTCTTCACCCTTAATAGTGCCTAGTTCACTTTTAAAAACCTCTTCATAATCATGTAAAATTTTCTCTAAATTCTCATCCGTTGAGTTTTGAACAATATTTAATGAAATGTAATCTTGCCACTTAATGTTAAATTTATTAATTAAATCTCTACCAAATAAGCACCTAGTACCCTTTTCCACTACTAACAGTTTGCAATCCACACTAGAATTTTTGTACTTTAATTTTGCTGACATTTCCCCTAATGGCTTTAAAGTTTCCCCGCTGTATGTTTTTAAACAGATGCTTGTTTTTTCCAACTTAGCATCCGAAAACTTATCAAAAATCTTTTTTGTAATACAGGACACCGCTGCACCTGTATCCAGCTCCATGCCGATTAAATTATCGTTAATGTAGCAATCTAACGTAAATGGTAAAATATAATTTAACTGCGGGTGAGTCACAGTAAAAATGTCAACAAAATCACTTTCAGTACTTACATTTAAATTATTTGTGTTGGCTTTGCTCTTACAAATTTTTGCCAAATGACCTATCTTATTACAGATCTTACATTTGTAATTTTTGTATTTACATTTTGAAAAATTATGATTTGGCTGTCCACAATGTATACACTTGAGAATTAAATTCTTACTTGCTTCTTTAGGTTTATCTGTAGAATCTTTTTTTGTAAATTTTGTCACCTTGTTAATTTGTTTCTCTTGCTGTACTGATTCTTTATTTAAGGCTATTTCAATTAACGGAAGCGAAATCTTTTATTGCCAAATTAGGGCACCGTTTAGCGGATCGTGGGTACGATCGCCGCTGCGGGTCGTACCTGGTTCAGAGACTCTCCCTGGCAATACAACGTGGTAACGCTGCCGGTATCATGGGAACCTTTGAGCCGGGGGTGGCCCGCGGTGGTCTTTTAGATTAAGGTTTTAAATTGGAATATTTAATTATTATAACTATTTGATTGTATCCATTTATTATTTTAATATTTCAATTAACTCAGATATAGTTTTGTCCACAGTTTCCTCACATAGTCTTTCTTGTATAGGCCCTTGTTTCATGCTCGTTACAAATTTATCCTTTATTCTCAACTCTAAAAATGTACCAAAATTGCAGTCCGCTGCTGCATCTCTTACTCTGGAGTACCACTTCAGAGTCAGACTGTCTCAAGTTGTCAAAATATATCCTTTTTCTAAAATGCGATATTCTCTGCTTGTACCTATTTTGTAATGCCTCCTTAATTTCCTGTAAGGTTTTCCTGTCCTTAGGCAAAGCAGGGTAAAAATTATTTTTCAATGTCTTGTAGACCCTTTCATCTACCATTATTAATAAGGTTGCCACTTGTTTTGCATCCTTCACCTCATTGGCAATAAAATATTCCTGTAGCCTTTCTATAAAGCAATCTACGTCGTCTTCTTCCGAAAAACTGCGTAGTTTGTTTAACGCCATCTTGGCTTAGAATTGTTAAATAGGTTAAATAAAAATAAAAAATGCGTAAATTCTTACGTCCTCGTCGCCATTTATATGTCGAGAAGGCCTCGACATATAACATTGTGATTGTGATAGTAGCGGCATATACATTCCGCTCTCCCGCTTCCACCCCGCCCGAGACGTTGAAGCATAATTATTGGAGATTTTGTACACCACCAAGCACCAACCACCACACGGCTAACACGAGAGTAGCGAGTAGCGAGGGCTAAAACGCGATAGAAACTATTGACATCAATGCTTATGACTGATGTCCAGTTCAGGAGCTGACGCCGCAGAACTATTCTTCACCTGAGCTCATGCTCAGGCCAGTAATCATCAACCGCCTCGCAGACTGGCTGCTCAGCGCGCCCGCCTGAGTAGGTGATCGAATCGGTTTTCTTCAACCGCCTGGGACATCGGCTGCTTTGCTCAGTGCGGCCACGCACCATTACCATAGTACTTGATAACAATGTTACCACCAGTACGCAGTCGACAGTAATAGGTGTTCCATTATCGATTGAAGCTGTTCAGGACTCAGTGGGGGTAAATGAGTTGATCCCTGTTAGGTCTAATCAATCAGATTTAAACGCAGGGAGTCCTGAAGAGTCCACTGTTCCAAGTGATCGTGAAGTGGGTACAACTGTTGAGGAACTGCTGACGCCAGAAATTGAGGATAAATTTCATGACAGCATCGACACGGTGGATTTAGATGGTGCATATTCAACAGTGGAACGACGCTACCCATTGAGAAACAGAAAAAGAAAGATAGATGAGAACTTTGTTTACAATTTTAACGTGGTGGATTATGCAGATCCTGCTACAGTAGATGATGCTTTGTCTCGAAGTGACAAAAACTTGTGGATGATAGCAATGCAAGATGAATTTAATTCTTTGATTGAAAATAAAACGTGGCAACTTGTAAATCGTCCAGACAAAAACGTTGTGAAAAGCAAGTGGGTTTTTAAACTAAAGAAATAAAACGCGACTTGTTGCGAAAGGTTATTCTCAAATTTATGGAGAAGATTATTTTGAAACCTTCGCTCCAGTAGTCCAGTTATCCTCTATCCGGCTTTTGCTAGGTTTGGCTGCGGAAAGGTACTTAGAAGTTCACCATATTGACGTGACAACTGCTTTTCTTAATGGAGATCTCAAAGAGGAGTTGTTTATGGAACAACCTGAAATGTTTGTTAAAAGGGGGGAAGAAGGAAAAGTCTGCAAGTTAAAATCATTATATGGTTTAAAACAGTCACCTCGTTGCTGGAACGAGAAAATACACACTTACCTTTTGGAGATAGGTTTGGTTCCATCAAAATATGACCAATGTGTATACATGACTAAAAATACCAAACATTGCTTGGCTATTGCTCTTTATGTGGATGATTTTTATATATTTACAGACTTAATTGCAGAAGCTGACGAACTTAAAACAAAAATTGGTAAACATTTTAAGATAAAAAATTAAGGTGAAGTAAGAGATTGTTTGGGAGTTACTGTAACAAGAGATAGGACAAAGAGTGAAGTTTACTTGAAGCAAAGTAATTACATTAAAATGATTCTGGAAAAATATGGGATGCAAGATTGTAATGCTGTTGGAACTCCAATAGAGTGTAACTTGAGGCTAGAGAAAGGAGATAAACAAGATGATAGAAAATATCAAGAAATAATAGGCTCCTTGATGTATCTCGCTTGTGCGACGAGACCTGACATTTCTTTTACTGTCAGCTATCTGAGCCAGTTTAATGCCTACAATAATACTACACACTTTAGTACTTTGAAAAGGGTCCTGAGATATCTTAAAGGAACATCTGAATATGTGCTGTGTTACAAAAGAACCGGTAAGCCTATGACGGCCTACGCTGATGCTGATTGGGGTAGTAATAATAGCGACGACGGTCATTCTTTTACTGGTTATGCTTTGTCTTTTGGTGGTGCTGCTGTGGCTTGGCAGGCTCGTAAACAGCGTTGTGTTGCGCTTAGTACTGCAGAAGCAGAATATATTGCTATTTCTGAGGCTGCCAAGGAGGTAATTTCAGTAAAGGGTTTGCTATATGAATTAACAGGAATCATTGATAAGCCTATCGTGATATGTAGCGACAGTCAAAGTGCTAATAAATTAGTGTATAGCCCATCAATTGGTAGACGGTCTAAACACATAAACATAAGGTATCATTTTGTTTGAGAGTTAGCTAATAATAAAGAAATACGTATTGAATATTGTGATACAAAGGCTATGCCTGCAGATATGCTAACTAAAGGTCTCAGTATCGCGAAACAAATGTTTTGTGTAAAGCATAATTATTGGATTAAGTGGGGGTGTTGAAAGTAGGTACGTTGATAATGCCATATGCTCTATAGCCACATAGACAGCTAAAGAAGAATAACTCTTGTGTCATGTCCTTAGCAACTATTAACAACGTTAATTGTGTTATCAGTATATCTATAATTAAATATTTTATTTAATCTCACTGCGTTGTGTTATTTACATCAGAACTGACTGTGTTTGCAGAGTTGTGGACATTACTACGTCCAAGGGCATCTTAAAAAGAGCATTAACTAAAGTTTGCGCTCTGCCCATAGGAGACTCTCATGAGCTCCTCGGAACCTCAGCTTCCAAGAGGTAGGAGGATGTTAAGCATACTGACGGCAATGGGGGAGAGAGCAAGGACGACGCAGTGACACCAGCGACACTGGCGACAGCCGGACAATGACATCTATCTATCAAAGAGATTTCAGCTCGTACGCGCGTCCCTATTTTATTCCGAATAAAAGAATTTTACTGTTTCTTCGGTGTATTATTTAAACTAGGCATTGTCGTAAACAAATGGTAATCAATAAGTTTTACCTCATTATTTTATTTTCTAGACAAAAAAAATTAACAACAATTCAATAATCTTTATTTTTATTGTAAATATTTCAAAGAAGTCATGATTAGTACTTTATAATAATAAAAAGCACACATTTTTTAATTTTTTGCCTTGACACGGTGTTGGACTGCAGTATAAAACAAAAAGTTTGAAAATGCTGTGAGCAAATTGTGTGCGTGCAGGAGTCTATGAAACATGATTTTCACAAGCTGGGATCCAAATATCTCCAATAAATGCATCTTTTGGAAATCTGAAAAATAAATAGCCAGAATAAACATTATGATGAAGTCGATATCGATGTTTTGTTTTTGTACTGTCGCAGCTCTAACTTTGTTGGAGTGTGGCTAATGTAATTAAATTAAAATTTCTTATTTTCGGGGTAAATGACGGTACGTCAATCTATTATATTACCGAACCGACCGATCCTAAACATACAGTTTCATAGTATTGATATTTTTCAAAGCAATTTATTTGCAAAAAAACGTTGGGAAAAGAAAATAAGTAATAATTTATAAATAGTGATTTATTATTAATTAAATAGGCATTTATATTAAAAAACAGTTTTAACGATAAAGAACGTAAAATATAAATTGTAATTCAATGTTGGCTCATTCAATTCCAAAAGTTACACAAAGTTGCAACTTGACGTTTTAGTGGCAACACTTTTTGATTGACAATATTTAATCAGTTTTTTGCAAATTTTGTGCTTTATTTAATAATAATAAGACAAAATAATACTTACAGATCGAAAGTAACGTTATCCTTTTGTACACTCGACTTTTCTGATCGATCTTTACACGAAAAGAAGCTACAATTCGACACTTTTTTGCTCAAGTCCTGACGCGTGCACCGTGATTTGCAAATGACGCCGGAACTTGCGAGAACTAGTTTTATACAGGATGGTCCAAATAGTGACGTCAATCGATTTTTAATAGCTTCCTCACATCCAAGGGTGTCCAAAAATACCCCATGTATGTTCCCCGACTTTTCGTTGTTTTTGAGTTATGAGTTTTTTTAGTGGTTTTTCAGAATATTCAGAAAAAAGTAACTTTTTATTGCTTTTTCGAAATATTTTTTTTAGCATGATATCCTTAATAATGTATCTATCACACGTAAAATTACCAGCTTTCTAACATTAATCCAACTTAAAAAAATTTTGACCGAACTTCAAAAATTCACGTTCCAGCGAGTAAGAGTTTAATTTTCAACTTTAAATTAAAAATCTAAAAAAGCCATTTTAAGGCTTCAAAGTAACTTTAAAAACTTTGCCAGGTTTTCAGCTTTCATATTAACACAAAAAAATAGTACATAATGGGCTATCTTTCACTAATATCGGCATTCAAAGGTAAGGCGGAAATTTCATTAAATAGCAATTTAATTTTAAAATATTATTTTTGTCATTACTAAGGCCAATGAAGATAGGAAATACCTTTAGTAAGAAAAGAAAACCAGTCACACGCTAAATAAAGTACCCTAACTTGTATCATTTGACTGGTCAGTTAGCATTTGAATGATTATTTCATTATTATTTCATATTAAAAAGGTGCGTGCTAAACTATCTAAATTTTGTTATGCGCTTCGCGAAGTCAAAAAAACCACAGTCCAATCAACTGCACTCGTGACCTACTACGCCTATGCTCATTCTTGGCTAAGCTACGGGGTTACGCTATGGGGAAATAGTACAGACGCACTCTCAGTATTTACCATGCAAAAGAAATTAATCAGAATTTTAGTAAATATTGATGAAACTGACACATGCAAACCACATTTTGAAAAACTCAACATCCTTACCGTACCTTGTATCTACATTTTTGAGTTATGTAAGTTTGTCCGAAAATACCCTGAATTTTATAATATAAGAAAAAATATATAAAGCAAAATAATACTTAGACATAAAAACAGGTTAAATCTTCCTATTTCCCGTATAACAATGCACTCTTCCGGTCCCTTAGTTATGTCAATAAAAGTATATAATAAGTTACCTGAACATATTAAAAATGAAGACACGTTGAGAAATTTTATTATCAAATTAAGAATTTTTCTGCTAAACAAAAGCTATTATAACATAAAAGAATATTTTAATGACAAATCATCAACTGTAAAATAATTAATATATTTAAAGGTATATTTTTTTTTTTTTCAACAGATAATAAATTATAACTAAAGTAAGTAAAGTAAGTAATTATTATATATACCGCTCGCTCGGCAAACAACCCAAAAACACATAGGTATAATATTCCAATATAACATTATAAATGATTTTTTTAATCAATGATAAATTACGAATACAATTAAATATGATATAATAAATAATAAAAATAATAATGATCTCTCTTCCTCTCTCCTACTAAAGCTGTGCTGTGCCCGACAGGGTCCATAATTGATCCATTGTAAAAACCTACCATCTTATTATGTAAACATTATGGAATGCAATAAAGTATTGAGTATTGAGTATTTAATCACATTGTTGTAAAAGGCAGCCAGATAAGGGAATTAGTATACATCCAACCGGTTTGAGACCGGTTTGCCGTCAGTATGCTTAACATCCTCCTCCCTCTTGGAAGCTGAGGTTCCAAGGAGCTATAGCACATGAGTAGATATGTACACGGCGGCAGATCAACCTACCCAAAACTGTCAAATTTTTACAATCAATTTTGAACTTTATTTTATAGAGAAATTTGACAGATTTGGGTAGGATGATCTGTTGCCGACTGTACCTAGTAAGTAGTAAGTAAAAAAAATCGTCCTTTTTGGTTGACAGGCGAAAACATTAAGCCATATTGTCAATCCTCAGAATAATAACTAAAGCTATAGAAACCAGACTAAAATAGCAACACTCATTCATCAGTTCGTACTATTTTAACTAATGAAGTTAGGTAATGTATTGGAAAGAGATCGATTGTCCCTTTTCTTTCGTTATTTCGAAGGTGTCACCAGATTTGTGACGTCATATTTGAGGTAATGTAGTGAGTGATTATATCGACTTTATTATCAATCTAAAGAATCGAAAACAAGAACATAGTTTTTCTTTTGTCACTATATATTTATTAAACATAATATATGTTAATTTGACAATAAATACACAATAATACAAGCCAAACCATTAATTGCACTATCAAACAGCGAACTCATTGAAAATAAACAATTTTAATGAATTTTAATAATGAAAGATACAATACTCGCATGATACTAGTCTTTACATTTTAACTGAAGATTAAAAAAAATTTAATTAAATTAAAGTTAAACCTTAGTGATATTTATTTAAGACGGGCTCGGGCCAGTATGTATACAGAAAAAGGTTAAATCATCATTGAAAAAACAATCATCATCATCAATTTTAGCAATTACACAGAATTTGTTATCAGAAAATATGGTTTCGTGAAATTAACATTAATTTCAAAATTTGATTTTTTAGAATCAAGTTCTAAATATGTTCAGACATAGATATATCAGATATGTTCTGAGTATATTGTCATCTGTGCCAAGCGTTTCTGCAAAAAAATAATTTCACATTAAAATAAATGTTTAATAGGTTCAAAATATAAATCAAAAGCTTTCTATGAATTAAATTACTAACCGGATTTCGGTGCGAGATGGTTTGGCAAGTTAAAAATATCTGTTGGTATGATATCCTGAAACATTATTTCTTAATTTTTATGTACGACATGTCTTTGTGTTAAATTTCTGAAGAGTTTCTTAAATCTGCAGACCTGTGCTATGTTTTCCTCCACAGGAACATTAGCACTTCCTTCCTGTGATACTGTAAAATCAAGTTTTGACCGTTGACCGTTTAAGTTCGGTTTCTTTGCAAGTAATTGTTAACACGAATTAAATTCATTAATACATATTATACCATTTCATCAGATCCATCCATAATAAATAGTGTAGGAACCGCATTTTCTCTAAGTCGCGTTCATTTCACATTTCCCTTACATACAAATGAATCCATAGTAAAATCCTTAGAACAAATGTGATTTAATGCCTTTTTGAAGTCTAATACGATTTATCCACTATTATTTTTCCATTCGTTTTTAGCATGGACATTAGTGCATGGTCTTTAGGAAATCTGTAAAATAAAAGTATCGATATATCGATTTAGAAAGTATTGCACATTGTTTACGTCACTATTACATGATATAGATAATCCGATGCTATTTCTGAATTATTGCTTAATCTGCTATAAAAATTCTATTAACTATTTTATTTGTATTTTTAATTGCTTATCAGTTCACATTCAACAAATAATATAGCAAAAACATACCGATTGAAAGTCAATAGTCCATGACTATTTTCTTTTCGAGATTATTAGAAATTGCATCTCCTAACTACAAAAGAAATAGTGCTACATAGACCACACACTCACTATTTCTAGTAATCCAAAGCATTCGTGCAATCTAGACAGAAATACTATTTAAAATCGCACCAATTATAACACCTATACAAGAAATTCGTGTACGTTACCGCAACTGGAAAGTATCTCCTAGAGTGATATGAATGGAACGTATAATTAGTGCGTAATCTGCTGTGCATGTGCGCCATAGAGTACTCTCTTTTAAATAGGCACCAAACATTGGAACTAAATATGGCGACGCCGGCACGCGTCAAAAAGCTCGTGACGTCACTCAAAAATGTTGCCAAAATGAGTACAAAGCAAATATTATGTCTCTTTTTTCATACACCACAATCGGTTAGTTAAAAAGAGATAAGTATATATCTGTAATAAATGTGTCGATTCAATGTATATTTGTATAAGCAATTTTTTGTACAGATCAATGTGGCGTCTCCATATGTTTCACACTTAGGACGGACAGGATATCCCTGTGTGTGAATATATTAGTGTGCCTCTAGTTTATGCTAGTGTTTAATAATTTTGTAGTTTGCGTGCGTAGCGACGTCATTGAAAAATGCATCAGTGTGAACTGTATTTGTGTACGTTTACCTCGTCCCCCGCAGAAAATGACAGACTTTTTCATAGAAATTATACTCGTGCTTCAAGATTTCTCAAGATTAGTAACATTAAGGTATTATAAGACACAATGTAGTAAGTAACGCGGTAGTGACACCACCTCAGCACTAAAGTTGAGAAAATAAATTATTTTGCACTAGAAACACTATAGGATATTCATTTGGCGCCTTCCATTTTTATAAAGTTAAACTCAATGGCGCCATCTACCTGTCATAAATGCTTGCCGCGCTCCGGCACCACTGCTAGGCCTCATTCGCAATTTAGTGCTCATCCACTTCACACGTTTTTCGCAATCAAGAGTTTATTGCAAAAAAATTAAAGAAATTAGAGAAGGAGGTTAAACGCTCGCGGCGTAATAAAAATATTTTATCGTTAAGTTCTTCATCATCTTCTAGTCGATCCTCCAGTTCATCATCTAATTCATCGAGAGCTCCTACACCTGATATTCAGGAAAACTCCAACAGTAAGTACCCACAATTACGTTGTTTTTTCTCTCCATAAGTGCACTAAACAACTTACTTATAAATTTGCATCCGAGTAGTCTGAGGAACTAACTCGTAGCAAGTGTCTTTCACTTCTAATATAAGTAACAATTGTTTTTTCATGCACAGAGTAGTCTTTGGGACTATCTTGACGCATGATGTTAATAGATTGCATCAGAGTAGTTTGAGGGACTGTCTCGACGCAATTACTGTCTGATTAAAATTTAAACGTGCATCAGAGTAACCTATCTATCTCGACACACGGTATGGCTGAAAAATATTATGAAGATTGGGGCTATCCCGCAATGTCTAAAAATCCTTTATGGTTCGTAAACCAAAAATTTTGCACATAATCTTAATGGTTCATATTTTACTGATTATATAATCGAAGTTTAACACTAAACTAAAAAGAAAACATTTGCTTTTCTTTTTTCACAACTACCCGAAATTGTATATTTTTTTTCTCTTTTCCCTTATCAATATTTTTACCGTTTCTATTTAAAATAAACGTTAGCAAAGTCTAAGAGACCGTTAAATATTGTTTCAGGCCTTGAAACAAATCAGAACTCAGCGGAGCAAGTTGAAACTATTGATTTGGAGACTGGCACTATCGAAATACCTCAAAATATACACATCGCAGAGGTTCCTCAAGATGTTGAAGCTGGCCCTAGTGGTCTTTCGTCTGCCCCTGATGTAGACATCCTAAACATTTTGGGCGAAGATCCGTCGTTAATCGTCTAATATGGAACTAATATTAACAAAGACTTGGCCTAGTTGCCAATTCAATCATATAGCCACTTTCGGCTTAAGCAAAGATGCTCGGAAAGAGCTACTCAAAAAGTACCTAGTGCCGGAAAATTGTGTAAACATAGCCGCACCACAGCTTAATGCTGAAATAAAAGCCGCTGTTACCGAACAAGTCACCAAAAGAGACAAGGCCATTGAGTCCAGACAAAAACAGATTGCAGCTGGCATTTCATGCCTAAGCAAAGTAATATCAGATCAGATTAGTGCTTCTGAGAAAAATACCGAGTTAATTAAAGAACTCATGAATATTGGCCGAATATTTTGTGATACTCAGCATTCAGAATCCGAAGCAAGACGGAACTTCTGTCTATACTCAGTAAAAAAGGACTTAAAAGACCAATTGTCACTTACAAAAATTGATAAATATTTGTTTGGAAACAATTTGGTTGAAACCTTGAAAACGTCTGCAAATGTACCAAACAAGCATTTAAACTGGAAGGCGAGGGCTCCAGTTCGCAGGCAGCCACCGGGCCCGTTGCCACGCTTCCAGCTGCCAGCAGCTCGCAACGCACCACCACCTCGCCGCGGGATGTCGACAATGAATTACTCACATCGGCCAGCGCCGAACCAGCAACCCCAGTAGAGTCGGTACGTTACGCCGGCAGTCTTGCGTTTTTTTATAAGCAATGGTCAATTATAACATGTGATCCTAACATTTTATCATGGATTAATGGTTACAAATTAAAATTTGAACGTCCAGTTCAACAATCTCAATTACCGACTGTAACTAACTTCACAGACTTGGAAAAAATTCATGTAAAAGAGACAATTAATAACTTAGTTTCTGTTGGAGCAATATCTAAATGTGAACTGTGTTCTGATCAATACATATCTCGCATATTTTTAGTACCGAAACCAAATGGCAAGAAAAGATTAATATTAAATCTGTAAGTTTAAATAAATTCATGAAATCACAACATTTTAAATTAGAGGATATTCGAACTGTTCTCAAACTTTTATCTAAAGACTCTTTTATAGCTACTTTAGATTTAAGAGATGCCTACTTTTTAATTAAAATTCATCTGGAATCTCGAAAATACCTTCGATTAATTGTAAACAATAATTTGTATGAATTCAATGTTCTTCCATTTGGTATCTGTACAGCTCCATTTATATTTACAAAACTGATGAAACCAGTTGTCAAATTGCTACGTTCTTTGGGATATATCTTGTCAATTTACTTAGACGAAAACACAAATGTTGAAAAAATTTCCACGAGCAGGGTTTGAACCTGCACCCTTCTGACATACCGGGTCAGGTGCTCTTCCAATTGAGCTATCGTGGTTCTAACCAGCCCGCCGAAATTATTCAACACTATTTACTTTTTACTTTGAAAGCCAAAGGCGCCCATTCAATGTTAACAACTACCGTCATTAACATCCGATCATAATATTTTTACAAATACTAAAGATCAGTTAAGAAGTAGGCAAGCTATTTATAAATGTTTATATAATTTTTTTAACGCAAATTTTGTTGCGAACAAATTACAAAAACACAAATGTTGAAAAAATTTCCACGAGCAGGGTTTGAACCTGCACCCTTCTGACATACCAGGTCAGGTGCTCTTCCAATTGAGCTATCGTGGTTCTAACCAGGGGGGTAACCACGACCTCTTGTAGCATTGTTATTGAAGTTGTGAAAACGAGACGCGTGTAGCGGCGAATATACTCGCGTCTCTTTTCCACAACTGCAATAATACTGCTATAAGAGCTCATAGTCAGGGGGCAGCCCGCCGAAATTATTCAACACTATTTACTTTTTACTTTGAAAGCCAAAGGCGCCCATTCAATGTTAACAACTACCGTCATTAACATCCGATCATAATATTTTTACAAATACTGTGCAATACGGTGCTCTTCCAATACCACACTAACCACGATAGCTCAATTGGAAGAGCACCTGACCCGGTATGTCAGAAGGGTGCAGGTTTAAACCCTGCTCGTGGAAATTTTTTCAAAATTTGTGTTTTTGTAATTCGTTCGCAACTTGCGATTTGCGTTAAAAAAATTATATAAACATTTATAAATAGCTTGCCTACTTCTTAACTGATCTTTAGTATTTGTAAAAATATTATGATCGGATGTTAATGACGGTAGTTGTTAACATTGAATGGGCGCCTTTGGCTTTCAAAGTAAAAAGTAAATAGTGTTGAATAATTTCGTCGGGCTGGTTAGAACCACGATAGCTCAATTGGAAGAGCACCTGACCCGGTATGTCAGAAGGGTGCAGGTGCAAACCCTGCTCGTGGAAATTTTTTCAACATTTGTGTTTTTGTAATTTGTTCGCAACAAAATTTGCGTTAAAAAAATTATATAAACATTTACTTAGACGATTTATTTTTGACAGGAATTACATATACAGATTGTTTACAAAATATTGATATCACTCAGTCTGTTTTAAAAGCCCTAGGGTTTATTATTAATGAAGTAAAAAGTACAAAAACACAAATGTTGAAAAGTGTAAAAATACCCTCAAAGAACTGTCGTTATTTAGGTTTTATAATAGACACGCATAAATGGCAGATTACAATACCTCCGGAAAAGAGAATTCGTATTAAAATAGAAATTGAAAACCTTAGAAAACTTAAACGGTTTAAAATAAGGACATTCGCACAACTAATAGGTTTATTAATATCTGCCTGCCCTGCGATTGAATATGGTTGGCTGCATACAAAAGAATTAGAACGATGTAAGTTTATTCAATTATTAGGTCATAATGACTATGAAAAATACATGAGTTTACGATTTGGATTGGTGGACAAGTGTAATTGATCATTCCGTACATAGAATTAGGAATGATAGTTACTTGTTAGAAATATTATCTGACGCCTCAACAACGGGATGGGGGGCAGTATGTAACGAGCAAACAGCTAGTGGTCGTTGGACTAATAGTGAAAAGAAATTACACATTAATCAACTCGAATTACTAGCGGCCTACTTTGCTCATAAGATATTTGGTAAAAAATGTTACAATTGTCAATTATTGCTTAGAGTAGATAACACTACTGCAGTCAGCTATATAAATCGCATGGGAGGTATCCAGTTCCCACATCTAAATTCAGTCGCAAAAGCTATATGGGACTGGTGTGAAGAGCGAAAAATATTTATAGTTGCTTCATTTAACAAACCTTCAGAAAATGTTAAACTAGCCCAAACGTTAATATTTTAGGTAATGTAGTCCTAGATTTAACACAAAAACGTATTCTTACTACACATTCTTATACTAGTATTGTTTTTTTTATTTATTTTTTAAACTTTTTTTTTACTCTTTTTTATTGTTTAAGTGCTAATTGCTGCACTGAAGCTGAATCATATACTTATAAAATACAGTGAAAAAATTAAACTTTTTGTGTTAAATAAAAAATAATGTTTTTTTGTTAAAAATAAATCTTTTTGTAATCTTAATTTTCTTTTACTTAAGGATCCTGACATACATAAACCTACCTACCAATAAGCAAAATACGAAATAGACTAAAAAATTATGTGATAACCCTGAGAAAATGACGAAGGTCTAGACGATGGCGGCATTTCGCGCAACTTCAAAGGCGTTGGACCACTGTAAGTTTTTAACACTGTGCATTTAGTAAAGCTCCACATCTTTACTGAGATACTTTAGGGGTTGGGGGGTATATCATTTCTCACTTCTCATTTCTATTAACATTCATCATCATTACTGGAGGAAGAAGGAAATATTGTTTATTTATGTATTACTTGAAAGAAAAATTACTTTGACACTGGCTAAATGTGCTATCGCACGAAGCCATCAAATAAAAGAGAAAAAAAAATTGACCGTTTCGGGTATTTTTACCCGATTTCGGGTAATTTAGGCTTTGAGCGGGTAGTCTCTGGGTAACGGTTACTGCCGCGTAATTTTATTTTGAGTATTTTTGCGACTACATTACATACACGTTTACACAAGGTAACCACCTCACTTTGTTCCTAATAACGAGTTAAATCTATCTGAGCATTGTGATTGATGTGTTGTTCTTTGTTATCAAGTTAGAGAAGTTCATGGGCTAGTTGGTAGTTAAAAATAATTATCTTTTTCCTTTCTATGAAAAATCAAGTATAACACGATTTTTGTAACAGTGCATCTATCAATATCATAATTTAAGGAATTTGAAGTGTTGGGATTTTGGGAATTTTGTCAGATATCCAAACGCACAGTAAGAAAAATCGTGTTAAAAGGCAAATTTTGTTTATTTTTAAAGATAATAACTGAAAATATGATATTTTCTGAAAAAAAAGGTACTTACTTAATATTGTTTATCAGCAAAATATTGTAGGTACTTACTTATTTCATTTTTCTTTTTATAAATTTTCAATTGATTATATTAACAAAATCATACTTACGTAAAAACTACATAAAATAATCCAAATGATTAAAATTATTTTCTTTTTTAGCTTACATATTTAGAAGACATAAATCAGTTGAAAATCAACAAGTGTTAATAATGTATGTTAATTTTTATAAACGTACCGCATGTAAAAATAAACCGTACCTTTTTTATATAACAAAAAAATCTACTAAACGGGTAATTTCGGGTAATTTTTGAATCAGTTCAGTTTCGGACTTTTTCTTGAGTGACTAGCGGCAACACTGGCTAGTAGTTACAAATGGCTTGAGTTATTCTATTACATAGGCGCAAATTTATTATTTTGAAGTGGTAGGGTAGTGGTGGTGGTGTCAGGTATTTTTATAATCTATCAAAATGGATTTATTATGCCTCAACGCTCAGCCAAGTGGTAATCAAGATACCTAGACCAAAATATAAAAAGGGAGTGTTGGATGTGGTGAGGCGGGGATGTGAAAAAGGATTTACACCTAAGACACAGTTGCTGACTTAAAACTATAATTGTAAGTAAATTTACCTAAAAGCTACTTTCTTCGATAATATATGTGGGAATGGCATGTATCGGAACGTATGAAAGGTTTAATGAGTTTGTAAGTATGGTGTATCCGAGTGTGAGTGAATGGGAAGGAAGACGTGTGAGCGAGAGGGAGAAAAAATGGCGAGGTGCGAGAGACCGGCTAAGGACAACGCGTGTGCGCTCCGCATAATTGTTGTAAAACTAAATATTTTTCTAAAATATACGATTGCCAACAGTTACGGGTTTGATTTTCATAGCCCATATATTGTGGGGGCTCGTCCGGGATCAGGAAGTACGACGACGACGAGCCAAAAGAAAGATACGATACGGCAGCACGTGGCGTGGCTGAGTGCGTCGGTACGAAAAGTACTCCACGACTTCATTATTTCCAGTCTACGATGGCGAAAGACGCTAAACGGATGAGCAAACACCAGCTTTACGACGATTACGATGAACGACGAACACGAGGTGGAACACGCTCAAGACAACACGTATCCTGTTTCAAGGTGGATTCAGGATATTGAAGATAATTCTGAAATTTTCGAATGGAGCGAAACGCAAAAATTATTAATTGCCCGTCGTTCCCTGACCGCCACAGCGGCCCTGTGGCTGCGCTCCGAAAAGATTTACAAGACATGGGAAGACCTAAAAGCGGCGATAAACAAGGAATTCCCCGACACCGTCGATATAAAAGCAATCCATGAGCTTATGAGCAGAAGAAAGAAATCAAAAAGTGAATCATGCCTTGACTATATGATAGTTATGAAGGAGCTGGGAAAAAGGGGTAAAATGCCTGATTATGTCGCTATAAAGTATATAGTAGACGGTATTCAAGACAAAGAAATCAATAAAGTCATGTTATACGGCGTGAGTACCTACAGTGACCTAAAAGATAAGCTCAAAGTGTACGAAACGGTCAAAGAGAAAATGTGTGCAAGTGAAGCGCGGGAACCACGGTACGCGAACAGTAACCGGAGCTATAGCAAGCCAAATCCTGCACATTATCAGCAGCAGCGCGAGCGTTTTCCCACGGAAAATACAAGCTACGGTGTGAAACGGTGCTACAATTGCGGCGATAAAAGTCATGCATCCGAAGATTGTCCGAATAGACAAAATGGCCGAAAATGCTTCCATTGTAACGAGTTCGGCCATATTTCAATGCAGTGCCCTGCGAAGACACGAAACCAAACGACGTTTGCCGACGAAAAAACGAAGAGGCAGAGTTTTGTCACGATGACGGAAGGGGGCGCGACGGTAGCGGCGCGTGAGGTTGGCAGCATTGACGATAGCGACTCAAGCTCTCCGATTGGCTGCGGCGGCAACATGGCGGCGAAAGTGCACTGTCATGGCGAAGCTGACATTTACAAGACGGGAATTGTTGCCGACAGCGATGTAAACAAACCGATCGTAGAAAGAAAACCGGTGAAGTTGTTGAAAATACGAAGAGAAAACTCGATCTATGCCTTGATCGACACGGGTAGTGACGTAAATTTGATAACAATAGACTGTTTTAACGCGATAGGCGCGCCGGAGTGTAACAAAAACAATAAGCTAACGTTGTCTGGACTTGGATCATCGAAAGTGAGTACGTGTGGACAATTTACGACGGCTGTGGAAATAGATGGACAAAATTACGATAGTGTATCTTTCTATGTATTACCTAACGATTGTATACCATATAAAATAATATTAGGGCACGATTTCCTACAAAATGTAACAACAATTATGAAAGACGGAACGGTATGGATGAAACCGAACGATTGGATGAGTGAATGTTGTGTTTTTACGTGTGTTTCTGATTCTTAGGGTATGTGGCAGACGAGGGCATCAGACAGGAGGTGGTTAAGTTGGTTGAGGATTACCAGCCTTGCCAAACGAAAGAAGCTCCGATCCAGCTGAAGATTACGATGAAAGACGACATCCCTGTTGCTCAACGCCCACGACGCATCTTGTATAAAGAACAAGAAGAAGTTGATATTCAAATACAGCAATGGTTGGAAGATGGAATAATAAGGGTAAGCTACTCAGAATATGCTAGTCCTTTAGTGCTTGTTCGCAAAAAATATGGTTCTTTACGAATATGTGTTGATTACAGACAGATAAACAAGAAAATGTTGAGAGATGAGTACCCCTTACCACTCATAGACGACCACATTGACAGGTTAGCTAATGCTAGGGTATTTTCAGCGCTCGATTTAAAAAATGGTTTTTTTCACTTGTTGGTAAACAAAGAGTCAATAAAGTATACTTCATTTGTCACTATGAAGGGGCAGTATGAATTTTTAAGGGCTCCTTTTGGCTTAGCCACATGTCCAAAGGTTTTCACCCGATTCATCTCGATAATCTTTAGAGATTTGATAACAAAAGGTTTTGTTCTTGTATTCATCGACGATTTAATAATTCCAGCCCAGGACGAGCCAGAAGCATTAAACAGATTACAAGAAGTTTTACAAATTGCATCAGAATATGGACTACAGATTAATTGGAAAAAATCACAACTATTGGTGAGAAGAGTCGAATACTTGGGACATGTCATACAGGACGGTGTAGTGATGCCATCGCCAGGGAAGACTGATGCTGTCATGAAATTCCCTGAGCCTAAGAATGTGAAGCAACTACACAGTTTCCTCGGATTATGTTCATATTTCAGAAAGTTTAGAAGATTATGCTATGATTGCATCTCCACTAACCAATATGTTACGAAAAGAGAACAAGTTTGAGTTTAATGAAGAACATAGAAAAGTATTCGCAATATTAAAGAAAATATTGTCAAGTAATCCAGTGTTGAAGATTTATGAACGAAATGCTGAAACTGAACTGCACACTGACGCTTCAAGTGTTGCATACGCTGCTATCTTGATGCAAAAAGATTGTAATGGTGAGCTGCATCCGGTACATTACATGAGTCGAAAAACTACTGACGCTGAAAGCAAATATCTAAGTTATGAACTTGTAGTATTGGCTGTAATAGAGGGAATAAAGAAATTTAGACACTATGTCTTTGGAAGACACTTCAAGATAGTATCTGATTGTAAAGCTTTTGAAATGACTATTAACAAAAAAGAAATGGCACTATCGCCAAGAGTTTCAAGATGGATTTTGTTCTTACAAGACTACGATTTCAAAATAGAACACAGATCAGGGTCGAGAATGAGACATGCAGACGCATTGAGTCGAAACCCATACATAGCGGCGATATCTACTGATATCCATCAAGAATTAAGAAGAGCCCAGGAAATTGACGATGGTCTCAAAGCGATAATTGACATACTTAAAGACCAAAAGCCATACAAAGATTTCTACTTGCAAAACGGCTTGCTATGTAAAGGTGTAGAGCGACGTTTAGCTGTACCACAACAAATGGAAATAAGTATAATCAGAAGAGCTCATGAAAATGGCCATTTTTCTAAAAAGAAGACCATGGAATTAATTTGTAAAGATTACTATATAGAGAAATTAGAGAAGAAGATAGAAGATTGCATTTCTACATGTATCCCTTGTCTTTTGGCATCCAGGAAAGAAGGGAAGCAGGAAGGATTTTTGAATCCAATAGAAAAAGAGGATGTGCCTTTCTACACACTTCATATAGATTACATCGGACCCATGACAGAGACAAATAAGAAATACAACCATATCCTAACCATAATTGACGGATTCACGAAATTCGTTTGGATTTTTCCTACGAAGTCCACGGGAACACAAGAAGTCCTTAATAAGCTGGAAATTCACCAACAAACATTTGGAAACCCAAAAAGAATAATCTCAGATCACGGAACAGCATTTACAAGTAAAGACTTTGCTCAGTACTGCGAAAATGAAGGTATACAGCATATTAAGATCACAACAGGAGTACCTAGAGGAAATGGGCAAGTGGAACGGGTTCACAGAACCCTTATTTCAGTTTTGACTAAGTTATCTATAGAACAGCCCACACAATGGTACAAACATGTCAATAAGTTGCAAAGAGCTTTGAATAGCACTCACCAGAGGAGTATAAATACATCACCATTTGAACTATTGATGGGAACAAAGATGATGAGAAAAGCAGACTGTGAACTCTATGAGTTATTGTTACAGGAAGAACGAGATGACTTTGCTCACTATAGAGAAGAGCTAAGGAAAAATGCAAAAATACAGATACAAAAAGTACAAAATGAAAATATGAAGAATTACAATAAGAAAAGGAAGGAGTGCAGGCAGTATTCAGAAGGAGATATAGTTGCTATAAAGCGTACACAGTTTGGAACGGGTATGAAGATCAAACCTAAGTTTTTGGGGCCGTACAGAGTTACAAAAATCAAGAGGAAAAATAGATTTGATGTGGAGAAGGCAGACCCACAGGCTGAGGGACCCAACAAGACCACAACTTCCTCTGACCATATGAAGCCTTGGCCCATCTAAGTATGAAGTGTCATAGAAATCTAGTACCTTGGTAAGTGAGTTATTGTATTTTGTGTATGAATAGTGATGATGAATGTAAGTGTTATTAGGTGGAAGCCCTAATATTGTATTTTAAGATTGTAATTTGTTGTTGTGTTACTACTATTTTTAATCTCTGAGATTGTTTTTCATTATATTTACCAGTTTGGTCATTTGAAGAAAAAAAAAAGATAATGGTTTACTTTATGATAAGAATAATACGAACCTAATTTGTTTAAAGTTGCTTAAAAATTTAAATGTTAAACTAATAGTTCTAAACTAAAGTGTATGTTGTTTACTCATAAGTTTTATTTAAGTTTCATGATGTTGATGTTGTTATAGGTTTTGTAATGATCTGCTAGTGTGTGATAGGGGATGAATGTCTGAGGACAGACATAGCTGCAGGATGGCCGAATGTGGGAATGGCATGTATCGGAACGTATGAAAGGTTTAATGAGTTTGTAAGTATGGTGTATCCGAGTGTGAGTGAATGGGAAGGAAGACGTGTGAGCGAGAGGGAGAAAAAATGGCGAGGTGCGAGAGACCGGCTAAGGACAACGCGTGTGCGCTCCGCATAATTGTTGTAAAACTAAATATTTTTCTAAAATATACGATTGCCAACAGTTACGGTTTGATGATTGAACGGTTTGATTTTCATAGCCCATATATATGTTTGCTAAGATTTTAACAAGAAACTAAATGTTTTCAGACAATGACTTCGCGTAGTGAACAAAATGGCCGCCAGCCGTCCGTAAATACCACGGCACCGGTGCGATTCGCTGCATTAACAGACCCGCGCATACGGAATGCGCCTTCGTCAGACTCTCACGTCAATGTGTGTAGGAATTATGTGTGGGGTATATGCAATAAACACGGCCAATGCAAATTTAGACACGAGTGCACAATAGAAGAAATGAGGACAATAATAAATTTTTGCCACAACTTTCAAAATCGCACAGGATGTACTTTACCAAACTGTACATATTTACATGCGTCGAAGGAAGAAGAGAATCTTTTTCGTACGACTGGCCAGTTGCCCCGAGTGTTGATGGAAAGGCACAATGCTATGAATGCAGCCATAGCAGCTGCTGCTTCAAACAATGCCATGTCGAGAATGGACGGCGTCCCACCGCATAAGTATGTGACGCAGCCGCCTCCTCCGCCTCCCCCACAATCTCTACAGACTGTGATGCCTCCGCCGTTTAGGCGCAGAATGTCCAATTCGCAAAATGTCCAACGGTCGCAAAATGTCCAGTTCGCTGAATGTCCATTTCGCAGAATGTCCAGTTCGCAGAATGTCCAATTCGCAGAATGTCCAGTTCGCAGAATGTCCAATTCGCAGAATGTCCAGTTCGCAAAATGTCCATTATTCATCGTACTTAACGTGATTAATTTACTAGTTGAGTTAAAAGTTGGATTCTAATGATAAGTCAAGTTATTATTTAAAATCAGTTTTTATTTTCCCCACATATCTTTCAATACAAGGTATATTTATAAAATCAACATATAACTTAAACATAAAGTGGTCCGCTGATTGAATTTGAAATTAAAGTTAAAAATTTTTAGGGATCTGTTATTAAATATATATTTAAATGTCAATACGTATACGACGTTAAACACGAAAAAACCCTGAGAAAATTGGAAAATAACCAAATAACAATAAAGCAGTTTTTTAAGAAAATTATATTTTTACGTCTCTATTTAAATAATGTTTATATTCGTAAATATTTACATATTTAGAACACTCACCTAAAAATATTTTTTTTAATGTCGAAGTGACAGGTTTTTTTTTTTTTACTTTGTTTAAATTTTAATCATTGGACCACTTCATGTTTATGTTATAGGTTGATTTTATAAATATTCCTTGTATATGTCGGGAAATAAAAACTGATTTTAAATAAAAACTTGACTTATCATTAGAATCCAACCTTTAACTCAATTAGTAAATTAATCACGTTACGATGAATAATGGACATTTTGCGAAATTGACATTTTGCGAACTGGACATTCTGCGAATTGGACATTCTGCGAATTGGACATTCTGCGAACTGGACATTTTGCGACCGTTGGACATTTAGCGAATTGGACATTCTGCGCCTAAACGGCCTCCGCCTCCACCACCACCACCAACAGAACCATCAGTGGTAGTGCCTGGGACACATGCTTTATATACAGGTAAGAGATAAGCATTAAATTACTTAACCCATATTTCCCTACTAGCTGTTATAATGCCTTACAAATTTTTTAAAACACCCTCATTTTGGTCCGGGTGTCGCAAAGGGTGCACCAGAAATACACTAACTTTTTCTTAACAAAATTACAAAAATCATATCTTTCAAAAACAGAGACAAATATTTCAATATTATAGTAATTTTCCAATGATTTTGTATGAAGCCAACACTTAAAAAAATTTGTGATTTTTTAGTATGGGAGTTTGGACTTGTAAAATTTTTCGCTTAGGGCCATGATGTGTCGCAAAGGGGATGCAGGACTTAGATAAATGTCGAGCAAAACTTTTTTCACAAAAATTACGAAAATCATAGTTTTGTATGGAACTAGATTTCTGTTGTCTAATAAAATAAATAACCTCGAAATTCTAGTCAATCGCTACGCTGCGCTTTGCGATTGTCTTAAATTTCTAACCTATCACGTGACCTACAGGAGTAGGGCAGCTAGTATTTCTGTTTATTTTAAAAGTCCAAACTTATTTTTAAGTGTCGGCTTCATATAAAATCATCGGAAAATTTTCAGTCTTCTTTTGATATTTCTTTAAGTTAGTTTCTCTTTTGATTATTTTTCGTTAGCTATGATTTTCGTTATTTTTGCTCGAAATTTTAAGTCCTGCACCCTAACCCTCATTTTTTAGGGTTCCATACCCAAGGGGTAAAATGGTACCCTATTACTATTACATTACTAAGACAGTTGAAATATTCAGAGAACATATATTTCTGTTGCCGTTATTACAACAAATACTAAAAAACAAAATAAATATTTAAAGGGGCTCCCATACAACAAACGAGATTGTTTTGCTCGTTTTTGCTCGACATTGATAACGGCAACAGGTAGACCCTTGAAATATTCACAAAATATTTATTTGTATATTCACTTTAAAAATAATTAATTATATTAATATTGAAGAGGGGCTCCCATACAAAAAACGATTTTTTTCCAATTTTTCGTTCGCAACTTGTTCTAACGAAGATCCAACCCACTGTATTCAGAGTGCCTAGTGCGGTGCGTCTCACTTTATATAACAACATTTGATATAATTGAACATTAATAACGTTCATTTTACATAATAATCATTTGTTATACCAACACTTAATATAATTTTATTTATCATAACGTTTACTTTACCTAATGTTCATTTTATATAATACCATTTAGTATAACGTTCATAACGAATAATGACATTTGAAATAAAACTTATTTAATATAACATTCATTTCATATAATTTTGTTTGATATACGTGTCATTTTATATAACTATCATTTAAGATAATAACGTTTCAAATAATGATTGATTGATATGTACTTGGTATAACTATCAATTGACATAATAATCTGTTGGTATACATGCTGCATGCTTGTTTGCATGCTGCATGCTTGCTTGCATGCTGCGTGCTTGCATAATGCATATAAATGATATTATATGAATTGGATTTTATATTAAGTAATCATTATATGTTTTAAGTATTATACAAAAATAGTGTTATTGTAAATGAATGTTATACTAAATGTTCTTACACTAGATAAATGTTATGTGTTTTAATTATTATATCTTATATTAGGCTGTTATATTAAATGATTTTAGCTCAATCGTTTGTTATACGTTTCAAAATTATGTATTTTAAAATTATATCAATCCATCATTATATTAAATAAGTGTTATATTAAACAAAACTATATCATTTGATTGTATATGTTTTGATCATTATACAATATGTTGTTATATTATACATTACACACCCTGCCTAGTGTGAGTTTTGTTTCTATCAGTATTCATTTGATTATGTTTACGTTAACGTAATGGAATTCGTAACAAAACTCACACTAGGCACCTGATCTACCGTATATTACGGTGGGTTATTGTAAACTCGTCATAAGAGTTGAGAAGAAGAGTTCGCCGCCACTAGCTTTTAAAAATAAATTTGCTTTTAACTATTTTGTTCTATTGTAAACTCGCCATTTTAGGTGTTCTCGTATGAACTGCAGAAAAATCAAACACTTAAATAATTAAATCATTATTTATTTATTTTAAATCACAATTTTAATTACGGAATGACATATAGGTACATACAATATGCTGGTTAGCTTTAATCCTAATACTATAAAACCATCAAAATGTAAATAAAATAAGTAATATTATATCTTTGTATCTAATAATCACAGAAGTATTGTTTAGTTATACTGCTTACATCTAATTAAAAAAACAGTCTTAGTAATAAATTTTGGTAGAGGTATAACAACGCACTGATTTACTTAAATCCTAATGATATAAAATAATAAAAATTTTATTAATCAGTCCGGCACCGTAAAACCAGACACAATAGAAAACCAATTGTTATAGGTTCACATGTGAACTTTCGGGGCGTCAGACGTTAATCAAAAACTTTGTACTGTAACATGGGGTGAAAAGCAACTGCTGGGTGTATTACATACAACATTTTTAAGAAAAAAAAACATTTTGAACGGCCTTTTTTATCATGCTTATTCATAAAACATACTTAATGTTTTTGAACAAAATTCATTTTTTGAAAGTTTGCAATGCTTTCCTTTGACAAAATTGCCATTTTCGCGGTATTTCTGTCAAAGTCAGTCGACCAGTTGCAACTAGATTTGGTGGTGATTAACTTTGCAATTATCTACTATTGATGGGGTTATTTGCAACAGCAGAGGGGTATTTACAACAGTATTAATATTATTAAAAGCTATACAAAAAGTGTCACAAATTGCTTTATAGCTTAGGTTACCATGCAATCTTTATCAAGGTATTATTTTTTAAATGTTTAAACTACAAATATTCTCTTTTGATTTCAAAGGTGTTATTTTTCACCCCATATACCATTTTTCTAGTGACCCCGTATGAGGTGTAATTCACAACAAGGAATATTTTAGTCAAAGAGTTGCTTTATTTCAATATAACTCCTTCTGGGGTGAATAAATACGATAGAGGCGATCATAACTCATGCAGTCTATGTATTATCTTTAAAATTCAATACAAATTGACAAGAATATGAACTGGTCAATTACAAATAATGTTGTTATTCACCCCATTTTACGGTATCTAATAATCACAGAAGTATTGTTTAATTATTATACAGTTTTCATCTAATTAAAAAATCAGTCTTTATAATAAATTTTGGTAGAAGTATACCAATGCGTTGATTGACTTAAATCCTAAGATATATCTTTGTATATAATAATCACAGAAATATTGATAAGTTATTCAACTTATATCAAATTATAATCACAGTCAATAAAATCAGTCAGCTGATTAACTTGCAATGCAATATCCTACTTTACTTCAAGTTTTGTAAAATAATTGACTTGAGCCTAGTTTAAAAATCACAGTTTAAAAAGATTACAGTTTAAATATTTTTAGAATTATAAATCTCTAAAGGAATTATAAATTTCTCTCTAAAAGAATTATAAATCTCTGAGGAGCTCGATGGCGCAGTGGTTAACGCGCCCGGCCTGCGAGTGCTGAGGTTAAGCAACTTTCGCTAAGGCCGGTCATCGGATGGGTGATCAAAACTTTATCATCTCGAGCTCCTCCGTGTTTCGGAAGGCACGTAAAGCCGTTGGTCCCGGCTGCATTAGCAGTCGTTAACAACCACCAATCCGCACTGGGCCCGCGTGGTGGTTTATGGCCCGTTCTCCCTATCCATCCATAGGGAAGGCTCGTGCCTCAGCAGTGGGGACATAAAATGAGCTGATGATGATGATGATGAAATCTCTAAATTGTTGCAAAAGGCTAACTTTGTGTAAGACTTCAGCTAGTGACATATTATTATAATTATCTAATGTTTGCTGGTGTAGGTTGTGCGCATGATCTTCCACTGCTGCTCCCCGCACTCCACATCCCTTGACCCCTCCCAGTAGATGCATCAGTCCATCTTGGCGTGGACAAAATTATAACTTCCAAATATTTATTATGAGCAAACTTGCTTGCTGACGGTACTTCTTGCAAATTTGATAAAAATCGACATTGGTTGCGAGTTTACAATAACACGTATCTACCTATGGCGAATATACACATATATTTTATAGGTGTGGCGGATTTACTTTCATTGTGGAGCTTTTAAAAACGTGGCGAGTTTACAATAACCCTATACAGTTGGTTGGAACTTTGTTTGAACGACTTTATTAAATTTATAATAGGTATGTTATAAATATTGGGTTGGTGCAATGAGATCAGGACTCCGATTTGGTCCATGTCAAGGAAATTTATAAAAGTACCTGTAGGTTCTTTAGCTCAGGTGGTGATGGTAATGTGACCTTCGGGTCACTTACTGAAATTTTTAAATCCATTCCTTGTTGCTTTTTATTAATTTCTCTATAACTTGTTACATCTATACTGCTCTTGCATGAGCTTACTTATGGAGGTCTACATTCTAGAGGAACATACGTTAACGTTAACGTTTCAGTTTTCAGAGTATAAAATAATATACTGCAGCAACTCAACAAGATTTTTAAACTTATTGCTAGGCCTTCCACATCACAACTAATATAGTAGATTTGATTTTTGTTCTTATCTTGATTTCCAGTTATTAAACATTATTTGACAAGGCTTACCTTCACATATATCTGCATATGACCTTTTCAATGCACCATTCCTTATATTTAGTGGTGGTCGACTAGCATCAAACCTATCAAAAATATAGAGAAAATAATATAAAATAAAATATTAGACAACATCACATACATTGTTCTGATACCAAGGTAAGGAGCTAAATCACTCGTTTTATGGAAATCTGAAACAACGACGGTACCACAACCACCCAGACTCGACACAATATCGAAAAGTTCGTTTCTCGACATTGACCCGACCGGGAATCGAACCCGGGACCCTCAGAGTTAGCGCCGCTCAGTCCGGCGTGCAAGCTAATCGGCTACGGAGGTCGTCTAATAATACTTCTGGATATTCCTTGCAGCCAACTTTTTTGCGATTAATGTTCTGTTTTATGTCTTATTTCACCTTTAAATTTATTATACAGTACAGTAATGCTTTTAATACAACAAACATACTTGTCTCAGATAAAACCATTTTTTATAATTTTTATATCTTACGGGTAAGCACAGTGTCTTCATTTCACATGATTAGAAAAGACCAATGGTGGTAGCGCACATCACCCAAGATCCTCAACTACTGAGGCACTGGCTATCTTATCTCTAGCAGAACACAATGTTACATACATTGATGTTCTTGGGACATATTTTAGGTAAGATGGTGATAGCTAGCTAAGCGGACAAACAAGTCCTACCACCAACCAAACCAAGTACACAAAAATTGTCTTTTTTTTAATGTAGGTAATTTAAATAGGGAGTCATTTTGTATCACTCAACCTGTCTCTGGCTCAGATGGTGCATTTTGTACTCTGTTTGGTTTGTGGTAGTGTTTGTTGTGGCCACTTTGCTAGCTACAACCATATTGTCTTAAGCATATTGTTTGTTTGGTTGAATGCGCTAATCTCAGAAACTACTGGTTCGAATTGAAAAATAATTTTTGTGTTGAATAGTTCATTTATTGAGGAAGGCTAAATTCAACGAGTCTTCTGGAACGTCGGTAGCACAGCGGTTAGAGCATTGGACCGGTTCTCCAAAGGTCGTGGGTTCGATTCCCACTTGAGCTTCCTGAGGCTGATTTTTCTAGTATTTGAATAAGGTCAAGGATTATCTCATTGTGGAATAAAATAAAATAAAGAATTATTCTAGGTTTTCTTATATAAAGTATTTTGGTTATTTATATAAATTATTAAGTAACTAACTAAATAGCCTAAAGAATATTCAATAAAAAAACTCATAGCAGTGGCAGTAAATTTAAACTAGCCTGTTATATACACCACAACTCTATTTCAGCATCATCTACACACAGCCTTCCAGGATTAAATCAGCCACCACCCTTGCCACCAATGTAAGAGTTTTATACTACTATATTTTTTCTAATTTCTTTGTAAAAATATGAATAATTTTCCACTTTATGGTATTCTATGCATGCATACATGCATTAATTAAGAGTTATCATGTGTTGTTGTTTTTGATGCAGTGAAATGAATAATAATACTATCAGAGGGATAGCTACAAGTTAGATAGTTTTAATAAGAAACTTATTTTTAGTTTTAACTACTGTTTGTGGATGACACATGCAAAATACAAAATGTTAGATGTTTGACTGAGTTTAATTTAGCGTCAAGGGTAGACCAGAGGCGCGCAGTGCACAGCATACATAATATTTTTGTGATGGTACTGTATTACTACGTTCTTAAATGGAAAATAAAAAATATACTTCATTTCTGTAAAAAAAATAACTACACTTATCAAATTTTACTTCATATTTTTGATAGGTTTGATGCTAGTCGACCACCACCAAATACAAGGAATGGTGCATTGAAAAGGTCATATGCAGATATATGTGAAGGTAAGCCTTGTCAAATAATGTTTAATTTATTCTTCTAACATAATTAGATATTGCAATATAGCAACAAAACATTTCCACCTCACATAATTACCTACATACTGATTGATTCATTTTGCTTAGCGATATAACAAAAAAACGAAAAGAAAGGTTTTCTATTTGAGAAGGTAAAAGCTTAAGCGAATATTTAAACAGTCGAATTAAACAGCTGTCATAACTGGAAATCAAGATAAGAACAAAAATCAAATCTACTATATTAGTTGTGATGTGGAAGGCCTAGCAATAAGTTTAAAAATCTTGTTGAGTTGCTGCAGTATATTATTTTATACTCTGAAAACTGAAACTGAACTATACTTTAATGTATGCTTAAAATTAAGTAAATTAAACTCAGTTTAACCATTTTTAATATGTATCAGTTAGCTACTTATATGTTTCGTCTCTTAAGTGTAAATCGTGTGATGAGACAAAACTTATGGTTAACTTATCTCAGTTATTGTTGGGAATGATAAAACTGGCGCTTGCTTTTTGCAGGAATTGCTTTGCCAATATTTATTGCTACTTCTTAGCTAGAATAGTTAAAAAAATAAAATAGGTATAGATAAAAATATACAAATACTAATTTAATATATTTGTTTCAATTTAATTGTATTCATAGGTAATTATTATGGTATTATTACGATTATACTTGTCATCTCTTTTATTTTTATTTTATATATCATGTTTGTTTGCAAAACTATTTATTCTTGTGCAAAATAATTTCCAAAACTGTGATTTTTTACTTTTAATTTTATTACAATAAATTATAGAGTAGTTCTATACATTTATGAACATTGTTTGTTAATATTTTAACAATAATACTACGATTTCACAAGTTTGAATTATTAAAAAAATATGAGTAACCAAACTTGTTATGTACTGCATTTGCAAACTAAAAGTTTATGTAAAAAACCTTCTTAAATGTGAAAAAATTGCTGCGTTTTCCGTGCCATGTTTTTCCGTTATGATTTATGTTTTTCTGCCCAATCTACGATGAATACTTAAATATTATAATACATGTAACTAATATTGCTTTTATTATTTCATTAACCACCAAATGTACCGTATGAGATCCGTATATAAAATGGTCAAATTATTATAAGTTACCAAAACTGTATTTATTAAATGTTGCTTGTTTAAGATAACTAAATACTTAATATATAAAATGCAATTTGCATATTATAGTTTTACTATATAATTCATAAAACTGTTAACACTTTATTTTATGTTGCGAAATTATAAAACAAAATCAATTTATAGGCTTTTGTTGTAAACTACAAATAATATTAATAATGTTTGTGCTCAGTATGGATATCATTATCTGAAATAAATGTTTGTTAATAATGCCCTGGAAGCATATGCTGGTACTTTTTTAATTATTAAAAGAGGCAGGGACAATATATCGAACATTCGTTAACATACTGCTTTTTTCCAAATGCTCTTATATTCCCTCATAACAAAAGAAGATATTGTGGTTGATTTTTTTTCTCATTTTCCATGTGAGTTTGATTAATATAAAAGAACACATTAAAACCAAGTTAAAGCTTCCAACACACATCTTTATTTATTAAAATCAAAGTCATACTATTTTTAATTGAATCATCTTGTACTGTTAAGGCTTTACTCAATAATTTTACAGTAATAAAAGTAACTCTAAAACTTGACATAACAACTAATGACCATTAAAAACTACATATTTTAAATTACCATAGTACATATATGTAAATTTTCACGATACTTACAGCAATACCACAAGAGATCTTACCACTAGCTCCTTCCGAAAAAAAGTGAGTCAGAAATGGCGCGCATCGCCATTTTACGTACACCCATGCATTGACCATAAACAATTATAGAACACACAATATTACAATAAGAGCACAAAGAGCTACTAGGTTGCGTTCGGATACGTAAACGACGCCACGATGCAACTCTGGCGACAACATCCGGCCGTCCTGCTACACGCATCCGTCCCGGCATGCGTTATAGTCTGGTGCAGAAGCTGAGAACACAGAAAACATGTAATTTAACTTATGTGAATTTCAAATAAGCTTTTGACTAGAGTTCTTACAACGAACCATACCATACCATACCGTGTTCCTTAATCCAACTATCCCATCGTCGGCCAGTTGAAAAAAGTCACAACAGTTACTATTCATTTTGAACCCTTTTATTGGTGTTTCAAGACTGACTTTTCCATCAGCGACCAGTCTATTAAAACCTTTGCTTACCCTAGGCGATGCCTTTGGCCAACCCTAGTTGCATGTCACAACAGGCTCTAATATTGTTATTTGCAATGATCTCATGTCTTCATGACAACCATTACAATTGAAACCCAATAACCGTGTTCAAAGCGAATGCACTAGACATTATTTATCACTAATATGCGTTTAATTTAAGTACCTAATTATTATAACGCTTGTTGGATATTTCTACTAGAAAGACTTGTTGAAACATTTCTCAAAACTATGATAATAAAAAAAATATACTTTATAGTGTTTTATTACCTCAACAACATCCTTGGCTTTTCTCGTTATGTTAATCGTCCGCTGAATCGCCTATATTTATCCAGGGCTTCATATTTTCAGCGCAAGAAACTCCAGTGTAGTGTTTAGAAGTTCTTTGAGTTCCCCGCATATCTGTTACTTGATAACGATCATGACCCATAACTTCCTTCACCTGAAACGGTCCCTTGTACAAAGGGAGTAGCTTAGTGCTTTGTCCGTCATTAGATTGGCTAGGTATTTTAATAACAACTAAATCGCCAGGACTATAAATGCGAGCCTCTTTGCGTTTGGAATCAAATGCCTTTTTTTGTTTTTCAGCATTGGTTTTAATTTTGTTGTTCACAGTTTCCCTAAGTAACGTCATATCAATAAGTTGTTCATTTTCAGAGTCTGCCAACTTATCCGCGTCACTGCTAAGTCTGTACCCAAAGAATATCTCGCTGGGCGTAGCCGCGGTAGTTTTATTTACAGTACTGTTAATACCTTGCTGAATGTTTGTAACATGTTGGTCCCACTTATTACTGTCAGTGTTTGCTCCAGAGGAGCGTAGAGCTTCTAAAATAGTTTGATTGTAACGCTCTACTTGGCCATTCGAACGTGGCATGGCTGTTGCTATTACATGATGTCGAATATTTTTATCAGAACAATACTTAACAAATAGTTTTGATGTAAAGCCACTTCCTGCATCACAAATGATTCGCTTAGGGTTACCGAAAACCTTAAAAATCTTATTTAACTCATTTATGACCACTTTGGATTTGGTATTTTTAACAGGTGCAATAAAAACAAATTTAGTGAAGGAATCGACAATTACTAACAGGTATGTATTATGTTGAGTTGTTTTCACAAATGGCCCCAGATGGTCTATGTGGAGAGTATGGAAAGGCCGAGCGTATTTGGGAATAGAAAAAAGCTTTCCTTCTTTTTTACCATGAGTATTTTTAAAATAAATGCAATTAAGACAATTTTTTATATATTTTGCTACAACTTTTTTCATCTTAGGAAACCAGTACATAGATCGTATTCTTTCAACTGTTTTATCTACAGCAAAATGCCCTATTTCATCATGGTTTAATCTAATGACTTGCCAGACACAAAATTTTGGAACTAACCATCGCCGACCGTATTCGGTTCTACGATATACTTTGTTTCCTAATAATTCATAATCACGGAAGATCTTTTTGTTAGTTTCGGCCTCTCCTGACTCCAATATATCCTTTATAGCACAAATTTTATTATAATAAATTAAATTATAATTGTACAGATAATAACCAGTCATTCTCAGAAATTGCCATCGCGCTTTCATTGACAGGGGCTGATAAATTTGTAATAGGATTTCTACTCAAAGCGTCAACGTGCTGCATTTGTGTACCAGGTCTATGAACAATTTCAAATGTATACTCTTGCGTAAGAAGTACCCATCGTCCGATACGCGAGTTTAGTTCTTGTTTGTTAATTGTATATTTGACAGAGTTACAATCAGTAATTACCTTAAATACTGTACCTAATAGATAATGCCTAAACTTTTTTAATCCTACAACTATAGCTAAAAACTCCAATTCGAATGAATGATATTGCTTCTCTTCGTTTGAGGTTTGTCTGCTATAAAAGTGAATGGGCTTTTCCCCACTGGTAGTTACTTGTGTAAGTATACATCCTAATCCATCACGACTGGCATCTGTATACATGTTTATAGGTAAAGTAGGATCAAATATGTTAAGCAATGAATTGTACATTAATTCTGATTTTAATTTTTCAAAAGCTTCTACTTGTTCGCAACCCCATTCCCATATCGCTTCTTTCTTAAGAAGCTTAGTCAGGGGTTTTGAAATAAGAGCACAATTTTTTATGAATTTACGAAAATAGTTTATGAGACCTAAGTACTGTCTAACCTGGTGTATACTCTTAGGTTCTGGATACTCATCAACAGCTTTTAGTTTTTTCTTACCGGGTCGTACCCCTTCACTTGAAATATCGTAACCAAGAAAACTAACAGATTTTTGAAGAAAGTTAAATTTTTCTATGTCAAAGTCAAAGTCAAATATTCTTTATTCAAATAAACTTTAGAAAAGTGCTTTTGAATCGTCCATAATTTTTTTACCTACTACCCATTCAGGACGTCTATTTTTAGCTGTGGAGAAGAATGGGCGCAAGAAACTCCACAGCTTTAATTCATTATGTAACGACATTTACAAAATTATATGCCGTTACGTTACCAAGTTATACAAGTTTAAAAAACCTTAACAATATATTGGATTAGAAATAGATTGGAGCATTTTAAACCCATGCTGTTTTGTCTTCAATGTAATCATCAGACACTTTATAATAAGCTTTATTACCCAAGATATTTTGGTACAATTAACCAGTAATCAGAATCATCCCAGTAACGTCCTTACATACATATAATACATAATTTATAACGTAATTTATAAATTATGTATTATATGTTTATGTTTATTTTTGTTTTATATTTGTAAAAGTAGTTTATGTAATAATAGTGTATATAAGTATATTTATATAAATTGTATATATGTAGGTATATACTGTGCGTTTTATAATATATTATTTTTATTTCTAAATTGTTGTATTCACCCAATTGCACCTACCTTGTTATTTCTGCACCACCCTATGGTTGACTGGTAGAGAATGCCTCAGGCATTAAGTCCGCCATGTAATATATGTTACAAAAGTTTTAAAATAAAATAAATAAATAAACCCGAAGTAGGGGTCTATTGTAACACATGACATCATTCTGTTCAGATGTGATTTTTATTGACTTTTCGGTACCGTAGGTTTTATATAAATACATAAATTTGCAGCTTAATAGTTAAGGTATTAAAATTTAAATACATAATGAAATATATTTCAATAGATTTTTCGCTATCAACCAAGGTTTCAAAAATGGTACTATTGTCCCCGGTCTACCCTACACACAAACTTTCGCATTAAGGCCCCTATTACATTTTGACTATGATTTTTGCGTAAAATGGCCATTTTTGGCGTTCTCGATCTCAGAAACGAAAATATATTAACAATTTTGACTTATTGAATAGTGTAGAATAGCTATTGGCATAGTTTGTAGCGGCCTCGAATTTTGTAAATTTTGCTTAACTTTTTAATGAAACCCAAAATAGCAGAGAAAGATTTTCATAAAATGCGCGAAGGCACTTTTTTGAGCTCCTAGATTGAACTACTGTTCTAAACAAATGAAATAAAAAAAATAGAATGTTATCTCTTACCTATATAGTCGAATAGTTCGTAGCGGCCTCGGAATTTTTAGATATCATTGATTTTACATAGAAAAAAAATCTTATTCTAAACCAAAAAACTTCGAAAATCGCTTTAAGATTGCTGTGAATTTCTCCTATCTACGATAATATTATTGAGAAAAATTTATACCAGAATAATTGTTACTTTATGAGGAATAAATATGTTATAATTAATTTATTATCCTATTTCGACAAAAACGATAAATACAACTGCAAAATTACTACAAAATGCGATGCGCCTGCCGTCCGAACTCAGCTTTTTCTCGCAGAGAGGAAATTTGAAATACTAAGCATAAATTTATTATCCTATTTCGATAAAAACGATAAATACAACTGAAAAATTACTACAAAATGCGAAAATGGGCATTTTACGCAAAAATCACAGTTGAGATTTAATAGGCCTCTTAATAATATTAGTAGGATTAGTACTAAATAGTCTTTCAGTTTCTCTATCCAGTACTTTTATAATGTTTGTTATTCATAGAATCGCGTGACAGAGTGGTAATCCAAAATGTGGTCTCAGCTGAAAACGGTCACTCTGTCTCAGTGTTTTCTGAAAAACCACCTTATAGAAAAAAACATTATCGCCACGGAAAGAATCATTAATTAGTCCTAATAAAAAAATACATGCAACGTTTATTAAAATGAAACATTAAAACCATAATTATCAATAGTTGAAAAATGCAAAAAACAGAAAAATTACGATATATTTGTAGGTTAAAAAGAAGGACGACCCAGTAACGTTTCCTGTTGAAATGATCTGAGGGTTATAAAACTCAATCCAGTCATTAGGGTAGATAATTTTGTCGGCTCATCAAAACCCACCCGCAATAACTTCAGTGGCGATCTTCAGTAGTGATCATGGCGCATGAACTGTGCTAAAATATAGGATACTTACAAATAATAATTATACATACAATAAATTAATTTACATAGTATTAAATATTCATACTATGAATATTATTTTACCTATTTGTGTTACCCTAGTCAGCGCTGGCCTTTAGTAGAGCGTGTGGAGCGATCGCTCTAGACGCCCCCGGTGGCTAAATGCGCCAAAATACAAAACGCGAAAACAATTTTGAGCAAACAAATTAAAATTTGGTTGGAGCCTTTTGTGATGAATGAGTGACTTTATTTGAATTTTCGCTCTACCCTGATCCAGGATTAGGGCTGGAGCTGTCTCTAGTAGTAAACATCTGTTACTTATGTAGGTATTAAATAACTATCAAAAGACACGCGGTGATGCTGGTCGGGTACAAAGAAAATATATACTTTTTTTTTAAGGTCATTTACTACTTAATTTGTACCTATTCTATTATTTAAAAATATTCAAAAATAGGTACACACGGCGGCAGATCAACCTACCCAAAACTGTCAAATTTCTACAATCAATTTTGAACTTTATTGTTTGGTTATAAGGATCAATATTCATTGGAGAAATTTGACAGATTTGGGTAGGTTGATCTGCCGCCGACTGTACTTAACAACCCGTATTTAACAAATAAAATTTGTTGCAACCTTCGATCAATAAAAGTACTAGACTAAGGATCCGGATCAAAATGCACCACGATAATACTCGCGTTTGCTCATACTTATACAACTAAATATCACAAAATGTAAAAAAGTAGTAATTAACATTGTAAAAGATTTGTACTTAATATTGAACACTGTCCGGTTAAGTTGTCAAAATAATTAGCTCCTATTAAAAATTAGATATAAATTGTTTTTATGCTTATTTATTACTAAATTTGTAATTAGTGATTAAATTAAGTGACAAATAACATCTACTAGTGTTTTCTCTGACAAATATTGTGTAGTTTTTAAATTATTTGGTAATGTAATTTTCCAACTGTCATCGCCAGCTGACTGTTAAAACAAACTTTACAAAAAGTTGTTGAAATAAATACTTTTGCCGTGGACTGCATCAACATAAACCGGGGGAGTATTGTTTTCATTCCATTTATTAAAGATACTAGTAACATAAGTGTAAATCATAACTAAACACTTCATTCAAATTGTAAGTGTCAATGTAGGTAATAAGCCAATTAATTGTTATTTTTCTACTTTGTAATTAGATCAAAGGATTTGCATCTAAACTGCAAAAGTAACTTTGGCATTTCAGTATTATAATTTAATAAAGTCCTAGGTACTGTACTGTAATAATCAGTATCAACTACATAGTAGCCTACTTATTAGTTTTAGTATTTGTTCCTTTATCCTGTGTCTGTAGTTGTACCAATAATATACAATATATACAGAATTTCAATTAGATTTATTTTAAAATAATAAGTAATTTATAGTTAAACACAGAAGTCTGCTCTTAGCACCATTTGTTTGTGTGAGACAGCTACCCCCACTAGTTAAAATTAAAATTTATTTAAACTCTTATTAGCTGTACATTAAAAGTAAATAAACAAATACACTTGCAATAAATAAGATCTTAATCATATTTATTTACAAATTTCAGGTGTATAAATAATACCAAACTCAATATGCTGACCCGTAAGGCTGCTACACAAAGTACTGAGCTCAAGCTTAGACAGGCACTACATGAGTTAAAAACGTCACAAGAATCATGTAATCAGCTGCTACGGGAGAGAGACGAGAGTGAGATGGAAATAAAGTCCATAATTGACAGAAACTCACAGCTCAAAATTGAATTAGGCCAACTACATATTCAACACCAGGATGTGCTTCACCAGCGTGACCAACTTCAAGATGTGATCTCCACCTTTGAGCAGCAATATAACACCTATGAGAGGGCACTGGACCGCATCACTGAGTTGGAAAGAGACCTTAGTGCGGCTAATCACCAGATTTCTCAACTCATTGAGTCGCAGAAACAGCATGAAGTGGATCAGACACAATCATTATTTGATGAGCTTATAGCATCACCTGGTGGAATATCAGTACAGGAACTTCCGCAAATCAACCAAAAAACTAGTATTAGCAAAATTAAAATTAAAAAGTATGTAAAAATTAATAAATTTATAAGGAAAACTGAGAAGTTGATAAAGAAGAACAACTGCTTCTACAAGAACATTGCTCTTAGAAAGGAACGTATTAGCCTTATTGATTCTTTGGAAATATATAATAGTAAATTGTTAGAAAGTAGGCAAATGTATGACCGGGACACTAAACAATTACAAACTGATATCCAACGGTTACACGAGTCACTTGACATAATGAGCAAAAAATATTCAATTTCCCAAAAACAGATTGAGGAACATATACAATCAGCCACAGAGTTAGTTGATCTGTGCAAGTACAATGCTGATCGGTACAACTCATTAATTAGTAATGAAATTAACCAAACCAAAGAGTCTTTATCGCTGAACTCTAATGTTCTGATAAAGTCACCAAACTTGTCTGTTTTGGTTCCCGGTCCTACATCAGCCGCTCCTCAAACAATACATAAACCTAATGTAACTAAATTAGTAAGAAAAACAGTTATGTACTCAGATAAACTTGGTCAGGGCTTAGGGTTGCTTATGAATGCAAATCTTAACCATTCAATGACCAATATTTGTACTCCAGGTCAATCATTTAATGCTTTAGTAAATAACATATCACAGGATACACTGAATAGTTCCACTAATGTTATTATATTGTGTGGTGACGGTTCACATACGAAGAAACGCGACATTTTAAATAATTTTAATATTTTGATTAAACTGCAATCAGATACGAATTGCAGGTTAATAGTTAGTGCTTTTCCCTATTGTACAAATTTAACCTGGGAACAAAATAAGCGCATTTATGACTTAAATTTATTACTTTTTAATTTAATTTGTCGTCATAGTGACACTATTTTATATTTCGATATAAATAAATTTATTAAAAACTTTAGTTTGACGTCAGATACTATGTATCTTTCTAAGAAATGTAGGACTCAGATAGCTAATTTGTTAGCTTTTAATATACATGATACAGTTATAGGTGGTATAACTAAGTCTTTTCATGATAATAACTTAATCATTAGTAGTTCTACTAATGCAACTTTTACATCTAGTAATAAGGTTACAACCTCAGGTTTAAACTGAGGTCTAAGACAAAAGCCAAGCCCACATCCATTACTATTATACATCAAAATATTCAGGGTTTGGCTGGCAAGGACTTAGAATTAGAATTATTAGCAAAAAGTCAGGTAATTCATGTATTTTGTATAACTGAGCATTGGCTAAAAAGTCATGACACATCGTTCCATGTAAATAACTTCCAACTAGCAAGCGCGTACGTGCGAAGCTCAGCTATTCACGGCGGTTCTCTAATATTAGTAAGAAGCAATATTAAATACAAAAATCGCAACGATATTGTAGACCTATCAGTGGAGCGTAACATTAAACTGTCGTGTGTGGAGTTCAATAGTTTTGTAATAGTGTGTGTATACCGACCCCCCTCGGGCAATTTCAATATTTTTGAAACAGTAATGGAAGACGTACTTAGAAAATTAAAACTAAAAAAGAAATTTGTTTTAGTATGTGGAGATTTTAATATAAATATTTTAGAAAACACTCCAACGAGTGTTCGTCTTCTTGCCTTATTTAAATGTTTTAATCTTTTGAATCTATTTCTCGAACCCACTAGAATAACTTCACATTCGGCCACTTGTCTCGATAATATTTTTACAGACTATGACCCTGTTTCTAAGTCACTCATAAATAATCTTACGTCTGACCATTGCGGTTTGAAGGTGACCTATGATTTTGATATTAGGGATGAACCAATAATAGTGAACTGTAAACCAGTTACAAAAGAGCGAGTGGAGTGTTTCAAAAATAGTATAGCTTGTAAAATAGATGCATTGCCTTTTGTACAAGATGATCCAGATGTGCTTTATAGTAATCTTTTTAACTTAATCAAGACCGAATACAACCAGGTGTTTACACCAAAAACAATAAAAATTACTCATAAACTTAAGTTCTGTGACTGGGCCACGACTGGTATATATAAAAGTAGAAATAAATTGTATGATTTATATAGTTTAAAACAATATAACCAAAATGTTAATTTTACGGAATATGTAAAGAATTATTCGAAAATGTTTAAGAAAGTGTGCATAGTAGCAAAATCTAATTACATTAAAGAAAAAATTAAAAAGTCTAACAATAAAATCAAAGCCACTTGGGGACATCATAAACCGTGAAACAGGTAAATTTAAACCACGGGATAATACTTTCACTTTAAAAGTAAACGACAACTTGGTCAATTCAGATTCACAAATTGCTAATATTTTTGATGATTTTTTTGTAAATATACCTGTAATAACAACATCAAATTTAGATTCATCACCGGAAGCTGCACAAACTTTACTCCAAAAATATGTACCAAAATGTAATCTTTCCTTTCATTTTAAATACATTGATTCAATGAATATTATTAAAACATTCAAATCACTTAAAATGAAAAACACGAGTGATTTGTGGGGTATATCTATTAAAGTAATTAAGAATATTATTTATTCTATTGCACCGTATCTTGCTGAAATTTTTAATAACTGTGTCGATAAGGGAATCTTTCCTGATCTTATGAAGTTTAGTAAAGTTATACCTTTATTCAAATCAGGAAACAAAGAAGACCCCAGTAACTATCGGCCCATTTCAATATTACCAGCGCTAAGTAAAATTTATGAAAAAATTATACTCGAACAGTTGATGTCATATTTTAACACAAACAACCTTTTACATAGTAAGCAATATGGTTTTACTAAGGGTCGTTCTACTACTGATGCAGGCGTTGCTCTAATAAAACATATATTTGATGCCTGGGAGAAGTCTCAAAATGCTCTTGGAGTTTTTTGCGACTTGTCCAAGGCTTTTGATTGCGTTGAGCACCGGACTCTGGTGTTGAAGCTACATTATTACGGTCTCGAAGATTTTGCACTAAATTTAATACAGTCATATCTCAGCTCTAGAACTCAAACTGTCGATATAAATGGTACTAAATCATCTGGTTCTCATGTAAAAATGGGAGTTCCACAAGGGTCGATTCTTGGTCCTTTTCTGTTCTTGATTTATATTAATGACTTACCATTCTTTGTAGAGAATTTCTGTGAAATTGTATTATTTGCAGATGATACTTCACTCATTTTTAATGTGACTAGGTGTAGGACTAATTATGAAAATGTAAATAAAGCTCTTTCAGAGGTACTCCATTGGTTTACTATTAATAATTTACAGCTTAACGCTAAGAAAACAAAATGTATTAAATTTATATTACCAAATGTCAGAAATGAACCAACCAATATTAGAATAAACGGTGATCAATTAGATTTGGTAGATTCTACAGTCTTTTTAGGCATTACCCTTGACTCAAAACTTCAATGGAATCCTCATATATCGAAATTGGCCGGTAAACTCAGTTCTGCTGCTTATGCCATTAGAAAAATTAGGCAGTTAACAGACGTTGAAACTGCTAGAACAGTTTATTTTAGTTATTTTCATAGTGTCATGTCGTATGGCGTCCTACTGTGGGGAACAGCGGCTGATATTGAAACTATATTCATTTTACAGAAACGAGCAATAAGAGCAATCTATAAACTAGGATCACGAACTTCCCTAAGAAATCTTTTTAAGGAGATTGATGTCCTGACAGTTGCATCTCAATATATTTATAATTGTATAGTTTTTGTACGTTGCAACATCAACTCCTTTACTAAACACGGTGACGTACACAATTTCAATACTAGAAATAAGACAAAACTTGTAATGCCACTGTTCAGGTTACAGAAGGTACTTGGTTCTTTCTTGGGGCAAGGTATACACTATTACAATAAAATACCAAATTCTGTACTAGATTTACCTTTAGATAAGTTTAAAAAACATGTGAAGTCTTTATTACTTATAAAAGGTTATTATACAGTCAAAGAATATTTAGATGATAAAACAGCCTGGTTATAATAAAAATCACATATTATATTTGAATCAATTTATTAAAATTATTTTTTATACTTTTTATACTGATATGACAGCCTTTATCAGCATTGTCCTACAGATAACAAACAGCGTTGCGTTAAATAGATCATTAAGTTTTTATTTAGAGTATCTTGAGTGTGTCATGCTCTCTTTACTGTCTCTGCGGTGGTGGCGTGTGCGTCGGGTCGTTACGTTCCCTAAAATATGGTTGAGCGAAGCGATGGCTGATTCATACGTCATGCTCGTGAACGGGTGCCGCCTGTGGAGGCTGGTCTGCTCTTGCATACTTATCTTATTTTTAGTATTATTAATTATAGTTTGACTTTGTTTTACCTAAACAATTTTTGACTTTTACTAGAGTACTGTAGTGGTGCTGTATGACATTGTGGAAATTGAAACTTTTACATAATTATCTGATGTAAATTTGTTAACTTACATTTTTTATTTTAACAGCATTGTCCTACAGATAACAAACAGCGTTGCGTTAAATACATCATTAAGTTTTTATTTAGAGTATCTTGAGTGTGTCATGCTCTCTTTACTGTCTCTGCGGTGGTGGCATGTGCGTCGGGTCGTTACGTTCCCTAAAATATGGTTGAGCGAAGCGATGGCTGATTCATATGTCATGCTCGTGAACGGGTGCCGCCTGTGGAGGCTGGTCTGCTCTTGCATACTTATCTTATTTTTAGTGTTATTAATTATAGTTTGACTTTGTTTTACCTAAACAATTGTTGACTTTTACTAGAGTACTGTAGTGGTGCTGTATGACATTGTGGAAATTGAAACCTTTACATAATTATCTGATGTAAATTTGTTAACTTACATTTTTTATTTTGTTTTTTTACATGTTGTAATTGTCTTATATATATTTTTTGTGTTTATTTGTAATGGAAAGTGTTCTGCTATGATAGGGCATTTTCCAATATTTTTGACGCTGTAAGGGAGAAAAGAGCTGGACACTTGCTGAGTTTCTTGCCGGTTCTTCTCAGTACAAGATCTCCCGCCCAGAGTAGATTTACGAACCGATGGCATAATGACATTCACAAGAGCTACTTGTAGCCTAAACTGAATAAATGATTTTGAATTTTGAATTTTGTAATCAACTATCCTTATTACGCATATATTTAAAATAAAAACTTATTAGTTACGTAACAATAATAGTCAGTCTTTTAGTTACATTTAGGAACTTTATTAAAATATAATGTCAGAAGTTTAAGAATGCTTGGTTTGGTTTATGGATTTATCTAAGTAGATAGATCCATAGACCAAACCAATACTGATACTTAATAAAAAACAAAGTCTTGCCACAACTTACAAGAAAATGGCAAAATCACAATTAAAATTACAATATTGGACGATTTTCTTATTTGCTATGTAACAATATTCAGTCTTTAAATTTTAAATTATAATACATATATGTCAGATGTTATATAATGTAAGACTCAAAGTTGATAGTCTATGTTTTTATTTGGATACAAAATTATAAAATATTTCAGTCTTTCTGTGGTAGGTCACTTCTTGTTGTAGGGCAGCGTCATCGTGAATTAGCGCATACCTCATGTCGTTATTGAAAAGGCGGATAGTAGTGGTGTGCGGGGTATCCGGACGCCATGCTATAGGGATAGCTATGGCCGTTAGCGGGCGAGGATGGCGGCCCGGTCGGCGGTGCCGCTGCGGGGCGGGCTGCTGTCGGGAAGGCGCCGGGCGCGGGCGAGCCTGCGGGCATACGGCTACGTTGTACCTTACAAAATCCGCGGAGCCAAGCCGCTATCTTAGGGCGTTCAATATACAAAAATGACGTCGGACGAGGTCCAGTTGAGAGTACTTTCGCACAAAATGCATAAAAAAGATGCAAAAAAAAAGATTATAAAGACCGCTGTGGCGCCTCTGTACTAGCTAAAGCTACGCAGACCGGAAGGAGCGTGGGCGCCGCTTTTATACAATTCATATGACAATAAAAGTGCTCTTAGTCATGTTTATGCACATTAAACAAAAAATAATTAAAATCTGTGTATGATGTGTTTTGTTAACACATGACAAGCATTTTTATGAAGTATAAGAAGAAAACAAACGATATTAAGCTAGCTAAAACTTTGCTCTCAACTAGAGAATTTATAGTACGTCGAGTATCGAAGATAACTTACCCGCAGTCGCAAAGGGCGGTGCGTAGGCGGCGCGGGCGGGCGGACGCGCGTAGGGGGGCTGGTAGGCGGGCGGCGGCGCGGTCGGCTGGTACGCGGGGTAGGCGGGCGGCGGCACAGGCGGGGCCGTGGGCGGCGGCACGGGTGGCAGCACGGGCGGCAGCACGGGCGGCGGCACGGGCGGCGGCACGCTCGGCTGGTACGCGGGATACGACGGCGCGGCTGTTACCGCCGGCAACGAGGTACTTGTCAATGGACCGAGGCCGTTGAATACTCGTGGCGCATTACTTCGTATGCTGGTAAAGGAAGGTGACCTGTCAAATCATAACAAGTGTGTAACCATAAAAACGTTACGTGTGATACAGTGTTACCGCGTAGTGACAATCGTTGTGTATCAAGTATCAGTCAGTTTTGAACTGAATAAAAAACCGGTTTTTCGGTTCTAACCTAACAATCTAAAGAAAAAATAAAGTAACTTATTGCAAATTACTTTCTTTTTTCTTTAATTCGTTAGGTAAATATTTTGAATCGAATCACCCGAATTTAGAAGAGGGAGGGGGGGTCCCATGCCAGAGACAAGCAGTTTTTATGTTATGTGATTTTAGGTTTCTTTAGGTTAAGTACTGGAACTGTTCCTTGTTGTTTCTGAGTCAGGAAGATTTTCCGGGTGGTTATAAAAAAAAATATCACAGAATATTCGCTGAAAGACAATTCACGTTGGATGACATGAAAGCAAGCTATGTACGCTGGGCTATCATAGACTCCAGTTTGAGCTCTGTTTTTGCAACCCACAAAGCACGTAGGTAGGCAAACATTATGTGATATGTATGAATATTAATACCTTCTTGATTAAAAGGTCTAAGTAAATATTCCCTTATGAAAATTAAATTTTACGGTCTTCATGTCCGTTCTATCAGGTGTAAATTTTATTTGATTAATAGTTAACTGGGCACAAACAAACAATAAATCTATAAAGTCAGTGGGAAATTTCCCTCTACGGTATCGGGGTTAATGCAACGTGCCCTGGGTCTGCTGGAGGAATGGTGCAATGCCCATCACCTTTCTGTAAATCCGAGGAAAACAACAGCCATCCCCTTTACGAGAATGAGAAACACTACGGGACTGGGTAACCTGACACTATGGTACCCAGCTCTTCTGGTCCAAAGAAGTGAAATATCTAGGCTTAACGCTGGATAGGGAACTTACTTGGAAACGGCATGTGGACACAACCCTAAAGGCTTACAGAGTATTTGGCATGTGTCGGTCTACTTATGGCAAAGATGTGGGGACTCAACCCCAAAATCATTAGGTGGATCAATCGAATCGGGTCCAGTAGGCAAGCCAAGGTCGGGTCGGGAAGCAAATCAATAGGGGTCCAAAAGCGTAGCGAAGTCGTCGAAAAAGCAAAAAAAATACTCTAAGTTTCTACCTGTTATTGTTATTAAGACCGAGAAAAAAATGGAAAAAAATAACGTTTGTTGTAAGGGCCCTTAAATAATAATTTTATTTTAATTTAATTATTTATTTTTAAAGTGAATAATAGAAATCATTATTCTGTGAATATTTTAAGCGTCTACCTGTTGCCGTTATCATTGAGCAAAAACGAGCAAAAAAAAAAAGGTCACGTTTGTTGTATGGGAGCCCCCTTAAATTATTAATTTTTCTATTTTTTAGTATTTGTTGTTATAGCGGCAACAGAAATACATCATCAGTGAAAATTTCAATTGTCTAACTATCACGGTTCATGAGATACAGCCTGGTGACAGACGGACAGCGGAGTGTTAGTAATAGGGTCCCGTTTTACCCGTTGGGTACGGAACCCTAAAAATGGTACTATATAACCTACAAAGTTCTTTTGTTTTTTAAGTTCTATTTTACGTGTTTATGGCCGATTTTGACAAAATTTTCAAGTGGTTTTTATAATATTTTAGCGCAGCTCCGGCAGCTAAAATGTTTATAAACCTTTATTTATGAACCCCTTAGACCCCCCCAGTATTAGTTTCTTCAACGCTGCATTTCGGAGCTCGTTGAGAGTTTGCGGTGGATTGGGAGAGGTTTAAATTCTTCTTTTTAGCATGCCCCAGATGTGCTCGATAGAGTTTAAATCGAGACTTCGAGCAGCCCACTGAATTTTTGTATACCAACGTCTTGATGGTATTCGCCCACGCAACGAGCTACGTGCGGGCGGGCATTATCGTGAATTAAAAGGAATTCGTCATCCAATGAATCCCATATAGGGCACAACATGTTCCTGAAGGATCTCTCCGATGCACCGAGCCGCTGTTAATCGATTGTCAACGTCAACCAATTCTGTACGACCATCGGAACTTATTTCTCTCCACACCATTATGGAGCCTCCATGAAAACTGACCGTTTCTGTTGTTGTGATGGGCAGAAACCGCTTTCCTCTTCTTCTCCACACACGTTCTCGACCATCTGATGAACGCAAAGCAATTCTGCACTCGTCAGTGAATAGAACTCTAGCCCATTGTTGGGGAGTCCACTGTTGGCGTGTTCACGTGCGAACCTAAGTCGAGCTACTCGGTGCTGTCTGAGCAGTTCTGGACCACGTGCTGGCCTTCGTGCCTTTAAATTTACTTCCTCTATGCGTCTTCTGATCGCACGCTCGCTTCCATTCACAACTCTTGTGATTTGGAGCCGCTGGCGGATTTCAACGACAGTGAGGAAGTGGTTTCTTAAAATTTATAAAATAATGAACTGATCACCCCAAGCTGAAGTGCACCTTACACCTCCACTACCTGGTCTGCGGGAGTAGCTGCCTGTCTCCAACGCAACGCATATTGCATCGATGAGCGCGGAACATTAATTACAATATCCACCTCTCGTTGTCATTCCTTGATTGATCAAGGCTACGGCTTGTGCAACTTAGGCTGGTGTTGAAAGCATCTTTTTAACTTTAAATCATGAGTAAAACTTAAATTAAACCCACAATATCACAAAAGTTAACTAACACAAAGCTACACTTATCACAATACCGAATTCAAAACTTGAACTGATTTGCTCAAAAGTCCAGATTCGATTAAAACTTACGTATCATTCTCAAACATAATGAATTACACTCTTGAAATAAAGATTAACCTTTTTTTATCTACCTCCAAAAAAAACATTTGTTACAAACACTTAAAATAATTGTCAGAGAGCCTGGCCAAAATTCCGTGCCTCTGAGTGTATATAGTATTTTCAAGTAAGAAAATGGAACAACAAGAAAAAGGAATGACATTTTGTAGTTTCAATGACTTTTCCTAATGATGACTGACAGCGGCCGGTTTGGTAGATGACGTCTAATTCCCCGAATGTCTAGTCGCCATACATCCATTCTCCGGATGTCAAGTCGCCATATGTCTATTCCCTGAATGTCTAGTAGCCGCAAATCAATTTTCCCCGAATGTCAAGTCGCCATACGTCCATTCCCTGAATGTCTAGTTGCAAAGACACAGTTAGTTTGAATTTTTTATTCCTACGTTATGGCAACGCATTGGAAATTTACGTGGCGGGGATCTTGATTTTTCCCAACAATTACAAAACATATGAAAGTGATATTTGATGACATGATTTTTATTTAATTGACTTCATTTTACTAGTTGCAGAAACACGATTTGTCAACTTTTATAAGAGAAAAAAATATAAAAGTAACCTCTTTTAAAACATAGATTAGCATTTTACAGGCAATTGTACCAGACCGATTTAAGCATCTAAATTTTCTTAGTAGATTAGTCTTAACACACACACTTTAATAAGCAAGTTCATTTTTTAAAAATAATTTGTAGTTTTAATTTGAAGGAAAAGAAAACGGTTTTTCTTATTTAGCGAGCGTTAGATTTATTGTTTAATGGTGTGTCGCTATAGCTATAGAAGTAATATTTTTTTAAGTTTGAAGAGCGTTTACGCCGTTTTGCTCAAAAACTGTACTTTTCAAACCTCTTAATATCTATGAATATTTACTTTACAAATATGTTATATACTTATATCATTAGGCGATCTTGTCATCAAAATAGTTTGTTGAAAACATTTTTAGATTTATGGATATTTTGGAATTCATAACAAGATAATTGAACAGAGGTTTTCATAATTTGACTTTCCGCGTCAACTTCGAAGCTTAAAAATGTGTTTAAATTACTGACAAACCTAAGAACAAAAATTTTATTTCAATTTGAAAGATCTTCAGCAAAATAGTTTGTTGAAAACATTTTTAGATTTTGGTTACTAACAAAAACTATAAAAATCCAAACATTGTGAATTTTTAAAGAAATTATAGGTGATAAAATAATTGTTTTCTCTAATATACTTACTATATAAATATAAGATAAAAGCTTTTTACTATAGAAAAAAGTGTTCTTTAAATTATGCGCAAAATTCATTTTACTAAATTAGCTCTATAATTTTTGTATAAATATTTTAAAACTGCTCTAAAACTACTACAAAACTCTGCGTTCTATTAGTATCAAATCAGTCCGCCGCGAGGCCTCTGAGAGAGCGGTCACGTCGCTCGACGCTCTACCCGACGATTGTCAAACAATTGCCGTAATTTCGAAGATAGTTCAAATTTATAGCGCGATAAGCAAATCTTAGTACTTTAGTGAATAAATTATTTTATGTTACTTTTGATGAATTGCAACATCTTTAAATTAGACGACCTCCGTGGTCGAGTGGTAAGCGCGCCGAGTCGGGCGTCGCGCCATCTCCGAAGCCCCGGGTTCAATTCCCGGTCGAGTTAATTTAGAGAAGGACTGTTTTTCCAAATTTATTTCGGGTCTAGGTGTTTTTTCTATGTTTATGCAAATTTATCCATTATCTTACTATACTAACGAGTTTCTTAAGAATACTTATCTTGAGCTAGATAATCGGTGAGAGCATAAACAAATTAAATTTTTAAACTGACAACGTATATTATGTTGCAGAGATAATGGGTAACAAATTCAACGAAACATACCACCACCCCCCCCCCTCCGAAACGGGCGTGGTGTAAGTATGTAGGTAAAAAGCTTCCACCTAAACTAAAGTGAGCTTTAAGTAACTTTTGCAATGCTGGCCCACGGGATGGGTGGGAAATACCATCTATGTGTGTGTTTCTCTGTTCCCTCCTTTGCAAGACACGTAAAACCGTTGGTCCCAGTTTTTGTCACGACTGCTCCGCACCCGTGCCAGTGTGCGCTATGGGCTATGGCCCAATCTCCTCGCCATATCCTAGCAGTGCGACTTTTGTAGACTAATTATTTATTTTGTTAATAAGTGTATTCCTTTTTTAATTTTTTTAAGTATTCTTAGCTATTATTATGTTTTTTAGAATCCTACTTATTTAAGTTTTTTTTCCAATGTATTACAAAGAAATGATTAATTGTATGGGTAGTCTAATAACTTGACCGAGTTTTGACAGCACCTATTTTATTGCTGCATGATGCGCTTTGTGCTTATGTGGCTCATATTTTCCCAGTAGTTTTTAAACAAAATTTATTTTAAAAGGAGATTAGCAAAATTGGGCTTGGTAATAGACAACATATTATTATTGATATATTCTAAAAACTCGATTAATTTATTTTACTGCCCATACAATTAATCATTTCTTTGTAAAATATTGGAAGAAAAACTTAAATAAGAATGATTCTTAAATGTTTCGATCTCAAACCATCAACAAACTGTCAACGTCATGCAGGGAACAACAGGGACTCCATTTCCACTTAACATCAGGTGGAGTGGAGACATTTGCCGAGCTATGAATAAAATAAAATAAAATGTGTCGTCGTCAAATCAATTCGTCCAAAATAAATCGTTGAGGAACAGATAGGTATTGATTATAATTTTGTGATATAAGATTAATTACAACATTAATAAAAATACATACAATATAATATTATACTCAGGTACTTATTTCATGTATCCGTAGTTTAGTCATCTGCTTACGCCCATAGTTAAAAATAAAAAAACGACGGGTTGCACTCCGGGAGTGCCGGCAGAAGTGAATACTTGAATATTAACGTTGTGCATTTTTGATATTTTGGAATGTTTAGGGAATAATTTTGCACGAATTGCTTCAATTATCAGTATAAAAGTACTATCATTTATGTGGTAGAATACAATATTTATTTATTGTGTTATCGTACACAAACATGACAATTTATTCACGCAAGCGCCCTGCGCCGCCTAAACGAAACAGCAGGCATACATTTTCGCCGCGCCGTAGAAAGAGAGGGGAATACTTCCTCTCCTACGCCGCGCCAGCTGTCTACTCTCCATCCGTCTTACGATTTTACGTCTTACATTTTCGATCAGGTCACGTGTCCTGACGCGAATTTAACATTTTTTACCCATTAAAAAAAAAGTGTACAACGCCGCTAAAGAAGTTTTCACTTCAATAATTTCTAAGTATACCGAAAAACTAAATTCAAACGAATCAAAGTAGTGAGTTTGACTTTAGTGAGCAGAACTAGCCTACTCTACGCACACACTCGCGCGTGCTCACAGCCCGCTTCTGTGTGCGTGATATTTGGACTTAAAAACCTAAACTTAAGGTCTCGCGCTCGGCGTAAACGCTCTTAGTTTACGGACTGTTTTATTTGCAATTATTAGAATAGATGTTAATGGTGAAATAAAAGTTAATTTTAACCTCCTATCCATCTTTTATTCCTACCTATCTATGTGTGTCAGTGTATGGTGAAATAGGCGTTATTACTATTATCATCATCATCATCGACCAATATCAGTCCACTGCTGGACGTCGGCCGTCGTCGGCCAATCATCAATAACACATTCATACATTCGCGGATTTAGACATTTAAGGAATTAGACATTCAGGGAATTAGACGTCATCAACCAAACCGACAACGACGTTTGTAAAGCATTAAAAAATATATCAGTATTTAGACCAGAGTCGATAATTTTTGAAACCAAACAAAATCATAGTAGGATGAAACCCATTGGAAATGGAAGAGAATATAACCAAATTGAAAGGAAAAATAATTTACTGGCGATCTGAGGTCGGCAAGTGGAAGGGGGGGGGAGTTAAGGGGAAAAAACGGTTTATCTCGATTTCCGGCAGAACTACAATTCCTATGGAAAACAGTTAACCCTTTCACCGCCCATCTATCCTGCACGCGATGTCCCGCTGTACGCCAACGTATAAATGTATAACAGATTCTATAGTACGAAAGCAAGGATGGCGGTAACCTCATATCAATAATTTAAAAAAATGTGTAAATTTAAGTTTGTATTTAAATTTACAAATAGTATAAATAAACACTGATACATTATAATGGTATTGTGTTTTATTTTATAATCATTTTTTATAAGAAAAATGAATATCCATTACCAGAGACAAAAAGGGTTGTCTATGCTTTTATTTCATTATCGAGCTTTGCTGGTCTATACTTAAAATAGACGTTTCATGTATGTGTTAACGTTCAGTTTTAATGTTGATAGGTATACAGCTTATTTTGGTTAAGTGGCTGGCTTACAGACTTTTAAGTACCGCTAACTTTAACTACCGCTGAGTTACCGAGTGTACGTTCTCTGTGTACGTTCTCTGTGTACGTTTTGATTTACAATAAAAATTTGAATAGTGTTTTAGTAGCCGCTTTCTTGTTTATACACGCACGAACGAGAATGGACAGTAAGTACCTTCCCTTTGTACGTCATAAATAAATACATTTACCTACTAAAATAAGAAGAGCGCACAGATACAAAGTATAGTCACAGTCTAGTAATTACATTCAGTCAGTCATCGGAGGCGTTTCTGAATCAGGTTCCACACCTTCTCAAATCCGCAACAACTCATAAGAATAACAATTACTCATTTTGTACTGTTTAGGTTTTACAACGATACACACGTGCGCACGTTTGTTTTGTTTGTAACGCCCGGCACTATGACACGATGACCTTGACACCTGTGCGCTTACGACGTCACGAGTTTTCTAGAAATGAAGTCGGTGGCGATTGGTAGTACTGACATCTTGCCATTACGTAGAGATGGGTGTTGCAATATCGAAAATCCCAAGTACACTTAATTAATTTTAATGAAGTGATTTGATACGTACATTAATTTTAAAATTTATTATGTTATACGTTATTTACTGACCGGAATTTATTTTCAATCATAGAATTTATGAACATTTGTATGAAATAAAACAAAGTAAATTTATAGAATTGCAATGAATGCAACTTTCGCGTCACATCACTGGCCTACTTGATATGAAGAGTCGTTGGTTAGCGGGACATACAAATATTTGAGACGTTTTTGTTTTAACCATTTTAAAATACAAAAATAGTCTGTTTTGCCTCGGAAAATAAAAAATACTTTCAGTTCTTCAGTTAGTTATAAAATGACAAAAGAAACAAATGTTTTATTGCCTACACCCCCCCCCCCCCCTCACCCTACTATGAATTTGTTTTACTTTTTACCTATTTTTGAATGAATGAAAAAAAATGCTATTGTTGTTTTAATAATTATATTCTTATTATAACTCATTAATACCATCAACGCTAACCTCAAAACAAATACGGATAAACTTGATTTTAAAATATTGTTTTTGTTAGTCCAAGGTTTACAAGCTGGAACTAAACCAGCTGCCTCATTCCACAAAACGTGGACTCAAGATAGTAATCTTGAGTCCACGTTTTGTGGAATAAGACGCAACGAGTGTGAACATTTAAATATTTATAAAGGTAGGTACCTGTTGTTGTTTGAAGTTGAAGGTGCCGTCTGGTGAGTACTTGCACGTCCATTGAGATAGCGGCTTAACCCTTCTGTTGCAGTCTGTAAACTTGACGTACTGTTTCTTGTTACGTCTCCACAAAGTAGGTTGCTTGCAAGAGGCTCTGGTGAAGAAGGTCGCTCTGGCGACGAGTTCGCTAAAAGATTTTTGTTCATGTTAAGATCTAACTTATTAAAGCTAGAATATGAAAAGAATTAAAAAGTATAGTATACTTACAATTGAGCAAATAACTTATAAAAAGTTCCTTCATTGACGAAGACGGAATCTGTCAAATAATATCATACATAAGTACAGGATATCAATTATTATTACACACTGGGTAGCCCACGGCTATGTCACGAAACGTTCATTACCCGTGACACCCCTTTGATGATACCCTCAGGGTGCTATGGGGAATCGCTATAGCCCGTGACACCCTCGTAGAGATGTGAAACTCGAAGTGTAAAATAAACAAAGGTTTATTAATTGTATGGAAATTTATTATGAATAAACCTTTCTGCTAAGCTAGTAAACAAAATAATCAGAGAACAATATAATAAGTATTTTTGGATATCTGCTGCCGCTTGTTGCTCCTTTGAGTATGTAAAAGTTTTTGCTGCCGCTTGTTGCTCCTTTGAGTATGTAAAAGTTTTTGAAGAGTTACGTAAAAGAAAAAAAACCCTCAGTTCCACTTCACTTCTAGATAACGATATAATAGAGTTATGACAGTTAAGGCCTATTCAAACCTGCCCCCTGACTATGAGCTCTTATAGCAGTATTATTGCAGTTGTGGAAAAGAGACGCGAGTATATTCGCCGCTACACGCGTCTCGTTTTCACAACTGCAATAATACTGCTATAAGAGCTCGTGGTTACCCCCCTGAGCGGTATTCGCTGCCGCTGTAGGTAGAGGTACATGCACATGTACCCGTTGAAAAATTGGTATCGTGTTATCAAAAAAGTTCTTTTAATAAAAATTGATTTAATCAATTTCTTGTAATCCATTTTGTGATATTATTTGCTCTAATCACAAAAAAATAAACAAAAGTGAATCGCAACAAATGTCAAAAATATTGTATTAGGTAAAAGTTTGTATTAGGATAGTAAAATGAGGTTTGATTGAATAGTACCAACACAACTCTGAATAATCAAGTATAATCTAGGAGTCCACATGAGACGAAACGGTTTTTTTACTGCGTAAGTATTAAATTATATTAATGTTTTAAATCAGTAAGATAAATAACATAGTAGTCCATCACTAATAGACGATGGTGTCACGGGGCATAGCGATTCCCCATAGCACCCATGGGAGTATCATCAAAGGGGTGTCACGGGTAATGAACGCCACGAAACGTGGTCTAATAAAAAAACCAAAAGCCTCTTTTATTCAGAAATAGCGGCATCCTGAGATTTGAGACTTTCCGTTCCACTCATTAACTGTATTTCCAAATCTGAGATCATTAACTATCAAAAGGACTCACAAATTCCAGTGTTATGGTTATGGTGACGCAAGTCATTAAAGAAAAAATAACTTCACTAAATCGACTGGAAATTTTTCAGTGTAGTCTTTAATTAAGAATATTATTTATTTAATTTAAATAAAACGGTTACATAACCAAATACAATACTTAAATATATTCAAATTTAAATAAAATGAAACAAGGCCGTACATTAAATTATAGTGCCTAAAAACACAAATGTTGAAAAAATTTCCACGAGCAGGATTTGAACCCGCACCCTTCTGACATACCGGTGTTCTTCCAATTGAGCTATCGTGGTTCTAACCAGCCCGACGAAATTATTCAACACTATTTACTTTTTACTTTGAAAGCCAAAGGCGCCCATTCAATGTCAACAACTACCGTCATTAACATCTCATCATAATATTTTTACAAATACTAAAGATCAGTTAAGAAGTAGGCAAGCTATTTATAAAATGTATTTGTTTTGTATATATAATTTTTAACGCAAATTTTGTTGCGAACAAATTACAAAAACAAATGATGAAAAAATTTCCACAAGCAGGATTTGAACCCGCACCCTTCTGACATACCGGGTCAGGTGCTCTTCCTATTGAGCTATCGTGGTTCTAACCTACAACTAATAATAAAATACCCGGTATGTCAGAAGGGTGCGGGTTCAAATCCTGCTCGTGAAAATTTTTTCAACATTTGTGTTTTTGCGTTAAAAATTATATAAACATTTTATAAATAACTTGCCAACTTCTTAACTGATCTTTAGTATTTGTAAAAATATTATGATCAGATGTTAATGACGGTAGTTGTTGACAAAAAGTAAATAGTGTTGAATAATTTCGGCGGGCTGTTTAGAACCACGATAGCTCAATTGGAAGAGCACCTGACCAGGTATGTCAGAAGGGTGCGGGTTCAAATCCTGCTCGTGGAATTTTTTTCAACATTTGTGTTTTTGTAATTTGTTCGCAACAAAATTTGCGTTAAAAATTATATAAACATTTTATAGTGCCTACTTGATTGCTCGAATCAACACAATTTTTTCAGTATAATACTATTATTTATTGTGTGGTTTAACTTCTTATCTTCTATATTAAAAGTACTTTACCTCCATGTAATATAACCGTTGGACATCCCGTAAAATTTAATAGTTGTATAGTTATAAATAAACTGTATTTTATATGTTTTGTATAAAAATATATTTTTAACAAATCACACATACACAAAAAATATTTTAATGGAACTCTACTTACAGAGTCCATCACATTGCTTGAAGTAGAAGTTATTCTGTCGTCAAACAGTCGCATCAGGAGTTGCATAGGTACCTTAAACGCAAATTAATTACTTGTCATAAATAAATTCCTTTATATTAAATATATTTTATATCGTCCATCGTCATAATAGAAATATAATAAAGGAAAATCATACGAGTAGATGCTTGTTGACGTCTATGAGTGCAGCAGTATCAGTAGTATGTGAAAATTTATTTCTCCATTTTTGTAAACTGATAATTAATAATTCTATTTTGATTTTCCAAGCCTTTATCGTAACTTACTTTTAGGAATTATTTTTATATGAATGTTACAATTGCTAGCTAACTAAATAAACAATCGATACTTACCGACCGACCTAATGAAGGACTCTGACCAGCCTGCAAAACAAAAAACACAATTAAAATTCCTATACAATTATGATAAATAAAGTACGTTTAAAACAAGTAGAGAGTGTCTCCACTAGCGCCGGCTGCCGAAACGTCTTTAGGAAATAGAGGTTAGAGATGCCACGAATAGTGATTTGGCCGAATACCGAATACCTAATATTCGGCCACGTTCTCGGCCGAAGCGCGTCCCAAAATATTTAATAAAATTGATTCCTATGTTGTCATTTTGCTAAAATGTCTGGAAAAAGGCCTTTATTTAAATTATTTCACGCATTACAACTTACCACTGATAGATTTGAAGTATTGAAGTAATAATTTGAGATTAAAAAAATAGATACACATTTAAATAAGATGTGATTTCCATGATTCGTTGAGTAGGTATTAGGTATTCGGCCGAATAGTACGCAGTATTTCATATATTTTAGCTACCTCTAGTTTGTATATGTGATTTTTATGCTAAGTAGAATATCTTGTTAATAATGCAATTTAAAATGTTGACAATTAATTTGTTAAATTGGCGATTGAATAAACAGGAGTTAAAACAAATTATCTTGGCAAGGTAAGGTGTTTTATTGATTGTTTCTGACTTTTTGTGAATATTACTTGTTTATACCGTCAATTCGAAGAAAAATTATTATTGGTAATCTGTGCTTTTTTTAATGTTAGACGGGAGAAAGTACTTTATTCATGTGTCCTTTTTTAGGGAAAACAGGCGTAAGAAGTAGGTAGTAGGCAACTTTTTTGAGTTGCTGGAAACTCAAAAGGTAAAAATGCAATTTTGACGCCATATGAAGATGCGAAAAAAAAATGGCACAACATACACAAAGTAAAATGAAAAAGTTAAGTTAAAGGTATGGATAGCATTGTTATATTTCAATCAGAAAATTTATATTTAAGGAGTCCGAGATACTGTAACGACTTATGAGAAACTTTTTTTTAATACCTAGCACGGCTAATGACTCCATACCACCTGATGTTAAGTGGAAATGGAGTCCAGACGCAAAGACAACTGGTGCAGGGTGAAAACAACGCAGCATCCTCACTCTGCCGGCACTTATTTTATATTAATGTGTTTAGTTGTAATGACACTACACCACCTATACTTTATTATTTTGAGAAGAAACGATGTACTTTTATGTTGAAAAAACTTCAAGGTCAACTTCAATTGAAAATAGGCATTAAGGATAGGTACTTTCAATACGTGGTTAAATAAAGTCGAAAAAACTGAGCGAAGAGAAGGAGATATCTAGCTGCAAGTTTATGGTGTGATTCCGTAGCAGCAGACGACGACACGTCGTGTGTAGCCTGGGGCTTGCTAAATGTATTTTTTTGTTATATGGTCAATAAATGATTCTGATTCATCCGCATTTGCCAGATGTGGTAAAGGTCATTTGTCCGCGTTAATGGAGTCCTATGCAATGAAGATTGATTTGGTTTAGTAAAATTATTTTAAATACCTATTCCTACTGAATGACCAACGTGTTCAATAATGAGTTCGGCAGCTAGTGCGGTACTGGGCGTCTCGACTCGCGATCCAACCGGCGCGAGGCGTATCTAACCGGCACCGCGTGGAAGCACTCTCAAGATTTACTATAATTTAAGCAAATTAACATACATCAATATCTTCTTTGACTGCCAAGCAGAGCTCAGACGGAAGGGTTAACCTCATCAACGCCTTCATTGTATCAATTTCCTCAACTTTGCTTGCGTACAGTAACTTTTTGTACTCGATCTCCCTTTTCAGCTTCTCGTATTCTTTTCTACACAGGTCACTGCTACAAAATAAAACAGCTATCTTCAGTTTTGTAAAATTAGAAAATAGTATTTTTTTAACTAAACACCCAAAGAAATTTTGCATTATCAAACATACTTTAATATCACGTTTAATCGGTATTGATACTTCGTAAATTTTGTCATAGATGCCGAGCGCGAAGTTTAAACTTCATTTCTTCATTAAGCGTCATTCTATATTATATCGCTGCGCAATATTTAGCAACGAGTTCAATTAAAATTAATAGCTTCACGAGCATATTTTGAGAATGATTACCATGCGCAACATATTTTAAAATACGAGTTAATAGGTGTTACTGTAACTTATAGCCTCTAAAATTAAATTGGTTATTGACGGCATTTTCGCACAGCAAAGTTAATACCGTTTATTCGCGGCCATAGAACTATATACTTAAGTACATTTTATAACATTGCCATTATTCGTCTTTAAAATGCTACAAGCGTTTGAGTTCATATAAGTTTAACTATTAAAAAGAAAACGTTCACAGCTATTTGAAACTTAAAATTCGCTCGAACGAAGTACCTCATGACGCTATGCTTCTTTATTTTATTAAATGAATAGGTACAATCGCGTTACTTTTAATTCTTTATGAGCAACTCGACATTTCAAAGTACCAATGTATCATTTGAAATTTCATGCAAAAGAAATTGAATGAATAGCTGGAACTCAAACCTTAACTCCCGCTGTATACACTTTTCGCACATACTGTCCGCTACTATGGTGCCCTCTTTCCTTAGCTTGCTTGGTCCAGCTGAGAACAAAATCAACAAACGCCAAGCAAAACATAACATTAGCATTTTATAAGGTAGAAAAAGACAAAAAGACATTTACCTCAATCAAACCAACGTTTTACGTGCCACATTCAAAAATTTGATGGCAACCATATTTTTTTAAAGATTTAGCCTGTATGAAGCAAACAAGATAAATTTTGCATCTCTTTTATGTAGTAAATACTTGAAAGAATACTAATTAAGTATTTTATTTAGTACTTTTAATATAGTGACATAAGAATTAAATTTAAAAATATTAATGTTGTCGCCAGAGTTGCATCGTGGCGTCGTTTACGTATCCGAACGCAACCTAGTAGCTCTTTGTGCTCTTATTGTAATATTGTGTGTTCTATAATTGTTTATGGTCAATGCATGGGTGTACGTAAAATGGCGATGCGCGCCATTTCTGACTCACTTTTTTTCGGAAGGAGCTAGTGGTAAGATCTCTTGTGGTATTGCTGTAAGTATCGTGAAAATTTACATATATGTACTATGGTAATTTAAAATAGTTAATAATGGTCATTAGTTGTTATGTCAAGTTTTAGAGTTACTTTTATTACTGTAAAATTATTGAGTAAAGCCTTAACAGTACAAGATGATTCAATTAAAAATAGTATGACTTTGATTTTAATAAATAAAGATGTGTGTTGGAAGCTTTAACTTGGTTTTAATGTGTTCTTTTATATCAGAAGTGAAAACGAAACCACGCAATATGCCACGAAGCCGAAAGCGTACTCGGGCTCGTCGGAACAAACGCAGATCTTCAAGTTCGAGTTCGGGGCACACTTCGACGTCTACAAGGTCATCATCCAGCAGTAACGAAGAGCACCAGAGGCGTCGGAGATCAAAACGTATCAGGCAAACATCACCCGCAGTGAGTCAAAACGTTATATTATCTTCAGTGATTCCTGAATTTGACCCGTTAGTAGATGACATACACATGTGGATAAATGTAGTGGAAGCTAATGCACGTGCGTTTGGTTGGTCAGATCGTGTAGTTAAATATCAGGCGTTGCAAAAACTACGTAATACGGCTAAAACGTGGTATGACTCTTTACAAAAGACTAAAACCCGTTGGACCACGTGGAAATGGAAAGACTGGCGTAGTACATTATTAGATACCTTTCAAATTAATAGAAACATGTACATTATGCTAAAAGAACTTATGCAAACTAAACCATTAGAGGGCCAATCATTGTATGAATTTTATTTTCAACAAAAGGGTAGAATTGATAAAATGCGATTGTCGTTTTCTGAACAAGACATTATCTCTGTGATAGTAGGTTCTATTGGGGATAAAAATATTAGTACGGCAGCTGAGGCTGGCAGTTTCCGGTATTGCGATGAATTAGCGTCATTTTTACATGGAAAAATTCATACAAGTGATTTGAAACCTTTGCAGAAGTTTACTAATATTTCTCAGCGGCATTCTTCTCGCCAATCTTTTGTAGATAAAAAGTCTGATAGTTTAACCAGTGTTGATAAAGCGAATAGCAATCATAACTTTTTGAATTTAAGTTGTTTCCGTTGTGGTGAAAACGGTCATAAGAAGTTTCAGTGTACTCAGAGAGATAACGTACAATGTATAATTCATGTCACAAATTTGGTCATTTAGAATTAGCATGTAGATCTAAAACTAAAACAAAAGTCGAGAAGGATGCCGAGGTTAAACTGGTAATTTCACAAAGTTCTAAAGATAAATTTTGTAAAGATGTTGAGTTGAATGGTTGTAAACATCAGGCTTTCATTGATATGGGGAGTAGTTGTTCCTTGATAACGCCAAAGTTAGCTCAACAATTAGGTTTAAAGCCTTTTATTCTTAAATCACCAATAGTGCTTAACAGTTTCAAAACTGACTCAAGCTCAATAGTTTTTCAAGGTGTTAAAGCAAAGCTTAGTGTCGACGACGTTGATTTAAACACTGATTTCTATTTAATTGAAGATTTAGCCGGTTGTTCAATTTAGATAGGAAGAAACTTTACTGAAGACAATAGCGTTATGTATACTAGAGTAGGAAATACCCTTAAATTTTGTGCAATCAGTTCTGATCAGGTAGCTTCCATTGTGTCTTCTATTTTTAAATCTGAATCGGCAGAACATGTAACTTTATTAGAGGAACTATTCGTCAAGTATCCCAAAGTGATAGCTAAAGATATGATGACTTTAGGTCAAACTTCTTGCGTAGAACTAGATATTGACCTAACTACCAATAAACCTATTTGTCAGCGTCCATATCGCATGTCAGAGTCTCAAAAAGTAGCTACAAGAAATATTATCGATGAACTTTTACAAAATAATATAATTAGAGAAAGTAGTTCGCCATATGCTAGTCCGGTTTTGTTGGTAGATAAGCCGTCTGGTGAAAAACGATTGTGCGTTGATTACCGGGCATTGAATAAAGTAACAATCAAAGAAAAATACCCTATGCCTATCGTAGATGAACTAATTGATAAGCTGAAAGGATGTGAAGTTTTCACGTCATTGGACCTCAAATCTGGATATTATCAAATCAAGGTCAATGAAAGGTCAATACCTAAAACAGCGTTTATTACACCCGATGGGCATTATGAGTTTTTAAGAATGCCATTTGGGCTTTGTAATGCACCATCTATATTTCAAAAATTAATGAATACTGTGCTGGGAAGGCTGCGTTTTGACAAAGTGACATGTTATATGGATGACTTATTGATAGCTACAAGATCTCTAGAAGAAAACGTAAAACAATTAGATGAAGTACTTCAACTTTTACAAAATCATGGCCTAACGATAAACATAGTTGGTAGTCTGTGCCCCCTCCTTGGTTTCTGCGACAGCTAGCAGTCAGCCCACTGTCACAGTAGATCTGACATGTGATGAAAGTAGAAATAGCAACAACTTTGTAAAGGTTGCTGGCTGTAGCAAAAACAAACTTAAAAAATATATAAAAATTAATAAATATATTACAAAAACACAAAAGTTAGTTAAAATGTAAAATTGAATAGAGAAAGATTATACCTAATAGACAAATTATATACTTATTCATCACAGCTGCATAACAAAAATTTGCAATATAAAAAAGACACACAACTTTTACAAAATAGTATAGAACAATTACAGGACTCTCTTCTTTCCATTACCAAAAAATATGAACTTTCACAAGGACAAATAAAAGAACACATGTTGGCTATGAATGAGCTGGTAGAAACGTGTAATGAAAATATTTTTTACACATCTCAGCCAAAAACTTGGCTAAACAAGTTGCTCCTATTAAGCAATGTTTAATAGACATAAATGTCAGTAGTGTTTCTACTGACATTCCAATCAATAATTTAAATTGAATCATAAGACAAAAGAGGAATTCTCTTGCAACATGTTTGGTAATATTTTAAATAAATGTAAAATTAATTCTAAGAAAAGCCCGTCCCAACCTACAATTATTAAAAATGTTCACTCGATTAATATAGTTCACCAAAACATTCAAGGGATGACAGGCAAAGATCTGGAGATTGAATTGTTCATGAACGATAATAAAGTTGATATTTTATGTATTACTGAACACTGGCTTAAAGATCATCAGTTCATGTTCAATTTTAATAATCATTTGGTAGGTAGTTCGTTCAGTCGAGTAAATTCAATTCATGGTGGCTCCTTAATTATAGTTAATAAGAAATTAAAATTAAAGGAACGAAAAGACATAGTGAGCCTCTCGGTTGAGCGAACAATAGAAATAGCTTGTGTGGAGCTGGAGCGACTTGTTGTATTAAGTGTATACAGGCCTCCGTCAGCATTGTATGATTATTTTGAAAAAGTAATGGATGAAGCATTATATAAAATCCGCAATGTAGGTAAAAAGATAGTTATTTGCGGTGATTTTAATATTAATTTGTTAGAAAAGTCTACAGGTTCTATCAAAATTAAAAATTTATTTCAATCGTATAATTTAAATAATTTATTTATGGAGCCAACTAGAATAACTGCCACTTCGGCCACTTGTATTGATAACATATATACCGATCTAGTACCACTGTCTAAACTCATTATTAATAAACTGGACTCTGATCATTGTGGCCAAATGGTCAGCCTTCCACATCAGTGTAAGCAAGTGAAGAAACAGAATATCACTGTTGTACCAAAAACTGCAGGCCGTCTGGAACGGTTTAAAAACAATCTTTATGATAATATATGTTTTTTAAAGTATAATGATAACCCAAATGAATTTTATAATAATTTCTTTCATAAATATTGTACAGAATTTAATAAAACTTTTATTCCAAAAAGGATCTCGGTTAGTGGTACTGTTACTTTTAGTGAATGGGCTACAATTGGTATCCACAAAAGTAGAAAGCGACTTTATGAGCTATATGATGAACGCAACTATAACACCAGTGAAGATTTTAAATTGTATGTCAAAAATTATTCTAAGTTATTTAAAATAGTATGTCGATTAGCAAAGGCAAAGTTCCTGAGTTCAAAGATTAAGCTAAGTGATAACAAAATAAAAATGACATGGAATATTATAAATAGTGAAACTGGAAATGTCAAAAGTCGTAACAATGAGTACAAATTGAGCTACGAAAATCAAACCTTAACTTCCGATGCTGATGTTGCTGCGGCATTTGAGAAGTTTTTTACTGATATTCCAGTTTCAACTACAAAGGCTTTAGACTCCTCCCCCACTGTAGCTGAAGCGGTTCTAAAGGAAAATGTCAAACCTAGTAAAAACTATTTTAGTTTTCAAAAAATTGATTTTAGAGATATAATTAAAACTTTTAATACTCTTAATAAAAAGAAGACTGCTGATCTGTGGGGTAATTCCGTCGACGTCACTAAATCCGTTATTGAGACAATAGCTCCAGTTTTAGCTTGCATATTTAATGAATGCATTGACTGTGGTGTTTTTCCTGACCTAATGAAGCACAGTAAAGTAATCCCATTATTCAAATCAGGTAGCACATGTGACCCCTCTAACTTTAGACCAATTTCTGTGTTACCCACATTTAGTAAAATATTTGAAAAGATAATTCTAGACCAAATTCAAGTTCATTTTTATAGAAATAAACTTTTACATTCTAGACAATATGGTTTCACTAGGGGGCGCTCGACTACTGACGCTGGTGTTGAGCTTATTCTTCAAATATTTAATGCCTGGGAGGATTCTCACGATGCCGTAGGGGTTTTTTGTGATTTATCCAAGGCCTTTGATTGTGTTTTACATGAAACCCTGGTCAGGAAGCTCTACCACTATGGAATTAGAGATGCATCACTGAATCTTCTTATCTCATATTTGAGTGATAGGGTTCAGAGGGTTGATGTTAACGGTAAAAGATCTCCGGGATCGGTGGTTACAATGGGTGTTCCACAGGGTTCAATTCTTGGTCCTTTCTTATTTTTAATTTATATTAACGACTTGCCTTACTTTGTAAAAGACAAACATGAGATAGTATTGTTTGCAGATGATACCTCACTTTTATTCAAAGTGAAACGACGACAGCCGATTGATGACGATGTGAACAATGCTGTCACAAAGATAGTTCATTGGTTTAGTGTTAACAATTTGCTATTAAATGAACAAAAAACCAAATGTATAAGATTTGTATTACCCAACGTTAAGGAGGTTAAAAATTAAAGATAAGAATGTGGACCTTGTGGACACCACAGTGTTTCTAGGCATTACGTTGGATGCAAAGCTACAGTGGGGCCCACATATAGATAAATTGTCGAGTAGACTGAGCTCTGCGGCTTATGCAGTAATGAAAATTCGTCAGATCACTGACATTGAAACAGCTAGACTTGTTTACTTTAGTTATTTCCATAGCGTAATGTCGTACGGCATTTTACTGTGGGGCAATGCTGCCGATATTCAAACTATCTTTGTGCTGCAGAAGCGGGCTATTCGAGCAATTTATAATCTAAAAGCTGGTAATTCTCTTAGGGAGAGATTTAAAGATATTAATATAATGACAGTTGCATCACAATATATTTACGAGAACCTAATGTATGTATATAAAAATATTGAAACTTTTTCTAAAAACAGTGATATTCACAATTTAAACACTAGAAATAAAAACAAACTAGCAGTACCTAATACTAGGCTCCACAAAGTAAATAATTCATTTAGAGGCCTGTGTGTACGTTTTTACAATAAAGTTCCAAGTAATATCCAAAAACTAGATATTAATAAATTTAAAATCGCTATTAAAGAAAAGCTTTATAAAAAAGCTTATTATAAAGTGTCTGATTACATTGAAGACAAAACAGCATGGGTTTAAAATGCTCCAATCTATTTCTAATCCAATATATTGTTAAGGTTTTTTAAACTTGTATAACTTGGTAACGTAACGGCATATAATTTTGTAAATGTCGTTACATAATGAATTAAAGCTGTGGAGTTTCTTGCGCCCATTCTTCTCCACAGCTAAAAATAGACGTCCTGAATGGGTAGTAGGTAAAAAAATTATGGACGATTCAAAAGCACTTTTCTAAAGTTTATTTGAATAAAGAATATTTGACTTTGACTTTGACATAGAAAAATTTAACTTTCTTCAAAAATCTGTTAGTTTTCTTGGTTACGATATTTCAAGTGAAGGGGTACGACCCGGTAAGAAAAAACTAAAAGCTGTTGATGAGTATCCAGAACCTAAGAGTATACACCAGGTTAGACAGTACTTAGGTCTCATAAACTATTTTCGTAAATTCATAAAAAATTGTGCTCTTATTTCAAAACCCCTGACTAAGCTTCTTCAGAAAGAAGCGATATGGGAATGGGGTTGCGAACAAGTAGAAGCTTTTGAAAAATTAAAATCAGAATTAATGTACAATTCATTGCTTAACATATTTGATCCTACTTTACCTATAAACATGTATACAGATGCCAGTCGTGATGGATTAGGATGTATACTTACACAAGTAACTACCAGTGGGGAAAAGCCCATTCACTTTTATAGCAGACAAACCTCAAACGAAGAGAAGCAATATCATTCATTCGAATTGGAGTTTTTAGCTATAGTTGTAGGATTAAAAAAGTTTAGGCATTATCTATTAGGTACAGTATTTAAGGTAATTACTGATTGTAACTCTGTCAAATATACAATTAACAAACAAGAACTAAACTCGCGTATCGGACGATGGGTACTTCTTACGCAAGAGTATACATTTGAAATTGTTCATAGACCTGGTACACAAATGCAGCACGTTGACGCTTTGAGTAGAAATCCTATTACAAATTTATCAGCCCCTGTCAATGAAAGCGCGATGGCAATTTCTGAGAATGACTGGTTATTATCTGTACAATTATAATTTAATTTATTATAATAAAATTTGTGCTATAAAGGATATATTGGAGTCAGGAGAGGCCGAAACTAACAAAAAGATCTTCCGTGATTATGAATTATTAGGAAACAAAGTATATCGTAGAACCGAATACGGTCGGCGATGGTTAGTTCCAAAATTTTGTGTCTGGCAAGTCATTAGATTAAACCATGATGAAATAGGGCATTTTGCTGTAGATAAAACAGTTGAAAGAATACGATCTATGTACTGGTTTCCTAAGATGAAAAAAGTTGTAGCAAAATATATAAAAAATTGTCTTAATTGCATTTATTTTAAAAATACTCATGGTAAAAAAGAAGGAAAGCTTTTTTCTATTCCCAAATACGCTCGGCCTTTCCATACTCTCCACATAGACCATCTGGGGCCATTTGTGAAAACAACTCAACATAATACATACCTGTTAGTAATTGTCGATTCCTTCACTAAATTTGTTTTTATTGCACCTGTTAAAAATACCAAATCCAAAGTGGTCATAAATGAGTTAAATAAGATTTTTAAGGTTTTCGGTAACCCTAAGCGAATCATTTGTGATGCAGGAAGTGGCTTTACATCAAAACTATTTGTTAAGTATTGTTCTGATAAAAATATTCGACATCATGTAATAGCAACAGCCATGCCACGTTCGAATGGCCAAGTAGAGCGTTACAATCAAACTATTTTAGAAGCTCTACGCTCCTCTGGAGCAAACACTGACAGTAATAAGTGGGACCAACATGTTACAAACATTCAGCAAGGTATTAACAGTACTGTAAATAAAACTACCGCGGCTACGCCCAGCGAGATATTCTTTGGGTACAGACTTAGCAGTGACGCGGATAAGTTGGCAGACTCTGAAAATGAACAACTTATTGATATGACGTTACTTAGGGAAACTGTGAACAACAAAATTAAAACCAATGCTGAAAAACAAAAAAAGGCATTTGATTCCAAACGCAAAGAGGCTCGCATTTATAGTCCTGGCGATTTAGTTGTTATTAAAATACCTAGCCAATCTAATGACGGACAAAGCACTAAGCTACTCCCTTTGTACAAGGGACCGTTTCAGGTGAAGGAAGTTATGGGTCATGATCGTTATCAAGTAACAGATATGCGGGGAACTCAAAGAACTTCTAAACACTACACTGGAGTTTCTTGCGCTGAAAATATGAAGCCCTGGATAAATATAGGCGATTCAGCGGACGATTAACATAACGAGAAAAGCCAAGGATGTTGTTGAGGTAATAAAACACTATAAAGTATATTTTTTTTATTATCATAGTTTTGAGAAATGTTTCAACAAGTCTTTCTAGTAGAAATATCCAACAAGCGTTATAATAATTAGGTACTTAAATTAAACGCATATTAGTGATAAATAATGTCTAGTGCATTCGCTTTGAACACGGTTATTGGGTTTCAATTGTAATGGTTGTCATGAAGACATGAGATCATTGCAAATAACAATATTAGAGCCTGTTGTGACATGCAACTAGGGTTGGCCAAAGGCATCGCCTAGGGTAAGCAAAGGTTTTAATAGACTGGTCGCTGATGGAAAAGTCAGTCTTGAAACACCAATAAAAGGGTTCAAAATGAATAGTAACTGTTGTGACTTTTTTCAACTGGCCGACGATGGGATAGTTGGATTAAGGAACACGGTATGGTATGGTATGGTTCGTTGTAAGAACTCTAGTCAAAAGCTTATTTGAAATTCACATAAGTTAAATTACATGTTTTCTGTGTTCTCAGCTTCTGCACCAGACTATAACGCATGCCGGGACGGATGCGTGTAGCAGGACGGCCGGATGTTGTCGCCAGAGTTGCATCGTGGCGTCGTTTACGTATCCGAACGCAACCTAGTAGCTCTTTGTGCTCTTATTGTAATATTGTGTGTTCTATAATTGTTTATGGTCAATGCATGGGTGTACGTAAAATGGCGATGCGCGCCATTTCTGACTCACTTTTTTTCGGAAGGAGCTAGTGGTAAGATCTCTTGTGGTATTGCTGTAAGTATCGTGAAAATTTACATATATGTACTATGGTAATTTAAAATATGTAGTTTTTAATGGTCATTAGTTGTTATGTCAAGTTTTAGAGTTACTTTTATTACTGTAAAATTATTGAGTAAAGCCTTAACAGTACAAGATGATTCAATTAAAAATAGTATGACTTTGATTTTAATAAATAAAGATGTGTGTTGGAAGCTTTAACTTGGTTTTAATGTGTTCTTTTATATTAATCAAACTCACATGGAAAATGAGAAAAAAAATCAACCACAATATCTTCTTTTGTTATGAGGGAATATAAGAGCATTTGGAAAAAAGCAGTATGTTAACGAATGTTCGATATATTGTCCCTGCCTCTTTTAATAATTAAAAAAGTACCAGCATATGCTTCCAGGGCATTATTAACAAACATTTATTTCAGATAATGATATCCATACTGAGCACAAACATTATTAATATTATTTGTAGTTTACAACAAAAGCCTATAAATTGATTTTGTTTTATAATTTCGCAACATAAAATAAAGTGTTAACAGTTTTATGAATTATATAGTAAAACTATAATATGCAAATTGCATTTTATATATTAAGTATTTAGTTATCTTAAACAAGCAACATTTAATAAATACAGTTTTGGTAACTTATAATAATTTGACCATTTTATATACGGATCTCATACGGTACATTTGGTGGTTAATGAAATAATAAAAGCAATATTAGTTACATGTATTATAATATTTAAGTATTCATCGTAGATTGGGCAGAAAAACATAAATCATAACGGAAAAACATGGCACGGAAAACGCAGCAATTTTTTCACATTTAAGAAGGTTTTTTACATAAACTTTTAGTTTGCAAATGCAGTACATAACAAGTTTGGTTACTCATATTTTTTTAATAATTCAAACTTGTGAAATCGTAGTATTATTGTTAAAATATTAACAAACAATGTTCATAAATGTATAGAACTACTCTATAATTTATTGTAATAAAATTAAAAGTAAAAAATCACAGTTTTGGAAATTATTTTGCACAAGAATAAATAGTTTTGCAAACAAACATGATATATAAAATAAAAATAAAAGAGATGACAAGTATAATCGTAATAATACCATAATAATTACCTATGAATACAATTAAATTGAAACAAATATATTAAATTAGTATTTGTATATTTTTATCTATACCTATTTTATTTTTTTAACTATTCTAGCTAAGAAGTAGCAATAAATATTGGCAAAGCAATTCCTGCAAAAAGCAAGCGCCAGTTTTATCATTCCCAACAATAACTGAGATAAGTTAACCATAAGTTTTGTCTCATCACACGATTTACACTTAAGAGACGAAACATATAAGTAGCTAACTGATACATATTAAAAATGGTTAAACTGAGTTTAATTTACTTAATTTTAAGCATACATTAAAGTATAGTTCAGTTTCAGTTTTCAGAGTATAAAATAATATACTGCAGCAACTCAACAAGATTTTTAAACTTATTGCTAGGCCTTCCACATCACAACTAATATAGTAGATTTGATTTTTGTTCTTATCTTGATTTCCAGTTATGACAGCTGTTTAATTCGACTGTTTAAATATTCGCTTAAGCTTTTACCTTCTCAAATAGAAAACCTTTCTTTTCGTTTTTTTGTTATATCGCTAAGCAAAATGAATCAATCAGTATGTAGGTAATTATGTGAGGTGGAAATGTTTTGTTGCTATATTGCAATATCTAATTATGTTAGAAGAATAAATTAAACATTATTTGACAAGGCTTACCTTCACATATATCTGCATATGACCTTTTCAATGCACCATTCCTTGTATTTGGTGGTGGTCGACTAGCATCAAACCTATCAAAAATATGAAGTAAAATTTGATAAGTGTAGTTATTTTTTTTACAGAAATGAAGTATATTTTTTATTTTCCATTTAAGAACGTAGTAATACAGTACCATCACAAAAATATTATGTATGCTGTGCACTGCGCGCCTCTGGTCTACCCTTGACGCTAAATTGAACTCAGTCAAACATCTAACATTTTGTATTTTGCTTGTGTCATCCACAAACAGTAGTTAAAACTAAAAATAAGTTTCTTATTAAAACTATCTAACTTGTAGCTATCCCTCTGATAGTATTATTATTCATTTCACTGCATCAAAAACAACAACACATGATAACTCTTAATTAATGCATGTATGCATGCATAGAATACCATAAAGTGGAAAATTATTCATATTTTTACAAAGAAATTAGAAAAAATATAGTAGTATAAAACTCTTACATTGGTGGCAAGGGTGGTGGCTGATTTAATCCTGGAAGGCTGTGTGTAGATGATGCTGAAATAGAGTTGTGGTGTATATAACAGGCTAGTTTAAATTTACTGCCACTGCTATGAGTTTTTTTATTGAATATTCTTTAGGCTATTTAGTTAGTTACTTAATAATTTATATAAATAACCAAAATACTTTATATAAGAAAACCTAGAATAATTCTTTATTTTATTTTATTCCACAATGAGATAATCCTTGACCTTATTCAAATACTAGAAAAATCAGCCTCAGGAAGCTCAAGTGGGAATCGAACCCACGACCTTTGGAGAACCGGTCCAATGCTCTAACCGCTGTGCTACCGACGTTCCAGAAGACTCGTTGAATTTAGCCTTCCTCAATAAATGAACTATTCAACACAAAAATTATTTTTCAATTCGAACCAGTAGTTTCTGAGATTAGCGCATTCAACCAAACAAACAATATGCTTAAGACAATATGGTTGTAGCTAGCAAAGTGGCCACAACAAACACTACCACAAACCAAACAGAGTACAAAATGCACCATCTGAGCCAGAGACAGGTTGAGTGATACAAAATGACTCCCTATTTAAATTACCTACATTAAAAAAAAGACAATTTTTGTGTACTTGGTTTGGTTGGTGGTAGGACTTGTTTGTCCGCTTAGCTAGCTATCACCATCTTACCTAAAATATGTCCCAAGAACATCAATGTATGTAACATTGTGTTCTGCTAGAGATAAGATAGCCAGTGCCTCAGTAGTTGAGGATCTTGGGTGATGTGCGCTACCACCATTGGTCTTTTCTAATCATGTGAAATGAAGACACTGTGCTTACCCGTAAGATATAAAAATTATAAAAAATGGTTTTATCTGAGACAAGTATGTTTGTTGTATTAAAAGCATTACTGTACTGTATAATAAATTTAAAGGTGAAATAAGACATAAAACAGAACATTAATCGCAAAAAAGTTGGCTGCAAGGAATATCCAGAAGTATTATTAGACGACCTCCGTAGCCGATTAGCTTGCACGCCGGACTGAGCGGCGCTAACTCTGAGGGTCCCGGGTTCGATTCCCGGTCGGGTCAATGTCGAGAAACGAACTTTTCGATATTGTGTCGAGTCTGGGTGGTTGTGGTACCGTCGTTGTTTCAGATTTCCATAAAACGAGTGATTTAGCTCCTTACCTTGGTATCAGAACAATGTATGTGATGTTGTCTAATATTTTATTTTATATTATTTTCTCTATATTTTTGATAGGTTTGATGCTAGTCGACCACCACTAAATATAAGGAATGGTGCATTGAAAAGGTCATATGCAGATATATGTGAAGGTAAGCCTTGTCAAATAATGTTTAATAACTGGAAATCAAGATAAGAACAAAAATCAAATCTACTATATTAGTTGTGATGTGGAAGGCCTAGCAATAAGTTTAAAAATCTTGTTGAGTTGCTGCAGTATATTATTTTATACTCTGAAAACTGAAACGTTAACGTTAACGTATGTTCCTCTAGAATGTAGACCTCCATAAGTAAGCTCATGCAAGAGCAGTATAGATGTAACAAGTTATAGAGAAATTAATAAAAAGCAACAAGGAATGGATTTAAAAATTTCAGTAAGTGACCCGAAGGTCACATTACCATCACCACCTGAGCTAAAGAACCTACAGGTACTTTTATAAATTTCCTTGACATGGACCAAATCAGAGTCCTGATCTCATTGCACCAACCCAATATTTATAACATACCTATTATAAATTTAATAAAGTCGTTCAAACAAAGTTCCAACCAACTGTATAGGGTTATTGTAAACTCGCCACGTTTTTAAAAGCTCCACAATGAAAGTAAATCCGCCACACCTATAAAATATATGTGTATATTCGCCATAGGTAGATACGTGTTATTGTAAACTCGCAACCAATGTCGATTTTTATCAAATTTGCAAGAAGTACCGTCAGCAAGCAAGTTTGCTCATAATAAATATTTGGAAGTTATAATTTTGTCCACGCCAAGATGGACTGATGCATCTACTGGGAGGGGTCAAGGGATGTGGAGTGCGGGGAGCAGCAGTGGAAGATCATGCGCACAACCTACACCAGCAAACATTAGATAATTATAATAATATGTCACTAGCTGAAGTCTTACACAAAGTTAGCCTTTTGCAACAATTTAGAGATTTCATCATCATCATCATCAGCTCATTTTATGTCCCCACTGCTGAGGCACGAGCCTTCCCTATGGATGGATAGGGAGAACGGGCCATAAACCACCACGCGGGCCCAGTGCGGATTGGTGGTTGTTAACGACTGCTAATGCAGCCGGGACCAACGGCTTTACGTGCCTTCCGAAACACGGAGGAGCTCGAGATGATAAAGTTTTGATCACCCATCCGATGACCGGCCTTAGCGAAAGTTGCTTAACCTCAGCACTCGCAGGCCGGGCGCGTTAACCACTGCGCCATCGAGCTCCTCAGAGATTTATAATTCTTTTAGAGAGAAATTTATAATTCCTTTAGAGATTTATAATTCTAAAAATATTTAAACTGTAATCTTTTTAAACTGTGATTTTTAAACTAGGCTCAAGTCAATTATTTTACAAAACTTGAAGTAAAGTAGGATATTGCATTGCAAGTTAATCAGCTGACTGATTTTATTGACTGTGATTATAATTTGATATAAGTTGAATAACTTATCAATATTTCTGTGATTATTATATACAAAGATATATCTTAGGATTTAAGTCAATCAACGCATTGGTATACTTCTACCAAAATTTATTATAAAGACTGATTTTTTAATTAGATGAAAACTGTATAATAATTAAACAATACTTCTGTGATTATTAGATACCGTAAAATGGGGTGAATAACAACATTATTTGTAATTGACCAGTTCATATTCTTGTCAATTTGTATTGAATTTTAAAGATAATACATAGACTGCATGAGTTATGATCGCCTCTATCGTATTTATTCACCCCAGAAGGAGTTATATTGAAATAAAGCAACTCTTTGACTAAAATATTCCTTGTTGTGAATTACACCTCATACGGGGTCACTAGAAAAATGGTATATGGGGTGAAAAATAACACCTTTGAAATCAAAAGAGAATATTTGTAGTTTAAACATTTAAAAAATAATACCTTGATAAAGATTGCATGGTAACCTAAGCTATAAAGCAATTTGTGACACTTTTTGTATAGCTTTTAATAATATTAATACTGTTGTAAATACCCCTCTGCTGTTGCAAATAACCCCATCAATAGTAGATAATTGCAAAGTTAATCACCACCAAATCTAGTTGCAACTGGTCGACTGACTTTGACAGAAATACCGCGAAAATGGCAATTTTGTCAAAGGAAAGCATTGCAAACTTTCAAAAAATGAATTTTGTTCAAAAACATTAAAGTATGTTTTATGAATAAGCATGATAAAAAAGGCCGTTCAAAATGTTTTTTTTTCTTAAAAATGTTGTATGTAATACACCCAGCAGTTGCTTTTCACCCCATGTTACAGTACAAAGTTTTTGATTAACGTCTGACGCCCCGAAAGTTCACATGTGAACCTATAACAATTGGTTTTCTATTGTGTCTGGTTTTACGGTGCCGGACTGATTAATAAAATTTTTATTATTTTATATCATTAGGATTTAAGTAAATCAGTGCGTTGTTATACCTCTACCAAAATTTATTACTAAGACTGTTTTTTTAATTAGATGTAAGCAGTATAACTAAACAATACTTCTGTGATTATTAGATACAAAGATATAATATTACTTATTTTATTTACATTTTGATGGTTTTATAGTATTAGGATTAAAGCTAACCAGCATATTGTATGTACCTATATGTCATTCCGTAATTAAAATTGTGATTTAAAATAAATAAATAATGATTTAATTATTTAAGTGTTTGATTTTTCTGCAGTTCATACGAGAACACCTAAAATGGCGAGTTTACAATAGAACAAAATAGTTAAAAGCAAATTTATTTTTAAAAGCTAGTGGCGGCGAACTCTTCTTCTCAACTCTTATGACGAGTTTACAATAACCCACCGTAATATACGGTAGATCAGGTGCCTAGTGTGAGTTTTGTTACGAATTCCATTACGTTAACGTAAACATAATCAAATGAATACTGATAGAAACAAAACTCACACTAGGCAGGGTGTGTAATGTATAATATAACAACATATTGTATAATGATCAAAACATATACAATCAAATGATATAGTTTTGTTTAATATAACACTTATTTAATATAATGATGGATTGATATAATTTTAAAATACATAATTTTGAAACGTATAACAAACGATTGAGCTAAAATCATTTAATATAACAGCCTAATATAAGATATAATAATTAAAACACATAACATTTATCTAGTGTAAGAACATTTAGTATAACATTCATTTACAATAACACTATTTTTGTATAATACTTAAAACATATAATGATTACTTAATATAAAATCCAATTCATATAATATCATTTATATGCATTATGCAAGCACGCAGCATGCAAGCAAGCATGCAGCATGCAAACAAGCATGCAGCATGTATACCAACAGATTATTATGTCAATTGATAGTTATACCAAGTACATATCAATCAATCATTATTTGAAACGTTATTATCTTAAATGATAGTTATATAAAATGACACGTATATCAAACAAAATTATATGAAATGAATGTTATATTAAATAAGTTTTATTTCAAATGTCATTATTCGTTATGAACGTTATACTAAATGGTATTATATAAAATGAACAATAGGTAAAGTAAACGTTATGATAAATAAAATTATATTAAGTGTTGGTATAACAAATGATTATTATGTAAAATGAACGTTATTAATGTTCAATTATATCAAATGTTGTTATATAAAGTGAGACGCACCGCACTAGGCACTCTGAATACAGTGGGTTGGATCTTCGTTAGAACAAGTTGCGAACGAAAAATTGGAAAAAAATCGTTTTTTGTATGGGAGCCCCTCTTCAATATTAATATAATTAATTATTTTTAAAGTGAATATACAAATAAATATTTTGTGAATATTTCAAGGGTCTACCTGTTGCCGTTATCAATGTCGAGCAAAAACGAGCAAAACAATCTCGTTTGTTGTATGGGAGCCCCTTTAAATATTTATTTTGTTTTTTAGTATTTGTTGTAATAACGGCAACAGAAATATATGTTCTCTGAATATTTCAACTGTCTTAGTAATGTAATAGTAATAGGGTACCATTTTACCCCTTGGGTATGGAACCCTAAAAAATGAGGGTTAGGGTGCAGGACTTAAAATTTCGAGCAAAAATAACGAAAATCATAGCTAACGAAAAATAATCAAAAGAGAAACTAACTTAAAGAAATATCAAAAGAAGACTGAAAATTTTCCGATGATTTTATATGAAGCCGACACTTAAAAATAAGTTTGGACTTTTAAAATAAACAGAAATACTAGCTGCCCTACTCCTGTAGGTCACGTGATAGGTTAGAAATTTAAGACAATCGCAAAGCGCAGCGTAGCGATTGACTAGAATTTCGAGGTTATTTATTTTATTAGACAACAGAAATCTAGTTCCATACAAAACTATGATTTTCGTAATTTTTGTGAAAAAAGTTTTGCTCGACATTTATCTAAGTCCTGCATCCCCTTTGCGACACATCATGGCCCTAAGCGAAAAATTTTACAAGTCCAAACTCCCATACTAAAAAATCACAAATTTTTTTAAGTGTTGGCTTCATACAAAATCATTGGAAAATTACTATAATATTGAAATATTTGTCTCTGTTTTTGAAAGATATGATTTTTGTAATTTTGTTAAGAAAAAGTTAGTGTATTTCTGGTGCACCCTTTGCGACACCCGGACCAAAATGAGGGTGTTTTAAAAAATTTGTAAGGCATTATAACAGCTAGTAGGGAAATATGGGTTAAGTAATTTAATGCTTATCTCTTACCTGTATATAAAGCATGTGTCCCAGGCACTACCACTGATGGTTCTGTTGGTGGTGGTGGTGGAGGCGGAGGCCGTTTAGGCGCAGAATGTCCAATTCGCTAAATGTCCAACGGTCGCAAAATGTCCAGTTCGCAGAATGTCCAATTCGCAGAATGTCCAATTCGCAGAATGTCCAGTTCGCAAAATGTCAATTTCGCAAAATGTCCATTATTCATCGTAACGTGATTAATTTACTAATTGAGTTAAAGGTTGGATTCTAATGATAAGTCAAGTTTTTATTTAAAATCAGTTTTTATTTCCCGACATATACAAGGAATATTTATAAAATCAACCTATAACATAAACATGAAGTGGTCCAATGATTAAAATTTAAACAAAGTAAAAAAAAAAAAACCTGTCACTTCGACATTAAAAAAAATATTTTTAGGTGAGTGTTCTAAATATGTAAATATTTACGAATATAAACATTATTTAAATAGAGACGTAAAAATATAATTTTCTTAAAAAACTGCTTTATTGTTATTTGGTTATTTTCCAATTTTCTCAGGGTTTTTTCGTGTTTAACGTCGTATACGTATTGACATTTAAATATATATTTAATAACAGATCCCTAAAAATTTTTAACTTTAATTTCAAATTCAATCAGCGGACCACTTTATGTTTAAGTTATATGTTGATTTTATAAATATACCTTGTATTGAAAGATATGTGGGGAAAATAAAAACTGATTTTAAATAATAACTTGACTTATCATTAGAATCCAACTTTTAACTCAACTAGTAAATTAATCACGTTAAGTACGATGAATAATGGACATTTTGCGAATTGGACATTCTGCGAACTGGACATTCTGCGAATTGGACATTCTGCGAACTGGACATTCTGCGAAATGGACATTCTGCGAACTGGACATTTTGCGACCGTTGGACATTTTGCGAATTGGACATTCTGCGCCTAAACGGCGGAGGCATCACAGTCTGTAGAGATTGTGGGGGAGGCGGGGGTGGCGGCGCAGTCACCAGGGGTGGCGGCGCGGTCACCAGGGGCGGCGGCGGAGGAGGCGGCTGCGTCACATACTTATGCGGTGGGACGCCGTCCATTCTCGACATGGCATTGTTTGAAGCAGCAGCTGCTATGGCTGCATTCATAGCATTGTGCCTTTCCATCAACACTCGGGGCAACTGGCCAGTCGTACGAAAAAGATTCTCTTCTTCCTTCGACGCATGTAAATATGTACAGTTTGGTAAAGTACATCCTGTGCGATTTTGAAAGTTGTGGCAAAAATTTATTATTGTCCTCATTTCTTCTATTGTGCACTCGTGTCTAAATTTGCATTGGCCGTGTTTATTGCATATACCCCACACATAATTCCTACACACATCGACGTGAGAGTCTGACGAAGGCGCATTCCGTATGCGCGGGTCTGTTAATGCAGCGAATCGCACCGGTGCCGTGGTATTTACGGACGGCTGGCGGCCATTTTGTTCACTACGCGAAGTCATTGTCTGAAAACATTTAGTTTCTTGTTAAAATCTTAGCAAACATATATATGGGCTATGAAAATCAAACCCGTAACTGTTGGCAATCGTATATTTTAGAAAAATATTTAGTTTTACAACAATTATGCGGAGCGCACACGCGTTGTCCTTAGCCGGTCTCTCGCACCTCGCCATTTTTTCTCCCTCTCGCTCACACGTCTTCCTTCCCATTCACTCACACTCGGATACACCATACTTACAAACTCATTAAACCTTTCATACGTTCCGATACATGCCATTCCCACATTCGGCCATCCTGCAGCTATGTCTGTCCTCAGACATTCATCCCCTTATCACACACTAGCAGATCATTACAAAACCTATAACAACATCAACATCATGAAACTTAAATAAAACTTATGAGTAAACAACATACACTTTAGTTTAGAACTATTAGTTTAACATTTAAATTTTTAAGCAACTTTAAACAAATTAGGTTCGTATTATTCTTATCATAAAGTAAACCATTATCTTTTTTTTTTCTTCAAATGACCAAACTGGTAAATATAATGAAAAACAATCTCAGAGATTAAAAATAGTAGTAACACAACAACAAATTACAATCTTAAAATACAATATTAGGGCTTCCACCTAATAACACTTACATTCATCATCACTATTCATACACAAAATACAATAACTCACTTACCAAGGTACTAGATTTCTATGACACTTCATACTTAGATGGGCCAAGGCTTCATATGGTCAGAGGAAGTTGTGGTCTTGTTGGGTCCCTCAGCCTGTGGGTCTGCCTTCTCCACATCAAATCTATTTTTCCTCTTGATTTTTGTAACTCTGTACGGCCCCAAAAACTTAGGTTTGATCTTCATACCCGTTCCAAACTGTGTACGCTTTATAGCAACTATATCTCCTTCTGAATACTGCCTGCACTCCTTCCTTTTCTTATTGTAATTCTTCATATTTTCATTTTGTACTTTTTGTATCTGTATTTTTGCATTTTTCCTTAGCTCTTCTCTATAGTGAGCAAAGTCATCTCGTTCTTCCTGTAACAATAACTCATAGAGTTCACAGTCTGCTTTTCTCATCATCTTTGTTCCCATCAATAGTTCAAATGGTGATGTATTTATACTCCTCTGGTGAGTGCTATTCAAAGCTCTTTGCAACTTATTGACATGTTTGTACCATTGTGTGGGCTGTTCTATAGATAACTTAGTCAAAACTGAAATAAGGGTTCTGTGAACCTGTTCCACTTGCCCATTTCCTCTAAGTACTCCTGTTGTGATCTTAATATGCTGTATACCTTCATTTTCGCAGTACTGAGCAAAGTCTTTACTTGTAAATGCTGTTCCGTGATCTGAGATTATTCTTTTTGGGTTTCCAAATGTTTGTTGGTGAATTTCCAGCTTATTAAGGACTTCTTGTGTTCCCGTGGACTTCGTAGGAAAAATCCAAACGAATTTCGTGAATCCGTCAATTATGGTTAGGATATGGTTGTATTTCTTATTTGTCTCTGTCATGGGTCCGATGTAATCTATATGAAGTGTGTAGAAAGGCACATCCTCTTTTTCTATTGGATTCAAAAATCCTTCCTGCTTCCCTTCTTTCCTGGATGCCAAAAGACAAGGGATACATGTAGAAATGCAATCTTCTATCTTCTTCTCTAATTTCTCTATATAGTAATCTTTACAAATTAATTCCATGGTCTTCTTTTTAGAAAAATGGCCATTTTCATGAGCTCTTCTGATTATACTTATTTCCATTTGTTGTGGTACAGCTAAACGTCGCTCTACACCTTTACATAGCAAGCCGTTTTGCAAGTAGAAATCTTTGTATGGCTTTTGGTCTTTAAGTATGTCAATTATCGCTTTGAGACCATCGTCAATTTCCTGGGCTCTTCTTAATTCTTGATGGATATCAGTAGATATCGCCGCTATGTATGGGTTTCGACTCAATGCGTCTGCATGTCTCATTCTCGACCCTGATCTGTGTTCTATTTTGAAATCGTAGTCTTGTAAGAACAAAATCCATCTTGAAACTCTTGGCGATAGTGCCATTTCTTTTTTGTTAATAGTCATTTCAAAAGCTTTACAATCAGATACTATCTTGAAGTGTCTTCCAAAGACATAGTGTCTAAATTTCTTTATTCCCTCTATTACAGCCAATACTTCCAGTTCATAACTTAGATATTTGCTTTCAGCGTCAGTAGTTTTTCGACTCATGTAATGTACCGGATGCAGCTCACCATTACAATCTTTTTGCATCAAGATAGCAGCGTATGCAACACTTGAAGCGTCAGTGTGCAGTTCAGTTTCAGCATTTCGTTCATAAATCTTCAACACTGGATTACTTGACAATATTTTCTTTAATATTGCGAATACTTTTCTATGTTCTTCATTAAACTCAAACTTGTTCTCTTTTCGTAACATATTGGTTAGTGGAGATGCAATCATAGCATAATCTTCTAAACTTTCTGAAATATGAACATAATCCGAGGAAACTGTGTAGTTGCTTCACATTCTTAGGCTCAGGGAATTTCATGACAGCATCAGTCTTCCCTGGCGATGGCATCACTACACCGTCCTGTATGACATGTCCCAAGTATTCGACTCTTCTCACCAATAGTTGTGATTTTTTCCAATTAATCTGTAGTCCATATTCTGATGCAATTTGTAAAACTTCTTGTAATCTGTTTAATGCTTCTGGCTCGTCCTGGGCTGGAATTATTAAATCGTCGATGAATACAAGAACAAAACCTTTTGTTATCAAATCTCTAAAGATTATCGAGATGAATCGGGTGAAAACCTTTGGACATGTGGCTAAGCCAAAAGGAGCCCTTAAAAATTCATACTGCCCCTTCATAGTGACAAATGAAGTATACTTTATTGACTCTTTGTTTACCAACAAGTGAAAAAAACCATTTTTTAAATCGAGCGCTGAAAATACCCTAGCATTAGCTAACCTGTCAATGTGGTCGTCTATGAGTGGTAAGGGGTACTCATCTCTCAACATTTTCTTGTTTATCTGTCTGTAATCAACACATATTCGTAAAGAACCATATTTTTTGCGAACAAGCACTAAAGGACTAGCATATTCTGAGTAGCTTACCCTTATTATTCCATCTTCCAACCATTGCTGTATTTGAATATCAACTTCTTCTTGTTCTTTATACAAGATGCGTCGTGGGCGTTGAGCAACAGGGATGTCGTCTTTCATCGTAATCTTCAGCTGGATCGGAGCTTCTTTCGTTTGGCAAGGCTGGTAATCCTCAACCAACTTAACCACCTCCTGTCTGATGCCCTCGTCTGCCACATACCCTAAGAATCAGAAACACACGTAAAAACACAACATTCACTCATCCAATCGTTCGGTTTCATCCATACCGTTCCGTCTTTCATAATTGTTGTTACATTTTGTAGGAAATCGTGCCCTAATATTATTTTATATGGTATACAATCGTTAGGTAATACATAGAAAGATACACTATCGTAATTTTGTCCATCTATTTCCACAGCCGTCGTAAATTGTCCACACGTACTCACTTTCGATGATCCAAGTCCAGACAACGTTAGCTTATTGTTTTTGTTACACTCCGGCGCGCCTATCGCGTTAAAACAGTCTATTGTTATCAAATTTACGTCACTACCCGTGTCGATCAAGGCATAGATCGAGTTTTCTCTTCGTATTTTCAACAACTTCACCGGTTTTCTTTCTACGATCGGTTTGTTTACATCGCTGTCGGCAACAATTCCCGTCTTGTAAATGTCAGCTTCGCCATGACAGTGCACTTTCGCCGCCATGTTGCCGCCGCAGCCAATCGGAGAGCTTGAGTCGCTATCGTCAATGCTGCCAACCTCACGCGCCGCTACCGTCGCGCCCCCTTCCGTCATCGTGACAAAACTCTGCCTCTTCGTTTTTTCGTCGGCAAACGTCGTTTGGTTTCGTGTCTTCGCAGGGCACTGCATTGAAATATGGCCGAACTCGTTACAATGGAAGCATTTTCGGCCATTTTGTCTATTCGGACAATCTTCGGATGCATGACTTTTATCGCCGCAATTGTAGCACCGTTTCACACCGTAGCTTGTATTTTCCGTGGGAAAACGCTCGCGCTGCTGCTGATAATGTGCAGGATTTGGCTTGCTATAGCTCCGGTTACTGTTCGCGTACCGTGGTTCCCGCGCTTCACTTGCACACATTTTCTCTTTGACCGTTTCGTACACTTTGAGCTTATCTTTTAGGTCACTGTAGGTACTCACGCCGTATAACATGACTTTATTGATTTCTTTGTCTTGAATACCGTCTACTATATACTTTATAGCGACATAATCAGGCATTTTACCCCTTTTTCCCAGCTCCTTCATAACTATCATATAGTCAAGGCATGATTCACTTTTTGATTTCTTTCTTCTGCTCATAAGCTCATGGATTGCTTTTATATCGACGGTGTCGGGGAATTCCTTGTTTATCGCCGCTTTTAGGTCTTCCCATGTCTTGTAAATCTTTTCGGAGCGCAGCCACAGGGCCGCTGTGGCGGTCAGGGAACGACGGGCAATTAATAATTTTTGCGTTTCGCTCCATTCGAAAATTTCAGAATTATCTTCAATATCCTGAATCCACCTTGAAACAGGATACGTGTTGTCTTGAGCGTGTTCCACCTCGTGTTCGTCGTTCATCGTAATCGTCGTAAAGCTGGTGTTTGCTCATCCGTTTAGCGTCTTTCGCCATCGTAGACTGGAAATAATGAAGTCGTGGAGTACTTTTCGTACCGACGCACTCAGCCACGCCACGTGCTGCCGTATCGTATCTTTCTTTTGGCTCGTCGTCGTCGTACTTCCTGATCCCGGACGAGCCCCCACAATATATGGGCTATGAAAATCAAACCCGTAACTGTTGGCAATCGTATATTTTAGAAAAATATTTAGTTTTACAACAATTATGCGGAGCGCACACGCGTTGTCCTTAGCCGGTCTCTCGCACCTCGCCATTTTTTCTCCCTCTCGCTCACACGTCTTCCTTCCCATTCACTCACACTCGGATACACCATACTTACAAACTCATTAAACCTTTCATACGTTCCGATACATGCCATTCCCACATATATTATCGAAGAAAGTAGCTTTTAGGTAAATTTACTTACAATTATAGTTTTAAGTCAGCAACTGTGTCTTAGGTGTAAATCCTTTTTCACATCCCCGCCTCACCACATCCAACACTCCCTTTTTATATTTTGGTCTAGGTATCTTGATTACCACTTGGCTGAGCGTTGAGGCATAATAAATCCATTTTGATAGATTATAAAAATACCTGACACCACCACCACTACCCTACCACTTCAAAATAATAAATTTGCGCCTATGTAATAGAATAACTCAAGCCATTTGTAACTACTAGCCAGTGTTGCCGCTAGTCACTCAAGAAAAAGTCCGAAACTGAACTGATTCAAAAATTACCCGAAATTACCCGTTTAGTAGATTTTTTTGTTATATAAAAAAGGTACGGTTTATTTTTACATGCGGTACGTTTATAAAAATTAACATACATTATTAACACTTGTTGATTTTCAACTGATTTATGTCTTCTAAATATGTAAGCTAAAAAAGAAAATAATTTTAATCATTTGGATTATTTTATGTAGTTTTTACGTAAGTATGATTTTGTTAATATAATCAATTGAAAATTTATAAAAAGAAAAATGAAATAAGTAAGTACCTACAATATTTTGCTGATAAACAATATTAAGTAAGTACCTTTTTTTTCAGAAAATATCATATTTTCAGTTATTATCTTTAAAAATAAACAAAATTTGCCTTTTAACACGATTTTTCTTACTGTGCGTTTGGATATCTGACAAAATTCCCAAAATCCCAACACTTCAAATTCCTTAAATTATGATATTGATAGATGCACTGTTACAAAAATCGTGTTATACTTGATTTTTCATAGAAAGGAAAAAGATAATTATTTTTAACTACCAACTAGCCCATGAACTTCTCTAACTTGATAACAAAGAACAACACATCAATCACAATGCTCAGATAGATTTAACTCGTTATTAGGAACAAAGTGAGGTGGTTACCTTGTGTAAACGTGTATGTAATGTAGTCGCAAAAATACTCAAAATAAAATTACGCGGCAGTAACCGTTACCCAGAGACTACCCGCTCAAAGCCTAAATTACCCGAAATCGGGTAAAAATACCCGAAACGGTCAATTTTTTTTTCTCTTTTATTTGATGGCTTCGTGCGATAGCACATTTAGCCAGTGTCAAAGTAATTTTTCTTTCAAGTAATACATAAATAAACAATATTTCCTTCTTCCTCCAGTAATGATGATGAATGTTAATAGAAATGAGAAGTGAGAAATGATATACCCCCCAACCCCTAAAGTATCTCAGTAAAGATGTGGAGCTTTACTAAATGCACAGTGTTAAAAACTTACAGTGGTCCAACGCCTTTGAAGTTGCGCGAAATGCCGCCATCGTCTAGACCTTCGTCATTTTCTCAGGGTTATCACATAATTTTTTAGTCTATTTCGTATTTTGCTTATTGGTAGGTAGGTTTATGTATGTCAGGATCCTTAAGTAAAAGAAAATTAAGATTACAAAAAGATTTATTTTTAACAAAAAAACATTATTTTTTATTTAACACAAAAAGTTTAATTTTTTCACTGTATTTTATAAGTATATGATTCAGCTTCAGTGCAGCAATTAGCACTTAAACAATAAAAAAGAGTAAAAAAAAAGTTAAAAAAATAAATAAAAAAAACAATACTAGTATAAGAATGTGTAGTAAGAATACGTTTTTGTGTTAAATCTAGGACTACATTACCTAAAATATTAACGTTTGGGCTAGTTTAACATTTTCTGAAGATTTGTTAAATGAAGCAACTATAAATATTTTTCGCTCTTCACACCAGTCCCATATAGCTTTTGCGACTGAATTTAGATGTGGGAACTGGATACCTCCCATGCGATTTATATAGCTGACTGCAGTAGTGTTATCTACTCTAAGCAATAATTGACAATTGTAACATTTTTTACCAAATATCTTATGAGCAAAGTAGGCCGCTAGTAATTCGAGTTGATTAATGTGTAATTTCTTTTCACTATTAGTCCAACGACCACTAGCTGTTTGCTCGTTACATACTGCCCCCCATCCCGTTGTTGAGGCGTCAGAGAATATTTCTAACAAGTAACTATCATTCCTAATTCTATGTACGGAATGATCAATTACACTTGTCCACCAATCCAAATCGTAAACTCATGTATTTTTCATAGTCATTATGACCTAATAATTGAATAAACTTACATCGTTCTAATTCTTTTGTATGCAGCCAACCATATTCAATCGCAGGGCAGGCAGATATTAATAAACCTATTAGTTGTGCGAATGTCCTTATTTTAAACCGTTTAAGTTTTCTAAGGTTTTCAATTTCTATTTTAATACGAATTCTCTTTTCCGGAGGTATTGTAATCTGCCATTTATGCGTGTCTATTATAAATAAAACCTAAATAACGACAGTTCTTTGAGGGTATTTTTACACTTTTCAACATTTGTGTTTTTGTACTTTTTACTTCATTAATAATAAACCCTAGGGCTTTTAAAACAGACTGAGTGATATCAATATTTTGTAAACAATCTGTATATGTAATTCCTGTCAAAAATAAATCGTCTAAGTAAATGTTTATATAATTTTTTTAACGCAAATTTTGTTGCGAACAAATTACAAAAACACAAATGTTGAAAAAATTTCCACGAGCAGGGTTTGCACCTGCACCCTTCTGACATACCGGGTCAGGTGCTCTTCCAATTGAGCTATCGTGGTTCTAACCAGCCCGCCGAAATTATTCAACACTATTTACTTTTTACTTTGAAAGCCAAAGGCGCCCATTCAATGTTAACAATTACCGTCATTAACATCCGATCATAATATTTTTACAAATACTAAAGATCAGTTAAGAAGTAGGCAAGCTGTTTATAAATGTTTATATAATTTTTTTAACGCAAATTTTGATGCGAACAAATTACAAAAACATAAATGTTGAAAAAATTTCCACGAGCAGGGTTTGAACCTGCACCCTTCTGACATACCGGGTCAGGTGCTCTTCCAATTGAGCTATCGTGGTTCTAACCAGCCCGCCGAAATTATTCAACACTATTTACTTTTTACTTTGAAAGCCAAAGGCGCCCATTCAATGTTAACAACTACCGTCATTAACATCCGATCATAATATTTTTACAAATACTAAAGATCAGTTAAGAAGTAGGCAAGCTATTTATAAATGTTTATATAATTTTTTTAACGCAAATTTTGTTGCGAACAAATTACAAAAACACAAATGTTGAAAAAATTTCCACGAGCAGGGTTTGAACCTGCACCCTTCTGACATACCGGGTCAGGTGCTCTTCCAATTGAGCTATCGTGGTTGGTGTGGTATTGGAAGAGCACCGTATTGCACAGTATTTGTAAAAATATTATGATCGGATGTTAATGACGGTAGTTGTTAACATTGAATGGGCGCCTTTGGCTTTCAAAGTAAAAAGTAAATAGTGTTGAATAATTTCGGCGGGCTGGTTAGAACCACGATAGCTCAATTGGAAGAGCACCTGACCCGGTATGTCAGAAGGGTGCAGGTTTAAACCCTGCTCGTGGAAATTTTTTCAACATTTGTGTTTTCGTCTAAGTAAATTGACAAGATATATCCCAAAGAACGTAGCAATTTGACAACTGGTTTCATCAGTTTTGTAAATATAAATGGAGCTGTACAGATACCAAATGGAAGAACATTGAATTCATACAAATTATTGTTTACAATTAATCGAAGGTATTTTCGAGATTCCAGATGAATTTTAATTAAAAAGTAGGCATCTCTTAAATCTAAAGTAGCTATAAAAGAGTCTTTAGATATAAGTTTGAGAACAGTTCGAATATCCTCTAATTTAAAATGTTGTGATTTCATGAATTTATTTAAACTTACAGATTTAATATTAATCATTTCTTGCCATTTGGTTTCGGTACTAAAAATATGCGAGATATGTATTGATCAGAACACAGTTCACATTTAGATATTGCTCCAACAGAAACTAAGTTATTAATTGTCTCTTTTACATGAATTTTTTCCAAGTCTGTGAAGTTAGTTACAGTCGGTAATTGAGATTGTTGAACTGGACGTTCAAATTTTAATTTGTAACCATTAATCCATGATAAAATGTTAGGATCACATGTTATAATTGACCATTGCTTATAAAAAAACGCAAGCCTGCCGGCGTAACGTACCGACTCTACTGGGGTTGCTGGTTCGGCGCTGGCCGATGTGAGTAATTCATTGTCGACATCCCGCGGCGAGGTGGTGGTGCGTTGCGAGCTGCTGGCAGCTGGAAGCGTGGCAACGGGCCCGGTGGCTGCCTGCGAACTGGAGCCCACGCCTTCCAGTTTAAATGCTTGTTTGGTACATTTGCAGACGTTTTCAAGGTTTCAACCAAATTGTTTCCAAACAAATATTTATCAATTTTTGAAAGTGACAATTGGTCTTTTAAGTCCTTTTTTACTGAGTATAGACATAAGTTCCGTCTTGCTTCGGATTCTGAATGCTGAGTATCACAAAATATTCGGCCAATATTCATGAGTTCTTTAATTAACTCGGTATTTTTCTCAGAAGCACTAATCTGATCTGATATTACTTTACTTAGGCATGAAATGCCAGCTGCAATCTGTTTTTGTCTGGACTCAATGGCCTTGTCTCTTTTGGTGACTTGTTCGGTAACAGCGGCTTTTATTTCAGCATTAAGCTGTGGTGCGGCTATGTTTACACAATTTTCCGGCACTAGGTACTTTTTGAGTAGCTCTTTCCGAGCATCTTTGCTTAAGCCGAAAGTGGCTATATGATTGAATTGGCAACTAGGCCAAGTCTTTGTTAATATTAGTTCCATATTAGACGATTAACGACGGATCTTCGCCCAAAATGTTTAGGATGTCTACATCAGGGGCAGACGAAAGACCACTAGGGCCAGCTTCAACATCTTGAGGAACCTCTGCGATGTGTATATTTTGAGGTATTTCGATAGTGCCAGTCTCCAAATCAATAGTTTCAACTTGCTCCGCTGAGTTCTGATTTGTTTCAAGGCCTGAAACAATATTTAACGGTCTCTTAGACTTTGCTAACGTTTATTTTAAATAGAAACGGTAAAAATATTGATAAGGGAAAAGAGAAAAAAAATATACAATTTCGGGTAGTTGTGAAAAAAGAAAAGCAAATGTTTTCTTTTTAGTTTAGTGTTAAACTTCGATTATATAATCAGTAAAATATGAAACATTAAGATTATGTGCAAATTTTTTGGTTTACGAACCATAAAGGATTTTTAGACATTGCGGGATAGCCCCAATCTTCATAATATTTTTCAGCCATACCGTGTGTCGAGATAGATAGGTTACTCTGATGCACGTTTAAATTTTAATCAGACAGTAATTGCGTCGAGACAGTCCCTCAAACTACTCTGATGCAATCTATTAACATCATGCGTCAAGATAGTCCCAAAGACTACTCTGTGCATGAAAAAACAATTGTTATCTATATTAGAAGTGAAAGACACTTGCTACGAGTTAGTCCCTCAGACTACTCTGATGCAAATTTATAAGTAAGTTGTTTAGTGCACTTATGGAGAGAAAAAACAACGTAATTGTAAGTACTTACTGTTGGAGTTTTCCTGAATATCAGGTGTAGGAGCTCTCGATGAATTAGATGATGAACTGGAGGATCGACTAGAAGATGATGAAGAACTTAACGATAAAGTATTTTTATTACGCCGCGAGCGTTTAACCTCCTTCTCTAATTTCTTTAATTTTTTTGCAATAAACTCTTGATTGCGAAAAACGTGTGAAGTGGATGAGCACTAAATTGCGAATGAGGCCTAGCAGTGGTGCCGGAGCGCGGCAGCCGGCAAGCATTTATGACAGGTAGATGGCGCCATTGAGTTTAACTTTATAAAAATGGAAGGCGCCAAATGAATATCCTATAGTGTTGCTAGTGCAAAATAATTTATTTTCTCAACTTTAGTGCTGAGGTGGTGTCACTACCGCGTTACTTACTACATTGTGTCTTATAATACCTTAATGTTACTAATCTTGAGAACGAAGCACGAGTATAATTTCTATGAAAAAGTCTGTCATTTTCTGCGGGGGACGAGGTAAACGTACACAAATACAGTTCACACTGATGCATTTTTCAATGACGTCGCTACGCACGCAAACTACAAAATTAATAAACACTAGCATAAACTAGAGGCACACTAATATATTCACACACAGGGATATCCTGTCCGTCCTAAGTGTGAAACATATGGAGACGCCACATTGATCTGTACAAAAAATTGCTTATACAAATATACATTGAATCGACACATTTATTACAGATATATACTTATCTCTTTTTAACTAACCATTTGTGGTGTATGAAAAAAGAGACATAATATTTGCTTTGTACTCATTTTGGCAACATTTTTGAGTGACGTCACGAGCTTTTTGATGCGTGCCGGCGTCGCCATCAGTGTTTCCACAATGAGGGGAAATTTCCCTTTTGAGGGGAAATTAGGGTCCAGAGGAGAAGAAAAAGGGGAAAGAGATGAAAAGGGGAAATCATGGCTTAATGCTCTAAACTAAAGCCTAACCAAAAAAATAAAAATGCCTCGCCATAAGGCGGAAAATTTCGGAATTAATTTCTGTGTGGAATACTATGTGTTAAAAAAAAAGATACAGTGGCGACACCAATGCAGATTTAATATATAACTGGTAAGGCTATAAATAAGAATACGAATGTTGAATTATACTTTATTTATGCTTAGTCTAATTTTTTTGGATTTGCTTGCAGTTGCATTTATCCTGTACAAACTTGAGGTGTGGTATTTCAAACTGATTTTAATTTCAAATCTAACGGAACAATGAGCGAACCACAGACTACGGATGTAGGTAGGCAGATTATTAGTATGCATGGAACAAGATAAGACAAATAAAAATGATACGATAATCTTTATGATATGAGTGACCATTGAGCAGATTTTGGGTTGGATTTAGAAATAAGTCGCCTGAATCTGAGGAAACTGAATATGTATGGGGGCTCAGGAAAGCTCGTCAAAGATCCCGTAAAACAATTTCGGCTGCCGGAGTTACGATTGAATTAATTTTTAAAATTCATATGAAATGTACTGTGAATGCGTGAAACAAAACGTATTTTCGATACATTTTTAGTCTAAGCTGTTTTTGAAATTTTTGAAGTACCTATTAAAACGCGTGAAACGATACGCCAATCCGCCATTTTGAACGTAGCTTTGACATTTTTGACAGCGTCAAATTGCGTCATTCCGATCAAATTTATGTGAATGGGCCCTGCTGTTTCTTTTTGTTTATTTTCTACGACTTGGCTACATTTTCTGGACACTGATTATTATTATATTTATGACAAATAGTGACAGAATTGTATGTCAACCCCGACTCCACGTGGTATTAGTCTGCCCTACCCCTAGTGCCTTACAAATAAACAAATAATAAGGTTCAAATAGTTATTCCGTGTTTTGTCTCTTTCGCTCTAATTTGAAATGACGTTTACATGATAGGAACAAAACACGGAACAACTATTCGGAGCTTATTCTTTGTTTATTTGTAAGGCAGTACTAGTGTACTCGGTATGGCTGAAAAATATTATGAAGATTGGGGCTATCCCGCAATGTCTAAAAATCCTTTATGGTTCGTAAACCAAAAAATTTGCACATAATCTTAATGTTTCATATTTTACTGATTATATAATCGAAGTTTAACACTAAACTAAAAAGAAAACATTTGCTTTTCTTTTTTCACAACTACCCGAAATTGTATATTTTTTTTCTCTTTTCCCTTATCAATATTTTTACCGTTTCTATTTAAAATAAACGTTAGCAAAGTCTAAGAGACCGTTAAATATTGTTTCAGGCCTTGAAACAAATCAGAACTCAGCGGAGCAAGTTGAAACTATTGATTTGGAGACTGGCACTATCGAAATACCTCAAAATATACACATCGCAGAGGTTCCTCAAGATGTTGAAGCTGGCCCTAGTGGTCTTTCGTCTGCCCCTGATGTAGACATCCTAAACATTTTGGGCGAAGATCCGTCGTTAATCGTCTAATATGGAACTAATATTAACAAAGACTTGGCCTAGTTGCCAATTCAATCATATAGCCACTTTCGGCTTAAGCAAAGATGCTCGGAAAGAGCTACTCAAAAAGTACCTAGTGCCGGAAAATTGTGTAAACATAGCCGCACCACAGCTTAATGCTGAAATAAAAGCCGCTGTTACCGAACAAGTCACCAAAAGAGACAAGGCCATTGAGTCCAGACAAAAACAGATTGCAGCTGGCATTTCATGCCTAAGTAAAGTAATATCAGATCAGATTAGTGCTTCTGAGAAAAATACCGAGTTAATTAAAGAACTCATGAATATTGGCCGAATATTTTGTGATACTCAGCATTCAGAATCCGAAGCAAGACGGAACTTATGTCTATACTCAGTAAAAAAGGACTTAAAAGACCAATTGTCACTTACAAAAATTGATAAATATTTGTTTGGAAACAATTTGGTTGAAACCTTGAAAACGTCTGCAAATGTACCAAACAAGCATTTAAACTGGAAGGCGTGGGCTCCAGTTCGCAGGCAGCCACCGGGCCCGTTGCCACGCTTCTAAGTGGGTTGCTCATAAAAAATAGGGGTCAGCAAACTGATTTTGTACTTGAGCAACAATTAAATACAGACAACCTTCTTTCTAGCTGTTATCCAGTAAAATTTCAATGAGAATTGAGATTCTATATTATATTTTGGCAACGGAAACTGATGCCCAACACTGCTGCATGCAGTGTCAAACTAAAACACTGTAATTTAAGCCAGTGTTATTTTTTAAACTTATAAACTGTGCTTACTATAAAGTTTATAAAGTAATAACTTGGTAACACAAAATACAGCGTTTTGGTTTGGCACATTAGTGCTGCTATGATATGTTAACGAGGAACAGGTGTTTTTGAAACAGTTGCTATACACTACAATGATGTCAATTAAGTACAAATTAAATCACACAATCAATGATGGTAAAAGATCTTTGTCTTAGATGAATGATTGGTCTCGCTGCGCTGGGCTAGACCGCCGGCGTACTTGTTAAATGCGGCAAAAATACTACGCCGACCGAATGTTTTGTTAAATTTTGGTCATAAACCGAAGTAAAATGCTAGTTTGCGTAGTTAAACTGTGTAAAAATAATACTACAAGAAATAAGGACATCGTTCTTACACACACTACAATATTGAGTTGCCGCATTCACAGAGCTATTGTTTCTAGGTAGTGTGATATCTAGTCGAGCGCAGCAAGACCAATCATTTATCTAAGATCTTTGTGTTCTTCTTTTATTTATGGCATGTTTTGTGTCTACTGCTGAACACAATTCCGTCAATATTACATAGGTAGCCAATACACAGAAGGATTTGTATGGGATAAATTATAGTATTGTTTTTAAGCAAACTTATGTTGCTTATAATTCTTGGTATTTGACAGATCAGTTGTTGTCAGTCACCAGCAGAAATTCCTAGTACCAATAATACAAAGGTGACAAAAGGTAAGTATCCATACAAGACCAGTGGCTTCCCAGACATACTAACTACACATAACATACACAACACTTAAAGATGGCTAACAACTTACACAAAACCACTTAAACACATGTTGCTTACAAAAACTAAAGAAAATTCACTAAAACACCTGTTTCTTTCTTATGTTATTGATTGCAACCTTTGCAACATTTGTTGTTCACAGTATATCTGAAGAAACACGATGGTTAACCTTTGAGAATACTTCAACACATGGTTTTATAGCCAACCTTACACTAGATTTTTCTGTTGTCTAATCCCATTACATAATGACAAATCAAAGTCTTTCATACAAGTTCTTTGTAATATTAAAGAAGTACTGTAACCAATTACAATTTTATAAAATCGAATAATGACAGATTCACTGTCACAAAAATTAAACAATGCTTAAATCAATTATTTGTTGTGTACCATTTAAGGCCTTCAAATTAAACCCCTGTTACAGATCTACTTGCATTTATTTTACATATTAATTTTATTTTAATGTTTGTGCTGATATTTAGAATCTTTGCAGGGTCACAGGGGACTCCCTATGACCACAGATCCTGGCAATTATATTAATGTGTAAAATTAATGCGAGTAGATCCATAAGAGTAGTTATATTATAATGTGTAAGTGTTCACATAAACTTTAGAAAACAGTACATTAAGGGCTGTTGGACAGTGATCTAGTTAATTTACTTTCAATGTACCATAACTGGTACATTAAATATGGATGTTAGTCATCCCATATCTCGTGGTTGGGATCGGTTTCTGGTAGATACTCCTTCTGCAAAATCGGGCGTGGAGTTGTCAAAGCACCGGTAATGCTCACTGGTCTGTCTTCAGGGAATACGAACTCCTTGGAAGGGCAGGTAATAACGTGCGTCCTCATCTGGTCTTCGGGAAGCCGGTGCGTCGCGTTGTAAGGGCAGACGTGGAGCTGAGGATATTTCTCCTGGCATTTGATTATGTGCGCTTGCAAACGCGAGCGAGGGACGCGGTGCGTAGCTTCGTAAGGGCAGGATACGAACGGGTCGTCCATTGTTCGTTGTAATGTGCCCGGAAACCTGAGACGTAAACATTTTAATAGGTTTGGTTGAACGTTTTCCGAGAAAAGTATTTAGTTTCAATCTGTAGTTACTTACCTAGTAGAAAATTTGTTGGAGCACAGCAACTACGTATACATTTATAATAAAAGATTATTGAAGTGAGTTATGTAGAGAAACTTAATTTAGTTGGTAATAACTTTTTCCAACAGCCGCCGCGCCGGCCGCCACAGCACGCCTTGCCGTTACCGCGATAAACATTAATAAATAAATTCAGAATTTTCGGCAAAAAGATCTAGCTTATACAACCTAATTTGATGTTTGTTTGATGATCATTTTGATTTTGTGATTTTATTTATTGAATGAAATAATGAAATACACTTACACTCTCAAGGAAGTAAAGTTATTGTTTATTCTTAAGGTAAAAGTAAAAATCTGCTTCCCGCGAACGCGAATATTAAAAGAATATTTTTTGGCCACTTACTGTTAACGACTACTCGTGTCGTAATTATTTGTTTTCCATACAAATGCATAAGACTTAAGAGGTATTCATTTTACGTAAGTTTCAAATATTGCAAATGCAAAACCACTACCTACCAGGCTAAAAGTGGCTAAACGCCAGTATTGCCGTATTAACCACTTTGTGGCTAGATCTAGCGGATTTTCAACGGTTTTAGCCAAAAAATAATCAATTTTAGCCACCAAAATTAATCTAGCTACTTCCAGCTACTTTTGGTAATTTTTTAGATTATTACTGTCGGAAGTCGATCGAGTAAGTCATTTTAAAGAAATCTGTGGATAATGCCTTTTACTGAGTAGGTTACACCCGCAGTTGTAATCTATGATTGGGGTTTCCCTAAATGTTTTTTTTTTCCGTACCTAATTCAGATTCGATGGAATGAAAATGTAATACGTTATTTTATTACTATATTGATAACAATTTTTTTTTAACATTTGTGTTTTTGTAATTTTCACAACAAAATTTGCGTTAAAAATTATATAAAGAATACAAAAACATTTTACTATATTGATATTGAGCCTAGTTTGTTTGTATAGTCGACAATGAAATTGTTTTACCACCTTAGAAGTGAATTTTGTTGGCATATAATAAAACAACAAGTTCCATTTTTGTATAAAAGACCAAGTGACAGATACGTTGTCATCATTGACAATGAGCCTTAGCAAAATTTTATTGTAATGGAAGTTTTTGTCAAAAGTGATAAAGCTATTTCATGGTCGACTATACAAAGTCAATAGGTACATACTACTCCAGTCATAATGTACCGAAACAATATCATTGTTGCACTCAAGTTTGTGTTGTCATGTAGAAATATTGCTGCTAAAAATTAGGATTTGCATAAGCAGAGAGAATCCAAAAACACTAATCTGTGAACTAATCACAAAAAATATTATATATTCCTGTTTATTAAATAATAATGGCAGGCCTCCAACAAGGTGGACCGACGATCTACGTTTGGAAGACGCTTCTAAAATATCGACTGCACGCTGGTCTTCTTTGTTGTATTTGTTGATTGGACTGGCAACAGTGTTCGGTTAAGTTGTCAAAATAAGTAGCTTCTTTTAAAAATTAGATAAAAAATATTTTAATTGCATATTTATTACTAAATTTGTAATACGTGACTAAATTAAGTGACAAATAACGCCTACTAGCGTTTACTCTGACAAAAGTTGTATAATTTTTAAATTATTTGTAAATGTAATTTCCCAACTGTCATCGCCAACTGATTGATAAATAGTTTGCTTAAAGTTGTTATAAAACAACTTTTGCTGTGGACTGCAGCAACTAAAACCGGGGAAGTATTGTTTTCATTCTATTTATTATAGCTACTGTCTAGTAACTTATGTGTAAAACTTCCGTAACCACTTCATTCGATTTCTAAGTGTCAATGTATTAGGCCAATTCATTGTTATTTTTCAACATAATAAAAACATTAATAGATGTGCATCTAAACTGCAAAAGTGACATTGGAATTTCGGTGTACATAATCTAACTAACCTAATAAAGAAATTGCAACTGTACTGTAAAAATCAGTACCAACTACATAGCAGCCTACCTATTTGTTTTTCTTCATATTTTGTCTTTCATTCCGTTTCTGTACCAATAATACTTAAAACCTAATTTGTTTTAATTGTAGATCAGTAGAATTAATTAATAATTACAACACAAAAGCTATTAGCCCCTTTTATTTCTATTTGTATGTGTGTGATACATCTACCCCCACTAGTTAAAAATTATAATTGAAATTTATGATATTCTTACTAGCTTCTTACAAAAAGTAAATAAACAAATAAATTTGCAATAAATAAGATTTTAACCATTTGTTTACAAATTTCAGGTGAAAATAAACCTCATACTTAACAAAATGCTGACCCGTAAGGCTGCTACACAAAGTACTGAGCTAAAGCTTAGACAGGCACTTCAGGTGCTTAAAGTATCCCAGGAATCATACAATCAGCTGTTACGGGAGAGGGATGAGAGTGAGATGGAAATAAAATCCATAATTGACAAAAACTCACAGCTCAAAAATGAATTAGGCCAACTACACATTCAACATCAAGATGTGCTTCACCAGCGTGACCAACTTCAAGATGTGATCTCCACCTTTGAGCAGCAATACAACACCTATGAGAGGGCACTGGACCGCATCACTGAGTTGGAAAGGGACCTTAGTGCGGCAAACCATCAAATTTCTCAACTTGTCGAGTCGCAGAAACAGCTTGAAGTGGATCAGACTCAGTCATTATTTGATGAGCTAATGGCATCGCCTGGTGGAATTTCTGTACAGCAACTTCCGCATAACAACCTTAAACCAAATAGTCTGGGGAAGAAAAAAATCAAGAAGTATGTAAAAATAAATAGATTCATAAGAAAAACTGAGAAATTAATTAAGAAAAACAACTGTTATTACAAAAACATTGCTCTTCGTAAGGAACCTATAAGCCTTATTGATTCTTTAGAAATATATAATAGTAAATTGATAGAAAGTAGGCAAATGTATGACCGGGACACTAAGCAATTACAGACTGATATTCAACGGTTACATGAGTCACTTGACATAATTAATAAAAAATACTCAACTTCACAAAAACAGATTGAGGAACATATTCGATCAGCCACAGAATTGGTTGATATGTGCAAGTACAATGCTGATCGGTATGACTCATTAATAAATAATGGAATTAACAGTAATGAAAAGTCATTAATCAATAATTTGCAGGTAAATTCCAATAACTTGTCTGTCTTCTATCCCAGTACATCAGCCTGTCCAGAAACATATAAATGTAATAATAAGATTAATCCAGCCCCAATACAAAAAAACAATGTCAATAAATTATTTAGTAAAACAGTTATGTTCTCTGATAAAGTGGGTCAGGGATTAGGGTTGCTTATAAATGGAAGTAAAAATCAACTAGTTACAAATATTTGTACCCCAGGTAAATCAATGAATACTATAGTACGTAACTTAACACAGCACACGCTAAATAGTACATCTCATGTTATTTTATTATGTGGTGACAGTTCACAAGTAAAAAAACGTGACATAATAAATAATATTAATATTTTGTTAAACCTGCAATCTGAAACAAATTGCAGGCTAATAATTAGCGCTTTTCCCTATTGTACAAATTTAACCTGGGAACAAAATAAACGTATTTTTGACTTAAATTTATTATTATATATTTTGATTTGTCGTCATAGTGACACTATTTTATTTTTTGATATTAATAAATTTATTAATAATTTTAGTTCGACTTCAGATACTATGTATCTTTCTAAGAAGTCTAGGACTCAAATAGCTAATTTGTTAGCTTATAATTTACAGGATACAGTTATAGCGGCTATAACTAAGTCTATACATAATAACATAACCATTAGTAGTTCTACTAATGAAACTTTTAAAACTAGTAGTAAGGTAACAACCTCTGGTTTAAACTAAGGTCTAAGACAAAAGCCAAGTCCACATTCATTAATATTGTCCATCAGAACATTCAGGGCTTGGCTGGCAAGGACTTAGAATTAGAACTGTTTGCAAAAAGTCAGACTATTCATATATATTGTATAACTGAGCATTGGCTAAGAAGTCATGACTCGTCATTCCATGTTAACAATTTTCAAAGAGCAAGCGCGTACGTGCGAAGCACAGCCATACACGGCGGTTCCCTAATACTAGTAAGAAGTAATATTAAATACAAAAATCGCAACGATATTGTAAACCTTTCAGTGGAGCGTAACATTGAACTATCGTGTGTGGAGTTCAATAGTTTCGTAATAGTGTGTGTAAACCGACCCCCATCGGGCAACTTCAGTATTTTCGAATCAGTAATGGAGGATGTACTTAGAAAATTAAAATTAAAAAAGAAATTTGTTTTAGTGTGTGGAGATTTTAATATAAATATTCTAGAAATTACCTCAATGAGTGTTCGTCTTGTTGCGTTATTTAAATGCTTTAATCTTATGAATCTATTTCTCGAACCTACTAGAATAACTTCACATTCTGCCACTTGTCTTGATAATGTTTTTTCAGACTATGACCCTGTTTCTAAGTCAGTATTTGATAATCTTACGTCTGACCATTGTGGTTTAAAAGTGACCTATGATTTTGATATTAAGGATGAGCCAAAAATAGTAAAATGTAAACCAGTAACAAAGAAACGAATGGAGTGTTTCAAAAATAATGTAGTTTGTAAAATTGATTATTGAGTTACCCTTTGTACATGATGACCCAGATGTACTATATAGTAATCTTTTTGATTTTATAAAAACAGAATACAACCAAGTTTTTACTACTAGAACAATTAAAAATTCCCAAAAACTTAAGTTCTGTGATTGGGCTACAGCAGGTATTTATATCAGTAGAAATAGACTGTATGAGTTATATAATTTGAGGCAATGTAACCATAGCCTTAGTTTTACAGAATATGTAAAAAATTATTCTAAAATGTTTAAGAAAGTGTGCATATTAGCAAAATCTAATTTCATTAAAGACAAAATCAAAAACTCTAACAATAAAATTAAAGCCACTTGGGACATAATAAACCGTGAAACAGGTAAATTTAAACCACGGGACAATACTTTCACTCTGAAAGTTGATAACACCCTTGTCAATTCGGATTTAAATATTGCTAATATTTTTGATGACTATTTTGTAAATATACCAGTAGTAACAACTTCAAATTTAGATTCATCACCAGAAGCTGCACAATCTTTACTCAAAAAACATGTACCAAAATCTAATCTGTCTTTTCAATTTGAATACATTGATTCTATGAATATTATAAAAACATTCAAATCACTCAAAATGAAAAACACTAGTGATTTGTGGGGCATAAGTATTAAGGTAATTAAGAATATTATATTTTCTATTGCGCCCTATCTTGCAGACATTTTTAATTACTGTATCAATAAGGGTATCTTTCCAGAACTTATGAAATTCAGTAAGGTTATACCTTTATTTAAATCAGGAAACAAAGAAGACCCTAGTAACTATAGGCCAATTTCAATATTACCAGTACTAAGTAAAATTTATGAAAAACTTATACTCGAACAATTAATGGCATACTTTAACTCAAACAAGCTTCTACATAAGAAACAATATGGTTTTACAAAGGGTCGTTCCACTACTGACGCAGGTGTTGCTTTAATAAAACATATATTCGATGCCTGGGAGAAGTCTCAGAACGCTCTTGGAGTTTTTTGCGACTTATCCAAGGCTTTCGATTGCGTTGAGCACAGGACTCTGGTGATGAAGTTGCACTACTATGGTCTTAATGATTTTGCACTTAAATTGATAGAGTCGTATCTCAGTTCTAGGACACAAACTGTCGATATCAATGGAACTAAATCATCTGGATCTCTTGTAAAAATGGGAGTTCCGCAAGGGTCAATCCTCGGGCCCTTCCTGTTTTTAATTTATATTAACGACTTGCCATTCTTTGTGGAGAACTTCTGTAAAATTGTTTTATTTGCAGATGATACTTCACTCATTTTTAATGTTAATAGGTGTAAGAATAATTATGATGATGTAAATAATGCTCTAGCAAAAGTACTCAGTTGGTTTACTGTTAATAATCTACAGCTTAATGCAAAAAAAACAAAATGTATTAAATTTACACTACCTAATGTTAAAACTGAACCAACTGATATTAGAATAAACGGTGATAAATTAGATTTGGTAGACTCAACAGTCTTCTTAGGTATAACACTTGACTCAAAACTTCAATGGAATCCTCATATATCGAAATTGTCCGGTAAACTCAGTTCTGCTGCTTATGCTATCAGAAAAATTAGACAATTAACAGACGTTGAAACTGCTAGAACAGTTTACTTTAGCTATTTTCATAGTGTCATGTCGTATGGTGTCTTACTGTGGGCTACAGCAGCTGATGTTGAATCTATATTTATTTTGCAGAAACGAGCAATAAGAACCATTTATAGACTAGGTTCTACGAACTCGAACTACTTTAAGAAATATTTTTAAAGAAATTGGTGTTCTTACAGTTGCATCTCAGTTTATTTATAATTGCATAGTTTTTGTGCGTTGCAACATCAACTCTTTTACTAAACACGGTGATGTACACAATTTCAATACTAGAAATAAGAAAAAACTTGTAATGCCACTGTTCAGGTTGCAAAAGGTTCTTGGCTCTTTCTTGGGGCAAGGTATACACTACTATAATAAAATACCTAGTACTGTACAAGATTTACCTTTAGATAAGTTTAAAAAACATGTAAATCTTCTTTACTTAAGAAAGGTTATTATACAGTCAAAGAATATTTAGATGACAAAACAGCTTGGTTATAATAAAAAATAAAACTACTCTTTATTTTATTTTATTGGGATCAATAATTACTTTAAAAATATCTTAGCGCTGATATGATAGCCTTTATCAGCAATGTCCTACAGTTTACAAATAATATTTATGTTACGTTAAACTTTTCATTAGGTTTTTATTTAGAGTATCTTGAGTGTGTCATGCTCTCTTTAGTGTCTCTGCGGTGGTGGCGTGTGCGTCGGGTCGTTACATTCCCTAAGACATGGTTGAGTGAAGCGATGGCTGATTCATATGTCATACTAGTGAACGGGTGCCGCCTGTGGAGGCTGGTCTGCTCTTGCATACTATTATTTTTATTATTATTAACTATAGTTTAATTTTGTTTTCTTTTTTGTTTTTTTCTTAGACAATTTTTGACCTTTATTAGTGCTGTATGACATTGTGAAAATTTTAACTGGTAACTGATGTTTTGCAAATGTAGATATTATTATATCTTCTCTTTTGTTTTTTTTTTATATGTGTGATTGTCCTTTATATTTTGTGTTTTTATTTGTGATGGAGAGTGTCTTTTTATGATAGGGCATTTTCCAATATTTTTGACGCTGTAAGGGAGAAAAGAGCTGGACACTTGCTGAGTTTCTTGCCGGTTCTTCTCAGTACAAGATCTCCCGCCCAGAGTAGACTTACGAACGGATGGCATAATGACGTTCATAAGAGCTATTTGTAGCCTAAACTGAATAAATGATTTTGAATTTTGAATTTTATAAAATGTATTCCTTTTAAAAATACCTATAGAGTCAAGTTTGTATTGCTCCTTAATCAAAGATTCCAAATTGTCATCGGAGTTTATTTCTATGTCGGCATGATTTACAAACTCTATTAATTTCGTGCTGCTAGAAGCAACACCGTATAATGTCCAGCCCAGTGCTGTCAAACAAGCGACAGGATCGTTCTTTTTACCAGTACGAACTTCTTTATTAATCGACAAATGCCAATGTTCGGCTCCAATTAAAATAGTCGGAATAGCAATACCATAAGAAAGAAATTCAGCTAAATCAGATAAATAAGAGAGAGATTCGATGGTTTCGCGTTCGACTGATTGAGGACGTAGACACAAGGAGTCTATTGATCGTGCCTTTTTTACTAAATATGTTTTTTGTGTGTGCCTATCCTTTATATCTATATATCGTAGTGTTTCGTTCGAGCCCACCAACACAATTTACCGTTATGTTCTGTTGTGGCCCGGTTGCCCCTATATTCGAGGCAACACTAGAGTCTATCATCGTCGCAGTACTTCCGTCGTCAAGGAGCGCATACACGTCACAGGTTCCACTGGGTCCGGAAACGGTCACGGGTACGATTTTCAAATAGGCACGAGGATGTGGAGCTAAACTTGTGTTTGGTGTTTGAGTGACCGTAGAAATATTGGACACGATTACCTTCTCATCAATTGGTACATGATGAGTGGTAGATACATCTGTCATCAGCCGTGTGTCTATGTCTTTATTCTGCTCACACAGAGTGTTATTGTCCGTAATGTTTTCATGAAATGTGTTGACAGACAAAGGTGGTTGCTGCTGGTGAAGGAGTGCATTGTGACGTAAACGACAACCAAGTTTGCATTTGCAAGTTTTCCACTGGTGTGAATTAGCCCTTAAACATCGATAGCAAACTTTAGCTCCACGCAACCACTGCCATCGTTTGTCAACAGACACTGACTTAAACTTTAAACAACTCTTAATGTTGTGATTGTTTTTACAGAATACGCATTCTTGTTTTTTCATAAACTCATTTTCATCAACGACCTTTGTCCGCGTAACAACATTATGAATATTTTCACGCTTCACCGGTTTGTCAAAAAGTATAGGATATAAACTCGGGTGACAACCCAAAACGAACGTGTTGATTTAATTGACGATTTAAAAACTCTGACAAAATTTCTAATTTTGGTCGTCTTGTGGAATCCTGACTTGCGTAGTCTGTCCACCTTATCTTTATTGTAGAGTTGAGTTTTCCTAAAACTGCGTGGAATGACTTAGGAGAAAAGAGGTATTCAATATGGTTCAATCTTTAAGAATGCTGAATCTGACAGCTTACGGGCTCCGAGAGCTCATAATAAAAACAAATTTAAAATACCAAAGAGTCGTATGGCTATGTTTAATTCTAGTCCCTATTGTACAGCATTCAAAATACATAATAAATTACCTACCGAACTGAGATCAGATCCTAATCCAAAAACATTCCTAAGAAAATTAAAATCTATATTAATTAAAAAATAATAATATTATAATGACAATGAATTCTATTTGATATAAATTATTTATTAATTGTTGTAAAATAGTAATATGTCTTGTGTATTAAATAAATAATTTTATTTTCATTACAATTTAGAAATGTATTTTAAAAATAATTAATTCCATTGCACGTCCATTCATTCATTAATTTGCTAAGCCCAAATGGGTATCATGATGTACTGGAATACTATTGATGACTCTACCTTTGTATCACATTCATGAACAGCAATAAATACTTTGAACTTTGAACTTCAAAACTTTTATAATGGAAATAGAGTTACGAACCCTATTGCATATTATACCTAGCTCTTTAAGATCATTACCTAAGCGTGGTATGTTTTTAAAGAAATAACCTCCCGGTGAACGATGAGCTCTGGGCGCGCGAAGTTGTCTTCGAGTGCACGCATCACCTCCTCCGGATCCTTCGCCGTCATTAGAAGCGCTCCGACCGATTCTCGCGCGGGTCCTCGAAGTGCAGTATTAAGACGGCTAAGATTATGATTGTAATCCATCAGGAAGCGTACACCAAGAAGGTAGTTGAACGCTTTAATATGGCTAACAGTAATTCTGTCTCAACGCCGATTGATGCCACAGAAAAATTGTCTGCGTCACAGTTAGATGAAGAGAAAGGAAACGAGGAGATTAACTTCCCCTATCGCGAAGCCGTTAGTGCGTTAGCATACCTTATGGTCGCAACCCGTCCTGATATGCGATTCAATCGAGTACTTTTGATGATCGGACGTGTTTAAAGTTAATTAAAATATAAATTATAAGTAAATAAATATTGACCTAGTTGTGGTCGGTAGTGTTTCTGTGTCACGCTGTGATTGCATAAGTGAATGACTCGCAATATGTTTGGTGTTTGATTATTTACGTGTTAGTACATATACCAACATGAATAGTCCCTTCAATCGGAGTGGAAGTCCCCCGCCCACACCTCGCCCAGAGGAAGACATGGACGAGAATGCTGCCGAAATCGTAGCGACTTCTGAAATACAGCAATGGATGTCTACCATTGAACAGTGCCTCAAGGAAGTCTGCGCTATCTCAGCAGAAGGAAAGTTGAACTCAGACCAAAAGTTAAGAATACATAACTTATGCCGAAGAGTTGGACACGGAACTTCCCAAATGGCTGTTAAGTATCAGTCTTTAAAGCAAAATACTCTTCTTGTCCAAGCAAACCTTCAGGCTCTCAGAGAAAACCAAGACCTATCAGAACGTCTTTATGACCTAAAACGAAGCATCCAGGAGTCCACAGTCTCGGCTAACCCATCATTCGCCGATATGGTCAAAAAAGATAACAGCACCTTCATTCGCCCTAATAATGTTTAGTCCGTAGCAATTTATCCTAACGATAAATTAAAGTCAAGCGAAGACACTAAAACTCTGGTCCAGCAAATTATCAACCCTGGAGTAATGAAGCTGCATGTCCGTGGATTACGTAAAACTAGAAACGGCCGGGTCATAATAAGCACGGACACAATGGATGACGTTGAAAAGTTGAAGCAGTCGGTACAGCTTACCACCTCGGGCCTGACAGTAGATGAGCCACATAAGCGCAGACCTCGCATCGTTGTAATCGGAGTACCAACATCTATGCAAGAGCAAGAGGTCTTCAAGTGCATTTACGAACAAAATTTGGCCGATAAATTGCAGGGCACAACTCGCGATAACTTTTTGACCTCTATTAAGCTCAGCCACAAATCGGGCAAAAAAGACTCGTTGACTTGTAATTACGTCATAGAAGTTCCAGCTGTTATACGTAAGGCCCTTATATCTCAAGATAGAGTTTTTGTGAACTGGTCATCTTGCCCTGTGAGAGACTACTTTGGTCACTAGATGTTTTAAGTGTCAACAGTATGGTCACGCGGCTAAGTCGTGTAGAGCGTCAACCCATTCATGTGGCCACTGCGGAGACCTAGGTCACTCGATGACCGATTGCACGAAGAAAGCCGAACCTGCTAAATGTGCGACTTGCCTACAATTTAAGAAGCCGAGCAATCATAAAACAGGTGATATTGATTGTCCTGCCAAAAAAAAGGCCGAACAAAGATATATTAATTCTACTATAGATTATGAAGGCGCCTAAGAGCGCCGTCCAGTATATTGTAATTTTGATCTTTGCTTAATATGACTGATAATTTAATTAACGATTTAGATCACTTCTCCGTATCAGAGTCAAAATCATGTGATGTCGAAAATTGCAAACAACATATTTCACACTATGTAAACAATGCACTAACCATTCTAACCCAAAATATTCGTAGTATTTATAAGAACACAGATAATTTTAGCTGTTTTCTTCAAAGATTAAATATTAAGTGTGACGTAATTATACTGACCGAATGTTGGCTTGCTAAACACAGTGCCAGCTTACCTATAAAATCGGGTTACAATATTTTCAGTAGCAAAGTTAATTATAACCAAAATGACGGGGTGGTAGTATATGTAAGAAATACACTATTAAATATTTCTGTAGAGGACACTAGCCTACAAGACTGCAATAGTCTTTTAATCAAAATTGGTACAGATACTGCAGTACTGGCTATATATAGACCCCCTTGTTTTCGGAACATAGACTGTTTTCTTGCATCATTAAATGAGCTACTAAAAGAACTATCATCTTTCAGAACCATAGCATTAATAGGTGACGTAAATATAAACATTATGCCTGAAAACTGTGAAACATCTGCTCACGAGTATCTTAACCTGTGCTTCTTCCATGGTCTTCTACCCGCACACGTGATCCCAACCCACCAAAGCGGCTCTTGCTTAGATCACGTTATGCTTAAAACCCACTTACCTACACTTACCCTAGTGACTAACTCAACTGTTACCGATCATAAAGCGGCTATACTAACCATAAGTCTAAAACCACCACGGCATCAACGCACGCAGCTTAAGTCTAAATTAAATATGATTAAACTTGAAGACGATTTATGTAACATTGACCTCGTTCCAGTTTATAGTTCTGCTGACGCTGACAACGCGTTGTCATACTTAAATAAGAAAGTGCAACAAGCCATATCGAACAATACTAGTACAGTAAAAATAAGCAGAAGAAATTACAGTATATAGTATATATTTATTAGCCACAGACTCCACAGAAGTAGAAGGAATTATTATGAGTTTGAAAGATGACTGTGCTGTTGGTTGGGATAACATCTCAAACAAAATATTAAAACAGTTTAAACATATCCTGCTCCCGCCTCTAACGTATATTTTTCAACTTTGTCTCTCCGAAGGAGTTTTTCCCAATTGTTTGAAAAAAGCTGTCGTTGTTCCCGTATATAAATCGGGTAGTAAAGATCAAATTTCAAATTATAGGCCTATATCAATACTTTCCTCCATATCAAAAATTTTAGAAAAAATTATATACAACAGATTAGTACATTATTTGGAAAATAATTCGCTCTTGTCAAATAATCAATTTGGTTTTAGAGCTAATTTATCAACGGATGAGGCAGTTCATCAGTTAACTAACTATATCGCACAAGAGCTTGATCAAGGCAATAAAACAATAGGTATATTCCTGGATCTTGCAAAAGCTTTTGATACTGTTTCGATACCCATCCTTTTGAATAAGCTTGAAACAATAGGTATAAGAGATAAACAACTGAAGTTGTTTACAAGTTATTTTAGTGATCGTAGCCAATGCGTTAAAATAGGCAATGTGGTCAGTGCTGACAGGTGGAACACTTCCTTTGGTGTCCCACAAGGAAGTATAATTGGGCCTACCTTATTTTTAATTTACATCAATGACCTCTGCAACCTTCAACTAAGTGGCGGTAAAATATTATCGTACGCCGATGACACTGCTCTACTTTTTTCTGCAGCGACGGAGTTCGAGGCGTATGAAAATGCACAAAATGGCTTCAATGTTGTAAATAACTGGCTTAATCAACATTTGTTAACACTGAATGCTGATAAAACTAAATATATCACATTCTCGATGCGCAAATCAACTTTTACAACAAGAACACCTTTGTATGCTCATGGCTGTAATTTATACACAAACATGTCCTGCAATTGCCCTATCATTTGTAGTACTCGCAATATAAAGTATCTTGGGGTAATTATTGATGAGAATCTGTCATTCCGTTATCATATTGAAGCTTTAAGTAACAGAATGCGTAAGCTTATGTTTGTATTTAAAATACTTCGTACGATTGCAGATACCAAACTAATAATGCAAGTTTACATCGCCTTGTGTCAGTCGATACTAACTTACTGCATCACTGCATGGGGTGGTACTTAAAAGTCCCTGTTACTAACTGTCGAAAGAGCCCAAAGAGCAATACTGAAGGTGTCCACTTTCCGTCCTTATCTATATCCTACTCATCTTTTATATGAACCCTGTAAAGTTTTAACAGTTCGGCAATTATTTATAAAAAGCACGGTACTAAAACAGCACAAGACTCTTCCTTACATCACTGAAATTACTAACAAAAGGAGGAAAGACATGGTTTGCACTTATCTCAAATGTACAAAATGCGCTTTCTCATCAAGGTTCTTTATATTCTTAGGACCCTTTCTGTACAACAGGATAAATGCTAAATGTTATATTTATCCATTAAACATAATCAACTGCAAAAAGGTTGTACAGGAAGAACTACAAAAATTGACCTACGACGATACGGAGGGGTTATTGACCGTCGTTAAGTAATTCTTTGTTTATTTATTTCTGTGTGTATTAACTTATTATTATTTTATTTATATAACATTTTAAACTATCATGGTCACTTACATTAGAATAAATATTGAGTACCCGTAGGAGTACATCCGTGATCATGGCGCATGCAACTGTGCCGAAATATCCGGATACTCAAACACGACAATAAACATGGTAATAATCCCGTTAATAATATTTATTTTATTTATGTCTTTATATTAGATTGTAATTTAGCGTATAAACTGTTTTATATTATTAATTTATGTTTTGATTTATATTAAACTTAGACTAAGCCCACATTCGCCTGGAAAACAGGGTTTACCTAACTCAGGCAACAGCATTTAATTTATTTTAGATCCTATTATCTTATCTTATCTTAGTGGGGCCTGCCGAGGTTTCCACCTCCCAGTAACATTTCGACCCATTGGGATCTTTTGTGCAACCCCATCCTTTCACTCTTCCTCCTCTGTAAAGATAGATGCCATAAGTCTGGCAACGTCCTTAAGAGCGAAGAGCCTGAAGTCCTCCGGTTTCGGATAGGCCGACCCCAGGAGTCCCATTCTTTTCCTAGCCAGAGAGTCGCAGTCACACAGTAGGTGCTGCATTGACTCGGTTTGCTCTCCACATGCCCTACACAAACTGTTTGTTGAAAGGTGCATTCTGTGGAGCATTTGTTTTGTGGCATAATGCCCTGTCAAGGCACCGATGGTTAGTCGGGCCTGCCTTCTGCTGCCTCCGCGTATGAACTTATTCCGTCCTAAGGCGTTTTCGCCTAGGAAGGATTTGGAGTGTTTCATACCCGGCTGCTCTTTCCATTCGATGCCGTGCCTGTTTTTAATGTAATCTTTTAAGGCCTTGTTGATGGTACTTTGTGCAAGTGCCACGAACGGCTCAGGACCAATAAGCTGGGTCTCTGAGCCCTCCCTGGCAAGTGCATCCGCCATCTCGTTGCCGTGGATTCCCATATGGCCTGGGACTCAGATCAATCGCACCTTGTTATGCCCACCCAGCTTGTTTAGAGCTTTTGTGGTTTCCAGAACAAGGCCAGAGTCGATCGACTTGAGCGCGGCTTGGCTGTCACTCAGGATGAATATATTGCGCTTTTTAATAGCTAACTCTATATTCTGCTTTGCGCATAGGAGAATTGCGAAAGTTTCTGCTTGGTAAACAGTAGCAAATTTTCCCATGCTTTGACTATGCTTGAAGTCGTTATTATAGACGCCTGCCCCTGTGCCCGACTTCATTCTTGATCCGTCGGTGTACCAGATTAGGCTGTCTTTTTCCGGAGACGGTGGCCCTCGTTTCCATTCGTCCCTGGTTGGAACATAAACTTTAAATTTCATTTCGAAAACGAATGTGGGGGATATTTTATCGCTACCCATTTCCATGACCCTATCAGGAATGTCACTTGGTTCCCATTTTGTGTGTCTGGTCAGAGGTTTAGATGCGTCCCATAGTCCGGCCACCTTTAGTCTATGTAACGCTTTCTTTGCCTCTGTCTCTATTACAATGTGCAGGGGTGGAAGGTCTGTGAGGACCTCCAGCGCTGCCGTTGGAGTGGTTCTAAAGGCACCAGTGATTGCTAGACAAGCTGTTCTCTGAAGTTTGCTAAGAGCATTCTTACAGATCTTCAGCCTGGTTCTGGGCCACCAGACGATGCTGCCATATGTGAGGATCGGTCTCACCATCGTCATGTAGATCCACCTAATGATTTTGGGGTTGAGTCCCCAAGTCTTGCCATATGTAGACCGACACATGCCAAAGACTCTGTAAGCCTTGGCTACGGTTGTATCCACATGCTGTTTCCAAGTAAGTTGCCTATCCAGCGTTAAGCCTAGATATTTCACTTCTTTGGACCAAGAGAGCCGGGTGCCATAGAGTGTTAGGTTACCCAGTCCCGTAGTGTTTCTCATTCTTGTAAAGGGTATGGCTGTTGTTTTCCCCGGGTTTACAGAGAGGTGATGGGCATTGCACCATTCCTCCAGGAGACCCAGGGCACGTTGCATTAACCCCGATACCGTAGAGGGAAATTTCCCACTGACTGAGATGACCAGATCATCAGCATAACCCACCGTATAGAATGGTCCTTTATTCAGCCTTACTACAATTGAGTCAACCACAAGGCTCCACAGAAGAGGCGAGAGAACCCCTCCTTGTGGGCATCCTCTAGTTGTTCGCGCAATTAGACTGTCACCTAGCAGTTCAGAGTTAATAATTCTACCCTTTAACATGCATTCAATCCAATCGCAGATCGGTTGTGGCACACCATGGTTCTTGGCTGCAACCTTGATGGATTCAAAGGTAGTGCGATCAAATGCACCTTCGATATCTACGAAAGTGCAGACGCAAATCTCCTTGTTCTCCAGCGCAGATTCCGCTCGACTCACCACATGATGAAGAGCAGCTTCGGTTGACTTCCCCGCCTGATATGCACACTGAAGTCCATGGAGTGGGAATCTTTTCAGAGGTCCCGCTCTGATATATTTGTCTACCATCTTCTCCAGGGTCTTCAGGAGAAAGGATTGTAGACTTATGGGCCTAAAAGCTTTGGGTTCTTCGTAATCTGGTTTTCCCGTTTTGGGTATAAAGATTACCTTAACACGCCTTCATGTTCTGGGAATATGTCCAAAAGCTATGCATGCTTTATACAGCCTGCAGAGATGGGGTCCCAGGATGGAGGCGCCCTGTTGTAGTAGAATGGGATAAATGTTGTCAGGTCCTGGCGCCTTAAACGGTTGAAAACTCCCAAGAGCCCATCTAACCTTACATTCATCCACCATCCATCCATCGGAGTAGTATCACGCAACTTGGAGAAGCCGACCAGAAGTGACTGGAACAGAGTCAAACGAATACTTCGTTACCTCAAGGGAACTACGTCTCTAGGTATACATTACAAGCCGAGGACCCTGAAACCAGAACTGGAAGGATACAGCGACGCTGATTATGGAGGTGATGCGACTACCGGAAGATCAACGACTGGTATCGTATGCCGATACGCTGGAGGTCCAGTGTCATGGGCGAGCAGAAGACAGACGTCAGTAGCACTGTCTACTACTGAAGCTGAAGTTGTGGCCGCCAGTGAAGGAGCCAGAGAATTAGTGTGGCTTATGAGAATCTTCGAGGATTTAACGAAGATGAAGAGTATGCCGAATCTACACGTGGATAATGAAGCAGCAGTAGATTAGCACACAACCCCGAGTTTCATAAACGGACGAAGCATATACGCATCCGACATTTCTACGTCAGAGAACTTGTGTCCGAAGGAGCTATATTCGTTCAGAGGATTGGTACCAGAGACCAGGTCGCAGACATCCTGACCAAAGGATTGCCAAAGCCTACCTTTGTGAAGATGAGGTCTGCACTAGCATTGTTTCAGAGGGCGTATTAAAGGAGTTGATAAATCAAACAAGTACGACCTCATTGTTTGTTCTTGACGTCTTTGCATATTATAGTTTTACTATATAATTCATAAAACTGTTAACACTTTATTTTATGTTGCGAAATTATCAAACAAAATGAATTTATAGGCTTTTGTTGTAAACTACAAATAATATTAATAATGTTTGTGCTCAGTATGGATATCATTATCTGAAATAAATGTTTGTTAATAATGCCCTGGAAGCATATGCTGGTACTTTTTTAATTATTAAAAGAGGCAGGGACAATATATCGAACATTCGTTAACATACTGCTTTTTTCCAAATGCTCTTATATTCCCTCATAACAAAAGAAGATATTGTGGTTGATTTTTTTTCTCATTTTCCATGTGAGTTTGATTAATATAAAAGAACACATTAAAACCAAGTTAAAGCTTCCAACACACATCTTTATTTATTAAAATCAAAGTCATACTATTTTTAATTGAATCATCTTGTACTGTTAAGGCTTTACTCAATAATTTTACAGTAATAAAAGTAACTCTAAAACTTGACATAACAACTAATGACCATTACAAACTATTTTAAATTACCATAGTACATATATGTAAATTTTCACGATACTTACAGCAATACCACAAGAGATCTTACCACTAGCTCCTTCTGAAAAAAAGTGAGTCAGAAATGGCGCGCATCGCCATTTTACGTACACCCATGCATTGACCATAAACAATTATAGAACACACAATATTACAATAAGAGCACAAAGAGCTACTAGGTTGCGTTCGGATACGTAAACGACGCCACGATGCAACTCTGGCGACAACATCCGGCCGTCCTGCTACACGCATCCGTCCCGGCATGCGTTATAGTCTGGTGCAGAAGCTGAGAACACAGAAAGCATGTAATTTAACTTATGTGAATTTCAAATAAGCTTTTGACTAGAGTTCTTACAACGAATCCATACCGTGTTCCTTAATCCAACTATCCCATCGTCGGCCAGTTGAAAAAAGTCACAACAGTTACTATTCATTTTGAACCCTTTTATTGGTGTTTCAAGACTGACTTTTCCATCAGCGACCAGTCTATTAAAACCTTTGCTTACCCTAGGCGATGCCTTTGGCTAACCCTAGTTGCATGTCACAACAGGCTCTAATATTGTTATTTGCAATGATCTCATGTCTTCATGACAACCATTACAATTGAAACCCAATAACCGTGTTCAAAGCGAATGCACTAGACATTATTTATCACTAATATGCGTTAATTTAAGTACCTAATTATTATAACGCTTGTTGGATATTTCTACTACACTCGGCGTCAAAAAAATCGCACCTCTTAGAAAATCACTTTCAAATGTCATTTACTCTTGATATGCACATGCAGTCGCATTAACTATGATTTTATTTACAAGGTTACTTAATTAACTTAATAAAAAACATTACTTTTCATTATCAAATAAAACCTAATGCAACAAATAAAGTGTCACAAAAATTCGATGCAAATTTTGCTACCCGTGAGAGTTGCTAGTTGCGTTTCCTTTGTGGGTATAAAACGGTCAACACGGGTTCAATGTGGGTCATTCGCTATTCAACCGTTGAAGAGGACACACGCACAGATTTTGATGGATACCACAGCTGATAAAGCCGCTCAAGTGGTTGCACTACTGCAATCAGGGGTGCGGCAGTGTGATGTCGCCCGGCAACTGAACCTGAGCCGTTATTCCGTTCGAAGAGTGTACCAGCGCTTCATAGAGACCGGTGGCTATATCCGCAGACACGGTTCGGGTAGACGTCGCTGCACTTCGGAAAGAGACGACCGGTTCGTTGTGTCGAACTCTTTGAGAAATCGTTTCTCCAACGCTGTTGAGTTGCAACAGCAGCTCCAGGCAGTTCGCAGACGCACCGTAAGCGTATCTACGGTTAGAAGAAGATTGAAGGAGAAGAAGATAGCGGCCCACAGAGCTGCTACGGGTCCAAAATTGACTGCAGCGCATCGGCGAGCCCGCTTGCAGTTTGCTCGTGACCACGTCGATTGGACCCTTGAGCAGTGGAGAGCTGTTCTCTTCTCAGACGAGACGCGAGTGTGTCTTTTCTGCAACGACCGACGGAGAAGAGTATACCGGAGGCAGGGTGAACGTTTCGCCCAAGCCTGCATCCAGGAGACGGTGGAATATGGTGGCGGATCCTGCATGTTCTGGGGCGGTATGTCTGCTGCCGGCAAAACCGACCTTGTCTGCGTCTCCCGGACTGGAGGTGCTCGCGGACAAGGGTCGCTGACTGCTCGCCGCTATGTCACTGAGGTCCTGGAAGTGCATGTGGTCCCCTTTGCCGAATCTTTTGGCGAGGGGTTCACATTAATGCACGACAACGCTCGCGCTCACACTGCAGGCATCGTGAGCGACTTCTTGCAGAGGTCCCAAATCTCTGTGATGCAGTGGCCAGCGCGAAGTCCGGATCTGAATCCAATAGAGCACCTCTGGGACCATCTTAAACGTAAGGTTCGATCTCGGGATCCAGCTCCTTCGACTCTACAGGAGCTCCAAGACGCGGTGATTGAAGAATGGGGGCTTATCCCTCAAGAAGAGCTCCTGAAGTTGGTGAGGTCCATGAGGGACCGTATGGAAGCCGTGATCAGGGCAAGGGGGGGTAACACTAGATTTTAAGTTAATTTTATGACACTTTTTGTACATTTTTCTTTGTAAATTATCTGTTGTTAATTAGGACTTAATTAAGGATTTTTATTATTTTATTAATTTTAATGTTGTTTGTATAATTATAATTAAACAGAAAGTTAAATTTAATTGTTTTTTGATACTCCTTTTTGTTACCTTTCTAATGATACCCAACACTATCCTCTACATAAGGTTTAAGAATTTTTAAAGATGATTTTTAAAAGGTGCGATTTTTTTGACGCCGAGTGTAGAAAGACTTGTTGAAACATTTCTCAAAACTATGATAATAAAAAAAAATATACTTTATAGTGTTTTATTACCTCAACAACATCCTTGGCTTTTCTCGTTATGTTAATCGTCCGCTGAATCGCCTATATTTATCCAGGGCTTCATATTTTCAGCGCAAGAAACTCCAGTGTAGTGTTTAGAAGTTCTTTGAGTTCCCCGCATATCTGTTACTTGATAACGATCATGACCCATAACTTCCTTCACCTGAAACGGTCCCTTGTACAAAGGGAGTAGCTTAGTGCTTTGTCCGTCATTAGATTGGCTAGGTATTTTAATAACAACTAAATCGCCAGGACTATAAATGCGAGCCTCTTTGCGTTTGGAATCAAATGCCTTTTTTTGTTTTTCAGCATTGGTTTTAATTTTGTTGTTCACAGTTTCCCTAAGTAACGTCATATCAATAAGTTGTTCATTTTCAGAGTCTGCCAACTTATCCGCGTCACTGCTAAGTCTGTACCCAAAGAATATCTCGCTGGGCGTAGCCGCGGTAGTTTTATTTACAGTACTGTTAATACCTTGCTGAATGTTTGTAACATGTTGGTCCCACTTATTACTGTCAGTGTTTGCTCCAGAGGAGCGTAGAGCTTCTAAAATAGTTTGATTGTAACGCTCTACTTGGCCATTCGAACGTGGCATGGCTGTTGCTATTACATGATGTCGAATATTTTTATCAGAACAATACTTAACAAATAGTTTTGATGTAAAGCCACTTCCTGCATCACAAATGATTCGCTTAGGGTTACCGAAAACCTTAAAAATCTTATTTATCTCATTTATGACCACTTTGGATTTGGTATTTTTAACAGGTGCAATAAAAACAAATTTAGTGAAGGAATCGACAATTACTAACAGGTATGTATGATGTTGAGTTGTTTTCACAAATGGCCCCAGATGGTCTATGTGGAGAGTATGGAAAGGCCGAGCGTATTTGGGAATAGAAAAAAGCTTTCCTTCTTTTTTACCATGAGTATTTTTAAAATAAATGCAATTAAGACAATTTTTTATATATTTTGCTACAACTTTTTTCATCTTAGGAAACCAGTACATAGATCGTATTCTTTCAACTGTTTTATCTACAGCAAAATGCCCTATTTCATCATGGTTTAATCTAATGACTTGCCAGACACAAAATTTTGGAACTAACCATCGCCGACCGTATTCGGTTCTACGATATACTTTGTTTCCTAATAATTCATAATCACGGAAGATCTTTTTGTTAGTTTCGGCCTCTCCTGACTCCAATATATCCTTTATAGCACAAATTTTATTATAATAAATTAAATTATAATTGTACAGATAATAACCAGTCATTCTCAGAAATTGCCATCGCGCTTTCATTGACAGGGGCTGATAAATTTGTAATAGGATTTCTACTCAAAGCGTCAACGTGCTGCATTTGTGTACCAGGTCTATGAACAATTTCAAATGTATACTCTTGCGTAAGAAGTACCCATCGTCCGATACGCGAGTTTAGTTCTTGTTTGTTAATTGTATATTTGACAGAGTTACAATCAGTAATTACCTTAAATACTGTACCTAATAGATAATGCCTAAACTTTTTTAATCCTACAACTATAGCTAAAAACTCCAATTCGAATGAATGATATTGCTTCTCTTCGTTTGAGGTTTGTCTGCTATAAAAGTGAATGGGCTTTTCCCCACTGGTAGTTACTTGTGTAAGTATACATCCTAATCCATCACGACTGGCATCTGTATACATGTTTATAGGTAAAGTAGGATCAAATATGTTAAGCAATGAATTGTACATTAATTCTGATTTTAATTTTTCAAAAGCTTCTACTTGTTCGCAACCCCATTCCCATATCGCTTCTTTCTGAAGAAGCTTAGTCAGGGGTTTTGAAATAAGAGCACAATTTTTTATGAATTTACGAAAATAGTTTATGAGACCTAAGTACTGTCTAACCTGGTGTATACTCTTAGGTTCTGGATACTCATCAACAGCTTTTAGTTTTTTCTTACCGGGTCGTACCCCTTCACTTGAAATATCGTAACCAAGAAAACTAACAGATTTTTGAAGAAAGTTAAATTTTTCTATGTCAAAGTCAAAGTCAAATATTCTTTATTCAAATAAACTTTAGAAAAGTGCTTTTGAATCGTCCATAATTTTTTTACCTACTACCCATTCAGGACGTCTATTTTTAGCTGTGGAGAAGAATGGGCGCAAGAAACTCCACAGCTTTAATTCATTATGTAACGACATTTACAAAATTATATGCCGTTACGTTACCAAGTTATACAAGTTTAAAAAACCTTAACAATATATTGGATTAGAAATAGATTGGAGCATTTTAAACCCATGCTGTTTTGTCTTCAATGTCATCAGACACTTTATAATAAGCTTTTTTATAAAGCTTTTCTTTAATAGCGATTTTAAATTTATTAATATCTAGTTTTTGGATATTACTTGGAACTTTATTGTAAAAACGTACACACAGGCCTCTAAATGAATTATTTACTTTGTGGAGCCTAGTATTAGGTACTGCTAGTTTGTTTTTAATTCTAGTGTTTAAATTGTGAATATCACTGTTTTTAGAAAAAGTTTCAATATTTTTATATACATACATTAGGTTCTCGTAAATATATTGTGATGCAACTGTCATTATATTAATATCTTTAAATCTCTCCCTAAGAGAATTACCAGCTTTTAGATTATAAATTGCTCGAATAGCCCGCTTCTGCAGCACAAAGATAGTTTGAATATCGGCAGCATTGCCCCACAGTAAAATGCCGTACGACATTACGCTATGGAAATAACTAAAGTAAACAAGTCTAGCTGTTTCAATGTCAGTGATCTGACGAATTTTCATTACTGCATAAGCCGCAGAGCTCAGTCTACTCGACAATTTATCTATATGTGGGCCCCACTGTAGCTTTGCATCCAACGTAATGCCTAGAAACACTGTGGTGTCCACAAGGTCCACATTCTTATCTTTAATTTTTAACCTCCTTAACGTTGGGTAATACAAATCTTATACATTTGGTTTTTTGTTCATTTAATAGCAAATTGTTAACACTAAACCAATGAACTATCTTTGTGACAGCATTGTTCACATCGTCATCAATCGGCTGTCGTCGTTTCACTTTGAATAAAAGTGAGGTATCATCTGCAAACAATACTATCTCATGTTTGTCTTTTACAAAGTAAGGCAAGTCGTTAATATAAATTAAAAATAAGAAAGGACCAAGAATTGAACCCTGTGGAACACCCATTGTAACCACCGATCCCGGAGATCTTTTACCGTTAACATCAACCCTCTGAACCCTATCACTCAAATATGAGATAAGAAGATTCAGTGATGCATCTCTAATTCCATAGTGGTAGAGCTTCCTGACCAGGGTTTCATGTAAAACACAATCAAAGGCCTTGGATAAATCACAAAAAACCCCTACGGCATCGTGAGAATCCTCCCAGGCATTAAATATTTGAAGAATAAGCTCAACACCAGCGTCAGTAGTCGAGCGCCCCCTAGTGAAACCATATTGTCTAGAATGTAAAAGTTTATTTCTATAAAAATGAACTTGAATTTGGTCTAGAATTATCTTTTCAAATATTTTACTAAATGTGGGTAACACAGAAATTGGTCTAAAGTTAGAGGGGTCACATGTGCTACCTGATTTGAATAATGGGATTACTTTACTGTGCTTCATTAGGTCAGGAAAAACACCACAGTCAATGCATTCATTAAATATGCAAGCTAAAACTGGAGCTATTGTCTCAATAACGGATTTAGTGACGTCGACGGAATTACCCCACAGATCAGCAGTCTTCTTTTTATTAAGAGTATTAAAAGTTTTAATTATATCTCTAAAATCAATTTTTTGAAAACTAAAATAGTTTTTACTAGGTTTGACATTTTCCTTTAGAACCGCTTCAGCTACAGTGGGGGAGGAGTCTAAAGCCTTTGTAGTTGAAACTGGAATATCAGTAAAAAACTTCTCAAATGCCGCAGCAACATCAGCATCGGAAGTTAAGGTTTGATTTTCGTAGCTCAATTTGTACTCATTGTTACGACTTTTGACATTTCCAGTTTCACTATTTATAATATTCCATGTCATTTTTATTTTGTTATCACTTAGCTTAATCTTTGAACTCAGGAACTTTGCCTTTGCTAATCGACATACTATTTTAAATAACTTAGAATAATTTTTGACATACAATTTAAAATCTTCACTGGTGTTATAGTTGCGTTCATCATATAGCTCATAAAGTCGCTTTCTACTTTTGTGGATACCAATTGTAGCCCATTCACTAAAAGTAACAGTACCACTAACCGAGATCCTTTTTGGAATAAAAGTTTTATTAAATTCTGTACAATATTTATGAAAGAAATTATTATAAAATTCATTTGGGTTATCATTATACTTTAAAAAACATATATTATCATAAAGATTGTTTTTAAACCGTTCCAGACGGCCTGCAGTTTTTGGTACAACAGTGATATTCTGTTTCTTCACTTGCTTACACTGATGTGGAAGGCTGACCATTTGGCCACAATGATCAGAGTCCAGTTTATTAATAATGAGTTTAGACAGTGGTACTAGATCGGTATATATGTTATCAATACAAGTGGCCGAAGTGGCAGTTATTCTAGTTGGCTCCATAAATAAATTATTTAAATTATACGATTGAAATAAATTTTTAATTTTGATAGAACCTGTAGACTTTTCTAACAAATTAATATTAAAATCACCGCAAATAACTATCTTTTTACCTACATTGCGGATTTTATATAATGCTTCATCCATTACTTTTTCAAAATAATCATACAATGCTGACGGAGGCCTGTATACACTTAATACAACAAGTCGCTCCAGCTCCACACAAGCTATTTCTATTGTTCGCTCAACCGAGAGGCTCACTATGTCTTTTCGTTCCTTTAATTTTAATTTCTTATTAACTATAATTAAGGAGCCACCATGAATTGAATTTACTCGACTGAACGAACTACCTACCAAATGATTATTAAAATTGAACATGAACTGATGATCTTTAAGCCAGTGTTCAGTAATACATAAAATATCAACTTTATTATCGTTCATGAACAATTCAATCTCCAGATCTTTGCCTGTCATCCCTTGAATGTTTTGGTGAACTATATTAATCGAGTGAACATTTTTAATAATTGTAGGTTGGGACGGGCTTTTCTTAGAATTAATTTTACATTTATTTAAAATATTACCAAACATGTTGCAAGAGAATTCCTCTTTTGTCTTATGATTCAATTTAAATTATTGATTGGAATGTCAGTAGAAACACTACTGACATTTATGTCTATTAAACATTGCTTAATAGGAGCAACTTGTTTAGCCAAGTTTTTGGCTGAGATGTGTAAAAAATATTTTCATTACACGTTTCTACCAGCTCATTCATAGCCAACATGTGTTCTTTTATTTGTCCTTGTGAAAGTTCATATTTTTTGGTAATGGAAAGAAGAGAGTCCTGTAATTGTTCTATACTATTTTGTAAAAGTTGTGTGTCTTTTTTATATTGCAAATTTTTGTTATGCAGCTGTGATGAATAAGTATATAATTTGTCTATTAGGTATAATCTTTCTCTATTCAATTTTACATTTTAACTAACTTTTGTGTTTTTGTAATATATTTATTAATTTTTATATATTTTTTAAGTTTGTTTTTGCTACAGCCAGCAACCTTTACAAAGTTGTTGCTATTTCTACTTTCATCACATGTCAGATCTACTGTGACAGTGGGCTGACTGCTAGCTGTCGCAGAAACCAAGGAGGGGGCACAGACTACCAACTATGTTTATCGTTAGGCCATGATTTTGTAAAAGTTGAAGTACTTCATCTAATTGTTTTACGTTTTCTTCTAGAGATCTTGTAGCTATCAATAAGTCATCCATATAACATGTCACTTTGTCAAAACGCAGCCTTCCCAGCACAGTATTCATTAATTTTTGAAATATAGATGGTGCATTACAAAGCCCAAATGGCATTCTTAAAAACTCATAATGCCCATCGGGTGTAATAAACGCTGTTTTAGGTATTGACCTTTCATTGACCTTGATTTGATAATATCCAGATTTGAGGTCCAATGACGTGAAAACTTCACATCCTTTCAGCTTATCAATTAGTTCATCTACGATAGGCATAGGGTATTTTTCTTTGATTGTTACTTTATTCAATGCCCGGTAATCAACGCACAATCGTTTTTCACCAGACGGCTTATCTACCAACAAAACCGGACTAGCATATGGCGAACTACTTTCTCTAATTATATTATTTTGTAAAAGTTCATCGATAATATTTCTTGTAGCTACTTTTTGAGACTCTGACATGCGATATGGACGCTGACAAATAGGTTTATTGGTAGTTAGGTCAATATCTAGTTCTACGCAAGAAGTTTGACCTAAAGTCATCATATCTTTAGCTATCACTTTGGGATACTTGACGAATAGTTCCTCTAATAAAGTTACATGTTCTGCCGATTCAGATTTAAAAATAGAAGACACAATGGAAGCTACCTGATCAGAACTGATTGCACAAAATTTAAGGGTATTTCCTACTCTAGTATACATAACGCTATTGTCTTCAGTAAAGTTTCTTCCTATCTAAATTGAACAACCGGCTAAATCTTCAATTAAATAGAAATCAGTGTTTAAATCAACGTCGTCGACACTAAGCTTTGCTTTAACACCTTGAAAAACTATTGAGCTTGAGTCAGTTTTGAAACTGTTAAGCACTATTGGTGATTTAAGAATAAAAGGCTTTAAACCTAATTGTTGAGCTAACTTTGGCGTTATCAAGGAACAACTACTCCCCATATCAATGAAAGCCTGATGTTTACAACCATTCAACTCAACATCTTTACAAAATTTATCTTTAGAACTTTGTGAAATTACCAGTTTAACCTCGGCATCCTTCTCGACTTTTGTTTTAGTTTTAGATCTACATGCTAATTCTAAATGACCAAATTTGTGACATGAATTATACATTGTACGTTATCTCTCTGAGTACACTGAAACTTCTTATGACCGTTTTCACCACAACGGAAACAACTTAAATTCAAAAAGTTATGATTGCTATTCGCTTTATCAACACTGGTTAAACTATCAGACTTTTTATCTACAAAAGATTGGCGAGAAGAATGCCGCTGAGAAATATTAGTAAACTTCTGCAAAGGTTTCAAATCACTTGTATGAATTTTTCCATGTAAAAATGACGCTAATTCATCGCAATACCGGAAACTGCCAGCCTCAGCTGCCGTACTAATATTTTTATCCCCAATAGAACCTACTATCACAGAGATAATGTCTTGTTCAGAAAACGACAATCGCATTTTATCAATTCTACCCTTTTGTTGAAAATAAAATTCATACAATGATTGGCCCTCTAATGGTTTAGTTTGCATAAGTTCTTTTAGCATAATGTACATGTTTCTATTAATTTGAAAGGTATCTAATAATGTACTACGCCAGTCTTTCCATTTCCACGTGGTCCAACGGGTTTTAGTCTTTTGTAAAGAGTCATACCACGTTTTAGCCGTATTACGTAGTTTTTGCAACGCCTGATATTTAACTACACGATCTGACCAACCAAACGCACGTGCATTAGCTTCCACTACATTTATCCACATGTGTATGTCATCTACTAACGGGTCAAATTCAGGAATCACTGAAGATAATATAACGTTTTGACTCACTGCGGGTGATGTTTGCCTGATACGTTTTGATCTCCGACGCCTCTGGTGCTCTTCGTTACTGCTGGATGATGACCTTGTAGACGTCGAAGTGTGCCCCGAACTCGAACTTGAAGATCTGCGTTTGTTCCGACGAGCCCGAGTACGCTTTCGGCTTCGTGGCATATTGCGTGGTTTCGTTTTCACTTCTGATATAAAAGAACACATTAAAACCAAGTTAAAGCTTCCAACACACATCTTTATTTATTAAAATCAAAGTCATACTATTTTTAATTGAATCATCTTGTACTGTTAAGGCTTTACTCAATAATTTTACAGTAATAAAAGTAACTCTAAAACTTGACATAACAACTAATGACCATTATTAACTATTTTAAATTACCATAGTACATATATGTAAATTTTCACGATACTTACAGCAATACCACAAGAGATCTTACCACTAGCTCCTTCCGAAAAAAAGTGAGTCAGAAATGGCGCGCATCGCCATTTTACGTACACCCATGCATTGACCATAAACAATTATAGAACACACAATATTACAATAAGAGCACAAAGAGCTACTAGGTTGCGTTCGGATACGTAAACGACGCCACGATGCAACTCTGGCGACAACATTAATATTTTTAAATTTAATTCTTATGTCACTATATTAAAAGTACTAAATAAAATACTTAATTAGTATTCTTTCAAGTATTTACTACATAAAAGAGATGCAAAATTTATCTTGTTTGCTTCATACAGGCTAAATCTTTAAAAAAATATGGTTGCCATCAAATTTTTGAATGTGGCACGTAAAACGTTGGTTTGATTGAGGTAAATGTCTTTTTGTCTTTTTCTACCTTATAAAATGCTAATGTTATGTTTTGCTTGGCGTTTGTTGATTTTGTTCTCAGCTGGACCAAGCAAGCTAAGGAAAGAGGGCACCATAGTAGCGGACAGTATGTGCGAAAAGTGTATACAGCGGGAGTTAAGGTTTGAGTTCCAGCTATTCATTCAATTTCTTTTGCATGAAATTTCAAATGATACATTGGTACTTTGAAATGTCGAGTTGCTCATAAAGAATTAAAAGTAACGCGATTGTACCTATTCATTTAATAAAATAAAGAAGCATAGCGTCATGAGGTACTTCGTTCGAGCGAATTTTAAGTTTCAAATAGCTGTGAACGTTTTCTTTTTAATAGTTAAACTTATATGAACTCAAACGCTTGTAGCATTTTAAAGACGAATAATGGCAATGTTATAAAATGTACTTAAGTATATAGTTCTATGGCCGCGAATAAACGGTATTAACTTTGCTGTGCGAAAATGCCGTCAATAACCAATTTAATTTTAGAGGCTATAAGTTACAGTAACACCTATTAACTCGTATTTTAAAATATGTTGCGCATGGTAATCATTCTCAAAATATGCTCGTGAAGCTATTAATTTTAATTGAACTCGTTGCTAAATATTGCGCAGCGATATAATATAGAATGACGCTTAATGAAGAAATGAAGTTTAAACTTCGCGCTCGGCATCTATGACAAAATTTACGAAGTATCAATACCGATTAAACGTGATATTAAAGTATGTTTGATAATGCAAAATTTCTTTGGGTGTTTAGTTAAAAAAATACTATTTTCTAATTTTACAAAACTGAAGATAGCTGTTTTATTTTGTAGCAGTGACCTGTGTAGAAAAGAATACGAGAAGCTGAAAAGGGAGATCGAGTACAAAAAGTTACTGTACGCAAGCAAAGTTGAGGAAATTGATACAATGAAGGCGTTGATGAGGTTAACCCTTCCGTCTGAGCTCTGCTTGGCAGTCAAAGAAGATATTGATGTATGTTAATTTGCTTAAATTATAGTAAATCTTGAGAGTGCTTCCACGCGGTGCCGGTTAGATACGCCTCGCGCCGGTTGGATCGCGAGTCGAGACGCCCAGTACCGCACTAGCTGCCGAACTCATTATTGAACACGTTGGTCATTCAGTAGGAATAGGTATTTAAAATAATTTTACTAAACCAAATCAATCTTCATTGCATAGGACTCCATTAACGCGGACAAATGACCTTTACCACATCTGGCAAATGCGGATGAATCAGAATCATTTATTGACCATATAACAAAAAAATACATTTAGCAAGCCCCAGGCTACACACGACGTGTCGTCGTCTGCTGCTACGGAATCACACCATAAACTTGCAGCTAGATATCTCCTTCTCTTCGCTCAGTTTTTTCGACTTTATTTAACCACGTATTGAAAGTACCTATCCTTAATGCCTATTTTCAATTGAAGTTGACCTTGAAGTTTTTTCAACATAAAAGTACATCGTTTCTTCTCAAAATAATAAAGTATAGGTGGTGTAGTGTCATTACAACTAAACACATTAATATAAAATAAGTGCCGGCAGAGTGAGGATGCTGCGTTGTTTTCACCCTGCACCAGTTGTCTTTGCGTCTGGACTCCATTTCCACTTAACATCAGGTGGTATGGAGTCATTAGCCGTGCTAGGTATTAAAAAAAAGTTTCTCATAAGTCGTTACAGTATCTCGGACTCCTTAAATATAAATTTTCTGATTGAAATATAACAATGCTATCCATACCTTTAACTTAACTTTTTCATTTTACTTTGTGTATGTTGTGCCATTTTTTTTTCGCATCTTCATATGGCGTCAAAATTGCATTTTTACCTTTTGAGTTTCCAGCAACTCAAAAAAGTTGCCTACTACCTACTTCTTACGCCTGTTTTCCCTAAAAAAGGACACATGAATAAAGTACTTTCTCCCGTCTAACATTAAAAAAAGCACAGATTACCAATAATAATTTTTCTTCGAATTGACGGTATAAACAAGTAATATTCACAAAAAGTCAGAAACAATCAATAAAACACCTTACCTTGCCAAGATAATTTGTTTTAACTCCTGTTTATTCAATCGCCAATTTAACAAATTAATTGTCAACATTTTAAATTGCATTATTAACAAGATATTCTACTTAGCATAAAAATCACATATACAAACTAGAGGTAGCTAAAATATATGAAATACTGCGTACTATTCGGCCGAATACCTAATACCTACTCAACGAATCATGGAAATCACATCTTATTTAAATGTGTATCTATTTTTTTAATCTCAAATTATTACTTCAATACTTCAAATCTATCAGTGGTAAGTTGTAATGCGTGAAATAATTTAAATAAAGGCCTTTTTCCAGACATTTTAGCAAAATGACAACATAGGAATCAATTTTATTAAATATTTTGGGACGCGCTTCGGCCGAGAACGTGGCCGAATATTAGGTATTCGGTATTCGGCCAAATCACTATTCGTGGCATCTCTAACCTCTATTTCCTAAAGACGTTTCGGCAGCCGGCGCTAGTGGAGACACTCTCTACTTGTTTTAAACGTACTTTATTTATCATAATTGTATAGGAATTTTAATTGTGTTTTTTGTTTTGCAGGCTGGTCAGAGTCCTTCATTAGGTCGGTCGGTAAGTATCGATTGTTTATTTAGTTAGCTAGCAATTGTAACATTCATATAAAAATAATTCCTAAAAGTAAGTTACGATAAAGGCTTGGAAAATCAAAATAGAATTATTAATTATCAGTTTACAAAAATGGAGAAATAAATTTTCACATACTACTGATACTGCTGCACTCATAGACGTCAACAAGCATCTACTCGTATGATTTTCCTTTATTATATTTCTATTATGACGATGGACGATATAAAATATATTTAATATAAAGGAATTTATTTATGACAAGTAATTAATTTGCGTTTAAGGTACCTATGCAACTCCTGATGCGACTGTTTGACGACAGAATAACTTCTACTTCAAGCAATGTGATGGACTCTGTAAGTAGAGTTCCATTAAAATATTTTTTGTGTATGTGTGATTTGTTAAAAATATATTTTTATACAAAACATATAAAATACAGTTTATTTATAACTATACAACTATTAAATTTTACGGGATGTCCAACGGTTATATTACATGGAGGTAAAGTACTTTTAATATAGAAGATAAGAAGTTAAACCACACAATAAATAATAGTATTATACTGAAAAAATTGTGTTGATTCGAGCAATCAAGTAGGCACTATAAAATGTTTATATAATTTTTAACGCAAATTTTGTTGCGAACAAATTACAAAAACACAAATGTTGAAAAAAATTCCACGAGCAGGATTTGAACCCGCACCCTTCTGACATACCTGGTCAGGTGCTCTTCCAATTGAGCTATCGTGGTTCTAAACAGCCCGCCGAAATTATTCAACACTATTTACTTTTTGTCAACAACTACCGTCATTAACATCTGATCATAATATTTTTACAAATACTAAAGATCAGTTAAGAAGTTGGCAAGTTATTTATAAAATGTTTATATAATTTTTAACGCAAAAACACAAATGTTGAAAAAATTTTCACGAGCAGGATTTGAACCCGCACCCTTCTGACATACCGGGTATTTTATTATTAGTTGTAGGTTAGAACCACGATAGCTCAATAGGAAGAGCACCTGACCCGGTATGTCAGAAGGGTGCGGGTTCAAATCCTGCTTGTGGAAATTTTTTCATCATTTGTTTTTGTAATTTGTTCGCAACAAAATTTGCGTTAAAAATTATATATACAAAACAAATACATTTTATAAATAGCTTGCCTACTTCTTAACTGATCTTTAGTATTTGTAAAAATATTATGATGAGATGTTAATGACGGTAGTTGTTGACATTGAATGGGCGCCTTTGGCTTTCAAAGTAAAAAGTAAATAGTGTTGAATAATTTCGTCGGGCTGGTTAGAACCACGATAGCTCAATTGGAAGAACACCGGTATGTCAGAAGGGTGCGGGTTCAAATCCTGCTCGTGGAAATTTTTTCAACATTTGTGTTTTTAGGCACTATAATTTAATGTACGGCCTTGTTTCATTTTATTTAAATTTGAATATATTTAAGTATTGTATTTGGTTATGTAACCGTTTTATTTAAATTAAATAAATAATATTCTTAATTAAAGACTACACTGAAAAATTTCCAGTCGATTTAGTGAAGTTATTTTTTCTTTAATGACTTGCGTCACCATAACCATAACACTGGAATTTGTGAGTCCTTTTGATAGTTAATGATCTCAGATTTGGAAATACAGTTAATGAGTGGAACGGAAAGTCTCAAATCTCAGGATGCCGCTATTTCTGAATAAAAGAGGCTTTTGGTTTTTTTATTAGACCACGTTTCGTGGCGTTCATTACCCGTGACACCCCTTTGATGATACTCCCATGGGTGCTATGGGGAATCGCTATGCCCCGTGACACCATCGTCTATTAGTGATGGACTACTATGTTATTTATCTTACTGATTTAAAACATTAATATAATTTAATACTTACGCAGTAAAAAAACCGTTTCGTCTCATGTGGACTCCTAGATTATACTTGATTATTCAGAGTTGTGTTGGTACTATTCAATCAAACCTCATTTTACTATCCTAATACAAACTTTTACCTAATACAATATTTTTGACATTTGTTGCGATTCACTTTTGTTTATTTTTTTGTGATTAGAGCAAATAATATCACAAAATGGATTACAAGAAATTGATTAAATCAATTTTTATTAAAAGAACTTTTTTGATAACACGATACCAATTTTTCAACGGGTACATGTGCATGTACCTCTACCTACAGCGGCAGCGAATACCGCTCAGGGGGGTAACCACGAGCTCTTATAGCAGTATTATTGCAGTTGTGAAAACGAGACGCGTGTAGCGGCGAATATACTCGCGTCTCTTTTCCACAACTGCAATAATACTGCTATAAGAGCTCATAGTCAGGGGGCAGGTTTGAATAGGCCTTAACTGTCATAACTCTATTATATCGTTATCTAGAAGTGAAGTGGAACTGAGGGTTTTTTTTCTTTTACGTAACTCTTCAAAAACTTTTACATACTCAAAGGAGCAACAAGCGGCAGCAAAAACTTTTACATACTCAAAGGAGCAACAAGCGGCAGCAGATATCCAAAAATACTTATTATATTGTTCTCTGATTATTTTGTTTACTAGCTTAGCAGAAAGGTTTATTCATAATAAATTTCCATACAATTAATAAACCTTTGTTTATTTTACACTTCGAGTTTCACATCTCTACGAGGGTGTCACGGGCTATAGCGATTCCCCATAGCACCCTGAGGGTATCATCAAAGGGGTGTCACGGGTAATGAACGTTTCGTGACATAGCCGTGGGCTACCCAGTGTGTAATAATAATTGATATCCTGTACTTATGTATGATATTATTTGACAGATTCCGTCTTCGTCAATGAAGGAACTTTTTATAAGTTATTTGCTCAATTGTAAGTATACTATACTTTTTAATTCTTTTCATATTCTAGCTTTAATAAGTTAGATCTTAACATGAACAAAAATCTTTTAGCGAACTCGTCGCCAGAGCGACCTTCTTCACCAGAGCCTCTTGCAAGCAACCTACTTTGTGGAGACGTAACAAGAAACAGTACGTCAAGTTTACAGACTGCAACAGAAGGGTTAAGCCGCTATCTCAATGGACGTGCAAGTACTCACCAGACGGCACCTTCAACTTCAAACAACAACAGGTACCTACCTTTATAAATATTTAAATGTTCACACTCGTTGCGTCTTATTCCACAAAACGTGGACTCAAGATTACTATCTTGAGTCCACGTTTTGTGGAATGAGGCAGCTGGTTTAGTTCCAGCTTGTAAACCTTGGACTAACAAAAACAATATTTTAAAATCAAGTTTATCCGTATTTGTTTTGAGGTTAGCGTTGATGGTATTAATGAGTTATAATAAGAATATAATTATTAAAACAACAATAGCATTTTTTTTCATTCATTCAAAAATAGGTAAAAAGTAAAACAAATTCATAGTAGGGTGAGGGGGGGGGGGGGTGTAGGCAATAAAACATTTGTTTCTTTTGTCATTTTATAACTAACTGAAGAACTGAAAGTATTTTTTATTTTCCGAGGCAAAACAGACTATTTTTGTATTTTAAAATGGTTAAAACAAAAACGTCTCAAATATTTGTATGTCCCGCTAACCAACGACTCTTCATATCAAGTAGGCCAGTGATGTGACGCGAAAGTTGCATTCATTGCAATTCTATAAATTTACTTTGTTTTATTTCATACAAATGTTCATAAATTCTATGATTGAAAATAAATTCCGGTCAGTAAATAACGTATAACATAATAAATTTTAAAATTAATGTACGTATCAAATCACTTCATTAAAATTAATTAAGTGTACTTGGGATTTTCGATATTGCAACACCCATCTCTACGTAATGGCAAGATGTCAGTACTACCAATCGCCACCGACTTCATTTCTAGAAAACTCGTGACGTCGTAAGCGCACAGGTGTCAAGGTCATCGTGTCATAGTGCCGGGCGTTACAAACAAAACAAACGTGCGCACGTGTGTATCGTTGTAAAACCTAAACAGTACAAAATGAGTAATTGTTATTCTTATGAGTTGTTGCGGATTTGAGAAGGTGTGGAACCTGATTCAGAAACGCCTCCGATGACTGACTGAATGTAATTACTAGACTGTGACTATACTTTGTATCTGTGCGCTCTTCTTATTTTAGTAGGTAAATGTATTTATTTATGACGTACAAAGGGAAGGTACTTACTGTCCATTCTCGTTCGTGCGTGTATAAACAAGAAAGCGGCTACTAAAACACTATTCAAATTTTTATTGTAAATCAAAACGTACACAGAGAACGTACACAGAGAACGTACACTCGGTAACTCAGCGGTAGTTAAAGTTAGCGGTACTTAAAAGTCTGTAAGCCAGCCACTTAACCAAAATAAGCTGTATACCTATCAACATTAAAACTGAACGTTAACACATACATGAAACGTCTATTTTAAGTATAGACCAGCAAAGCTCGATAATGAAATAAAAGCATAGACAACCCTTTTTGTCTCTGGTAATGGATATTCATTTTTCTTATAAAAAATGATTATAAAATAAAACACAATACCATTATAATGTATCAGTGTTTATTTATACTATTTGTAAATTTAAATACAAACTTAAATTTACACATTTTTTTAAATTATTGATATGAGGTTACCGCCATCCTTGCTTTCGTACTATAGAATCTGTTATACATTTATACGTTGGCGTACAGCGGGACATCGCGTGCAGGATAGATGGGCGGTGAAAGGGTTAACTGTTTTCCATAGGAATTGTAGTTCTGCCGGAAATCGAGATAAACCGTTTTTTCCCCTTAACTCCCCCCCCCTTCCACTTGCCGACCTCAGATCGCCAGTAAATTATTTTTCCTTTCAATTTGGTTATATTCTCTTCCATTTCCAATGGGTTTCATCCTACTATGATTTTGTTTGGTTTCAAAAATTATCGACTCTGGTCTAAATACTGATATATTTTTTAATGCTTTACAAACGTCGTTGTCGGTTTGGTTGATGACGTCTAATTCCCTGAATGTCTAATTCCTTAAATGTCTAAATCCGCGAATGTATGAATGTGTTATTGATGATTGGCCGACGACGGCCGACGTCCAGCAGTGGACTGATATTGGTCGATGATGATGATGATAATAGTAATAACGCCTATTTCACCATACACTGACACACATAGATAGGTAGGAATAAAAGATGGATAGGAGGTTAAAATTAACTTTTATTTCACCATTAACATCTATTCTAATAATTGCAAATAAAACAGTCCGTAAACTAAGAGCGTTTACGCCGAGCGCGAGACCTTAAGTTTAGGTTTTTAAGTCCAAATATCACGCACACAGAAGCGGGCTGTGAGCACGCGCGAGTGTGTGCGTAGAGTAGGCTAGTTCTGCTCACTAAAGTCAAACTCACTACTTTGATCCGTTTGAATTTAGTTTTTCGGTATACTTAGAAATTATTGAAGTGAAAACTTCTTTAGCGGCGTTGTACACTTTTTTTTTAATGGGTAAAAAATGTTAAATTCGCGTCAGGACACGTGACCTGATCGAAAATGTAAGACGTAAAATCGTAAGACGGATGGAGAGTAGACAGCTGGCGCGGCGTAGGAGAGGAAGTATTCCCCTCTCTTTCTACGGCGCGGCGAAAATGTATGCCTGCTGTTTCGTTTAGGCGGCGCAGGGCGCTTGCGTGAATAAATTGTCATGTTTGTGTACGATAACACAATAAATAAATATTGTATTCTACCACATAAATGATAGTACTTTTATACTGATAATTGAAGCAATTCGTGCAAAATTATTCCCTAAACATTCCAAAATATCAAAAATGCACAACGTTAATATTCAAGTATTCACTTCTGCCGGCACTCCCGGAGTGCAACCCGTCGTTTTTTTATTTTTAACTATGGGCGTAAGCAGATGACTAAACTACGGATACATGAAATAAGTACCTGAGTATAATATTATATTGTATGTATTTTTATTAATGTTGTAATTAATCTTATATCACAAAATTATAATCAATACCTATCTGTTCCTCAACGATTTATTTTGGACGAATTGATTTGACGACGACACATTTTATTTTATTTTATTCATAGCTCGGCAAATGTCTCCACTCCACCTGATGTTAAGTGGAAATGGAGTCCCTGTTGTTCCCTGCATGACGTTGACAGTTTGTTGATGGTTTGAGATCGAAACATTTAAGAATCATTCTTATTTAAGTTTTTCTTCCAATATTTTACAAAGAAATGATTAATTGTATGGGCAGTAAAATAAATTAATCGAGTTTTTAGAATATATCAATAATAATATGTTGTCTATTACCAAGCCCAATTTTGCTAATCTCCTTTTAAAATAAATTTTGTTTAAAAACTACTGGGAAAATATGAGCCACATAAGCACAAAGCGCATCATGCAGCAATAAAATAGGTGCTGTCAAAACTCGGTCAAGTTATTAGACTACCCATACAATTAATCATTTCTTTGTAATACATTGGAAAAAAAACTTAAATAAGTAGGATTCTAAAAAACATAATAATAGCTAAGAATACTTAAAAAAATTAAAAAAGGAATACACTTATTAACAAAATAAATAATTAGTCTACAAAAGTCGCACTGCTAGGATATGGCGAGGAGATTGGGCCATAGCCCATAGCGCACACTGGCACGGGTGCGGAGCAGTCGTGACAAAAACTGGGACCAACGGTTTTACGTGTCTTGCAAAGGAGGGAACAGAGAAACACACACATAGATGGTATTTCCCACCCATCCCGTGGGCCAGCATTGCAAAAGTTACTTAAAGCTCACTTTAGTTTAGGTGGAAGCTTTTTACCTACATACTTACACCACGCCCGTTTCGGAGGGGGGGGGGGTGGTGGTATGTTTCGTTGAATTTGTTACCCATTATCTCTGCAACATAATATACGTTGTCAGTTTAAAAATTTAATTTGTTTATGCTCTCACCGATTATCTAGCTCAAGATAAGTATTCTTAAGAAACTCGTTAGTATAGTAAGATAATGGATAAATTTGCATAAACATAGAAAAAACACCTAGACCCGAAATAAATTTGGAAAAACAGTCCTTCTCTAAATTAACTCGACCGGGAATTGAACCCGGGGCTTCGGAGATGGCGCGACGCCCGACTCGGCGCGCTTACCACTCGACCACGGAGGTCGTCTAATTTAAAGATGTTGCAATTCATCAAAAGTAACATAAAATAATTTATTCACTAAAGTACTAAGATTTGCTTATCGCGCTATAAATTTGAACTATCTTCGAAATTACGGCAATTGTTTGACAATCGTCGGGTAGAGCGTCGAGCGACGTGACCGCTCTCTCAGAGGCCTCGCGGCGGACTGATTTGATACTAATAGAACGCAGAGTTTTGTAGTAGTTTTAGAGCAGTTTTAAAATATTTATACAAAAATTATAGAGCTAATTTAGTAAAATGAATTTTGCGCATAATTTAAAGAACACTTTTTTCTATAGTAAAAAGCTTTTATCTTATATTTATATAGTAAGTATATTAGAGAACACAAATATTTTATCACCTATAATTTCTTTAAAAATTCACAATGTTTGGATTTTTATAGTTTTTGTTAGTAACCAAAATCTAAAAATGTTTTCAACAAACTATTTTGCTGAAGATCTTTCAAATTGAAATAAAATTTTTGTTCTTAGGTTTGTCAGTAATTTAAACACATTTTTAAGCTTCGAAGTTGACGCGGAAAGTCAAATTATGAAAACCTCTGTTCAATTATCTTGTTATGAATTCCAAAATATCCATAAATCTAAAAATGTTTTCAACAAACTATTTTGATGACAAGATCGCCTAATGATATAAGTATATAACATATTTGTAAAGTAAATATTCATAGATATTAAGAGGTTTGAAAAGTACAGTTTTTGAGCAAAACGGCGTAAACGCTCTTCAAACTTAAAAAAATATTACTTCTATAGCTATAGCGACACACCATTAAACAATAAATCTAACGCTCGCTAAATAAGAAAAACCGTTTTCTTTTCCTTCAAATTAAAACTACAAATTATTTTTAAAAAATGAACTTGCTTATTAAAGTGTGTGTGTTAAGACTAATCTACTAAGAAAATTTAGATGCTTAAATCGGTCTGGTACAATTGCCTGTAAAATGCTAATCTATGTTTTAAAAGAGGTTACTTTTATATTTTTTTCTCTTATAAAAGTTGACAAATCGTGTTTCTGCAACTAGTAAAATGAAGTCAATTAAATAAAAATCATGTCATCAAATATCACTTTCATATGTTTTGTAATTGTTGGGAAAAATCAAGATCCCCGCCACGTAAATTTCCAATGCGTTGCCATAACGTAGGAATAAAAAATTCAAACTAACTGTGTCTTTGCAACTAGACATTCAGGGAATGGACGTATGGCGACTTGACATTCGGGGAAAATTGATTTGCGGCTACTAGACATTCAGGGAATAGACATATGGCGACTTGACATCCGGAGAATGGATGTATGGCGACTAGACATTCGGGGAATTAGACGTCATCTACCAAACCGGCCGCTGTCAGTCATCATTAGGAAAAGTCATTGAAACTACAAAATGTCATTCCTTTTTCTTGTTGTTCCATTTTCTTACTTGAAAATACTATATACACTCAGAGGCACGGAATTTTGGCCAGGCTCTCTGACAATTATTTTAAGTGTTTGTAACAAATGTTTTTTTTGGAGGTAGATAAAAAAAGGTTAATCTTTATTTCAAGAGTGTAATTCATTATGTTTGAGAATGATACGTAAGTTTTAATCGAATCTGGACTTTTGAGCAAATCAGTTCAAGTTTTGAATTCGGTATTGTGATAAGTGTAGCTTTGTGTTAGTTAACTTTTGTGATATTGTGGGTTTAATTTAAGTTTTACTCATGATTTAAAGTTAAAAAGATGCTTTCAACACCAGCCTAAGTTGCACAAGCCGTAGCCTTGATCAATCAAGGAATGACAACGAGAGGTGGATATTGTAATTAATGTTCCGCGCTCATCGATGCAATATGCGTTGCGTTGGAGACAGGCAGCTACTCCCGCAGACCAGGTAGTGGAGGTGTAAGGTGCACTTCAGCTTGGGGTGATCAGTTCATTATTTTATAAATTTTAAGAAACCACTTCCTCACTGTCGTTGAAATCCGCCAGCGGCTCCAAATCACAAGAGTTGTGAATGGAAGCGAGCGTGCGATCAGAAGACGCATAGAGGAAGTAAATTTAAAGGCACGAAGGCCAGCACGTGGTCCAGAACTGCTCAGACAGCACCGAGTAGCTCGACTTAGGTTCGCACGTGAACACGCCAACAGTGGACTCCCCAACAATGGGCTAGAGTTCTATTCACTGACGAGTGCAGAATTGCTTTGCGTTCATCAGATGGTCGAGAACGTGTGTGGAGAAGAAGAGGAAAGCGGTTTCTGCCCATCACAACAACAGAAACGGTCAGTTTTCATGGAGGCTCCATAATGGTGTGGAGAGAAATAAGTTCCGATGGTCGTACAGAATTGGTTGACGTTGACAATCGATTAACAGCGGCTCGGTGCATCGGAGAGATCCTTCAGGAACATGTTGTGCCCTATATGGGATTCATTGGATGACGAATTCCTTTTAATTCACGATAATGCCCGCCCGCACGTAGCTCGTTGCGTGGGCGAATACCATCAAGACGTTGGTATACAAAAATTCAGTGGGCTGCTCGAAGTCTCGATTTAAACTCTATCGAGCACATCTGGGGCATGCTAAAAAGAAGAATTTAAACCTCTCCCAATCCACCGCAAACTCTCAACGAGCTCCGAAATGCAGCGTTGAAGAAACTAATACTGGGGGGGTCTAAGGGGTTCATAAATAAAGGTTTATAAACATTTTAGCTGCCGGAGCTGCGCTAAAATATTATAAAAACCACTTGAAAATTTTGTCAAAATCGGCCATAAACACGTAAAATAGAACTTAAAAAACAAAAGAACTTTGTAGGTTATATAGTACCATTTTTAGGGTTCCGTACCCAACGGGTAAAACGGGACCCTATTACTAACACTCCGCTGTCCGTCTGTCACCAGGCTGTATCTCATGAACCGTGATAGTTAGACAATTGAAATTTTCACTGATGATGTATTTCTGTTGCCGCTATAACAACAAATACTAAAAAATAGAAAAATTAATAATTTAAGGGGGCTCCCATACAACAAACGTGACCTTTTTTTTTTTGCTCGTTTTTGCTCAATGATAACGGCAACAGGTAGACGCTTAAAATATTCACAGAATAATGATTTCTATTATTCACTTTAAAAATAAATAATTAAATTAAAATAAAATTATTATTTAAGGGCCCTTACAACAAACGTTATTTTTTTCCATTTTTTTCTCGGTCTTAATAACAATAACAGGTAGAAACTTAGAGTATTTTTTTTGCTTTTTCGACGACTTCGCTACGCTTTTGGACCCCTATTGATTTGCTTCCCGACCCGACCTTGGCTTGCCTACTGGACCCGATTCGATTGATCCACCTAATGATTTTGGGGTTGAGTCCCCACATCTTTGCCATAAGTAGACCGACACATGCCAAATACTCTGTAAGCCTTTAGGGTTGTGTCCACATGCCGTTTCCAAGTAAGTTCCCTATCCAGCGTTAAGCCTAGATATTTCACTTCTTTGGACCAGAAGAGCTGGGTACCATAGTGTCAGGTTACCCAGTCCCGTAGTGTTTCTCATTCTCGTAAAGGGGATGGCTGTTGTTTTCCTCGGATTTACAGAAAGGTGATGGGCATTGCACCATTCCTCCAGCAGACCCAGGGCACGTTGCATTAACCCCGATACCGTAGAGGGAAATTTCCCACTGACTTTATAGATTTATTGTTTGTTTGTGCCCAGTTAACTATTAATCAAATAAAATTTACACCTGATAGAACGGACATGAAGACCGTAAAATTTAATTTTCATAAGGGAATATTTACTTAGACCTTTTAATCAAGAAGGTATTAATATTCATACATATCACATAATGTTTGCCTACCTACGTGCTTTGTGGGTTGCAAAAACAGAGCTCAAACTGGAGTCTATGATAGCCCAGCGTACATAGCTTGCTTTCATGTCATCCAACGTGAATTGTCTTTCAGCGAATATTCTGTGATATTTTTTTTTATAACCACCCGGAAAATCTTCCTGACTCAGAAACAACAAGGAACAGTTCCAGTACTTAACCTAAAGAAACCTAAAATCACATAACATAAAAACTGCTCGTCTCTGGCATGGGACCCCCCCTCCCTCTTCTAAATTCGGGTGATTCGATTCAAAATATTTACCTAACGAATTAAAGAAAAAAGAAAGTAATTTGCAATAAGTTACTTTATTTTTTCTTTAGATTGTTAGGTTAGAACCGAAAAACCGGTTTTTTATTCAGTTCAAAACTGACTGATACTTGATACACAACGATTGTCACTACGCGGTAACACTGTATCACACGTAACGTTTTTATGGTTACACACTTGTTATGATTTGACAGGTCACCTTCCTTTACCAGCATACGAAGTAATGCGCCACGAGTATTCAACGGCCTCGGTCCATTGACAAGTACCTCGTTGCCGGCGGTAACAGCCGCGCCGTCGTATCCCGCGTACCAGCCGAGCGTGCCGCCGCCCGTGCCGCCGCCCGTGCTGCCGCCCGTGCTGCCACCCGTGCCGCCGCCCACGGCCCCGCCTGTGCCGCCGCCCGCCTACCCCGCGTACCAGCCGACCGCGCCGCCGCCCGCCTACCAGCCCCCCTACGCGCGTCCGCCCGCCCGCGCCGCCTACGCACCGCCCTTTGCGACTGCGGGTAAGTTATCTTCGATACTCGACGTACTATAAATTCTCTAGTTGAGAGCAAAGTTTTAGCTAGCTTAATATCGTTTGTTTTCTTCTTATACTTCATAAAAATGCTTGTCATGTGTTAACAAAACACATCATACACAGATTTTAATTATTTTTTGTTTAATGTGCATAAACATGACTAAGAGCACTTTTATTGTCATATGAATTGTATAAAAGCGGCGCCCACGCTCCTTCCGGTCTGCGTAGCTTTAGCTAGTACAGAGGCGCCACAGCGGTCTTTATAATCTTTTTTTTTGCATCTTTTTTATGCATTTTGTGCGAAAGTACTCTCAACTGGACCTCGTCCGACGTCATTTTTGTATATTGAACGCCCTAAGATAGCGGCTTGGCTCCGCGGATTTTGTAAGGTACAACGTAGCCGTATGCCCGCAGGCTCGCCCGCGCCCGGCGCCTTCCCGACAGCAGCCCGCCCCGCAGCGGCACCGCCGACCGGGCCGCCATCCTCGCCCGCTAACGGCCATAGCTATCCCTATAGCATGGCGTCCGGATACCCCGCACACCACTACTATCCGCCTTTTCAATAACGACATGAGGTATGCGCTAATTCACGATGACGCTGCCCTACAACAAGAAGTGACCTACCACAGAAAGACTGAAATATTTTATAATTTTGTATCCAAATAAAAACATAGACTATCAACTTTGAGTCTTACATTATATAACATCTGACATATATGTATTATAATTTAAAATTTAAAGACTGAATATTGTTACATAGCAAATAAGAAAATCGTCCAATATTGTAATTTTAATTGTGATTTTGCCATTTTCTTGTAAGTTGTGGCAAGACTTTGTTTTTTATTAAGTATCAGTATTGGTTTGGTCTATGGATCTATCTACTTAGATAAATCCATAAACCAAACCAAGCATTCTTAAACTTCTGACATTATATTTTAATAAAGTTCCTAAATGTAACTAAAAGACTGACTATTATTGTTACGTAACTAATAAGTTTTTATTTTAAATATATGCGTAATAAGGATAGTTGATTACAAAATTCAAAATTCAAAATCATTTATTCAGTTTAGGCTACAAGTAGCTCTTGTGAATGTCATTATGCCATCGGTTCGTAAATCTACTCTGGGCGGGAGATCTTGTACTGAGAAGAACCGGCAAGAAACTCAGCAAGTGTCCAGCTCTTTTCTCCCTTACAGCGTCAAAAATATTGGAAAATGCCCTATCATAGCAGAACACTTTCCATTACAAATAAACACAAAAAATATATATAAGACAATTACAACATGTAAAAAAACAAAATAAAAAATGTAAGTTAACAAATTTACATCAGATAATTATGTAAAGGTTTCAATTTCCACAATGTCATACAGCACCACTACAGTACTCTAGTAAAAGTCAACAATTGTTTAGGTAAAACAAAGTCAAACTATAATTAATAACACTAAAAATAAGATAAGTATGCAAGAGCAGACCAGCCTCCACAGGCGGCACCCGTTCACGAGCATGACATATGAATCAGCCATCGCTTCGCTCAACCATATTTTAGGGAACGTAACGACCCGACGCACATGCCACCACCGCAGAGACAGTAAAGAGAGCATGACACACTCAAGATACTCTAAATAAAAACTTAATGATGTATTTAACGCAACGCTGTTTGTTATCTGTAGGACAATGCTGTTAAAATAAAAAATGTAAGTTAACAAATTTACATCAGATAATTATGTAAAAGTTTCAATTTCCACAATGTCATACAGCACCACTACAGTACTCTAGTAAAAGTCAAAAATTGTTTAGGTAAAACAAAGTCAAACTATAATTAATAATACTAAAAATAAGATAAGTATGCAAGAGCAGACCAGCCTCCACAGGCGGCACCCGTTCACGAGCATGACGTATGAATCAGCCATCGCTTCGCTCAACCATATTTTAGGGAACGTAACGACCCGACGCACACGCCACCACCGCAGAGACAGTAAAGAGAGCATGACACACTCAAGATACTCTAAATAAAAACTTAATGATCTATTTAACGCAACGCTGTTTGTTATCTGTAGGACAATGCTGATAAAGGCTGTCATATCAGTATAAAAAGTATAAAAAATAATTTTAATAAATTGATTCAAATATAATATGTGATTTTTATTATAACCAGGCTGTTTTATCATCTAAATATTCTTTGACTGTATAATAACCTTTTATAAGTAATAAAGACTTCACATGTTTTTTAAACTTATCTAAAGGTAAATCTAGTACAGAATTTGGTATTTTATTGTAATAGTGTATACCTTGCCCCAAGAAAGAACCAAGTACCTTCTGTAACCTGAACAGTGGCATTACAAGTTTTGTCTTATTTCTAGTATTGAAATTGTGTACGTCACCGTGTTTAGTAAAGGAGTTGATGTTGCAACGTACAAAAACTATACAATTATAAATATATTGAGATGCAACTGTCAGGACATCAATCTCCTTAAAAAGATTTCTTAGGGAAGTTCGTGATCCTAGTTTATAGATTGCTCTTATTGCTCGTTTCTGTAAAATGAATATAGTTTCAATATCAGCCGCTGTTCCCCACAGTAGGACGCCATACGACATGACACTATGAAAATAACTAAAATAAACTGTTCTAGCAGTTTCAACGTCTGTTAACTGCCTAATTTTTCTAATGGCATAAGCAGCAGAACTGAGTTTACCGGCCAATTTCGATATATGAGGATTCCATTGAAGTTTTGAGTCAAGGGTAATGCCTAAAAAGACTGTAGAATCTACCAAATCTAATTGATCACCGTTTATTCTAATATTGGTTGGTTCATTTCTGACATTTGGTAATATAAATTTAATACATTTTGTTTTCTTAGCGTTAAGCTGTAAATTATTAATAGTAAACCAATGGAGTACCTCTGAAAGAGCTTTATTTACATTTTCATAATTAGTCCTACACCTAGTCACATTAAAAATGAGTGAAGTATCATCTGCAAATAATACAATTTCACAGAAATTCTCTACAAAGAATGGTAAGTCATTAATATAAATCAAGAACAGAAAAGGACCAAGAATCGACCCTTGTGGAACTCCCATTTTTACATGAGAACCAGATGATTTAGTACCATTTATATCGACAGTTTGAGTTCTAGAGCTGAGATATGACTGTATTAAATTTAGTGCAAAATCTTCGAGACCGTAATAATGTAGCTTCAACACCAGAGTCCGGTGCTCAACGCAATCAAAAGCCTTGGACAAGTCGCAAAAAACTCCAAGAGCATTTTGAGACTTCTCCCAGGCATCAAATATATGTTTTATTAGAGCAACGCCTGCATCAGTAGTAGAACGACCCTTAGTAAAACCATATTGCTTACTATGTAAAAGGTTGTTTGTGTTAAAATATGACATCAACTGTTCGAGTATAATTTTTTCATAAATTTTACTTAGCGCTGGTAATATTGAAATGGGCCGATAGTTACTGGGGTCTTCTTTGTTTCCTGATTTGAATAAAGGTATAACTTTACTAAACTTCATAAGATCAGGAAAGATTCCCTTATCGACACAGTTATTAAAAATTTCAGCAAGATACGGTGCAATAGAATAAATAATATTCTTAATTACTTTAATAGATATACCCCACAAATCACTCGTGTTTTTCATTTTAAGTGATTTGAATGTTTTAATAATATTCATTGAATCAATGTATTTAAAATGAAAGGAAAGATTACATTTTGGTACATATTTTTGGAGTAAAGTTTGTGCAGCTTCCGGTGATGAATCTAAATTTGATGTTGTTATTACAGGTATATTTACAAAAAAATCATCAAAAATATTAGCAATTTGTGAATCTGAATTGACCAAGTTGTCGTTTACTTTTAAAGTGAAAGTATTATCCCGTGGTTTAAATTTACCTGTTTCACGGTTTATGATGTCCCCAAGTGGCTTTGATTTTATTGTTAGACTTTTTAATTTTTTCTTTAATGTAATTAGATTTTGCTACTATGCACACTTTCTTAAACATTTTCGAATAATTCTTTACATATTCCGTAAAATTAACATTTTGGTTATATTGTTTTAAACTATATAAATCATACAATTTATTTCTACTTTTATATATACCAGTCGTGGCCCAGTCACAGAACTTAAGTTTATGAGTAATTTTTATTGTTTTTGGTGTAAACACCTGGTTGTATTCGGTCTTGATTAAGTTAAAAAGATTACTATAAAGCACATCTGGATCATCTTGTACAAAAGGCAATGCATCTATTTTACAAGCTATACTATTTTTGAAACACTCCACTCGCTCTTTTGTAACTGGTTTACAGTTCACTATTATTGGTTCATCCCTAATATCAAAATCATAGGTCACCTTCAAACCGCAATGGTCAGACGTAAGATTATTTATGAGTGACTTAGAAACAGGGTCATAGTCTGTAAAAATATTATCGAGACAAGTGGCCGAATGTGAAGTTATTCTAGTGGGTTCGAGAAATAGATTCAAAAGATTAAAACATTTAAATAAGGCAAGAAGACGAACACTCGTTGGAGTGTTTTCTAAAATATTTATATTAAAATCTCCACATACTAAAACAAATTTCTTTTTTAGTTTTAATTTTCTAAGTACGTCTTCCATTACTGTTTCAAAAATATTGAAATTGCCCGAGGGGGGTCGGTATACACACACTATTACAAAACTATTGAACTCCACACACGACAGTTTAATGTTACGCTCCACTGATAGGTCTACAATATCGTTGCGATTTTTGTATTTAATATTGCTTCTTACTAATATTAGAGAACCGCCGTGAATAGCTGAGCTTCGCACGTACGCGCTTGCTAGTTGGAAGTTATTTACATGGAACGATGTGTCATGACTTTTTAGCCAATGCTCAGTTATACAAAATACATGAATTACCTGACTTTTTGCTAATAATTCTAATTCTAAGTCCTTGCCAGCCAAACCCTGAATATTTTGATGTATAATAGTAATGGATGTGGGCTTGGCTTTTGTCTTAGACCTCAGTTTAAACCTGAGGTTGTAACCTTATTACTAGATGTAAAAGTTGCATTAGTAGAACTACTAATGATTAAGTTATTATCATGAAAAGACTTAGTTATACCACCTATAACTGTATCATGTATATTAAAAGCTAACAAATTAGCTATCTGAGTCCTACATTTCTTAGAAAGATACATAGTATCTGACGTCAAACTAAAGTTTTTAATAAATTTATTTATATCGAAATATAAAATAGTGTCACTATGACGACAAATTAAATTAAAAAGTAATAAATTTAAGTCATAAATGCGCTTATTTTGTTCCCAGGTTAAATTTGTACAATAGGGAAAAGCACTAACTATTAACCTGCAATTCGTATCTGATTGCAGTTTAATCAAAATATTAAAATTATTTAAAATGTCGCGTTTCTTCGTATGTGAACCGTCACCACACAATATAATAACATTAGTGGAACTATTCAGTGTATCCTGTGATATGTTATTTACTAAAGCATTAAATGATTGACCTGGAGTACAAATATTGGTCATTGAATGGTTAAGATTTGCATTCATAAGCAACCCTAAGCCCTGACCAAGTTTATCTGAGTACATAACTGTTTTTCTTACTAATTTAGTTACATTAGGTTTATGTATTGTTTGAGGAGCGGCTGATGTAGGACCGGGAACCAAAACAGACAAGTTTGGTGACTTTATCAGAACATTAGAGTTCAGCGATAAAGACTCTTTGGTTTGGTTAATTTCATTACTAATTAATGAGTTGTACCGATCAGCATTGTACTTGCACAGATCAACTAACTCTGTGGCTGATTGTATATGTTCCTCAATCTGTTTTTGGGAAATTGAATATTTTTTGCTCATTATGTCAAGTGACTCGTGTAACCGTTGGATATCAGTTTGTAATTGTTTAGTGTCCCGGTCATACATTTGCCTACTTTCTAACAATTTACTATTATATATTTCCAAAGAATCAATAAGGCTAATACGTTCCTTTCTAAGAGCAATGTTCTTGTAGAAGCAGTTGTTCTTCTTTATCAACTTCTCAGTTTTCCTTATAAATTTATTAATTTTTACATACTTTTTAATTTTAATTTTGCTAATACTAGTTTTTTGGTTGATTTGCGGAAGTTCCTGTACTGATATTCCACCAGGTGATGCTATAAGCTCATCAAATAATGATTGTGTCTGATCCACTTCATGCTGTTTCTGCGACTCAATGAGTTGAGAAATCTGGTGATTAGCCGCACTAAGGTCTCTTTCCAACTCAGTGATGCGGTCCAGTGCCCTCTCATAGGTGTTATATTGCTGCTCAAAGGTGGAGATCACATCTTGAAGTTGGTCACGCTGGTGAAGCACATCCTGGTGTTGAATATGTAGTTGGCCTAATTCAATTTTGAGCTGTGAGTTTCTGTCAATTATGGACTTTATTTCCATCTCACTCTCGTCTCTCTCCCGTAGCAGCTGATTACATGATTCTTGTGACGTTTTTAACTCATGTAGTGCCTGTCTAAGCTTGAGCTCAGTACTTTGTGTAGCAGCCTTACGGGTCAGCATATTGAGTTTGGTATTATTTATACACCTGAAATTTGTAAATAAATATGATTAAGATCTTATTTATTGCAAGTGTATTTGTTTATTTACTTTTAATGTACAGCTAATAAGAGTTTAAATAAATTTTAATTTTAACTAGTGGGGGTAGCTGTCTCACACAAACAAATGGTGCTAAGAGCAGACTTCTGTGTTTAACTATAAATTACTTATTATTTTAAAATAAATCTAATTGAAATTCTGTATATATTGTATATTATTGGTACAACTACAGACACAGGATAAAGGAACAAATACTAAAACTAATAAGTAGGCTACTATGTAGTTGATACTGATTATTACAGTACAGTACCTAGGACTTTATTAAATTATAATACTGAAATGCCAAAGTTACTTTTGCAGTTTAGATGCAAATCCTTTGATCTAATTACAAAGTAGAAAAATAACAATTAATTGGCTTATTACCTACATTGACACTTACAATTTGAATGAAGTGTTTAGTTATGATTTACACTTATGTTACTAGTATCTTTAATAAATGGAATGAAAACAATACTCCCCCGGTTTATGTTGATGCAGTCCACGGCAAAAGTATTTATTTCAACAACTTTTTGTAAAGTTTGTTTTAACAGTCAGCTGGCGATGACAGTTGGAAAATTACATTACCAAATAATTTAAAAACTACACAATATTTGTCAGAGAAAACACTAGTAGATGTTATTTGTCACTTAATTTAATCACTAATTACAAATTTAGTAATAAATAAGCATAAAAACAATTTATATCTAATTTTTAATAGGAGCTAATTATTTTGACAACTTAACCGGACAGTGTTCAATATTAAGTACAATCTTTTACAATGTTAATTACTACTTTTTTACATTTTGTGATATTTAGTTGTATAAGTATGAGCAAACGCGAGTATTATCGTGGTGCATTTTGATCCGGATCCTTAGTCTAGTACTTTTATTGATCGAAGGTTGCAACAAATTTTATTTGTTAAATACGGGTTGTTAAGTACAGTCGGCGGCAGATCAACCTACCCAAATCTGTCAAATTTCTCCAATGAATATTGATCCTTATAACCAAACAATAAAGTTCAAAATTGATTGTAGAAATTTGACAGTTTTGGGTAGGTTGATCTGCCGCCGTGTGTACCTATTTTTGAATATTTTTAAATAATAGAATAGGTACAAATTAAGTAGTAAATGACCTTAAAAAAAAAGTATATATTTTCTTTGTACCCGACCAGCATCACCGCGTGTCTTTTGATAGTTATTTAATACCTACATAAGTAACAGATGTTTACTACTAGAGACAGCTCCAGCCCTAATCCTGGATCAGGGTAGAGCGAAAATTCAAATAAAGTCACTCATTCATCACAAAAGGCTCCAACCAAATTTTAATTTGTTTGCTCAAAATTGTTTTCGCGTTTTGTATTTTGGCGCATTTAGCCACCGGGGGCGTCTAGAGCGATCGCTCCACACGCTCTACTAAAGGCCAGCGCTGACTAGGGTAACACAAATAGGTAAAATAATATTCATAGTATGAATATTTAATACTATGTAAATTAATTTATTGTATGTATAATTATTATTTGTAAGTATCCTATATTTTAGCACAGTTCATGCGCCATGATCACTACTGAAGATCGCCACTGAAGTTATTGCGGGTGGGTTTTGATGAGCCGACAAAATTATCTACCCTAATGACTGGATTGAGTTTTATAACCCTCAGATCATTTCAACAGGAAACGTTACTGGGTCGTCCTTCTTTTTAACCTACAAATATATCGTAATTTTTCTGTTTTTTGCATTTTTCAACTATTGATAATTATGGTTTTAATGTTTCATTTTAATAAACGTTGCATGTATTTTTTTATTAGGACTAATTAATGATTCTTTCCGTGGCGATAATGTTTTTTTCTATAAGGTGGTTTTTCAGAAAACACTGAGACAGAGTGACCGTTTTCAGCTGAGACCACATTTTGGATTACCACTCTGTCACGCGATTCTATGAATAACAAACATTATAAAAGTACTGGATAGAGAAACTGAAAGACTATTTAGTACTAATCCTACTAATATTATTAAGAGGCCTATTAAATCTCAACTGTGATTTTTGCGTAAAATGCCCATTTTCGCATTTTGTAGTAATTTTTCAGTTGTATTTATCGTTTTTATCGAAATAGGATAATAAATTTATGCTTAGTATTTCAAATTTCCTCTCTGCGAGAAAAAGCTGAGTTCGGACGGCAGGCGCATCGCATTTTGTAGTAATTTTGCAGTTGTATTTATCGTTTTTGTCGAAATAGGATAATAAATTAATTATAACATATTTATTCCTCATAAAGTAACAATTATTCTGGTATAAATTTTTCTCAATAATATTATCGTAGATAGGAGAAATTCACAGCAATCTTAAAGCGATTTTCGAAGTTTTTTGGTTTAGAATAAGATTTTTTTTCTATGTAAAATCAATGATATCTAAAAATTCCGAGGCCGCTACGAACTATTCGACTATATAGGTAAGAGATAACATTCTATTTTTTTTATTTCATTTGTTTAGAACAGTAGTTCAATCTAGGAGCTCAAAAAAGTGCCTTCGCGCATTTTATGAAAATCTTTCTCTGCTATTTTGGGTTTCATTAAAAAGTTAAGCAAAATTTACAAAATTCGAGGCCGCTACAAACTATGCCAATAGCTATTCTACACTATTCAATAAGTCAAAATTGTTAATATATTTTCGTTTCTGAGATCGAGAACGCCAAAAATGGCCATTTTACGCAAAAATCATAGTCAAAATGTAATAGGGGCCTTAATGCGAAAGTTTGTGTGTAGGGTAGACCGGGGACAATAGTACCATTTTTGAAACCTTGGTTGATAGCGAAAAATCTATTGAAATATATTTCATTATGTATTTAAATTTTAATACCTTAACTATTAAGCTGCAAATTTATGTATTTATATAAAACCTACGGTACCGAAAAGTCAATAAAAATCACATCTGAACAGAATGATGTCATGTGTTACAATAGACCCCTACTTCGGGTTTATTTATTTATTTTATTTTAAAACTTTTGTAACATATATTACATGGCGGACTTAATGCCTGAGGCATTCTCTACCAGTCAACCATAGGGTGGTGCAGAAATAACAAGGTAGGTGCAATTGGGTGAATACAACAATTTAGAAATAAAAATAATATATTATAAAACGCACAGTATATACCTACATATATACAATTTATATAAATATACTTATATACACTATTATTACATAAACTACTTTTACAAATATAAAACAAAAATAAACATAAACATATAATACATAATTTATAAATTACGTTATAAATTATGTATTATATGTATGTAAGGACGTTACTGGGATGATTCTGATTACTGGTTAATTGTACCAAAATATCTTGGGTAATAAAGCTTATTATAAAGTGTCTGATGATTACATTGAAGACAAAACAGCATGGGTTTAAAATGCTCCAATCTATTTCTAATCCAATATATTGTTAAGGTTTTTTAAACTTGTATAACTTGGTAACGTAACGGCATATAATTTTGTAAATGTCGTTACATAATGAATTAAAGCTGTGGAGTTTCTTGCGCCCATTCTTCTCCACAGCTAAAAATAGACGTCCTGAATGGGTAGTAGGTAAAAAAATTATGGACGATTCAAAAGCACTTTTCTAAAGTTTATTTGAATAAAGAATATTTGACTTTGACTTTGACATAGAAAAATTTAACTTTCTTCAAAAATCTGTTAGTTTTCTTGGTTACGATATTTCAAGTGAAGGGGTACGACCCGGTAAGAAAAAACTAAAAGCTGTTGATGAGTATCCAGAACCTAAGAGTATACACCAGGTTAGACAGTACTTAGGTCTCATAAACTATTTTCGTAAATTCATAAAAAATTGTGCTCTTATTTCAAAACCCCTGACTAAGCTTCTTAAGAAAGAAGCGATATGGGAATGGGGTTGCGAACAAGTAGAAGCTTTTGAAAAATTAAAATCAGAATTAATGTACAATTCATTGCTTAACATATTTGATCCTACTTTACCTATAAACATGTATACAGATGCCAGTCGTGATGGATTAGGATGTATACTTACACAAGTAACTACCAGTGGGGAAAAGCCCATTCACTTTTATAGCAGACAAACCTCAAACGAAGAGAAGCAATATCATTCATTCGAATTGGAGTTTTTAGCTATAGTTGTAGGATTAAAAAAGTTTAGGCATTATCTATTAGGTACAGTATTTAAGGTAATTACTGATTGTAACTCTGTCAAATATACAATTAACAAACAAGAACTAAACTCGCGTATCGGACGATGGGTACTTCTTACGCAAGAGTATACATTTGAAATTGTTCATAGACCTGGTACACAAATGCAGCACGTTGACGCTTTGAGTAGAAATCCTATTACAAATTTATCAGCCCCTGTCAATGAAAGCGCGATGGCAATTTCTGAGAATGACTGGTTATTATCTGTACAATTATAATTTAATTTATTATAATAAAATTTGTGCTATAAAGGATATATTGGAGTCAGGAGAGGCCGAAACTAACAAAAAGATCTTCCGTGATTATGAATTATTAGGAAACAAAGTATATCGTAGAACCGAATACGGTCGGCGATGGTTAGTTCCAAAATTTTGTGTCTGGCAAGTCATTAGATTAAACCATGATGAAATAGGGCATTTTGCTGTAGATAAAACAGTTGAAAGAATACGATCTATGTACTGGTTTCCTAAGATGAAAAAAGTTGTAGCAAAATATATAAAAAATTGTCTTAATTGCATTTATTTTAAAAATACTCATGGTAAAAAAGAAGGAAAGCTTTTTTCTATTCCCAAATACGCTCGGCCTTTCCATACTCTCCACATAGACCATCTGGGGCCATTTGTGAAAACAACTCAACATAATACATACCTGTTAGTAATTGTCGATTCCTTCACTAAATTTGTTTTTATTGCACCTGTTAAAAATACCAAATCCAAAGTGGTCATAAATGAGTTAAATAAGATTTTTAAGGTTTTCGGTAACCCTAAGCGAATCATTTGTGATGCAGGAAGTGGCTTTACATCAAAACTATTTGTTAAGTATTGTTCTGATAAAAATATTCGACATCATGTAATAGCAACAGCCATGCCACGTTCGAATGGCCAAGTAGAGCGTTACAATCAAACTATTTTAGAAGCTCTACGCTCCTCTGGAGCAAACACTGACAGTAATAAGTGGGACCAACATGTTACAAACATTCAGCAAGGTATTAACAGTACTGTAAATAAAACTACCGCGGCTACGCCCAGCGAGATATTCTTTGGGTACAGACTTAGCAGTGACGCGGATAAGTTGGCAGACTCTGAAAATGAACAACTTATTGATATGACGTTACTTAGGGAAACTGTGAACAACAAAATTAAAACCAATGCTGAAAAACAAAAAAAGGCATTTGATTCCAAACGCAAAGAGGCTCGCATTTATAGTCCTGGCGATTTAGTTGTTATTAAAATACCTAGCCAATCTAATGACGGACAAAGCACTAAGCTACTCCCTTTGTACAAGGGACCGTTTCAGGTGAAGGAAGTTATGGGTCATGATCGTTATCAAGTAACAGATATGCGGGGAACTCAAAGAACTTCTAAACACTACACTGGAGTTTCTTGCGCTGAAAATATGAAGCCCTGGATAAATATAGGCGATTCAGCGGACGATTAACATAACGAGAAAAGCCAAGGATGTTGTTGAGGTAATAAAACACTATAAAGTATATTTTTTTTATTATCATAGTTTTGAGAAATGTTTCAACAAGTCTTTCTAGTAGAAATATCCAACAAGCGTTATAATAATTAGGTACTTAAATTAAACGCATATTAGTGATAAATAATGTCTAGTGCATTCGCTTTGAACACGGTTATTGGGTTTCAATTGTAATGGTTGTCATGAAGACATGAGATCATTGCAAATAACAATATTAGAGCCTGTTGTGACATGCAACTAGGGTTGGCCAAAGGCATCGCCTAGGGTAAGCAAAGGTTTTAATAGACTGGTCGCTGATGGAAAAGTCAGTCTTGAAACACCAATAAAAGGGTTCAAAATGAATAGTAACTGTTGTGACTTTTTTCAACTGGCCGACGATGGGATAGTTGGATTAAGGAACACGGTATGGTATGGTATGGTTCGTTGTAAGAACTCTAGTCAAAAGCTTATTTGAAATTCACATAAGTTAAATTACATGTTTTCTGTGTTCTCAGCTTCTGCACCAGACTATAACGCATGCCGGGACGGATGCGTGTAGCAGGACGGCCGGATGTTGTCGCCAGAGTTGCATCGTGGCGTCGTTTACGTATCCGAACGCAACCTAGTAGCTCTTTGTGCTCTTATTGTAATATTGTGTGTTCTATAATTGTTTATGGTCAATGCATGGGTGTACGTAAAATGGCGATGCGCGCCATTTCTGACTCACTTTTTTTCGGAAGGAGCTAGTGGTAAGATCTCTTGTGGTATTGCTGTAAGTATCGTGAAAATTTACATATATGTACTATGGTAATTTAAAATATGTAGTTTTTAATGGTCATTAGTTGTTATGTCAAGTTTTAGAGTTACTTTTATTACTGTAAAATTATTGAGTAAAGCCTTAACAGTACAAGATGATTCAATTAAAAATAGTATGACTTTGATTTTAATAAATAAAGATGTGTGTTGGAAGCTTTAACTTGGTTTTAATGTGTTCTTTTATATTAATCAAACTCACATGGAAAATGAGAAAAAAAATCAACCACAATATCTTCTTTTGTTATGAGGGAATATAAGAGCATTTGGAAAAAAGCAGTATGTTAACGAATGTTCGATATATTGTCCCTGCCTCTTTTAATAATTAAAAAAGTACCAGCATATGCTTCCAGGGCATTATTAACAAACATTTATTTCAGATAATGATATCCATACTGAGCACAAACATTATTAATATTATTTGTAGTTTACAACAAAAGCCTATAAATTGATTTTGTTTTATAATTTCGCAACATAAAATAAAGTGTTAACAGTTTTATGAATTATATAGTAAAACTATAATATGCAAATTGCATTTTATATATTAAGTATTTAGTTATCTTAAACAAGCAACATTTAATAAATACAGTTTTGGTAACTTATAATAATTTGACCATTTTATATACGGATCTCATACGGTACATTTGGTGGTTAATGAAATAATAAAAGCAATATTAGTTACATGTATTATAATATTTAAGTATTCATCGTAGATTGGGCAGAAAAACATAAATCATAACGGAAAAACATGGCACGGAAAACGCAGCAATTTTTTCACATTTAAGAAGGTTTTTTACATAAACTTTTAGTTTGCAAATGCAGTACATAACAAGTTTGGTTACTCATATTTTTTTAATAATTCAAACTTGTGAAATCGTAGTATTATTGTTAAAATATTAACAAACAATGTTCATAAATGTATAGAACTACTCTATAATTTATTGTAATAAAATTAAAAGTAAAAAATCACAGTTTTGGAAATTATTTTGCACAAGAATAAATAGTTTTGCAAACAAACATGATATATAAAATAAAAATAAAAGAGATGACAAGTATAATCGTAATAATACCATAATAATTACCTATGAATACAATTAAATTGAAACAAATATATTAAATTAGTATTTGTATATTTTTATCTATACCTATTTTATTTTTTTAACTATTCTAGCTAAGAAGTAGCAATAAATATTGGCAAAGCAATTCCTGCAAAAAGCAAGCGCCAGTTTTATCATTCCCAACAATAACTGAGATAAGTTAACCATAAGTTTTGTCTCATCACACGATTTACACTTAAGAGACGAAACATATAAGTAGCTAACTGATACATATTAAAAATGGTTAAACTGAGTTTAATTTACTTAATTTTAAGCATACATTAAAGTATAGTTCAGTTTCAGTTTTCAGAGTATAAAATAATATACTGCAGCAACTCAACAAGATTTTTAAACTTATTGCTAGGCCTTCCACATCACAACTAATATAGTAGATTTGATTTTTGTTCTTATCTTGATTTCCAGTTATGACAGCTGTTTAATTCGACTGTTTAAATATTCGCTTAAGCTTTTACCTTCTCAAATAGAAAACCTTTCTTTTCGTTTTTTTGTTATATCGCTAAGCAAAATGAATCAATCAGTATGTAGGTAATTATGTGAGGTGGAAATGTTTTGTTGCTATATTGCAATATCTAATTATGTTAGAAGAATAAATTAAACATTATTTGACAAGGCTTACCTTCACATATATCTGCATATGACCTTTTCAATGCACCATTCCTTGTATTTGGTGGTGGTCGACTAGCATCAAACCTATCAAAAATATGAAGTAAAATTTGATAAGTGTAGTTATTTTTTTTACAGAAATGAAGTATATTTTTTATTTTCCATTTAAGAACGTAGTAATACAGTACCATCACAAAAATATTATGTATGCTGTGCACTGCGCGCCTCTGGTCTACCCTTGACGCTAAATTGAACTCAGTCAAACATCTAACATTTTGTATTTTGCTTGTGTCATCCACAAACAGTAGTTAAAACTAAAAATAAGTTTCTTATTAAAACTATCTAACTTGTAGCTATCCCTCTGATAGTATTATTATTCATTTCACTGCATCAAAAACAACAACACATGATAACTCTTAATTAATGCATGTATGCATGCATAGAATACCATAAAGTGGAAAATTATTCATATTTTTACAAAGAAATTAGAAAAAATATAGTAGTATAAAACTCTTACATTGGTGGCAAGGGTGGTGGCTGATTTAATCCTGGAAGGCTGTGTGTAGATGATGCTGAAATAGAGTTGTGGTGTATATAACAGGCTAGTTTAAATTTACTGCCACTGCTATGAGTTTTTTTATTGAATATTCTTTAGGCTATTTAGTTAGTTACTTAATAATTTATATAAATAACCAAAATACTTTATATAAGAAAACCTAGAATAATTCTTTATTTTATTTTATTCCACAATGAGATAATCCTTGACCTTATTCAAATACTAGAAAAATCAGCCTCAGGAAGCTCAAGTGGGAATCGAACCCACGACCTTTGGAGAACCGGTCCAATGCTCTAACCGCTGTGCTACCGACGTTCCAGAAGACTCGTTGAATTTAGCCTTCCTCAATAAATGAACTATTCAACACAAAAATTATTTTTCAATTCGAACCAGTAGTTTCTGAGATTAGCGCATTCAACCAAACAAACAATATGCTTAAGACAATATGGTTGTAGCTAGCAAAGTGGCCACAACAAACACTACCACAAACCAAACAGAGTACAAAATGCACCATCTGAGCCAGAGACAGGTTGAGTGATACAAAATGACTCCCTATTTAAATTACCTACATTAAAAAAAAGACAATTTTTGTGTACTTGGTTTGGTTGGTGGTAGGACTTGTTTGTCCGCTTAGCTAGCTATCACCATCTTACCTAAAATATGTCCCAAGAACATCAATGTATGTAACATTGTGTTCTGCTAGAGATAAGATAGCCAGTGCCTCAGTAGTTGAGGATCTTGGGTGATGTGCGCTACCACCATTGGTCTTTTCTAATCATGTGAAATGAAGACACTGTGCTTACCCGTAAGATATAAAAATTATAAAAAATGGTTTTATCTGAGACAAGTATGTTTGTTGTATTAAAAGCATTACTGTACTGTATAATAAATTTAAAGGTGAAATAAGACATAAAACAGAACATTAATCGCAAAAAAGTTGGCTGCAAGGAATATCCAGAAGTATTATTAGACGACCTCCGTAGCCGATTAGCTTGCACGCCGGACTGAGCGGCGCTAACTCTGAGGGTCCCGGGTTCGATTCCCGGTCGGGTCAATGTCGAGAAACGAACTTTTCGATATTGTGTCGAGTCTGGGTGGTTGTGGTACCGTCGTTGTTTCAGATTTCCATAAAACGAGTGATTTAGCTCCTTACCTTGGTATCAGAACAATGTATGTGATGTTGTCTAATATTTTATTTTATATTATTTTCTCTATATTTTTGATAGGTTTGATGCTAGTCGACCACCACTAAATATAAGGAATGGTGCATTGAAAAGGTCATATGCAGATATATGTGAAGGTAAGCCTTGTCAAATAATGTTTAATAACTGGAAATCAAGATAAGAACAAAAATCAAATCTACTATATTAGTTGTGATGTGGAAGGCCTAGCAATAAGTTTAAAAATCTTGTTGAGTTGCTGCAGTATATTATTTTATACTCTGAAAACTGAAACGTTAACGTTAACGTATGTTCCTCTAGAATGTAGACCTCCATAAGTAAGCTCATGCAAGAGCAGTATAGATGTAACAAGTTATAGAGAAATTAATAAAAAGCAACAAGGAATGGATTTAAAAATTTCAGTAAGTGACCCGAAGGTCACATTACCATCACCACCTGAGCTAAAGAACCTACAGGTACTTTTATAAATTTCCTTGACATGGACCAAATCAGAGTCCTGATCTCATTGCACCAACCCAATATTTATAACATACCTATTATAAATTTAATAAAGTCGTTCAAACAAAGTTCCAACCAACTGTATAGGGTTATTGTAAACTCGCCACGTTTTTAAAAGCTCCACAATGAAAGTAAATCCGCCACACCTATAAAATATATGTGTATATTCGCCATAGGTAGATACGTGTTATTGTAAACTCGCAACCAATGTCGATTTTTATCAAATTTGCAAGAAGTACCGTCAGCAAGCAAGTTTGCTCATAATAAATATTTGGAAGTTATAATTTTGTCCACGCCAAGATGGACTGATGCATCTACTGGGAGGGGTCAAGGGATGTGGAGTGCGGGGAGCAGCAGTGGAAGATCATGCGCACAACCTACACCAGCAAACATTAGATAATTATAATAATATGTCACTAGCTGAAGTCTTACACAAAGTTAGCCTTTTGCAACAATTTAGAGATTTCATCATCATCATCATCAGCTCATTTTATGTCCCCACTGCTGAGGCACGAGCCTTCCCTATGGATGGATAGGGAGAACGGGCCATAAACCACCACGCGGGCCCAGTGCGGATTGGTGGTTGTTAACGACTGCTAATGCAGCCGGGACCAACGGCTTTACGTGCCTTCCGAAACACGGAGGAGCTCGAGATGATAAAGTTTTGATCACCCATCCGATGACCGGCCTTAGCGAAAGTTGCTTAACCTCAGCACTCGCAGGCCGGGCGCGTTAACCACTGCGCCATCGAGCTCCTCAGAGATTTATAATTCTTTTAGAGAGAAATTTATAATTCCTTTAGAGATTTATAATTCTAAAAATATTTAAACTGTAATCTTTTTAAACTGTGATTTTTAAACTAGGCTCAAGTCAATTATTTTACAAAACTTGAAGTAAAGTAGGATATTGCATTGCAAGTTAATCAGCTGACTGATTTTATTGACTGTGATTATAATTTGATATAAGTTGAATAACTTATCAATATTTCTGTGATTATTATATACAAAGATATATCTTAGGATTTAAGTCAATCAACGCATTGGTATACTTCTACCAAAATTTATTATAAAGACTGATTTTTTAATTAGATGAAAACTGTATAATAATTAAACAATACTTCTGTGATTATTAGATACCGTAAAATGGGGTGAATAACAACATTATTTGTAATTGACCAGTTCATATTCTTGTCAATTTGTATTGAATTTTAAAGATAATACATAGACTGCATGAGTTATGATCGCCTCTATCGTATTTATTCACCCCAGAAGGAGTTATATTGAAATAAAGCAACTCTTTGACTAAAATATTCCTTGTTGTGAATTACACCTCATACGGGGTCACTAGAAAAATGGTATATGGGGTGAAAAATAACACCTTTGAAATCAAAAGAGAATATTTGTAGTTTAAACATTTAAAAAATAATACCTTGATAAAGATTGCATGGTAACCTAAGCTATAAAGCAATTTGTGACACTTTTTGTATAGCTTTTAATAATATTAATACTGTTGTAAATACCCCTCTGCTGTTGCAAATAACCCCATCAATAGTAGATAATTGCAAAGTTAATCACCACCAAATCTAGTTGCAACTGGTCGACTGACTTTGACAGAAATACCGCGAAAATGGCAATTTTGTCAAAGGAAAGCATTGCAAACTTTCAAAAAATGAATTTTGTTCAAAAACATTAAAGTATGTTTTATGAATAAGCATGATAAAAAAGGCCGTTCAAAATGTTTTTTTTTCTTAAAAATGTTGTATGTAATACACCCAGCAGTTGCTTTTCACCCCATGTTACAGTACAAAGTTTTTGATTAACGTCTGACGCCCCGAAAGTTCACATGTGAACCTATAACAATTGGTTTTCTATTGTGTCTGGTTTTACGGTGCCGGACTGATTAATAAATTTTTTATTATTTTATATCATTAGGATTTAAGTAAATCAGTGCGTTGTTATACCTCTACCAAAATTTATTACTAAGACTGTTTTTTTAATTAGATGTAAGCAGTATAACTAAACAATACTTCTGTGATTATTAGATACAAAGATATAATATTACTTATTTTATTTACATTTTGATGGTTTTATAGTATTAGGATTAAAGCTAACCAGCATATTGTATGTACCTATATGTCATTCCGTAATTAAAATTGTGATTTAAAATAAATAAATAATGATTTAATTATTTAAGTGTTTGATTTTTCTGCAGTTCATACGAGAACACCTAAAATGGCGAGTTTACAATAGAACAAAATAGTTAAAAGCAAATTTATTTTTAAAAGCTAGTGGCGGCGAACTCTTCTTCTCAACTCTTATGACGAGTTTACAATAACCCACCGTAATATACGGTAGATCAGGTGCCTAGTGTGAGTTTTGTTACGAATTCCATTACGTTAACGTAAACATAATCAAATGAATACTGATAGAAACAAAACTCACACTAGGCAGGGTGTGTAATGTATAATATAACAACATATTGTATAATGATCAAAACATATACAATCAAATGATATAGTTTTGTTTAATATAACACTTATTTAATATAATGATGGATTGATATAATTTTAAAATACATAATTTTGAAACGTATAACAAACGATTGAGCTAAAATCATTTAATATAACAGCCTAATATAAGATATAATAATTAAAACACATAACATTTATCTAGTGTAAGAACATTTAGTATAACATTCATTTACAATAACACTATTTTTGTATAATACTTAAAACATATAATGATTACTTAATATAAAATCCAATTCATATAATATCATTTATATGCATTATGCAAGCACGCAGCATGCAAGCAAGCATGCAGCATGCAAACAAGCATGCAGCATGTATACCAACAGATTATTATGTCAATTGATAGTTATACCAAGTACATATCAATCAATCATTATTTGAAACGTTATTATCTTAAATGATAGTTATATAAAATGACACGTATATCAAACAAAATTATATGAAATGAATGTTATATTAAATAAGTTTTATTTCAAATGTCATTATTCGTTATGAACGTTATACTAAATGGTATTATATAAAATGAACATTAGGTAAAGTAAACGTTATGATAAATAAAATTATATTAAGTGTTGGTATAACAAATGATTATTATGTAAAATGAACGTTATTAATGTTCAATTATATCAAATGTTGTTATATAAAGTGAGACGCACCGCACTAGGCACTCTGAATACAGTGGGTTGGATCTTCGTTAGAACAAGTTGCGAACGAAAAATTGGAAAAAAATCGTTTTTTGTATGGGAGCCCCTCTTCAATATTAATATAATTAATTATTTTTAAAGTGAATATACAAATAAATATTTTGTGAATATTTCAAGGGTCTACCTGTTGCCGTTATCAATGTCGAGCAAAAACGAGCAAAACAATCTCGTTTGTTGTATGGGAGCCCCTTTAAATATTTATTTTGTTTTTTAGTATTTGTTGTAATAACGGCAACAGAAATATATGTTCTCTGAATATTTCAACTGTCTTAGTAATGTAATAGTAATAGGGTACCATTTTACCCCTTGGGTATGGAACCCTAAAAAATGAGGGTTAGGGTGCAGGACTTAAAATTTCGAGCAAAAATAACGAAAATCATAGCTAACGAAAAATAATCAAAAGAGAAACTAACTTAAAGAAATATCAAAAGAAGACTGAAAATTTTCCGATGATTTTATATGAAGCCGACACTTAAAAATAAGTTTGGACTTTTAAAATAAACAGAAATACTAGCTGCCCTACTCCTGTAGGTCACGTGATAGGTTAGAAATTTAAGACAATCGCAAAGCGCAGCGTAGCGATTGACTAGAATTTCGAGGTTATTTATTTTATTAGACAACAGAAATCTAGTTCCATACAAAACTATGATTTTCGTAATTTTTGTGAAAAAAGTTTTGCTCGACATTTATCTAAGTCCTGCATCCCCTTTGCGACACATCATGGCCCTAAGCGAAAAATTTTACAAGTCCAAACTCCCATACTAAAAAATCACAAATTTTTTTAAGTGTTGGCTTCATACAAAATCATTGGAAAATTACTATAATATTGAAATATTTGTCTCTGTTTTTGAAAGATATGATTTTTGTAATTTTGTTAAGAAAAAGTTAGTGTATTTCTGGTGCACCCTTTGCGACACCCGGACCAAAATGAGGGTGTTTTAAAAAATTTGTAAGGCATTATAACAGCTAGTAGGGAAATATGGGTTAAGTAATTTAATGCTTATCTCTTACCTGTATATAAAGCATGTGTCCCAGGCACTACCACTGATGGTTCTGTTGGTGGTGGTGGTGGAGGCGGAGGCCGTTTAGGCGCAGAATGTCCAATTCGCTAAATGTCCAACGGTCGCAAAATGTCCAGTTCGCAGAATGTCCAATTCGCAGAATGTCCAATTCGCAGAATGTCCAGTTCGCAAAATGTCAATTTCGCAAAATGTCCATTATTCATCGTAACGTGATTAATTTACTAATTGAGTTAAAGGTTGGATTCTAATGATAAGTCAAGTTTTTATTTAAAATCAGTTTTTATTTCCCGACATATACAAGGAATATTTATAAAATCAACCTATAACATAAACATGAAGTGGTCCAATGATTAAAATTTAAACAAAGTAAAAAAAAAAAAACCTGTCACTTCGACATTAAAAAAAATATTTTTAGGTGAGTGTTCTAAATATGTAAATATTTACGAATATAAACATTATTTAAATAGAGACGTAAAAATATAATTTTCTTAAAAAACTGCTTTATTGTTATTTGGTTATTTTCCAATTTTCTCAGGGTTTTTTCGTGTTTAACGTCGTATACGTATTGACATTTAAATATATATTTAATAACAGATCCCTAAAAATTTTTAACTTTAATTTCAAATTCAATCAGCGGACCACTTTATGTTTAAGTTATATGTTGATTTTATAAATATACCTTGTATTGAAAGATATGTGGGGAAAATAAAAACTGATTTTAAATAATAACTTGACTTATCATTAGAATCCAACTTTTAACTCAACTAGTAAATTAATCACGTTAAGTACGATGAATAATGGACATTTTGCGAACTGGACATTCTGCGAATTGGACATTCTGCGAACTGGACATTCTGCGAATTGGACATTCTGCGAACTGGACATTCTGCGAAATGGACATTCTGCGAACTGGACATTTTGCGACCGTTGGACATTTTGCGAATTGGACATTCTGCGCCTAAACGGCGGAGGCATCACAGTCTGTAGAGATTGTGGGGGAGGCGGGGGTGGCGGCGCAGTCACCAGGGGTGGCGGCGCGGTCACCAGGGGCGGCGGCGGAGGAGGCGGCTGCGTCACATACTTATGCGGTGGGACGCCGTCCATTCTCGACATGGCATTGTTTGAAGCAGCAGCTGCTATGGCTGCATTCATAGCATTGTGCCTTTCCATCAACACTCGGGGCAACTGGCCAGTCGTACGAAAAAGATTCTCTTCTTCCTTCGACGCATGTAAATATGTACAGTTTGGTAAAGTACATCCTGTGCGATTTTGAAAGTTGTGGCAAAAATTTATTATTGTCCTCATTTCTTCTATTGTGCACTCGTGTCTAAATTTGCATTGGCCGTGTTTATTGCATATACCCCACACATAATTCCTACACACATCGACGTGAGAGTCTGACGAAGGCGCATTCCGTATGCGCGGGTCTGTTAATGCAGCGAATCGCACCGGTGCCGTGGTATTTACGGACGGCTGGCGGCCATTTTGTTCACTACGCGAAGTCATTGTCTGAAAACATTTAGTTTCTTGTTAAAATCTTAGCAAACATATATATGGGCTATGAAAATCAAACCCGTAACTGTTGGCAATCGTATATTTTAGAAAAATATTTAGTTTTACAACAATTATGCGGAGCGCACACGCGTTGTCCTTAGCCGGTCTCTCGCACCTCGCCATTTTTTCTCCCTCTCGCTCACACGTCTTCCTTCCCATTCACTCACACTCGGATACACCATACTTACAAACTCATTAAACCTTTCATACGTTCCGATACATGCCATTCCCACATTCGGCCATCCTGCAGCTATGTCTGTCCTCAGACATTCATCCCCTTATCACACACTAGCAGATCATTACAAAACCTATAACAACATCAACATCATGAAACTTAAATAAAACTTATGAGTAAACAACATACACTTTAGTTTAGAACTATTAGTTTAACATTTAAATTTTTAAGCAACTTTAAACAAATTAGGTTCGTATTATTCTTATCATAAAGTAAACCATTATCTTTTTTTTTTCTTCAAATGACCAAACTGGTAAATATAATGAAAAACAATCTCAGAGATTAAAAATAGTAGTAACACAACAACAAATTACAATCTTAAAATACAATATTAGGGCTTCCACCTAATAACACTTACATTCATCATCACTATTCATACACAAAATACAATAACTCACTTACCAAGGTACTAGATTTCTATGACACTTCATACTTAGATGGGCCAAGGCTTCATATGGTCAGAGGAAGTTGTGGTCTTGTTGGGTCCCTCAGCCTGTGGGTCTGCCTTCTCCACATCAAATCTATTTTTCCTCTTGATTTTTGTAACTCTGTACGGCCCCAAAAACTTAGGTTTGATCTTCATACCCGTTCCAAACTGTGTACGCTTTATAGCAACTATATCTCCTTCTGAATACTGCCTGCACTCCTTCCTTTTCTTATTGTAATTCTTCATATTTTCATTTTGTACTTTTTGTATCTGTATTTTTGCATTTTTCCTTAGCTCTTCTCTATAGTGAGCAAAGTCATCTCGTTCTTCCTGTAACAATAACTCATAGAGTTCACAGTCTGCTTTTCTCATCATCTTTGTTCCCATCAATAGTTCAAATGGTGATGTATTTATACTCCTCTGGTGAGTGCTATTCAAAGCTCTTTGCAACTTATTGACATGTTTGTACCATTGTGTGGGCTGTTCTATAGATAACTTAGTCAAAACTGAAATAAGGGTTCTGTGAACCCGTTCCACTTGCCCATTTCCTCTAGGTACTCCTGTTGTGATCTTAATATGCTGTATACCTTCATTTTCGCAGTACTGAGCAAAGTCTTTACTTGTAAATGCTGTTCCGTGATCTGAGATTATTCTTTTTGGGTTTCCAAATGTTTGTTGGTGAATTTCCAGCTTATTAAGGACTTCTTGTGTTCCCGTGGACTTCGTAGGAAAAATCCAAACGAATTTCGTGAATCCGTCAATTATGGTTAGGATATGGTTGTATTTCTTATTTGTCTCTGTCATGGGTCCGATGTAATCTATATGAAGTGTGTAGAAAGGCACATCCTCTTTTTCTATTGGATTCAAAAATCCTTCCTGCTTCCCTTCTTTCCTGGATGCCAAAAGACAAGGGATACATGTAGAAATGCAATCTTCTATCTTCTTCTCTAATTTCTCTATATAGTAATCTTTACAAATTAATTCCATGGTCTTCTTTTTAGAAAAATGGCCATTTTCATGAGCTCTTCTGATTATACTTATTTCCATTTGTTGTGGTACAGCTAAACGTCGCTCTACACCTTTACATAGCAAGCCGTTTTGCAAGTAGAAATCTTTGTATGGCTTTTGGTCTTTAAGTATGTCAATTATCGCTTTGAGACCATCGTCAATTTCCTGGGCTCTTCTTAATTCTTGATGGATATCAGTAGATATCGCCGCTATGTATGGGTTTCGACTCAATGCGTCTGCATGTCTCATTCTCGACCCTGATCTGTGTTCTATTTTGAAATCGTAGTCTTGTAAGAACAAAATCCATCTTGAAACTCTTGGCGATAGTGCCATTTCTTTTTTGTTAATAGTCATTTCAAAAGCTTTACAATCAGATACTATCTTGAAGTGTCTTCCAAAGACATAGTGTCTAAATTTCTTTATTCCCTCTATTACAGCCAATACTACAAGTTCATAACTTAGATATTTGCTTTCAGCGTCAGTAGTTTTTCGACTCATGTAATGTACCGGATGCAGCTCACCATTACAATCTTTTTGCATCAAGATAGCAGCGTATGCAACACTTGAAGCGTCAGTGTGCAGTTCAGTTTCAGCATTTCGTTCATAAATCTTCAACACTGGATTACTTGACAATATTTTCTTTAATATTGCGAATACTTTTCTATGTTCTTCATTAAACTCAAACTTGTTCTCTTTTCGTAACATATTGGTTAGTGGAGATGCAATCATAGCATAATCTTCTAAACTTTCTGAAATATGAACATAATCCGAGGAAACTGTGTAGTTGCTTCACATTCTTAGGCTCAGGGAATTTCATGACAGCATCAGTCTTCCCTGGCGATGGCATCACTACACCGTCCTGTATGACATGTCCCAAGTATTCGACTCTTCTCACCAATAGTTGTGATTTTTTCCAATTAATCTGTAGTCCATATTCTGATGCAATTTGTAAAACTTCTTGTAATCTGTTTAATGCTTCTGGCTCGTCCTGGGCTGGAATTATTAAATCGTCGATGAATACAAGAACAAAACCTTTTGTTATCAAATCTCTAAAGATTATCGAGATGAATCGGGTGAAAACCTTTGGACATGTGGCTAAGCCAAAAGGAGCCCTTAAAAATTCATACTGCCCCTTCATAGTGACAAATGAAGTATACTTTATTGACTCTTTGTTTACCAACAAGTGAAAAAAACCATTTTTTAAATCGAGCGCTGAAAATACCCTAGCATTAGCTAACCTGTCAATGTGGTCGTCTATGAGTGGTAAGGGGTACTCATCTCTCAACATTTTCTTGTTTATCTGTCTGTAATCAACACATATTCGTAAAGAACCATATTTTTTGCGAACAAGCACTAAAGGACTAGCATATTCTGAGTAGCTTACCCTTATTATTCCATCTTCCAACCATTGCTGTATTTGAATATCAACTTCTTCTTGTTCTTTATACAAGATGCGTCGTGGGCGTTGAGCAACAGGGATGTCGTCTTTCATCGTAATCTTCAGCTGGATCGGAGCTTCTTTCGTTTGGCAAGGCTGGTAATCCTCAACCAACTTAACCACCTCCTGTCTGATGCCCTCGTCTGCCACATACCCTAAGAATCAGAAACACACGTAAAAACACAACATTCACTCATCCAATCGTTCGGTTTCATCCATACCGTTCCGTCTTTCATAATTGTTGTTACATTTTGTAGGAAATCGTGCCCTAATATTATTTTATATGGTATACAATCGTTAGGTAATACATAGAAAGATACACTATCGTAATTTTGTCCATCTATTTCCACAGCCGTCGTAAATTGTCCACACGTACTCACTTTCGATGATCCAAGTCCAGACAACGTTAGCTTATTGTTTTTGTTACACTCCGGCGCGCCTATCGCGTTAAAACAGTCTATTGTTATCAAATTTACGTCACTACCCGTGTCGATCAAGGCATAGATCGAGTTTTCTCTTCGTATTTTCAACAACTTCACCGGTTTTCTTTCTACGATCGGTTTGTTTACATCGCTGTCGGCAACAATTCCCGTCTTGTAAATGTCAGCTTCGCCATGACAGTGCACTTTCGCCGCCATGTTGCCGCCGCAGCCAATCGGAGAGCTTGAGTCGCTATCGTCAATGCTGCCAACCTCACGCGCCGCTACCGTCGCGCCCCCTTCCGTCATCGTGACAAAACTCTGCCTCTTCGTTTTTTCGTCGGCAAACGTCGTTTGGTTTCGTGTCTTCGCAGGGCACTGCATTGAAATATGGCCGAACTCGTTACAATGGAAGCATTTTCGGCCATTTTGTCTATTCGGACAATCTTCGGATGCATGACTTTTATCGCCGCAATTGTAGCACCGTTTCACACCGTAGCTTGTATTTTCCGTGGGAAAACGCTCGCGCTGCTGCTGATAATGTGCAGGATTTGGCTTGCTATAGCTCCGGTTACTGTTCGCGTACCGTGGTTCCCGCGCTTCACTTGCACACATTTTCTCTTTGACCGTTTCGTACACTTTGAGCTTATCTTTTAGGTCACTGTAGGTACTCACGCCGTATAACATGACTTTATTGATTTCTTTGTCTTGAATACCGTCTACTATATACTTTATAGCGACATAATCAGGCATTTTACCCCTTTTTCCCAGCTCCTTCATAACTATCATATAGTCAAGGCATGATTCACTTTTTGATTTCTTTCTTCTGCTCATAAGCTCATGGATTGCTTTTATATCGACGGTGTCGGGGAATTCCTTGTTTATCGCCGCTTTTAGGTCTTCCCATGTCTTGTAAATCTTTTCGGAGCGCAGCCACAGGGCCGCTGTGGCGGTCAGGGAACGACGGGCAATTAATAATTTTTGCGTTTCGCTCCATTCGAAAATTTCAGAATTATCTTCAATATCCTGAATCCACCTTGAAACAGGATACGTGTTGTCTTGAGCGTGTTCCACCTCGTGTTCGTCGTTCATCGTAATCGTCGTAAAGCTGGTGTTTGCTCATCCGTTTAGCGTCTTTCGCCATCGTAGACTGGAAATAATGAAGTCGTGGAGTACTTTTCGTACCGACGCACTCAGCCACGCCACGTGCTGCCGTATCGTATCTTTCTTTTGGCTCGTCGTCGTCGTACTTCCTGATCCCGGACGAGCCCCCACAATATATGGGCTATGAAAATCAAACCCGTAACTGTTGGCAATCGTATATTTTAGAAAAATATTTAGTTTTACAACAATTATGCGGAGCGCACACGCGTTGTCCTTAGCCGGTCTCTCGCACCTCGCCATTTTTTCTCCCTCTCGCTCACACGTCTTCCTTCCCATTCACTCACACTCGGATACACCATACTTACAAACTCATTAAACCTTTCATACGTTCCGATACATGCCATTCCCACATATATTATCGAAGAAAGTAGCTTTTAGGTAAATTTACTTACAATTATAGTTTTAAGTCAGCAACTGTGTCTTAGGTGTAAATCCTTTTTCACATCCCCGCCTCACCACATCCAACACTCCCTTTTTATATTTTGGTCTAGGTATCTTGATTACCACTTGGCTGAGCGTTGAGGCATAATAAATCCATTTTGATAGATTATAAAAATACCTGACACCACCACCACTACCCTACCACTTCAAAATAATAAATTTGCGCCTATGTAATAGAATAACTCAAGCCATTTGTAACTACTAGCCAGTGTTGCCGCTAGTCACTCAAGAAAAAGTCCGAAACTGAACTGATTCAAAAATTACCCGAAATTACCCGTTTAGTAGATTTTTTTGTTATATAAAAAAGGTACGGTTTATTTTTACATGCGGTACGTTTATAAAAATTAACATACATTATTAACACTTGTTGATTTTCAACTGATTTATGTCTTCTAAATATGTAAGCTAAAAAAGAAAATAATTTTAATCATTTGGATTATTTTATGTAGTTTTTACGTAAGTATGATTTTGTTAATATAATCAATTGAAAATTTATAAAAAGAAAAATGAAATAAGTAAGTACCTACAATATTTTGCTGATAAACAATATTAAGTAAGTACCTTTTTTTTCAGAAAATATCATATTTTCAGTTATTATCTTTAAAAATAAACAAAATTTGCCTTTTAACACGATTTTTCTTACTGTGCGTTTGGATATCTGACAAAATTCCCAAAATCCCAACACTTCAAATTCCTTAAATTATGATATTGATAGATGCACTGTTACAAAAATCGTGTTATACTTGATTTTTCATAGAAAGGAAAAAGATAATTATTTTTAACTACCAACTAGCCCATGAACTTCTCTAACTTGATAACAAAGAACAACACATCAATCACAATGCTCAGATAGATTTAACTCGTTATTAGGAACAAAGTGAGGTGGTTACCTTGTGTAAACGTGTATGTAATGTAGTCGCAAAAATACTCAAAATAAAATTACGCGGCAGTAACCGTTACCCAGAGACTACCCGCTCAAAGCCTAAATTACCCGAAATCGGGTAAAAATACCCGAAACGGTCAATTTTTTTTTCTCTTTTATTTGATGGCTTCGTGCGATAGCACATTTAGCCAGTGTCAAAGTAATTTTTCTTTCAAGTAATACATAAATAAACAATATTTCCTTCTTCCTCCAGTAATGATGATGAATGTTAATAGAAATGAGAAGTGAGAAATGATATACCCCCCAACCCCTAAAGTATCTCAGTAAAGATGTGGAGCTTTACTAAATGCACAGTGTTAAAAACTTACAGTGGTCCAACGCCTTTGAAGTTGCGCGAAATGCCGCCATCGTCTAGACCTTCGTCATTTTCTCAGGGTTATCACATAATTTTTTAGTCTATTTCGTATTTTGCTTATTGGTAGGTAGGTTTATGTATGTCAGGATCCTTAAGTAAAAGAAAATTAAGATTACAAAAAGATTTATTTTTAACAAAAAAACATTATTTTTTATTTAACACAAAAAGTTTAATTTTTTCACTGTATTTTATAAGTATATGATTCAGCTTCAGTGCAGCAATTAGCACTTAAACAATAAAAAAGAGTAAAAAAAAAGTTAAAAAAATAAATAAAAAAAACAATACTAGTATAAGAATGTGTAGTAAGAATACGTTTTTGTGTTAAATCTAGGACTACATTACCTAAAATATTAACGTTTGGGCTAGTTTAACATTTTCTGAAGATTTGTTAAATGAAGCAACTATAAATATTTTTCGCTCTTCACACCAGTCCCATATAGCTTTTGCGACTGAATTTAGATGTGGGAACTGGATACCTCCCATGCGATTTATATAGCTGACTGCAGTAGTGTTATCTACTCTAAGCAATAATTGACAATTGTAACATTTTTTACCAAATATCTTATGAGCAAAGTAGGCCGCTAGTAATTCGAGTTGATTAATGTGTAATTTCTTTTCACTATTAGTCCAACGACCACTAGCTGTTTGCTCGTTACATACTGCCCCCCATCCCGTTGTTGAGGCGTCAGAGAATATTTCTAACAAGTAACTATCATTCCTAATTCTATGTACGGAATGATCAATTACACTTGTCCACCAATCCAAATCGTAAACTCATGTATTTTTCATAGTCATTATGACCTAATAATTGAATAAACTTACATCGTTCTAATTCTTTTGTATGCAGCCAACCATATTCAATCGCAGGGCAGGCAGATATTAATAAACCTATTAGTTGTGCGAATGTCCTTATTTTAAACCGTTTAAGTTTTCTAAGGTTTTCAATTTCTATTTTAATACGAATTCTCTTTTCCGGAGGTATTGTAATCTGCCATTTATGCGTGTCTATTATAAATAAAACCTAAATAACGACAGTTCTTTGAGGGTATTTTTACACTTTTCAACATTTGTGTTTTTGTACTTTTTACTTCATTAATAATAAACCCTAGGGCTTTTAAAACAGACTGAGTGATATCAATATTTTGTAAACAATCTGTATATGTAATTCCTGTCAAAAATAAATCGTCTAAGTAAATGTTTATATAATTTTTTTAACGCAAATTTTGTTGCGAACAAATTACAAAAACACAAATGTTGAAAAAATTTCCACGAGCAGGGTTTGCACCTGCACCCTTCTGACATACCGGGTCAGGTGCTCTTCCAATTGAGCTATCGTGGTTCTAACCAGCCCGCCGAAATTATTCAACACTATTTACTTTTTACTTTGAAAGCCAAAGGCGCCCATTCAATGTTAACAATTACCGTCATTAACATCCGATCATAATATTTTTACAAATACTAAAGATCAGTTAAGAAGTAGGCAAGCTGTTTATAAATGTTTATATAATTTTTTTAACGCAAATTTTGATGCGAACAAATTACAAAAACATAAATGTTGAAAAAATTTCCACGAGCAGGGTTTGAACCTGCACCCTTCTGACATACCGGGTCAGGTGCTCTTCCAATTGAGCTATCGTGGTTCTAACCAGCCCGCCGAAATTATTCAACACTATTTACTTTTTACTTTGAAAGCCAAAGGCGCCCATTCAATGTTAACAACTACCGTCATTAACATCCGATCATAATATTTTTACAAATACTAAAGATCAGTTAAGAAGTAGGCAAGCTATTTATAAATGTTTATATAATTTTTTTAACGCAAATTTTGTTGCGAACAAATTACAAAAACACAAATGTTGAAAAAATTTCCACGAGCAGGGTTTGAACCTGCACCCTTCTGACATACCGGGTCAGGTGCTCTTCCAATTGAGCTATCGTGGTTGGTGTGGTATTGGAAGAGCACCGTATTGCACAGTATTTGTAAAAATATTATGATCGGATGTTAATGACGGTAGTTGTTAACATTGAATGGGCGCCTTTGGCTTTCAAAGTAAAAAGTAAATAGTGTTGAATAATTTCGGCGGGCTGGTTAGAACCACGATAGCTCAATTGGAAGAGCACCTGACCCGGTATGTCAGAAGGGTGCAGGTTTAAACCCTGCTCGTGGAAATTTTTTCAACATTTGTGTTTTCGTCTAAGTAAATTGACAAGATATATCCCAAAGAACGTAGCAATTTGACAACTGGTTTCATCAGTTTTGTAAATATAAATGGAGCTGTACAGATACCAAATGGAAGAACATTGAATTCATACAAATTATTGTTTACAATTAATCGAAGGTATTTTCGAGATTCCAGATGAATTTTAATTAAAAAGTAGGCATCTCTTAAATCTAAAGTAGCTATAAAAGAGTCTTTAGATATAAGTTTGAGAACAGTTCGAATATCCTCTAATTTAAAATGTTGTGATTTCATGAATTTATTTAAACTTACAGATTTAATATTAATCATTTCTTGCCATTTGGTTTCGGTACTAAAAATATGCGAGATATGTATTGATCAGAACACAGTTCACATTTAGATATTGCTCCAACAGAAACTAAGTTATTAATTGTCTCTTTTACATGAATTTTTTCCAAGTCTGTGAAGTTAGTTACAGTCGGTAATTGAGATTGTTGAACTGGACGTTCAAATTTTAATTTGTAACCATTAATCCATGATAAAATGTTAGGATCACATGTTATAATTGACCATTGCTTATAAAAAAACGCAAGCCTGCCGGCGTAACGTACCGACTCTACTGGGGTTGCTGGTTCGGCGCTGGCCGATGTGAGTAATTCATTGTCGACATCCCGCGGCGAGGTGGTGGTGCGTTGCGAGCTGCTGGCAGCTGGAAGCGTGGCAACGGGCCCGGTGGCTGCCTGCGAACTGGAGCCCACGCCTTCCAGTTTAAATGCTTGTTTGGTACATTTGCAGACGTTTTCAAGGTTTCAACCAAATTGTTTCCAAACAAATATTTATCAATTTTTGAAAGTGACAATTGGTCTTTTAAGTCCTTTTTTACTGAGTATAGACATAAGTTCCGTCTTGCTTCGGATTCTGAATGCTGAGTATCACAAAATATTCGGCCAATATTCATGAGTTCTTTAATTAACTCGGTATTTTTCTCAGAAGCACTAATCTGATCTGATATTACTTTACTTAGGCATGAAATGCCAGCTGCAATCTGTTTTTGTCTGGACTCAATGGCCTTGTCTCTTTTGGTGACTTGTTCGGTAACAGCGGCTTTTATTTCAGCATTAAGCTGTGGTGCGGCTATGTTTACACAATTTTCCGGCACTAGGTACTTTTTGAGTAGCTCTTTCCGAGCATCTTTGCTTAAGCCGAAAGTGGCTATATGATTGAATTGGCAACTAGGCCAAGTCTTTGTTAATATTAGTTCCATATTAGACGATTAACGACGGATCTTCGCCCAAAATGTTTAGGATGTCTACATCAGGGGCAGACGAAAGACCACTAGGGCCAGCTTCAACATCTTGAGGAACCTCTGCGATGTGTATATTTTGAGGTATTTCGATAGTGCCAGTCTCCAAATCAATAGTTTCAACTTGCTCCGCTGAGTTCTGATTTGTTTCAAGGCCTGAAACAATATTTAACGGTCTCTTAGACTTTGCTAACGTTTATTTTAAATAGAAACGGTAAAAATATTGATAAGGGAAAAGAGAAAAAAAATATACAATTTCGGGTAGTTGTGAAAAAAGAAAAGCAAATGTTTTCTTTTTAGTTTAGTGTTAAACTTCGATTATATAATCAGTAAAATATGAAACATTAAGATTATGTGCAAATTTTTTGGTTTACGAACCATAAAGGATTTTTAGACATTGCGGGATAGCCCCAATCTTCATAATATTTTTCAGCCATACCGTGTGTCGAGATAGATAGGTTACTCTGATGCACGTTTAAATTTTAATCAGACAGTAATTGCGTCGAGACAGTCCCTCAAACTACTCTGATGCAATCTATTAACATCATGCGTCAAGATAGTCCCAAAGACTACTCTGTGCATGAAAAAACAATTGTTATCTATATTAGAAGTGAAAGACACTTGCTACGAGTTAGTCCCTCAGACTACTCTGATGCAAATTTATAAGTAAGTTGTTTAGTGCACTTATGGAGAGAAAAAACAACGTAATTGTAAGTACTTACTGTTGGAGTTTTCCTGAATATCAGGTGTAGGAGCTCTCGATGAATTAGATGATGAACTGGAGGATCGACTAGAAGATGATGAAGAACTTAACGATAAAGTATTTTTATTACGCCGCGAGCGTTTAACCTCCTTCTCTAATTTCTTTAATTTTTTTGCAATAAACTCTTGATTGCGAAAAACGTGTGAAGTGGATGAGCACTAAATTGCGAATGAGGCCTAGCAGTGGTGCCGGAGCGCGGCAGCCGGCAAGCATTTATGACAGGTAGATGGCGCCATTGAGTTTAACTTTATAAAAATGGAAGGCGCCAAATGAATATCCTATAGTGTTGCTAGTGCAAAATAATTTATTTTCTCAACTTTAGTGCTGAGGTGGTGTCACTACCGCGTTACTTACTACATTGTGTCTTATAATACCTTAATGTTACTAATCTTGAGAACGAAGCACGAGTATAATTTCTATGAAAAAGTCTGTCATTTTCTGCGGGGGACGAGGTAAACGTACACAAATACAGTTCACACTGATGCATTTTTCAATGACGTCGCTACGCACGCAAACTACAAAATTAATAAACACTAGCATAAACTAGAGGCACACTAATATATTCACACACAGGGATATCCTGTCCGTCCTAAGTGTGAAACATATGGAGACGCCACATTGATCTGTACAAAAAATTGCTTATACAAATATACATTGAATCGACACATTTATTACAGATATATACTTATCTCTTTTTAACTAACCATTTGTGGTGTATGAAAAAAGAGACATAATATTTGCTTTGTACTCATTTTGGCAACATTTTTGAGTGACGTCACGAGCTTTTTGATGCGTGCCGGCGTCGCCATCAGTGTTTCCACAATGAGGGGAAATTTCCCTTTTGAGGGGAAATTAGGGTCCAGAGGAGAAGAAAAAGGGGAAAGAGATGAAAAGGGGAAATCATGGCTTAATGCTCTAAACTAAAGCCTAACCAAAAAAATAAAAATGCCTCGCCATAAGGCGGAAAATTTCGGAATTAATTTCTGTGTGGAATACTATGTGTTAAAAAAAAAGATACAGTGGCGACACCAATGCAGATTTAATATATAACTGGTAAGGCTATAAATAAGAATACGAATGTTGAATTATACTTTATTTATGCTTAGTCTAATTTTTTTGGATTTGCTTGCAGTTGCATTTATCCTGTACAAACTTGAGGTGTGGTATTTCAAACTGATTTTAATTTCAAATCTAACGGAACAATGAGCGAACCACAGACTACGGATGTAGGTAGGCAGATTATTAGTATGCATGGAATAAGATAAGACAAATAAAAATGATACGATAATCTTTATGATATGAGTGACCATTGAGCAGATTTTGGGTTGGATTTAGAAATAAGTCGCCTGAATCTGAGGAAACTGAATATGTATGGGGGCTCAGGAAAGCTCGTCAAAGATCCCGTAAAACAATTTCGGCTGCCGGAGTTACGATTGAATTAATTTTTAAAATTCATATGAAATGTACTGTGAATGCGTGAAACAAAACGTATTTTCGATACATTTTTAGTCTAAGCTGTTTTTGAAATTTTTGAAGTACCTATTAAAACGCGTGAAACGATACGCCAATCCGCCATTTTGAACGTAGCTTTGACATTTTTGACAGCGTCAAATTGCGTCATTCCGATCAAATTTATGTGAATGGGCCCTGCTGTTTCTTTTTGTTTATTTTCTACGACTTGGCTACATTTTCTGGACACTGATTATTATTATATTTATGACAAATAGTGACAGAATTGTATGTCAACCCCGACTCCACGTGGTATTAGTCTGCCCTACCCCTAGTGCCTTACAAATAAACAAATAATAAGGTTCAAATAGTTATTCCGTGTTTTGTCTCTTTCGCTCTAATTTGAAATGACGTTTACATGATAGGAACAAAACACGGAACAACTATTCGGAGCTTATTCTTTGTTTATTTGTAAGGCAGTACTAGTGTACTCGGTATGGCTGAAAAATATTATGAAGATTGGGGCTATCCCGCAATGTCTAAAAATCCTTTATGGTTCGTAAACCAAAAAATTTGCACATAATCTTAATGTTTCATATTTTACTGATTATATAATCGAAGTTTAACACTAAACTAAAAAGAAAACATTTGCTTTTCTTTTTTCACAACTACCCGAAATTGTATATTTTTTTTCTCTTTTCCCTTATCAATATTTTTACCGTTTCTATTTAAAATAAACGTTAGCAAAGTCTAAGAGACCGTTAAATATTGTTTCAGGCCTTGAAACAAATCAGAACTCAGCGGAGCAAGTTGAAACTATTGATTTGGAGACTGGCACTATCGAAATACCTCAAAATATACACATCGCAGAGGTTCCTCAAGATGTTGAAGCTGGCCCTAGTGGTCTTTCGTCTGCCCCTGATGTAGACATCCTAAACATTTTGGGCGAAGATCCGTCGTTAATCGTCTAATATGGAACTAATATTAACAAAGACTTGGCCTAGTTGCCAATTCAATCATATAGCCACTTTCGGCTTAAGCAAAGATGCTCGGAAAGAGCTACTCAAAAAGTACCTAGTGCCGGAAAATTGTGTAAACATAGCCGCACCACAGCTTAATGCTGAAATAAAAGCCGCTGTTACCGAACAAGTCACCAAAAGAGACAAGGCCATTGAGTCCAGACAAAAACAGATTGCAGCTGGCATTTCATGCCTAAGTAAAGTAATATCAGATCAGATTAGTGCTTCTGAGAAAAATACCGAGTTAATTAAAGAACTCATGAATATTGGCCGAATATTTTGTGATACTCAGCATTCAGAATCCGAAGCAAGACGGAACTTATGTCTATACTCAGTAAAAAAGGACTTAAAAGACCAATTGTCACTTACAAAAATTGATAAATATTTGTTTGGAAACAATTTGGTTGAAACCTTGAAAACGTCTGCAAATGTACCAAACAAGCATTTAAACTGGAAGGCGTGGGCTCCAGTTCGCAGGCAGCCACCGGGCCCGTTGCCACGCTTCTAAGTGGGTTGCTCATAAAAAATAGGGGTCAGCAAACTGATTTTGTACTTGAGCAACAATTAAATACAGACAACCTTCTTTCTAGCTGTTATCCAGTAAAATTTCAATGAGAATTGAGATTCTATATTATATTTTGGCAACGGAAACTGATGCCCAACACTGCTGCATGCAGTGTCAAACTAAAACACTGTAATTTAAGCCAGTGTTATTTTTTAAACTTATAAACTGTGCTTACTATAAAGTTTATAAAGTAATAACTTGGTAACACAAAATACAGCGTTTTGGTTTGGCACATTAGTGCTGCTATGATATGTTAACGAGGAACAGGTGTTTTTGAAACAGTTGCTATACACTACAATGATGTCAATTAAGTACAAATTAAATCACACAATCAATGATGGTAAAAGATCTTTGTCTTAGATGAATGATTGGTCTCGCTGCGCTGGGCTAGACCGCCGGCGTACTTGTTAAATGCGGCAAAAATACTACGCCGACCGAATGTTTTGTTAAATTTTGGTCATAAACCGAAGTAAAATGCTAGTTTGCGTAGTTAAACTGTGTAAAAATAATACTACAAGAAATAAGGACATCGTTCTTACACACACTACAATATTGAGTTGCCGCATTCACAGAGCTATTGTTTCTAGGTAGTGTGATATCTAGTCGAGCGCAGCAAGACCAATCATTTATCTAAGATCTTTGTGTTCTTCTTTTATTTATGGCATGTTTTGTGTCTACTGCTGAACACAATTCCGTCAATATTACATAGGTAGCCAATACACAGAAGGATTTGTATGGGATAAATTATAGTATTGTTTTTAAGCAAACTTATGTTGCTTATAATTCTTGGTATTTGACAGATCAGTTGTTGTCAGTCACCAGCAGAAATTCCTAGTACCAATAATACAAAGGTGACAAAAGGTAAGTATCCATACAAGACCAGTGGCTTCCCAGACATACTAACTACACATAACATACACAACACTTAAAGATGGCTAACAACTTACACAAAACCACTTAAACACATGTTGCTTACAAAAACTAAAGAAAATTCACTAAAACACCTGTTTCTTTCTTATGTTATTGATTGCAACCTTTGCAACATTTGTTGTTCACAGTATATCTGAAGAAACACGATGGTTAACCTTTGAGAATACTTCAACACATGGTTTTATAGCCAACCTTACACTAGATTTTTCTGTTGTCTAATCCCATTACATAATGACAAATCAAAGTCTTTCATACAAGTTCTTTGTAATATTAAAGAAGTACTGTAACCAATTACAATTTTATAAAATCGAATAATGACAGATTCACTGTCACAAAAATTAAACAATGCTTAAATCAATTATTTGTTGTGTACCATTTAAGGCCTTCAAATTAAACCCCTGTTACAGATCTACTTGCATTTATTTTACATATTAATTTTATTTTAATGTTTGTGCTGATATTTAGAATCTTTGCAGGGTCACAGGGGACTCCCTATGACCACAGATCCTGGCAATTATATTAATGTGTAAAATTAATGCGAGTAGATCCATAAGAGTAGTTATATTATAATGTGTAAGTGTTCACATAAACTTTAGAAAACAGTACATTAAGGGCTGTTGGACAGTGATCTAGTTAATTTACTTTCAATGTACCATAACTGGTACATTAAATATGGATGTTAGTCATCCCATATCTCGTGGTTGGGATCGGTTTCTGGTAGATACTCCTTCTGCAAAATCGGGCGTGGAGTTGTCAAAGCACCGGTAATGCTCACTGGTCTGTCTTCAGGGAATACGAACTCCTTGGAAGGGCAGGTAATAACGTGCGTCCTCATCTGGTCTTCGGGAAGCCGGTGCGTCGCGTTGTAAGGGCAGACGTGGAGCTGAGGATATTTCTCCTGGCATTTGATTATGTGCGCTTGCAAACGCGAGCGAGGGACGCGGTGCGTAGCTTCGTAAGGGCAGGATACGAACGGGTCGTCCATTGTTCGTTGTAATGTGCCCGGAAACCTGAGACGTAAACATTTTAATAGGTTTGGTTGAACGTTTTCCGAGAAAAGTATTTAGTTTCAATCTGTAGTTACTTACCTAGTAGAAAATTTGTTGGAGCACAGCAACTACGTATACATTTATAATAAAAGATTATTGAAGTGAGTTATGTAGAGAAACTTAATTTAGTTGGTAATAACTTTTTCCAACAGCCGCCGCGCCGGCCGCCACAGCACGCCTTGCCGTTACCGCGATAAACATTAATAAATAAATTCAGAATTTTCGGCAAAAAGATCTAGCTTATACAACCTAATTTGATGTTTGTTTGATGATCATTTTGATTTTGTGATTTTATTTATTGAATGAAATAATGAAATACACTTACACTCTCAAGGAAGTAAAGTTATTGTTTATTCTTAAGGTAAAAGTAAAAATCTGCTTCCCGCGAACGCGAATATTAAAAGAATATTTTTTGGCCACTTACTGTTAACGACTACTCGTGTCGTAATTATTTGTTTTCCATACAAATGCATAAGACTTAAGAGGTATTCATTTTACGTAAGTTTCAAATATTGCAAATGCAAAACCACTACCTACCAGGCTAAAAGTGGCTAAACGCCAGTATTGCCGTATTAACCACTTTGTGGCTAGATCTAGCGGATTTTCAACGGTTTTAGCCAAAAAATAATCAATTTTAGCCACCAAAATTAATCTAGCTACTTCCAGCTACTTTTGGTAATTTTTTAGATTATTACTGTCGGAAGTCGATCGAGTAAGTCATTTTAAAGAAATCTGTGGATAATGCCTTTTACTGAGTAGGTTACACCCGCAGTTGTAATCTATGATTGGGGTTTCCCTAAATGTTTTTTTTTTCCGTACCTAATTCAGATTCGATGGAATGAAAATGTAATACGTTATTTTATTACTATATTGATAACAATTTTTTTTTAACATTTGTGTTTTTGTAATTTTCACAACAAAATTTGCGTTAAAAATTATATAAAGAATACAAAAACATTTTACTATATTGATATTGAGCCTAGTTTGTTTGTATAGTCGACAATGAAATTGTTTTACCACCTTAGAAGTGAATTTTGTTGGCATATAATAAAACAACAAGTTCCATTTTTGTATAAAAGACCAAGTGACAGATACGTTGTCATCATTGACAATGAGCCTTAGCAAAATTTTATTGTAATGGAAGTTTTTGTCAAAAGTGATAAAGCTATTTCATGGTCGACTATACAAAGTCAATAGGTACATACTACTCCAGTCATAATGTACCGAAACAATATCATTGTTGCACTCAAGTTTGTGTTGTCATGTAGAAATATTGCTGCTAAAAATTATGATTTGCATAAGCAGAGAGAATCCAAAAACACTAATCTGTGAACTAATCACAAAAAATATTATATATTCCTGTTTATTAAATAATAATGGCAGGCCTCCAACAAGGTGGACCGACGATCTACGTTTGGAAGACGCTTCTAAAATATCGACTGCACGCTGGTCTTCTTTGTTGTATTTGTTGATTGGACTGGCAACAGTGTTCGGTTAAGTTGTCAAAATAAGTAGCTTCTTTTAAAAATTAGATAAAAAATATTTTAATTGCATATTTATTACTAAATTTGTAATACGTGACTAAATTAAGTGACAAATAACGCCTACTAGCGTTTACTCTGACAAAAGTTGTATAATTTTTAAATTATTTGTAAATGTAATTTCCCAACTGTCATCGCCAACTGATTGATAAATAGTTTGCTTAAAGTTGTTATAAAACAACTTTTGCTGTGGACTGCAGCAACTAAAACCGGGGAAGTATTGTTTTCATTCTATTTATTATAGCTACTGTCTAGTAACTTATGTGTAAAACTTCCGTAACCACTTCATTCGATTTCTAAGTGTCAATGTATTAGGCCAATTCATTGTTATTTTTCAACATAATAAAAACATTAATAGATGTGCATCTAAACTGCAAAAGTGACATTGGAATTTCGGTGTACATAATCTAACTAACCTAATAAAGAAATTGCAACTGTACTGTAAAAATCAGTACCAACTACATAGCAGCCTACCTATTTGTTTTTCTTCATATTTTGTCTTTCATTCCGTTTCTGTACCAATAATACTTAAAACCTAATTTGTTTTAATTGTAGATCAGTAGAATTAATTAATAATTACAACACAAAAGCTATTAGCCCCTTTTATTTCTATTTGTATGTGTGTGATACATCTACCCCCACTAGTTAAAAATTATAATTGAAATTTATGATATTCTTACTAGCTTCTTACAAAAAGTAAATAAACAAATAAATTTGCAATAAATAAGATTTTAACCATTTGTTTACAAATTTCAGGTGAAAATAAACCTCATACTTAACAAAATGCTGACCCGTAAGGCTGCTACACAAAGTACTGAGCTAAAGCTTAGACAGGCACTTCAGGTGCTTAAAGTATCCCAGGAATCATACAATCAGCTGTTACGGGAGAGGGATGAGAGTGAGATGGAAATAAAATCCATAATTGACAAAAACTCACAGCTCAAAAATGAATTAGGCCAACTACACATTCAACATCAAGATGTGCTTCACCAGCGTGACCAACTTCAAGATGTGATCTCCACCTTTGAGCAGCAATACAACACCTATGAGAGGGCACTGGACCGCATCACTGAGTTGGAAAGGGACCTTAGTGCGGCAAACCATCAAATTTCTCAACTTGTCGAGTCGCAGAAACAGCTTGAAGTGGATCAGACTCAGTCATTATTTGATGAGCTAATGGCATCGCCTGGTGGAATTTCTGTACAGCAACTTCCGCATAACAACCTTAAACCAAATAGTCTGGGGAAGAAAAAAATCAAGAAGTATGTAAAAATAAATAGATTCATAAGAAAAACTGAGAAATTAATTAAGAAAAACAACTGTTATTACAAAAACATTGCTCTTCGTAAGGAACCTATAAGCCTTATTGATTCTTTAGAAATATATAATAGTAAATTGATAGAAAGTAGGCAAATGTATGACCGGGACACTAAGCAATTACAGACTGATATTCAACGGTTACATGAGTCACTTGACATAATTAATAAAAAATACTCAACTTCACAAAAACAGATTGAGGAACATATTCGATCAGCCACAGAATTGGTTGATATGTGCAAGTACAATGCTGATCGGTATGACTCATTAATAAATAATGGAATTAACAGTAATGAAAAGTCATTAATCAATAATTTGCAGGTAAATTCCAATAACTTGTCTGTCTTCTATCCCAGTACATCAGCCTGTCCAGAAACATATAAATGTAATAATAAGATTAATCCAGCCCCAATACAAAAAAACAATGTCAATAAATTATTTAGTAAAACAGTTATGTTCTCTGATAAAGTGGGTCAGGGATTAGGGTTGCTTATAAATGGAAGTAAAAATCAACTAGTTACAAATATTTGTACCCCAGGTAAATCAATGAATACTATAGTACGTAACTTAACACAGCACACGCTAAATAGTACATCTCATGTTATTTTATTATGTGGTGACAGTTCACAAGTAAAAAAACGTGACATAATAAATAATATTAATATTTTGTTAAACCTGCAATCTGAAACAAATTGCAGGCTAATAATTAGCGCTTTTCCCTATTGTACAAATTTAACCTGGGAACAAAATAAACGTATTTTTGACTTAAATTTATTATTATATATTTTGATTTGTCGTCATAGTGACACTATTTTATTTTTTGATATTAATAAATTTATTAATAATTTTAGTTCGACTTCAGATACTATGTATCTTTCTAAGAAGTCTAGGACTCAAATAGCTAATTTGTTAGCTTATAATTTACAGGATACAGTTATAGCGGCTATAACTAAGTCTATACATAATAACATAACCATTAGTAGTTCTACTAATGAAACTTTTAAAACTAGTAGTAAGGTAACAACCTCTGGTTTAAACTAAGGTCTAAGACAAAAGCCAAGTCCACATTCATTAATATTGTCCATCAGAACATTCAGGGCTTGGCTGGCAAGGACTTAGAATTAGAACTGTTTGCAAAAAGTCAGACTATTCATATATATTGTATAACTGAGCATTGGCTAAGAAGTCATGACTCGTCATTCCATGTTAACAATTTTCAAAGAGCAAGCGCGTACGTGCGAAGCACAGCCATACACGGCGGTTCCCTAATACTAGTAAGAAGTAATATTAAATACAAAAATCGCAACGATATTGTAAACCTTTCAGTGGAGCGTAACATTGAACTATCGTGTGTGGAGTTCAATAGTTTCGTAATAGTGTGTGTAAACCGACCCCCATCGGGCAACTTCAGTATTTTCGAATCAGTAATGGAGGATGTACTTAGAAAATTAAAATTAAAAAAGAAATTTGTTTTAGTGTGTGGAGATTTTAATATAAATATTCTAGAAATTACCTCAATGAGTGTTCGTCTTGTTGCGTTATTTAAATGCTTTAATCTTATGAATCTATTTCTCGAACCTACTAGAATAACTTCACATTCTGCCACTTGTCTTGATAATGTTTTTTCAGACTATGACCCTGTTTCTAAGTCAGTATTTGATAATCTTACGTCTGACCATTGTGGTTTAAAAGTGACCTATGATTTTGATATTAAGGATGAGCCAAAAATAGTAAAATGTAAACCAGTAACAAAGAAACGAATGGAGTGTTTCAAAAATAATGTAGTTTGTAAAATTGATTATTGAGTTACCCTTTGTACATGATGACCCAGATGTACTATATAGTAATCTTTTTGATTTTATAAAAACAGAATACAACCAAGTTTTTACTACTAGAACAATTAAAAATTCCCAAAAACTTAAGTTCTGTGATTGGGCTACAGCAGGTATTTATATCAGTAGAAATAGACTGTATGAGTTATATAATTTGAGGCAATGTAACCATAGCCTTAGTTTTACAGAATATGTAAAAAATTATTCTAAAATGTTTAAGAAAGTGTGCATATTAGCAAAATCTAATTTCATTAAAGACAAAATCAAAAACTCTAACAATAAAATTAAAGCCACTTGGGACATAATAAACCGTGAAACAGGTAAATTTAAACCACGGGACAATACTTTCACTCTGAAAGTTGATAACACCCTTGTCAATTCGGATTTAAATATTGCTAATATTTTTGATGACTATTTTGTAAATATACCAGTAGTAACAACTTCAAATTTAGATTCATCACCAGAAGCTGCACAATCTTTACTCAAAAAACATGTACCAAAATCTAATCTGTCTTTTCAATTTGAATACATTGATTCTATGAATATTATAAAAACATTCAAATCACTCAAAATGAAAAACACTAGTGATTTGTGGGGCATAAGTATTAAGGTAATTAAGAATATTATATTTTCTATTGCGCCCTATCTTGCAGACATTTTTAATTACTGTATCAATAAGGGTATCTTTCCAGAACTTATGAAATTCAGTAAGGTTATACCTTTATTTAAATCAGGAAACAAAGAAGACCCTAGTAACTATAGGCCAATTTCAATATTACCAGTACTAAGTAAAATTTATGAAAAACTTATACTCGAACAATTAATGGCATACTTTAACTCAAACAAGCTTCTACATAAGAAACAATATGGTTTTACAAAGGGTCGTTCCACTACTGACGCAGGTGTTGCTTTAATAAAACATATATTCGATGCCTGGGAGAAGTCTCAGAACGCTCTTGGAGTTTTTTGCGACTTATCCAAGGCTTTCGATTGCGTTGAGCACAGGACTCTGGTGATGAAGTTGCACTACTATGGTCTTAATGATTTTGCACTTAAATTGATAGAGTCGTATCTCAGTTCTAGGACACAAACTGTCGATATCAATGGAACTAAATCATCTGGATCTCTTGTAAAAATGGGAGTTCCGCAAGGGTCAATCCTCGGGCCCTTCCTGTTTTTAATTTATATTAACGACTTGCCATTCTTTGTGGAGAACTTCTGTAAAATTGTTTTATTTGCAGATGATACTTCACTCATTTTTAATGTTAATAGGTGTAAGAATAATTATGATGATGTAAATAATGCTCTAGCAAAAGTACTCAGTTGGTTTACTGTTAATAATCTACAGCTTAATGCAAAAAAAACAAAATGTATTAAATTTACACTACCTAATGTTAAAACTGAACCAACTGATATTAGAATAAACGGTGATAAATTAGATTTGGTAGACTCAACAGTCTTCTTAGGTATAACACTTGACTCAAAACTTCAATGGAATCCTCATATATCGAAATTGTCCGGTAAACTCAGTTCTGCTGCTTATGCTATCAGAAAAATTAGACAATTAACAGACGTTGAAACTGCTAGAACAGTTTACTTTAGCTATTTTCATAGTGTCATGTCGTATGGTGTCTTACTGTGGGCTACAGCAGCTGATGTTGAATCTATATTTATTTTGCAGAAACGAGCAATAAGAACCATTTATAGACTAGGTTCTACGAACTCGAACTACTTTAAGAAATATTTTTAAAGAAATTGGTGTTCTTACAGTTGCATCTCAGTTTATTTATAATTGCATAGTTTTTGTGCGTTGCAACATCAACTCTTTTACTAAACACGGTGATGTACACAATTTCAATACTAGAAATAAGAAAAAACTTGTAATGCCACTGTTCAGGTTGCAAAAGGTTCTTGGCTCTTTCTTGGGGCAAGGTATACACTACTATAATAAAATACCTAGTACTGTACAAGATTTACCTTTAGATAAGTTTAAAAAACATGTAAATCTTCTTTACTTAAGAAAGGTTATTATACAGTCAAAGAATATTTAGATGACAAAACAGCTTGGTTATAATAAAAAATAAAACTACTCTTTATTTTATTTTATTGGGATCAATAATTACTTTAAAAATATCTTAGCGCTGATATGATAGCCTTTATCAGCAATGTCCTACAGTTTACAAATAATATTTATGTTACGTTAAACTTTTCATTAGGTTTTTATTTAGAGTATCTTGAGTGTGTCATGCTCTCTTTAGTGTCTCTGCGGTGGTGGCGTGTGCGTCGGGTCGTTACATTCCCTAAGACATGGTTGAGTGAAGCGATGGCTGATTCATATGTCATACTCGTGAACGGGTGCCGCCTGTGGAGGCTGGTCTGCTCTTGCATACTATTATTTTTATTATTATTAACTATAGTTTAATTTTGTTTTCTTTTTTGTTTTTTTCTTAGACAATTTTTGACCTTTATTAGTGCTGTATGACATTGTGAAAATTTTAACTGGTAACTGATGTTTTGCAAATGTAGATATTATTATATCTTCTCTTTTGTTTTTTTTTTATATGTGTGATTGTCCTTTATATTTTGTGTTTTTATTTGTGATGGAAAGTGTCTTTTTATGATAGGGCATTTTCCAATATTTTTGACGCTGTAAGGGAGAAAAGAGCTGGACACTTGCTGAGTTTCTTGCCGGTTCTTCTCAGTACAAGATCTCCCGCCCAGAGTAGACTTACGAACGGATGGCATAATGACGTTCATAAGAGCTATTTGTAGCCTAAACTGAATAAATGATTTTGAATTTTGAATTTTATAAAATGTATTCCTTTTAAAAATACCTATAGAGTCAAGTTTGTATTGCTCCTTAATCAAAGATTCCAAATTGTCATCGGAGTTTATTTCTATGTCGGCATGATTTACAAACTCTATTAATTTCGTGCTGCTAGAAGCAACACCGTATAATGTCCAGCCCAGTGCTGTCAAACAAGCGACAGGATCGTTCTTTTTACCAGTACGAACTTCTTTATTAATCGACAAATGCCAATGTTCGGCTCCAATTAAAATAGTCGGAATAGCAATACCATAAGAAAGAAATTCAGCTAAATCAGATAAATAAGAGAGAGATTCGATGGTTTCGCGTTCGACTGATTGAGGACGTAGACACAAGGAGTCTATTGATCGTGCCTTTTTTACTAAATATGTTTTTTGTGTGTGCCTATCCTTTATATCTATATATCGTAGTGTTTCGTTCGAGCCCACCAACACAATTTACCGTTATGTTCTGTTGTGGCCCGGTTGCCCCTATATTCGAGGCAACACTAGAGTCTATCATCGTCGCAGTACTTCCGTCGTCAAGGAGCGCATACACGTCACAGGTTCCACTGGGTCCGGAAACGGTCACGGGTACGATTTTCAAATAGGCACGAGGATGTGGAGCTAAACTTGTGTTTGGTGTTTGAGTGACCGTAGAAATATTGGACACGATTACCTTCTCATCAATTGGTACATGATGAGTGGTAGATACATCTGTCATCAGCCGTGTGTCTATGTCTTTATTCTGCTCACACAGAGTGTTATTGTCCGTAATGTTTTCATGAAATGTGTTGACAGACAAAGGTGGTTGCTGCTGGTGAAGGAGTGCATTGTGACGTAAACGACAACCAAGTTTGCATTTGCAAGTTTTCCACTGGTGTGAATTAGCCCTTAAACATCGATAGCAAACTTTAGCTCCACGCAACCACTGCCATCGTTTGTCAACAGACACTGACTTAAACTTTAAACAACTCTTAATGTTGTGATTGTTTTTACAGAATACGCATTCTTGTTTTTTCATAAACTCATTTTCATCAACGACCTTTGTCCGCGTAACAACATTATGAATATTTTCACGCTTCACCGGTTTGTCAAAAAGTATAGGATATAAACTCGGGTGACAACCCAAAACGAACGTGTTGATTTAATTGACGATTTAAAAACTCTGACAAAATTTCTAATTTTGGTCGTCTTGTGGAATCCTGACTTGCGTAGTCTGTCCACCTTATCTTTATTGTAGAGTTGAGTTTTCCTAAAACTGCGTGGAATGACTTAGGAGAAAAGAGGTATTCAATATGGTTCAATCTTTAAGAATGCTGAATCTGACAGCTTACGGGCTCCGAGAGCTCATAATAAAAACAAATTTAAAATACCAAAGAGTCGTATGGCTATGTTTAATTCTAGTCCCTATTGTACAGCATTCAAAATACATAATAAATTACCTACCGAACTGAGATCAGATCCTAATCCAAAAACATTCCTAAGAAAATTAAAATCTATATTAATTAAAAAATAATAATATTATAATGACAATGAATTCTATTTGATATAAATTATTTATTAATTGTTGTAAAATAGTAATATGTCTTGTGTATTAAATAAATAATTTTATTTTCATTACAATTTAGAAATGTATTTTAAAAATAATTAATTCCATTGCACGTCCATTCATTCATTAATTTGCTAAGCCCAAATGGGTATCATGATGTACTGGAATACTATTGATGACTCTACCTTTGTATCACATTCATGAACAGCAATAAATACTTTGAACTTTGAACTTCAAAACTTTTATAATGGAAATAGAGTTACGAACCCTATTGCATATTATACCTAGCTCTTTAAGATCATTACCTAAGCGTGGTATGTTTTTAAAGAAATAACCTCCCGGTGAACGATGAGCTCTGGGCGCGCGAAGTTGTCTTCGAGTGCACGCATCACCTCCTCCGGATCCTTCGCCGTCATTAGAAGCGCTCCGACCGATTCTCGCGCGGGTCCTCGAAGTGCAGTATTAAGACGGCTAAGATTATGATTGTAATCCATCAGGAAGCGTACACCAAGAAGGTAGTTGAACGCTTTAATATGGCTAACAGTAATTCTGTCTCAACGCCGATTGATGCCACAGAAAAATTGTCTGCGTCACAGTTAGATGAAGAGAAAGGAAACGAGGAGATTAACTTCCCCTATCGCGAAGCCGTTAGTGCGTTAGCATACCTTATGGTCGCAACCCGTCCTGATATGCGATTCAATCGAGTACTTTTGATGATCGGACGTGTTTAAAGTTAATTAAAATATAAATTATAAGTAAATAAATATTGACCTAGTTGTGGTCGGTAGTGTTTCTGTGTCACGCTGTGATTGCATAAGTGAATGACTCGCAATATGTTTGGTGTTTGATTATTTACGTGTTAGTACATATACCAACATGAATAGTCCCTTCAATCGGAGTGGAAGTCCCCCGCCCACACCTCGCCCAGAGGAAGACATGGACGAGAATGCTGCCGAAATCGTAGCGACTTCTGAAATACAGCAATGGATGTCTACCATTGAACAGTGCCTCAAGGAAGTCTGCGCTATCTCAGCAGAAGGAAAGTTGAACTCAGACCAAAAGTTAAGAATACATAACTTATGCCGAAGAGTTGGACACGGAACTTCCCAAATGGCTGTTAAGTATCAGTCTTTAAAGCAAAATACTCTTCTTGTCCAAGCAAACCTTCAGGCTCTCAGAGAAAACCAAGACCTATCAGAACGTCTTTATGACCTAAAACGAAGCATCCAGGAGTCCACAGTCTCGGCTAACCCATCATTCGCCGATATGGTCAAAAAAGATAACAGCACCTTCATTCGCCCTAATAATGTTTAGTCCGTAGCAATTTATCCTAACGATAAATTAAAGTCAAGCGAAGACACTAAAACTCTGGTCCAGCAAATTATCAACCCTGGAGTAATGAAGCTGCATGTCCGTGGATTACGTAAAACTAGAAACGGCCGGGTCATAATAAGCACGGACACAATGGATGACGTTGAAAAGTTGAAGCAGTCGGTACAGCTTACCACCTCGGGCCTGACAGTAGATGAGCCACATAAGCGCAGACCTCGCATCGTTGTAATCGGAGTACCAACATCTATGCAAGAGCAAGAGGTCTTCAAGTGCATTTACGAACAAAATTTGGCCGATAAATTGCAGGGCACAACTCGCGATAACTTTTTGACCTCTATTAAGCTCAGCCACAAATCGGGCAAAAAAGACTCGTTGACTTGTAATTACGTCATAGAAGTTCCAGCTGTTATACGTAAGGCCCTTATATCTCAAGATAGAGTTTTTGTGAACTGGTCATCTTGCCCTGTGAGAGACTACTTTGGTCACTAGATGTTTTAAGTGTCAACAGTATGGTCACGCGGCTAAGTCGTGTAGAGCGTCAACCCATTCATGTGGCCACTGCGGAGACCTAGGTCACTCGATGACCGATTGCACGAAGAAAGCCGAACCTGCTAAATGTGCGACTTGCCTACAATTTAAGAAGCCGAGCAATCATAAAACAGGTGATATTGATTGTCCTGCCAAAAAAAAGGCCGAACAAAGATATATTAATTCTACTATAGATTATGAAGGCGCCTAAGAGCGCCGTCCAGTATATTGTAATTTTGATCTTTGCTTAATATGACTGATAATTTAATTAACGATTTAGATCACTTCTCCGTATCAGAGTCAAAATCATGTGATGTCGAAAATTGCAAACAACATATTTCACACTATGTAAACAATGCACTAACCATTCTAACCCAAAATATTCGTAGTATTTATAAGAACACAGATAATTTTAGCTGTTTTCTTCAAAGATTAAATATTAAGTGTGACGTAATTATACTGACCGAATGTTGGCTTGCTAAACACAGTGCCAGCTTACCTATAAAATCGGGTTACAATATTTTCAGTAGCAAAGTTAATTATAACCAAAATGACGGGGTGGTAGTATATGTAAGAAATACACTATTAAATATTTCTGTAGAGGACACTAGCCTACAAGACTGCAATAGTCTTTTAATCAAAATTGGTACAGATACTGCAGTACTGGCTATATATAGACCCCCTTGTTTTCGGAACATAGACTGTTTTCTTGCATCATTAAATGAGCTACTAAAAGAACTATCATCTTTCAGAACCATAGCATTAATAGGTGACGTAAATATAAACATTATGCCTGAAAACTGTGAAACATCTGCTCACGAGTATCTTAACCTGTGCTTCTTCCATGGTCTTCTACCCGCACACGTGATCCCAACCCACCAAAGCGGCTCTTGCTTAGATCACGTTATGCTTAAAACCCACTTACCTACACTTACCCTAGTGACTAACTCAACTGTTACCGATCATAAAGCGGCTATACTAACCATAAGTCTAAAACCACCACGGCATCAACGCACGCAGCTTAAGTCTAAATTAAATATGATTAAACTTGAAGACGATTTATGTAACATTGACCTCGTTCCAGTTTATAGTTCTGCTGACGCTGACAACGCGTTGTCATACTTAAATAAGAAAGTGCAACAAGCCATATCGAACAATACTAGTACAGTAAAAATAAGCAGAAGAAATTACAGTATATAGTATATATTTATTAGCCACAGACTCCACAGAAGTAGAAGGAATTATTATGAGTTTGAAAGATGACTGTGCTGTTGGTTGGGATAACATCTCAAACAAAATATTAAAACAGTTTAAACATATCCTGCTCCCGCCTCTAACGTATATTTTTCAACTTTGTCTCTCCGAAGGAGTTTTTCCCAATTGTTTGAAAAAAGCTGTCGTTGTTCCCGTATATAAATCGGGTAGTAAAGATCAAATTTCAAATTATAGGCCTATATCAATACTTTCCTCCATATCAAAAATTTTAGAAAAAATTATATACAACAGATTAGTACATTATTTGGAAAATAATTCGCTCTTGTCAAATAATCAATTTGGTTTTAGAGCTAATTTATCAACGGATGAGGCAGTTCATCAGTTAACTAACTATATCGCACAAGAGCTTGATCAAGGCAATAAAACAATAGGTATATTCCTGGATCTTGCAAAAGCTTTTGATACTGTTTCGATACCCATCCTTTTGAATAAGCTTGAAACAATAGGTATAAGAGATAAACAACTGAAGTTGTTTACAAGTTATTTTAGTGATCGTAGCCAATGCGTTAAAATAGGCAATGTGGTCAGTGCTGACAGGTGGAACACTTCCTTTGGTGTCCCACAAGGAAGTATAATTGGGCCTACCTTATTTTTAATTTACATCAATGACCTCTGCAACCTTCAACTAAGTGGCGGTAAAATATTATCGTACGCCGATGACACTGCTCTACTTTTTTCTGCAGCGACGGAGTTCGAGGCGTATGAAAATGCACAAAATGGCTTCAATGTTGTAAATAACTGGCTTAATCAACATTTGTTAACACTGAATGCTGATAAAACTAAATATATCACATTCTCGATGCGCAAATCAACTTTTACAACAAGAACACCTTTGTATGCTCATGGCTGTAATTTATACACAAACATGTCCTGCAATTGCCCTATCATTTGTAGTACTCGCAATATAAAGTATCTTGGGGTAATTATTGATGAGAATCTGTCATTCCGTTATCATATTGAAGCTTTAAGTAACAGAATGCGTAAGCTTATGTTTGTATTTAAAATACTTCGTACGATTGCAGATACCAAACTAATAATGCAAGTTTACATCGCCTTGTGTCAGTCGATACTAACTTACTGCATCACTGCATGGGGTGGTACTTAAAAGTCCCTGTTACTAACTGTCGAAAGAGCCCAAAGAGCAATACTGAAGGTGTCCACTTTCCGTCCTTATCTATATCCTACTCATCTTTTATATGAACCCTGTAAAGTTTTAACAGTTCGGCAATTATTTATAAAAAGCACGGTACTAAAACAGCACAAGACTCTTCCTTACATCACTGAAATTACTAACAAAAGGAGGAAAGACATGGTTTGCACTTATCTCAAATGTACAAAATGCGCTTTCTCATCAAGGTTCTTTATATTCTTAGGACCCTTTCTGTACAACAGGATAAATGCTAAATGTTATATTTATCCATTAAACATAATCAACTGCAAAAAGGTTGTACAGGAAGAACTACAAAAATTGACCTACGACGATACGGAGGGGTTATTGACCGTCGTTAAGTAATTCTTTGTTTATTTATTTCTGTGTGTATTAACTTATTATTATTTTATTTATATAACATTTTAAACTATCATGGTCACTTACATTAGAATAAATATTGAGTACCCGTAGGAGTACATCCGTGATCATGGCGCATGCAACTGTGCCGAAATATCCGGATACTCAAACACGACAATAAACATGGTAATAATCCCGTTAATAATATTTATTTTATTTATGTCTTTATATTAGATTGTAATTTAGCGTATAAACTGTTTTATATTATTAATTTATGTTTTGATTTATATTAAACTTAGACTAAGCCCACATTCGCCTGGAAAACAGGGTTTACCTAACTCAGGCAACAGCATTTAATTTATTTTAGATCCTATTATCTTATCTTATCTTAGTGGGGCCTGCCGAGGTTTCCACCTCCCAGTAACATTTCGACCCATTGGGATCTTTTGTGCAACCCCATCCTTTCACTCTTCCTCCTCTGTAAAGATAGATGCCATAAGTCTGGCAACGTCCTTAAGAGCGAAGAGCCTGAAGTCCTCCGGTTTCGGATAGGCCGACCCCAGGAGTCCCATTCTTTTCCTAGCCAGAGAGTCGCAGTCACACAGTAGGTGCTGCATTGACTCGGTTTGCTCTCCACATGCCCTACACAAACTGTTTGTTGAAAGGTGCATTCTGTGGAGCATTTGTTTTGTGGCATAATGCCCTGTCAAGGCACCGATGGTTAGTCGGGCCTGCCTTCTGCTGCCTCCGCGTATGAACTTATTCCGTCCTAAGGCGTTTTCGCCTAGGAAGGATTTGGAGTGTTTCATACCCGGCTGCTCTTTCCATTCGATGCCGTGCCTGTTTTTAATGTAATCTTTTAAGGCCTTGTTGATGGTACTTTGTGCAAGTGCCACGAACGGCTCAGGACCAATAAGCTGGGTCTCTGAGCCCTCCCTGGCAAGTGCATCCGCCATCTCGTTGCCGTGGATTCCCATATGGCCTGGGACTCAGATCAATCGCACCTTGTTATGCCCACCCAGCTTGTTTAGAGCTTTTGTGGTTTCCAGAACAAGGCCAGAGTCGATCGACTTGAGCGCGGCTTGGCTGTCACTCAGGATGAATATATTGCGCTTTTTAATAGCTAACTCTATATTCTGCTTTGCGCATAGGAGAATTGCGAAAGTTTCTGCTTGGTAAACAGTAGCAAATTTTCCCATGCTTTGACTATGCTTGAAGTCGTTATTATAGACGCCTGCCCCTGTGCCCGACTTCATTTTTGATCCGTCGGTGTACCAGATTAGGCTGTCTTTTTCCGGAGACGGTGGCCCTCGTTTCCATTCGTCCCTGGTTGGAACATAAACTTTAAATTTCATTTCGAAAACGAATGTGGGGGATATTTTATCGCTACCCATTTCCATGACCCTATCAGGAATGTCACTTGGTTCCCATTTTGTGTGTCTGGTCAGAGGTTTAGATGCGTCCCATAGTCCGGCCACCTTTAGTCTATGTAACGCTTTCTTTGCCTCTGTCTCTATTACAATGTGCAGGGGTGGAAGGTCTGTGAGGACCTCCAGCGCTGCCGTTGGAGTGGTTCTAAAGGCACCAGTGATTGCTAGACAAGCTGTTCTCTGAAGTTTGCTAAGAGCATTCTTACAGATCTTCAGCCTGGTTCTGGGCCACCAGACGATGCTGCCATATGTGAGGATCGGTCTCACCATCGTCATGTAGATCCACCTAATGATTTTGGGGTTGAGTCCCCAAGTCTTGCCATATGTAGACCGACACATGCCAAAGACTCTGTAAGCCTTGGCTACGGTTGTATCCACATGCTGTTTCCAAGTAAGTTGCCTATCCAGCGTTAAGCCTAGATATTTCACTTCTTTGGACCAAGAGAGCCGGGTGCCATAGAGTGTTAGGTTACCCAGTCCCGTAGTGTTTCTCATTCTTGTAAAGGGTATGGCTGTTGTTTTCCCCGGGTTTACAGAGAGGTGATGGGCATTGCACCATTCCTCCAGGAGACCCAGGGCACGTTGCATTAACCCCGATACCGTAGAGGGAAATTTCCCACTGACTGAGATGACCAGATCATCAGCATAACCCACCGTATAGAATGGTCCTTTATTCAGCCTTACTACAATTGAGTCAACCACAAGGCTCCACAGAAGAGGCGAGAGAACCCCTCCTTGTGGGCATCCTCTAGTTGTTCGCGCAATTAGGCTGTCACCTAGCAGTTCAGAGTTAATAATTCTACCCTTTAACATGCATTCAATCCAATCGCAGATCGGTTGTGGCACACCATGGTTCTTGGCTGCAACCTTGATGGATTCAAAGGTAGTGCGATCAAATGCACCTTCGATATCTACGAAAGTGCAGACGCAAATCTCCTTGTTCTCCAGCGCAGATTCCGCTCGACTCACTACATGATGAAGAGCAGCTTCGGTTGACTTCCCCGCCTGATATGCACACTGAAGTCCATGGAGTGGGAATCTTTTCAGAGGTCCCGCTCTGATATATTTGTCTACCATCTTCTCCAGGGTCTTCAGGAGAAAGGATTGTAGACTTATGGGCCTAAAAGCTTTGGGTTCTTCGTAATCTGGTTTTCCCGTTTTGGGTATAAAGATTACCTTAACACGCCTTCATGTTCTGGGAATATGTCCAAAAGCTATGCATGCTTTATACAGCCTGCAGAGATGGGGTCCCAGGATGGAGGCGCCCTGTTGTAGTAGAATGGGATAAATGTTGTCAGGTCCTGGCGCCTTAAACGGTTGAAAACTCCCAAGAGCCCATCTAACCTTACATTCATCCACCATCCATCCATCGGAGTAGTATCACGCAACTTGGAGAAGCCGACCAGAAGTGACTGGAACAGAGTCAAACGAATACTTCGTTACCTCAAGGGAACTACGTCTCTAGGTATACATTACAAGCCGAGGACCCTGAAACCAGAACTGGAAGGATACAGCGACGCTGATTATGGAGGTGATGCGACTACCGGAAGATCAACGACTGGTATCGTATGCCGATACGCTGGAGGTCCAGTGTCATGGGCGAGCAGAAGACAGACGTCAGTAGCACTGTCTACTACTGAAGCTGAAGTTGTGGCCGCCAGTGAAGGAGCCAGAGAATTAGTGTGGCTTATGAGAATCTTCGAGGATTTAACTAAGAAGAAGAGTATGCCGAATCTACATGTGGATAATGAAGCAACAGTAGATTAGCACACAACCACGAGTTTCATAAACGGACGAAGCATATACGCATCCGACATTTCTACGTCAGAGAACTTGTGTCCGAAGGAGCTATATTCGTTCAGAGGATTGGTACCAGAGACCAGGTCGCAGACATCCTGACCAAAGGATTGCCAAAGCCTACCTTTGTGAAGATGAGGTCTGCACTAGCATTGTTTCAGAGGGCGTATTAAAGGAGTTGATAAATCAAACAAGTACGACCTCATTGTTTGTTCTTGACGTCTTGTCTATTTATTATCAACTTTGTAAAATTGTGACAATGTCTTTCAAACGTATTCTATAAAATAAATGTAGCGAATTTTCTATTGTTGATATAAAAAGTCTGTTTTAATATAAAATCCATCGGCTAATAGCTTCCTCTTAAATCTGCGCAATTCTATACAACAACATTCTCTGCATCGACATCGATAGCGGCCAGCTCTGCCTGCAGTTCGCACTCCTCGACCTGTTGCTGGAGCGCCGCCAGCGCGGGCGCACTCTCGGGCAGCGAGCTCCTGCTCGCGGTCGCGCTCTCGGGCAGTGATCTCCTGCTCGCGGTCTAAACGCCGCCGCAAAGCGAGCGCTTCGGCCGCGGCCTTTTGTGCTCTCACCGTCGCCGATGAACGAGATGATCGGTTTTGCGCCGTGTGTTCGCCAACGGCGGTGTCGGCTGCCATACCTGAGCTACCGGGTTGCAGAGCGAACCTCTCGGAAGCGGCGTTGTTTGACATTGCCTTTGTTTTGCTCCGGGTGATCATAGAGTCATAAACTAGGATGAACTACGTGAAAACGTACGTGAAATTTTTGATGCAAAAAATGAAATGAAAATTTTGAATAGGTCACTGAATAGATATGGAGAAGGACCAAATATAACGAACTGATGGACTGTAATATGAATAAAACGTTTAAATGATTGTAAACAATGTAATTTTCAACAAGAGCAAAAAAGAACTTAAAGAATTATTGACACTGACGTTATGTTTTTAAAACAACTTATTATATTTTTCACATTCAAAACTACTTTTCTAAAAAGTTTGCAACAGGTACCTATTACTAGAATCATCGTCATCAGACATTTTAATTTCCAAACTGCAAAGGCACATGCCTTATTTATGGATGGATAAGAAGAGATTAGTCCGCATGTACTTACTGGGCAAGGCTGCTTCAGTAAGTATCTGCATTAAATTGGTAGGGAGATCATCATCACCATCCTGCCACGAGTGCGAGGCGCCTGATGATAGCGCGCAACATACCCTAGAGGTGTGCGGTGCTTTCGTATTGTGCAATGTGAGTTGGAGGGTGGTAACGACCGCAAATGCAGCCGGCCGACATTTCGGGTCACCTAACTTGTGACGTACTAGCCCACTGCGCCATCGAGCTTCTTATCAATTATAAAATAATAAGGAATAATTACAATTGCATAGATATACCTACATAATGCTGAAGTAAGGTGATAGCCATTAACAAGCAAGACCAAGACCGCATATTTGCGCCCATAACCTAGCTTTCGTACGACGACTTTGCCTCGTTTAACTTTGATTTCCACGAAACTATTCATAATTAATGTTTTGACACTGGAAATGCAAAAGCAGATAAGTAAAATCGAAAAACGTCGTTTTCGATGTGAAAAATACCTATACTTATTTATTTATTTATTTTATTTTTAAGGAAGGTTTACAGCTATTTAAACAAAAAATATTAAACTATGTAAAATCTTAAAGCTAATTACAAACCCCCACAAGTAAACCATTGGTAAACACAAAATTACAAAGAAAAAATAAATAGAATTACAAAAACAAGTAAAATAGAAATACAACAAAGTACACTGTCACGCCAGTGTCAAATACTGCTGTTCAGTAATAAGTAACCTATATATATATTTTAAAAATGATAATTGCTACCTAAGAAAATATATTTTGACATACAGTTCGCCTAATAGTCGCTGTGCTTGTCGAGAACAGATCCAAGTCGTGTTCAGTGCTATACCTGTTGTAAGTAACACAACCGCGCACTAAGAAAGTATTTTCTCGGTAATTTGTACGAATAAAAGGTATATGAAGCAATGGGCGCGGACGCAGCAGTATATTTGTGCGAAGACCAATTTTTGATAGTAATTCCGGACAGTCGATATTGCCGTTAACGAGTTTAGATATAAAACAAGCGTCATTCACTTCACGTCGAATGTGAAGAGGTAAAAAGTGATATCGTTTGCAACGGTGCTCGTAGTTAGCAGACTGTTGTCTAGCCTTGAAGTCAAGGTATCGTAGAAATCTTTTTTGTATCATCTCTAAACGATTGATATAAATGTTATACTGAGGATTCCATACTTGTGATGCGTACTCAAGATGACTATGCACGAACGCACAATAAAGAACTTTAATTGATTTCAAAGACTTGAATTCTTTGGACATACGCATAACAAACCCCAGGGCCTTAGAGGCCTTACTAGCAATATGATGGACATGATCCCCAAAAATTAATTTAAAATCATAAATAACCCCCAAGTCTTTTATATTATTCACTCTAGCTAGACTGTGATTAAGGAGAATGTACTTAGACAAAACTTTGTTTTTTTTACGTGTAAATGTCATATAGAAGCACTTTGACACGTTAAGATCTAATCTATTCAGAATACAGTATTGTTCAAATCGTGAGAGATCTTGTTGCAAATCGTGGGCATCTAAAGGACTACGAATCTCCTTAAGAATTTTCATGTCATCAGCGAAAAGTAAGGATTTGGAATGTAAAAAGCATTTATTAATATCCATGATACATATAATAAATAAAAGAGGGCCTAAGATGGCCCCCGGGGGTACCCCAGATGGTATTTCTGTCCACCGAAACACTTAGCCACGTAAGACTACAGCTTGACTTCGGTTATCAATATAGGACGCAAACCAACGATACAGATTGCCATGTATACCCGCTGAATATAGTTTAGAAAGTAACACAGAATGATCTATTCTATCAAAACATTTTTGGTAGTCGGTGTATATTACATCTACCTACTTGTGCTCCATTTTCCATTCCGCCTGCTATAAATTCATTCGCAATAATAAGGTTAGTGGATGTCGAGCGGTGCTTGAGAAAACCATGCTGTTCTTCACTGAATGAACTTCTCAAACTGGAGTAAACATTTTGATAAACTAGACTTTCCAGGACCTTTGCAAATAAACACAGCTTGGATATGGGACGATAGTTCTCCACATTACTTTTGTCACCTTTTTTAAGTACTGGGGTAATAAAAGCAGATTTCCATATTTTGGGAACAGTACCCTCCGAAAGCGACCGCCTAAACAGTAGACACAATGGTATAGTTAGACCATCGACGCATTTGACAATAAGGAGAGCGGGTATTAAGTCTGGTCCACCAGACTTAGATAAATCAAGCGATTTTAAAAGGTTGGATACTTTAGTTGGATCGATATCAACATTACTAATACTACAAAGGCCATCATCAGAGGTCATGCTTATAGCATGACCTATATTTAGTTTATATTTAGTCTTAGTTTGAAGAAGTCTATTTCTCGTGATTCCGGCGAACTAGAGAATTGAGGTTTTTTTCAACTTAATGTCAAGATAAAACTTTAAAAGATGAGGGTAGGTTTCATAATGTACCTAATGTGGTATTTGACAGGTTTTAGAAAAATATGTCTAATGGTTCATTATAGCATAATATATTTGCAATTTGATTAATTCGTTATGAATTTCTTTATAAAAAACGCCATTAAAATTCAAATTAATAAAATAGCCGCCAAAACGCTGAATGCAGGTCACGTGATGTCGTGACGTCACCAGGAGGTCAATTCTATCAGAAAACTGCAACTGCACGTTTACGCCTGTCATTTGTCGCGTGTAGGAGTAGTGCCGTGGAAATATACATATTCTATTAAAATTCTCTGCACCACAACTACACTGCAACTGCGCGACTACTACACTACAGCTGCACGAATCCTGCAATAAAACTAAAAGAACTAATGTTGCAATACGCTAAATACGTAAAATGCTTATAATACGCTGTGCCAAAGTTGCTTACGATCTACTTCAATAAACCTGCACAAAAACTGCACCAATACTGCTGTCATTACTACACAAATGTCAAAATATTTTAATGGAATACGATTATTTTGCAGTAAACGTGCAGGTGTAGAGCAGTTTTGTTAGTGGAATACCTATTTGTGTTACTTCTCCGTCCCTGCAACACTATGGCAGCAGCGCTGCATAACAGAATACCGAAACGTCAAAATTTGCTCATTTTGACACACGCGACCCTGCAGTGTAGTTGCAGTTATTTAGTAGAATCGGCCTACTGCTTGTAAGCAAAACTTTTAGCTGTCAAATTAAACGTACAAAACTTTGATTGACATTTACTGTAAACAAGCTGGTGACGTCACTCCAGATTAAGCGTCATCCCGTGCGTTTTTGATCACGTGGTCAATCATAAAAAAATTATCATGTTATTAATGATTTTTTATAAAAATCATACTTATTTTAAAATTTTGTTTTTTGTTTTATTGAAAATATTGATCAAACTGTTGTTAAACAGTTTGATCAATATTTTCATTGCAGTCAAATACCCTATTGTACAATGTGAAACCAAAGTCCATACTTCAGTGGTCAATCTCCTTTACATGATTCTAAAATGTAGATGGAAATCAGCGTGAGTATTTGATGCTTAATAAAATGTGGTTTAAAAGTGTTGTGTGTGAGAATAGTCTATCAGGGAATGAAATCAAAGAAGACTTCTGTAATAGTAAATTTATTATTAAAACTAGCTGTGCTCGCGACTTCGTCCGCGTGGAATAGTGACTTTCGGCAGCATTTTTAATTTTTTAGGCTCTTTTCCCGTTTTTGCAACATTTTTCACTGATGCTTCGCTCCTATTGGTCGCAGCGTGATGTTATATAGCCTAAAGCCTTCCACGATAAATGGACTATCCAACACAAAAAGAATTATTCAATTCGAACCAGTAGTTCCTGAGATTAGCGCGTTCAAACAAACAAACAAACAAACTCTTCAGCTTTATAATATTAGTATAGATTATACTTAACATACTGAGATAATATTTGTAAGGAATATGAACCTAACTAAATAAATAAAAATAGTAAATAATATAATAGAAGTTCACATAATAATAAAAATACAATAGACAAACAATCTTTAAAAAACTTTTATCAAAAATCTAATTTTTTTTCAATCTCCTAACAAACTTGGGAGTTTTAGGCACAGTGAGAGGGGCATCCTATTTCTCCGGAACAAACTGGATGGGGACAGGAGCTGGTTTGGCATGATGGACTAACTTCGCCCGAAACTCAGCTTTTAATCTCTCGTTGAATTCCTGCTCTTCTTTCTCCCTCTGTTGCCTCAATTTCTCTTGCTCTTCCTCCTTCTCTTTCAGAAGTTGGTCAAATTTTTCCCTTTCCGCTGCCCTTTTCTCAGTTGTCAGTGCTAATGGCACTTGTTTCACAAGAGGTAATGTTTGCAGAACTGGTTTGAAAGGTTCTTTGTATAAAACAGTTGGTGGACGAGCTTCAAACTTGATTCTCTTTATTCTCAGAGGAAGCAGTTGAGGAACACTCTTTAACTTTTGCTTTGGTCATTTGTTTTCTAACCCCTCTAGGCAATGGCTGTGCTTTGAATTGACAAGCTTGCCTCTTTTCTTCCTCAATTACACGCTTGATCCATTCCTCCTTACGCCGCTTTATTTCCTCATTGCGCTTCTCAAATGAGAATGGCTCAGGAACAGTTAAAGGCTTTTTGCTAACATCTGGCATATGTTTGGGTCCCTCTATGACGGACTTAGGAATAGATTGAGCTTTGATTTTGAACTTTCTAATTTCTTTGAGTTCCACTTGTTTTCTTTCCAGTTTCGACATAATATGAATGGGGCGTGCACGTGTCTTACTTCTCAGCATAGGAGACTGGCGCACCGTAAGGCTTGGCCGGCTCGATGAGTGTGTCTTGAAAATTGTGGGCTTTGAAGAGTGAAACCGACCTGGAGTATCCCGTTGACAGTGATAAATAGCTTTAGCCACTGATACAAACTTTGTTCTTGATAATTCTTTTTTTTTTTTTTTCTTGTGTTATGGCTTCTGGAGTGTCTTGAGGCGCGCCGACAGGTTTCCCATGGCTGTCATAACTGTCATCTCTATCGCTGAACTCCAATTCTTCCTCTTCGGGAAAATCTTCCCGAAGCGCTGCGATGTCGTTCATCGATAACGACTTCCTCATAGATCCCCATGGAGTTTTGAAAGATTGCTACATAAAATTATGGTCACCAAAGTCTTCTTCAATGGGTGTTTTAGGTTCGTCTTCTACGTAAATCTTTTCGTTGGGAGTGAAAAAACTTTCACCACGAAAGTTTGCGACGTGTTTTTCTGCCATAATTCTAAGATTTATTGCAATAAACACAAAGCAATCAAATTATTCTTCTTCTTCTTTTTGTGCAGTGGCGTTTCCCTTTGGATTTCGCCAAAAAAATAAAAAAAATCAAATTATTATCGATTGAATTCGAATCCTGTCGTTATTTTTTTTTTTTTAAGTGTAGTTAGTTCCCTGAGGAACTGGATAAGGTCATAGACCATGCTGCCATGTCATTAGTTTCTTAAATTCATTAGTACTATCTGTAATAAACTATACATAGGATGATGATGAATGATAACAGAAATGAGAAATGATATACCCCCCAACCCCTTGAGCACAAAGTAGAGAAACGGAACAGAGACAAAGCTTCATACAACCGCGCCGACATAGGCCGATATAACTACTACAAGCATACGGCGCATGTGTGCGTGTCAACTAGCCGCTGCGTGGCGTACGCGCCGCTACTGGATAAGCATAAACCAAATTTCAAAACAGGCTGGGCTAACATTTAAAATTATAAAAAGAGATGTAAGGACTAGAAAACCAGTTGTCTCAACTGCCTGTCTGTTTAATAATACTAATAATAAAAATTATAATTGATCGAAAGCGTTAGTCTGTGAAGTTATAAGCAATCAATTTTGTCAGACAAAAAAGTCAGTTGTTTGCGCAATCCCTAAAACAACATAAATCTCTGTTCCAATTCAAACGCTTCTCTTAAAACTAACTTAACATAAAATACATAGGTGATTAACTTAAGCATAGATGTTATTTTTAATGTCAGTTTGTTTGAAACTACTCTATCGTTGAGAAACAATGTTATACATAAAGAGTAATTTCACAAATTAACATTTTAAGAAACAATGGCACTAACAGGTCTGCAAAAAAATTAAGCGTTGGCAATCATCACTGCAAGTTGCAACACTCGCTGTTCCTTATCAACATAGGTATCTAATGCAGTGGCACCATTTTGTTCGCCTTAAACCAGTAATCAGCACTTTTTTCCTATACCCTTTACTTAGCCCGACCAAGTGTTTGTGTTGTTGTAAATAGTCCGAATAGTTATTCCGTGTTTTGTCCCTGTCATGTAAATGTCATTTCAAATTAGAGTAATAAGAGACAAAACACGGAATAACTATTCGGACCTTCTTCAGCCTATAACCACCCACTGCTGAGTGTAGGCCTCCTCATATGCACGCCATTCTATTAAGTTTTTTTTTCGGACCTTATTCTTTGTTTATTTGTAAGGCACTCTAGGTATTATTAGGGTACATCTATACAATATCATGGTCACTTAAATTTGAATAATTATTATTATCAGGATTATTACCATGTTTTTTTTGTTGTGTGTCGATCGAGACCAAGATCGAGTGAATAATGACTTAGGAGACAGTGGTACAAGTATCGAGCGCAAAAAACGACTAAGGAAGAGGGTAGATCGTTTTGTCTGCTCATAACCACCCACCCGCAATAACTTCAGTACAATCAACAACAAAGGTAACTGATGCTTGGTCAAGTCTCAAAATATGAAAACAGTACGAAAATCAATTTTTTTTAAACGCATATTGAAAAACCTTCGAGTGTCTACTAGTACCTGCACTTTGACTGTAGTTATATAGAAAATACCGACTTACACTATCGAAACTTAATTTTGAAATCTAGTAAATATCATCTACTTTTGCTATTGACTGTACATCTGTGATCATGGCGCATGCAACTGTGCCGAAATATCCGATACTCACACACAACAAAAAACATGGTAATAATCCCGTTAATAATTATTATTCTAATCTAAACATTTATTTTAGATTTGATTACCTTTGTTAGGCTAAGTGGGTTGCTCATAAAAAATAGGGGTCAGCAAACTGATTTTGTACTTGAGCAACAATTAAATACAGACAACCTTCTTTCTAGCTGTTATCCAGTAAAATTTCAATGAGAATTGAGATTCTATATTATATTTTGGCAACGGAAACTGATGCCCAACACTGCTGCACTGCAGTGTCAAACTAAAACACTGTAATTTGAGCCATAGTGTTATTTTTTAAACTTATAAACTGTGCTTACTATAAAGTTTATAAAGTAATAACTTGGTAACACAAAATACAGCGTTTTGGTTTGGCACATTAGTGCTGCTATGATATGTTAACGAGGAACAGGTGTTTTTGAAACAGTTGCTATACACTACAATGATGTCAATTAAGTACAAATTAAATCACACAATCAATGATGGTAAAAGATCTTTGTCTTAGATGAATGATTGGTCTCGCTGCGCTGGGCTAGACCGCCGGCGTACTTGTTAAATGCGGCAAAAATACTACGCCGACCGAATGTTTTGTTAAATTTTGGTCATAAACCGAAGTAAAATGCTAGTTTGCGTAGTTAAACTGTGTAAAAATAATACTACAAGAAATAAGGACATCGTTCTTACACACACTACAATATTGAGTTGCCGCATTCACAGAGCTATTGTTTCTAGGTAGTGTGATATCTAGTCGAGCGCAGCAAGACCAATCATTTATCTAAGATCTTTGTGTTCTTCTTTTATTTATGGCATGTTTTGTGTCTACTGCTGAACACAATTCCGTCAATATTACATAGGTAGCCAATACACAGAAGGATTTGTATGGGATAAATTATAGTATTGTTTTTAAGCAAACTTATGTTGCTTATAATTCTTGGTATTTGACAGATCAGTTGTTGTCAGTCACCAGCAGAAATTCCTAGTACCAATAATACAAAGGTGACAAAAGGTAAGTATCCATACAAGACCAGTGGCTTCCCAGACATACTAACTACACATAACATACACAACACTTAAAGATGGCTAACAACTTACACAAAACCACTTAAACACATGTTGCTTACAAAAACTAAAGAAAATTCACTAAAACACCTGTTTCTTTCTTATGTTATTGATTGCAACCTTTGCAACATTTGTTGTTCACAGTATATCTGAAGAAACACGATGGTTAACCTTTGAGAATACTTCAACACATGGTTTTATAGCCAACCTTACACTAGATTTTTCTGTTGTCTAATCCCATTACATAATGACAAATCAAAGTCTTTCATACAAGTTCTTTGTAATATTAAAGAAGTACTGTAACCAATTACAATTTTATAAAATCGAATAATGACAGATTCACTGTCACAAAAATTAAACAATGCTTAAATCAATTATTTGTTGTGTACCATTTAAGGCCTTCAAATTAAACCCCTGTTACAGATCTACTTGCATTTATTTTACATATTAATTTTATTTTAATGTTTGTGCTGATATTTAGAATCTTTGCAGGGTCACAGGGGACTCCCTATGACCACAGATCCTGGCAATTATATTAATGTGTAAAATTAACGCGAGTAGATCCATAAGAGTAGTTATATTATAATGTGTAAGTGTTCACATAAACTTTAGAAAACAGTACATTAAGGGCTGTTGGACAGTGATCTAGTTAATTTACTTTCAATGTACCATAACTGGTACATTAAATATGGATGTTAGTCATCCCATATCTCGTGGTTGGGATCGGTTTCTGGTAGATACTCCTTCTGCAAAATCGGGCGTGGAGTTGTCAAAGCACCGGTAATGCTCACTGGTCTGTCTTCAGGGAATACGAACTCCTTGGAAGGGCAGGTAATAACGTGCGTCCTCATCTGGTCTTCGGGAAGCCGGTGCGTCGCGTTGTAAGGGCAGACGTGGAGCTGAGGATATTTCTCCTGGCATTTGATTATGTGCGCTTGCAAACGCGAGCGAGGGACGCGGTGCGTAGCTTCGTAAGGGCAGGATACGAACGGGTCGTCCATTGTTCGTTGTAATGTGCCCGGAAACCTGAGACGTAAACATTTTAATAGGTTTGGTTGAACGTTTTCCGAGAAAAGTATTTAGTTTCAATCTGTAGTTACTTACCTAGTAGAAAATTTGTTGGAGCACAGCAACTACGTATACATTTATAATAAAAGATTATTGAAGTGAGTTATGTAGAGAAACTTAATTTAGTTGGTAATAACTTTTTCCAACAGCCGCCGCGCCGGCCGCCACAGCACGCCTTGCCGTTACCGCGATAAACATTAATAAATAAATTCAGAATTTTCGGCAAAAAGATCTAGCTTATACAACCTAATTTGATGTTTGTTTGATGATCATTTTGATTTTGTGATTTTATTTATTGAATGAAATAATGAAATACACTTACACTCTCAAGGAAGTAAAGTTATTGTTTATTCTTAAGGTAAAAGTAAAAATCTGCTTCCCGCGAACGCGAATATTAAAAGAATATTTTTTGGCCACTTACTGTTAACGACTACTCGTGTCGTAATTATTTGTTTTCCATACAAATGCATAAGACTTAAGAGGTATTCATTTTACGTAAGTTTCAAATATTGCAAATGCAAAACCACTACCTACCAGGCTAAAAGTGGCTAAACGCCAGTATTGCCGTATTAACCACTTTGTGGCTAGATCTAGCGGATTTTCAACGGTTTTAGCCAAAAAATAATCAATTTTAGCCACCAAAATTAATCTAGCTACTTCCAGCTACTTTTGGTAATTTTTTAGATTATTACTGTCGGAAGTCGATCGAGTAAGTCATTTTAAAGAAATCTGTGGATAATGCCTTTTACTGAGTAGGTTACACCCGCAGTTGTAATCTATGATTGGGGTTTCCCTAAATGTTTTTTTTTTCCGTACCTAATTCAGATTCGATGGAATGAAAATGTAATACGTTATTTTATTACTATATTGATAACAATTTTTTTTTAACATTTGTGTTTTTGTAATTTTCACAACAAAATTTGCGTTAAAAATTATATAAAGAATACAAAAACATTTTACTATATTGATATTGAGCCTAGTTTGTTTGTATAGTCGACAATGAAATTGTTTTACCACCTTAGAAGTGAATTTTGTTTGCATATAATAAAACAACAAGTTCCATTTTTGTATAAAAGACCAAGTGACAGATACGTTGTCATCATTGACAATGAGCCTTAGCAAAATTTTATTGTAATGGAAGTTTTTGTCAAAAGTGATAAAGCTATTTCATGGTCGACTATACAAAGTCAATAGGTACATACTACTCCAGTCATAATGTACCGAAACAATATCATTGTTGCACTCAAGTTTGTGTTGTCATGTAGAAATATTGCTGCTAAAAATTATGATTTGCATAAGCAGAGAGAATCCAAAAACACTAATCTGTGAACTAATCACAAAAAATATTATATATTCCTGTTTATTAAATAATAATGGCAGGCCTCCAACAAGGTGGACCGACGATCTACGTTTGGAAGACGCTTCTAAAATATCGACTGCACGCTGGTCTTCTTTGTTGTATTTGTTGATTGGACTGGCAACAGTGTTCGGTTAAGTTGTCAAAATAAGTAGCTTCTTTTAAAAATTAGATAAAAAATATTTTAATTGCATATTTATTACTAAATTTGTAATACGTGACTAAATTAAGTGACAAATAACGCCTACTAGCGTTTACTCTGACAAAAGTTGTATAATTTTTAAATTATTTGTAAATGTAATTTCCCAACTGTCATCGCCAACTGATTGATAAATAGTTTGCTTAAAGTTGTTATAAAACAACTTTTGCTGTGGACTGCAGCAACTAAAACCGGGGAAGTATTGTTTTCATTCTATTTATTATAGCTACTGTCTAGTAACTTATGTGTAAAACTTCCGTAACCACTTCATTCGATTTCTAAGTGTCAATGTATTAGGCCAATTCATTGTTATTTTTCAACATAATAAAAACATTAATAGATGTGCATCTAAACTGCAAAAGTGACATTGGAATTTCGGTGTACATAATCTAACTAACCTAATAAAGAAATTGCAACTGTACTGTAAAAATCAGTACCAACTACATAGCAGCCTACCTATTTGTTTTTCTTCATATTTTGTCTTTCATTCCGTTTCTGTACCAATAATACTTAAAACCTAATTTGTTTTAATTGTAGATCAGTAGAATTAATTAATAATTACAACACAAAAGCTATTAGCCCCTTTTATTTCTATTTGTATGTGTGTGATACATCTACCCCCACTAGTTAAAAATTATAATTGAAATTTATGATATTCTTACTAGCTTCTTACAAAAAGTAAATAAACAAATAAATTTGCAATAAATAAGATTTTAACCATTTGTTTACAAATTTCAGGTGAAAATAAACCTCATACTTAACAAAATGCTGACCCGTAAGGCTGCTACACAAAGTACTGAGCTAAAGCTTAGACAGGCACTTCAGGTGCTTAAAGTATCCCAGGAATCATACAATCAGCTGTTACGGGAGAGGGATGAGAGTGAGATGGAAATAAAATCCATAATTGACAAAAACTCACAGCTCAAAAATGAATTAGGCCAACTACACATTCAACATCAAGATGTGCTTCACCAGCGTGACCAACTTCAAGATGTGATCTCCACCTTTGAGCAGCAATACAACACCTATGAGAGGGCACTGGACCGCATCACTGAGTTGGAAAGGGACCTTAGTGCGGCAAACCATCAAATTTCTCAACTTGTCGAGTCGCAGAAACAGCTTGAAGTGGATCAGACTCAGTCATTATTTGATGAGCTAATGGCATCGCCTGGTGGAATTTCTGTACAGCAACTTCCGCATAACAACCTTAAACCAAATAGTCTGGGGAAGAAAAAAATCAAGAAGTATGTAAAAATAAATAGATTCATAAGAAAAACTGAGAAATTAATTAAGAAAAACAACTGTTATTACAAAAACATTGCTCTTCGTAAGGAACCTATAAGCCTTATTGATTCTTTAGAAATATATAATAGTAAATTGATAGAAAGTAGGCAAATGTATGACCGGGACACTAAGCAATTACAGACTGATATTCAACGGTTACATGAGTCACTTGACATAATTAATAAAAAATACTCAACTTCACAAAAACAGATTGAGGAACATATTCGATCAGCCACAGAATTGGTTGATATGTGCAAGTACAATGCTGATCGGTATGACTCATTAATAAATAATGGAATTAACAGTAATGAAAAGTCATTAATCAATAATTTGCAGGTAAATTCCAATAACTTGTCTGTCTTCTATCCCAGTACATCAGCCTGTCCAGAAACATATAAATGTAATAATAAGATTAATCCAGCCCCAATACAAAAAAACAATGTCAATAAATTATTTAGTAAAACAGTTATGTTCTCTGATAAAGTGGGTCAGGGATTAGGGTTGCTTATAAATGGAAGTAAAAATCAACTAGTTACAAATATTTGTACCCCAGGTAAATCAATGAATACTATAGTACGTAACTTAACACAGCACACGCTAAATAGTACATCTCATGTTATTTTATTATGTGGTGACAGTTCACAAGTAAAAAAACGTGACATAATAAATAATATTAATATTTTGTTAAACCTGCAATCTGAAACAAATTGCAGGCTAATAATTAGCGCTTTTCCCTATTGTACAAATTTAACCTGGGAACAAAATAAACGTATTTTTGACTTAAATTTATTATTATATATTTTGATTTGTCGTCATAGTGACACTATTTTATTTTTTGATATTAATAAATTTATTAATAATTTTAGTTCGACTTCAGATACTATGTATCTTTCTAAGAAGTCTAGGACTCAAATAGCTAATTTGTTAGCTTATAATTTACAGGATACAGTTATAGCGGCTATAACTAAGTCTATACATAATAACATAACCATTAGTAGTTCTACTAATGAAACTTTTAAAACTAGTAGTAAGGTAACAACCTCTGGTTTAAACTAAGGTCTAAGACAAAAGCCAAGTCCACATTCATTAATATTGTCCATCAGAACATTCAGGGCTTGGCTGGCAAGGACTTAGAATTAGAACTGTTTGCAAAAAGTCAGACTATTCATATATATTGTATAACTGAGCATTGGCTAAGAAGTCATGACTCGTCATTCCATGTTAACAATTTTCAAAGAGCAAGCGCGTACGTGCGAAGCACAGCCATACACGGCGGTTCCCTAATACTAGTAAGAAGTAATATTAAATACAAAAATCGCAACGATATTGTAAACCTTTCAGTGGAGCGTAACATTGAACTATCGTGTGTGGAGTTCAATAGTTTCGTAATAGTGTGTGTAAACCGACCCCCATCGGGCAACTTCAGTATTTTCGAATCAGTAATGGAGGATGTACTTAGAAAATTAAAATTAAAAAAGAAATTTGTTTTAGTGTGTGGAGATTTTAATATAAATATTCTAGAAATTACCTCAATGAGTGTTCGTCTTGTTGCGTTATTTAAATGCTTTAATCTTATGAATCTATTTCTCGAACCTACTAGAATAACTTCACATTCTGCCACTTGTCTTGATAATGTTTTTTCAGACTATGACCCTGTTTCTAAGTCAGTATTTGATAATCTTACGTCTGACCATTGTGGTTTAAAAGTGACCTATGATTTTGATATTAAGGATGAGCCAAAAATAGTAAAATGTAAACCAGTAACAAAGAAACGAATGGAGTGTTTCAAAAATAATGTAGTTTGTAAAATTGATTATTGAGTTACCCTTTGTACATGATGACCCAGATGTACTATATAGTAATCTTTTTGATTTTATAAAAACAGAATACAACCAAGTTTTTACTACTAGAACAATTAAAAATTCCCAAAAACTTAAGTTCTGTGATTGGGCTACAGCAGGTATTTATATCAGTAGAAATAGACTGTATGAGTTATATAATTTGAGGCAATGTAACCATAGCCTTAGTTTTACAGAATATGTAAAAAATTATTCTAAAATGTTTAAGAAAGTGTGCATATTAGCAAAATCTAATTTCATTAAAGACAAAATCAAAAACTCTAACAATAAAATTAAAGCCACTTGGGACATAATAAACCGTGAAACAGGTAAATTTAAACCACGGGACAATACTTTCACTCTGAAAGTTGATAACACCCTTGTCAATTCGGATTTAAATATTGCTAATATTTTTGATGACTATTTTGTAAATATACCAGTAGTAACAACTTCAAATTTAGATTCATCACCAGAAGCTGCACAATCTTTACTCAAAAAACATGTACCAAAATCTAATCTGTCTTTTCAATTTGAATACATTGATTCTATGAATATTATAAAAACATTCAAATCACTCAAAATGAAAAACACTAGTGATTTGTGGGGCATAAGTATTAAGGTAATTAAGAATATTATATTTTCTATTGCGCCCTATCTTGCAGACATTTTTAATTACTGTATCAATAAGGGTATCTTTCCAGAACTTATGAAATTCAGTAAGGTTATACCTTTATTTAAATCAGGAAACAAAGAAGACCCTAGTAACTATAGGCCAATTTCAATATTACCAGTACTAAGTAAAATTTATGAAAAACTTATACTCGAACAATTAATGGCATACTTTAACTCAAACAAGCTTCTACATAAGAAACAATATGGTTTTACAAAGGGTCGTTCCACTACTGACGCAGGTGTTGCTTTAATAAAACATATATTCGATGCCTGGGAGAAGTCTCAGAACGCTCTTGGAGTTTTTTGCGACTTATCCAAGGCTTTCGATTGCGTTGAGCACAGGACTCTGGTGATGAAGTTGCACTACTATGGTCTTAATGATTTTGCACTTAAATTGATAGAGTCGTATCTCAGTTCTAGGACACAAACTGTCGATATCAATGGAACTAAATCATCTGGATCTCTTGTAAAAATGGGAGTTCCGCAAGGGTCAATCCTCGGGCCCTTCCTGTTTTTAATTTATATTAACGACTTGCCATTCTTTGTGGAGAACTTCTGTAAAATTGTTTTATTTGCAGATGATACTTCACTCATTTTTAATGTTAATAGGTGTAAGAATAATTATGATGATGTAAATAATGCTCTAGCAAAAGTACTCAGTTGGTTTACTGTTAATAATCTACAGCTTAATGCAAAAAAAACAAAATGTATTAAATTTACACTACCTAATGTTAAAACTGAACCAACTGATATTAGAATAAACGGTGATAAATTAGATTTGGTAGACTCAACAGTCTTCTTAGGTATAACACTTGACTCAAAACTTCAATGGAATCCTCATATATCGAAATTGTCCGGTAAACTCAGTTCTGCTGCTTATGCTATCAGAAAAATTAGACAATTAACAGACGTTGAAACTGCTAGAACAGTTTACTTTAGCTATTTTCATAGTGTCATGTCGTATGGTGTCTTACTGTGGGCTACAGCAGCTGATGTTGAATCTATATTTATTTTGCAGAAACGAGCAATAAGAACCATTTATAGACTAGGTTCTACGAACTCGAACTACTTTAAGAAATATTTTTAAAGAAATTGGTGTTCTTACAGTTGCATCTCAGTTTATTTATAATTGCATAGTTTTTGTGCGTTGCAACATCAACTCTTTTACTAAACACGGTGATGTACACAATTTCAATACTAGAAATAAGAAAAAACTTGTAATGCCACTGTTCAGGTTGCAAAAGGTTCTTGGCTCTTTCTTGGGGCAAGGTATACACTACTATAATAAAATACCTAGTACTGTACAAGATTTACCTTTAGATAAGTTTAAAAAACATGTAAATCTTCTTTACTTAAGAAAGGTTATTATACAGTCAAAGAATATTTAGATGACAAAACAGCTTGGTTATAATAAAAAATAAAACTACTCTTTATTTTATTTTATTGGGATCAATAATTACTTTAAAAATATCTTAGCGCTGATATGATAGCCTTTATCAGCAATGTCCTACAGTTTACAAATAATATTTATGTTACGTTAAACTTTTCATTAGGTTTTTATTTAGAGTATCTTGAGTGTGTCATGCTCTCTTTAGTGTCTCTGCGGTGGTGGCGTGTGCGTCGGGTCGTTACATTCCCTAAGACATGGTTGAGTGAAGCGATGGCTGATTCATATGTCATACTAGTGAACGGGTGCCGCCTGTGGAGGCTGGTCTGCTCTTGCATACTATTATTTTTATTATTATTAACTATAGTTTAATTTTGTTTTCTTTTTTGTTTTTTTCTTAGACAATTTTTGACCTTTATTAGTGCTGTATGACATTGTGAAAATTTTAACTGGTAACTGATGTTTTGCAAATGTAGATATTATTATATCTTCTCTTTTGTTTTTTTTTTATATGTGTGATTGTCCTTTATATTTTGTGTTTTTATTTGTGATGGAGAGTGTCTTTTTATGATAGGGCATTTTCCAATATTTTTGACGCTGTAAGGGAGAAAAGAGCTGGACACTTGCTGAGTTTCTTGCCGGTTCTTCTCAGTACAAGATCTCCCGCCCAGAGTAGACTTACGAACGGATGGCATAATGACGTTCATAAGAGCTATTTGTAGCCTAAACTGAATAAATGATTTTGAATTTTGAATTTTATAAAATGTATTCCTTTTAAAAATACCTATAGAGTCAAGTTTGTATTGCTCCTTAATCAAAGATTCCAAATTGTCATCGGAGTTTATTTCTATGTCGGCATGATTTACAAACTCTATTAATTTCGTGCTGCTAGAAGCAACACCGTATAATGTCCAGCCCAGTGCTGTCAAACAAGCGACAGGATCGTTCTTTTTACCAGTACGAACTTCTTTATTAATCGACAAATGCCAATGTTCGGCTCCAATTAAAATAGTCGGAATAGCAATACCATAAGAAAGAAATTCAGCTAAATCAGATAAATAAGAGAGAGATTCGATGGTTTCGCGTTCGACTGATTGAGGACGTAGACACAAGGAGTCTATTGATCGTGCCTTTTTTACTAAATATGTTTTTTGTGTGTGCCTATCCTTTATATCTATATATCGTAGTGTTTCGTTCGAGCCCACCAACACAATTTACCGTTATGTTCTGTTGTGGCCCGGTTGCCCCTATATTCGAGGCAACACTAGAGTCTATCATCGTCGCAGTACTTCCGTCGTCAAGGAGCGCATACACGTCACAGGTTCCACTGGGTCCGGAAACGGTCACGGGTACGATTTTCAAATAGGCACGAGGATGTGGAGCTAAACTTGTGTTTGGTGTTTGAGTGACCGTAGAAATATTGGACACGATTACCTTCTCATCAATTGGTACATGATGAGTGGTAGATACATCTGTCATCAGCCGTGTGTCTATGTCTTTATTCTGCTCACACAGAGTGTTATTGTCCGTAATGTTTTCATGAAATGTGTTGACAGACAAAGGTGGTTGCTGCTGGTGAAGGAGTGCATTGTGACGTAAACGACAACCAAGTTTGCATTTGCAAGTTTTCCACTGGTGTGAATTAGCCCTTAAACATCGATAGCAAACTTTAGCTCCACGCAACCACTGCCATCGTTTGTCAACAGACACTGACTTAAACTTTAAACAACTCTTAATGTTGTGATTGTTTTTACAGAATACGCATTCTTGTTTTTTCATAAACTCATTTTCATCAACGACCTTTGTCCGCGTAACAACATTATGAATATTTTCACGCTTCACCGGTTTGTCAAAAAGTATAGGATATAAACTCGGGTGACAACCCAAAACGAACGTGTTGATTTAATTGACGATTTAAAAACTCTGACAAAATTTCTAATTTTGGTCGTCTTGTGGAATCCTGACTTGCGTAGTCTGTCCACCTTATCTTTATTGTAGAGTTGAGTTTTCCTAAAACTGCGTGGAATGACTTAGGAGAAAAGAGGTATTCAATATGGTTCAATCTTTAAGAATGCTGAATCTGACAGCTTACGGGCTCCGAGAGCTCATAATAAAAACAAATTTAAAATACCAAAGAGTCGTATGGCTATGTTTAATTCTAGTCCCTATTGTACAGCATTCAAAATACATAATAAATTACCTACCGAACTGAGATCAGATCCTAATCCAAAAACATTCCTAAGAAAATTAAAATCTATATTAATTAAAAAATAATAATATTATAATGACAATGAATTCTATTTGATATAAATTATTTATTAATTGTTGTAAAATAGTAATATGTCTTGTGTATTAAATAAATAATTTTATTTTCATTACAATTTAGAAATGTATTTTAAAAATAATTAATTCCATTGCACGTCCATTCATTCATTAATTTGCTAAGCCCAAATGGGTATCATGATGTACTGGAATACTATTGATGACTCTACCTTTGTATCACATTCATGAACAGCAATAAATACTTTGAACTTTGAACTTCAAAACTTTTATAATGGAAATAGAGTTACGAACCCTATTGCATATTATACCTAGCTCTTTAAGATCATTACCTAAGCGTGGTATGTTTTTAAAGAAATAACCTCCCGGTGAACGATGAGCTCTGGGCGCGCGAAGTTGTCTTCGAGTGCACGCATCACCTCCTCCGGATCCTTCGCCGTCATTAGAAGCGCTCCGACCGATTCTCGCGCGGGTCCTCGAAGTGCAGTATTAAGACGGCTAAGATTATGATTGTAATCCATCAGGAAGCGTACACCAAGAAGGTAGTTGAACGCTTTAATATGGCTAACAGTAATTCTGTCTCAACGCCGATTGATGCCACAGAAAAATTGTCTGCGTCACAGTTAGATGAAGAGAAAGGAAACGAGGAGATTAACTTCCCCTATCGCGAAGCCGTTAGTGCGTTAGCATACCTTATGGTCGCAACCCGTCCTGATATGCGATTCAATCGAGTACTTTTGATGATCGGACGTGTTTAAAGTTAATTAAAATATAAATTATAAGTAAATAAATATTGACCTAGTTGTGGTCGGTAGTGTTTCTGTGTCACGCTGTGATTGCATAAGTGAATGACTCGCAATATGTTTGGTGTTTGATTATTTACGTGTTAGTACATATACCAACATGAATAGTCCCTTCAATCGGAGTGGAAGTCCCCCGCCCACACCTCGCCCAGAGGAAGACATGGACGAGAATGCTGCCGAAATCGTAGCGACTTCTGAAATACAGCAATGGATGTCTACCATTGAACAGTGCCTCAAGGAAGTCTGCGCTATCTCAGCAGAAGGAAAGTTGAACTCAGACCAAAAGTTAAGAATACATAACTTATGCCGAAGAGTTGGACACGGAACTTCCCAAATGGCTGTTAAGTATCAGTCTTTAAAGCAAAATACTCTTCTTGTCCAAGCAAACCTTCAGGCTCTCAGAGAAAACCAAGACCTATCAGAACGTCTTTATGACCTAAAACGAAGCATCCAGGAGTCCACAGTCTCGGCTAACCCATCATTCGCCGATATGGTCAAAAAAGATAACAGCACCTTCATTCGCCCTAATAATGTTTAGTCCGTAGCAATTTATCCTAACGATAAATTAAAGTCAAGCGAAGACACTAAAACTCTGGTCCAGCAAATTATCAACCCTGGAGTAATGAAGCTGCATGTCCGTGGATTACGTAAAACTAGAAACGGCCGGGTCATAATAAGCACGGACACAATGGATGACGTTGAAAAGTTGAAGCAGTCGGTACAGCTTACCACCTCGGGCCTGACAGTAGATGAGCCACATAAGCGCAGACCTCGCATCGTTGTAATCGGAGTACCAACATCTATGCAAGAGCAAGAGGTCTTCAAGTGCATTTACGAACAAAATTTGGCCGATAAATTGCAGGGCACAACTCGCGATAACTTTTTGACCTCTATTAAGCTCAGCCACAAATCGGGCAAAAAAGACTCGTTGACTTGTAATTACGTCATAGAAGTTCCAGCTGTTATACGTAAGGCCCTTATATCTCAAGATAGAGTTTTTGTGAACTGGTCATCTTGCCCTGTGAGAGACTACTTTGGTCACTAGATGTTTTAAGTGTCAACAGTATGGTCACGCGGCTAAGTCGTGTAGAGCGTCAACCCATTCATGTGGCCACTGCGGAGACCTAGGTCACTCGATGACCGATTGCACGAAGAAAGCCGAACCTGCTAAATGTGCGACTTGCCTACAATTTAAGAAGCCGAGCAATCATAAAACAGGTGATATTGATTGTCCTGCCAAAAAAAAGGCCGAACAAAGATATATTAATTCTACTATAGATTATGAAGGCGCCTAAGAGCGCCGTCCAGTATATTGTAATTTTGATCTTTGCTTAATATGACTGATAATTTAATTAACGATTTAGATCACTTCTCCGTATCAGAGTCAAAATCATGTGATGTCGAAAATTGCAAACAACATATTTCACACTATGTAAACAATGCACTAACCATTCTAACCCAAAATATTCGTAGTATTTATAAGAACACAGATAATTTTAGCTGTTTTCTTCAAAGATTAAATATTAAGTGTGACGTAATTATACTGACCGAATGTTGGCTTGCTAAACACAGTGCCAGCTTACCTATAAAATCGGGTTACAATATTTTCAGTAGCAAAGTTAATTATAACCAAAATGACGGGGTGGTAGTATATGTAAGAAATACACTATTAAATATTTCTGTAGAGGACACTAGCCTACAAGACTGCAATAGTCTTTTAATCAAAATTGGTACAGATACTGCAGTACTGGCTATATATAGACCCCCTTGTTTTCGGAACATAGACTGTTTTCTTGCATCATTAAATGAGCTACTAAAAGAACTATCATCTTTCAGAACCATAGCATTAATAGGTGACGTAAATATAAACATTATGCCTGAAAACTGTGAAACATCTGCTCACGAGTATCTTAACCTGTGCTTCTTCCATGGTCTTCTACCCGCACACGTGATCCCAACCCACCAAAGCGGCTCTTGCTTAGATCACGTTATGCTTAAAACCCACTTACCTACACTTACCCTAGTGACTAACTCAACTGTTACCGATCATAAAGCGGCTATACTAACCATAAGTCTAAAACCACCACGGCATCAACGCACGCAGCTTAAGTCTAAATTAAATATGATTAAACTTGAAGACGATTTATGTAACATTGACCTCGTTCCAGTTTATAGTTCTGCTGACGCTGACAACGCGTTGTCATACTTAAATAAGAAAGTGCAACAAGCCATATCGAACAATACTAGTACAGTAAAAATAAGCAGAAGAAATTACAGTATATAGTATATATTTATTAGCCACAGACTCCACAGAAGTAGAAGGAATTATTATGAGTTTGAAAGATGACTGTGCTGTTGGTTGGGATAACATCTCAAACAAAATATTAAAACAGTTTAAACATATCCTGCTCCCGCCTCTAACGTATATTTTTCAACTTTGTCTCTCCGAAGGAGTTTTTCCCAATTGTTTGAAAAAAGCTGTCGTTGTTCCCGTATATAAATCGGGTAGTAAAGATCAAATTTCAAATTATAGGCCTATATCAATACTTTCCTCCATATCAAAAATTTTAGAAAAAATTATATACAACAGATTAGTACATTATTTGGAAAATAATTCGCTCTTGTCAAATAATCAATTTGGTTTTAGAGCTAATTTATCAACGGATGAGGCAGTTCATCAGTTTACTAACTATATCGCACAAGAGCTTGATCAAGGCAATAAAACAATAGGTATATTCCTGGATCTTGCAAAAGCTTTTGATACTGTTTCGATACCCATCCTTTTGAATAAGCTTGAAACAATAGGTATAAGAGATAAACAACTGAAGTTGTTTACAAGTTATTTTAGTGATCGTAGCCAATGCGTTAAAATAGGCAATGTGGTCAGTGCTGACAGGTGGAACACTTCCTTTGGTGTCCCACAAGGAAGTATAATTGGGCCTACCTTATTTTTAATTTACATCAATGACCTCTGCAACCTTCAACTAAGTGGCGGTAAAATATTATCGTACGCCGATGACACTGCTCTACTTTTTTCTGCAGCGACGGAGTTCGAGGCGTATGAAAATGCACAAAATGGCTTCAATGTTGTAAATAACTGGCTTAATCAACATTTGTTAACACTGAATGCTGATAAAACTAAATATATCACATTCTCGATGCGCAAATCAACTTTTACAACAAGAACACCTTTGTATGCTCATGGCTGTAATTTATACACAAACATGTCCTGCAATTGCCCTATCATTTGTAGTACTCGCAATATAAAGTATCTTGGGGTAATTATTGATGAGAATCTGTCATTCCGTTATCATATTGAAGCTTTAAGTAACAGAATGCGTAAGCTTATGTTTGTATTTAAAATACTTCGTACGATTGCAGATACCAAACTAATAATGCAAGTTTACATCGCCTTGTGTCAGTCGATACTAACTTACTGCATCACTGCATGGGGTGGTACTTAAAAGTCCCTGTTACTAACTGTCGAAAGAGCCCAAAGAGCAATACTGAAGGTGTCCACTTTCCGTCCTTATCTATATCCTACTCATCTTTTATATGAACCCTGTAAAGTTTTAACAGTTCGGCAATTATTTATAAAAAGCACGGTACTAAAACAGCACAAGACTCTTCCTTACATCACTGAAATTACTAACAAAAGGAGGAAAGACATGGTTTGCACTTATCTCAAATGTACAAAATGCGCTTTCTCATCAAGGTTCTTTATATTCTTAGGACCCTTTCTGTACAACAGGATAAATGCTAAATGTTATATTTATCCATTAAACATAATCAACTGCAAAAAGGTTGTACAGGAAGAACTACAAAAATTGACCTACGACGATACGGAGGGGTTATTGACCGTCGTTAAGTAATTCTTTGTTTATTTATTTCTGTGTGTATTAACTTATTATTATTTTATTTATATAACATTTTAAACTATCATGGTCACTTACATTAGAATAAATATTGAGTACCCGTAGGAGTACATCCGTGATCATGGCGCATGCAACTGTGCCGAAATATCCGGATACTCAAACACGACAATAAACATGGTAATAATCCCGTTAATAATATTTATTTTATTTATGTCTTTATATTAGATTGTAATTTAGCGTATAAACTGTTTTATATTATTAATTTATGTTTTGATTTATATTAAACTTAGACTAAGCCCACATTCGCCTGGAAAACAGGGTTTACCTAACTCAGGCAACAGCATTTAATTTATTTTAGATCCTATTATCTTATCTTATCTTAGTGGGGCCTGCCGAGGTTTCCACCTCCCAGTAACATTTCGACCCATTGGGATCTTTTGTGCAACCCCATCCTTTCACTCTTCCTCCTCTGTAAAGATAGATGCCATAAGTCTGGCAACGTCCTTAAGAGCGAAGAGCCTGAAGTCCTCCGGTTTCGGATAGGCCGACCCCAGGAGTCCCATTCTTTTCCTAGCCAGAGAGTCGCAGTCACACAGTAGGTGCTGCATTGACTCGGTTTGCTCTCCACATGCCCTACACAAACTGTTTGTTGAAAGGTGCATTCTGTGGAGCATTTGTTTTGTGGCATAATGCCCTGTCAAGGCACCGATGGTTAGTCGGGCCTGCCTTCTGCTGCCTCCGCGTATGAACTTATTCCGTCCTAAGGCGTTTTCGCCTAGGAAGGATTTGGAGTGTTTCATACCCGGCTGCTCTTTCCATTCGATGCCGTGCCTGTTTTTAATGTAATCTTTTAAGGCCTTGTTGATGGTACTTTGTGCAAGTGCCACGAACGGCTCAGGACCAATAAGCTGGGTCTCTGAGCCCTCCCTGGCAAGTGCATCCGCCATCTCGTTGCCGTGGATTCCCATATGGCCTGGGACTCAGATCAATCGCACCTTGTTATGCCCACCCAGCTTGTTTAGAGCTTTTGTGGTTTCCAGAACAAGGCCAGAGTCGATCGACTTGAGCGCGGCTTGGCTGTCACTCAGGATGAATATATTGCGCTTTTTAATAGCTAACTCTATATTCTGCTTTGCGCATAGGAGAATTGCGAAAGTTTCTGCTTGGTAAACAGTAGCAAATTTTCCCATGCTTTGACTATGCTTGAAGTCGTTATTATAGACGCCTGCCCCTGTGCCCGACTTCATTCTTGATCCGTCGGTGTACCAGATTAGGCTGTCTTTTTCCGGAGACGGTGGCCCTCGTTTCCATTCGTCCCTGGTTGGAACATAAACTTTAAATTTCATTTCGAAAACGAATGTGGGGGATATTTTATCGCTACCCATTTCCATGACCCTATCAGGAATGTCACTTGGTTCCCATTTTGTGTGTCTGGTCAGAGGTTTAGATGCGTCCCATAGTCCGGCCACCTTTAGTCTATGTAACGCTTTCTTTGCCTCTGTCTCTATTACAATGTGCAGGGGTGGAAGGTCTGTGAGGACCTCCAGCGCTGCCGTTGGAGTGGTTCTAAAGGCACCAGTGATTGCTAGACAAGCTGTTCTCTGAAGTTTGCTAAGAGCATTCTTACAGATCTTCAGCCTGGTTCTGGGCCACCAGACGATGCTGCCATATGTGAGGATCGGTCTCACCATCGTCATGTAGATCCACCTAATGATTTTGGGGTTGAGTCCCCAAGTCTTGCCATATGTAGACCGACACATGCCAAAGACTCTGTAAGCCTTGGCTACGGTTGTATCCACATGCTGTTTCCAAGTAAGTTGCCTATCCAGCGTTAAGCCTAGATATTTCACTTCTTTGGACCAAGAGAGCCGGGTGCCATAGAGTGTTAGGTTACCCAGTCCCGTAGTGTTTCTCATTCTTGTAAAGGGTATGGCTGTTGTTTTCCCCGGGTTTACAGAGAGGTGATGGGCATTGCACCATTCCTCCAGGAGACCCAGGGCACGTTGCATTAACCCCGATACCGTAGAGGGAAATTTCCCACTGACTGAGATGACCAGATCATCAGCATAACCCACCGTATAGAATGGTCCTTTATTCAGCCTTACTACAATTGAGTCAACCACAAGGCTCCACAGAAGAGGCGAGAGAACCCCTCCTTGTGGGCATCCTCTAGTTGTTCGCGCAATTAGACTGTCACCTAGCAGTTCAGAGTTAATAATTCTACCCTTTAACATGCATTCAATCCAATCGCAGATCGGTTGTGGCACACCATGGTTCTTGGCTGCAACCTTGATGGATTCAAAGGTAGTGCGATCAAATGCACCTTCGATATCTACGAAAGTGCAGACGCAAATCTCCTTGTTCTCCAGCGCAGATTCCGCTCGACTCACCACATGATGAAGAGCAGCTTCGGTTGACTTCCCCGCCTGATATGCACACTGAAGTCCATGGAGTGGGAATCTTTTCAGAGGTCCCGCTCTGATATATTTGTCTACCATCTTCTCCAGGGTCTTCAGGAGAAAGGATTGTAGACTTATGGGCCTAAAAGCTTTGGGTTCTTCGTAATCTGGTTTTCCCGTTTTGGGTATAAAGATTACCTTAACACGCCTTCATGTTCTGGGAATATGTCCAAAAGCTATGCATGCTTTATACAGCCTGCAGAGATGGGGTCCCAGGATGGAGGCGCCCTGTTGTAGTAGAATGGGATAAATGTTGTCAGGTCCTGGCGCCTTAAACGGTTGAAAACTCCCAAGAGCCCATCTAACCTTACATTCATCCACCATCCATCCATCGGAGTAGTATCACGCAACTTGGAGAAGCCGACCAGAAGTGACTGGAACAGAGTCAAACGAATACTTCGTTACCTCAAGGGAACTACGTCTCTAGGTATACATTACAAGCCGAGGACCCTGAAACCAGAACTGGAAGGATACAGCGACGCTGATTATGGAGGTGATGCGACTACCGGAAGATCAACGACTGGTATCGTATGCCGATACGCTGGAGGTCCAGTGTCATGGGCGAGCAGAAGACAGACGTCAGTAGCACTGTCTACTACTGAAGCTGAAGTTGTGGCCGCCAGTGAAGGAGCCAGAGAATTAGTGTGGCTTATGAGAATCTTCGAGGATTTAACGAAGATGAAGAGTATGCCGAATCTACACGTGGATAATGAAGCAGCAGTAGATTAGCACACAACCCCGAGTTTCATAAACGGACGAAGCATATACGCATCCGACATTTCTACGTCAGAGAACTTGTGTCCGAAGGAGCTATATTCGTTCAGAGGATTGGTACCAGAGACCAGGTCGCAGACATCCTGACCAAAGGATTGCCAAAGCCTACCTTTGTGAAGATGAGGTCTGCACTAGCATTGTTTCAGAGGGCGTATTAAAGGAGTTGATAAATCAAACAAGTACGACCTCATTGTTTGTTCTTGACGTCTTTGCATATTATAGTTTTACTATATAATTCATAAAACTGTTAACACTTTATTTTATGTTGCGAAATTATCAAACAAAATGAATTTATAGGCTTTTGTTGTAAACTACAAATAATATTAATAATGTTTGTGCTCAGTATGGATATCATTATCTGAAATAAATGTTTGTTAATAATGCCCTGGAAGCATATGCTGGTACTTTTTTAATTATTAAAAGAGGCAGGGACAATATATCGAACATTCGTTAACATACTGCTTTTTTCCAAATGCTCTTATATTCCCTCATAACAAAAGAAGATATTGTGGTTGATTTTTTTTCTCATTTTCCATGTGAGTTTGATTAATATAAAAGAACACATTAAAACCAAGTTAAAGCTTCCAACACACATCTTTATTTATTAAAATCAAAGTCATACTATTTTTAATTGAATCATCTTGTACTGTTAAGGCTTTACTCAATAATTTTACAGTAATAAAAGTAACTCTAAAACTTGACATAACAACTAATGACCATTACAAACTATTTTAAATTACCATAGTACATATATGTAAATTTTCACGATACTTACAGCAATACCACAAGAGATCTTACCACTAGCTCCTTCCGAAAAAAAGTGAGTCAGAAATGGCGCGCATCGCCATTTTACGTACACCCATGCATTGACCATAAACAATTATAGAACACACAATATTACAATAAGAGCACAAAGAGCTACTAGGTTGCGTTCGGATACGTAAACGACGCCACGATGCAACTCTGGCGACAACATCCGGCCGTCCTGCTACACGCATCCGTCCCGGCATGCGTTATAGTCTGGTGCAGAAGCTGAGAACACAGAAAGCATGTAATTTAACTTATGTGAATTTCAAATAAGCTTTTGACTAGAGTTCTTACAACGAATCCATACCGTGTTCCTTAATCCAACTATCCCATCGTCGGCCAGTTGAAAAAAGTCACAACAGTTACTATTCATTTTGAACCCTTTTATTGGTGTTTCAAGACTGACTTTTCTATCAGCGACCAGTCTATTAAAACCTTTGCTTACCCTAGGCGATGCCTTTGGCTAACCCTAGTTGCATGTCACAACAGGCTCTAATATTGTTATTTGCAATGATCTCATGTCTTCATGACAACCATTACAATTGAAACCCAATAACCGTGTTCAAAGCGAATGCACTAGACATTATTTATCACTAATATGCGTTAATTTAAGTACCTAATTATTATAACGCTTGTTGGATATTTCTACTAGAAAGACTTGTTGAAACATTTCTCAAAACTATGATAATAAAAAAAAATATACTTTATAGTGTTTTATTACCTCAACAACATCCTTGGCTTTTCTCGTTATGTTAATCGTCCGCTGAATCGCCTATATTTATCCAGGGCTTCATATTTTCAGCGCAAGAAACTCCAGTGTAGTGTTTAGAAGTTCTTTGAGTTCCCCGCATATCTGTTACTTGATAACGATCATGACCCATAACTTCCTTCACCTGAAACGGTCCCTTGTACAAAGGGAGTAGCTTAGTGCTTTGTCCGTCATTAGATTGGCTAGGTATTTTAATAACAACTAAATCGCCAGGACTATAAATGCGAGCCTCTTTGCGTTTGGAATCAAATGCCTTTTTTTGTTTTTCAGCATTGGTTTTAATTTTGTTGTTCACAGTTTCCCTAAGTAACGTCATATCAATAAGTTGTTCATTTTCAGAGTCTGCCAACTTATCCGCGTCACTGCTAAGTCTGTACCCAAAGAATATCTCGCTGGGCGTAGCCGCGGTAGTTTTATTTACAGTACTGTTAATACCTTGCTGAATGTTTGTAACATGTTGGTCCCACTTATTACTGTCAGTGTTTGCTCCAGAGGAGCGTAGAGCTTCTAAAATAGTTTGATTGTAACGCTCTACTTGGCCATTCGAACGTGGCATGGCTGTTGCTATTACATGATGTCGAATATTTTTATCAGAACAATACTTAACAAATAGTTTTGATGTAAAGCCACTTCCTGCATCACAAATGATTCGCTTAGGGTTACCGAAAACCTTAAAAATCTTATTTATCTCATTTATGACCACTTTGGATTTGGTATTTTTAACAGGTGCAATAAAAACAAATTTAGTGAAGGAATCGACAATTACTAACAGGTATGTATGATGTTAAGTTGTTTTCACAAATGGCCCCAGATGGTCTATGTGGAGAGTATGGAAAGGCCGAGCGTATTTGGGAATAGAAAAAAGCTTTCCTTCTTTTTTACCATGAGTATTTTTAAAATAAATGCAATTAAGACAATTTTTTATATATTTTGCTACAACTTTTTTCATCTTAGGAAACCAGTACATAGATCGTATTCTTTCAACTGTTTTATCTACAGCAAAATGCCCTATTTCATCATGGTTTAATCTAATGACTTGCCAGACACAAAATTTTGGAACTAACCATCGCCGACCGTATTCGGTTCTACGATATACTTTGTTTCCTAATAATTCATAATCACGGAAGATCTTTTTGTTAGTTTCGGCCTCTCCTGACTCCAATATATCCTTTATAGCACAAATTTTATTATAATAAATTAAATTATAATTGTACAGATAATAACCAGTCATTCTCAGAAATTGCCATCGCGCTTTCATTGACAGGGGCTGATAAATTTGTAATAGGATTTCTACTCAAAGCGTCAACGTGCTGCATTTGTGTACCAGGTCTATGAACAATTTCAAATGTATACTCTTGCGTAAGAAGTACCCATCGTCCGATACGCGAGTTTAGTTCTTGTTTGTTAATTGTATATTTGACAGAGTTACAATCAGTAATTACCTTAAATACTGTACCTAATAGATAATGCCTAAACTTTTTTAATCCTACAACTATAGCTAAAAACTCCAATTCGAATGAATGATATTGCTTCTCTTCGTTTGAGGTTTGTCTGCTATAAAAGTGAATGGGCTTTTCCCCACTGGTAGTTACTTGTGTAAGTATACATCCTAATCCATCACGACTGGCATCTGTATACATGTTTATAGGTAAAGTAGGATCAAATATGTTAAGCAATGAATTGTACATTAATTCTGATTTTAATTTTTCAAAAGCTTCTACTTGTTCGCAACCCCATTCCCATATCGCTTCTTTCTGAAGAAGCTTAGTCAGGGGTTTTGAAATAAGAGCACAATTTTTTATGAATTTACGAAAATAGTTTATGAGACCTAAGTACTGTCTAACCTGGTGTATACTCTTAGGTTCTGGATACTCATCAACAGCTTTTAGTTTTTTCTTACCGGGTCGTACCCCTTCACTTGAAATATCGTAACCAAGAAAACTAACAGATTTTTGAAGAAAGTTAAATTTTTCTATGTCAAAGTCAAAGTCAAATATTCTTTATTCAAATAAACTTTAGAAAAGTGCTTTTGAATCGTCCATAATTTTTTTACCTACTACCCATTCAGGACGTCTATTTTTAGCTGTGGAGAAGAATGGGCGCAAGAAACTCCACAGCTTTAATTCATTATGTAACGACATTTACAAAATTATATGCCGTTACGTTACCAAGTTATACAAGTTTAAAAAACCTTAACAATATATTGGATTAGAAATAGATTGGAGCATTTTAAACCCATGCTGTTTTGTCTTCAATGTCATCAGACACTTTATAATAAGCTTTTTTATAAAGCTTTTCTTTAATAGCGATTTTAAATTTATTAATATCTAGTTTTTGGATATTACTTGGAACTTTATTGTAAAAACGTACACACAGGCCTCTAAATGAATTATTTACTTTGTGGAGCCTAGTATTAGGTACTGCTAGTTTGTTTTTAATTCTAGTGTTTAAATTGTGAATATCACTGTTTTTAGAAAAAGTTTCAATATTTTTATATACATACATTAGGTTCTCGTAAATATATTGTGATGCAACTGTCATTATATTAATATCTTTAAATCTCTCCCTAAGAGAATTACCAGCTTTTAGATTATAAATTGCTCGAATAGCCCGCTTCTGCAGCACAAAGATAGTTTGAATATCGGCAGCATTGCCCCACAGTAAAATGCCGTACGACATTACGCTATGGAAATAACTAAAGTAAACAAGTCTAGCTGTTTCAATGTCAGTGATCTGACGAATTTTCATTACTGCATAAGCCGCAGAGCTCAGTCTACTCGACAATTTATCTATATGTGGGCCCCACTGTAGCTTTGCATCCAACGTAATGCCTAGAAACACTGTGGTGTCCACAAGGTCCACATTCTTATCTTTAATTTTTAACCTCCTTAACGTTGGGTAATACAAATCTTATACATTTGGTTTTTTGTTCATTTAATAGCAAATTGTTAACACTAAACCAATGAACTATCTTTGTGACAGCATTGTTCACATCGTCATCAATCGGCTGTCGTCGTTTCACTTTGAATAAAAGTGAGGTATCATCTGCAAACAATACTATCTCATGTTTGTCTTTTACAAAGTAAGGCAAGTCGTTAATATAAATTAAAAATAAGAAAGGACCAAGAATTGAACCCTGTGGAACACCCATTGTAACCACCGATCCCGGAGATCTTTTACCGTTAACATCAACCCTCTGAACCCTATCACTCAAATATGAGATAAGAAGATTCAGTGATGCATCTCTAATTCCATAGTGGTAGAGCTTCCTGACCAGGGTTTCATGTAAAACACAATCAAAGGCCTTGGATAAATCACAAAAAACCCCTACGGCATCGTGAGAATCCTCCCAGGCATTAAATATTTGAAGAATAAGCTCAACACCAGCGTCAGTAGTCGAGCGCCCCCTAGTGAAACCATATTGTCTAGAATGTAAAAGTTTATTTCTATAAAAATGAACTTGAATTTGGTCTAGAATTATCTTTTCAAATATTTTACTAAATGTGGGTAACACAGAAATTGGTCTAAAGTTAGAGGGGTCACATGTGCTACCTGATTTGAATAATGGGATTACTTTACTGTGCTTCATTAGGTCAGGAAAAACACCACAGTCAATGCATTCATTAAATATGCAAGCTAAAACTGGAGCTATTGTCTCAATAACGGATTTAGTGACGTCGACGGAATTACCCCACAGATCAGCAGTCTTCTTTTTATTAAGAGTATTAAAAGTTTTAATTATATCTCTAAAATCAATTTTTTGAAAACTAAAATAGTTTTTACTAGGTTTGACATTTTCCTTTAGAACCGCTTCAGCTACAGTGGGGGAGGAGTCTAAAGCCTTTGTAGTTGAAACTGGAATATCAGTAAAAAACTTCTCAAATGCCGCAGCAACATCAGCATCGGAAGTTAAGGTTTGATTTTCGTAGCTCAATTTGTACTCATTGTTACGACTTTTGACATTTCCAGTTTCACTATTTATAATATTCCATGTCATTTTTATTTTGTTATCACTTAGCTTAATCTTTGAACTCAGGAACTTTGCCTTTGCTAATCGACATACTATTTTAAATAACTTAGAATAATTTTTGACATACAATTTAAAATCTTCACTGGTGTTATAGTTGCGTTCATCATATAGCTCATAAAGTCGCTTTCTACTTTTGTGGATACCAATTGTAGCCCATTCACTAAAAGTAACAGTACCACTAACCGAGATCCTTTTTGGAATAAAAGTTTTATTAAATTCTGTACAATATTTATGAAAGAAATTATTATAAAATTCATTTGGGTTATCATTATACTTTAAAAAACATATATTATCATAAAGATTGTTTTTAAACCGTTCCAGACGGCCTGCAGTTTTTGGTACAACAGTGATATTCTGTTTCTTCACTTGCTTACACTGATGTGGAAGGCTGACCATTTGGCCACAATGATCAGAGTCCAGTTTATTAATAATGAGTTTAGACAGTGGTACTAGATCGGTATATATGTTATCAATACAAGTGGCCGAAGTGGCAGTTATTCTAGATGGCTCCATAAATAAATTATTTAAATTATACGATTGAAATAAATTTTTAATTTTGATAGAACCTGTAGACTTTTCTAACAAATTAATATTAAAATCACCGCAAATAACTATCTTTTTACCTACATTGCGGATTTTATATAATGCTTCATCCATTACTTTTTCAAAATAATCATACAATGCTGACGGAGGCCTGTATACACTTAATACAACAAGTCGCTCCAGCTCCACACAAGCTATTTCTATTGTTCGCTCAACCGAGAGGCTCACTATGTCTTTTCGTTCCTTTAATTTTAATTTCTTATTAACTATAATTAAGGAGCCACCATGAATTGAATTTACTCGACTGAACGAACTACCTACCAAATGATTATTAAAATTGAACATGAACTGATGATCTTTAAGCCAGTGTTCAGTAATACATAAAATATCAACTTTATTATCGTTCATGAACAATTCAATCTCCAGATCTTTGCCTGTCATCCCTTGAATGTTTTGGTGAACTATATTAATCGAGTGAACATTTTTAATAATTGTAGGTTGGGACGGGCTTTTCTTAGAATTAATTTTACATTTATTTAAAATATTACCAAACATGTTGCAAGAGAATTCCTCTTTTGTCTTATGATTCAATTTAAATTATTGATTGGAATATCAGTAGAAACACTACTGACATTTATGTCTATTAAACATTGCTTAATAGGAGCAACTTGTTTAGCCAAGTTTTTGGCTGAGATGTGTAAAAAATATGATAGCGATGAAGCTATTTGTCGCTTGAAATAAATTGGCAGATAATAACTATCTTTTGTCAAATAAAAATTACTAACATAATTGTTAGTGTCAATTAAATGCAAATTTTCATTGTTGCAAAATGTATGCAATGTCAAATTAAGCTTATATCTAGTAGTATTTTCCTCCTGTGTCAAGCTATTACAATAGGGTAAAGTAAACAGTATAATTTTCCCTACATTTAAATTATTTAACTTATTTAAACTCTTAATCAAACTTGATTTGTTCAATTTACCCCTATTTCCAACAAAAATTAATACAGTACTATTAGGTTTATATTTATAATCAATTGCTTTTGTTAAAATATCTTGATAAGAAGCACCAGGCATACAGTAATTGGTAATTGAATGTCCTAAGTCAAATAACAAGCGGCCCATGTTTTTACCAAATTCATCGCTAAATATAACAGTGTCACTCTTATTATCTAAATTTAAATCCTTTTGATTGATATTTTTTACTAAGTTTGGTGTATTTATAATTTTACACTGGCTAAGGGAACCTTTAGGTACATCAGTATTAATTAATTTTAATGGAGAGGAAGAATCACATGTTACCGATAAACGACCTGGTAATTGCTTACATTTACAAGTGTGGTTACAAGTAAATGAATTAAATCTATCATTGTTTTCATTACACGTTTCTACCAGCTCATTCATAGCCAACATGTGTTCTTTTATTTGTCCTTGTGAAAGTTCATATTTTTTGGTAATGGAAAGAAGAGAGTCCTGTAATTGTTCTATACTATTTTGTAAAAGTTGTGTGTCTTTTTTATATTGCAAATTTTTGTTATGCAGCTGTGATGAATAAGTATATAATTTGTCTATTAGGTATAATCTTTCTCTATTCAATTTTACATTTTAACTAACTTTTGTGTTTTTGTAATATATTTATTAATTTTTATATATTTTTTAAGTTTGTTTTTGCTACAGCCAGCAACCTTTACAAAGTTGTTGCTATTTCTACTTTCATCACATGTCAGATCTACTGTGACAGTGGGCTGACTGCTAGCTGTCGCAGAAACCAAGGAGGGGGCACAGACTACCAACTATGTTTATCGTTAGGCCATGATTTTGTAAAAGTTGAAGTACTTCATCTAATTGTTTTACGTTTTCTTCTAGAGATCTTGTAGCTATCAATAAGTCATCCATATAACATGTCACTTTGTCAAAACGCAGCCTTCCCAGCACAGTATTCATTAATTTTTGAAATATAGATGGTGCATTACAAAGCCCAAATGGCATTCTTAAAAACTCATAATGCCCATCGGGTGTAATAAACGCTGTTTTAGGTATTGACCTTTCATTGACCTTGATTTGATAATATCCAGATTTGAGGTCCAATGACGTGAAAACTTCACATCCTTTCAGCTTATCAATTAGTTCATCTACGATAGGCATAAGGTATTTTTCTTTGATTGTTACTTTATTCAATGCCCGGTAATCAACGCACAATCGTTTTTCACCAGACGGCTTATCTACCAACAAAACCGGACTAGCATATGGCGAACTACTTTCTCTAATTATATTATTTTGTAAAAGTTCATCGATAATATTTCTTGTAGCTACTTTTTGAGACTCTGACATGCGATATGGACGCTGACAAATAGGTTTATTGGTAGTTAGGTCAATATCTAGTTCTACGCAAGAAGTTTGACCTAAAGTCATCATATCTTTAGCTATCACTTTGGGATACTTGACGAATAGTTCCTCTAATAAAGTTACATGTTCTGCCGATTCAGATTTAAAAATAGAAGACACAATGGAAGCTACCTGATCAGAACTGATTGCACAAAATTTAAGGGTATTTCCTACTCTAGTATACATAACGTTATTGTCTTCAGTAAAGTTTCTTCCTATCAAAATTGAACAACCGGCTAAATCTTCAATTAAATAGAAATCAGTGTTTAAATCAACGTCGTCGACACTAAGCTTTGCTTTAACACCTTGAAAAACTATTGAGCTTGAGTCAGTTTTGAAACTGTTAAGCACTATTGGTGATTTAAGAATAAAAGGCTTTAAACCTAATTGTTGAGCTAACTTTGGCGTTATCAAGGAACAACTACTCCCCATATCAATGAAAGCCTGATGTTTACAACCATTCAACTCAACATCTTTACAAAATTTATCTTTAGAACTTTGTGAAATTACCAGTTTAACCTCGGCATCCTTCTCGACTTTTGTTTTAGTTTTAGATCTACATGCTAATTCTAAATGACCAAATTTGTGACATGAATTATACATTGTACGTTATCTCTCTGAGTACACTGAAACTTCTTATGACCGTTTTCACCACAACGGAAACAACTTAAATTCAAAAAGTTATGATTGCTATTCGCTTTATCAACACTGGTTAAACTATCAGACTTTTTATCTACAAAAGATTGGCGAGAAGAATGCCGCTGAGAAATATTAGTAAACTTCTGCAAAGGTTTCAAATCACTTGTATGAATTTTTCCATGTAAAAATGACGCTAATTCATCGCAATACCGGAAACTGCCAGCCTCAGCTGCCGTACTAATATTTTTATCCCCAATAGAACCTACTATCACAGAGATAATGTCTTGTTCAGAAAACGACAATCGCATTTTATCAATTCTACCCTTTTGTTGAAAATAAAATTCATACAATGATTGGCCCTCTAATGGTTTAGTTTGCATAAGTTCTTTTAGCATAATGTACATGTTTCTATTAATTTGAAAGGTATCTAATAATGTACTACGCCAGTCTTTCCATTTCCACGTGGTCCAACGGGTTTTAGTCTTTTGTAAAGTGTCATAACACGTTTTAGCCGTATTACGTAGTTTTTGCAACGCCTGATATTTAACTACACGATCTGACCAACCAAACGCACGTGCATTAGCTTCCACTACATTTATCCACATGTGTATGTCATCTACTAACGGGTCAAATTCAGGAATCACTGAAGATAATATAACGTTTTGACTCACTGCGGGTGATGTTTGCCTGATACGTTTTGATCTCCGACGCCTCTGGTGCTCTTCGTTACTGCTGGATGATGACCTTGTAGACGTCGAAGTGTGCCCCGAACTCGAACTTGAAGATCTGCGTTTGTTCCGACGAGCCCGAGTACGCTTTCGGCTTCGTGGCATATTGCGTGGTTTCGTTTTCACTTCTGATATAAAAGAACACATTAAAACCAAGTTAAAGCTTCCAACACACATCTTTATTTATTAAAATCAAAGTCATACTATTTTTAATTGAATCATCTTGTACTGTTAAGGCTTTACTCAATAATTTTACAGTAATAAAAGTAACTCTAAAACTTGACATAACAACTAATGACCATTATTAACTATTTTAAATTACCATAGTACATATATGTAAATTTTCACGATACTTACAGCAATACCACAAGAGATCTTACCACTAGCTCCTTCCGAAAAAAAGTGAGTCAGAAATGGCGCGCATCGCCATTTTACGTACACCCATGCATTGACCATAAACAATTATAGAACACACAATATTACAATAAGAGCACAAAGAGCTACTAGGTTGCGTTCGGATACGTAAACGACGCCACGATGCAACTCTGGCGACAACATTAATATTTTTAAATTTAATTCTTATGTCACTATATTAAAAGTACTAAATAAAATACTTAATTAGTATTCTTTCAAGTATTTACTACATAAAAGAGATGCAAAATTTATCTTGTTTGCTTCATACAGGCTAAATCTTTAAAAAAATATGGTTGCCATCAAATTTTTGAATGTGGCACGTAAAACGTTGGTTTGATTGAGGTAAATGTCTTTTTGTCTTTTTCTACCTTATAAAATGCTAATGTTATGTTTTGCTTGGCGTTTGTTGATTTTGTTCTCAGCTGGACCAAGCAAGCTAAGGAAAGAGGGCACCATAGTAGCGGACAGTATGTGCGAAAAGTGTATACAGCGGGAGTTAAGGTTTGAGTTCCAGCTATTCATTCAATTTCTTTTGCATGAAATTTCAAATGATACATTGGTACTTTGAAATGTCGAGTTGCTCATAAAGAATTAAAAGTAACGCGATTGTACCTATTCATTTAATAAAATAAAGAAGCATAGCGTCATGAGGTACTTCGTTCGAGCGAATTTTAAGTTTCAAATAGCTGTGAACGTTTTCTTTTTAATAGTTAAACTTATATGAACTCAAACGCTTGTAGCATTTTAAAGACGAATAATGGCAATGTTATAAAATGTACTTAAGTATATAGTTCTATGGCCGCGAATAAACGGTATTAACTTTGCTGTGCGAAAATGCCGTCAATAACCAATTTAATTTTAGAGGCTATAAGTTACAGTAACACCTATTAACTCGTATTTTAAAATATGTTGCGCATGGTAATCATTCTCAAAATATGCTCGTGAAGCTATTAATTTTAATTGAACTCGTTGCTAAATATTGCGCAGCGATATAATATAGAATGACGCTTAATGAAGAAATGAAGTTTAAACTTCGCGCTCGGCATCTATGACAAAATTTACGAAGTATCAATACCGATTAAACGTGATATTAAAGTATGTTTGATAATGCAAAATTTCTTTGGGTGTTTAGTTAAAAAAATACTATTTTCTAATTTTACAAAACTGAAGATAGCTGTTTTATTTTGTAGCAGTGACCTGTGTAGAAAAGAATACGAGAAGCTGAAAAGGGAGATCGAGTACAAAAAGTTACTGTACGCAAGCAAAGTTGAGGAAATTGATACAATGAAGGCGTTGATGAGGTTAACCCTTCCGTCTGAGCTCTGCTTGGCAGTCAAAGAAGATATTGATGTATGTTAATTTGCTTAAATTATAGTAAATCTTGAGAGTGCTTCCACGCGGTGCCGGTTAGATACGCCTCGCGCCGGTTGGATCGCGAGTCGAGACGCCCAGTACCGCACTAGCTGCCGAACTCATTATTGAACACGTTGGTCATTCAGTAGGAATAGGTATTTAAAATAATTTTACTAAACCAAATCAATCTTCATTGCATAGGACTCCATTAACGCGGACAAATGACCTTTACCACATCTGGCAAATGCGGATGAATCAGAATCATTTATTGACCATATAACAAAAAAATACATTTAGCAAGCCCCAGGCTACACACGACGTGTCGTCGTCTGCTGCTACGGAATCACACCATAAACTTGCAGCTAGATATCTCCTTCTCTTCGCTCAGTTTTTTCGACTTTATTTAACCACGTATTGAAAGTACCTATCCTTAATGCCTATTTTCAATTGAAGTTGACCTTGAAGTTTTTTCAACATAAAAGTACATCGTTTCTTCTCAAAATAATAAAGTATAGGTGGTGTAGTGTCATTACAACTAAACACATTAATATAAAATAAGTGCCGGCAGAGTGAGGATGCTGCGTTGTTTTCACCCTGCACCAGTTGTCTTTGCGTCTGGACTCCATTTCCACTTAACATCAGGTGGTATGGAGTCATTAGCCGTGCTAGGTATTAAAAAAAAGTTTCTCATAAGTCGTTACAGTATCTCGGACTCCTTAAATATAAATTTTCTGATTGAAATATAACAATGCTATCCATACCTTTAACTTAACTTTTTCATTTTACTTTGTGTATGTTGTGCCATTTTTTTTTCGCATCTTCATATGGCGTCAAAATTGCATTTTTACCTTTTGAGTCTCCAGCAACTCAAAAAAGTTGCCTACTACCTACTTCTTACGCCTGTTTTCCCTAAAAAAGGACACATGAATAAAGTACTTTCTCCCGTCTAACATTAAAAAAAAGCACAGATTACCAATAATAATTTTTCTTCGAATTGACGGTATAAACAAGTAATATTCACAAAAAGTCAGAAACAATCAATAAAACACCTTACCTTGCCAAGATAATTTGTTTTAACTCCTGTTTATTCAATCGCCAATTTAACAAATTAATTGTCAACATTTTAAATTGCATTATTAACAAGATATTCTACTTAGCATAAAAATCACATATACAAACTAGAGGTAGCTAAAATATATGAAATACTGCGTACTATTCGGCCGAATACCTAATACCTACTCAACGAATCATGGAAATCACATCTTATTTAAATGTGTATCTATTTTTTTAATCTCAAATTATTACTTCAATACTTCAAATCTATCAGTGGTAAGTTGTAATGCGTGAAATAATTTAAATAAAGGCCTTTTTCCAGACATTTTAGCAAAATGACAACATAGGAATCAATTTTATTAAATATTTTGGGACGCGCTTCGGCCGAGAACGTGGCCGAATATTAGGTATTCGGTATTCGGCCAAATCACTATTCGTGGCATCTCTAACCTCTATTTCCTAAAGACGTTTCGGCAGCCGGCGCTAGTGGAGACACTCTCTACTTGTTTTAAACGTACTTTATTTATCATAATTATATAGGAATTTTAATTGTGTTTTTTGTTTTGCAGGCTGGTCAGAGTCCTTCATTAGGTCGGTCGGTAAGTATCGATTGTTTATTTAGTTAGCTAGCAATTGTAACATTCATATAAAAATAATTCCTAAAAGTAAGTTACGATAAAGGCTTGGAAAATCAAAATAGAATTATTAATTATCAGTTTACAAAAATGGAGAAATAAATTTTCACATACTACTGATACTGCTGCACTCATAGACGTCAACAAGCATCTACTCGTATGATTTTCCTTTATTATATTTCTATTATGACGATGGACGATATAAAATATATTTAATATAAAGGAATTTATTTATGACAAGTAATTAATTTGCGTTTAAGGTACCTATGCAACTCCTGATGCGACTGTTTGACGACAGAATAACTTCTACTTCAAGCAATGTGATGGACTCTGTAAGTAGAGTTCCATTAAAATATTTTTTGTGTATGTGTGATTTGTTAAAAATATATATTTATACAAAACATATAAAATACAGTTTATTTATAACTATACAACTATTAAATTTTACGGGATGTCCAACGGTTATATTACATGGAGGTAAAGTACTTTTAATATAGAAGATAAGAAGTTAAACCACACAATAAATAATAGTATTATACTGAAAAAATTGTGTTGATTCGAGCAATCAAGTAGGCACTATAAAATGTTTATATAATTTTTAACGCAAATTTTGTTGCGAACAAATTACAAAAACACAAATGTTGAAAAAAATTCCACGAGCAGGATTTGAACCCGCACCCTTCTGACATACCTGGTCAGGTGCTCTTCCAATTGAGCTATCGTGGTTCTAAACAGCCCGCCGAAATTATTCAACACTATTTACTTTTTGTCAACAACTACCGTCATTAACATCTGATCATAATATTTTTACAAATACTAAAGATCAGTTAAGAAGTAGGCAAGTTATTTATAAAATGTTTATATAATTTTTAACGCAAAAACACAAATGTTGAAAAAATTTTCACGAGCAGGATTTGAACCCGCACCCTTCTGACATACCGGGTATTTTATTATTAGTTGTAGGTTAGAACCACGATAGCTCAATAGGAAGAGCACCTGACCCGGTAATAATTTATAATAATTTACCTTATAATTTATCCAGTTTTAAGAAAATTTGTTATTTAGACATTCTGGTTGTATATCAGAAACAAATAACTTGGGAGTAGATTTAAACATTCGATATGAAAGTTAATAAATGTAGACAATTCAAACATTGAATAAATCGCAATTAGATCCACTTTCTTTTTTTCTAAGGTTGAATGAACCAACAAAGTTGTATATTAATTTCTCATATAAAAATGAGTTGTCTAATCAGCACAATTAAGAAGTAAAATATAAGAATCGGACGGTTAATGCTTAAAAATTGTCACAGGGAATAATTATAGTCGCAAGGCAAACTCTAGAATCGCATCGCTAGCAAAAATACTAGGTCTAGTGTCTTAATTTAATTACATACCAACAGTGTTAACATTATTTATTTATTTTAATCCAAACTTAGTAAGGTGTACCATGTACATATGGTATAAAGCAAAGTAGGCTTTAGATTTAGTCAACTTCTAGACCTTAAGTAGCGATACCTTAAAAACTACGTTCGGTAATAAGCATTTTTAAATGTCCATGCGTAGTGATGTAGTTATTTGAACAATAATAATATACCACACTGATCATAAAAGTTTATTTGCAATTCAGTTCTTTAGCAAGCGGTCGCTACAATAGAAAATTAATGGTATTACAATAATTTGGACATACATTAATAAATCATTTTTCATATCTACATTTGGCTCATGGACCACGGCAGTTATACACAACTAATTTGTAAAAAAATGTATTTGGTAACAGATCTTATTGCGATAATTATTAAATTTGTTAATAGGTAATTCAAAAAATCAATAAATCTAAACCATATATATTTATCTACAATAATTTACTTATTATGACTATTTGAAATATCACGGTCACTTGCATTAGTCATTGTTAACGGGATTCTTACCATGTATAATATTTGCGAGTATCCGATGTTTCGGCACAGTTGCATGCGTCATGATTACGGAATTACTAAAGTTATTGTGGGTGGGTCCAAGTCAATATTCACTCGAACTTACCATTCATGTCCCTCCCTCGATTTCAAAAGGTCCCTTTCCCGAAATGGCCACTTCCCAAAAAGTCCCTGTCCTACAAAAGATATAATAATCGATTGGATACATTTGAAATATGGATAAAATAAAATAAAACCATATTATGATCAATAAAATAAAATAAGTTTCTTTCTTTGTGCTTATTATCTGTGTACATAAATTGTTAAATAAATATAACTTGTATAGAAACCTTACAATTTAACAGACACCAGAAATAATCACGTGATGTTACTCAGTATCATAATTGGGCATTTGATAAATAATGACAAATCTATACTATTAATAAAGAGGTAAAGTTTGTGACTTTGTTTGTTTGTTTGCGGTAGGTAATCTCTGGAACTACTAGTAATAAATAATTACGTAACTGATTATAAAAACAACATATTCAGGACTTTTTCAATTTATTATTTTAAAACATAATTCCAATAATCAATTTTATATTACTTTAAATCTGTTAAAAGTTACTTTAAATCTGTTAAAAGTTACTATTAAATATTTAGTAAATTACTATTTGAAATTTGATTGATCATAATTTTTTTAATTTATTTTAGCCATATTTCAAATGTATCCAATCGATTATTCTATCTTTTGTAGGAAAGGGACATTCTGAGAAATGGATCTTTTGGGAAGTGGGCATTTCGGGAAAGGGACCATTTGAAACCGAGGGACATTATGGGAAAGGGACATTTAAAACCTGAACGGAACTCACGACACACCACACTCAGTATTAGAACGCGAAACGGCTTTGCGGTCTTTAACTAAAATAATCTCTAGATTCCAGACACGCCCATTGAAATTTCAATCGCTTTTCTGACAGACACACATCAAGCTCAACCTATCCAAATCTGTAAAATTTGTTTAATACATTATCAAACCTATGTCTAATACATAAAGTTTAAAGTCTTTTGATGATATTTTACAGTTCTTAGTAGTCTGCTGTGCAGGCGTGTGCACGTAGTAGGGACACTCTTCTTTTTTACCTACAATTTTCTGTCTTCATTTTACCATATGTCATTAGTTTGAATATTGATTATTAATGTTTTAGTGTGTGAATATACGTCCATACATTAATTAATCTACTAGTGGACCCGGCGGACTTCGTACCGCTCTTTGACAGTTTCCATCAAGTGATAAAATTCTCTTTGGTTTCCATGACAACAAAAAGAAATTGTCGTTTTTAGTATATTTATAGTGTGATTCCCGTGGGAATATCGGGATAAAAACTATCCTATGTGTTAATCCAGGTTAACTATCTGTTTGCCGAATTTCATCCAAATCCATCTATCCGTTGCAGCGTGAAGAAGTAACGAATATACGAACATACATACACACAAACTTTCGCATTAAGGCCCCTATTACATTTTGACTATGATTTTTGCGTAAAATGGCCATTTTTGGCGTTCTCGATCTCAAAAACTAAAATATATTAACAATTTTGACTTATTGAATAGTGTAGAATAGCTATTGGCATAGTTTGTAGCGGCCTCGAATTTTGTAAATTTTGCTTAACTTTTTAATGAAACCCAAAATAGCAGAGAAAGATTTTCATAAAATGCGCGAAGGCACTTTTTTGAGCTCCTAGATTGAACTACTGTTCTAAACAAATGAAATAAAAAAAATTGAATGTTATCTCTTACCTATATAGTCGAATAGTTCGTAGCGGCCTCGGAAATTTTAGATAAGTATCATTGATTTTACATAGAAAAAAAATCTTATTCTAAACCAAAAAACTTCGAAAATCGCTTTAAGATTGCTGTGAATTTCTCCTATCTACGATAATATTATTGAGAAAAATTTATACCAGAATAATTGTTACTTTATGAGGAATAAATATGTTATAATTAATTTATTATCCTATTTCGACAAAAACGATAAATACAACTGCAAAATTACTACAAAATGCGATGCGCCTGCCGTCCGAACTCAGCTTTTTCTCGCAGAGAGGAAATTTGAAATACTAAGCATAAATTTATTATCCTATTTCGATAAAAACGATAAATACAACTGAAAAATTACTACAAAATGCGAAAATGGGCATTTTACGCAAAAATCACAGTTGAGATGTAATAGGCCTCTTAATAATATTAGTAGGATTAGTACTAAATAGTCTTTCAGTTTCTCTATCCAGTACTTTTATAATGTTTGTTATTCATAGAATCGCGTGACAGAGTGGTAATCCAAAATGTGGTCTCAGCTGAAAACGGTCACTCTGTCTCAGTGTTTTCTGAAAAACCACCTTATAGAAAAAAACATTATCGCCACGGAAAGAATCATTAATTAGTCCTAATAAAAAAATACATGCAACGTTTATTAAAATGAAACATTAAAACCATAATTATCAATAGTTGAAAAATGCAAAAAACAGAAAAATTACGATATATTTGTAGGTTAAAAAGAAGGACGACCCAGTAACGTTTCCTGTTGAAATGATCTGAGGGTTATAAAACTCAATCCAGTCATTAGGGTAGATAATTTTGTCGGCTCATCAAAACCCACCCGCAATAACTTCAGTGGCGATCTTCAGTAGTGATCATGGCGCATGAACTGTGCTAAAATATAGGATACTTACAAATAATAATTATACATACAATAAATTAATTTACATAGTATTAAATATTCATACTATGAATATTATTTTACCTATTTGTGTTACCCTAGTCAGCGCTGGCCTTTAGTAGAGCGTGTGGAGCGATCGCTCTAGACGCCCCCGGTGGCTAAATGCGCCAAAATACAAAACGCGAAAACAATTTTGAGCAAACAAATTAAAATTTGGTTGGAGCCTTTTGTGATGAATGAGTGACTTTATTTGAATTTTCGCTCTACCCTGATCCAGGATTAGGGCTGGAGCTGTCTCTAGTAGTAAACATCTGTTACTTATGTAGGTATTAAATAACTATCAAAAGACACGCGGTGATGCTGGTCGGGTACAAAGAAAATATATACTTTTTTTTTAAGGTCATTTACTACTTAATTTGTACCTATTCTATTATTTAAAAATATTCAAAAATAGGTACACACGGCGGCAGATCAACCTACCCAAAACTGTCAAATTTCTACAATCAATTTTGAACTTTATAGTTTGGTTATAAGGATCAATATTCATTGGAGAAATTTGACAGATTTGGGTAGGTTGATCTGCCGCCGACTGTACTTAACAACCCGTATTTAACAAATAAAATTTGTTGCAACCTTCGATCAATAAAAGTACTAGACTAAGGATCCGGATCAAAATGCACCACGATAATACTCGCGTTTGCTCATACTTATACAACTAAATATCACAAAATGTAAAAAAGTAGTAATTAACATTGTAAAAGATTTGTACTTAATATTGTAATCAACTATCCTTATTACGCATATATTTAAAATAAAAACTTATTAGTTACGTAACAATAGTCAGTCTTTTAGTTACATTTAGGAACTTTATTAAAATATAATGTCAGAAGTTTAAGAATGCTTGGTTTGGTTTATGGATTTATCTAAGTAGATAGATCCATAGACCAAACCAATACTGATACTTAATAATAAAAAACTTTTTCGCTTTGCTTTCTTAAAACTACTAGATTTAAAACAAAGTCTTGCCACAACTTACAAGAAAATGGCAAAATCACAATTAAAATTACAATATTGGACGATTTTCTTATTTGCTATTTAACAATATTCAGTCTATTATAATATAATAATATATATTATAATATTCAGTCATTTTAAATTATAATACATATATGTCAGATGTTATATAATGTAAGACTCAAAGTTGATAGTCTATGTTTTTATTTGGATACAAAATTATAAAATATTTCAGTCTTTCTGTGGTAGGTCACTTCTTGTTGTAGGGCAGCGTCATCGTGAATTAGCGCATACCTCATGTCGTTATTGAAAAGGCGGATAGTAGTGGTGTGCGGGGTATCCGGACGCCATGCTATAGGGATAGCTATGGCCGTTAGCGGGCGAGGATGGCGGCCCGGTCGGCGGTGCCGCTGCGGGGCGGGCTGCTGTCGGGAAGGCGCCGGGCGCGGGCGAGCCTGCGGGCAAGCGGCTACGTTGTACCTTACAAAATCCGCGGAGCCAAGCCGCTATCTTAGGGCGTTCAATATACAAAAATGACGTCGGACGAGGTCCAGTTGAGAGCGCTTCGCAGGTGTTATGCTACTGCTTTTTACTTTCGCACAAAATGCATAAAAAAGATGCAAAAAAAAAGATTATAAAGACCGCTGTGGCGCCTCTGTACTAGCTAAAGCTACGCAGACCGGAAGGAGCGTAGGCGCCGCTTTTATACAATTCATATGACAATAAAAGTGCTCTTAGTCATGTTTATGCACATTAAACAAAAAATAATTAAAATCTGTGTATGATGTGTTTTGTTAACACATGACAAGCATTTTTATGAAGTATAAGAAGAAAACAAACGATATTAAGCTAGCTAAAACTTTGCTCTCAACTAGAGAATTTATAGTACGTCGAGTATCGAAGATAACTTACCCGCAGTCGCAAAGGGCGGTGCGTAGGCGGCGCGGGCGGGCGGACGCGCGTAGGGGGGCTGGTAGGCGGGCGGCGGCGCGGTCGGCTGGTACGCGGGGTAGGCGGGCGGCGGCACAGGCGGGGCCGTGGGCGGCGGCACGGGTGGCAGCACGGGCGGCAGCACGGGCGGCGGCACGGGCGGCGGCACGCTCGGCTGGTACGCGGGATACGACGGCGCGGCTGTTACCGCCGGCAACGAGGTACTTGTCAATGGACCGAGGCCGTTGAATACTCGTGGCGCATTACTTCGTATGCTGGTAAAGGAAGGTGACCTGTCAAATCATAACAAGTGTGTAACCATAAAAACGTTACGTGTGATACAGTGTTACCGCGTAGTGACAATCGTTGTGTATCAAGTATCAGTCAGTTTTGAACTGAATAAAAAACCGGTTTTTCGGTTCTAACCTAACAATCTAAAGAAAAAATAAAGTAACTTATTGCAAATTACTTTCTTTTTTCTTTAATTCGTTAGGTAAATATTTTGAATCGAATCACCCGAATTTAGAAGAGGGAGGGGGGGTCCCATGCCAGAGACAAGCAGTTTTTATGTTATGTGATTTTAGGTTTCTTTAGGTAAGTACTGGAACTGTTCCTTGTTGTTTCTGAGTCAGGAAGATTTTCCGGGTGGTTATAAAAAAAAATATCACAGAATATTCGCTGAAAGACAATTCACGTTGGATGACATGAAAGCAAGCTATGTACGCTGGGCTATCATAGACTCCAGTTTGAGCTCTGTTTTTGCAACCCACAAAGCACGTAGGTAGGCAAACATTATGTGATATGTATGAATATTAATACCTTCTTGATTAAAAGGTCTAAGTAAATATTCCCTTATGAAAATTAAATTTTACGGTCTTCATGTCCGTTCTATCAGGTGTAAATTTTATTTGATTAATAGTTAACTGGGCACAAACAAACAATAAATCTATAAAGTCAGTGGGAAATTTCCCTCTACGGTATCGGGGTTAATGCAACGTGCCCTGGGTCTGCTGGAGGAATGGTGCAATGCCCATCACCTTTCTGTAAATCCGAGGAAAACAACAGCCATCCCCTTTACGAGAATGAGAAACACTACGGGACTGGGTAACCTGACACTATGGTACCCAGCTCTTCTGGTCCAAAGAAGTGAAATATCTAGGCTTAACGCTGGATAGGGAACTTACTTGGAAACGGCATGTGGACACAACCCTAAAGGCTTACAGAGTATTTGGCATGTGTCGGTCTACTTATGGCAAAGATGTGGGGACTCAACCCCAAAATCATTAGGTGGATCAATCGAATCGGGTCCAGTAGGCAAGCCAAGGTCGGGTCGGGAAGCAAATCAATAGGGGTCCAAAAGCGTAGCGAAGTCGTCGAAAAAGCAAAAAAAATACTCTAAGTTTCTACCTGTTATTGTTATTAAGACCGAGAAAAAAATGGAAAAAAATAACGTTTGTTGTAAGGGCCCTTAAATATTAATTTTATTTTAATTTAATTATTTATTTTTAAAGTGAATAATAGAAATCATTATTCTGTGAATATTTTAAGCGTCTACCTGTTGCCGTTATCATTGAGCAAAAACGAGCAAAAAAAAAAAGGTCACGTTTGTTGTATGGGAGCCCCCTTAAATTATTAATTTTTCTATTTTTTAGTATTTGTTGTTATAGCGGCAACAGAAATACATCATCAGTGAAAATTTCAACTGTCTAACTATCACGGTTCATGAGATACAGCCTGGTGACAGACGGACATACAGACAGACGGACAGCGGAGTGTTAGTAATAGGGTCCCGTTTTACCCGTTGGGTACGGAACCCTAAAAATGGTACTATATAACCTACAAAGTTCTTTTGTTTTTAAAGTTCTATTTTACGTGTTTATGGCCGATTTTGACAAAATTTTCAAGTGGTTTTTATAATATTTTAGCGCAGCTCCGGCAGCTAAAATGTTTATAAACCTTTATTTATGAACCCCTTAGACCCCCCCAGTATTAGTTTCTTCAACACTGCATTTCGGAGCTCGTTGAGAGTTTGCGGTGGATTGGGAGAGGTTTAAATTCTTCTTTTTAGCATGCCCCAGATGTGCTCGATAGAGTTTAAATCGAGACTTCGAGCAGCCCACTGAATTTTTGTATACCAACGTCTTGATGGTATTCGCCCACGCAACGAGCTACGTGCGGGCGGGCATTATCGTGAATTAAAAGGAATTCGTCATCCAATGAATCCCATATAGGGCACAACATGTTCCTGAAGGATCTCTCCGATGCACCGAGCCGCTGTTAATCGATTGTCAACGTCAACCAATTCTGTACGACCATCGGAACTTATTTCTCTCCACACCATTATGGAGCCTCCATGAAAACTGACCGTTTCTGTTGTTGTGATGGGCAGAAACCGCTTTCCTCTTCTTCTCCACACACGTTCTCGACCATCTGATGAACGCAAAGCAATTCTGCACTCGTCAGTGAATAGAACTCTAGCCCATTGTTGGGGAGTCCACTGTTGGCGTGTTCACGTGCGAACCTAAGTCGAGCTACTCGGTGCTGTCTGAGCAGTTCTGGACCACGTGCTGGCCTTCGGGCACGAAGGCATTTAAATTTACTTCCTCTATGCGTCTTCTGATCGCACGCTCGCTTCCATTCACAACTCTTGTGATTTGGAGCCGCTGGCGGATTTCAACGACAGTGAGGAAGTGGTTTCTTAAAATTTATAAAATAATGAACTGATCACCCCAAGCTGAAGTGCACCTTACACCTCCACTACCTGGTCTGCGGGAGTAGCTGCCTGTCTCCAACGCAACGCATATTGCATCGATGAGCGCGGAACATTAATTACAATATCCACCTCTCGTTGTCATTCCTTGATTGATCAAGGCTACGGCTTGTGCAACTTAGGCTGGTGTTGAAAGCATCTTTTTAACTTTAAATCATGAGTAAAACTTAAATTAAACCCACAATATCACAAAAGTTAACTAACACAAAGCTACACTTATCACAATACCGAATTCAAAACTTGAACTGATTTGCTCAAAAGTCCAGATTCGATTAAAACTTACGTATCATTCTCAAACATAATGAATTACACTCTTGAAATAAAGATTAACCTTTTTTTATCTACCTCCAAAAAAAACATTTGTTACAAACACTTAAAATAATTGTCAGAGAGCCTGGCCAAAATTCCGTGCCTCTGAGTGTATATAGTATTTTCAAGTAAGAAAATGGAACAACAAGAAAAAGGAATGACATTTTGTAGTTTCAATGACTTTTCCTAATGATGACTGACAGCGGCCGGTTTGGTAGATGACGTCTAATTCCCCGAATGTCTAGTCGCCATACATCCATTCTCCGGATGTCAAGTCGCCATATGTCTATTCCCTGAATGTCTAGTAGCAGCAAATCAATTTTCCCCGAATGTCAAGTCGCCATACGTCCATTCCCTGAATGTCTAGTTGCAAAGACACAGTTAGTTTGAATTTTTTATTCCTACGTTATGGCAACGCATTGGAAATTTACGTGGCGGGGATCTTGATTTTTCCCAACAATTACAAAACATATGAAAGTGATATTTGATGACATGATTTTTATTTAATTGACTTCATTTTACTAGTTGCAGAAACACGATTTGTCAACTTTTATAAGAGAAAAAAATATAAAAGTAACCTCTTTTAAAACATAGATTAGCATTTTACAGGCAATTGTACCAGACCGATTTAAGCATCTAAATTTTCTTAGTAGATTAGTCTTAACACACACACTTTAATAAGCAAGTTCATTTTTTAAAAATAATTTGTAGTTTTAATTTGAAGGAAAAGAAAACGGTTTTTCTTATTTAGCGAGCGTTAGATTTATTGTTTAATGGTGTGTCGCTATAGCTATAGAAGTAATATTTTTTTAAGTTTGAAGCAACAAAGTTAAGAGCGTTTACGCCGTTTTGCTCAAAAACTGTACTTTTCAAACCTCTTAATATCTATGAATATTTACTTTACAAATATGTTATATACTTATATCATTAGGCGATCTTGTCATCAAAATAGTTTGTTGAAAACATTTTTAGATTTATGGATATTTTGGAATTCATAACAAGATAATTGAACAGAGGTTTTCATAATTTGACTTTCCGCGTCAACTTCGAAGCTTAAAAATGTGTTTAAATTACTGACAAACCTAAGAACAAAAATTTTATTTCAATTTGAAAGATCTTCAGCAAAATAGTTTGTTGAAAACATTTTTAGATTTTGGTTACTAACAAAAACTATAAAAATCCAAACATTTTGAATTTTTAAAGAAATTATAGGTGATAAAATAATTGTTTTCTCTAATATACTTACTATATAAATATAAGATAAAAGCTTTTTACTATAGAAAAAAGTGTTCTTTAAATTATGCGCAAAATTCATTTTACTAAATTAGCTCTATAATTTTTGTATAAATATTTTAAAACTGCTCTAAAACTACTACAAAACTCTGCGTTCTATTAGTATCAAATCAGTCCGCCGCGAGGCCTCTGAGAGAGCGGTCACGTCGCTCGACGCTCTACCCGACGATTGTCAAACAATTGCCGTAATTTCGAAGATAGTTCAAATTTATAGCGCGATAAGCAAATCTTAGTACTTTAGTGAATAAATTATTTTATGTTACTTTTGATGAATTGCAACATCTTTAAATTGGACGACCTCCGTGGTCGAGTGGTAAGCGCGCCGAGTCGGGCGTCGCGCCATCTCCGAAGCCCCGGGTTCAATTCCCGGTCGAGTTAATTTAGAGAAGGACTGTTTTTCCAAATTTATTTCGGGTCTAGGTGTTTTTTCTATGTTTATGCAAATTTATCCATTATCTTACTATACTAACGAGTTTCTTAAGAATACTTATCTTGAGCTAGATAATCGGTGAGAGCATAAACAAATTAAATTTTTAAACTGACAACGTATATTATGTTGCAGAGATAATGGGTAACAAATTCAACGAAACATACCACCACCCCCCCCCCCCTCCGAAACGGGCGTGGTGTAAGTATGTAGGTAAAAAGCTTCCACCTAAACTAAAGTGAGCTTTAAGTAACTTTTGCAATGCTGGCCCACGGGATGGGTGGGAAATACCATCTATGTGTGTGTTTCTCTGTTCCCTCCTTTGCAAGACACGTAAAACCGTTGGTCCCAGTTTTTGTCACGACTGCTCCGCACCCGTGCCAGTGTGCGCTATGGGCTATGGCCCAATCTCCTCGCCATATCCTAGCAGTGCGACTTTTGTAGACTAATTATTTATTTTGTTAATAAGTGTATTCCTTTTTTAATTTTTTTAAGTATTCTTAGCTATTATTATGTTTTTTAGAATCCTACTTATTTAAGTTTTTTTTCCAATGTATTACAAAGAAATGATTAATTGTATGGGTAGTCTAATAACTTGACCGAGTTTTGACAGCACCTATTTTATTGCTGCATGATGCGCTTTGTGCTTATGTGGCTCATATTTTCCCAGTAGTTTTTAAACAAAATTTATTTTAAAAGGAGATTAGCAAAATTGGGCTTGGTAATAGACAACATATTATTATTGATATATTCTAAAAACTCGATTAATTTATTTTACTGCCCATACAATTAATCATTTCTTTGTAAAATATTGGAAGAAAAACTTAAATAAGAATGATTCTTAAATGTTTCGATCTCAAACCATCAACAAACTGTCAACGTCATGCAGGGAACAACAGGGACTCCATTTCCACTTAACATCAGGTGGAGTGGAGACATTTGCCGAGCTATGAATAAAATAAAATAAAATGTGTCGTCGTCAAATCAATTCGTCCAAAATAAATCGTTGAGGAACAGATAGGTATTGATTATAATTTTGTGATATAAGATTAATTACAACATTAATAAAAATACATACAATATAATATTATACTCAGGTACTTATTTCATGTATCCGTAGTTTAGTCATCTGCTTACGCCCATAGTTAAAAATAAAAAAACGACGGGTTGCACTCCGGGAGGTCCGGCAGAAGTGAATACTTGAATATTAACGTTGTGCATTTTTGATATTTTGGAATGTTTAGGGAATAATTTTGCACGAATTGCTTCAATTATCAGTATAAAAGTACTATCATTTATGTGGTAGAATACAATATTTATTTATTGTGTTATCGTACACAAACATGACAATTTATTCACGCAAGCGCCCTGCGCCGCCTAAACGAAACAGCAGGCATACATTTTCGCCGCGCCGTAGAAAGAGAGGGGGATACTTCCTCTCCTACGCCGCGCCAGCTGTCTACTCTCCATCCGTCTTACGATTTTACGTCTTACATTTTCGATCAGGTCACGTGTCCTGACGCGAATTTAACATTTTTTACCCATTAAAAAAAAGTGTACAACGCCGCTAAAGAAGTTTTCACTTCAATAATTTCTAAGTATACCGAAAAACTAAATTCAAACGGATCAAAGTAGTGAGTTTGACTATAGTGAGCAGAACTAGCCTACTCTACGCACACACTCGCGCGTGCTCACAGCCCGCTTCTGTGTGCGTGATATTTGGACTTAAAAACCTAAACTTAAGGTCTCGCGCTCGGCGTAAACGCTCATAGTTTACGGACTGTTTTATTTGCAATTATTAGAATAGATGTTAATGGTGAAATAAAAGTTAATTTTAACCTCCTATCCATCTTTTATTCCTACCTATCTATGTGTGTCAGTGTATGGTGAAATAGGCGTTATTACTATTATCATCATCATCATCGACCAATATCAGTCCACTGCTGGACGTCGGCCGTCGTCGGCCAATCATCAATAACACATTCATACATTCGCGGATTTAGACATTTAAGGAATTAGACATTCAGGGAATTAGACGTCATCAACCAAACCGACAACGACGTTTGTAAAGCCTTTAAAAAAATATCAGTATTTAGACCAGAGTCGACAATTTTTGAAACCAAACAAAATCATAGTAGGATGAAACCCATTGGAAATGGAAGAGAATATAACCAAATTGAAAGGAAAAATAATTTACTGGCGATCTGAGGTCGGCAAGTGGAAGGGGGGGGAGTTAAGGGGAAAAAACGGTTTATCTCGATTTCCGGCAGAACTACAATTCCTATGGAAAAAAGTTAACCCTTTCACCGCCCATCTATCCTGCACGCGATGTCCCGCTGTACGCCAACGTATAAATGTATAACAGATTCTATAGTACGAAAGCAAGGATGGCGGTAACCTCATATCAATAATTTAAAAAAATGTGTAAATTTAAGTTTGTATATAAATTTACTAATAGTATAAATAAACACTGATACATTATAATGGTATTGTGTTTTATTTTATAATCATTTTTTATAAGAAAAATGAATATCCATTACCAGAGACAAAAAGGGTTGTCTATGCTTTTATTTCATTATCGAGCTTTGCTGGTCTATACTTAAAATAGACGTTTCATGTATGTGTTAACGTTCAGTTTTAATGTTGATAGGTATACAGCTTATTTTGGTTAAGTGGCTGGCTTACAGACTTTTAAGTACCGCTAACTTTAACTACCGCTGAGTTACCGAGTGTACGTTCTCTGTGTACGTTTTGATTTACAATAAAAATTTGAATAGTGTTTTAGTAGCCGCTTTCTTGTTTATACACGCACGAACGAGAATGGACAGTAAGTACCTTCCCTTGTACGTCATAAATAAATACATTTACCTACTAAAATAAGAAGAGCGCACAGATACAAAGTATAGTCACAGTCTAGTAATTACATTCAGTCAGTCATCGGAGGCGTTTCTGAATCAGGTTCCACACCTCAAATCCGCAACAACTCATAAGAATAACAATTACTCATTTTGTACTGTTTAGGTTTTACAACGATACACACGTGCGCACGTTTGTTTTGTTTGTAACGCCCGGCACTATGACACGATGACCTTGACACCTGTGCGCTTACGACGTCACGAGTTTTCTAGAAATGAAGTCGGTGGCGATTGGTAGTACTGACATCTTGCCATTACGTAGAGATGGGTGTTGCAATATCGAAAATCCCAAGTACACTTAATTAATTTTAATGAAGTGATTTGATACGTACATTAATTTTAAAATTTATTATGTTATACGTTATTTACTGACCGGAATTTATTTTCAATCATAGAATTTATGAACATTTGTATGAAATAAAACAAAGTAAATTTATAGAATTGCAATGAATGCAACTTTCGCGTCACATCACTGGCCTACTTGATATGAAGAGTCGTTGGTTAGCGGGACATACAAATATTTGAGACGTTTTTGTTTTAACCATTTTAAAATACAAAAATAGTCTGTTTTGCCTCGGAAAATAAAAAATACTTTCAGTTCTTCAGTTAGTTACAAAATGACAAAAGAAACAAATGTTTTATTGCCTACACCCCCCCCCTCACCCTACTATGAATTTGTTTTACTTTTTACCTATTTTTGAATGAATGAATGAATGAATGAAAAAAAATGCTATTGTTGTTTTAATAATTATATTCTTATTATAACTCATTAATACCATCAACGCTAACCTCAAAACAAATACGGATAAACTTGATTTTAAAATATTGTTTTTGTTAGTCCAAGGTTTACAAGCTGGAACTAAACCAGCTGCCTCATTCCACAAAACGTGGACTCAAGATAGTAATCTTGAGTCCACGTTTTGTGGAATAAGACGCAACGAGTGTGAACATTTAAATATTTATAAAGGTAGGTACCTGTTGTTGTTTGAAGTTGAAGGTGCCGTCTGGTGAGTACTTGCACGTCCATTGAGATAGCGGCTTAACCCTTCTGTTGCAGTCTGTAAACTTGACGTACTGTTTCTTGTTACGTCTCCACAAAGTAGGTTGCTTGCAAGAGGCTCTGGTGAAGAAGGTCGCTCTGGCGACGAGTTCGCTAAAAGATTTTTGTTCATGTTAAGGTCTAACTTATTAAAGCTAGAATATGAAAAGAATTAAAAAGTATAGTATACTTACAATTGAGCAAATAACTTATAAAAAGTTCCTTCATTGACGAAGACGGAATCTGTCAAATAATATCATACATAAGTACAGGATATCAATTATTATTACACACTGGGTAGCCCACGGCTATGTCACGAAACGTTCATTACCCGTGACACCCCTTTGATGATACCCTCAGGGTGCTATGGGGAATCGCTATGGCCCGTGACAGCCTCGTAGAGATGTGAAACTCGAAGTGTAAAATAAACAAAGGTTTATTAATTGTATGGAAATTTATTATGAATAAACCTTTCTGCTAAGCTAGTAAACAAAATAATCAGAGAACAATATAATAAGTATTTTTGGATATCTGCTGCCGCTTGTTGCTCCTTTGAGTATGTAAAAGTTTTTTGAAGAGTTACGTAAAAGAAAAAAAACCCTCAGTTCCACTTCACTTCTAGATAACGATATAATAGAGTTATGACAGTTAAGGCCTATTCAAACCTGAGCGGTATTCGCTGCCGCTGTAGGTAGAGGTACATGCACATGTACCCGTTGAAAAATTGGTATCGTGTTATCAAAAAAGTTCTTTTAATAAAAATTGATTTAATCAATTTCTTGTAATCCATTTTGTGATATTATTTGCCCTAATCACAAAAAAATAAACAAAAGTGAATCGCAACAAATGTCAAAAATATTGTATTAGGTAAAAGTTTGTATTAGGATAGTAAAATGAGGTTTGATTGAATAGTACCAACACAACTCTGAATAATCAAGTATAATCTAGGAGTCCACATGAGACGAAACGGTTTTTTTTACTGCGTAAGTATTAAATTATATTAATGTTTTAAATCAGTAAGATAAATAACATAGTAGTCCATCACTAATAGACGATGGTGTCACGGGGCATAGCGATTCCCCATAGCACCCATGGGAGTATCATCAAAGGGGTGTCACGGGTAATGAACGCCACGAAACGTGGTCTAATAAAAAAAACAAAAGCCTCTTTTATTCAGAAATAGCGGCATCCTGAGATTTGAGACTTTCCGTTCCACTCATTAACTGTATTTCCAAATCTGAGATCATTAACTATCAAAAGGACTCGCAAATTCCAGTGTTATGGTTATGGTGACGCAAGTCATTAAAGAAAAAATAACTTCACTAAATCGACTGGAAATTTTTCAGTGTAGTCTTTAATTAAGAATATTATTTATTTAATTTAAATAAAACGGTTATATAACCAAATACAATACTTAAATATATTCAAATTTAAATGAAATGAAACAAGGCCGTACATTAAATTATAGTGCCTAAAAACACAAATGTTGAAAAAATTTCCACGAGCAGGATTTGAACCCGCACCCTTCTGACATACCGGTGTTCTTCCAATTGAGCTATCGTGGTTCTAACCAGCCCGCCGAAATTATTCAACACTATTTACTTTTTACTTTGAAAGCCAAAGGCGCCCATTCAATGTCAACAACTACCGTCATTAACATCTGATCATAATATTTTTACAAATACTAAAGATCAGTTAAGAAGTAGGCAAGCTATTTATAAAATGTATTTGTTTTGTATATATTGTATAGCTATCGTGGTTCTAACCTACAACTAATAATAAAATACCCGGTATGTCAGAAGGGTGCGGGTTCAAATCCTGCTCGTGGAATTTTTTTCAACATTTGTGTTTTTGTAATTTGTTCGCAACAAAATTTGCGTTAAAAATTATATAAACATTTTATAGTGCCTACTTGATTGCTCGAATCAACACAATTTTTTCAGTATAATACTATTATTTATTGTGTGGTTTAACTTCTTATCTTCTATATTAAAAGTACTTTACCTCCATGTAATATAACCGTTGGACATTCCGTAAAATTTAATAGTTGTATAGTTATAAATAAACTGTATTTTATATGTTTTGTATAAATATATATTTTTAACAAATCACACATACACAAAAAATATTTTAATGGAACTCTACTTACAGAGTCCATCACATTGCTTGAAGTAGAAGTTATTCTGTCGTCAAACAGTCGCATCAGGAGTTGCATAGGTACCTTAAACGCAAATTAATTACTTGTCATAAATAAATTCCTTTATATTAAATATATTTTATATCGTCCATCGTCATAATAGAAATATAATAAAGGAAAATCATACGAGTAGATGCTTGTTGACGTCTATGAGTGCAGCAGTATCAGTAGTATGTGAAAATTTATTTCTCCATTTTTGTAAACTGATAATTAATAATTCTATTTTGATTTTCCAAGCCTTTATCGTAACTTACTTTTAGGAATTATTTTTATATGAATGTTACAATTGCTAGCTAACTAAATAAACAATCGATACTTACCGACCGACCTAATGAACATTCGTGATCCTAAGGTCCTCCAGGCTAAATGTCTTTAGAATGAGTTAGTCCACTAGTCAAAACGTCTATCGAATAATTTGACCTCAAAGGGAAAACGGCCAAGGAGCAAGTCGTCCTCAATTCATGTAGTCCTTAGTGCAAACGGTCTTTAACGGAAAATAACATAAAATCATATAGAGATTAACGCATAATGAGCTCTTTCATGCAAATGTATTGTTTTTGCCACTTATAAAACCTCTTTAGATAAATTCTCTTCCGTGCTTGAAAATTTTACGACTATAATAATTGACATTGTCAATGCTCACGATTGATTAATATCAAACGTTATATTTTTCGAAAAGTTATTTGTTGTGTGATAAATGGAAAATAATCCAGGAACTTTTGATAAAATTTCAGAAACCAAGCTGGTTTTCATTCAGAGTCAAAAGCAAAAGCCTGTTTTGTTGATTGATGGTTATAGATTCAACAGAATTGTCGTCAATAAAGGCGGCTCTTCGCGATGGAGATGTGCATACCGTGAAAATTGTAGCGCGACTATAACAATTAATAAAGATCAAAACAAAATTTTACGACCGGCGGAACACACATGCAAATCAAATCATATTAAAAATAAAATTGATATTGTTATGGATAAATGCAAAAAATCTGTCTGTAAGAAATATATACCAGTACAAAAGATATTTGAAAAAAATTTTTGTGAATTAGAAAAGGATGAATACGTACCAAACTTTCAGTCAAAAAAAGACACATTACGCCGAGCTAGAAGAAATTTCCTGAAGCAGCAGCGAACTGAAGTTACAAATTTAAATGATGTTAAAGTGCCCGAAATACTAGCCACAGATTTTTTGCTGTGCGAAGACGGTACGGACAATAATAAAATATTAGTATTTTGTCCCAGATTTATGAGATCCGCCTTAAAAAATCTCCAGAATAATTTATTTTTTATTGATGGCACATTTACAAGGACACCCAGACCATTTCACCAAATTGTAACTTTGCATGTAAATTTATGTAGTAGCAGCGAATCTGTACATGTAGTTGGGGTAATTTATGCCTTACTACCCAATAAATTGCAGCATACGTACGAACGCTTATTTGAACTTCTGAAACTACATTTAGATATAAATATAAAAAACATTAAGTGTGACTATGAGGCCGGTCTAAATAACGCATTAAAAAATTCCTTTCCGCAAATAAATATATCAGGATGTTACTTCCACTTAAATAAAGCCGTTTGGAGAAAGGCCGAGTGTTTGAAAGCCAATGAATGCAAAGTGTCAAGAGAGATAATCAGAATTTGTGCAAATTTCCCCCTACTGCCGGCAAGTTACCACGCACCATGTTGGTCATACATTAAGCAACATGCTGGGAATACTGAGGTCATGCAGAAATTTCTCGATTACTTTGAAAGTCAATGGTTAAAATCAACTATGAATATAAGCTGCTACAACGATATTTTTCGAACGAATAATCCTCTAGAAGGTTGGAATAGACGTTTTAATTCAAAAGTAAATAGGAAACCAACATTAGTACTGTTTATCGATGCTCTAAGGAAAGAAGCAAAGTGGCAGGAAATAAGATTTAAAAACAGTATGTTTCATGGTAGCAAGAGGCGAAAGGTGGATATCAGTTTCAACATCCGGTACACAGAAGAAAAGAAGAAATTAGAAGAAGAGAGTATCACACCTTACGAATTTTTAAGAAGAATTACAATTATAAAAAAGATTTTAAATTTTACATATTAACTCTTAAGCTAATAAGCTCAAGTGTAAATTTTAATTAAACTGGAACATAATTTAAGAATAAATAAATAATTACCATAAATAAATTATTTTGACTCTGATTTTTAAATTAGGCTCACGTTGAAACAAGTCGGTGCGAGCCCCTATGGTTGACTCTCCAGCCTCCGTGTTCTTTTTAAGAACGACATAAATTGAGGACGTTTTGCTCTCAGTAGGTTTTACTTTGCGAACATTAAGCAACAATAACTTTTTGCTTCGAAAACTAGCAAACTATTTCAATTGTGGACGTTTTGCTCTTAGGACATTTTATATAGCGGTTAAGAGCGTTTATGCCGAGCGCGAGACCTTAAGTTTAGGTTTTTAAGTCCAAATATCACGCACACAGAAACGGGCTGTGAGCGCGCGTGAGTGTGTGCGTAGAGTAGGCTAGTTCTGCTCACTATAGTCAAACTCACTACTTTGATCCGTTCGAATTTAGTTTTTCGGTATACTTAGAAATTATTGCAGTGAAATCTTTTTTAGCGGCGTTGTACACTTTTTTTGTAATGGGTAAAAAATGTTAAATTCGCATCAAGACACGTGACCTGATCGAAAATGTAAGACGTAAAATCGTAAGACGGATGGAGAGTAGACAGCCGGCGCGGTGTAGGAGAGGAAGTATCCCCCTCTCTTTCTACGGCGCGGCGAAAATGTATGCCTGTTGTTTCGTTTAGGCGGCGCAGGGCGCTTGCGCGAATAAGTTGTCATGTTTGTGTACGATAGCACAATAAATAAATATTGTATTCTACCACATAAATGATAGTACTTTTATACTGATAATTGAAGCAATTCGTGCAAAATTATTCCCTAACCATTCCAAAATATCAAAAATGCACAACGTTAATATTCAAGTTTCACTTCTGCCGGCACTCCCGGGGTGCCACCCTTCGTTTATTTATTTTTAACTATGGGCGTAAACAGATGACTAAACTACGGATACACGAAATAAGTACCTAAGTATAATATTATATTGTATGTATTTTTATTAATGTTGTAATTAATCTTATATCACAAAATTATAATCAATACCTATCTGTTCCTCAACGATTTATTTTGGACGAATTGATTTGACGACGACACATTTTATTTTATTTTATTCATAGCTCGGCAAATGTTGATGTTAAGTGGAAATGGAGTCCCTGTTGTTCCCTGCATGACGTTGACAGTTGACAGTTTGTTGATGGTTTGAGATACGAAACATTTAAGAATCATTCTTATTTAAGTTTTTCTTCCAATATTTTACAAATAAATGATTAATTGTATGGGCAGTCAAATAAATTGACCGATTTTTTAGAATATATCAATAATAATATGTTGTCTATTACCAAGCCCAATTTTGCTAATCTCCTTTTAAAATAAATTTTGTATAAAAATTACTTGGAAAATATGAGCCACATAAGCACAAAGCGCATCATGCAGCAATAAAATAGGTGCTGTCAAAACTCGGTCAAGTTATTTGACTGCCCATACAATTAATCATTTCTTTGTAATACATTGGAAGAAAAACTTTAATAAGTAGGATTCTAAAAACCATAATAATAGCTAAGGATACTTTAAAAAATTAAAAAAGCAATACACTTATTAACAAAATAAATAATTAGTCTACAAAAGTCGCACTGCTATGATATATGATATGATGCTGGATATGGCGAGGAGATTGGGCCATAGCCCATAGCGCACACTGGCACGGGTGCGGAGCAGTCGTGACAAAAACTGGGACCAACGGTTTTACGTGTCTTGCAAAGGAGGGGAGAGAGAAACACACACATAGATGGTATTTCCCACCCATCCCGTGGGCCAGTTTAAAAGAGCATCTAACCTCTTTGGCATACCTACATGTCCGCCATTTTGAAAAATACGTGTTTAGGCGGCCAGTGATGAAACGCATGTCAATCGACAGAGTAAGTGATTACAAACAAAAAGTGTTCCGTGATGAAATCTCTAAGTGATACGGTTTCTGAGATATTAGACTCCAAAAACAAATATTTTATTTTAATTTATTTGGTTTCCTTGAATGACAAAATAAGTATATGTCGGCGGCGAGGTTGTTTGTAGGTAGAACAGTCGAGCAAACTCGGATTCGTTGATAACACAGTTAATCTTGGATCTTCAAAATAAAGACGCAGTCGTATTCCTTACAGTCAATTTAATGTTATTTTAACATCAGAATTAAATTGTTTAAAAATAGTTGGCCGATGCAAATGAATTTTAGAAACGAAGTGAGTTCTGCGCGTGCGTACTCTCCGGCCGCTACCGTTCAAATGTGTCCAGTCCGTTGTTGCGCCAACTGACGTTGACGTTCCGCGTACCATAGAGCATAGGCTGCGCAGACCACACTCAAGTATAGACTATACTTGTCGTTTCTAAGCGATGCTAGCGCCATGTCTCCGACATATATAATACGAAACATACATATATACATATACATTATACATATCAGTCAGCTCATAGCTTCTTAGCTGCGGCCTAGGACGGAGTCCCTCTATACAAGTGGCTGTAATGAACTGAATTCACAAAACAAACACCGTGATCCCGGTGGACCGGTGGACATGATAATGCAAATAACAATAACAATAAACACAACGTAACAAAAAACTGCTCGTGAGGAAAATAACCTTTCGTGCACTCACACCAGAGGTTAGAAGCCGAATGAAACGATTCACTAAATAAAAAATGTTTTTTTTTGCTTAACTTTCTGTTTTTGGAGTCAAATATCTCAGAAACCGTATCACTTAGAGGTTTCATCACAGTACACTTTTTGTTTGTAATCACATACTCTGTCGATTGACATGCATTTCATCACTGGCCGCCAAAACACGTTTTTTTCAAAATGGCGGACATGTAGGTATGTCAGGTTCCATACAAAAATGATCGAACCTCTTTAATTTGTTTATGCTCTCACCAATTATCTAGCTCAAGATAAGTATTCTTAAGAAACTCGTTAGTATAGTAAGATAATGGATAAATGCATAGACATGCATGCATGCATAAACATAGAAAAAATACCTAGACCCGAAATAAATTTAGAAAAACAGTCCTTCTCTAAATTAACCCGACCGGGAATTGAACCCGGGGCGGGCTCAGTGCGCCCCGGGCGCACGCCCGACCCGGCGTGCTAACCACACGACCACGGAGGTCGTCCAATTTAAAAATGTTGCAATTCATCAAAAGTAACATAAAATAATTTATTCACTAAAGTACTAAGATTTGCTTATCGCGCTATAAATTTGAACTATCTTCGAAGTTACGGCAATTGTTCGACAATCGTCGGGTAGAGCGTCGAGCGACGTGACCACTCTCTCAGAGGCCTCGCGGCGGACTGATTTGACACTAATAGAACGCAGAGTTTTGTAGTAGTTTTAGAGCAGTTTTAAAATATTTATAGAAAAATTATAGAGCTAATTTAGTAAAAAGAATTTTGCGCATAATTTAAAGAACACTTTTTTCTATAGTAAAAAGCTTTTATCTCATATTTATATAGTAAGTATATTAGAGAAAACAATTATTTTATCACCTATAATTTCTTTAAAAATTCAAAATGTTTGGATTTTTATAGTTTTTGTTAGTAACCAAAATCTAAAAATGTTTTCAACAAACTATTTTGCTGAAGATCTTTCAAATTGAAATAAAATTTTTGTTCTTAGGTTTGTCAGTAATTTAAACACATTTTTAAGCTTCGAAGTTGACGCGGAAAGTCAAATTATGAAAACCTCTGTTCAATTATCTTGTTATAAATTCCAAAATATCCATAAATCTAAAAATGTTTTCAACAAACTATTTTGATGACAAGATCGCCTAATGATATAAGTAATTAACATATTTGTAAAGTAAATATTCATAGATATTAAGAGGTTTGAAAAGTACAGTTTTTGAGCAAAACGGCGTAAACGCTCTTAATATGACACCAAGAACGTTAAGCTTGGAGGACCTTCTGCTCAATAAAGTTAAACTAATGAAGGACTCTGACCAGCCTGCAAAACAAAAAACAATTAAAATTCCTATATAATTATGATAAATAAAGTACGTTTAAAACAAGTAGAGAGTGTCTCCACTAGCGCCGGCTGCCGAAACGTCTTTAGGAAATAGAGGTTAGAGATGCCACGAATAGTGATTTGGCCGAATACCGAATACCTAATATTCGGCCACGTTCTCGGCCGAAGCGCGTCCCAAAATATTTAATAAAATTGATTCCTATGTTGTCATTTTGCTAAAATGCCTGGAAAAAGGCCTTTATTTAAATTATTTCACGCATTACAACTTACCACTGATAGATTTGAAGTATTGAAGTAATAATTTGAGATTAAAAAAATAGATACACATTTAAATAAGATGTGATTTCCATGATTCGTTGAGTAGGTATTAGGTATTCGGCCGAATAGTACGCAGTATTTCATATATTTTAGCTACCTCTAGTTTGTATATGTGATTTTTATGCTAAGTAGAATATCTTGTTAATAATGCAATTTAAAATGTTGACAATTAATTTGTTAAATTGGCGATTGAATAAACAGGAGTTAAAACAAATTATCTTGGCAAGGTAAGGTGTTTTATTGATTGTTTCTGACTTTTTGTGAATATTACTTGTTTATACCGTCAATTCGAAGAAAAATTATTATTGGTAATCTGTGCTTTTTTTTAATGTTAGACGGGAGAAAGTACTTTATTCATGTGTCCTTTTTTAGGGAAAACAGGCGTAAGAAGTAGGTAGTAGGCAACTTTTTTGAGTTGCTGGAGACTCAAAAGGTAAAAATGCAATTTTGACGCCATATGAAGATGCGAAAAAAAAATGGCACAACATACACAAAGTAAAATGAAAAAGTTAAGTTAAAGGTATGGATAGCATTGTTATATTTCAATCAGAAAATTTATATTTAAGGAGTCCGAGATACTGTAACGACTTATGAGAAACTTTTTTTTAATACCTAGCACGGCTAATGACTCCATACCACCTGATGTTAAGTGGAAATGGAGTCCAGACGCAAAGACAACTGGTGCAGGGTGAAAACAACGCAGCATCCTCACTCTGCCGGCACTTATTTTATATTAATGTGTTTAGTTGTAATGACACTACACCACCTATACTTTATTATTTTGAGAAGAAACGATGTACTTTTATGTTGAAAAAACTTCAAGGTCAACTTCAATTGAAAATAGGCATTAAGGATAGGTACTTTCAATACGTGGTTAAATAAAGTCGAAAAAACTGAGCGAAGAGGAGATATCTAGCTGCAAGTTTATGGTGTGATTCCGTAGCAGCAGACGACGACACGTCGTGTGTAGCCTGGGGCTTGCTAAATGTATTTTTTTGTTATATGGTCAATAAATGATTCTGATTCATCCGCATTTGCCAGATGTGGTAAAGGTCATTTGTCCGCGTTAATGGAGTCCTATGCAATGAAGATTGATTTGGTTTAGTAAAATTATTTTAAATACCTATTCCTACTGAATGACCAACGTGTTTAATAATGAGTTCGGCAGCTAGTGCGGTACTGGGCGTCTCGACTCGCGATCCAACCGGCGCGAGGCGTATCTAACCGGCACCGCGTGGAAGCACTCTCAAGATTTACTATAATTTAAGCAAATTAACATACATCAATATCTTCTTCGACTGCCAAGCAGAGCTCAGACGGAAGGGTTAACCTCATCAACGCCTTCATTGTATCAATTTCCTCAACTTTGCTTGCGTACAGTAACTTTTTGTACTCGATCTCCCTTTTCAGCTTCTCGTATTCTTTTCTACACAGGTCACTGCTACAAAATAAAACAGCTATCTTCAGTTTTGTAAAATTAGAAAAAAGTATTTTTTTAACTAAACACCCAAAGAAATTATGCATTATCAAACATACTTTAATATCACGTTTAATCGGTATTGATACTTCGTAAATTTTGTCATAGATGCCGAGCGCGAAGTTTAAACTTCATTTCTTCATTAAGCGTCATTCTATATTATATCGCTGCGCAATATTTAGCAACGAGTTCAATTAAAATTAATAGCTTCACGAGCATATTTTGAGAATGATTACCATGCGCAACATATTTTAAAATACGAGTTAATAGGTGTTACTGTAACTTATAGCCTCTAAAATTAAATTGGTTATTGACGGCATTTTCGCACAGCAAAGTTAATACCGTTTATTCGCGGCCATAGAACTATATACTTAAGTACATTTTATAACATTGCCATTATTCGTCTTTAAAATGCTACAAGCGTTTGAGTTCATATAAGTTTAACTATTAAAAAGAAAACGTTCACAGCTATTTGAAACTTAAAATTCGCTCGAACGAAGTACCTCATGACGCTATGCTTCTTTATTTTATTAAATGAATAGGTACAATCGCGTTACTTTTAATTCTTTATGAGCAACTCGACATTTCAAAGTACCAATGTATCATTTGAAATTTCATGCAAAAGAAATTGAATGAATAGCTGGAACTCAAACCTTAACTCCCGCTGTATACACTTTTCGCACATACTGTCCGCTACTATGGTGCCCTCTTTCCTTAGCTTGCTTGGTCCAGCTGAGAACAAAATCAACAAACGCCAAGCAAAACATAACATTAGCATTTTATAAGGTAGAAAAAGACAAAAAGACATTTACCTCAATCAAACCAACGTTTTACGTGCCACATTCAAAAATTTGATGGCAACCATATTTTTTTAAAGATTTAGCCTGTATGAAGCAAACAAGATAAATTTTGCATCTCTTTTATGTAGTAAATACTTGAAAGAATACTAATTAAGTATTTTATTTAGTACTATTAATATAGTGACATAAGAATTAAATTTAAAAATATTAATCAAACTCACATGGAAAATGAGAAAAAAAATCAACCACAATATCTTCTTTTGTTATGAGGGAATATAAGAGCATTTGGAAAAAAGCAGTATGTTAACGAATGTTCGATATATTGTCCCTGCCTCTTTTAATAATTAAAAAAGTACCAGCATATGCTTCCAGGGCATTATTAACAAACATTTATTTCAGATAATGATATCCATACTGAGCACAAACATTATTAATATTATTTGTAGTTTACAACAAAAGCCTATAAATTGATTTTGTTTGATAATTTCGCAACATAAAATAAAGTGTTAACAGTTTTATGAATTATATAGTAAAACTATAATATGCAAATTGCATTTTATATATTAAGTATTTAGTTATCTTAAACAAGCAACATTTAATAAATACAGTTTTGGTAACTTATAATAATTTGACCATTTTATATACGGATCTCATACGGTACATTTGGTGGTTAATGAAATAATAAAAGCAATATTAGTTACATGTATTATAATATTTAAGTATTCATCGTAGATTGGGCAGAAAAACATAAATCATAACGGAAAAACATGGCACGGAAAACGCAGCAATTTTTTCACATTTAAGAAGGTTTTTTACATAAACTTTTAGTTTGCAAATGCAGTACATAACAAGTTTGGTTACTCATATTTTTTTAATTCAAACTTGTGAAATCGTAGTATTATTGTTAAAATATTAACAAACAATGTTCATAAATGTATAGAACTACTCTATAATTTACTGTAATAAAATTAAAAGTAAAAAATCACAGTTTTGGAAATTATTTTGCACAAGAATAAATAGTTTTGCAAACAAACATGATATATAAAATAAAAATAAAAGAGATGACAAGTATAATCGTAATAATACCATAATAATTACCTATGAATACAATTAAATTGAAACAAATATATTAAATTAGTATTTGTATATTTTTATCTATACCTATTTTATTTTTTTAACTATTCTAGCTAAGAAGTAGCAATAAATATTGGCAAAGCAATTCCTGCAAAAAGCAAGCGCCAGTTTTATCATTCCCAACAATAACTGAGATAAGTTAACCATAAGTTTTGTCTCTATCACACGATTTACACTTAAGAGACGAAACATATAAGTAGCTAACTGATACATATTAAAAATGGTTAAACTGAGTTTAATTTACTTAATTTTAAGCATACATTAAAGTATAGTTCAGTTTCAGTTTTCAGAGTATAAAATAATATACTGCAGCAACTCAACAAGATTTTTAAACTTATTGCTAGGCCTTCCACATCACAACTAATATAGTAGATTTGATTTTTGTTCTTATCTTGATTTCCAGTTATGACAGCTGTTTAATTCGACTGTTTAAATATTCGCTTAAGCTTTTACCTTCTCAAATAGAAAACCTTTCTTTTCGTTTTTTTGTTATATCGCTAAGCAAAATGAATCAATCAGTATGTAGGTAATTATGTGAGGTGGAAATGTTTTGTTGCTATATTGCAATATCTAATTATGTTAGAAGAATAAATTAAACATTATTTGACAAGGCTTACCTTCACATATATCTGCATATGACCTTTTCAATGCACCATTCCTTGTATTTGGTGGTGGTCGACTAGCATCAAACCTATCAAAAATATGAAGTAAAATTTGATAAGTGTAGTTATTTTTTTTACAGAAATGAAGTATATTTTTTATTTTCCATTTAAGAACGTAGTAATACAGTACCATCACAAAAATATTATGTATGCTGTGCACTGCGCGCCTCTGGTCTACCCTTGACGCTAAATTGAACTCAGTCAAACATCTAACATTTTGTATTTTGCATGTGTCATCCACAAACAGTAGTTAAAACTAAAAATAAGTTTCTTATTAAAACTATCTAACTTGTAGCTATCCCTCTGATAGTATTATTATTCATTTCACTGCATCAAAAACAACAACACATGATAACTCTTAATTAATGCATGTATGCATGCATAGAATACCATAAAGTGGAAAATTATTCATATTTTTACAAAGAAATTAGAAAAAATATAGTAGTATAAAACTCTTACATTGGTGGCAAGGGTGGTGGCTGATTTAATCCTGGAAGGCTGTGTGTAGATGATGCTGAAATAGAGTTGTGGTGTATATAACAGGCTAGTTTAAATTTACTGCCACTGCTATGAGTTTTTTTATTGAATATTCTTTAGGCTATTTAGTTAGTTACTTAATAATTTATATAAATAACCAAAATACTTTATATAAGAAAACCTAGAATAATTCTTTATTTTATTTTATTCCACAATGAGATAATCCTTGATCAAATACTAGAAAAATCAGCCTCAGGAAGCTCAAGTGGGAGTCGAACCCACGACCTTTGGAGAACCGGTCCAATGCTCTAACCGCTGTGCTACCGACGTTCCAGAAGACTCGTTGAATTTAGCCTTCCTCAATAAATGAACTATTCAACACAAAAATTATTTTTCAATTCGAACCAGTAGTTTCTGTGATTAGCGCATTCAACCAAACAAACAATATGCTTAAGACAATATGGTTGTAGCTAGCAAAGTGGCCACAACAAACACTACCACAAACCAAACAGAGTACAAAATGCACCATCTGAGCCAGAGACAGGTTGAGTGATACAAAATGACTCCCTATTTAAATTACCTACATTAAAAAAAAGACAATTTTTGTGTACTTGGTTTGGTTGGTGGTAGGACTTGTTTGTCCGCTTAGCTAGCTATCACCATCTTACCTAAAATATGTCCCAAGAACATCAATGTATGTAACATTGTGTTCTGCTAGAGATAAGATAGCCAGTGCCTCAGTAGTTGAGGATCTTGGGTGATGTGCGCTACCACCATTGGTCTTTTCTAATCATGTGAAATGAAGACACTGTGCTTACCCGTAAGATATAAAAATTATAAAAAATGGTTTTATCTGAGACAAGTATGTTTGTTGTATTAAAAGCATTACTGTACTGTATAATAAATTTAAAGGTGAAATAAGACATAAAACAGAACATTAATCGCAAAAAAGTTGGCTGCAAGGAATATCCAGAAGTATTATTAGACGACCTCCGTAGCCGATTAGCTTGCACGCCGGACTGAGCGGCGCTAACTCTGAGGGTCCCGGGTTCGATTCCCGGTCGGGTCAATGTCGAGAAACGAACTTTTCGATATTGTGTCGAGTCTGGGTGGTTGTGGTACCGTCGTTGTTTCTGATTTCCATAAAACGAGTGATTTAGCTCCTTACCTTGGTATCAGAACAATGTATGTGATGTTGTCTAATATTTTATTTTATATTATTTTCTCTTATGTTCCTCTAGAATGTAGACCTCCATAAGTAAGCTCATGCAAGAGCAGTATAGATGTAACAAGTTATAGAGAAATTAATAAAAAGCAACAAGGAATGGATTTAAAAATTTCAGTAAGTGACCCGAAGGTCACATTACCATCACCACCTGAGCTAAAGAACCTACAGGTACTTCTTTTATAAATTTCCTTGACATGGACCAAATCAGAGTCCTGATCTCATTGCACCAACCCAAAATTTATAACATACCTATTATAAATTTAAATAAAGTCGTTCAAACAAAGTTCCAACCAACCGTATAGGGTTATTGTAAACTCGCCACGTTTTTAAAAGCTCCACAATGAAAGTAAATCCGCCACACCTATAAAATATATGTGTATATTCGCCATAGGTAGATACGTGTTGTTATTGTAAACTCGCAACCAATGTCGATTTTTATCAAATTTGCAAGAAGTACCGTCAGCAAGCAAGATTGCTCATAATAAATATTTGGAAGTTATAATTTTGTCCACGCCAAGATGGACTGATGCATCTACTGGGAGGGGTCAAAGGATGTGGAGTGCGGGGAGCAGCAGTGGAAGATCATGCGCACAACCTACACCAGCAAACATTAGATAATTATAATAATATGTCACTAGCTGAAGTCTTACACAAAGTTAGCCTTTTGCAACAATTTAGAGATTTCATCATCATCATCATCATCATCATCAGCTCATTTTATGTCCCCACTGCTGAGGCACGAGCCTTCCCTATGGATGGATTGGGAGAACGGGCCATAAACCACCACGCGGGCCCAGTGCGGATTGGTGGTTGTTAACGACTGCTAATGCAGCCGGGACCAACGGCTTTACGTGCCTTCCGAAACACGGAGGAGCTCGAGATGATAAAGTTTTGGTCACCCATCCGATGACCGGCCTTAGCGAAAGTTGCTTAACCTCAGCACTCGCAGGCCGGGCGCGTTAACCACTGCGCCATCGAGCTCCTCAGAGATTTATAATTCTTTTAGAGAGAGATTTATAATTCCTTTAGAGATTTATAATTCTAAAAATATTTAAACTGTAATCTTTTTAAACTGTGATTTTTAAACTAGGCTCAAGTCAATTATTTTACAAAACTTGAAGTAAAGTAGGATATTGCATTGCAAGTTAATCAGCTGACTGATTTTATTGACTGTGATTATAATTTGATATAAGTTGAATAACTTATCAATATTTCTGTGATTATTATATACGAAGATATATCTTAGGATTTAAGTCAATCAACGCATTGGTATACTTCTACCAAAATTTATTATAAAGACTGATTTTTTAATTAGATGAAAACTGTATAATAATTAAACAATACTTCTGTGATTATTAGATACCGTAAAATGGGGTGAATAACAACATTATTTGTAATTGACCAGTTCATATTCTTGTCAATTTGTATTGAATTTTAAAGATAATACATAGACTGCATGAGTTATGATCGCCTTTATCGTATTTATTCACCCCAGAAGGAGTTATATTGAAATAAAGCAACTCTTTGACTAAAATATTCCTTGTTGTGAATTACACCTCATACGGGGTCACTAGAAAAATGGTATATGGGGTGAAAAATAACACCTTTGAAATCAAAAGAGAATATTTGTAGTTTAAACATTTAAAAAATAATACCTTGATAAAGATTGCATGGTAACCTAAGCTATAAAGCAATTTGTGACACTTTTTGTATAGCTTTTAATAATATTAATACTGTTGTAAATACCCCTCTGCTGTTGCAAATAACCCCATCAATAGTAGGTAATTGCAAAGTTAATCACCACCAAATCTAGTTGCAACTGGTCGACTGACTTTGACAGAAATACCGCGAAAATGGCAATTTTGTCAAAGGAAAGCATTGCAAACTTTCAAAAAATGAATTTTGTTCAAAAACATTAAAGTATGTTTTATGAATAAGCATGATAAAAAAGGCCGTTCAAAATGTTTTTTTTTCTTAAAAATGTTGTATGTAATACACCCAGCAGTTGCTTTTCACCCCATGTTACAGTACAAAGTTTTTGATTAACGTCTGACGCCCCGCAAGTTCACATGTGAACCTATAACAATTGGTTTTCTATTGTGTCTGGTTTTACGGTGCCGGACTGATTAATAAAATTTTTATTATTTTATATCATTAGGATTTAAGTAAATCAGTGCGTTGTTATACCTCTACCAAAATTTATTACAAAGACTGATTTTTTAATTAGATGTAAGCAGTATAACTAAACAATACTTCTGTGATTATTAGATACAAAGATATAATATTACTTATTTTTTTGATGGTTTTATAGTATTAGGATTTAAGCTAACCAGCATATTGTATGTACCTATATGTCATTCCGTAATTAAAATTGTGATTTAAAAATAAATAAATAATGATTTAATTATTTAAGTGTTTGATTTTTCTGCAGTTCATACGAGAACACCTAAAATGGCGAGTTTACAATAGAACAAAATAGTTAAAAGCAAATTTTTTTTTAAAAGCTAGTGGCGGCGAACTCTTCTTCTCAACTCTTATGACGAGTTTACAATAACCCACCGTAATATACGGTAGATCTGGGTGCCTAGTGTGAGTTTTGTTACGAATTCCATTACATTAACGTAAACATAATCAAATGAATACTGATAGAAACAAAACTCACACTAGGCAGGGTGTGTAATGTATAATATAACAACATATTGTATAATGATCAAAACATATACAATCAAATGATATAGTTTTGTTTAATATAACACGTATTTAATATAATGATGGATTGATATAATTTTAAAATACATAATTTTGAAACGTATAACAAACGATTGAGCTAAAATCATTTAATATAACAGCCTAATATAAGATATAATAATTAAAACACATAACATTTATCTAGTGTAAGAACATTTAGTATAACATTCATTTACGATAACACTATTTTTGTATAATACTTAAAACATATAATGATTACTTAATTTAAAATCCAATTCATATAATATCATTTGTATGCATTATGCAAGCATGCAGCATGCAAGCAAGCATGCAAACAAGCATGCAGCATGTATACCAACAGATTATTATGTCAATTGATTGTTATACCAAGTACATATCAATCAATCATTATTTGAAACGTTATTATCTTAAATGATAGTTATATAAAATGACACGTATATCAAACAAAATTATATGAAATGAATGTTATATTAAATAAGTTTTATTTCAAATGTCATTATTCGTTATGAACGTTATACTAAATGGTATTATATAAAATGAACATTAGGTAAAGTAAACATTATGATAAATAAAATTATATTAAGTGTTGGTATAACAAATGATTATTATGTAAAATGAACGTTATTAATGTTCAATTATATCAAATGTTGTTATATAAAGTGAGACGCACCGCAATAGGCACTCTGAATACAGTGATCTTCGTTAGAACAAGTTGCGAACGAAAAATTGGAAAAAAATCGTTTTTTGTATGGGAGCCCCTCTTCAATATTAATATAATTAATTATTTTTAAAGTGAATATACAAATAAATATTTTGTGAATATTTCAAGGGTCTACCTGTTGCCGTTATCAATGTCGAGCAAAAACAAGCAAAACAATCTCGTTTGTTGTATGGGAGCCCCTTTAAATATTTATTTTGTTTTTTAGTATTTGTTGTAATAACGGCAACAGAAATATATGTTCTCTGAATATTTCAACTGTCTTAGTAATGTAATAGTAATAGGGGTTCCATACCCCTTGGGTATGGAACCCTAAAAAATGAGGGTTAGGGTGCAGGACTTAAAATTTCGAGCAAAAATAACGAAAATCATAGCTAACGAAAAATAAAAAAAAAGAGAAACTAACTTAAAGAAATATCAAAAGAAGACTGAAAATTTTCCGATGATTTTATATGAAGCCGACACTTAAAAATAAGTTTGGACTTTTAAAATAAACAGAAATACTAGCTGCCCTACTCCTGTAGGTCACGTGATAGGTTAGAAATTTAAGACAATCGCAAAGCGCAGCGTAGCGATTGACTAGAATTTCGAGGTTATTTATTTTATTAGACAACAGAAATCTAGTTCCATACAAAACTATGATTTTCGTAATTTTTGTGAAAAAAGTTTTGCTCGACATTTATCTAAGTCCTGCATCCCCTTTGCGACACATCATGGCCCTAAGCGAAAAATTTTACAAGTCCAAACTCCCATACTAAAACATCACAAATTTTTTTAAGTGTTGGCTTCATACAAAATCATTGGAAAATTACTATAATATTGAAATATTTGTCTCTGTTTTTGAAAGATATGATTTTTGTAATTTTGTTAAGAAAAAGTTAGTGTATTTCTGGTGCACCCTTTGCGACACCCGGACCAAAATGAGGGTGTTTTAAAAAAATTTGTAAGGCATTATAACAGCTAGTAGGGAAATATGGGTTAAGTAATTTAATGCTTATCTCTTACCTGTATATAAAGCATGTGTCCCAGGCACTACCACTGATGGTTCTGTTGGTGGTGGTGGTGGAGGCGGAGGCATCACAGTCTGTAGAGATTGTGGGGGAGGCGGGGGTGGCGGCGCAGTCACCAGGGGTGGCGGCGCGGTCACCAAGGGCGGCGGCGGAGGAGGCGGCTGCGTCACATACTTATGCGGTGGGACGCCGTCCATTCTCGACATGGCATTGTTTGAAGCAGCAGCTGCTATGGCTGCATTCATAGCATTGTGCCTTTCCATCAACACTCGGGGCAACTGGCCAGTCGTACGAAAAAGATTCTCTTCTTCCTTCGACGCATGTAAATATGTACAGTTTGGTAAAGTACATCCTGTGCGATTTTGAAAGTTGTGGCAAAAATTTATTATTGTCCTCATTTCTTCTATTGTGCACTCGTGTCTAAATTTGCATTGGCCGTGTTTATTGCATATACCCCACACATAATTCCTACACACATCGACGTGAGAGTCTGACGAAGGCGCATTCCGTATGCGCGGGTCTGTTAATGCAGCGAATCGCACCGGTGCCGTGGTATTTACGGACGGCTGGCGGCCATTTTGTTCACTACGCGAAGTCATTGTCTGAAAACATTTAGTTTCTTGTTAAAATCTTAGCAAACATATATTATCGAAGAAAGTAGCTTTTAGGTAAATTTACTTACAATTATAGTTTTAAGTCAGCGACTGTGTCTTAGGTGTAAATCCTTTTTCACATCCCCGCCTCACCACATCCAACACTCCCTTTTTATATTTTGGTCTAGGTATCTTGATTACCACTTGGCTGAGCGTTGAGGCATAATAAATCCATTTTGATAAATTATAAAAATACCTGACACCACCACCACTACCCTACCACTTCAAAATAATAAATTTGCGCCTATGTAATAGAATAACTCAAGCCATTTGTAATGTAACTACTAGCCAGTGTTGCCGCTAGTCACTCAAGAAAAAGTCCGAAACTGAACTGATTCAAAAATTACCCGAAATTACCCGTTTAGTAGATTTTTTTGTTATATAAAAAAGGTACGGTTTATTTTTACATGCGGTACGTTTATAAAAATTAACATACATTATTAACACTTGTTGATTTTCAACCGATTTATGTCTTCTAAATATGTAAGCTAAAAAAGAAAATAATTTTAATCATTTGGATTATTTTATGTAGTTTTTACGTAAGTATGATTTTGTTAATATAATCAATTGAAAATTTATAAAAAGAAAAATGAAATAAGTAAGTACCTACAATATTTTGCTGATAAACAATATTAAGTAAGTACCTTTTTTTTCAGAAAATATCATATTTTCAGTTATTATCTTTAAAAATAAACAAAATTTGCCTTTTAACACGATTTTTCTTACTGTGCGTTTGGATATCTGACAAAATTCCCAAAATCCCAACACTTCAAATTCCTTAAATTATGATATTGATAGATGCACTGTTACAAAAATCGTGTTATACTTGATTTTTCATAGAAAGGAAAAAGATAATTATTTTTAACTACCAACTAGCCCATGAACTTCTCTAACTTGATAACAAAGAACAACACATCAATCACAATGCTCAGATAGATTTAACTCGTTATTAGAAACAAAGTGAGGTGGTTACCTTGTGTAAACGTGTATGTAATGTAGTCGCAAAAATACTCAAAATAAAATTACGCGGCAGTAACCGTTACCCAGAGACTACCCGCTCAAAGCCTAAATTACCCGAAATCGGGTAAAAATACCCGAAACGGTCAATTTTTTTTTCTCTTTTATTTGATGGCTTCGTGCGATAGCACATTTAGCCAGTGTCAAAGTAATTTTTCTTTCAAGTAATACATAAATAAACAATATTTCCTTCTTCCTCCAGTAATGATGATGAATGTTAATAGAAATGAGAAGTGAGAAATGATATACCCCCCAACCCCTAAAGTATCTCAGTAAAGATGTGGAGCTTTACTAAATGCACAGTGTTAAAAACTGTTAAAACTACTTGGTTTTGACAATGAGAACACCTGGCCACAGCGTTCTTAATTTAAAATATGGATATGTTATGACACCCTAAATGTGTCAAACTCTCTGCTTATTGTACCCTATGTGAATACATGTAATATTCCCAAGTTACTCGTTTTACTTGCTAAATCCACACCAAACCAAGTGGTTATGGGCCTCACCTCCTAACAAGTGAGGAGTGTTTCACGTGAATAGGCGAAAAAGTGAAAAAGTTGCTATGGAAAACGGAGAATTTCCATCGGCGTCGAAGCCGGCAAAATCTTCATCAGGTGAAGGTATTTCATTTACCAAGCTGAACGGTAGAAACTTCAGCACGTGGTCATTCGCAATAGAATGTTTGCTGACAGATCTAGACCTATGGGACGTGGTAATCAAAGAAATCGATGCGAATGATACGGAGGCAAAACGAAAGGATGCGAAGGCACGTGCAAAGATTTGCCTCTCATGCGACGAGTCCATCTACCCGGTAATACGACCTGCCAAGACTGCATTTGCAACATTCAAAAGCCTTAAGAAGGCATATGCCGACAGTGGCTTAACTCGCAGGCTACAGCTGATGAAGAAGCTGATAACCAACACGTACGACGGGAATTTACAAAGGTACATCAATGTAGCACTAGCTACTCAGCAGGAGCTACAGAGCATAGGAGCCGGAGTGGAAGATGAGTTCCTCGCCATAATAATATTGACAGGACTCCCGGATAAGTTCCAGCCACTAGTTATGGCCCTAGAGCACTCGAACACGAAGATGACATCGGAGAATGTAGTGTCAGCCCTACTTAAGGAAGACAGTCGGCCAGCAGCCACCAATACAAATACTACCAGTACCCACCGACTACATGAACCAACTACGGCGCTCGTTTCAAAACAGAAGAAACCTTTTTGTATACACTGTAAAAAATCAGGGCACCTAGTAAAAGACTGTAGAAGCAAAAAGAAGTTAGATTCGGCAAAGGTTTATTCCAATAATACATCTGAATTTACACTTTCATTTTGTTTATCTACACCTTCATCCACAGGTTCACAAGATTGGTACATAGATTCCGGCGCGAGCTCTCACATGAGCAACAGGAAAGACTGGTTTGAGTCCTTCGCTCAGGTCATTTCTGTTACCGTGGCCAACAAGGACCAATTATTGAGTCAGGGCAGAGGTACTGTAAATTTGTATATATCAGACTGTGTAAATAGAATCTCCAATGTTTTATATATTCCCGGCCTTGCCACAAATCTTTTATCAGTTAGTAGTTTAGTAGGTAAGGGCTACGACGTTTCATTTACGTCAAATGGTGCAACAGTCACTTCACCAGGTGATTGTCAGACGTCACCAAAAGTCATAGCGACAGCCTCACTCTATAAGGGTATGTATAGGCTTGATGTTGATAGATCTCATGCTCTATACACATCTACGAAAGAGTCCGCCGCCCTGTGGCATAGACGTCTTGGCCATCTGAACCCGAATGCCATGCGAATTATAAAAAATAAAAGCATAGGCGTAGATTTTAAAGGTAAGTTTACGGAACCATGCATTCCGTGCCTTCAAGGCAAACTATCTAAAAAACCATTCCAAAAGTCTTGTAGCAAATCGAGTAAGGTCCTCGAGCTTATTCACTCGGACCTTTGTGGGCCAATGAGCACACACTCGTGGGGCGGAGCCCTATATTTGCTAACATTTACAGACGACTTTAGTCGCAAAACTTTTGGGTATCTTTTAAAATCAAAATCGGACGTTTTTAATAAATTTATAGAGTTTAAGCACCTCGTGGAGAACCAGACTGGCGAAAGAATCAAAGTTCTGCGATCGGATAACGGACGTGAGTATGTAAATAATGATATGTCTACCTTTTTAAAGGAGAACGGCATTATTCACCAGACCACGATCCCGTACACTCCTCAACAGAATGGAGTCTCCGAACGCGCGAACCGAACCATCATTGAGAAAGCCAGGTCCATGCTGCAAGACTCCAACCTACCTCGGGCATATTGGGGTGAAGCTGTCAATACGGCTATCTACATAAAGAACCGTGTGCCTACGCAAGTGTTACGGAACAAGATTCCAGAGGAAATCTGGACCGGGCGCAAAGTCAACCTCTCCCACCTGAGGACATTCGGTTGCGAAGCCCACGTTCTAGTGCCAAAAGAAAAACGTACAAAACTAGAATCGAAAACACAAACGTGCGTCTTCGTTGGCTATGCCACCGAGAGTAAAGGCTACCGGCTAGTAGATCCACAATACCCACGCAACATTATTGTTGCAAGAGACGTCGTCTTCATAGAAGACAAAATGCAGTCGACTCCATCAACATCCTCTTATCCGCAACCCTCATCACCAGTATACCCGCAAGAAGTATTTATCCCGCTTCACGCAGAACCAGTTCCGCAGCCCACGCAACCACAGCTCCCTGAGCCACAACCAGGTACACCTGTGACGAATGAACCGTCAACTTCAGAGTCACCTCTGATAGATCCAGGTGAACCTGGGACTCCTGAAGCCTTGTCAGACGTTCAAGTTCCTGATGTTGAACCTAGGGTAGAGCCAGAACCTGAACCTGAGAGGAGGTATCCAATCAGGGAAAGGCGCGCTCCTCAACGATTTGAGGAACAACTCTACCTTACCTCAGATCAGGAACCTGAGACTTACAAGGAAGTCGTCGGTCACCCGCAGAAGGAGAAATGGCTTGAGGCAATGAAGGCTGAATTTGATTCCCTTCAAAAGAACGGAACATGGATTTTGGTCGATAGACCAAATGGTAGAAAGACTACCAAATGTAAGTGGGTCTACAAAATTAAAAAAGACACCAGTGGGAACATTACCAAATACAAAGCCAGACTGGTAGCGAAAGGCTTCACTCAAGTAGCCGGAGTGGACTACGGGGAAACCTTCTCGCCAGTTGCCAGACTGTCTTCAGTTAGGCTTTTATTTGCGTTCGCTGCCCATCGAGGACTAACGGTGGATCATTTGGACGTCGAGACCGCCTTCTTGAATGGCGACCTAGAGGAGGAGATATATATGGAACAACCGGAAGGGTTTTCCACCGATCCTAAAGAAAAAGTGTGCCTGTTAAAAAAGGCCCTTTATGGCTTAAAACAAGCACCGCGTCAATGGAACGTGAAGGTGTGCGACGCTATGCGTCAACTGTCTCTTAAGCAGACGGCAAATGAGCACTGCCTCTATTACAGGCGAGAAGATGAGGACATTCTAATTGTAGCTGTCTTCGTGGACGATTTTTTCATTGCCAGCACAAATGAAAGCATGAAACACGAGTTCAAAGATATACTCAAAAAGTTTTTTACTATTAAAGACCTTGGCTCTTGCAAGGACTGCCTTGGAATGAGAGTTGAGCAAAGCTCTCAGAAAATTTCTCTGGACCAGACCAATTATATTGAGAAACTGGTTGTTAAATATGGGATGGCAGATGCCATTTCAGTCACAACCCCATTAGAACCAGGCCTTAAACTGACGGTTCCCACCAAGGAGGAAGAAAATTTAGAGCTTCCGTACCAGGAGCTTATCGGCTCACTAATGTACATTGCGATATGTACGAGACCCGACATTGCTCATGCGGTCTCGTACTTATCTCAATTCAATGCACATTACGGGGGGGTGCACTGGAGGGCCGCTAAGCGGGTCCTTCGATACCTCAAAGGGAGCAAAGAACTCCGTCTGAATTTTCTCCGTACCTCCCAGTTCTGCCCAACCGGATACGTCGATGCGGACTATGGTAACAATCTTGTGGACCGAAAATCATACACAGGATTTGCCTTCATGATGAGTGGCTCCCCTATCTCTTGGGAAGCACGTAAGCAGCGTACTGTCGCGCTTTCCACCACGGAAGCAGAGTACATGGCTCTGTCAGATGCTTGCAAGGAGGCCTTATACCTCCAGTCGCTCATCACAGAGGTCTTCACCATCACACACCCCCATCGACATACATACCGACAATCAAAGTTCATTAAAACTTGCACACAACAACACATACCATGCACGCACGAAACATAGACATCAGACACCACTTCATTCGGGACACACTTACACACCACAACATAAAACTACATTACATACCCACACAAAACATGATCGCGGATATACTCACCAAACCTTTGCCGAAGCCAAAGCACAACAAATGTTGCAGCTCTTTAGGTTTAGGTTAGGTTTTTTTAGTGTGTACAGTTCCTTTTTATCAAGTTGTGTTTATTTTTTGTTTAGGTAGTTAGGTGTGTATAGTTAGTGTTAGGTGAGTGTTTTTATTATGTTTTTTTTTTTTTAATAATGTGTTTTTGTGATAGTGTTAAGTTTTTATTGGTATGTTTTAACCGCTTTTTGGAGCATATATACAGGGTGTTCTCATTGCGGGAGGGTGTTAAAACTACTTGGTTTTGACAATGAGAACACCTGGCCACAGCGTTCTTAATTAAAAATATGGATATGTTATGACACCCTAAATGTGTCAAACTCTCTGCTTATTGTACCCTATGTGAATACATGTAATATTCCCAAGTTACTCGTTTTACTTGCTAAATCCACACCAAACCAAGTAAAACTTACAGTGGTCCAACGCCTTTGAAGTTGCGCGAAATGCCGCCATCGTCTAGACCTTCGTCATTTTCTCAGGGTTATCACATAATTTTTTAGTCTATTTCGTATTTTGCTTATTGGTAGGTAGGTTTATGTATGTCAGGATCCTTAAGTAAAAGAAAATTAAGATTACAAAAAGATTTATTTTTAACAAAAAAACATTATTTTTTATTTAACACAAAAAGTTTAATTTTTTCACTGTATTTTATAAGTATATGATTCAGCTTCAGTGCAGCAATTAGCACTTAAACAATAAAAAAGAGTAAAAAAAAAGTTAAAAAAATAAATAAAAAAAACAATACTAGTATAAGAATGTGTAGTAAGAATACGTTTTTGTGTTAAATCTAGGACTACATTACCTAAAATATTAACGTTTGGGCTAGTTTAACATTTTCTGAAGGTTTGTTAAATGAAGCAACTATAAATATTTTTCGCTCTTCACACCAGTCCCATATAGCTTTTGCGACTGAATTTAGATGTGGGAACTGGATACCTCCCATGCGATTTATATAGCTGACTGCAGTAGTGTTATCTACTCTAAGCAATAATTGACAATTGTAACATTTTTTACCAAATATCTTATGAGCAAAGTAGGCCGCTAGTAATTCGAGTTGATTAATGTGTAATTTCTTTTCATTATTAGTCCAACGACCACTAGCTGTTTGCTCGTTACATACTGCCCCCCATCCCGTTGTTGAGGCGTCAGAGAATATTTCTAACAAGTAACTATCATTCCTAATTCTATGTACGGAATGATCAATTACACTTGTCCACCAATCCAAATCGTAAACTCATGTATTTTTCATAGTCATTATGACCTAATAATTGAATAAACTTACATCGTTCTAATTCTTTTGTATGCAGCCAACCACATTCAATCGCAGGGCAGGCAGATATTAATAAACCTATTAGTTGTGCGAATGTCCTTTGTGTCGGCTGCCGGGAAGGCAGTGCCGATACAGCGACGGGAGCTGAGGGGGACGTGGATATGGAAACTAAGGAGGACTTACCGGAGATGTGTCTCTGGTGCTGGATGGATCGGGCGGTGACGTGGTGTCTCGCCGGTCACGGCGTGAGCTGATTGTAGCACGTTTAACGCACTATGCCGATTTGATTGGTTCGCGACGTACGTGTCGCTTCCGGTGGTGCGCGCGCGCGGTTGTGCAGACGACGTCACGGGCGACCGTTCAATTCACTACGTCATAGACGACTGGGGTGTAGTGCTGATGTGTGCGCGTCATATCCCATTTCTATTAGAATGAACGCGCGGGCGCTGCGCTTCGTTCATTCGTTGATCGTCACGTCTTGGCGTGAACATCCTCCGGGGCCCAGGGTGTGGTCATCCAATGGGAGCCTGGCTATCTTGAAGACAGGTCTCTGTAAGTGTCCATTTGCGGTGTCCAACTCCACCACCCGAACGACGCCATCCTTTCCCGGTAGTGTGCGGGTAATACGCCCCATTCTCCACTGGAGGGCGGGAAGGTTGTCCTCCTTGACGAGCACAAGTTCTCCAATTCGGGGAGGGGAGGAAGGGGACAGCCATTTGGAGCGGGTTTGGAGGGTGTGGAGGTAGGATTGGGTCCACAACGTCCAAAAGCGTTGTGAAAGGGCCTGTATGAGCTGAAACCGTTTAAAAGCGGTTACCGGCCTATCTTCTAGGGATAGTTCGGGTAGGGCCGTTAGTGGGCGGCCTATGATGAAATGTCCGGCAGTGAGCGGCTCGAAGTCTGAAGGATCAGACGAAAGTGGGCAGAGAGGTCTGGAGTTAAGTACAGCCTCAATTCGCGTCAGAAGCGTAGAAAATTCCTCGAATGTGAGGTGTTGCTCACCAATTACACGATAGAGCAGTTGCTTTGTTGATTTTATGTTGATTTCATGTAACGCGCCGAACCATGGTCCCTTAGGAACATTTAGTAACCACGTAATGTGCTGACCAGCGAGCTTGTGCGCAATCACATTATTATTTGAGGCGAGAAAATTTTGTACTTCAATGAGCTGATTCCTAGCACCTACATAATTTGTACCGCAGTCTGAGCGGATGAGAACCGGGGCACCACGGCGTGCGATAAAACGTTGTAATGCAGCGAGAAACGCTTCTGTGCTGAGGGCCGAGACAGGCTCTAAATGAACTGCCTTAGTTGAGAGGCAAACGAATATACAAAAGTAAGCTTTAAGAAGTTTAGCGTTACGTAGAGTACTAGATTTAACGAGAAATGGGCCGGCGAAGTCGGTTGAGACTTGACTAAATACGGGCTGAGGCGTGACTCTATCGGCTGGCAAGTCGGCCATGAGGGGAGCTTGCGGTTGAGCTCGGCATCGAAAGCACCTAATACATTTAAATACTCGGTGTCTAATAATACGGCGCGCGGACAATATCCAAAATTGTTGGCGTAGAATAGCGTGTAAAGTGTCAGCGCCTGGGTGGCAGTGTATTTTGTGGTAGTGGTCGACGATGAGGTCCACAAGTGGGCTAGAGCTGGGAAGTATGAGTGGATGCTGAGCGTCATATCTGATAGACGCATGGGAAAGGCGTCCACCAACTCTCAGCAGCTTGTCTTTGATGAAAGGTGAAAGCCGCTGGAGTCTGACGGAGCAAATTTTGTTAGTTTGGAGGCGATGAATATCCTCTGCAAACTCATTGTGCTGAACACTGCGTATCCAGTAAAGTAAGGCCTCTCTCCGTTCACTGACGGACAAAGGGCCTGAGCGCCGTGAGTCTGGTTTGTGTGTACAATTATATATAAATCGCCTTATGCAAGCTGTCACTCCGACGTGCTTATCAAGTGAGCTGAATCGAGTGAGCAGATCAAAATCCAGACCGGGTATCGTTATTAGTGACGGAATGTGTTTAGGCTTAAGGCCTGGCAGGGCATGATGGCCCAGGGCTGAGGGCATCGTAGGCCATGTTTCACAAGGCTGTTTGAGCCACGTAGGAGACCACCAAAGGTCGTGAGCGGACAGGGATTGCGCAGACATTCCTCTGCTTGCGCAGTCTGCTGGGTTGAGCTCTGAAGGTACATGTCGCCAGGTACATGTGGGTGAGCTTGAGCTGATTTTAACCACCCTGTTGGCTTCAAAAGGTTGAAGACGGTGAGGCGATGTATTTAGCCAGGCGAGGACTATCGTACTGTCTGACCAACATGTATGTTGTTGTATATTAATATGAGCTGATAATTGAGCTGAGACACGGGTCATGAGCTGAGAGAGTAGGGCGGCAGCCGACAACTCTAATTTGGGGATAGTGAGGCGATTTTTGATTGGTGCGACTCGCGACTTGGTGACAATCAAGTGTACGTTAGTATCTCCGTTAACATCGAGCTCATGGAGATAAACATCTGCGGCAAACCCGGATTCAGAGGCGTCTGCGAACCCGTGAAGCGAGTATTTAGCCGAGCCTTTATTTGTGCAAATGTGCCGAGGGAAACGAATGTTTGATAATTGCGGTAGGTCCTCTGCGATGAGATGCCACTCTGTATGTACTTCAGTGGGAGCAGGCTTATTCCACTCCAGTTTCAGTAGCCACAACTTCTGAAGAAGAAGCTTTGCGCGGAAGATAACGGGAGAGACCCAGCCGTTGGGGTCATAAAGTGAGGCCACTGTGCTTAAAATTGACAGCTTTGTAACATGTGTTATGGGGGGCAGAGAGATACGATAAGTGAACTCGTCCAACTGAGGGCTCCACTGTATACCTAAGACCTTGATAGACGACGAGTCTGGGCTAATATCGAAGTCCTTGGGTATGTCAAATTGGTTGTCGGGGAATCTTTCGAGAAGTTTAGGCGAGTTAGATGTCCATTTACTGAGCTGAAAGCCACCTAGGGCTAGTAGACTTATTAACTCGGCCTGGATTTCTTGGGCGGATTCTATTGTGTCATGACCACACAAAATGTCATCTACAAATATAGATTTGCGTAGAACTTGAGCGGCTTTAGGGTAGCGATGACCCTCATCATCAGCTAACTGAAGTAATGTGCGGATTGCATGATATGGACTTGATCTTAAGCCGTAGGTTACGGTATTTAAAGCGTATGTTAGCAACGGTTGATCCGGTGAGGATCGCCATAGTATGAGCTGATACCGTCTATGATCTGGGGTTACCAGCACGTTTCTGAACATTCTCTGGATGTCAGTACTAAAAACTACTGGGTGCGTTCTAAAGGACATGATGATGTCAACAATGTCCTGTTGAAGGGCGGGGCCTGTGTGTAGGCAATCGTTTATGCTGACGCCATTGGAGCTTTTGCAGCTACCATCAAAAACAATGCGCAACTTGTCTGACCCTGACTTGAATACGCCATGGTGGGGAATATAAAAATGAGGCTTATGAGCAAATATATTTGGGTGACAGGGAGCCATGTGCTCTAGGTTGATATACTCGGTCATAAAGTCGACGTATTTTGAGCGGAGGAGCGGGTTCGCTATCAGCTTCTTCTCAATATTAAGAAATCTGCGTAATGCGATGGCGTGAGTTTTACCCAGTTCTGGGGCGTCATGCAGAAATGGCAGAGCGACTGTATATCTGCCTGAGGGGTCACGTGTCGTGGTAGAGCGGAAGATTTCCTCACACTGTTCCTCCAAGGGATCAGTGTGAGTGTGAGGTTGGGGTTGGGGTTCTTCAGACTCCCAGAACCTTTCCAGACTTTTACATATGTCATGGGCTGATTCGCTTGAGTCTGGTTGCGAGCTGACGACATGGGCTGAGTTAGCCTGTTGTGCAGGCTGCGCGTACAAATCCTCAATGGGTCCTATTAATGCAAAGTCGAAGATCGTGCCGAAGGCTATGGGCTTGCCAGGGCCCAACGAGACCTTAGTCCCGTCCAACACCTGCCCAAGTACATCTGACCCCAATATGAGGTCGATCGGGGCTGGTGTGTGGTAGTGCTGATCAGCCAATGGAACGGGTGGGTGGCCTAATATGTGTGAGATGTTTGGTACTTTCTCCAAAGGCAGATAACCAGTGACATTCTTTAAAATATGAGCTGTAGCTGTAATTGTGGGTGTATCATTGTGCGTCGGGCGGCATACTATTGTTATTGCCGCTTTTGATTCATGAGTGTATTGATTCCCAACTCCTGTAATTTTTAATGATGTGGGTTTAGATGCCAAGTTCAAAAGTCGTGCCATGCGTGAAGTTATTAAAGTTAGCATACTACCACAGTCTAATAATGCTCTGGCTGTGTGAAGATTGCCATGTCCGTCCGCGATTCTTAGTGAGACGGTTGGCAACAAAATGGGTGTGCCGGCGGGCACAGACTGGGGATGTGCTGATTGTGTATGAGCCGAGTGGGTATGAACTGAGTGTGTATGAGCTGAGTGTGTATGAGCTGAATGTTTCTCCTCGCTAGGGTGTTCCGTGATTGTAGGCAGTCACAGTTGCTGACGGCGTTCGCGGGGCCTACTTGGCGAGGTGGGTGGGCTGATGTTGTGAGTGGAGGTGGACTGTATCGCATGGGCGGATACATGCTGCCTGCTGTGTACCGGACGCTGCCTCGGCTGTTCCCTCAGGTTTGGGGGAAGCAGATGTTCTGATGAGTGAGCTGAGAGCACTAGGTCGATTGGTCTGTGGAGGGTTGTGTGGTGGTCAGAGTTTCCACACTCTTTGCATGCCCTGATCGACTTGCACTCGTTCTCGTACTGCGGGCCGAGGCAGCGCTGGCAGCGTTTGTGTGCCTGTACAAAGTCCCATCGGCCTTGTGTTGGCTGGGCATTGTACCGTGGGCACGCTATAAGCTTATGCCCTTTGGCTTTGCAGTAAGGGCAGTAAGGGGCCGAGTTTGGTGACGACGTGCGGTTCGGCTGTAATGCCGAGTAGGACGGCATGTGCTGACTTTTTGCTGGCGAGGGAGATGAGCGGGGACGCATAGGTTGTATTGGGCGGAACTGTTGGTAAGCGGGCTGATCATAGTCGCGGTGAGGTGATGGAGCGGGGGAGCGGCCACGGGATGGGCCGGGTTGGGGCTGAATGGGGTGAGAAAGGGCTGAGTAGGAGAACTCGGTCTCCACACAGCGTGCATGTTCTTCCAGGTAGGTGATGAGGTCCCATAAGGTGGGCAGAGACTGACTAGACCCGTGTCTGCGTTCAAATAGCGTCCGGAGCTCGCCCTTGAGCTTTCGCACCACTATCGAGACAAACACGTAGTCGTTGTCCCCTATGGGCAGATCCAGGTTCTTAAGGGCACACTGAGCGGAAATGAGCGGAGTGAGGAAGAGCGTGCGGATGTTTGAGCGCGTGTGGATGTTTGGGAGCGCTAATATTATATCGACAAAGCTGTCGATGAGCACTCGGCGGTTCTCGTAACGCTTGGTGAGGATGTCCATGGCCACGTTAAAATTTTCGTTGGTGATCTTGAGATGGGACACCATGCTGAGTGCCTCACCACTGAGGCTGGAGAAGAGGTAGTGTAGCTTGACTGCGTTTGACAGGTTTGCCATGTCGTCAGTCAAACTTCGAAACAATGCAATGAATGAAGGCCAATCCTCTACCTTAGAGCTGAACTTGGGCAGCGCTATTTTGGGGAGGACGGCCGTGGGCGTATTGATGCCTTGACTGGGCTGACTAATGGGGGTTGGAGAAGATGAGGATAATGTGTGTATTTTCTCCCTCGTCACGAGTATCTCCAGGAACGCTTCGGAGGCCTTTGCGTGACTCTCTGTGTAAGTGCGCTCGGTCTTCTCATCCAGGTCCTCATCATCTAGAACCTCGTAGAAGACCGAGTCCATCTTGGCTTTTGTGTCTTCAATACGGGTGAAACGCGCGTTGAAGTCCGCGTAGGTATGTGTGGTACCGCCAGCAACAATGTCTGAACCTATATCAAGGAGCTGATGTATGGCCTTAACGGCCTCTCTAAAAATAGCGGCTTGTGACTTGGTCGGCATTGTGTAAACGATGTGTAAAAAATGAGAGAGAGAAAAAAAAAATATAATGAAAACGCAACAACAAAAAAAAATATTTAAAAAGGGAACACTCTGTATATAAACCACAGGTGCTTGAACGTATTAGTAGCACACAAAGTAACGCTAAATGAGCTGAAAACTGAAAGTAAATAAAAACTTAATGTATTGACTATCTAGATAAAACACGCTGTATATAGCCCACAGGTGGGCAAACGTATGTATATCACCGAAAGAGCTGATAACCGAGATATAAAAAAAAAAAAAAATTGTAGTTACTTAGATGCAACACGCTGTATATTGCCCAGAAGTGGGAAACGTATGTGTAAGTAGGTATATAGAAAGCGCAAGCAAGATTTGTGCCGATAAGCGGAAAAAAATCTAACACAAAAAATATTAATAAAAGGCTGGAGGAAATGTCTTCTATAGATAAGCTCGCCTTTGTACACGTCTAGCCACTTTTAGTTAATTTAGTAAGTTTTTATGTGTACAAACAATTAGCACGCCGTAAGTTAGCCGATAATCGAAAATGAAAAAAAAATAACAAACATTTAAGAGCAATTGAGCTGATATGTAGTAGGTATTAAACCTATTATAAATTGGTAAAATTTTTAAATAGATGCGTAGTATGTGTAGGTAACTACGAGTATAAAAACTTAAAACCTAAAAAACAAATGCAATCGACAATGACGAAACTATGTCAAATACGTATTCTTTTAATGTAGACGCAATTTGTTTATAGTAAGAAACTAATTGAAGAACCAAAAATGTTTTTTTTTTGTAGGTGCTTAGTATGCACACTGATATGATTACGCGCTCGCAAGCCAGTCAGCGAGCTAGATGTGAGTAGATTATGTACCTTATAAGTTTTACGAAAAAAAATTATGTCACATAAAATCAACAATTACAAGTTGTATCGATTGGTTGCGTTAATTAAACTTCCAACGCAAATCGAATCTGTGAATTTTGTAACTATGAGTGGGCGGTAGAAAAATAATAAAGTACGCTTGGGCGTCGTCGTAAAGAATTTCGAGCAGAAATAAGTATGTTATAATAACAGGAGCTGATACAGTACGTAGGTAGGTACTAATAAAATAGAATGCTACTACGAGTATAATAATTAATCATGTGCTGAGAAATTATGGGGAGTGGACTGTATAATAAGAATGTAGGTAGGTAATAAAAAAAATCTGCGGATGTAGTTATTGAAATAAAGGGCTGAGAGTGTAGGTAGCCCACAAGGTGGGCAAAAACCAAAATGTATCGGATCGAGTGACCGGGATGCGAATGGGTCGAACGACCAATATGTCGTAATTATGGGCGGAGCAGTGGACTAATTAAGAGCTGATTAAGTCACTGATCTTCACCGGCTCGAAGTGACCAAAATGTGTCGGCTGCCGGGAAGGCAGTGCCGATACAGCGACGGGAGCTGAGGGGGACGTGGATATGGAAACTAAGGAGGACTTACCGGTGATGTGTCTCTGGTGCTGGATGGATCGGGCGGTGACGTGGTGTCTCGCCGGTCACGGCGTGAGCTGATTGTAGCACGTTTAACGCACTATGCCGATTTGATTGGTTCGCGACGTACGTGTCGCTTCCGGTGGTGCGCGCGCGCGGTTGTGCAGACGACGTCACGGGCGACCGTTCAATTCGCTACGTCATAGACGACTGGGGTGTAGTGCTGATGTGTGCGCGTCATATCCCATTTCTATTAGAATGAACGCGCGGGCGCTGCGCTTCGTTCATTCGTTGATCGTCACGTCTTGGCGTGAACATCCTTATTTTAAACCGTTTAAGTTTTCTAAGGTTTTCAATTTCTATTTTAATACGAATTCTCTTTTCCGGAGGTATTGTAATCTGCCATTTATGCGTGTCTATTATGAAACCTAAATAACGACAGTTCTTTGAGGGTATTTTTACACTTTTCAACATTTGTGTTTTTGTACTTTTTACTTCATTAATAATAAACCCTAGGGCTTTTAAAACAGACTGAGTGATATCAATATTTTGTAAACAATCTGTATATGTAATTCCTGTCAAAAATAAATCGTCTAAGTAAATGTTTATATAATTTTTTTAACGCAAATTTTGTTGCGAACAAATTACAAAAACACAAATGTTGAAAAAATTTCCACGAGCAGGGTTTGAACCTGCACCCTTCTGACATACCGGGTCAGGTGCTCTTCCAATTGAGCTATCGTGGTTCTAACCAGCCCGCCGAAATTATTCAACACTATTTACTTTTTACTTTGAAAGCCAAAGGCGCCCATTCAATGTTAACAATTACCGTCATTAACATCCGATCATAATATTTTTACAAATACTAAAGATCAGTTAAGAAGTAGGCAAGCTATTTATAAATGTTTATATAATTTTATTAACGCAAATTTTGTTGCGAACAAATTACAAAAACATAAATGTTGAAAAAATTTCCACGAGCAGGGTTTGAACCTGCACCCTTCTGACATACCGGGTCAGGTGCTCTTCCAATTGAGCTATCGTGGTTCTAACCAGCCCGCCGAAATTATTCAACACTATTTACTTTTTACTTTGAAAGCCAAAGGCGCCCATTCAATGTTAACAACTACCGTCATTAACATCCGATCATAATATTTTTACAAATACTAAAGATCAGTTAAGAAGTAGGCACGCTATTTATAAATGTTTATATAATTTTTTTAACGCAAATTTTGTTGCGAACAAATTACAAAAACACAAATGTTGAAAAAATTTCCACGAGCAGGGTTTGAACCTGCACCCTTCTGACATACCGGGTCAGGTGCTCTTCCAATTGAGCTATCGTGGTTGGTGTGGTATTGGAAGAACACCGTATTGCAGTATTTGTAAAAATATTATGATCGGATGTTAATGACGGTAGTTGTTAACATTGAATGGGCGCCTTTGGCTTTCAAAGTAAAAAGTAAATAGTGTTGAATAATTTCGGCGGGCTGGTTAGAACCACGATAGCTCAATTGGAAGAGCACCTGACCCGGTATGTCAGAAGGGTGCAGGTTTAAACCCTGCTCGTGGAAATTTTTTCAACATTTGTGTTTTCGTCTAAGTAAATTGACAAGATATATCCCAAAGAACGTAGCAATTTGACAACTGGTTTCATCAGTTTTGTAAATATAAATGGAGCTGTACAGATACCAAATGGAAGAACATTGAATTCATACAAATTATTGTTTACAATTAATCGAAGGTATTTTCGAGATTCCAGATGAATTTTAATTAAAAAGTAGGCATCTCTTAAATCTAAAGTAGCTATAAAAGTGTCTTTAGATATAAGTTTGAGAACAGTTCGAATATCCTCTAATTTAAAATGTTGTGATTTCATGAATTTATTTAAACTTACAGATTTAATATTAATCTTTTCTTGCTATTTGGTTGCGGTACTAAAAATATGCGAGATATGTATTGATCAAAACACAGTTCACATTTAGATATTGCTCCAACAGAAACTAAGTTATTAATTGTCTCTTTTACATGAATTTTTTCCAAGTCTGTGAAGTTAGTTACAGTCGGTAATTGAGATTGTTGAACTGGACGTTCAAATTTTAATTTGTAACCATTAATCCATGATAAAATGTTAGGATCACATGTTATAATTGACCATTGCTTATAAAAAAACGCAAGCCTGCCGGCGTAACGTACCGACTCTACTGGGGTTGCTGGTTCGGCGCTGGCCGATGTGAGTAATTCATTGTCGACATCCCGCGGCGAGGTGGTGGTGCGTTGCGAGCTGCTGGCAGCTGGAAGCGTGGCAACGGGCCCGGTGGCTGCCTGCGATCTGGAGCCCACGCCTTCCAGTTTAAATGCTTGTTTGGTACATTTGCAGACGTTTTCAAGGTTTCAACCAAATTGTTTCCAAACAAATATTTATCAATTTTTGTAAGTGACAATTGGTCTTTTAAGTCCTTTTTTACTGAGTATAGACAGAAGTTCCGTCTTGCTTCGGATTCTGAATGCTGAGTATCACAAAATATTCGGCCAATATTCATGAGTTCTTTAATTAACTCGGTATTTTTCTCAGAAGCACTAATCTGATCTGATATTACTTTACTTAGGCATGAAATGCCAGCTGCAATCTGTTTTTGTCTGGACTCAATGGCCTTGTCTCTTTTGGTGACTTGTTCGGTAACAGCGGCTTTTATTTCAGCATTAAGCTGTGGTGCGGCTATGTTTACACAATTTTCCGGCACTAGGTACTTTTTGAGTAGCTCTTTCCGAGCATCTTTGCTTAAGCCGAAAGTGGCTATATGATTGAATTGGCAACTAGGCCAAGTCTTTGTTAATATTAGTTCCATATTAGACGATTAACGACGGATCTTCGCCCAAAATGTTTAGGATGTCTACATCAGGGGCAGACGAAAGACCACTAGGGCCAGCTTCAACATCTTGAGGAACCTCTGCGATGTGTATATTTTGAGGTATTTCGATAGTGCCAGTCTCCAAATCAATAGTTTCAACTTGCTCCGCTGAGTTCTGATTTGTTTCAAGGCCTGAAACAATATTTAACGGTCTCTTAGACTTTGCTAACGTTTATTTTAAATAGAAACGGTAAAAATATTGATAAGGGAAAAGAGAAAAAAAATATACAATTTCGGGTAGTTGTGAAAAAAGAAAAGCAAATGTTTTCTTTTTAGTTTAGTGTTAAACTTCGATTATATAATCAGTAAAATATGAACTATTAAGATTATGTGCAAAATTTTTGGTTTACGAACCATAAAGGATTTTTAGACATTGCGGGATAGCCCCAATCTTCATAATATTTTTCAGCCATACCGTGTGTCGAGATAGATAGGTTACTCTGATGCACGTTTAAATTTTAATCAGACAGTAATTGCGTCGAGACAGTCCCTCAAACTACTCTGATGCAATCTATTAACATCATGCGTCAAGATAGTCCCAAAGACTACTCTGTGCATGAAAAAACAATTGTTACTTATATTAGAAGTGAAAGACACTTGCTACGAGTTAGTCCCTCAGACTACTCTGATGCAAATTTATAAGTAAGTTGTTTAGTGCACTTATGGAGAGAAAAAACAACGTAATTGTGGGTACTTACTGTTGGAGTTTTCCTGAATATCAGGTGTAGGAGCTCTCGATGAATTAGATGATGAACTGGAGGATCGACTAGAAGATGATGAAGAACTTAACGATAAAGTATTTTTATTACGCCGCGAGCGTTTAACCTCCTTCTCTAATTTCTTTAATTTTTTTGCAATAAACTCTTGATTGCGAAAAACGTGTGAAGTGGATGAGCACTAATTGCGAATGAGGCCTAGCAGTGGTGCCGGAGCGCGGCAAGCATTTATGACAGGTAGATGGCGCCATTGAGTTTAACTTTATAAAAATGGAAGGCGCCAAATGAATATCCTATAGTGTTGCTAGTGCAAAATAATTTATTTTCTCAACTTTAGTGCTGAGGTGGTGTCACTACCGCGTTACTTACTACATTGTGTCTTATAATACCTTAATGTTACTAATCTTGAGAACGAAGCACGAGTATAATTTCTATGAAAAAGTCTGTCATTTTCTGCGGGGGACGAGGTAAACGTACACAAATACAGTTCACACTGATGCATTTTTCAATGACGTCGCTACGCACGCAAACTACAAAATTAATAAACACTAGCATAAACTAGAGGCACACTAATATATTCACACACAGGGATATCCTGTCCGTCCTAAGTGTGAAACATATGGAGACGCCACATTGATCTGTACAAAAAATTGCTTATACAAATATACATTGAATCGACACATTTATTACAGATATATACTTATCTCTTTTTAACTAACCGATTGTGGTGTATGAAAAAAGAGACATAATATTTGCTTTGTACTCATTTTGGCAACATTTTTGAGTGACGTCACGAGCTTTTTGACGCGTGCCGGCGTGCCCGTGACAAGTAACGGTAATTACAGATTTTTCATAACTTTCACTGATGAGTACAGCAGATACTGCAGGGTATATTTCCTGAAACAGAAAAATGAAGCATTACAAAAATTTATAGAATGCAAAAAGGAAATGGAAAATTTTACAGGAAAGAAAATAAAAATATTACAAACCGACAATGGAACTGAATATATAAATAAAGATTTTAATACTTACCTAAAACAAGAAGGTATTGCTCGAAGATTATCAGCTCCATACACAACAAAAATAGAACATTGCTAGAAAAGGCAAGATGCATGATCATTGACTTAAACTTACCTGACAGTTTTTGGGCAGAAGCCATAAGTACAGCAAACTATATAACAAACAGGCTACCGACAAAAGCCAATGAATCGGTAACTCCATTTGAAAGATGGGTTGGTTATGCCCCCTCGGTCAGACATTTCCAGAAGTTTGGTGTGAAAGCCTTCATTCTAAATAAAATAAAAACAAAGAAATTTACGCCAAGAGCACAAGAAGGCATATTTGTAGGATATCCTGAATCTACAAAAGGGTACAGAATTTGGGTTGAAAATCTGAAAAAAGTTGTAGTCAGCAGAGATGTCAAATTCCTCACCAAGATGTTTCATGAAACAGAAGAAAAATCTTTAAAACTGAAAAAGAATTTACCTGAAACAAAGAAAAGAAATATATTAATTGAATTCGAAGATGCAGAAAATAAAGAAACTGAAGAGAATGACATCACTGAAACAACAGAAGAGGAAGAATACGAAGACAACCATGAAAACACTGAAAGTGAAGAATCTGAAAGCGAAGTACCTGAAAATAAAGAAGCTAGAAAAGAAGAATCTAAAACAAGAAAAAAAAACAATGAACAAGAAAATAAAAGACCTAAAAGAGAGCGTAAACGCCCAGTATGGACAAAAGACTATGACTTAGAACAAGACAATAATATGTTAATCTATGAATCTACTGACCTGTCGGAGGTAGACGAATGTGAAGACTGGCATGATGCCATCAAAGCAAAAATAAAAGCACACATTAAAAACAAAACTTGGAAAATAATACAAAAAGAAAAAGATATGAAAGTCATAGGATCATAAAATGGTTCTCAAGAAGAAAATTTGTGTAGACCAAACTGAAACAAAGAAAGCAAGGCTCGTAGCTTGAGGATTTCCCAAAGACCAGGAGACGATTATAAGACTTTTGCGCCCGTAGCTAAACTAAGCTCTATAAGATCAGTTATTGCATTATCAGTAGAAGAAAATTTGGAACTTAACCAAATGGATGTGACAACTGCATACCTAAATGGTGAATTGCAAGAAAACATTTTTATGAAAATACCTGATTGCCTGGAAGAGTATTTAACAGAAATTATATTGGAAGAAAGTGAAAATGAAGATCTCTCTATGTGTATAAAAGCTAGAAATATGCTACAGGACATGTTAAGAATAAAAGGAGAAAAAGTATGTAAACTACAAAAATCACTGTACGGCTTAAAACAATCAGGAAGAAATTGGCATAAGAAACTGGATATGGAACTCAAAAATCTTGAATTTATATCTTCAAATGCTGACCCATGTGTATATAATAGGGTCAGATTTTATTAGTGGCCGATATTGAAAGTACAGGTAGTTTGCGCCAAAATAAAAATATTTTCCCCAAAAAACATTAAAATTTATATGCTAGTTTTAGAGTAATTGATGATCAATAGTTAGAAACAGAAATACGTAACACATCATACTGTACTCAGCTGATCACTACTACATACGCATGCGTACGGTAAATGAACTCTGTTTACACACGACACGCCCCTCTGCCTACGTCACGAGGTGCCTTTGCACACTCACTCATACATTGATGAAAGTGAATATGTGTGCTCACTTGTAAAGCGTCGTCGGGCACTGCGCACGCACGGGAGGACTCCCAATTTCTTTCTACGAAGGTTACAAGTAGCGACACGTAAGTCTAGCGCTGACCGTTTTTGCGCAGAAGTCAAAATTAAGGTATCAGAGGGGGCTGGGGAAGGGCGGGCGTGCGTACGTAGCGCCAATTGGCTCTTTAGTCGCATTCCGTGCCCCGCATTGGTCGCGCGACAATACTCATGCGCAGCTATCCCCTCGACGTTTCGTTCAGCGCTAGACTTACGTGCCGCCACTTATATGCCGCGCGCTAAAAAACTCTGTGCTCGTGATAGATAGTAGGTAGTTAAGAGTTATTTATTATTATGAATTACTTTTAAAGAGAATGATAAGTTAAATAAATGTTAAATGTTTCATATCATAAAATAACTTAAAGCTTACCCATCAGGCAGATCAGAACTATTAGTAATAAAGTTTTCATCATCAGCCTATAAAAGTCCCACTGCTGGGCACAGGCCTTCCCACATGGACCACATCACTTGAGGAGATTGGGGCATGCGTGACTCACCACGCTGGCCCATTGCGGGTTGGTAGATGATTGCGTAGTAGGATAAATTAAATACATCTAATATATAAAATTCTCGTGTTACAGTTTTCGTTGCCATACTCCTCTGAAACGGCTTGACCGATTTTGATGAAATTTTTTGTGCTTATCCGGTATCTATGAGAATCGGCCAACATCTATTTTTCATCCCCCTAAATGTTAGGGGTAGTCCACCCCTACATTTTTTATTTTTATTTTTTAGACAAAATTTTTAATTTCTATTTTGTTATGATACAACATACAAAAATACATACAATCCTCAATTTTCACCCTTCTACGATCATACGGTATTTATATGGCAAAACAACGTTTGCCGGGTCAGCTAGTTTTATTTAAAATAGTTTATTAAAATTATAATGACAGACATATTTTTATCACAATAACAAATTTAAAAAAAAACATTTTATTAATATTGACAAATTGGTTAATCATCTTTTCATACCTCCCATCGTTCCATCCCATCACACTTCTCTAGGCTTTGGACTGGCAAGTTAGTGTAAAACCATTTATTCAAAAAATTCGTTTTTATTTTAGATAAAGTAGCTTACACTTACTTGGCGTGGTTCATTTATTATGTACAGTCAGCTACACATCAACCTATTACAAAACTGCTGACCAAGCTGTCAAATTTCTTCAGGTAATTTTTGACCTAAACGTGTTGTAAGTAAAGTTTAAAATTGATTGAAGCTGACTACAAAATAAAATTATTAACAAAGTTATTATTTACAAATCAAATAAAAAATATCACTTAGAGCAACTTCTGGAAGTGGCCCCTTTGTTGTCGCAAAGGTTGGCCCTCTTAAAAACGTTCCTACTAACACACACTAGAATGTCACTGTCACTATGCATTGTTTAAAAGCACTCACTAGCTCGTAACTGTTCGGCAATCGGTACTGGTCATAATATGACCGTCGTGACCATACACTAACTAAGTCCTTCGCACGACCCCACACGTGAAAGTCCAGCGACGGCGTCAAGTCCGGTGAGCGTGCTGGCCATGCGATCGGTCCATTGCGAACAATCCAACAATCTTCATAAGGATCCCTGTGAGATGCGCGCGGACGTTGCGGTCGTAGTGCGCCGGCGCTCCATCGTGCTGGTAATGCAGCCTCCGACGCAGTCCGATAGGCACGTCCGGCGAGCATCTCCCACTCGTAAAAAGTTTTTGTTTGGGTTTTTCTTAGTCCAGTAGTGGGCATTGTGGATGTTGAACATGCCCACTCTTGTAAATGTGCTTTCTTCATCAGTCCACTAAATGTTGCACCGCCTATTTCGCAGGAGCCACTGACAAAATGCCATTCGTGGTGCAAAGTCCTGTGGCATGAGCTCCTGGACTCGCGTGAAGTGGAACGGATGCAGCCCTTCCCGTTTCAACACCTTCCACGCATAAAAGTCACTGAATTCAAAGACAGCCGCTGCATCGCGTGTACTGGCGGTTGGATGGCGCGCGAAGAAATCCAATATGCTTTCTTCCAGCTGTGGCGAATAGCGAGGTGTTCCAGCTTCACCACGAGGCATAAACTTCCCCGACTCCCGGAATCGCTGCTCAGCTCCCAAGATAGTGCGGGGACCGAGGCGCACACCGTACACTTCCTGGTAAAGCCTCACTGCTTCAGCGAGGCTGTAGTTCGCGTCACGATAACATCAAGGAAATGAAACGTTACAAACAGTGATTGATCTATTTAAAGCGTATGTTTCACCGAAAAAGAGTTTACTTATGCTGCGTAACGAGTTCTTCACGCTTTATCAAAAAGATATGAGACTGGAAGAATATTTCCAAAAAGTTATTAACATAGGCAAACAATGTGAATTCAGAGAACTAACGGAAAGTTTGACAGTAACAAAGTTGATTGCAGGCCTAGACCAAAAGTACAACAACTTCAAAACAAAACTAATTGCTGAGGAAGATGACAAACTAACCCTAGCTTATGTGATGAAATATTTATTATGTGCGGAGGCATCCAGACAGTTTGTAGAAACTCAGAAGACGGATATTGGAGAGGAAGCGACTGTCTACTATGGAGGTAACATGGGGCGCAAGGGCGGACCAGCCATGCTAAATTCAAAGAAAATTATTAGAAACTGCCGAAATTGCGGTCAAAATCATAATATAAACATGTGTCCAGCTTTTGGCAAAACTTGCCATAAATGCAATAAATTAAATCACTTTGGTAAAATGTGTCGGAGTGCCACAGCAAGTAAGAAACAAGTTCATATACTGGAGGAGGAGGCTCCTGAAGAGGATCTGCAAGGTGATGATTTCTTCATAGGAAGTATATCAACAGGTAATGAAATACTGCAAGAATTTACAATAAACAAAGTAAAAATTGTAATGAAAATGGATACTGGAGCGGCATGCAATGTAATTGGTAGTGAATTATGTAAACAAATTGGTGTTAAGGACTCTGAGATTTAATACTGTAATAAAAAAGTAGTACAACTGGATGGTAAGAGAGTACCAGTGCGAGGTGTACCTCAGCATGTATGCTGCTTAGAAATTATTCATCCAAATAAAAATAAATATAAAATAAAATTAGTTGTCATAGAGGGTAAAATTCCAACTTTACTAGGATGTCAAACATGTTTACAATATGATTTTGTTTCGGCCAATACAGATTTAGTTAATATATTTAACATAAGTTGTAAAAATGAAAGAACCTCCATGTTAATTAAAAAAATAAAAAATGATTTCAGTAGCTTGTTCGATGGGGGTCTTGGATGTGTCCCAGGTACCACAAAAATACAATTGACTGATGACGCAGTACCAGCAGTACAGGCTGCAAGACGAGTTCCATTTTCACTATTGCCTGAGCTACGTGAAGAATTAACCAAAATGGAGACAATGGGTGTTATAGAGAAAATAGAAAAACCAACAAAATGGGTAAATAATATTGTTTTAGTAAGAAAACCAACTGGTAAGTTGCGTATATGTATAGATCCGAGAGCATTAAATAAATATGTTATTGAACCAAAATATCAATTGCCAACAATTGATGAAATTAAAAGTAAAATGCAAAATGCTAAAGTGTTTGCACTGTTAGATGCATCTAATGGATTTTGGATGTTAAATCTAGATGAAGAGAGCTCAGACCTATGTACTTTTATAACTCCATTTGGTAGATACAAATTTCGCAGGTTACCATTTGGAATCAGTTCAGCGCCAGAAGAATTCAGTAGAGTAATTGCACAAATGTTTGAAAATGTAGAAGGAGATATTCCCTATATGGATGACTTATGTGTCTGGGCTGAATCAGTAGAAGAATTAAATGAGAGGTTAAGAAAAGTAATGGGAATTGCAGTAAAAAATGGAATAAAATTCAATAAAGACAAATGTAAATTATTTGTATCAGAATTACTTTTTGTGGGTCAATTGTTTACAACAAATGGGGTCTCTCCCGATCCAAATAAAGTGCAGGCAATAACGAAAATGGAACGACCTAAATTCAAAAAAGACCTGGAACGATTCCTCGGTATGTGCAACTACTTATCAAGATTTATTTTAAATTATTCTAAATTAAGTGAACCTTTGCGTGTGCTTTTAAAAAAAGACATTGTATTTTTGTGGGATACTAACCAAGAAAGTGCATTTAAATTATTAAAAAAGGCATTGTGTAGCAGCCCTTGTTTAGCATATTTTGATACTAATGAGAATATGGTATTGTCAGTAGACAGTTCCTCTACAGCTATGGGAGCTGTAATATTGCAGAAGGGTAAACCAATTGCATTTGGATCTCGAGCTCTCACTCCAACAGAACAGAATTACTGTCAATTAGAAAAAGAAATGCTTGCTATAGTGTATGGGTGTAATAAAATGCATCAATATATGTATGGTCGCAAAGTTCTTGTGGAAACGGACCATAAACCCTTAGAAACTTTATTTAAGAAACCGCTGCATAAAGTTCCAGCTAGGCTGCAACGAATGATGCTTGCTGTGCAAGGCTATAACCTTAATGTTCAATATATACCTGGGCGTTTGATGTATATTGCAGACACATTGTCACGTAGATGTTGCTCTGATTATGTAGAGTCTAAGATGGAAGACTTGAGAAAGAAAAATTTGTCAGGTAAGGTTATCTCGAGATTGTTTACCAGTCTCTAATGCCCAACTTGTAAAATTACAGGTGGCTACTAAACAGGATTTAATTTTAAGTACCATTATACAATACATTAGGAATGGGTGGCCAAAAAATATGAAAGATTTGAATGACGATTGTAAGATTTTTTGGACATTTAGAGATGAGCTTACAGTGTTGGACGGTATTATCTTAAAAGGAAATTTAATTGTTGTCCCTAAAATATTAAGGTCTGAAATGATAAAGAATATTCATCAGGGTCATGTTGGTATTAGTACTTGTAAAATTCGAGCAAGGTCATGTGTTTTTTGGCCTGACATCAATAAAGATTTAGAAAAGTATGAGGAAGAACAGTGTGAGGCTTGTACAAAGTATAGACCAAACTTACAGAAAGAACCACTAATAAATCACCTTATTGAGAAAATTCCCTGGCATAAGATAGGCATTGATATCTGTACTTTATAGATAACAAAGATTATCTTGTAATTATGGATTACTACTCAAAATTTATAGAGGCTTGTAAACTAAATAATTTGTCAAGTGATTGTGTCATTCTCAATTGCCAGTCAATTTTTGCAAGACATGGCATACCAGCTTATGTTATTACTGATTCAGGTACCCAGTTTACATCTGAAAAGTTTAAAATATTTGCTGACAGTTATAAATTTTCACATGTTTTATCAAGCCCAAAACATTCACAATCTAACGGTCAGATTGAGAGTGGTGTAAAAATATTTAAAAATATTATGAAAAAATGCAAAGAAGATGGTTCAGATCCACATTTAGGGTTACTAAACTACCGGAATACACCTAAGTCATATATGCCATCTCCTGCACAATTGCTGTACTCAAGAAATCTTAATTCATTATTACCATTATCTAAAAAAATGCTAAAGCCTAAAGTTATAGTATGCGATAAAAAATATAATAATCATATACAGGGTGTAAAAAAATATTATGACAAAAATTCAAAATCTTTGCCGGAGTTAAATATAAATCAAAATGTTTATTTAAAAAAAACTCTAGATTCAAACTGGATAAAAGGAAAGATAAGTGGAAAATGTGTTGAGCCAAGGTCTTATATTGTGATGGATGAAATAGGAAATACTTACAGAAGGAACCGAAAATATTTAATGTCGCCAGAATCTGAACGTAGCCTGAATGGTAGGATTTGTAGATCTACTATTGATGCAAGTAATGTGGTAGATTATGATTATGAGGTTCCAGATATATGTCCTCCAAAGAGGCAAGAGTTTATAAAAAGAAATACTACCACTCAGGCTGTTAGTGGGGAGTCTGGTCATCCTCCCACTGAGCACAATAGCCCTAGGGATTGTTGTGATATATCTATTGATTCACCATTAGTTGATAATAATATTATATTGATAGAACATAGCATTAAGGATAATTTTGATAAAGATGAAAACAAGATAATGACTGATGAAGCAGGTCCAAGATATGTATCACGAATTGGTCGTATAATTAAGAAACCTGACAAGTACAAAGATTATGTTTTGTGTGATTCAGAATCTGATTTAAGTCTGAGCCAGTCAGATAATGAATATGTTCAATGTTGTTCTTCTGATACTGAGTAAGTTTAATTTTGAGTTATTATTATGTAGTATATTTTCTTATCACTTAATTAGAAAAAGGGGGATGTTGGTGTAGTTAGACATCCCTATCTGTATGTCACGGCACTAGCGTTAGAGAGTAGACAAGAGAGAGACTAATCGGAAGGTTTATAGGTTGTTGGACAAATACATTTATTAATTACATAATTGAAGTTTTAATTATACAATGACGACGGAGACAAATAATACTCTAGAAATAAAAGTTATCGGTCGATCTGATCCGTCAGGTAAAATGTGTGATAAAACTGAACCGATTCCGTTCTGAGATGCATCGCAAGCTAACCTCAGAGGTAATTTCTGATCAAAATGAACTAAAATGTTATCCGAAATCAAATCTTTTTTTATATTTTCAAAACTGTCTTGACACTCTTTCGACCATTGAAATTTAACATTTTTTTGTAATAAATTGTACATAGGTTTTAATTTGACTGATAATAGAGGTACAAATTTGGAATAGTAATTTACCATTCCTATCCAAGACCGAATAGATGAAATATTTTCAGGTGGTGGTGCATCCACAATAGCCGCTAAATGTGACTTATCCTTTTTTAATCCCTCCTTGGAAATTACATGCCCCAAATAATGAATTTCATCTTGGAAAAATAAACACTTCTTTCTGTTCAAACGAATACCTACTTCTTTAAATCTTTTTAAAACCTCTTTTAAATTTTGCAAATGTTGCTTATCATTGACTCCTGTAACCAATACATCATCACTAAAATTGACTACCCCTGTTGTCCCTAATAAAACTTTTTCCATTTTTGCTTGAAAAATTTGGCTGGCTGGCTTAGTGCCATAAGGTAATCTTTTTAGTTTATAAATTCCTTTTGGTGTGGACCATGCTAACAACTCACCAGTGTCTGAATGTAAAATTAAATGGTTAAATGCTGTTGAATGACCAAACAAATTTAGTTCCATCCCCATTATTACGTATTGTCGCGGGTAGTACGTCACAAATGTCAAACGATGGCGCTTTATAAAAAGGGGCCGGGAGCTGCGTAGCCGTAACGTTCGGTGCGCAGCTCTCGACCAGTCAACAGCTCCTGAGGATGCCCCGTGGAGGGGCGAAACACGTGTCGGGTATCGGTGTTGGTGTGCATTTTCGCTTGCACGCATTGTTTCTCCTGCATGTGCATACTTTTTGCGGGCGGGAGGGCGGTGCATGCGTACTGCATCCAAGCTGTATAAACGAGTGAGTTAGCGGAATTAACACTACATATTATTTAAATAACATTTTTTTGTATGGTTAAATGCATTTCTCAAATCTAATTTTGTAAATTTTTGTCCACCTTGTAAAGCCGCAAACATGTCTTCTATTCTAGGTAATGGATGATTACAATCTTTTAAGTATTTGTTTATTGTGATTTTATAGTTTGCACATAATCTTAATTTTTCTCCATCTTCCCTTAAAACTGGTACTAAAGGTGTACCCCACTTAGAGTTTTCCACTTTCTCAATTACACCCTCCTTTTCCAAACGACTTAACTCTGTATCAACTTTATCTTTAAAAGAGTGTGGAATTGGTCTCGGTTTGTGAAAAATTGGTTTAATATCATCTGTAACTTCTAAATTAATTTCTTCACCCTTAATAGTGCCTAGTTCACTTTTAAAAACCTCTTCATAATCATGTAAAATTTTCTCTAAATTCTCATCCGTTGAGTTTTGAACAATATTTAATGAAATGTAATCTTGCCACTTAATGTTAAATTTATTAATTAAATCTCTACCAAATAAGCACCTAGTACCCTTTTCCTCTACTAACAGTTTGCAATCCACACTAGAATTTTTGTACTTTAATTTTGCTGACATTTCCCCTAATGGCTTTTAAGTTTCCCCGCTGTATGTTTTTAAACAGATGCTTGTTTTTTCCAACTTAGCATCCGAAAACTTATCAAAAATCTTTTTTGTAATACAGGACACCGCTGCACCTGTATCCAGCTCCATGCTGATTAAATTATCGTTAATGTAGCAATCTAACGTAAATGGTAAAATATAATTTAACTGCGGGTGAGTCACAGTAAAAATGTCAACAAAATCACTTTCAGTACTTACATTTAAATTATTTGTGTTGGCTTTGCTCTTACAAATTTTTGCCAAATGACCTATCTTATTACAGATCTTACATTTGTAATTTTTGTATTTACATTTTGAAAAATTATGATTTGGCTGTCCACAATGTATACACTTGAGAATTAAATTCTTACTTGCTTCTTTAGGTTTATCTGTAGAATCTTTTTTTGTAAATTTTGTCACCTTGTTAATTTGTTTCTCTTGCTGTACTGATTCTTTATTTAAGGCTATTTCAATTAACGGAAGCGAAATCTTTTATTGCCAAATTAGGGCACCGTTTAGCGGATCGTGGGTACGATCGCCGCTGCGGGTCGTACCTGGTTCAGAGACTCTCCCTGGCAATACAACGTGGTAACGCTGCCGGTATCATGGGAACCTTTGAGCCGGGGGTGGCCCGCGGTGGTCTTTTAGATTAAGGTTTTAAATTGGAATATTTAATTATTATAACTATTTGATTGTATCCATTTATTATTTTAATATTTCAATTAACTCAGATATAGTTTTGTCCACAGTTTCCTCACATAGTCTTTCTTGTATAGGCCCTTGTTTCATGCCCGTTACAAATTTATCCTTTATTCTCAACTCTAAAAATGTACCAAAATTGCAGTCCGCTGCTGCATCTCTTACTCTGGAGTACCACTTCAGAGTCAGACTGTCTCAAGTTGTCAAAATATATCCTTTTTCTAAAATGCGATATTCTCTGCTTGTACCTATTTTGTAATGCCTCCTTAATTTCCTGTAAGGTTTTGTCCTTAGGCAAAGCAGGGTAAAAATTATTTTTCAATGTCTTGTAGACCCTTTCATCTACCATTATTAATAAGGTTGCCACTTGTTTTGCATCCTTCACCTCATTGGCAATAAAATATTCCTGTAGCCTTTCTATAAAGCAATCTACGTCGTCTTCTTCCGAAAAACTGCGTAGTTTGTTTAACGCCATCTTGGCTTAGAATTGTTAAATAGGTTAAATAAAAATAAAAAATGCGTAAATTCTTACGTCCTCGTCGCCATTTACATGTCGAGAAGGCCTCGACATATAACATTGTGATTGTGATAGTAGCGGCATATGCATTCCGCTCTCCCGCTTCCACCCCGCCCGAGACGTTGAAGCATAATTATTGGAGATTTTGTACACCACCAAGCACCAACCACCACACGGCTAACACGAGAGTAGCGAGTAGCGAGGGCTAAAACGCGATAGAAACTATTGACATCAATGCTTATGACTGATGTCCAGTTCAGGAGCTGACGCCGCAGAACTATTCTTCACCTGAGCTCATGCTCAGGCCAGTAATCATCAACCGCCTCGCAGACTGGCTGCTCAGCGCGCCCGCCTGAGTAGGTGATCGAATCGGTTTTCTTCAACCGCCTGGGACATCGGCTGCTTTGCTCAGTGCGGCCACGCACCATTACCATAGTACTTGATAACAATGTTACCACCAGTACGCAGTCGACAGTAATAGGTGTTCCATTATCGATTGAAGCTGTTCAGGACTTAGTGGGGGTAAATGAGTTGATCCCTGTTAGGTCTAATCAATCAGATTTAAACGCAGGGAGTCCTGAAGAGTCCACTGTTCCAAGTGATCGTGAAGTGGGTACAACTGTTGAGGAACTGCTGACGCCAGAAATTGAGGATAAATTTCATGACAGCATCGACACGGTGGATTTAGATGGTGCATATTCAACAGTGGAACGACGCTACCCATTGAGAAACAGAAAAAGAAAGATAGATGAGAACTTTGTTTACAATTTTAACGTGGTGGACTATGCAGATCCTGCTACAGTAGATGATGCTTTGTCTCGAAGTGACAAAAACTTGTGGATGATAGCAATGCAAGATGAATTTAATTCTTTGATTGAAAATAAAACGTGGCAACTTGTAAATCGTCCAGACAAAAACGTTGTAAAAAGCAAGTGGGTTTTTAAACTAAAGAAATAAAACGCGACTTGTTGCGAAAGGTTATTCTCAAATTTATGGAGAAGATTATTTTGAAACCTTCGCTCCAGTAGTCCAGTTATCCTCTATCCGGCTTTTGCTAGGTTTGGCTGCAGAAAGGTACTTAGAAGTTCACCATATTGACGTGACAACTGCTTTTCTTAATGGAGATCTCAAAGAGGAGTTGTTTATGGAACAACCTGAAATGTTTGTTAAAAGGGGGGAAGAAGGAAAAGTCTGCAAGTAATGAAATCATTGCTTCCTGGCGCGCCTCGTCTGCTGAAAGCTCTGTTAATGGTAAGCTGGCTGCATTACAAATATTGTGTAAAATTACACATGCATTGGTAATGAAGCCAGCCATTTGCGGTTGGTAGTGCAATGTTCTATGCACTAACAAACACCGAAAACGAGCTTTCAGCACACCAATAGTCCTTTCTATAATATTCCTTGTTTGGACATGGCGTTCTGTAAAGTATGCCTCTGGTGAATTGGGCTCTGCATCCAAAATCGGTGTCATCATTGTTTTTCTCAATGGATATCCAGAATCACCTGTAATAACAAAAATAATAGTTTTACTTAAATTAGAGACTGATTTTTATGTTTTATACTTTTGATTTTGATTGTTGTTATTGGAAACTATATTTATTTTTAATGTTATATATGCATTTCTTTATTTAGTTGCATAAAATAGTAATAACTTTTAGGACCTAGTAATTCAATAGCTACCAACTTGTTTTATATAGGAAATAAGGTAGTTAATCTTTTTACCGCCAACAACTTCTATAGAAGTTCGAGATTTTCGTGCCGTCCACGTCAGCACTTCTATAGAAGTTCTTCTTTGTACCTACTTTATTAAAATACGTTTATACGTTGGCGTACAGCGGGACATCGCGTGCAGGATAGTTGGGCGGTGAAAAGGTTAAACAGAAAAAATACATACAATTTTGCAAAATAACACAACAAAAATTGTGGTATTCACAAATGAAAAAAATATCAATCCAAATTATAGTACAATCATTCTTACCTAATAACCATAAAGCTTCTGTTCTACTTAAATTTTCTAAATGTGCTTTTATTGGATGGTTGTTCCAAATAAATGAGTCATGATTTGACCCAGGGTGACTGGCATCAACACTTATTATTTCCATGTCAGCATTGCATACCTAAAATAAGTTTTATGATTAAAGTTAAGTTATAGTAATAGACAGATAAGTAAAAAAAATTTTTTTTTCTGTATTATGTGTAAATTAAGTGTTTTTTTCATATTGAATTGTTTTAATTTATTAAAAATTATAAATAAACTTACTAGTTGTACATTAAGGGAATGGTAACCTTTTCTACAGAAATATCTATCCTCATGCTCATTTGGCCTCACTATGGCTACATGAGTCCCATCAATGCAGCCTATAACACCTGGGAATCCATATTTTTCATAAAATCTGAAAATCAATGAAAAGTCCATAACCAACTAGGTAGGTACATAAATAATTTAATTTAAGATGGTGAAGTAATGCAAACTTGCAAAGTACCTACCTTAATTTGTTTGCATTACGTTGTGCAGCAGTTTGAGGAAACTTAATATACTTATTTCTAATTTCTATATTATTTATAGCAGTTGTAACTTCTGCTAATACGGCAGACACCGTCTGCTGGGCCACATTATGTGATTTACCAGTAGGTTTCTGGTATGAACCATGTGCATATAAATATAAAAAAAATTAAAAAAATTAAATAATATTGCCATAAAGATTTGTACTGTGTTGATACCTAGTTATTTTTCAAAAACAAACATAAAAATACTTTTTTTACCTTACTTTCTATACTGAGATCGTTAGACCTTTTAGGATTTGTTTTGAGAATAGGCTCAATATCCTCACAAAGAGTCCTAATTAAGTCTGGAGATAACCTGTAAAATTTATAACGAAAATGTTTTGATTATGTTCCAACAAAGGAGTGTTTTTCAGATTCACTAGATTTTTCCATTGTTACAAAATGCTGACTGTTTAAGCCTAATAATGCTTACTTAGCGTCATTAACAATTTACTAAATTGAATACTACCTATATTCCTTAATAAAGTCACTGTCTTCTAAATCAAAAGGATCATTCATTTGTCTAGCTAGTGCGTCGACGCTTATTCCTTAATTCCATGCGGTGTTCACTTTCCAAATATTCGAATACTTCATACTCGTCACACATCTAAAAACATATTTCATCAGAAAACTTAGAGATAAGTAAACACTCATACATATTTTTTTAACCCAAGCGCCAGGAAAACACGGCCACTTTTAAAAATTCGTTTTCAAATAGAAGTATTATTAAATAGCACTTATGAACCACACAAGTGTCAATAAATATTAAAAGGAATTCACCTTTTTTTTATTTCTCACACCAAATTATCTAAAAACGCTTAGCAATCTTGAAAAAGCTAATCACATAGGAACTTTTTATGAATTGCTTTATTTGACATTAGAGACGCTCAAAAACAGCTCTCAAACTGTCAAACTGTGGGTCATGGTACGCTTTGTCCATACATAAAAAATGGTGAACGGTTTTAAAGCGGGTACTGAAGCAGGCCTGCCGCAGGCCTGCTAAATCGAGGTCATGGTACGAAAAAGTAAGGCAGTTTAATAGCAGGCCTGCTTTAAGAGCTCATAGTAAGCCTCCCTGTCCACTGGTCGCTTTGAAGTAGGCATGTCATGGCGTGACAATATAAGTCTCGTTGCCGATAGTTACCCTCAGGCTTTGTCACGATTTTTAAGCTTAGAGCGCCGCATACAAAGAGACAAAGATTTTAGTATAGCGTATACTGCATTTATAGAAAATATGGTTGCCAAGGGCTACGCAGAAGAATATTCTCTTGATACCTTCTACGAACATCGCGGTAAATCTGACAGTTTACGTATTTACCTTCCACATTTTAGCGTGTACCATCCTCAAAAACAAAAAATTAGAGCAGTCCATGACGCAGCAGCCAAAAAAGAGGGAATCAGTCTGAACTCCCTACTGCTTTCGGGCCCTGATTTGCTTCAACCTCTACTTAAGGTTTTATTTCGTTTTCGTGAGGGTTGCGTTGCTGTGGCAGCAGGTATCAAAGAAATGTTTCCTCAGGTCCGTATCAGAGAGACGGACAGAGACGCCTTACGATATTTGTGTATGTTTGATAAGACACAAATTTTAAAGGAGTTCAGAATGACATCCGTAATTTTTGGCGCTTGCTGTAGTCCCTTTATTGCGCAGTTTATAAAAAATAAAAATGCTAAGGAATATGAGCATCTGTATCCAAAAGCAGTCGATGCTATTTTGTACAGTCATTATGCTGACGATTATATTGACTCACAAGATGGCATTGACCAAGCGGCACAATTAGCCGCAGATATTATTACAGTACACAAAGCTGCCTGTTTTGAAATGCGAGGATGGATTTCCAATGAGCCCAAAGCATTAAAACTAGTTCCTGATAATCTTAAAGCCGCCCACCCATTAGAAGTTGATCTTGGCGATTCCAATACATTCCATACACGAGCTTTAGGCATCGCTTGGTACCCAACCTCAGATGTCTTGGGTTTTAGAACAGGTATAACCGAAACAATTCCTAGCTCGCTAACAAAACGTAAGGTGCTATCGCATGTCATGCGTGTCTACGATCCGTTAGGTTTATTAGGACCCATAGTAGTTAAGGGACGAATCTTTTTCCAACAAACTTGGCGATCTAATATCGACTGGGATGCTGAACTCCCACAAACTGAATCATCAAAATGGTTTGAATGGTTTAAAGAACTATCAAAGATTTGTTTATTGAAGATTCCACGTTGGTATGCGGAGGCGAAACATGCTGAGCCGTCGTACAGAGAATTACATGTTTTCGCTGACGCAAGTGAGCTTGCTTACGCGTGTGCTGCGTATTGGCGTTTAGTGTACGCTGATGGCAGCGTCAAGTTCACTCTCGTCGCGAGCAAAGCCAGAGTTTCGCCTCTGAGAGCAATGTCGATACCGCGTTTGAAACTGCAAGCTGCCTTAATAGCTTCGCGTCTGGCACTTGTTATAAAGGACAGTCATCGTAATCAAGCGTTAAGAACTTACTGTCCTTCAATGGTTGCGCAGTAACGCACGGTCGTTTAAGCCTTTCGTTGCCCATCGGCTTAGAGAGATTTTGGAAAATTCGTCTGTCAAGGACTGGAGATGGGTACCGACAGATTTAAACGTAGCCGATGATGCCACTAGATTGCTTCCGATCAACCCGCTATACACTACTTTAAAGTTTATACTGACACCCCCTACCAACCTTCCGGTTACAAAGTAGGTGTCAGAATAACCTTGCGCAAGCACAAGGGACCATCTACGTCAGGTCATAACGCCAGATCAGAACACGCCGGTACGCATCCTTCATCCAGTACTTTTAAGACTAGTGTCTCAAGCTAGTCGCCCCGTGGACACGTATAGTCCACTACCTAATAGGTCACCGGAGCTGTAAGCTCGCTCACTTCTCGTTGCACTAAGAGCACAACTCGCAGTGTACCACTGCTTGGGCCGTCAGCTCTAAAGCCAACTACCAAATGTCCTCTTTGGTGGCGGAGTTGTAAGCACACTCACTTCTCGGTACCCATCCAGGCACCTGATCAATTCCAAATTCCTACGCGGCTGATTAAACCGGAGGCCTTTGCATCAAGCGGGCACCTCTACTAGTTCTCCGGACTAGTACCGGAGATGTTGGAGTAACTACTCAGTGAAAACCACCGAGCACCACACCAACTAAGGGTAATTCACGTACCCCGCAGATCTTTTCGCTTCAGGCCCCCACCGGACCGCTACTAAGACCCGCTCGCTATGCACGAAATGGAAGCCTGGCCAGACCAACCAGGCAGACGAACATTCCCACTTCTATAGCTAACCACATGCCACCACGAGTCCAACCCATGTCCGGGGCCTGCCGGAGACGCCCGCGAAGGCATAACCGGCAGGGGGCCTAGGATCCGGAACTCCCGTGGTACCCTTGAAAAGACAGCCGGACCCGTAGTTCCAGCTGCCATACCCTACCTATCAGGGTCAGTAGATAGGGACAATGATGCTTCCGATCAGTTTGGACTTCACACACAGGTGGTTTTGTGGTCCACCGTTTCTTTTGAAGTCCTCAGAGAACTGGCCCATGGAACCACATGGAGTGCCATTAGTTCGTGATGAATTTAAGAATCAACCGAACGAGTCGGTATGTTTGTCTTCAGTTAACACAGTTTTTCCAACTCCAGTCACGACAAATTTAACTCGTTTTAGTGATTGGCTCCGCTTATTACGTGCCACGGCCCGGGTACATCAAGCTGTGGCAATTTTTAGAAACATTTTGGTTAATATACGAAATTCTAAATTAAGTGGTGGAATTATCCGCTCTCGCTCCCGCTGCTTATCAACGTCCATCACTCTTTCACCCATAAACGCTGAACTAATGAAAGCCGCTGAAAGGCACATCTTGCAACAAGTTCAACTGGATAGCTTTCCTCAAGAGTTCTACTGCTGTCTCAATTCTAAGCCGATTACTTCCTCTAGTCGTCTCATCAAATTATCACCATCACTGGGAGAAGATAACCTACTGCACTTGGCCGGAAGAATTAAAGCCGCAGAAGGCATCGATCCTGATTCGCGTTATCCCATTCTGCTTGATGGGCGCCATTCGGTCGCATTTTTGTTGGTGCATTATTATCATCGTCGAGCAGGTCACGCAAACAACGAGCTGGTGATAAATGAAATCAGACAGAGATTTTGGCTACTGAGACTTCGCAACACGGTCAAAGCCATAGCAAATCAGTGCCTTGTTTGCCGAATTCGTAAGTCGCACCCGATGAATCCCATTACTGGAGATCTTCCACCACAAAGATTAGCACATCATCAACGCGCATTTGCTTTTACTGGTGTGGACTACTTTGGTCCCGTCAACATAACCTTGGGGCGCCGTCATGAGAAGCGATATGTGGCACTTTTTACATGCCTTACTACAAGGGCGCTCCATCTAGAATTAGTGCACAGTCTGTCAGCTGACTCCGCGATAATGGGACTTAGGCATTTTATTGCAAGGCGAGAAATTCCCAACACTATTTATTCGGATAACGGAACAGCTTTTGTTGGTGCAAACCGGATCCTGCGAGAGTTTTACAACGATGACGTACGCGACTATGCTTCTACAAAAAAAATTAAGTGGAGTTTCATTCCTGCCGCGGCACCTACGTTTGGAGGATGCTGGGAGCGCCTGGTTCGATCAGTCAAAGTAGCGCTAAAAGCAACGCTCAACGAGAAGTACCCGAAAGAAGAGACTTTGATAACGCTGCTGGCAGAAGCTGAGGCTATTGTTAACTCTCGCCCACTGACGCATGTGTCTATTGATCCAGACGATCCAACAATTTTGACACCTTTTCATTTTCTTATCGGTAGCTCATCGAATCAAACACTGCCAGAGGCACTCGCAGATAGTGACTTGGTCGGCCGCTCCGAGTGGAAGAAAGCTTTGAAATTGTCCGATCATTTCTGGAGCCGATGGGTGCGTGAGGTTTTGCCGACAATGCAAATGCGAACACATACGAGGGGTGATGGCGGCCAAGACCTACGGACAGGAGACGTGGTCATCATTGTGGACGAGTCTCTCCCACGAGGGACATGGCCACGAGGCCGTATTACGAAGATGTTCCCTGGAAAAGATGGCGTGAACAGGGTGGTAGACGTTGCAACAGTCGGGGGCACTTTACGTAGGCCCCTCAAAAAACTTGTAAAAATTAGTTGTTAAGGTTTTTGGTCAGTTGGTGCATTGCTGCACGAGGGGCAGGATGTTGCAAACTTTTTAGAAAAGTAGGTAGTTAGTTTTGAATATGAAAAATAAAATAAGAAAACATAACGTCAGTGTCATATAATTCTTTAAGTTCTTTTGCTCTTGTTAAAAATTATAATATTTACAAAAAAATCATTTAAAAACGTTTCATTCATACTACAGTCCATCAGTTCGTAATAAAGAGAAAGTATCGCATTTGTAAACTGTACTGTGATAAGCAAGCCGAATGTAACTAAGCGAAATTGTTATATGAATATAAAAGAAAAATTAATAAATTAAATATTTAAATAAATAAAAGTAAACAATAAATAAAGTAAATAAATAAATAAGTAATAATAATAATAAGTCAATAAACAAGCAAATGATAAAAAATACTTACTGTATTTTATAAAATACGAGCACGATAATAAGAGAATATGAGAGTATGGACCAATAAAAAGTCGTAAATAAATAATTACAATAACACAACATGCATAAACTATGTTCCCGTGTTTAAAATTAATATGTGTGATGTATTGTGCAAAATAAAGATCTATTACTATGATAGGAGAAATGTAATCGAGATTAAATAAATGTATTTTATAAGTTTTAGACAAACAATATTAATTCTATTAACTACAAATAGGTAAGTCGAATTTATAATTTTAAAGTATATTTACTCTATAATTAGAAAACAGGGACTCTTTTTAATAATATATTTTAGTCATTATATTATATTTTTTAAGGTTTTTAGTTTTAGGTTCATTGTTCTATTTATATTAGAAAACTATTGTATCACATCGACAACAACACGATTTCCAAGTTTATATTAGGTAACTGAATCATGTCTAAGACGATAAGTAATTGAAAATATTACAACAATTAAAAAATGTACTGCCTCAGGCGGGACTCAAACCCACGATTATTTAAAACCCGAGCGACTACGACTGCCTTTCTAAAATCTTATATACAACCTTATTTTTAGTTTATACGAAAATCGAAACACGGGTCAAATTTTTTCATATAAAGAATAGTACAAAAAAAAAATTAAATAATATCTTGAAAACTCACGAAGTTACAAGCTGTCCCGTTGTGTGTTTTTAGTAGGGTATACTTTATTTGAGATTTTGTAAATATTATTTGGTCAAAATGTAACATGGTATGAAAAATATTCAAATCGATTCTATTATTGATTCTGAACAAACAGTTTTCAGGTTTCGTATAAACTAAAAATAACATTGTATAGAGTAACCGAAACATTGGTACGGGATATTGTCGAAGTTGCGATATTATAATGCCGCTCGGAAAATTGTAAACCAAATTGTAAATGTAAAAAATAAATAAAAGCAAGTTGCTCTTGTTGTAGTTTGGGTTTGTTATTTCTGCTACTTAGTTTAATATATCGTACTTTTAAAGTTTATTCGATGACGTCAACGAAAAGTGGCAGATGAGGAGAGTTAAAATTTTGCTGTACTCTGCCAATGAATTAAGATACTTGATTTTTTATACAGGTAGGGAGTGGCACCCACCGGTCTTCGACAGTAGTTCAGTGTTCGACAAAATTTTCTTCGCCAGAAGTTAACATAGATTTCTATTTCAATTTATATTTTCTATTTTCTAGTTGTCGACATTGAATAGGGTTCCTTTGGCTTTATAAAGTAAAATTAGATAGTGTTGGTTAATTTCGGCGAGTTGGATTGAGCCATCACGATAGCATAGTTGGCAGTGCACCTGACCCGGCATGTCATGGGGTGCGGCTTCGAATCCCGCTCGTGGAATTTTTTCAACACTTTGTCTTTTTTCAAATTGTAATTTGTTCGCAACAATATTTGCGTAAAATTATATGTAAATAATCATAGATTTCTATTGAAATTTTACGCATTTGATTTTTTGGTGGTCTGTTTAAAATTATCGGATTTGCAGCGATTCGTTTCTGTCACTGACTTTTTTAGCACATTACTAAAAACACAACGTATTAACTTTTTAAGACTATATTTTAAATCAAATTAAGGTTAACATGCTATTTATATAAAAAAATACATAATCTAACTTAAAAAAATTATAGCAAGTGAATAATACTAAGTGAATACTAAGTGAATAATACTAATAATAAGTGAATAATACGGAACTATACGCTATACTATACGCTGGGGCGGGATAGTCCTGGAGTGGCGACCGCGTACCGGAAAGCGCAGTGTGGGCAGGCGTCCAACAAGGTGGACCGACGATCTGGTGAAGGTCGCGGGAAGCCGCTGGATGCGAGCAGCACAAAACCGGTCGTTGTGGAGATCCTTGGGGGAGGCCTTTGTCCAGTAGTGGACGTCTTTTGGCTGAGATGATGATGATGATGAATACGGAACTACTTTTGTTTCTACAAATTGTAAAAAAAATCAAAAGTAACATTTTGTGCAGTTGTAATTAAATTTATTTGAAGTTTAATAATATTTTATCGTTAAAAAAAGTATATAATTTGAAATCTTATAAACTAACGTTAATTCTGGTCATTACTTAATAATATTAATGGAGTAATTTACAGATAATTCTAAACGTTTTATGGCTTTGAATGGCATTTTTTTATGTTGAAATTCCATTCATATTTCGAAATTTTGAGGCCGCTACGAACTTAACCACTATTTAACAGATATTATTATATGTATATTTTTGATTTCGTTTGCTTAGTAAAGTAGTTCAATCCATGAGCTTGAAAATTGCCGTCAGCATACTTAATTGAAAACTAGCTTCGGAGTTTTGGCTTTATATAAATAGATAAGGGAAAATTGCAGAAAGCGAGGCCGCTACGAATTATACTAATAACTATTCTCCACCATACAATAAGTCAAAAGTGTCTAAGGGTTTCAGTTTCTCTGAACAAGAACGCCGATGTTGGGAATTCTATGCAAAAATCACGGTCAAAATGTAATATAGGCTTCCATGGTTCGACACAATTTTCGTCGCCAAAAATTGTTTTAATTTTTCGTTTTGATAGATGTTCATTGATATGATAGCAGGGAAGCAGATGACCTGTATTCAATTGTTGCTAACGACTAAAACCAGTTGCGAGCCCTTTTTTTTAATAATTAAAGAAATAAAATCTTGATCACTGGCACTTGTCGAAACCTGGTGCCACTTATCCACTGTCTCAATTATTTAGTGAGATACTAGCGGCCGCTCGCGGTTTCACCCACGTGGTTCCCATTCCCGTGGGAGTATCGAGATAAAAACTTTTCTATCGGTTAATCCAGGTTATAAACTATCTGTATGCCGAATTTCATCCAAATCCATTCAGTAGTTTTTACGTGAAAGAGTAACAAACATCCATCCCTACTTATATACAAACTTTCGCGTTTATAATATTAGTAGGATTTGAAGATATTTATAATATCTTTATATTTTCATTTAAAGTAGGTTGCTCATGCGTTAGCATGAATCCCCTATCAAAAAAAATTATAAAGGAAGTGGTTCTCAGCTACTCCAAACTCAATATGGGGACCCTTATAAAGCACGCTGGAGCCGACATGATAGCGCGATGCAGAGAAAGGGCAACAGTGACATCTATGATGTCGGCGGAAAAACGAGCACCCCTAGTTGGCGCAAAGCTCCCTGGAAATAAATGGGGCTGGAAACTGCAAACACAAACTAAAGCAGAGGGCGCCCTTGCGTCTTCCTTTACAATTACATTACTCGGGCTTTCTATGAACTTGTTTCTAAATTTACCACCCCTTCATTTCTTCATCACCCGCCTTTCGTGGCCCAGAAAAACGTTGACAAAATTCAAAACAATAAACTTCAAAATTGATACACGAATATGTTTTCTTTTTAAACGACTTAAAAAAAAAAGAAGGAGTTTCTCAATTCGCCTGGATGTTTTTTTTAAATGTTTGTTACCTCAGAACTCCGTCATTTATACACCGATTTGGAAAATTCTTTTTTCATTTGAAAGGATTATACTTCCAGATTAGTCCCATTTTTATCAAAATCCAGTTCTGATGATGGAATCTTTAAGGAATTGAGGGAACTTCTCAAATATTGTAGGCATACCTATAGCGATTTTGGTATTTTTAGCAATAAGTCAAGCATTTGCATTCAGAAAGTATCATTTGAATAAGTGTAACTGATGAAAAAGACCACAGATTGCCACCGGAACTCCTCAATGATAAGTATTTCACGGGTAACACGATAAGATATCTCGATTAAGATAGTTAAGCGACTATGACGAAGCAAAAGAAAGCAGGCACCGGAACTCAGTTTTTGATTTCCTACTTTGAGATAGGCGTTTCTCGTTTTCTTCGTTTGTCTCATTTAAATGGCGCTGTCTCATACGAGCAGCTAGGTCTACCCATATTCGGTTATGATAAATAGATCGAAACGAATCTGCGCTTCGCGATTGTCTTGAATTTCGAGGTTATTTTTTTTTATTAGACAACAGAAAGCGTTTATTTTTGGTATATTTTGGTTTCCGTTGTCTAATAAAAAAAAATAACCTCGAAATTCAAGACAATCGCTACGCTACAGAAACCAAAATATACCAAAAAGAAACTCTTTCTGTTGTCTAATAAAAAAAAAACCTCGAAATTAAAGGCTGCGCTTCGCGATTGTCTTAAATTTCTAACCTATCACGTGACCTACAGGAGTAGTACAGGCAGGCTTGCCAACTCCAAAAAAGGCATTCCCGGGGTTACCCGGCTTGACATCCGGGACTTGGGCATATTTCGCGGGACACAACTAACACACCACGTATAAAATGGTTAGAAAAAAAACTGCATATATTTTTTTATCATTTAATAAAAAAATCAATACAAATTGACAAACATTTTAAATTATTAAATTTAATTAAAGAAATTTTAATAATGCGTAACAAATTACTCGGGTCAACTGCCTAATCCGAGGGTAGTTGGTACGAGATAGATACTTATATCATATTATCTCTGATTTCCGGGACAAAAAGCGTCCCGCAGGGGGTCACGGCGGGACGGCCCAAAATTGACCCAGAAGCGGGACGTCCCGGAAAATCCGGGACGGTTGGCAAGCCTAAGTACAGGGTGCCTAGTGTGAGTTTTGTTTACTATCCGCATTCATTCGATCACGTTTACGAAAACGAAAATTAGTATGGCAATGAAGCAGCGCCTCCTGGCGGCATACGAGAGGAGTTAACATTTTTCCATACAAATTCTCGTTTTCGTTAACGTGATCGAATGGCGAATGAAACTTGCACTATGCACCCAGGAGTAGTAATATTTGATACGATCTTTCGACTAAATCATAATTAGTCTAGTTAAACATTAGTTTAAATAAAATTAGCGCAAATGAAAATTCGGTAAAATGACATTATTCCAAAGAAATAATTATACGAAATAAAATTATAACAATCAAATATTCGATCAAATGAATAGTTATGTGGAATGACTTTATTGTAAGTAACTGAAATTAGCCGAAGCGATTTTCTACGAAACGTTGTTATACCAAACAAAGGTGAACCGGTCTCCGAGGCATAAAGCAACAGAGCTAGAATTCTCGCTTTGTAAATAGTATGTTTTATAATTTAATACATATATATTTTGTGACACAAAGCATTGATATGTGAGTAAAAAGCAATATTTGTGTTAATTTCGTTTTCTACTATACCAAATTGGTTTTCTACCATAATTTAGCACTCTTTGTAAACGCTTTTTACATTATGAATGTTGTTCCTAACTAGTCTGCGTTATCAGACCTTTCCGATGTGTTTCCGATAAAGTTTGTGAATAGTGATTTGGCATCCTGACGGAAAGTATAAGTGACATTCGACTTCGGAAGCAATCGGACACCGAAACATTCGGACGATTTGTGAATAACCTTACTGGTACCCTTTTATTGTCGTAGCAATAGTGTTGTTTACACATAGTTTATTCACTAAAACTGTAAATCCACACTTATTGTATTATTATATTTAATATTTTCAATAAAATACCATATTCTGTTAAGTGTGGAGCGTTTTTTTTTGTAGCCCCCCACAAGAGGAGTAGAAGACCCACATTACACAATGTAGTCCGTCACAGCACAGCATGCACTGCATCAGTAGTAGACTTAGCACGACGAAACCCAAATTGATTATCTGATAATAGCTTACAACTTTCCAAGTAACCAACCAGCCATAAGAATAGGAACAACAATTTGATTTCTTAAGTTTATCAGGAAAAATGCCCTCACGAAAGTACAAATTGAATATAAAAGTAAGAAGAGGGACAAGATAGTTTTTGAATTCTTTAAGACGACGCATTGGTAATTTACGTGGCGGGGATCTTGATTTTTCTCAACAATTACAAAACATATGAAAGTGATATTTGATGACATGATTTTTCATTTAATTGACTTCATTTTGTTAGTTGCACAAACACGATTTGTTAACTTTTATAACAGAGAAAATAATATCAAAGTAACCTCTTTTAAAACATAGATTCGCATTCTACAGGCAAACCAGACCGATTTAAGCATCTAAATTTTCTTAGTAGATTAGTCTTAACACACACTTCAATATTGTAGTTCATTTTTTTTAAATAATTTGTAGTTTTAATTTGAAGGAAAAAAAAACAGTTTTTCTTATGGTACGGGTTGCAAACGCTCCTTATGAGATTTATAGTTAACCGATGCGTCGCCTTAAGAAATTTATTTGAAATTTTGGTACTTATACCCAACAGCATAATCTACTTTAAGATACGTATTGAGATATCCGCATCTGTGTCTATTAAAGCAAAAGAGTCAGCGTTGTCTTTGTCGATTAACATCTCTATATTTGTGTACGAGGGAGAACGATATAAGACTAATATCGCAGTATCGGACCCAATTTTTATTTGGAGACAGTTTGCATTTAAAATGGCAGCTCTTCAACTGGTCTTCAACAGTAAAAGAAATCTCATTTTTAATATAGACGACCACCCCGTCGTCGTTCTGCAGTACATTGAGAGACGTAGAAAATGCCTGATAACCCTGTAATAATGGAATGACTGAGGTACAAATTCCAGCCAGCACTCGGTTGAAACAACTACATCCACGTTAAGTTTTATTCTGTTAGGAAATACCTACTTTAAGACCAGGGAAGTTAAGGCCAATGCTGTTATTCTGTGTTAAAATTGAGAAATTTGAAGATATATTGTTTAATTACTTGCAGCAATCCTCAACTTCGCATTCGTGTTTTTTAGAGACACTATTTATTAAGGTCATTTGACAGGAAATTTAAATTATCAAAGGAGATGTATAATTTTGTATGGAGAAAATGCCAACACCTTCTACACAATACCGAAAGATAGCTAATGTATGAAATAAGCTTATTCAAAATTATTTTCTTATTTTTCTTCAAATACATAAATGAATAGTTTTCATGTCAGAATTATCTGAAACACTAAAATAAATCAACTTTCGTGATGGCAGGCTATTCTATTATTCTGCCAATGTCAAGTAGCTGTCAAAACAACGTATGTCTTTCGATTTCTTTTTACATTTTTACATAAAAACGATAAAGCGTATATTACTTATTTTAACTAAACACATGTATTTTTTTTTTAGTAAATGTACAGGGTAAAACTATACATCTCCTTTTATAAAAGACTAGATGACCCGGTGAACTTCGTATCACCTACATGCAACCTACATGTATTGGTGAAAAATATGGTCAAAACTTATAAATATTATCGGCTGGGGTGGGAAATTACTCTAAACATTTCTTGGCCAACATCCAAAAATATAACAATTGCTTGCGTAATTCCTGTATAATATGCTTGCGTCGTTTGGCGCAAAAATTTCATGCCCACTTTCAAGGTAGTATACCATATTATTGTTTTTGATAAATTATTAATTGTGGTAATTTTACTTTACCACCAACACAACATATTCTAGTAGATTCACCGCTGTATTTTAACGCTTTTTCCCCAATTGTTACGGCACAATAATCTTTTTTCTTTTTTTATAGTTAACCCGGCACTATGCCGAAGACATCCCGGACATCAGCCTATACGAGATTAGTATGGCTCTCAAACAGCTCAAAAATGGCAGGGCACCAGGTGCTGACGGAATTACGGCCGAGCTTCTGAAAGCAGGCGGAAGACCGGTACTCGTAGCTCTTCAGAAGCTATTTAATTCCGTGGTACTAGGGGGCAGAACGCCAGAGACGTGGCACGAAGGTATGGTGGTACTGTTCTTCAAAAAGGGCGACAAAACCGTGCTGAAGAACTACAGGCCCATCTCACTTCTAAGCCACGTCTACAAGCTGTTTTCGAGAGTCATAACGAATCGTCTCGCACGCAGGTTTGATGACTTCCAGCCTATCGAACAAGCCGGTTTCCGAAAAGGCTTCAGCACCATAGACCACATACATACGCTGCGGCAGGTTATACAGAAGACCGAAGAGTATAACCAGCCTCTTTGCTTAGCGTTTGTGGACTATGAAAAAGCCTTCAATTCGATTGAGACATGGGCCGTGCTACAGTCTCTCCAGCGGTGCCAAATTGACTATCGGTACATCGAAGTGTTGAGGTGTTTGTATGAAAGCGCCACTATGTCAGTCCGTCTTCAGGACCAGAGCTCGAAACCTATCCAGTTGCAGCGAGGAGTGAGACAGGGAGATGTGATTTCTCCGAAACTGTTCACTGCTGCACTGGAAGATGTTTTCAAGCTTCTGGACTGGAAAGGACTCGGCATCAACGTCAACGGCGTATACATCACTCACCTTCGGTTTGCTGACGATATAGTGGTCATGGCTGAGACCCTGGAAGACCTCGGCGCAATGCTCGGTGACCTCAACAGAGTCTCTCAACAAGTGGGTCTTAAAATGAACATGGAGAAGACGAAAGTTATGTCGAACTCACGTGTCGTACCCACTCCTCTGAAGGTTGGGGACTCTGCCCTTGAAGTTGTGGACAATTATGTTTACCTGGGACAAACGGTCCAGCTAGGTAGGTCCAACTTCAGCAAAGAGGTCAATCGTCGAATCCAATTAGGCTGGGCAGCGTTCGGTAAGCTACGAAATATCTTCTCGTCCGATATACCGCAGTGTCTCAAGACGAAAGTCTTTGACCAGTGTGTGTTGCCAGTGATGACATACGGGACTGAGACGTGGTCGCTCACTATGGGCCTCATAAAAAGGCTCAAGGTCACTCAAAGAGCAATGGAGAGGGCTATGTTCGGGGTTTCTCTGCGTGATCGAATCAGAAATGAGGAGATCCGCAGAAGAACAAAGGTAACCGACATCGCCCGAAGAGTTGCTAAGCTCAAGTGGCAGTGGGCAGGTCACATTGCTCGCAGGACTGATGGCCGCTGGGGCGGGATAGTCCTGGAGTGGCGACCGCGTACCGGAAAGCGCAGTGTGGGCAGGCCTCCAACAAGGTGGACCGACGATCTGGTGAAGGTCGCGGGAAGCCGCTGGATGCGAGCAGCACAAAACCGGTCGTTGTGGAGATCCTTGGGGGAGGCCTTTGTCCAGCAGTGGACGTCTTTTGGCTGAGATGATGATGATGATGATGAATCTTTTTCCGGGTCGTAGTGGAATGCTACTCGTTCCAGGTTTACGGGAACACTGCGTCTGCGGAATCGCTCTTTTTCATTGTGTCGTGCACTCTTGCTCGCTGTTGTTGTGTTTGGTGTGCCCGAACTCGTTCCATTCTAAGCCTATCTACTTCATTATTATTCACTGTGGAACGCAATTCTGCCATACAAACGAATGTTATCATTATCTGTCTCTCGCTGGTCGTCAGTGCGGTTTGCACGTGAGTTAGCTAGTCACACACTTGATTAACATCGCGACCTAAGTCAGGTCCTCTTCTCCTTGGCATTTTAAAACAATAACAGTAAGTAATACAGTAAATAAAGTTTTCGCGCACTGACAAACTGATGATAGATTTTAATAATCGTCTTCAAATTTATTTATTTATTTTCTTTTTTCGGCTGCATTAGTAGTTGTTAACAACCACCAATCCGCACTGGGCCCGCGTGGTGGTTTATGGCCCGTTCTCCCTATCCATCTATAGGAAAGGCTCGTGCCCCAGCAGTGGGGACTTTATGATGATGATGATGATGATGATGATTTTCTTTTTACGACAACCAACTGACACTTTTACACATTTTTATTTCTGAAACAGAAATGTTTGTATTCCAACAAAACAGACCAAAGAGATCGGACCTCAAATATTTATAGGTGTGTATTGTGTATGTTTCATAGCTGTAGCATACTACTACAGGATTTTGTTGTACGTACTTCTTTGACAGTTTCCATGACAACGAAGTAAACAAATAATTTTGTATTGGAAAATTAAATTGTCGTTTTTAGTATTTTCCGTTAATTATTAATTATGTTTCTCACCGCTTAAACCTTCCCTGAACCTCCACAAATATTTCAAAATCAAAATTAGCTTAATAGGTCCAGTCATTCTCGAGTTTTAGCCCGACTAACAGACAGCAATTGATTTTTATATATCTCTAGTAGTTTGTTCTTATGTAAGTACCTATAAATAATATAAGTGGTTTTGTTTAATATTTATAGGAAACATTTTCTTCATAATTTTGTAGTTTTTATATTATCTTTACTGTGGTGCAAGTCTCGACTATTTTCGATCCGACAACTGTGACGTCACGTCAGGCGCATTGTGATCGTTACAATGTTGGTCGTCTCATAATTAGTATACAAGCTACCAACTAATTAAGAGACGACCAACACCTCAGTCTCCCTTTGACCACGGACCCTGCAAAGGGTTCGAAACGTCAGGATAAACATTAAATAAGTAATGTGTAAAATAAACGCGAGTAGAACCGTAAAAGTTGTTTCATTTCAATGTGTAGTGTTCGGAAAACAATAACATGCTTTATATTTTTACGGGTTTATCTGGGACTTATTTTAAATCAAATAAGTCTAAATAAGTATTATTTAAAATAGTATATCAAATATCAAAAACTAAACCACCAACCAAACTACATGCTGCGCTGCGCGAAGTAATTTATTGTGTTATGTGTGCGCAAAGCACACCTTACCTTATATTATTCAATGTTTTTTAACATAAAAAACGTCATTGTTGCTCTTATAGGCTAGGCACACTATATCGTGTCGATGACTTTTTAAGATCAAAAAATGACTAATACTTTTGAAGTAAATAATTTTCATGTAAGTATTTACAACCTTTTGATCCCGCACGTCGATAATGTAGTATGCGTGTGACGAAATTATCTGCTGGTAAAAATAACGTATAGGAAATAAAGAAATTGGGGAAAAACGCGAATGGAACTAAAAATACCGGAGAAAGAAAATTTTGGGGAATTCATCTATACAGTCGCAAACCAGCGACTATCTTGAGATTTTAATTTTAAAATCTCAAGAGGGACGAATCGTTTTTTATTTCAAAATAATATGTTAACCGCAAGGAATGTAGCATTCTATTATTGAAAGATTTTTTGCAGTTGGGCCAGTAGTTCTAAGGAGTGTCCTTACTGAGAGCATTCTTACCCGAGCATTTGTAAACGAGCAATCGCCAGCGAGCAACGAATTCTGCCTAGCGAATGAAACATTTACTTTCGTGCAAAACTATGAACGTTCGGGTCGAACATCCGAGCTTGGAGCATTCGAATACTAAATGTCATTAATACACATTTTTTGTTATAATAAATTGACATTGACAAAAACAAGGTAATACGATAAACCAAGAAAGTCACGATCAAGGAACTGTTCCTTGCTTACAAGTGGCCAGTAATATTTTTTATTTTTATTTTATTTTATACATACCACTCATTCATTTCATGACCTATTTAAGTACTAGCTTTCGAGCATTTTGTTTGCGTGAACATTCGAATGCGAGCCATTTCCGCGAACAGCGTTGCGACCGAAGTCTACACCGGCAGAAGTTCGTGCTCGCGTGTAAACTTTGTAACGCTCGGCTCAACGTCCACACCACTCGAACATTCGACGCCGAATGCTCATTACACGCGAATGTTCTCAGTGAGGACGCGTCTTTAAACAAACAAACAAGCAGCATTTTAAATTTTTCCTCCTTCGTCATCATGAATACCATCATCAGCCTACATTAGTACACTGCTAGACATAGGCCTCTCACTTCTTAAAATATAAATTATTATATATATATTTATTTAAAATTTACGTTTTAATCAATTGTAGGTACTGTGGGGATCGGGACTCCTTGCAATAGCAGCTCTAAGGCACACGACGTGATCTGAGTTATATGAAAAATAAGGAAGAATCTAAAAGAACAAATGAATCTGATGGATTATGGATTCGGTGACAGCTGGCTACGGAGCTAAGGCTAAATTGTAATACGCTTCTTAAGAAAGTTATTTTGCCCTTTATTATTTAACCCGGTCGTAATAGCACCTAGCAACCGCGCACGCTAATCGTATTCGCAATTGGTAAGAGAACTCCACCAGGGATCAGACTTCAGGGCTCCCTGAAGTCTGATCCCTAGTGCGAGTTTAATTCGCCATTCGATCGCGTTAAAGAAAACGAGAATTTCATTTGTATAGCAAAAAGTTTAACTTTTCTCGTATGTCGCCAGGAGGCGCTGTTTCAATGCCATACTAATTTTCATTTAAAAACGTAAAACGTCGTAAACGTACCTATTCGAATGTCTCTTATGGTAGCGAATTATACTCTCGACAATACTTCAGTAAAATCTTATATTGTCTGTAGTAGTTCTGGTCAGTACCTACGTAGACACACGAGCATAATTTGTATCATTATAATATGGCCAAGTTACCCCCATATAATTTCGCTACGCTAAAATTACAAGCCGCCTATGAATTATTCTTAAATGTGGCTGCAAACGTGTAGACATTTTTTTATGTTGAATACTCCTCTGGTACCTACAGTTACTGTTATCCATTTGTTCATAGTAATATGTTTATGCTCGTGGCTGACTCGTAACGCAGGGGTTTAATTCAAACTGAGAGAAAAAACATACAATTTAGTATATATTTTATTCATCTGAATCTACATAGAACAGTTCGGTTACATTGTTAAGTGAATAAAACTTTATTTTGCTACGTTATCTTGCGAAACTTTCTATACGTTTTAGATATATATATATATATATAAGAAGGGTGTCACGTGTTAGCTGTGTCTCAATAAATAGTTAATGCGTAATCTTGTAGTGGAAACAACAGTACTAAGCAGACATTCAAGTTATTTTTTGCTAATTACATTATTAAATTGATTATAATACTAACCTACTAAGTAATCTATTGGTATCTATGATCCAGTTGCTACTCAAATCTGCTTTGAAACTTGGCTGAGAGATATCATGTGTTATTAAAGATTTATTAATACATGTACTTATACATCCTAATTTGATTCAAACTTTATCATCATACATATAAGCCACGACATAAGCTGTACGAATAGGCAAGGTAAAGTGATTAAGTATGTTATTAAACAATCTCGATTTCTGTACTCTGTCTACTAACTAATCAATATCATTACCAGTAATATAATAATTATGTCGCCTTAAAAACTACTAAGAATATATTTTGCTATTAAGTAGGTACATCAAGGAGTAAGTAAGCTACTCATATTTAAATATATCCCAAATTGGGTCTAGACAAACGTTATATGTGGTCTTTCTCTCTTTCCTCCTTAAAGCTACAAGGATAGTCTATTCCGTCGAAGCAATGGTCGAAGGGTTCGAAGCCAGGTTTTAGAAACCGTTGTCTTTGATAGGTGATTGCTATTATCACAATTCACAAATATAATAACTGGGTACCTATATACTGATTTAGTATGCAGATGTTACAGAATTACATACATACTAAGCTCCGCTTTGACAGGTTCTTTTAAGAAATGCCAATACATGGATGAAACTACGAATGAGAAAAACAGTTACATTGACCAATTTGACAACCTGATGCAAGTGCGTTGTCGTAAAAGAATATTAAATACTTACGTTAATAATCTCTATCTGACCTACCTGAGGTTGGGGTAGATATTAATGTTAATTTGCGAATGTCACTAAGTGTTTCTTTTAACCTATGCCTACAGAGACTAAACTAATAAAATATATCTGCACTTACAAGTAGATCACTTTCCAGGTCCAGTACATATGTATAGGCATTCGTGATCTTCACACATTTTTGGACCTTAGGCCCTTAAAATATCACATAAACTACCAACTACTTTTTATTGACCGACGATTTCACATTTAAATACTGCACTAGTATATAATTCTAAAACAATTATCGTGTACATGTAAGTATTAATTTATTTATAGCCTATTTTATATAGTGTTAGGTACATATGCAGGTAAATAAATGTAGTTTAACTAGGTACAAGAAGAAAGTTTCACGTAGCTGTAAGTTGGTTTTCAAATCAAACAAACAGCAAAAAACAAACTATAGTTAGGTAAAATAACCTACTTTACCTAACTATAATTTGTTTTAGATACCTATCTATTCTACACTCAAAATAAGAACTATTAAATTGGTCAAAGTTATAACTTATATCATAGAGAATGTGGAACAATTATTTAAAGGAGTTCGTAAGTATAGATATTTTTTTTTTGCGTTATTAAAACGAATGTTACATATAAGTTCAGCAATGAAATAGCATAAACATTGTCAATCTACACTTACAATTAACATTTAAATAGATATTCTTTTATTGATTATAAAACCATTAGTCGGTCCCTAGTAGGTAAATATTGTAAGTTGTCATGATCAAGGCATTTTTGCAAAAGATCAAATTCTAATTGAAATATTAGTAGTTAAGTACATAGAATGACGTTATTTGAGAACATGTCATATTATAACATTTTTTTTGGAGTAAATAGAATCATGAAATATATCATAATATGCTATATACTACTCATTGGGCAATTTTTTACATACAATATTTTTTTGTAATTGAAATGTAAACATATTATAAGTACATAGTTCCGATTATACTCTATATGAACGCAAAACCAAGCTAATACTTGCATTATAAATATTTAATTTACCTATATTTAATTATGTGTTTCAAAAAGTTCTACTAAAAGAAATTAAATTATACAAACGTTTACCCAAAATTACAAATTTAAAAAAAAAATAAGTACCTACATTTTTTATTTTTTTCTTTGGATAAATATATAGACGGTGTTTCCATCTTTGTTTATTTAGGTAAGTAAATATAAAAAAAGAAACAAAAACCAATACATATGATACAAATTTTATTATAATAATGACTTTCAAGTCATATAGCTATATCAATCACTTTATAATAAATAACCTATAACCTAACATTGTTAACATTTAACACTAAATCCTCTAAATACATTATTAGCATCACAATTTCGATATTCACATACCAAATACGGGGTATTACGCAGTTACTAAACACTTTTGAATATAGCACATAAAATCATAGTTCATTATAACCCGGTTCCGGGCACTTCAAGGAAAACTACCAGCACCATCTGTAAAGCCATCGAGAGTGTAGTTTCCTCTTCTCAGTTCAGTCTCGCGACTTGCCGCGTCGCTGTCAGTCGGCTCTCTTGTCGTCCTTGCGGCTGGGGCTCAGCGAGCGCGCGCCTTTGTTCCTGTGGGCGGAAATAATGTTACTATTAAGGCGCTCAATACTATGAAACATCGCTCACTGTCGATCTGCAAACAAGCGAAACGGATGCAAATAGTGCGTGATACAATGGATTCAAAATCTATAAAACTGTATCGTTTTCTCTTTAAAATGTTACGAATAAATTTACTATACTAGCTTTTGCTCGCAGCTTTGCTCACATGGGCTAAACGACTTGTCATTGTTTTTAATAAAAGCCAAAATCAAAGACTAGCGGCCCGTCTCGGCTTTGCACGGGTGGACATTTCTTTTTTAATATTACCTATGTTACTCGGCGCTAATGTAGCATTCTAATGGTGAAAGAATTTTTTTAAATCGGTCCAGTTGTTTTTGAGTTTATACATTGCAAACATACAAAAATACAAAGCTTTCTTCTATATAATATTAGTATGATAATCTGTGAGGATAATCCTGAAACACTTCATAATTTCTAACCATTCCAAATCTTTTAAAATGACAGATTTCTATACAAACTTTCCACCCCTATTTCAGCTCTCTAGGGAAGGTTTTTCGAAAAATGCTCAAACACGTAATTCTTTTTTTTATTGAAAAATCTAAAGTTCTATTAAATTATTCATTTATAGAGTTCTTACTTCAAAAATAACGATTTCCCCAAAAAACTTTCACCCTTTTTTCCTCTTTTATAGGAAAATAAACAAAATTCCTGAGACATGTCATTCTATATTTCTTTTAAAAAAGTCAAATACCAATTAGAGGTTTATTATATTTTTCAATTAATTGATTCTATTAGGAACACTTACTTAATATATGCCTGTAATGTAAGAATCAGTAATCAAAATTTATGACAGCCGGTCTTTATGTGGATTTTAGGGTCTTCACGTGAATATATAGGTACCAAGTGGAATACCCACCCTTATATTTTTTAAAATCTAAACACATCATAGCGGCCTTGGAGCAATGGGGTGTGGAGCGGTGCGATAATTTAATTATGAATAAGTACCTACCAATAATTTCTGTACAAAAAGTAATGATATCCCCTCAAAAATGTCAAATGAGAGCCAAGTTCAATATTATGATATACTAGCGCCGCTCGCGGTTTCACCCGCGTGGTTCTTGTTCCCATGGGAATCTCGGGATAAAAGTATCCTATGTTTTAATCCAGGTTATAAACTATCTGTATGCCGAGTTTCATCCAAATCCATCCATACGTTGCAGCGTGAAGAAGCAACAAATATACACACACACAAACTTTCGCATTTATAATATTAGTGTGATGCCTTGGTTGTTGACTTCAACGACAAAAGAAGTGAGATCTAAATGGGTGCCAAGTTCAATGGTCAGCCGTGAAATTTATTTATAACAACATAAAATATCATTTCTTCTTATGACTTAGGATAATGTATTGAAGCATAAGGTCTAACTTGGCTAAATATAGCCTTCGCAAGTTCTAAAGCTGTAAGTTCTTATTTTATTCTCCCGGAAATTTGGCTGGGTGGTAGAAACTAGCCATCGAACATTGGGCTCTTCCATTACTGTTTTACGAATTATTATAAAGTACCTACGTACTTTATAATAATTCGTAATATGAGAACTAGAAAAGTTAGACTATATAGGCTTCAATATATTATCCTAAGTCATAAGAAGAGATGATATTTTATGTTGTTATAAATAAATTTCAGGACTGACCATTGAACTTGGCACCCATTTAGATCTCACTTCTTTTGTCGTTGAAGTTAACATATACATATCATAATATTGAACTTGGCTCTTATTTCACATTTATGTTTTTGAGGGCATAGTACATACTGCAACGGCCGGCAAACTACATTGCTGGACGCTACGAACGAAAAGCTTCGATCCATTTGTTGTTTTATATGCATTTAACGAATCTACCCACATAATATAATTTAAAGCGCAGAATTACAGAAATCTAGAAGTCTACTTAGAATAACATCCTTGCCTTGTAAATGTCATCATCCTCCAGCCTCTTATTTGTCATCCTTCAATTTTGGAGTGCCACCCGCCCGAGCTGAAGAATGAACTGACAATACCAAATTAGGCTAATTTGCACCACAGGTTAACAAAAAAAAAGTAAAAGAAAACATTTAAGTTATGTTTGCGATGGAAACTCATCGATTTATAATACCAAATCGACTGCATTAATTCGACAAAAGATTTTGAAGACTTTGCCATTGCAATTAATTGTCTATCATTTCTTTGTTATGTTGTAGGGTATCGCCAAATGAGTAAACATATTGCTTTTTATAAGAATTATCAGTAAACACCATTAACATAAAGACTTTTTGTGCCAGCCTACATAATAAAATCTTTTACTTCAATTCCACTAATAAATTATAACCTTTTTATGGAGCTAAAAACTGGGCACGATGATAAATATCTTTTGATGAAGTTTAACAATTCTTGAATTTTAAATGCCTTAATAGGTATCTTAAACGGCTTCACCATTAAAAAAATAAAACAGCATATAATAAGATGTAAGTTCTTATTCATGATTGTCGTTTGCCGAAATAATTCAATTTAATCTTGTTTATCTTTTATTTATAAAATTTATAAAATACAGTGGAGAAAGTAAACGCCTACCCGACCCAGCCTGAAATCGAACCTGGGTCTTCCGCAATCCGGGCGGCTGCACTGACCGCTATGCTACCGGGAAGGCTGACGTAAGCGCTGAATTTTGTCACTGCTCTTTTAAATTTTTGAATGCTAATAGCGGCACACCATCGATCCAACGGTCATTGCAACGGATGGCTATGCAGATTCATTTTTGCAGATGAATTACCACAAACATGATAACACAACGCTATAGTAAATATTTTTGTTTTTTACTTTTTGTTTTCAAGTGCTAACTGCTGCACTGAAGCTAAATTAAATATTTATAAAGTTTATAAAATACAGTGAAAAAATTAAATTAAATTAGCACTCAAAAAATTAAAATAACAGTAACAAAATTCAGTGCTTACGTCAGCTTTCCCGGTAGCATAGCGGTCAGTGCAGCCGCCCGGATTGCGGAAGACCCAGGTTCGATTTCTGGCTGGGTCGGGTAGGCGTTTAATTTTTTCACTGTATTTTATAAATTTTATAAATATTTAATTTAGCTTCAGAGCAGCAATTAGCAATTGGCAATTATCAGGTAGACATCTAAAATAAAACCATGTTATCATATAAATGATACTACGTTTACCTGCTACTGACGAACTTCGACTTCTTGTCGCCTTTATCGGAGCTGGTACTTGACGTTGGCATTGGACTCCCGCTCTTTTCGCCCTGTCAAGGTTATGTAAATAAAAATTAAGAAAATAAAAAATTCAAAAATGTAAGTTCTTACAAAAAATAAGCTTAATACATAGCTCACTTAAGCTAGTTAACTTAAATGTGAGTTACAACATAATTTTAACTGGTATTTGCGGGCAATTAGAATTATATCAGCCACACGGACCATTGGCTGAGGAATCTTTTTCGATGGATCGATCGAATGAAAAGTTTTAAAAAAATGTGTCAAGTTTCTCCCCAGGCAGCGCTGCTTGTACAAATCGTAACTAACTTTAACACGAATATCAGACTGAACTATCTGATTTGCTTTTAGTAACCCGAATATAATCAAAATCCATTTTATAAAATGCCTTTGTTCTATCATCACCATCTCGGACGAAAGACATCATCTGCTGGATAAAGGCTCCCCTCCTTGCTGATTGCCACTGGATATTTTCAGCGTTACTGGGCTTTTTTAGAGGGGGGCGAGAAACCTAAAGGGTTCCTCGAAACGAAGCACCATCAGAGGATTTCTGGAGAGAATGGCATCACACTCTAGAGCGTGTACCCGTTCCTTAATAGATTCTTCGAGGGGATCGGATCGGATCGGCCGATTTTGTGCATCCAGTGGCTACCCGCGGCTGCCGTCTACCGGTGCACGGTCGCCGCTCGAGACCTGTTCCGCACCAGCGGCCATCATTAATGCCTTTGTTCCTGGGTAGAAATGAAGTGGAATTTCTATTCATAACTGACCTTTTGGCTGGTGGATGGTCCAGCCTCTGCTTGCAGCTGCGACTGACTGTTCACGTGGCCCATCTTAGATAGTGGTGGATTCTTGAAAGAGTATGAGAATGCCAGTCCCCGTTTCAGCGATGCTCTGTGAAATGATCGAACACAGTCTGTATTACGTATGAAGTGGGTAGCATTTAACATAACCATATTGTAGGTATGACGGTGAAGTGCAAATGCGTTATTTACAACGATCGCATATGTAAGTAAAAGTACTCTGCGTGTCGGTACACAGATAACGCGACGACCGACTAAGGGAACCAAACTTAGGTATGAATGTATCTCCATTTTCCTCCATGCCTTGTAAGGCTTGTTGACCATTTGGTGCCTTACTGCTCCCTGACAAAGTACTGAAGTGTTCAGCAACTTTTGTTGCTAAATGTAACAGTGGGTCAGAAATCAACAACAATTGTTAGACTCGGCGCTTTGCAGACAGAGCCATTTTGCAGTTGCTACTTGCAGCAATTTAAAACGGAATCGATCAACAACTGGAAACTGTTGTCAATTATCGAAACTCAGAACTAAAGTTGCTATGTTCGCGTAGTTTCTTTAGGTTCGTTTATCGGAAATTAAAGTTGCTCTGTCATTAGCTATATTTTAATAAGAATAATTAACACATTGTTTTCTAAAGTTTACGCGAACACTACACATTGAAATGAAACAACTTTTACTGATCTTCTCGCGTTTATTTTACACATTACTTAATGTTTATCCTGACGTTTTGAACCCTTTGCAGGGTCCGTGATCACAGGGAGACTGAGGTGTTGGTCATCTCATAATTAGTTGGTAGCTTGTATACCCTCATTTAAATTTTATCAGGTGCGTTCCGTTTTACGCAGAAAGAGCTTACAGTATCTTTTGGTCTGGCAGTATGGTGTCGGGGCTGAGATTTAATATTTTGTATGATGGGATCCCAGGCTGGTGGTAGATTCCAACCATCTTCTCTATTAAAATTAGGATTTTTTTTAATTTCAATAGCCTCGCGTATCATCCTAGGGATGAATCGTTGTTTTCTAACGAGTATTTGTGGTTTATCAAATCTGATGTAATGGTTGGGCCCCTCTAGGGAATGTTCGCATACTGCAGACTTATTTTCGCGCCTATGCTTGACGTCAGCTATATGTTCTTTAACACGGGTTCCTACACTTCTCTTTGTTTGCCCGATGTAAGAGAGCCCACAGTCGCAGTCCAGTTTGTACACGCCTGCATCTTGAAGGGGTATGTTGCACTTGACAGGTCGTAAAAGTTGGTTGATCTTCTTCGGCGGCTTGAAGTAAGTGTTGATTGAAGCTCACTTTAAGATATGTCCAATCTTGTCAGTGACACCTTTCATATATGGAAGTACAGCAGGTTGGCGCTCGACTGTGGTCGGTTTATTGTATACTAGCTGTTGCCCGCGACTTCGTCCGCGTGAGCTAAAGGCTGTAGTCTGTACAGTTTAATTTTTATGTAGGTATCTATTTAAGCTTATTAGGGTATAATAAAATTATATTCATCGGAAATTTAGAAAATTGACATTGTATTTACCTACGTACATCTACTCACTCTTAATATCCTTTCAGCTGGGAATGCTGAGATAGACAAAGACAATCGATCTCCATTTAGTGTGGTTCTGGCATACTTCCTGTGACTCCTTTACGTCCATCATTATTTTCATACATTATCACTTATTCTTTCGACTATCATCTCTGCCATGTACTTTCATATATTCAGTTTGAAGCACAGAATCGTCCCGTTCATACAGATTCTCACTCAGTTTCCCGTTTCAATTATCCCGCCACATACATTCAGTATACAACACCGTTTCTCGGTGGGTTGCGCGTATTTGCTACGTCATACAAACCTGAAATGGGTTTACTGACGCTCAATTATATGTAATAAAATTGGTATTTTACAGCTCAGGTACTCGTTCGGAGTCGTCCTAGGCACTGGTGTATTTTAGCTAAGATGTGTCTACTGTTATACTGTCCAACCACGGACTTCAAATTTTTTTTTGCCTTGTCCACCGAAGCTGGATATCGAGTAGCAGGTAGCGAGTCGAGTCCAGGATTATTGGTTGTCGGCCAGAAGGCACAAAAAACTATTTACCAACTATGTTCTTATTCGTAGATACAAAATATCAATAAATTGAGAACTGTTATAAATTATATTATTGTCTATTAGGTAATACAGTATTTTATGTTACATACTTGCGATAAATTTGAACTTCTTCGTGGCATCTTGTTAGGTAGGTAGCTTTTTAGAGGTAGATCACAGGACACAAAAAGAAGTTACCTCTAATAAAAAAAAAACCTGAAGTCCGTGCCTCTAATACAGTTGTACCCTGCCAATTTAAACATTTTTGCAACTCTGATACCAGAGGTAGCCATCGTCTTATGCGATAGAAGAATGGAAAAACCATTTTTCTGTAATTTAGAAGTATGTACAAAATTCATTCTTTATAGGTTTTATGATATTAAAATTGTTATGACATGTACTTACTTACTTATATTGTATCATTGAACACAGATTTATCCTATAAACATGTTAAGAAACCAAAGTAAGAAACCGCTTACATGTAAAATAAGTACTGAAATAAGTGTTTAACTTACCTGCATCAAATGTTTCATAAAACTTTTACACAATGAATAAATCTTATTTGAAAATTAATAAGAACTGAGTAAGTACTGAAATATTTAACGTACCTGCATAAAATGTTTTAAAAAACTTTTACACAATGAATAATTAATATAATTTGAAAATTATTAACAAAACAGAAATAGTTACTTAATCTCAGAATAATAACTAAAGTAATTAGTTATTGTTCTGAGTACATAATGCATTGCAAAACATCCAAATTTTCTTTTGTTCGTTTCAAAATTTGAGCGCCAATTTTTTTTAAATTTTCCTGTTCTCGCGTTTTTTTACCAAATAGATTTAAAAAAATAACATTAAGTATTTTGGGCAACGACCCAAAGGTTTATACAGCCAAGCTATGTAATTCAAGATATCTTCTATGTGCAATATTTAAAAAAATAGAGACATGATTTTGGGCAATGATACAAAGTTTTATACAGCCAAATTTAATGAGTAGGTAACATTTCTATACATAACTAAAAAAAGAGACATTGTTTTGGGCAACGACACAGAGGTTTATACCGCCAAATATAGGTAATGTTTTAACTTTTAACATTTCTCTGTACCTATTAGAAAACTGCAATAAGCGCCGCGCGCAGGCGCGACTAAATAGCCATATTATTATTGGTTATTTTGGAAAATGAAATAAAAGGTGCACCTATGTACAGCCAAGTTTAATGATGTGCGTGATTTCGAGCTTGTTTTTATTTTCCGTCGCTTTACTACTGCGGTGCTAATGTTCGCTTAGGTGCCTCACAGATTTATAAAGTGTAGGTAACCTTAGAGAGTAACAAAACTTTTATAAAATAATAACTCAACGAACCTATCTAACAGTTGGTCGCGTAAATACGTATATCAAAATTTGTTTAACATTTTTCGATTTGTATGTCTCCGAAATTTTCTAAGCATTTTGGTGATAACCGCATCAAAATCGGTATTCTCATGGCAACTACTATCAATGACCGGCTCAAAAGGGCAAAGAACCCAGAGCCGTAAAACACGATAGCAATAGAGAGCCAGAGCCTCAAATGCTAGAACCGTAAAACTCATTAAAAAAAATCCCCTATGTTACATAATAAACAACAGTTGCCAAGCAACCAAGGATTAAATCCCAGTTTAGACCAAATCAAAATTTAACAATTTTCGAGTATTTATGTAGCCTATGTTATTCTCCGGAATTTTCTTAGCATTTCGGTAAAACCGGATCAAAATCCGTTCAGTAGTTCTCGAGTTTATCGTGTTCAAACAAACAAATACACAAACAAACAAACAAACAATTTCTTTTTAAACTATTCTATCGTGTTCCATAGGTGATTTTAAAGTATTTTTTCATATCTTGCAATCACAGATTTTTTTATCCCTACGTTCTTATTATACAGGGTGTCTCATTTAAATCGGTCAGTATGGGAAAGTCTGAAACTATAAAACATACGAAGATCTGTTCTTAGGAACCATGTCATCGATTTTAATAAGAAGAAAAACTGCATTCATCCATTAAAAAAATACCTGTACTCAGCTCGGGAATCGAACCCGGTTGTTTTGAAAAAAATAAACTTACACTATTTCTATTTAGATATCGATTGTGTAGGTCTTAAGCAGTAAATTGCTCTTTGAAACATGATGTCTAAAATTTTTTTTTTTTTTTTTTATACTTAGCACGGCAAATGACTCCATACCACCTGATGTTAAGTGGAAATGGAGTCCAGACGCGAAGACAACTGAATGAAAAAATTAAAATGCATTGTTTTCACATACTTTTATTTATTTTAGAAGATGTTCGAAGTGACCACCGTTTTTTACAATACAATATTCAACACGTTTAGGTAACGATCTTGAAAAAAAAAAAATGAAAATAAATTTATTTAGGACAGAACAGTTTAAACATTTACAAAAAGTAGAAATAAAAAAAAAACAGGAGTCCCAAAACGGTTCCGACTCAGCAAGATGCTAGCCTTGAGGTTAGCGCTGATCTTCCGTCGGAACCGGTTTAAATGATGCTGCGATAGCAACAAAACCGTAATACACAAAATGAAAAAAAAAAATAATAAAAATATAAAAACAAAAATAGCAGCCGTACCGTCGTACAGAAGATTAAAAAAAAAAACATATGTATATATAGGCTGTATATCCTAGATCCCTTCCTCTAACGGTACAATAAAAAAAACACATTCAACAAAAATTCATGAGTGACACTGACAGACAACAACAATGACGATCATTGATAGACAAACAAAATGGTTCGTTTCAGCCAAAGACCTGAGTTTCAGCAAGCAAAGCAAAATACATCTCAACCACAAGAGATGCGAACGCCACTTTATTTAAAAATTATTAAAAAGAATATTATTATTGGACCTAATATACAAACGTTACGTCACGTAAACAATGATTTGGATACCAGAATGCATAAAATACAACAACGACACATTGCTAAACAGATAAAGGAGCCATTACAAGACGCCTCGTATCGTAAATGAAACATACATTTGGGACAGACAAACAAGGTAAGATCTGTTATAATGCGCTTGTATCTAGCAATAAAGTCTCCTGCGCACTCTGAAAACTATACAAATACAATCTCATTTTATTCTTAAAACTATTTTTACTTTGCAGGTCCCTCATCGGTGGAGGAATATTGTTCCAGCATTTTGTCGCTGCGTATCGGAAACTTCCTCTGAAAGCAGTAGATGTGTGACTTGGAGTAGACAGCTGCAGAGCATGTCTTCGGGCTCCATAAAGCTTAAGACTCGAAACCCAAGACAACTTATTATATAAATAAGCAGGTGCTTGATCCCTAACATTAAACAAGCATCAACATATTGTGTTTATTCAAGAAAGGAGTTACATGGGCCCTTAACGGAATAGTGAAACAGAAACGAGCACAGGCATTTTGCACTCTTTGTATCAGTTTCTGAGTTTTCGCAAGTAAACAAGGTCCGTAAACGGTATCCATATAATTTAGCCTAGACAAAACAAGTGACTCCACTAGCTGGATACGCAACTCTTCACTTAGATAGCGTCTAACCTTATATAATACCCTTAGTTTATAGAAACAATTTTGAATAGAACTCCCAATATGATTTTCAAAACGTAGGTTGCAGTCCATTTTAAGACCCAAATTACGTGCCTCATAAACTCTTTCAATAGCATCATCTTTTAGTTTGACAAGCACTGGAGAATTTATTTTACCTATCTGATGTTTGGTCCCGAAGATCATGTATTTAGTCTTAGAAGAGTTTAAAATAAGGCAATTTTGAGCAGACCAATGGGCGATTTTGGAAAGATCTTCATTAATATTAATTATAGCTTGGTCAAGGTCCTCTGGTTTAAAAGATATATAAATTTGCGTGTCGTCTGCGTAAATATGGTACTTACAGTGCGTGATTTGTGTTGTAATGTCCGCCGAGTACAAAATAAAAAGGATTGGACCCAAAATAGAGCCCTGAGGCACACCCCTGCCCACGGCCACCTTTTCAGATTCCATAGAAGAACCGTCGTTATGGCTGATTTTAACATACTGGCGTTGATTACTGAGGTAACTATGAAACCACCGCAAAGCCAGATAATCAAATCCATAGTAGCTCAATTTTGACATGAGAAGATTTATATTTAAAGATTCAAATGCCCTCGAAAAATCTAATAAGACCAGCAAAGTACACATGCCCTGATCTTGCGCATGCAGTATAGAGTAACATCTAGTAGGGCAGTTGTGGTACCCCGCCCCTTTCTAAAACCTGACTGTAGCTCTGGAAAAATTTTATTCTTCTCAAGGTAATCATTTAGTTGTATGCAAACAGCCTTCTCTAGGATCTTAGACAGACAGGGCAGTATACTTATGGGCCTCAGGTCCTTTAAATCCACCGGGTTTGTTACCTTAGGCAGCGGAAGCACAATAGCCAGTTTCCATAATTCAGGATATGTTTGGGTAGTAATTGACAAATTTATAATATCTTTGATACAATCTATAGTGTGTGGGAAAGTCTTAATGAGCATATCCAGGCTGATTGAATCGCACCCCATTGCGTTAGATTTTAAACTGTTAAATATTTTAATGATTTGATCTAGACTAATAGGTTTTAAATTAAAAATTGAATCCGAAAATCTATTGTACTCAAAAAAGGTTAATTGTGAAATCGAAACATCTGGGCTACCTGGTATATTCAAAAAATAATTATTTATAATATTCGGATTGTTAAAAAACAAAGGCAAATCATTTTTTATCTGGGGCAAAATTGTATTTTTAAGATTCTTCCATAGTAATTTTTTAGTTGGCTCAGACACCAGCTGAGAAAGTTTGAAACATGATATAAAATTATTAATTTTGGTAGTATTTAAATCCTGAGTTTGTAATAAATTAATATTAAAATCGCCAAGTAGTACTAGGTTATCATAATTGGGAATTGAACTAATAGTGTCTGAGAGTGCGTCAAAGAATAAATCTATATTCATCCAGTGTTGCCGATATGCAGTGCCAATAATCAGTTTCTTTCCGTTAAGGGTCAATGTGAGCCACATCTGCTCTACTAACTTGTGCAAAGGGTCAACCGGGTGAGGCCAGGTGCGAACACTAACAATGCGTCGTATGTAAAATCCGACGTCGCCCCCGCGCTCACGCGCGTGACGCGGACGCGGAATGTGACGCAATCGGTAACCCGGCAGTGCAGGCGCCCGTCCTTCCTCTCCCTCTCTAAGCCAAGTTTCGTTTATAGCTAGCACATCTAAGTCATATCGAGTAACTGTAGCAATAAAATTATCATGATTAGTACCGAGGGAACCTGCATTGTACAAACCAATCTTTAAAAGTTTATTCGCCATTTAGATGTATCATATTACAAAATAAAATAAAAGAGAGCAAAGTGTTTACAATTGGGCAAGCAATGTGCAAATGACAGCAATTAAAATAATAAAACATTCTGATAAAAGTTTTAAATGAAATATTAATTAATGATGTACAAACTGTATATAGATAAGATATTACTGTTATAAATCTAATATTTCTGTCTAGACTTGTGTATTTATTTTCCCTTTCCACAAAAGAGCAACAACATAATATTACCATTTCAGGGCCAACAATCTTACGAAACGGGTGCTGAATCAAAAACACGGTCTATGTCCGACCGAAAACTATACACCTGCTTTCCGTCATCCTGCCGCGCGAAGAGCCGTCCTCTCCTGGTCCACGAGTACCTCCACCGGCGCTTAAGGCACTCCTCGCGGCGGGCCCGGCAGGCCGACGTCGGCCACGGTGATGTTGCGGCGCACGCGCGCGGCGCGCAGCAGCTCTTCACGCAGCTCGCGGCGCGCCAGCCGCACCACCAGGCGGCGGGGGCGCGCCTCCGCACCGCCCGGCGCCGGCACCGGTCCGACGCGCTCGGCGAACACGATGTCCCTCGCGTCCAGGGCGACACCCAGCCTGGCGGCCAGCACTGCGACCGTGTGAAGAGGACTGACTCCCTTTTCTTCTGGCAGATGACCGATGTCCAGGTCCCGGCTGTTTAGTTCGGCCTTGAGACCCTCTACGGTTCGGCGTAACTCCATAACACCGTCCGCCGAAGACGGTGCCTCCGCCTGCTTTCGCTCGACCGCTTCGAGCCTATGCTCAAAACCACCTATGCGTTCCTCCAAGTTCATCATGGCCGATCGAAATTCCGTAAGAAACTCACGGAATTCGGCCATGGTGGCCCTAAGCTCTCGGCGCATTTCACTAATCTCCGACTCCTCGCTTGGTGGAGTAGAAGCGGCGCCCGCTGCGGGTATCTGGGTTGGCAAGCCGCCACAGACATTTCTTATTGGGGTGCTGCTGTTATCGCCCTTCCTAATTTTTTTTTTGCAATCTGGGCATACCCAATCTTTAGGGACAGCGGTGGTGTCAGGCAATGTCACTCAGCCCTTGTGGTATACACTCGTGCAGGTGGTACAACTAGCGGCACTGGACGCGGAGATAAACTTTCCGCAAGCCGAGCACTTAGCCATAGTATTGTTGCCGGCTGACGAGATGGTTCGAGCACCGATAAATAGATGGCGCGGGACGAGGTACGACCGGACTTCGCTAGATGGCGGTACTTATCACTATAGATCACTCGATCTATCTGTGAGGTTCAGAACTACGCTACTGAGTCTCTGATTTTGTATACGAGTACCCACACAACAATAAAATATCAATGATTAAACAACTGATTTGATGCTAATTGCGAGATAATTACAATTGCAGTAGCGACACGAACACTATCACTTGTGCATTAAAAACCGTAGCACAGATTGACACACATTTCACGACAAACTAGGGATTTTAAATATTTTTGTTCACTAAAATACGCTAACGTACTACGACCGTGTTACCGCTCGCAGCGCCACTCTTCTCTTATCTTACAATTACAAAACCAGCAAAGAGGTACAAACAAACATAGAGACAATTTACATGCCTGAACTTGTTGAATGTAACGGTGGTTACTTCGAACACCTACTAAAATAAATTAAAGTACATGAAAACAATGCATTTTATTCATTTTAGACATCATGTTTCAAAGAGCTATTTACTGCTTAAGACCTACACAATCGATATCTAAATAGAAATAGTATAAGTTTACTTTTTTCAAAACAACTGGGTTCGATTCCCGAGCTGAGTACAGGTTTTTTTAAAATGTATGAATGCAGTTTTTCTTCTTATTAAAATCGATGACATGGTTCCTAAGAACAGATCTTCATATGTCTTATAGTTTCAGACTTTCCCATACTTACCGATTTAAATGAGACACCCTGTATTTTTCGAGTATTTATGTAGCCTATATTATTCTTCGGATTTTTCTTAGCATTTTGGTAAAAACCGGATCAAAATCCGTTCAGTAGTTCTCGAGTTTATAGGGTTCAAACAAACAAACAAACAATTTTTTTTAAACTATTCTATCGTGTTCCGTAAGTGAGAGCGTTTAGGTTTTTAAGTCCAAATATCACGCACACAGAAACGGGCTGTGAGCGCGCGTGAGTGTGTGCGTAGAGTAGGCTAGTTCTGCTCACTATAGTCAAACTCACTACTTTGATCCGTTCGAATTTAGTTTTTCGGTATACTTAGAAATTATTGAAGTGAAATCTTTTTTAGCGGCGTTGTACACTTTTTTTGTATTGGGTAAAAAATGTTAAATTCGCATCAAGACACGTGACCTGATCGAAAATGTAAGACGTAAAATCGTAAGACGGATGGAGAGTAGACAGCCGGCGCGGTGTAGGAGAGGAAGTATCCCCCTCTCTTTCTACGGCGCGGCGAAAATGTATGCCTGTTGTTTCGTTTAGGCGGCGCAGGGCGCTTGCGCGAATAAGTTGTCATGTTTGTGTACGATAGCACAATAAATAAATATTGTATTCTACCACATAAATGATAGTACTTTTATACTGATAATTGAAGCAATTCGTGCAAAATTATTCCCTAACCATTCCAAAATATCAAAAATGCACAACGTTAATATTCAAGTTTTCACTTCTGCCGGCACTCCCGGGGTGCCACCCTTCGTTTATTTATTTTTAACTATGGGCGTAAACAGATGACTAAACTACGGATACACGAAATAAGTACCTAAGTATAATATTATATTGTATGTATTTTTATTAATGTTGTAATTAATCTTATATCACAAAATTATAATCAATACCTATCTGTTCCTCAACGATTTATTTTGGACGAATTGATTTGACGACGACACATTTTATTTTATTTTATTCATAGCTCGGCAAATGTTGATGTTAAGTGGAAATGGAGTCCCTGTTGTTCCCTGCATGACGTTGACAGTTGACAGTTTGTTGATGGTTTGAGATACGAAACATTTAAGAATCCTTCTTATTTAAGTTTTTCTTCCAATATTTTACAAAGAAATGATTAATTGTATGGCAGTCAAATAAATTGACCGATTTTTTAGAATATATCAATAATAATATGTAGTCTATTACCAAGCCCAATTTTGCTAATCTCCTTTTAAAATAAATTTTGTATAAAAATTACTTGGAAAATATGAGCCACATAAGCACAAAGCGCATCATGCAGCAATAAAATAGGTGCTGTCAAAACTCGGTCAAGTTATTTGACTGCCCATACAATTAATCATTTCTTTGTAATACATTGGAAGAAAAACTTTAATAAGTAGGATTCTAAAAACCATAATAATAGCTAAGGATACTTTAAAAAATTAAAAAAGCAATACACTTATTAACAAAATAAATAATTAGTCTACAAAAGTCGCACTGCTATGATATATGATATGATGCTGGATATGGTGAGGAGATTGGGCCATAGCCCATAGCGCACACTGGCACGGGTGCGGAGCAGTCGTGACAAAAACTGGGACCAACGGTTTTACGTGTCTTGCAAAGGAGGGGAGAGAGAAACACACACATAGATGGTATTTCCCACCCATCCCGTGGGCCAGTTTAAAAGAGCATCTAACCTCTTTGGCATACCTACATGTCCGCCATTTTGAAAAATACGTGTTTTGGCGGCCAGTGATGAAACGCATGTCAATCGACAGAGTAAGTGATTACAAACAAAAAGTGTTCCGTGATGAAATCTCTAAGTGATACGGTTTCTGAGATATTAGACTCCAAGACTTCCCTGTGTGGTGCCGGGGATAAAGAATTGCACCACCCCATCTCTTCCTGTGGGTGTCGTAAAAGCCGACTAAGGGACCATTCCAGAGGATGGGCAGCAGCATCTCTCTGATGTTACCCTCAACCTACTGCGATCGCCAACCCGCCTGCCAAGCGTGGCGATTACGGCAAATACCCCTCATATCCTTGGGGGAGGCCTTTGTCCAGCAGTGGACGTCTTTGGCTGAGATGATGATGATGATGATGAGACTCCAAAAACAAATATTTTATTTTAATTTATTTGGTTTCCTTGAATGACAAAATAAGTATATGTCGGCGGCGAGGTTGTTTGTAGGTAGAACAGTCGAGCAAACTCGGATTGAGTTTGCTATTGAGTATTGATTGATTGAGTTTGCAAACTTGGATTCGTTGATAACACAGTTAATCTTGGATCTTCAAAATAAAGACGCAGTCGTATTCCTTACAGTCAATTTAATGTTATTTTAACATCAGAATTAAATTATTTAAAAATAGTTGGCCGATGCAAATGGATTTTAGAAACGAAGTGAGTTCTGCGCGTGCGTACTCTCCGGCCGCTACCGTTCAAATGTGTCCAGTCCGTTGTTGCGCCAACTGACGTTGACGTTCCGCGTACCATAGAGCATAGGCTGCGCAGACCACACTCAAGTATAGACTATACTTGTCGTTTCTAAGCGATGCTAGCGCCATGTCTCCGACATATATAATACGAAACATACATATATACATATACATTATACATATCAGTCAGCTCATAGCTTCTTAGCTGCGGCCTAGGACGGCGTCCCTCTATACAGGTGGCTGTACTGAACTGAGTTCACAAAACAAACATCGTGATCCCGGTGGACCGGTGGACATGATAATGCAAATAACAATAACAATAAACACAACGTAACAAAAAACTGCTCGTGAGGAAAATAACCATTCGTGCACTCACACCAGAGGTTAGAAGCCGAATGAAACGATTCACTAAATAAAAAATTTTTTTTTTGCTTAACTTTCTGTTTTTGGAGTCAAATATCTCAGAAACCGTATCACTTAGAGGTTTCATCACATAACACTTTTTGTTTGTAATCACATACTCTGTCGATTGACATGCATTTCATCACTGGCCGCCAAAACACGTTTTTTTCAAAATGGCGAACATGTAGGTGTGTCAGGTTCCATACAAAAATGATCGAACCTCTTTAATTTGTTTATGCTCTCACCAATTATCTAGCTCAAGATAAGTATTCTTAAGAAACTCGTTAGTATAGTAAGATAATGGATAAATGCATAGACATGCATGCATGCATAAACATAGAAAAAACACCTAGACCCGAAATAAATTTAGAAAAACAGTCCTTCTCTAAATTAACCCGACCGGGAATTGAACCCGGGGCTTCGGAGACGGCGCGACGCCCGACCCGGCGTGCTAACCACACGACCACGGAGGTCGTCCAATTTAAAAATGTTGCAATTCATCAAAAGTAACATAAAACAATTTATTCACTAAAGTACTAAGATTTGCTTATCGCGCTATAAATTTGAACTATCTTCGAAGTTACGGCAATTGTTCGACAATCGTCGGGTAGAGCGTCGAGCGACGTGACCACTCTCTCAGAGGCCTCGCGGCGGACTGATTTGACACTAATAGAACGCAGAGTTTTGTAGTAGTTTTAGAGCAGTTTTAAAATATTTATAGAAAAATTATAGAGCTAATTTAGTAAAAAGAATTTTGCGCATAATTTAAAGAACACTTTTTTCTATAGTAAAAAGCTTTTATCTCATATTTATATAGTAAGTATATTAGAGAAAACAATTATTTTATCACCTATAATTTCTTTAAAAATTCAAAATGTTTGGATTTTTATAGTTTTTGTTAGTAACCAAAATCTAAAAATGTTTTCAACAAACTATTTTGCTGAAGATCTTTCAAATTGAAATAAATTTTTTGTTCTTAGGTTTGTCAGTAATTTAAACACATTTTTAAGCTTCGAAGTTGACACGGAAAGTCAAATTATGAAAACCTCTGTTCAATTATTTATTGTCTTGTTATGAATTCCAAAATATCCATAAATCTAAAAATGTTTTCAACAAACTATTTTGATGACAAGATCGCCTAATGATATAAGTATATAACATATTTGTAAAGTAAATATTCATAGATATTAAGAGGTTTGAAAAATACAGTTTTTGAGCAAAACGGCGTAAACGCTCTTAAGGCAACCTGTGTAATTTTTTTTTTATATCTTGCAATTACAGATTTTTTTATCCCTACGTTCTTATTATATGTATAGATAAGTAATGTGTAAAATAAACGCGAGTAGATCCGTAAAAGTTGTTTCATTTCAAGAATAATTAAGTATAAATAGGAGTAATACACGAAACCAAGGCAAACGAAGCTCTAGGATAAGATGAGATAAACTTCCGCCGTAATGAAATGTGTCAACTACAGACACATCGACAAAAACATGAGTAGTTGTTATTGTTAGTTATGGGTGTTTAAATACGGATTATTATATGTTAGTTAAGTACTTTCATCACCCTATAGTATATAGGAGAGATATTAAAAAAGTTATCGGATACTAAAGATACGAATTTCAGGCATAGATGAGGTACCTCGTCGGACTAGGTGGTGGGTAGCTACTTCCCCGGTGGTCTGGTGACAGGTACTGGTGGTGCTGGACGGCTGACAGCCTGTTCCGCTGCAGTAGCTCTTGATGCGACTGGTACAGTTTCTCGGATGCTGATTGCGGGCTTGGACTGAAAGAAGTGTTTACAGTAATTAAATGTGGTATTAACCTTTTTAATCGCCAGTGTGATCTATTTACGTGAAGAAAAAACTTTGTAGGTTTATAAAACATTTTCATTGTTATGGTGGGTACAAGCCGAAATTCTGATTCCATACAGAAAAACGGTCAAATATCGATCACTGGGCGACCTAGTGCTTGTGGCAACTGGGTACAATCACTCGGTTGTTGGTTGTCGGTTTGCTTATTGGTAGGGCAACGGGCGTTGTCGGCAGAGGCTACACAGGTTGCACCAGTCCTAGCCGATCGTGGGGGTGGGGCTCACCATTTTTCACCTTCCCCACACTCCCCACGACACTAACCTTCAAGGAGTGAAGGGACCCCTTTCATACTCGGGGGGTTCGGCACCAAGTGGCCGTAGGGCCGGAATGGAGTGCTCTAGACGGGGCCATCACACGGACTGCATGATACTCCGTAGGATCTCGTGGTTCCGCAATCTCGAAAGACGGAGGCACCGAGTCGTTTAGCTAGATTGACCATCGTCCCACCCCACACACCTCCCGGGTCCTAGCAACAACCTGGTAGAGACGGTTCCAACTTCACTTGTACAAAAAAAGGGCAATGTGTGTTCGCCTAACAAACGGGCCGTGACATCGTGACGGGCGGGGAAGTCTGGCAGGCTGTGCACCAGCGCCATGACACCGCTCTGAAGCTGCACACGCAGCGTGTTCCGGTGCAAGCTCGGGCTGCGCGACATCAGCTTGCTCGGTGACTTGCACGGCAACTTAACAATCTACCTAGTAGAACAATTTCGTAGGGGAATTCCACTCTTAACAAAAGCGCAACGTGTGTTCGCCTTACAAACCTCTGGACTGGGCGCGGCGGTGACGGGTCAATAGTGAGGTCCGGCAGGCTGTGCACCAGTGCCATGACGCCGCTCTGCGGCTGCACGCGCAACGTGTTCCGGTGCGAGCTCGGGCTGCGCGACATAAGCTTGCCCGGCGACTTGCCCGGCGACTTGGACGGCGACTTGCTCGGCGAACGGCTCGGTGCCTTGCTCGGGGCGGGGCTCTGCTGCAGCTGTGGGCTCTTGTTCTCAATTGATATCTAAATATATGAAAAAATATTCTTATTTGATCACTACCTGATGGCCTGGCCAAACGATTGGCTATTGCTCAAGCACCTGTACAGCGTGATTATTTCATTGCTGTTTCATGATTAGTTGGTTTTTTATAAGGCTTGCAGATAACGTCTAAATCTTACTATAATGGGCTATTTACTTACTGCGCTATCAAATTAAAACAATCTTATAGAAAATATTTTGATTTGGTTTTTAACATCCCTACCTACATCTACATCGAGCTCTATTACAAATCTCCACTCTGCGAGAATAGGTATCGTTCGGACGGCCGCCGGCGCATCGCATTTTGTAGTAATTTTGCAGTTGTGTTAATCGTTTTTATCGAAATAGGATAATAAATTCATGCTTAAAAATTATAAAATCTTTATTCCTCATGAACTAACAATAAATTATTCTGGTATAAATTTGCTCAATAATATTATCGTAGATAGGAGAAATTCACAGTTAACTTAAAGCGATTGTCAAAGTTTTTTGGTTTAGACTAAGTTTTTTTCTATATATTCTTCTTCTTAGCCTTCCTCAACCATTTTGGTGTAGGCTTCCTTCAAACTTTTTTTTTTTTTTTTTTTTATACTTAGCTCTGCAAATGACTCCATCCCACCAGATGTTAAGTGGAAATGAAGTCCAGACGCGAAGACAACTGGTGCAGCGTGGAAACAAACGTAGCATCAGTTAACTTCACTCTGCCGGCCCACAAGGTGCTTCTTCACGCCTCTCTTGTAGGACCCCATATCATAGGAAGGAGGGAAAACGTGTGCTGGTAGACTATTCCATCTTTTGGAGGTGCGACAAAGAAACGAGTCACTAAATTTCTTTGTGCGTGATGGGATACTTGAGACAGTGAATCGGTGACTCCGAAGAGCAGCACGTGTACTCCTATGAAGAAAGGGAGAAGGTGGGATGAGGTCAAAGAGCTCTTCAGAGCACTCGCCATGGTATAAGCGGTAAAACACGCTGAGTGACGCAACGTCTCTACGCAATTGCAGAGATTCGAGAGTATTTACCACTTCTGCATTGCCGATAATGCGTTCAGCGCGACGCTGCAATCTGTCCAAGGCATCGAGAAGGTACTTAGCGGAACCGTCCCAGATGTGCGAGCAATACTCCACGCAAGACCGTACCTGTGTCTTGTACAAAAGGCACAACTGGTCCGGCGTAAAGAATCGCCGCACTCTGTTCAGAATTCCGAGTTTTCGTGAGGCTGTTTTGATCACGGCTTCGATGTAGTTAGTCCCTTTGGTTCAGATCGCAGCGTATCGTCATACCGAGCATGTTGATACTGCTCTGCAGGCGTAGAGATGTACCCTGAAGAGATGGAAGGGGAAGGAATGGTGACTTTTTTGCCGTGAACGCGCACACCTGTGTTTTCTTGGCATTGAACTCAACCAGATTATTGGTGCCCCAATTAGATATGAGGTCCAATACCCGATTGAGCTCAATGACAAGATTAACTCGATTCACTTCGGTTTCGACCCGCCCAGCCGCTGGGTGACCGTTATATCCTCCATGGACCGTACTATCATCTGCATAGCAATGAATATTTCCAAGTGGAAGCATATCATTGATATGCAGAAGGAACAGCGTGGGGGATAGAACGGACCCCTGAGGGACACCAGCGTTCACTGACATGAGCCGCGAAGCGCATCCATCAGATATAACACGAATTTTGCGCTCATGCAGGAAGCCAGCGACCCAGTTGCAGAACTGAGCAGGCAGACCGTATGCCGGGAGCTTGGAGAGAAGAGCTTTGTGCCAGACCCGATCAAAAGCCTTGGCTATGTCAAGGCTAACAGCCACCGACTCACCACGCTTGTTAATAGCCTCACCCCAAAGATGTGCAACGTACGCTAGAAGATCACCCGTTGACCGTTTCGGCCGAAACCCGTATTGGCGATCGTGAATTATGGAGTGTTCTTCTAGGTAGTGGACAAGTTGTTTATTTAAAATGCGCTCCATTACTTTGCACAAAACTGAAGTTACGGCTATGGGGCGGTAATTCGATGGATCTGACCGATCACCTTTTTTGGGGACCGGTTGCACATTAGCTTCTCTCCAAGATTCCGGCACACAACCTGAAGAGAGCGAGAGACGGTAAAGGCGCGTTAACACGGGGGACAACTCCGCTGCACACATTTTTAGGACTATTGGAGGGATGCCATCAGGACCATTAGCTTTCCGGACATCGATTGACTGCAGCTCCGCACGGACGTCACGCTGCCTGATTTTAAAATCGGGCATTGTGTGGCCACAGTGAGAAATTGTAGGTGGCTGTGCATTGCAGTCATCGACTCGGGAGTTAGCCGCAAAGAGTTTGGCCAGGAGATCGACTTTCTCCTGCGGCTTGTGAGCTAAAGTTCCATCAGGACATCTCAATGGTGGCAGCGAGGGTTGGCAGAAGTTCGATTGCACGGCTTTGGCCAGACGCCAGTAGCTACGGCTGCCCGTAGGATGCGTCAGTAGTTCTTGGCCGACTCGTGCAACGCGCTGGGCATCCGCTCTAATGTAAGCTCTTTTGCAGGACTTGGTGGCATTATTATAGGCTGATTTCAGCGAGCGGGTTTCGGGATCCCCAAGAGCTTTACCCCTGATCCAAGCGCGGTATGCCGCCTGCTTGTTATCAGCAGCGTTGGCACACTCGCGGTTGAACCAACGGTTGCGCCTGCCTTTGCTGATGAGATAGGAGTGCGGAATATAGTATTCCATCCCTAAAACTATCTCATCAGCAACTGCAATCGCACTAGCTGTCGGGTCCTTCCCACTGAAGCAGCGCTGCCCCCAAGGAACGGATGCGAAATAGTCCCGCATACCATCCCAATCTGCCGACGAGTAGTGCCAAATCTGGCGTTTCGATACCGCTGAAGGCGGTAGCGGAGCCAGAGGCACTTTACTGGATACCAAGCAGTGATCCGAAGATCCCAAAGGAGCTCGAACCTCCACTCGGTAGCCAGCTGGGCGACTCGTCAGCAGATGGTCCAACAAAGAGGGCGCGTGACCGACTACGTCTGGGATCCTGGTGGGCTGGTTCACCAGTTGAGTCAGGTCGTGCGTGAGAGCGAAAGCATGGGCAGTTCTACCAGCATGGTCAGTTTTGGAGGAACTTAACCACAACTCGTGGTGAGCATTGAAGTCCCCCAAAAACACCAATTCCGCCGATGGAAACCGCTCCTGCGCATCATCTGCTACCCGACTAAGATGGTCCAAAAGTCGAGTTGTCTTCATGTCGCCATTATGGGATCGGTAGACGCAGACGTAGACACGGCTATGTGAGTCCAAGTCGACGTGTACCACAAGGTGGGAAAAGGAAGGGTCCTCCAGACAGCGCAGACGGCGACAGCAAACATCCGTCCGAACAAACAAGCAAACTCCGGCTTTGGCTTTGAAGGATTCTTCAAGCACAAAGCCCGGATAGTGCAGGTAGCTGGTGTCGGCCGGACAGATTATTTGCGTCTCCGTCAAAAACAACATTGCTGGCCGTGCCGTCTCAAGATGGTGGTGGACGGCATTGAGGTTTGCATGGAGTCCGCGGATGTTAGCAAACTCGACCTCAAACGGTATAGTTGTGGTGGGGGTGTGCACCGCTGTAGGACCAGTTTTATTGTGAGGCGCTGTCATGGTGGAGAAAAGGAGGGAGGCGTGAATCGAGGAAATGCTACCGCGATGCAAATAGTCAAAGTGCAGCGGCCTGTTTCACCAGGGATCTGCCTACAGAAGAGTATAATTAACCCGCCGAACGGAAGGGCCCCCGAACCCCCCCGGGAATGGCCGCCGGGACCCCATCTTCCGGTCACCAACCGGCACGACGGACCACCCCGAGATTATGCGTGGCATGGTGAGGCAGCCTCACGAGCTGGTTAGGCTCGCTTGGGCCCCTGTACTGTGCCACGGGCGGCCAGCGGGACAGCCGTTTCTACGGGTCTCCCTGGTCGGCGGGTTAACGAAGTCCTCCTGGCACTGGTTTGACGGAAGCCTCCACAGACCAAGTGCATCGCAGTAACATCCACTCGAGCTCTGGTTATACGCTGGCTGATACCGAAACGCGACCGACAAGCGGTCACTTGACGGGTTTTACACCATGCGTACGGTGGTCACTAACCAGACGGGCAAGCCCTACCACGCAGTGGAGCATATGGAAGCTCGAAAATCCGTTAGTCGCCTCTTACGACACCCATCGGAGGAGAGGGGCGGAGAATAGTATTCTTTCTCCGTCTCCGCACGGATAAAACTACGCCATTTGTTCCTTTTTTGGGCTTTGTGCACCCAGTTCGATCCGGCCGCCTTCTTGATATCGTCTCGCCAGCGCATTTGCGGTCTTCCAGGTGGACGCTTTTCTCCCCAGGGCACCTCCACTCGACGAGATTTTTGCACCACGAGTAATTTTTTGTAGCGACGTGTCCAGCCCTTTCCCACTTGAGTTGTGCGATCTTCTTGACAACGTCGATGACTTGACTTTGTTGACGAAGCCAGGTGTCGGTTTTGTGATCACGTAGTGTGATCCCGACCATTTTCCTTTCTATTGCTCTTTGGGCCACTCGTAACTTATCCAGGATGGTTTTGGTGAAAACCCACGTCTCAGCTCCATAGCAAAGTACGGGCAATATGCACTGATCAAATATGCGTGCTTTTTGTTCGGTGGAGACGTTCATCCTGAACGCAAATTCTATTTTAGAGTAGGCAGCCCAAGTTAGACGGATTCGTCTGTCGATTTCATTGGCTTGGTTGGATTGAAGATCTCGAGGATTGTCTGAGAGGAGCACAATATTGTCTGCAAAACGTAAGTTGTTTAGTCGACTGCCAGATATGTTAAGTCCACGGTCACTCCAGTCCAGTTCTTTAAAATTATCTTCTAGCAAGAGTGTGAACAATTTAGGTGATATAGTATCGCCTTGCCTTACGCCTTTCCCAATTGGAATTGGTTTTGTTTCTGGTGGTAGGTTGACCTTCATACTAGCATTTTCGCTGATTTTTTCGATCAGTTTTTTGTAGCGGTGTTCTATGCGCGCATTTTGTAGCGATTTGAGGACTGCCCAAGATTACACCATCGAAAGCTTTTTTATAGTCGATAAAAGCAAGCTACAATGGTATTTTATATTCGGTAACTTTTTCGATAACGATCCTCATGGTCACGTGGTCCATTGTACTGTATCCTCGTCTGAATCCCGCCTGTTCTTTTGGCTGATAGAAGTCGAATTTGATAGTCAGACGGATGGTAATAATCTTGGTAAGTAGTTTATAGATTTGAGACAGCAAGCTGATGGGGCCGTAGTTGTAATATCTGCTTTATTACCCTTTTTAAAGAGTAGAATTACGTTTGCACATTCGCATTCCTTTTGTATCGAAGCTTCTTCAATGCATTTATTGAAAAGCTTTTGTAGGGTGTCGATTACAGCTTGGCCTCGCTCCTTTGTCATTTCTAATAGGCTTTTTCTATATAAAATCAATGATATCTAAAAATTCCGAGGCTGCTACGAACTAAACGACTATTTATGAGTTAACCTTCAAATTTTTTTTATTTCCTATGTTTAGAACAGTAGTTCTAGGAGCTCAAAAAAGTGCCTTTGCGCATTTTATAAAATCTTTCTCTGCAATTTTGGGTTTAATTAAAAAGTTAAGCAACATTTACAAAAAACGAGGCCGCTACGAACTATGTCAATAGTTATTCTACACTATTCAATAAGTCAAAATTGTTAATGTATTTTTGTTTCTGAGATCAAAAACGCCAAAATTGGCCATTTTACGCAAAAATCATAGTCGAGATGTAATATGACTCTTAAACAAAGGCGGTGGAAAGTAAGGTATTATATAATAAGCTAAACAGTTTCAGTTCTTTTAATAATTTGATTAAGCTCTTGGTTAATAAATCAAACAAATTATTAATGATATTTTGGAAAAAACGTTTCAAATTGTTTTGTAGCAACGTTGCCTTACTCGTGGTGCGCCTGACCCATCTTTATCAGAAGTATTCGAAGGGCTCGAGTGCTATTCGTGATTAAAAAACTCGATACTTTTTGCTGAAAGTTAATAAAAACAGACCTATATTTGTAAATAATTTGTATAAATACCGTGGGCGCTGGCTGTTCCGTAGGCACCACGGTCTCCGATTCACTTTCGCTCACTACGTTGACTGTGATTGATGTAACGGCTGAAAGAAAAGAGATTTTGTACATTATCAATCTTAGTTATGCTTCTTTGCATATTGGTTTTAACTACCTTTGTGATGTAGTGGCTAAGACCACCGGTCTTAGACACAGAGGTCTCAGGTTCAATTCCTAGCTTGGGTATATAATTGTTTATCTGCCTTTCCACAACCTTATCTAAATATGTCGCCAAAACATCAATGTGCGTAGCATTGTTGTGTTCCGGCAGCTAGAGATAAGATAGTCAGTGCCTCAGTAGTTGAGGATTCCGCCCTGCTAGGTGAAGCGAAGATCTTCGCAAGGTAGCAGGCAAGAGCTGGACAAGAGTAGCCGCGGATCGTGCTCAATGGCGTGCACTTGGAGAGGCCTATTTCCAGCAGTAGACTAATAGCTTGTTACCAATAAAACAACAAATCGGTTTCACAGAGAGCACAAGCGCTCCCGCCTAGCTTCCCGCGTCCCCACCACCGCACGCCCCGCCAGTACGCGTGCTTATGGGCATTTACCAAAAAATTTTACCCTTCAAAAATGACCTGTCCTACGACTTTCGACGGAGATTTTACGGGTCATTGGTATTAAAACACGGTTCCTAAAACAAAACCCTATAATTATTAATTAATTCGAAAACTAGTTATTAACATAACCAAAAGCACATAAATATATATATTTCTATAAACATTCGCGAAATAAGATAGAAGAAACGCGATTTTTTGAATGTCCTACCCTACTTTACCGAAATTCCAAACGCGAAATTTTATTGTTACCCAGGTCTTTGATTGAGAATTTTGTGTTATTTGAAAGGATCGTATGTTCCAAATTTATTATTATACCTTAGAAACAGCCCAATAGAATTCAAAATAATAAAAAATACCTGTTATATTCCTTGCCTCAAAACGATGATGGTGGAAAAGTCCGCTACGTCACGACAATAAATCTATTTTTAAAGAAAAACAAGTGTTCAATTGGTTTGAGAATCGATTACTTTTGATAAATGGCAACATTTTGGACCATAAATAATCGTCATTTTAGTATTTTTGACGCATTAAAAGTGTCATATTGATGGCTGAGTATTCATGGCGATGGCGTCACTTTGTGCTGTTTTTATTTTCCACCACGAACTTGGTTTTTGTTGGTAAGTTATAATGATTTTACTTACAGCTTTCGAAGGCTAAATTACTTAGGTCGTCGAGCATATGATATAGTATGGTATTTAGTGAAATTGTGTTATAAAGTAAGTATTTTTTGAGTTTGTTTCTATATCGGCATCAAACGTCACATCCACAACGCGACGTGATGTACTTGTGGAACACAAAATGTGACGTAATGGAACTATTAGGTATTGGTATACACTGTGCCAACTTAGTCTGCATTTAAATAATTGTAGATTTTAGTTACAAAATATGGTTTATATGTTTTGGTATATTATTTTGCTATTTTAACTTGATTAAGTTGCAGTTATAAATTATTTTTTTAACACTTAATTAAATAATGGTTTTTTCTGCTAAATACTTATAACGTGTAATGTGGTGTAATGTATCTTATAATATAAGTACTTACCTGAGGTTATTTTTTATTAGAAAGACAAAACTGACGTTTCCTTCGTTTGCAACGTCTTATTCTTATGTAACAATATTATTTAGGTAATTCAAATTGATTTAATCTGAACCAGAATCATAAAAACAACATTAACCCTTTAGGCCCCGACGTGACTCCAGAGGTACGGACGGGCTGCATACCGTCAAGCCCCGCCGTGACTCAGGAGGGACGGGAGCTATCAAGCGAAACTTTGTCTTATAGTGAAAGAACTACGGCTTGGATTTGGATGAAATGTTTTGTGACTTTGGACGTTATAAAATTCCCTTTCTAGTGACGTATAAACCGTTCGAATAGATTGAGTGAACGAGATACTGTTGCCGACCAAATTCGGACGGCTTTTGTCACTTTATAATGTCATTTACTTTGTTCGAATGTGGTTTTTTCAGTTTTTTTGTATGAAAGGAGAGTAAAATAACATCAAAAACGGAAATTATTTCTAATCAACTTATTATTCATCTTAATATCAATGTTTATGTATATGCTTCAAGTTTTTACATTACATTTCACTTTTTATATACTTTTTCCGGACCCTTGTAGAACATTTTCAAGTTATTACCGACTAATATACAATATTTATGTTTTTCTTTTGCAATATTTTAGAACCAAGAAAGCTTTTGCATCATATTATCACATTTCTAGCTAAAAACATTCACATGAAATAAAGAAATTGGATTTCAAAGACCGTAGATTCGCGCGAAAGTTTACGTGCGGCCAATGCACTTTCAATTGAGCTAAATTATTATATTTTCTATGGAAAGTGCACTAAAAAGTATACACGATCGTTTGTTATTGATCATAGCTTCATAGAATTATATTTTCATAGACGGTAAAGCAATATTTTTTTATAATGGAATATTTCTAGCAAATGTCCCACTGCCGGGCAGCCTTACATTTATATAAATTTATAGTTTATTACAAACCCTTATGCTTTATGCAGATGTGTTATTGCCTCCCTGGTGGCACTTCACCCTCTTGTCAGCTAATGCTCTGAACCAGGTCTCGTCACACAACTTTCCACCCTCTGTTTGAGGAGCGCGGTTAAACTAGGCAGCTGCGCTATTTCAAGAATCCTTTCGTTGGTGACTCTGTCCTGCCATGTTGTGCCCAAGATCTTCCGTAGACAGCGCATATAGAAGGAGTTAACTCGACGCAGCTCCTGCTTTACATACGACGTCCAGATTCCCTCGGCTCCGTACAGGATACTCATGATTCAAGCCTGGAAGACTATCATTTTGGTCTTAATGGTCACGTGTTGGTTAAGCCAAACTCTTGTATTGAGCTTCCCGAACATGGTCGCCGCTTTGCCGATACGAGTGTCGATCTCTGCATTTAGCGAGATTGTTCGACACGGTCGACCCTAGGTAGCAAAACTGGTCGACTTCCTTAAGCAGTGCGCCGTTCAGTGAAACGGCGGGTGAAACCGCACTGCCCTGTGACAAGACGACTGTTTTATTCACATTAATGGACATAGCGAACAGAGTGCAAGCCCGAGAAAACTTGTCGATCATGGACTGGAGTTGATGGGCAGAGTCAGCCACAAAGGCCGCGTCATCGGCAAATAGAAGGCTATACGACGAAACCCTGTTTGTCGTCGGTAAAAGCTGCTTGTAGAATCAGCGAGAATTATATTCCGAACAGAGTCGGAGCCAGAACGCAGCTCTGGCGGACACCTCTACTTACATCAAATGGCTCGGATGTGCTGTTGTTAAATACCACTACGCTCGTCATGCCCCTGTGGAATGATTTTACTAGGCTCAAGAGTTGCGGCGGACACCCAATGCATTTGAGTGAAGAGTACAGATCATCCCTGCTAACCGTATCGAAGGCCTTATTAAGGTCAACGAATGCCACATACAAGGCAGTCTTCTGCTCTCTACATTTCTCCTGTAATTGGCGAAGTGTAAAGACCATATCCACTGTGGACGGCTGGGGGTGGAATCCCCGCTGAGCCTCAGGGTAAATGCGACAAGCCAGCTTTTGGAGTCTGGACAAAACGACACGACCAAAAAGCTTGCCGACGTTGCTCAAAAGAGAAATACCGCGGTAGGTGTTACAGTCGCCACGGTCACCCTTCATGTCACAATGTTAGCGTTCTGCATGTCCTGGGGCACAGTTCTCGCCTGCCAGCACTTACACAGCAGGTTGTGCAGTATGGGACTCATACACTTGAGTTTGATTATTTCGTCTTGGGTACCGTCATTACCGGTACGTTTGAGCCGCTCAACAGCATTTATGAGATCCTCTGCGGAAGATAAACCGTCTAACTCGGTCTATGTAGCCAATTTGGGCATGCTCTGCATTGCCTCCGGCTGCAGGTACACGGGCAACGAGTATAAACCAGCGTAATGCTCGACCCAGCGGACGAGTTGCTTTGGGCTATCAGTGATAACCATGCCATGGTTCCTTGAGAGGGGCTGTCTTTTTAATGGCAGGGCCTAGTACCTTTTTAATTCCTGTAAATACACCACTTATGTTCCCTGTATCCGCGTATGTCTAAATACTGCGGCATAGGTCCAGTATAAGTTAGTATAGTAGCGTGAACTAATCTGCAGTGCAGCTTTTGCGATACTTAATTCCTTACCGGTTTCCGAACTGAGATCTCAGCGGTGTTTAAGAGCAGCTCTACGTTTTCTGTCCAGTAAAGGTTGCAGGCTCTCGATGTTCACAGTAAACCAATCTTGAGATTTGGCTTCCTGGTGACCGAAAGCCTCTCCGGCTCCATCTGTAAGGAGCTTCTAGACGTTTTGCCACTTGACCTTGATAGGAGAGCATCCCAATTGGCATTTACAGCGTGAACTATTTCCTCAAACCCTTTCGTTAACTCTAGCATTTTGGAGGTTTATTTTGCTCCTGCCTGGGGTTCGCAACGAGTGGATCTTTTTGTGAGTGATAGCCACACGAGTTTGCACGAGCGAGTGGTCCGTGTCACAGTCAATTTTATGGTAGGCACGCGTATGGAAGGTTTCGCCTAGATTCTTTCGTGTGGTGAGTACTACATCCAACTGATACCAGTGACCAGAACGCGGATGTTTCCAGAAAACTCTGCGAGAAAATTTGCATTTGAAATACGTATTGGTTACGCACAGCAAATGTTCTGAACAAAGTTCGAGTAGGCGCTGCCCGTTTTCGTTTAGGTTGCCTCATCATCATCATCATCATCATCTCAGCCAAAAGACGTCCACTGCTGGACAAAGGCCTCCCCCAAGGATATGAGGGGTATTTGCCGTAATCGCCACGCTTGGCAGGCGGGTTGGCGATCGCAGTAGATTGAGGGTAACCTCAGAGAGATGCTGCTGCCCATCCTCTGGAATGGTCCCTTAGTCGGGACGATTCCAGAGGATGGGGTGGTGCAATTCTTTATCCCCGGCACCACACAGGGAACTACTATTTTAAGTTGCCTACGCCGAAGTAACCAATACAATCTGGCCAAGCAGAGTGATTCTGTCCAACACACGTATTGAAGTCGCCAAGAACATAGAGGCGATTGCCACTATGGATGTTTTTAATTGTCTCGGCTTATAGTTCTAAATAGAAATGATCTTTAGGCTCATCAGAAGATTTTAGTGTTGGTGCATATGCGGAAACTAGCGTTACCCGCAGTTACTGTTGAGTCGTAGGACCATTATGCGTTGGAGTGAAAGGGATGATGCTCTGCGTAACATGACAGTACGTCGCCGGGGCTACAATAAATTTACGGGAAGAAAGGCGTAATAGCTTGTACAGAATAAAATGTCCTATAATTACCTCGTATTAAGTGTTTACAGTTTATTAATAAAAATAAGTTTATTTATAAAAACGCGGTTAAATGTATTACTGTTCCTCTTTGTTTAGAAATTAAGTGTAAAGGTGTTCATCGGTGTTTTGTGTTATGTTTCTTAGAGTAATGCATTAATATACAACTTAGTCTTTAGGTATGTTCTGTATACATTTTAATTGTGATAACTATTTCACAAAATGACATTATTAAGATTAAATTGTGCCATTGAACTTACCATTTAGTAGCGTTGAGGAATATTTAAAAAAAAAGGTTTATTTCAGTTAATTACCTGTGTTTTGTTACGTTTTTTTGAAAACTGATTCATTTATAAGATAGTTTAATTAAAATTTAACTCAAATTGCCACAGAATTTTATTAAAATATTACCTAAACTTTGTGACGTAATGGAATTTCTCATCGCCCATACTTCGTTAAAACATTAATTTCCTACTAATCAGGGGCCTAATTCTCACGCAATAGAGAAAAGTTCACGTACGTAAAAAAGTACGAAATTCGAATATTTTTCGAAGGCAACACATTTTGCGTATTCTCAGAACTTCACAATCGAAATATTTCGATCGTGCATCACTCGAACGCAACGAGTGGTACTGACCAATCGAAGTTGAAACTCGTATACGAACTTTAGCTGTGAAAACGAGTTTGTTGAGGTTTATGTGGGATAAGTTTAGTTTAATTTTGTATTCTCATTTGACAAAAATGAATAAAGAACAGTTCATAGTAGACTTCTTCGGGAATTTAGTTAGGGAGCTAGAGAAAGAAGTACTAAACTTCCCACTTTTTGACTGGGGGTCCGACTCCACCAAATGGATTAGGCGGAGCTTTTGCTCGGCACTAGCGTATTTTTTCTTATCCATTTCCTATAATTCTAATTTAGTTTGTCGGCTCCACAAACAAAACTTATCTTATTCTAATTTAGATTGTTTGGCTCCAAAACTAAATAGTAGGTAGTACCTACACAAACTTCGATCACTGACATTGACACAGACAACTTTTTAATGCGTTCCGTTTTATGCAATATAACTTAGGAAATATACCGAATTTTACTTTTTTAAACGGTTTGTTGTAATGACAATATTTTTTTAAGTTTAAAAAATAATCTTACGAACTTCAAATTTGTGAAAATCATCAATTATTAGGTGGAAATTACAATAGTTTTCTTAGCGTTTTTAAAAACGCCGTAATGGAACGTAATAAATTGTCTATGCTACGTTCCACTAGACAGTTCGAGTGGTAATTGTTCTATCGTGCCCCAGAATACCAAAAATACGAAACGTTCGAACTTTATAGTAGAAAGGACATCTTCGCATACAAATTACCATACTGAAAAAGTTCTATTGCGTGAGAATTAGGCCCCAGAAGACTTTTCCTATTTAAATTTACTATTTTTATGAAGTTAGATATAATAAAAGAGCAATAAAAATTCATTTGGTAACAAAACATTTTTTTTGGGATGGAATTCCATTATGCTACGGACAATTTTTTTGGGAAAGGCCCATAAATTTATTATTGAAATAAGTATGTATAACGTATACACTACAAAATGTTTTTGTTTTGTTTATATAATTTTTAACGCAAATTTTACTGCGAACAAATTACAAAACACAAATGTTGAAAAAATTTCCACGAGCAGGATTTGAACCTGCACTACAAGTTGTTGGCATTGAATGTGTAAATAGTGTTGAATAATTTCGGCGGGCTGGTTAGAACCACGATAACTCAATTGGGAGAGCACCTAACCCGGTATGTCAGAAGGGTGCAGGTTCAAATCCTGTTCCTGGAATTTTTTTCAACATTTGTGTTTTACTGTACACTACATCTACCTTTTACAAAATAAAAAGAAACAAAAACATATTTTTTACTTCAAATACAACCATTGAACATAACATAACAAGAACTTTCATAATTAATTATTAACATTATTAATAATTAGAGTTAATAATCTTAGATCATATTGATCAACAGAACATACAATGTCTAATTGGTTTCGATAGAAACATCCGGACATTCATTTGCACAAGCTTGCCACTGTCTTTCGACACGTTTCAGGTGTATTATGTTTCTACGTAATCGTTGCCCACTGTTTTCATTTTGCACCTTCCCTTCCTTGTTATCCTTTGTCATGTTTTTCACATACACCTTTTCTCCAACTCGAATGGTGGATTCCGTTGCCTGTTGCTTTCTGTCTGCGTACTCTATCCCTTTCGGTTTCATTTCCGCATCTCTATCCCTTGTATCTACATCTACCTCTGCAAACTCAACATCAACAACTGAAGGCAATTTATCTCTTAGTTGACGTCTGTAAAACAGTTCAGCACGAGATTTCCCTGTAACGGAATAGGGGGTACTGTTATATATAGTCAAGTATTGAAGTAAGTCATCTTGCCAATTCGACTTTTGAATTTGGCTAATTTGCAGTATTTTTAAAATGTATCGGTTCTGCCTTTCAACTTCCCCGTTTTGTTGAGGCCAAATCCCACCACCTTCCTATGGCCATACCAATCTGTTGGTTATAATGGCCGAACCATGGGAGATGCGCGCGGATACTGCGACTGCACTCTACCGCCCGCAATTCTTGACTCCCACTACAAGTTATTTAACTCTTCGTCCATTTGTCCCATCCTTGGGGGAGGCCTTTGTCCAGCAGTGGACGTCTTTTGGCTGAGATGATGATTTGTCCCTGGTCACTCTCCCCCTTCTGGGGCATGACGTTCACTATCACAGGCTTCGCCGACGGGCTTCCAGCTCTACGCCTAGCTCCGTCCAAGCAGCTCGCTCTGGCTTCGGATCTTATGCCACTTGTGCGCGAATTTCAGCAGCCTTTTGTAGTTAGCTTCCGTCGCCACCAAGTCTGTATAGTAGACCGGGCCCGTCTCCGGGCAGCAAATCCCATCCATCATCTCGTCACGCAGGTCGTCATACAATGGGCATTCCCACAAAACGTGGTGACCGTCCTCATCAGCCATACCGCGCTCACACATACTCGACTCGCATAATTTCATCTCGGCAAGCCTCTTCCTAAAACACCTGTGCCCAGTGAGGATCTGCGACGTTTGGTAGTCCGGCACGACTCAGGGTGACCCGAGTCTTACCGCTACGTCCGGGTAGAACCGAAACAGCTCTCTTCCTTTCGACTCTTCCACCCACCTCTTCTGCCACACAGCCACCACCTCGTCCCCCACATCGCGCTTACGCCTGCTCAACTCCTCCTTCGGCAAGGTGCCGCGCGCCTCGTCAATCAACCCCGCGCAGAGTACCTCTAAATCAGCGGGAAGGACTCCAGTGAGAACCGGCAAAGCATCCGTGCTGGTAGATCTGTAAGCCTTCGTCAGCTAAATAAGGGCCGAGCGCTGCGCCCTAAGCACTGCGCTGCGGCAAACGTATAAGCCGACCCGGTGGCTCCAAATCGCCACCGCATACGTAAGAATGGCGACGAAAGTGCCCTGGTAAATAATCCTAAGAGCGGGATAACGGATCCCCCAAGTCGAAGCTGAAACCCGCGACATCTTACAAAAGCACTTCGTCGCCCTCTCACCCGCACGTGAAGCGTGCTGCGCAAACGACATGCTGGAGTCAATGACCACGCCGAGCACTGACCGAGGCGCCGCGGAACTGTATTAGTGGGGGCCGCTTGAATTTTCCCTTTAAAGTCATGGTCATCGACTTAGTCGAGGAGAAGTCAAGCCGGTTACGAGCACCCCAATCGGCTATGAGCTGTAGTACGGCAAGGGCCGCGGCCTCAATGCGCGCTCGAGAATCCGCCTCTATCAGGATAGTCACATCATCCGCATACGCCACCAAAGTAACCCCCCCAGGCAGCGGAAGACACAGCATGTCGTTTCCATAATGTCGGCCCCAAGACAGAGCCCTGAGGGCATCCCATGGTGGAGGTCTTCCACAACGCCTGCTGCCCGACGACCAGTCCGATCCGGCGCCCAGCAAAATAGCTCGTGAGCATACTGTAAATATTCGGTAGGCACCCCCCTCTCTTCGCCTAGACCAGAATCATCGGCCACCAGGCGTTGTCGAAGGCACCCGAGATGTCCAGCAAAATCGCCTGACAATACGTCGAGGACGAGTTGGCTGCCGTGTCACAAATGGTCTTGAGAGCCGACACCGTGGAACGATTTCGCGTAAAACCATGCTGGCTGCAAGAAATACTGCTGGACAAAGAAGGTGCGCAAAGCAACATTATCCTTTGGATGATCTTGCCAAAGATCGGGAGGAGCGTAATTGGACGATACGACTTAGGGTCTGAGAGCGGCCTGTCATTCCCTTTCGGGATCACTATTAGTCTTCCTACCTTCCAAACGTCAGGGAAGACTCCCTCTTCCACGCACTTGGCGAACACACAGTGGAACTCCACCGGTGCCGCCAGCCAAACATTCCTGACGATCCTTGCAAATGCCGTCGATTCCGGAAGCCGTGTTGGGAAGTTCCCTAACTATCCGTCCTACAGACTCGCCGGGTGGAGGAGACGCATCCCGCCCAGAGGGGTGACACAAGGCCATAAGACGAACCTGACGGTGATACGCAGAGTCCTTCGACGAATCGTCATCCAGACAAAGTGCGTTGCCTCCACCAAATTGTGCATGGCCTCCCCAACGCTGGCAGCGTGTGCGGACATGTAGGTGGTGGCGCAAATGACGTTCTGCGGAGGCCTAAGCCTGCCGCACGATACGTCTGACCCCAAGGGTCGGCATTACCCGCCTCCGCGACGCGCCTGAAATAGGCGAGTTGCGTCGCCTCCATCATCTTTTTGTATCCCGCTCTCACAGACCTATCCTTTCGCGCCTTAGCCCGCTGCCATACCCTTCTTGCCACTCCTTGCTTCTGTCTTGCAAAATCTAAATCTTTTGTCCACCACTCATAGCCCTGCGACTTCCGTCCGCCTTTGACACCAAGGGTGTCTCTGGCGGTACGAACCACAATGCTAGAGAAGCGCTCGCATACCTGTGCCGCCGTTTATTAACCGGCAAGTACCCTATTCGTGCGTGGATTCGCCGCCGGAACAGATCCCAGTCCACACCACGGTCCCGGTACGACATCAGCTCTACAATTGGCTCGGCGCACGTTAGCTGCTTACCCCCTTGGATAGTGAAGCTAATCAGCCTGTGGTCGTTGGAGCTGACGTCCTCATGGACTATCAAAGTCAAAGTCAAAGTCAAAGTCAAATATTCTTTATTCAAATAAACTTTAGAAAAGTGCTTTTGAATCGTCCATAATTTTTTTACCTACTACCCATTCAGGACGTCTATTTTTTAGCTGTGGAGAAGAATGAGCGCAAGAAACTCCACAGCTTTAATTCAATATGTAACGACATTTACAAAATTATATGCCGTTACGTTACCAAGTTATACAAGTTTAAAAAACCTTAACAATATTTTGGATTAGAAATAGATTGGAGCCTTTTAAACCCATGCTGTTTTGTCTTCAATGTGTTTCAACACTTTATAATAAGCTTTTTTATAAAGCTTTTCTTTAAAAGCGATTTTAAATTTATTAATATCTAGTTTTTGGATATTTACTTGGAACTTTATTGTAAAAACGTACACACAGGCCTCTAAATGAATTATTTACTTTGTGGAGCCTAGTATTAGGTACTGCTAGTTTGTTTTTATTTCTAGTGTTTACATTGTGAATATCACTGTTTTTAGAAAAAGTTTCAATATTTTTATAAACATACATTAGGTTCTCGTAAATATATTGCGATGCAACTGTCATTATATTAATATCTTTAAATCTCTCCCTAAGAGAATTACTAGCTTTTAGGTTATAAATTGCTCGAATAGCCCGCTTCTGCAGCACAAAGATAGTTTGAATATCGGCAGCATTGCCTCACAGTAAAATGCCGTACGACATTACGCTATGGAAATAACTAAAGTAAACAATTCTAGCTGTTTCAATGTCAGTGATCTGACGAATTTTCATTACTGCATAAGCCGCAGAGCTCAGTCTACTCGACAATTTATCTATATGTAGGCCCCACTGTAGCTTTGCATCCAACGTAATGCCTAGAAACACTGTGGTGTCTACAAGGTCCACATTCTTATCTTTAATTTTTACACTGGTTTTTACCTCCTTAACGTTGGGTAATACAAATCTTATACATTTGGTTTTTTGTTCATTTAATAGCAAATTGTTAACACTAAATGAACTAAATGAAAAGTGAACTATCTTTGAGACAGCATTATTCACATCGTCATCAATCGGCTGTCGTCGTTTCACTTTGAATAAAAGTGAGGTATCATCTGCAAACAATACTATCTCATGTTTGTTTTTTACAAAGTAAGGCAAGTCGTTAATATAAATTAAAAATAAGAAAGGACCAAGAATTGAACCCTGTGGAACTCCCATTGTAACCACCGATCCCGGAGATCTTTTACCGTTAACATCAACCCTCTGAACCCTATCACTCAAATATGAGAAAAGAAGATTTAGTGATGCATCTCTAATTCCATAGTGGTAGAGCTTCCTGACCAGGGTTTCATGTAAAACACAATCAAAGGCCTTGGATAAATCACAAAAAACCCCTAAGGCATCGTGTGAATCCTCCCAGGCATTAAATATTTGAAGTAAAAGTTCAACACCAGCGTCAGTAGTCGAGTGACCCCTAGTGAAACCGTGTTGTCTAGAATGTAAAAGTTTATTTCTAATAAAAATAAACTTGAATTTGGTCTAGAGTTATCTTTTCAAATATTTTACTAAATGTAAGTAACACAGAAGTTGGTCTAAAGTTAGAGGGGTCACATGTGCTACCTGATTTGAATAATGGGATTACTTTACTGTGCTTCATTAGGTCAGGAAAAACACCACAGTCAATGCATTCATTAAATATGCAAGCTAAAACTGGAGCTATTGTCTCAATAACGGATTTAGTGACGTCGACGGAATTACCCCACAGATCAGCAGTCTTCTTTTTATTAAAAGTATTAAAAGTTTTAATTATATCTCTAAAATAAATTTTTTGAAAACTAAAATAGTTTTCACTAGGTTTGACATTTTGCTTTAGAACCGCTTCAGCTACAGTGGGGGAGGAGTCCAAAGCCTTTGTAGTTGAAACTGGAATATCAGTAAAAAACTGGCCACAATGACTGATCATGACTCTGAAGTCCAGTTGATTAATAATGAGTTTAGACAGTGGTACTAGATCGGTATATATGTTATCAATACAAGTGGCCGAAGTGGCAGTTATTCTAGTTGGCTCCAAAAATAAATTATTCAAATTATACGATTGAAATATATTTTTAATTTTGATAGAACCTGTATACTTTTCTAACAAATTAATATTAAAATCACTGCAAATAACTATCTTTTTACCTACATTGCGGATTTTATATAATGCTTCATCCATTACTTTTTCAAAATAATCATACATTGCTGACGGAGGCCTGTATACACTTAATACAACAAGTCGCTCCAGCTCCACACAAGCTATTTCTATTGTTCGCTCAACCGAGAGGCTCACTATGTCTTTTCGTTCCTTTAATTTTAATTTCTTATTAACTATAATTAAGGAGCCACCATGAATTGAATTTACTCGACTGAACGAACTACCTACCAAATGATTATTAAAATTGAACATGAACTGATGATCTTTAAGCCAGTGTTCAGTAATACATAAAATATCAATTTTATTATCGTTCATGAACAATTCAATCTCCAGATCTTTGCCCGTCATCCCTTGAATGTTCTGGTGAACTATATTAATCGAGTGAACATTTTTAATAATTGTAGGTTGGGACGGGTTTTTCTTAGAATGAATTTTACAATTTAAAATATTACCAAACATTTTGCAAGAGAATTCCTCTTTTGTCTTATGATTTAATTTAAATTATTGATTGGAATGTCATTAGAAACACTACTGACATTTATGTCTATTAAACATTGCTCAATATAACGTGTCTCGTTAATCACTCGACATTGGCGGAATTATGTGTGTTGGAAAGACACTCCAGAAGCAATAACACAAGAAAAAGGAGCAACTTGTTTAGCCAAGTTTTTGGCTGAGATGTGTATAAAATATGATAGCGATGAAGCTATTTGTCGCTTGAAATACATTGGCAGATAATAACTATCTTTTGTCAAATAAAAATTACTAACATAATTGTTAGTGTCAATTAAATGCAAATTTTCATTGTTGCAAAATGTATGTAATGTCAAATTAAGCTTATATCTAGTAGTATTTTCCTCCTGTGGCATGCTATTACAATAGGGTAAAGTAAACAGTATAATTTTCCCTAAATTTGAATTATTTAACTTATTTAAACTCTTAATCAAACTTGATTTGTTCAATTTACCCCTATATCCAACAAAAATTAATACAGAACTATTAGGTTTATATTTATAATCAATATCCACTCGCTCCACTCCTATCCACTCGCCAATCCCTACCCCTGGTGTCGTTAGAGTCAGATCAATGTTCGACTCCCCGTTAGCCGTGTAAAAAGTCGCCGGCTGCCCGCTCCTGTTCGCAATACAGAGGTTCTGACTAAGGATAAAAGCCTCCATACTCCTTTTTCGGTGGTCTACGACCTGGCCTCTGCCAGTGTACTGGCTCCTACCACAATACCACTCAGGCGAGTGAGCGTTGGTATCCACCCCGATGATTAACCTACTCCCACATAGGGCGTCCAGTACTGCATCTAGGTGGGCCAGGTGGGCATCAATTTCCTCAGAGTATTGGAAGTAAGCAGATATGAGATATGCATCTAAGGCCGGTACGTGAGCAATAGCACAATGAGTTGTTGATAGATGGCCCAGGAAGGCCAATGTCTGCTCCGTCGTAACTACCAAAATACCCGCCTTCGATCCCGGCGCAAACTCCAGCAAGTGTGATCCTCCAGCCACCGATGACGATGACGCGAGCTCGGTCGTGGAGTATTGTTCTTGGAGTAGAACGATGCCCAGACCCAGCTCGCCGGCAATGGCAGGAAGTTCCAGAGTTGCCAGTTGAGCGCCCGCTGCATTCAGTTGCCCTAGTTTCTTACCCTCCATATTGGGTAGTTGCAACCGCCCTCACCTCCGCATACTGCGTCGCAGGGCACTCCTTTGCCATTGTGGCATGTGACGCCGCACCCGCCTTACCGAAGCGCTTACATGTAGCGCAATAAGCCGCAACTGCACTGCAGTCCTTCTTTTTGTGGTCCACCTCACCACAGCGACCACAGACCTCCTCCTTGCATCGTCAGTATTTCTCCGGGTGCCCATACTGTTGGCACCGGCGGCAGCACCTAATCTCTATGTAGTCTTGTGGCTCTATCACCTCCCAGCCAACATAAAGGCGCCGCTCGCTGACCAGCGTCTCCCGCATGCGGCCGGTGCACGATCGCACAACTGTCGTCTTGGTAGTTCCCCTCCACGACTTCTTGAAGGCTAGCTCAACTTCGCTTTTCAGAGCCTCCACGCTATATCTCCCATCAAAGTTCTGTTTCGCTAGGCTCTTAATAAGAGCGTCGAATTGAATGTCCTCGTAGAGCCCCTAAAGGCCACAAGGGGACGCCGCTCCTTGGGTTCAGTCATCCTGAGGGTAGCTGGCAGGGTCCCTCTCAGTCTGCTAGCCGCCTCTTTGGAGGTGGTCTGCACCACCATCCCCGCATTGCCTACCTTACGGATATTGTCTATCTGCACGTTGATAGACCTTGGGTCTACTGCCGCCTTCAGCAACTTTTTAGTATCCTCAGCCGAGGTCACTCCCTCCTCTGTAGGGTAGACTGCTATCATCGGGCCGGAGGCCACCGGGATCCGAACGGCCTTGCTGCCCCTGGGCACCCGTAGAGCCGACGCATATGACGGAATACTCTCCTTCCTGGGAGCCGCCGTGACCGTAGCCTGCCCTCCTGAGCGCAAGGAGCTCACCTCTAAAATTAATTCGGCGCACCGCTGCTTTGCCCTTGCAGCGTCGACCTCCACCTCTGCTGCCCTCACCTCCATGGCAGCAACCAGCGACAAGATGTCCTGCCCGAATTCACTAACGGTGGCCACATCTGCCTTATTCAGCTTGCTTGGCGGGGCGCTCGTGATCTGGCAGATTCCCTTGACAGCCTTATTAATCTGCGCCAGCACCTCCAGCTGAGACATTAATGAGAGCTCCAAATCTTCCGTATCTTGTACTGGGAGCGCCGCCACCTCCTCCTGCGGACCCCTCGCCGCCTCGCTGCGCTTCGCCACCTGTGGGGTGGACAAGATGCCCGCCACAGGCGGAGTAGCTAGTCCGCCTCGTGCTCCTGCCACAGCCGCCGGTGCCCGCCTCACGGACGCCGGTTTAGCCCTCTGCGTAATAGTCTGGTCATCGGGGGATGGGGGCCCCCGCTTGCCCGCCTGTACACGCGCCTGTGACGGCGGAGTCCTGCTCAAGGATGGCCTCGGAGCAAACGCACTAGCATCTTCATCGTCGGCCATCCTGCCCAGCCACTACGTACACACACGACTTACGCAGAAGTCGGAGCGATTCAAATGCAAAGAAAATAAATAAAATAAAAAGTCCTAAAAAGTTTCAGTGTCCAATGCTAACAGTCTATAAGGTGATGCGTGCAACGGAACGCACTATGGCGGCCGCTATCGCTGTCATTAACGCCACTGTCAAAACGTCAACGTCAGATGTCAACGTCACACGTCGGTGTCACCTGTCAGCTTCCGCACCGCGTGTTTTTACTCCCACCCGCGCAAAAACATCACGCGGTTTAGAGGTTACAACCTCTACTGCCTAGATCACAAAAAGTGTACTCTAGATACACTAAAACTATAGACACTTATAATTATAGTGTACTCACGCTGTCCAAGCAACCACCGTGTCTGTATCACCACACAACTTAAAACTATAAGCGTCCCAATCGCAATACAGTTCACTCTGGTAAGGCACTAATAAATTCACTAGTTTAGGCACTAATTCGTGTCCTAAAGCACTAGATCGTGAAAGTTCACGTTTCCGCTTTCGAAAGGATGAGGAAGCAAAAAGAAAATTCGCGAAAAACGCAGAATTAACGATTTCCCGAATATTGATCAACATAACATATAATGTCTATTCATTCATCCGGACTTTCATTTGCACAAACTAACCACTGTCCTTCGACACGCTTCAGGTGTATTATGTTTTTACGTAACCGTTGCCTACTGTTTTCATTTTGCACCTTTCCTTCCTTGTTATCCTTTGTAATGTTTTTCAGATACGCCTTTTCTCCAACTCGAATGGTGGATTCCGTTGCCTTTCGTTTTCTGTTTGCGTACTCTTTTCCTTTTGGTTTCATTTCCGCATCTCTATTCCTTGTAACTAAATCTACCTCTGCAAACTTTACGTCAACAACTGAAGGCATTTTATCTTTTAGTCTGTAAAAAAGTTCAGCAGGAGATTTCCCTGTAACGGAATGGAATGTTATACATAGTCAAGTATTAAAGTAAGTCATCTTGCCAATTCGACTTTTGAATTTGGCTAATTCGAAATATTTTTAAAATGTATCGGTTCTGCCTTTCAACTTCCCCGTTTTGTTGAGGCCAGTAGGGAATACTATGGAACAAAAGTATACCGAAGTCATTACAAAAATTTACAAATGCTGCACTGGTAAACTGTCGGCCATTATCAGCCGTGAAAATATACTGGCACACCTAATCGTGAAAATATTTCTTTTAATGTATTTATTGTGTACTAGCTGTTGCCCGCGACTTCGTCCGCGTGAGCTAAAGGCTGTAGTCTGTACAGTTTAATTTTTATGTAGGTATCTATTTAAGCTTATTAGGGTATAATAAAATTATATGCATCGGGATTTTAGAAAATTGACATTGTATTTACCGACATACGTACATCTACTCACTCTTAATATCCTTTCAGCTGGGAATGCTGAGATAGACAAATACAATCGATCTCCATTTAGTGTGGTTCTGGCATACTTCCTGTGTCTCCTTTACGTCCATCATTATTTTTCATACATTATCTCTTATTCTTTCGACTATCATCTCTGCCATGTACATACATATATTCAGTTTGAAGCACAGAATCGTCCCGTTCATACAGATTCTCACTCAGTTTCCCGTTTCAATTATCCCTCCACATACATTCAGTATACAACACCGTTTCTCGATGGGTTGCGCGTATTTGCTACGTCATACAAACCTGAAATGGGTTTACTGACGCTTAATTATATTTAATAGAATTGGTATTTTACAGCTCAGGTACTCGTCCGGAGTCGTCCTAGGCACTGGTGTATCTTAGCTAAGATGTGATCCAACCACGGACTTCAAAATTTTTTTTTGCCTTGTCCACCGAAGCTGGATTTCGAGTAGCAGGTAACGGTCCAGGATTATTGGTTGTCGGCCAGAAGGCACAAAAAACTATTTACCAACTATGTTCTTATTCGTAGATACAAAATATCAATAAATTGAGAACTGTAATGAATTATATTATTGTCTATTAGATAATACAGTATAGTATTTTATGTTACATACTTGCGATAAATTTGAACTTCTTCGTGGCATCTTGTTAGGTACTTAGGTAGCTTTTTAGAGGTAGATCACAGGACACAGAAAGAAGTTACCTCTAATAAAAAAAAAACTGAAGTCCGTGCCTCTAATACAGTTGTACCCTGCAAATTTAAACATTTTTCAACTCTGATACCAGAGGTAGCTATCGTCTTATGCGATAAAAGAATGGAAAAAAATATTTTTCTGTAATCTAGAAGTATGTACAAAATTCATTCTTTATAAGTTTTATGATATTAAAATTGTTATGATACTTACTTACCTACATTGTATCATTGAACACAGATTTATCCTATAAATATGTTAAGAAACCAAAGTAAGAAACCGCTTACATGTAAAATAAGTACTGAAATAAGTGTTTAACTTACCTGCATCAAATGTTTCATAAAACTTTTACACATTGAATAAATCTTATTTGAAAATTAATAAGAACTGAATAAGTACTGAAATATTAAACGTACCTGCATAAAATGTTTTAAAAAACTTTTACACAATGAATAATTAATATAATTAGAAAATTATTAACATAATAAAAATAGGTACTTAATGCATTGCAAAATATCAAAATTTCCTTCTGTTCGTTTCAAAATTTGAGCGCCAATTTTTTTTTAAATTTTCATGTTCTCGCGTTTTTTTACCAAATACATTAAAAAAAATAACATTAAGTATTTTGGGCAACGACCCAAAGGTTTAAACAGCCAAGCTATGTAATTCAAGATATCTTCTATGTGCAATATTTAAAAAAATAGAGACATGATTTTGGGCAATGATATAAAGTTTTATACAGCCAAATTTAATGAGTTGGTAACATTTCTATGCATAACTAAAAAAAGAGACATTATTTTGGGCAACGACACAGAGGTTTAAACCGCCAAATATAGGTAATGTTTTAACTTTTAACATTTCTGTGTATTAGAAAACTGCAATAAGCGCCGCGCGCAGGCGCGACTAAATAGCCATATTATTATTGGTTATTTTGGAAAATGAAACAAAAGGTGTACCTATGTACAGCCAAGTTTAATGATGTGCGTGATTTCGAGCTTGTTTTTATTTTCCGTCGCTTTACTACTGCGGTGCTAATGTTTGCTTAGGTGCCTCACAGATTTATAAAGGGTACCTTAGAGAGTAACAAAACTTTTCTAAAATAATAACTCAACAAACGTATCTAACAGTTGGTCGCGTAAATACGTATATCAAAATTTGTTTAACATTTTTCGATTTGTATGTTATTCTCCGAAATTTTCTAAGCATTTTGGTGATAACCGCATCAAAATCGGTATTCTCATGGCAACAACTATCAATGACAGGCTCAAAAGGGCAAAGAACCCAGAGCCGTAAAACACGATAGCAATAGAGAGCCAGAGCCTCAAATGCCAGAGCCGTAAAACTCATTAAAAAAAATTCCCCTATGTTACATAATAAACAACAGTTGCCAAGCAACCAAGGATTAAATCCCGGCTTAGACCAAATCAAAATTTAACAATTTTCGAGTATTTATGTAGCCTATGTTATTCTCCGGAATTTTCTTAGCATTTCGGTAAAACCGGATCAAAATCCGTTCAGTAGTTCTCGAGTTTATCGTGTTCAAACAAACAAATAAACAAACAAACAATTTCTTTTTAAACTATTCTATCGTGTTCCGTAAGTGATTTTAAAGTATTTTTTTTTATATCTTGCAATTACAGATTTTTTTATCCCTACGTTCTTATTATACAAGGTGTCTCATTTAAATCGGTCAGTATGGGAAAGTCTGAAACTACAAGACATACGAAGATGTATTCTTAGGAACCATGTTATCGATTTTAATAAGAAGAAAAACTGGATTCATACATTTAAAAAAAACCTGTACTCAGCTCGGGAATCGAACTCAGTTGTTTGAAAAAAATAAACTTACACTATTTCTATTTAGATATCGATTGTGTAGGTCTTAAGCAGTAAATTGCTCTTTGAATAATGATGTCTAAAATGAATAAAATGCATTGTTTTCACATACTTTTATTTATTTTCGAAGGTGTTCGAAGTGACCACCGTTTTTTAAATACAATATTCAACACGTTTAGGTAACGATCTTACAATTACAAAACCAGCAAAGAGGTACAAACAACCATAGAGACAATTTTACATGCCTGAACTTGTTGAATGTAACGGTGGTCACTTCGAACACCTACTAAAATAAATTAAAGTACGTGAAAACAATGCATTTTATTCATTTTAGACATCATGTTTCAAAGAGCTATTTACTGCTTAAGACCTACACAATCGATATCTAAATAGAAATACTATAAATTATTTTTTTATAAAACAACCGGGTTCGATTCCCGAGCTGAGTACAGGTTTTCATTAAATGTATGAATGCAGTTTTTCTTCTTATTAAAATCGATGACATGGTTCCTAAGGACAGATCTTCGTATGTCTTATAGTTTCAGACTTTCCCATACTGACCGATTTAAATGAGACACCCTGTATTTTTCGAGTATTTATGTAGCCTATATTTTTCTCCGGATTTTTCTTAGCATTTTGGTGAAAACCGGATCAAAATCCGTTCAGTAGCTCTCGAGTTTATCGACTTCAAACAAACAAACAAACAAACAAACAAACAAACAATTTTTTTTTAAAACTATTCTATCGTGATCCGTAAGTGATTTTAAGGCAACCTGTGTAGTTTTTTTTTATATCTTGCAATTACAGATTTTTTTATCCCTACGTTCTTATTATATGTATAGATATAGAATCTGTGGTTTTAGTAATTTTTACTTCTTTAGAACGACTATAATAGTCTATGATTACAAAAAGATAATGACCACTCGGTAATGGTCCAAGAAAATCAACGGCAACGTGAATCCAGGGTTGACTTGCTAGTTGCGTCTGCGCATAGGATTGGGAGGATTTGGTGCAGACACCAGACCTTTACAAGCTTTAACATAACGTTCTGCATCTGTATCAATTTTGCAGAAAATGGAACGCACTATTTGTTCAACTACCCTCATGTATAAGTTATTATTACTCCAAGTTTACTTTTTGATTTGCTTGGTTCGTTTGTAATCAATTGTCGAAAGACAATGTGTTGAAAAGTATTTTTATAAACCTTTCTTTTGAATGTCTAGGGTACCTCCTCACATGACACGAACAGTTTGGTGCAGCGGTAGTGAACCCTACTATTGCGCCAAAGGTCCTGGGTTCGAATCCCACTTAAATAGTTAATGTGATTTGTTTGTTTTATTATAGATATAAAGTAACGTTGACCTACTGCAAAGAGTCAAAAAACACTACCACTTTTCCCAGCGTAAGCCAATTGAAGCTGGCTCGCCATCAGTCTAAAGTCTCCATTGATGGTATTTGTGACATGATTTTGTGACTACCTGAAAATTTGCATTTTTGTAGGTACTTACCGTTCTAATTTTCATAGAACTACCTCTCGGGTTTTATAGGTACTGTTCCGATTTTCATCGAACTACCTTTTGACCTTTTTTTATTGTCTTAGTATTATTCATTACTGACAAAAAAAAGGATTTAGGTAACAGTCATCCAAACTACCTCTGTCTGATATTTAGTATAAAAAGGTCATACAGGTACCATTTGATTCGGCAAACTACCTTTGCCATTCAAATTTAACCTCAATTGTTGTCAAAATATTAATAAATTATAATAAATTGAGTCCTCATCATAGTTAAATACCGATACTTACAAACACCTCGACCCAAAGCAAATATCTGTTTCATGAACAAACATTTATGTTAGTACGGAAGTTGAAGCCTCAACATCGCATCCCAAACTTAAATCACTGTGCTATGGAATTGTAATATATATTTTTTGTATTTGCTGATTCTAAAATTGTTAAACTAAGGTTGTAAGATAGAATTTTACTAGACAAAAAAAGATATTTTATCTTGGGAATTGATACCCAATGTCAACAATCATAATGATCAACGTTTAAATAATCAACGACCTAATAGCAGCAACTTAAAAGACCAACCAACGATTCAAAAGATCGACAGATCAAAACATCAACAGTTTAAAACAGTTCATTTGATAAACAGGCAAAATGACAACAATTTAGGTATAATATAAATTGTTTTGATTAACACATTTTTCACTAAGTTAGTATTAATCATAGTAACCCATTAATAATAATATATCATAGTAATAATTATACCAATATTGTTTCTTATGATTATTACATTTTATTAATATTGTTTTTTTCATCATCATCATCATCATCATCATCATCATCATCATCATCATCATCAGCCTACACACGTCCACTGCTAGACATAGGCCTCTTTTTTCAACGTTTGTAAGTAAATACCTAATACCTACTTTATTAGGTATCAAACTTTTCAGTTCATTGGATTTTATTATCATTATTATTTATTTTATTAAATTTGAGTGAGATGTGAGATATTTAAAAATATAAATAAATATCAATTGAAAATTGGTTTTAAATATGAACATCATCATCTTTTAGGTAGCTTTCTTGTTAAGGCACTTATTATTATTCCTTTATCTTGTAACTATATATAGCATTGTGAATGCAACAATTAACATAATAAAATTCTAAGGTTGTTTTGAGCTATATTCAAATTATACTACTATAAATAATCAAGCAACATTGTTTACGTTACGAATATAATAGCCGCTTGCGCATCGACGCCTGGCGGGCGGCACCCGCCAAAATAAGACGGTTTAAAATCATATTATTCCACTAACAAATGTATATGATTAAATGATTTTATTTGTATATTGACAACAAATAAGGCATTTGTTGATACTTTTAGTGTAGGAACACACTATGCCGAAATTACGCGACCGAAGTTCCGCGGCTGATTTTACGTTCCGACGTATTCGGCTGATATGACACACCATAAGTGACGAACTTACGCCCCGTCCCCGGATCTTCGTATAAAATAAAGAAACTGTAAATAGCACCTACAGCATAAGACGACATGCCTCAGATGAGACTCGAACCTGTGATAGGTTCGAGTCTCATCTGAGGCATGTCGTCTCGCAATACGCCAGACAGCTCTTTTAACTGAGCTACCGAAACAACACCGAAACGAATAGAAAAAGAGCTCGGTGGTCAAGTAGTGCTTGGTTCTAAGGAGGTCCGGGATTCAATTTCATGCAAAGTGTGTTTCAGAATTTTCGATGCATAGCCTGGGGCTTTGATCACCAACCCGCTACAGGATTTATAGAATAATTACTTTACTTTTAATTATAAAGCGTTGTGAATGCAATACCTATAACAATATGTTTCAACGGTGACTATTCCCAAATAGTTGATTGCAAAAGTATTAAAATAAAGATAAGATAAATACACTTTATTATACACCAAACATAAAACATTTGACAATAAAACTATATAAAAATACATGTACAAAGGGCGGTCTTAACACTAAGAGTGATCTCTTCCACACAACCTTTGGATAGAAAAAAATATTTAAGTTTGAAGTGGGCTTAAATAATTATAGTATAACTAACAGCACAGCAATAAATAAATATAAATAATCACACACACATCACCAGCTCATATTTTGATGTCCCCACTGCTGGGGCACGAGCCTTCCCTATGGATGGATAGGGAGAACGGGCCAAAAACCACCACGCGGGCCCAGTGCGGATTGGTAGTTGTTAACGACTGCTAATGCAGCCGTAACCAACGGCTTTACGTGCCTTCTGAAAAACGGAGGAGCTCGAGATGATAAATTTTTGGTCACCCATCCGATGACCTTTGCGAAAGTTGCTTAACCTCAGCACTCGCAGACCGGGGCGGCCGCGATAACCACTGCGCCTCGAATATAAATAATAATAAATACTAATTCAAAATAGCGAAAGAAGTTTCTATTGGTATCCTATTCATAATCTAAGGGCGGCTTGCATAACGTTTTTAAATATAGGTAACTTAAATACAACTTAAATCAATTTAGGCCTTTAAACAAGACAAGCGTCTTGCACAACCAAAATTATGTTGTTAATTGTGTTTAGAGATCTGTCAATCTGTCTTACAGCGGGTGGGGTTGCTCACCCTCCGCGCCTCCGGGCTCATAAACCACTCTAGCGCAGGGCAGACTAGTACCACGTGAAGTCGAGGGTAGACTAATTTCGATTACCTATGTGGCTAATTTAATTTTCTGATAATTTACCTCACGGTGAATTATGAGAAATGTCAAAACGCACAATGGCGGTTGATTAGATTTTTAAACATTGTCAATTTAGCAGTGCTCACCATGTGGCATTTACATATATCTACTCTGTGGCAGTGTTGCCAACTTAGCTTTAGTTATTGTTCTGAATGTTAACTTAGCACGGTTGCCTTCAAAGCGTTTAATTTAATTTTGAAAAGTTGGCTACAGGGAGCTGTCAATCACTATCAGAATGCGCGGCTTACGTCAATCCCATACATTTTATTATTTTCGAACTTCGCCATCGTTTTCTTAATGTTACTTTGCATGATAAATTTCAATAAATTATTGTGAGAGTCCTACTTGACTCCTGGCAATAAAAATTCATGTACTTGTTTCTAATTTTGAGTTCATCATCATCATCATCATCAGCCTATTCCACTAGTCCACTGCTGGACATAGGCCTCTCCAAGTGCACGCCACCGAACACGAATTCATTAAGCAAAAAAGAAACTACCTCAAAATTCGTTGTCAACGATGGGAGTGCTGAGCCTATGCAAATACTTTACTGCAAATATGTAGCTATAGACTGGTACCTACCTACTTAATTTAAATTTTAAAATTATTCATTTTTAAAACAAAGTTAGCTTATTTATTGAAAACTGTGGCGGCCTGCGATCGCCACATAATTTCTTATCCTCACGTTTGGTTAAAGAGTCTGTAAACGCATTCCTAATCGCGTGTAGATCTGATTAAGATAAGACACGGCATCCTCCCTCCAACATCTACACAGTTTATATTGTATAAGCTTGGTATAACGTGATAAAAAAATGTGAGTTTAAATAGGTATTATAGGATGTTGAGAGGAATTTTATACATTTTACAACGAAACAGCTCTCATTAGCAGCATTCAGCAAGCCAGCCAGCCTCAGGTTCCATTGCAGCAACGTATCGCTTCCTGGTTTCTCGGCATCACGCGACGACGGCCAAAAAGTACCGTCGCATTCCTCCACACGTACTCCATTCTCGACTCACCGTAGACTGGAGAACGCTCGTCTTGTCAACGAAGACTTGAGCACGCTCATCACGACTTACCGTAGATTAAAGCATTACTGGCATTTGCAAGCGGAAAACGCAAAAGAAGCTGAAGACCTAAACGATTTTTTTTCCTTTTCTAGAGGGGGAGTACTGTGGCGGCCCGCGATCGCAACATAATTTCTTATCCTCACGTATGGTTAAAGAGTTTGTAAACGCATTCCTAATCGCGTGTAGATCTGATTAAGATAAGACACAGCATCCTCCCTCAAGCATCTACACAGTTACATTGTTTAAATAGTCTTGTAAGGTTTAGACACAGAGTAGATAGGATATTTACTCATGTGGTTTAGATAATAAGTCAGTCACAATGTAGTCACTGTAAATATACAACATCACATCTTTATGTGACGACTGCGTCTCTTTAGACGCAGTCGTTATTTACCATCGCCATGGAACCCTCCATTATGACAACCACACATACCCTGGACATGCGGGAACAAAAATCATTAATGTTATTTGTTTGACAGCAGACACATTTCCTTATATATTTTTTTTCGGTCGTGTACCCTAATTTTTTTTGTAACTTTCAACCGAAACATGTATAAAACGTGGAACGAAACGCAAGATCTATATTACCGACGACGCGCTAATTGTGATAAGTTAAACAAGCCTAGACAGATATGTGCAAGTCAACCTTAATTTTATGTTTAAAATAAACGCATTTAAAAACTTAAATGACTTTAGCTAATTAGTGTTTAAACGAAACATTATGCAAGCCGCCCTAAGTCTATTCCTATATTACGCTGTATAATAAGTAATTTTACGCTGTCGCCTAATCACGTCGATCGCGCGATATCTTTCCCATTTTAAGACTCGAGATTGATCCCGTTAAATTAGATCGCGTTTGCATTTCTTATTAAGATATACGTATATTCGCTATTTAGTGCACCCGATTGTAAGGATGGTGCTAATTGCAAAGTGTTTATCATACTAATATTATAAATGCGAAAGCTTGTGTGTATGTTCGTATATTTGTTGTTGCTTCTTCACGCTGCAACGGATGGATGGATTTAGATGAAATTCGGCATACAGATAGTTTATAACCTGGATTAACATATATGATACTTTATATCCAGATGTTACCACGGGAATTAAACTCATACCTTTTCTCTATATTTGGTTCCACAATTTACTTAGGTCTTGGATTTGATGTTTGGAATAGAACCTATTTGGTAGTTTTTAATACTTTTTTATTGAAATGTTGACATTGTTTTTATTCAACAGATTTACACTACTTAGGTCTTAGATTTCGTTTATTGATTCGATTATTTGGCTACGTTTTCTGACTTCGATTTGCTTCTGATATTTTGGTTGTATGTTGTTTGTTTTGGTTGACGATATGAAAAAACATCACACTATAATATTATAAATGCGAAAGTTTGTGTGTATGTCTGTTTATTTGTTCCTTCTCCACACTGCAACGGATGGATGGATTTGGATGAAATTCGGCATACAGATAGTTTACCTGGATTAACACAGGATAGTTTTTATCTCGATATTCCCACGGGAATCACACTATAAATATACTAAAAACAACAATTTAATTAATAATTAAATTCCAGTACAAAATGATTTGTTTGTTTGGTTGTCATGGAAACCATAGAGAATTTAATCACTTGATGGAAACTGTCAAAGCGGTACCAAGTCTGCCGGGTCCACAGTCGCCTATAAAGTCGTCTTGAAGCTCTTGAAGTGATATTTCGAAAGCGCGTAAGTAGCATCGGCAAATACCGCGTAACCTATACTTGAAATTGGATAAAGCTTTTGCTCGCGGCTTTGCTTACGTAGGCTACACGACTTGTGATTGCTTATAATAAACGCCAAACTTATCAAAGGTACCTAAGTATCGGAATCAGAAAACTTGCAGAAAACGGATGATTTTTTTATATGCAGCTGCAATACCGCTCTTCCTATCTCAGCTATCTTATAGAACTTAGCATATCTCCCGGGACTTATATAAGTAGAAATTTGAAAGTTAAAAATGTAGGTAGGTGGAAAAAAGTGACTATGTCAGTGACCACTAGACAGTGGTTAGACCTCAGAACAATAACTGAAGCTATAGAAGGATGGCTAAAATAAAAATCATGCAACTATGTTTAGTTCCGTTCTATCTTATGGCTAGAAAAGGAGGTTGGAGTGCGACAAATGGTTGACACTTAGTTTTTATTTTTTGTATTGTTATGTCAAACGGTCATCAGATAATCGGTGATCAAAAAAAATCTTTGAGTGCTTTATAAAGTCACTCACTACATTACCTCAAATATGACGTCACAAATCTGGTGACACCTTCGAAATATAAAATAACGAAAGAAAAGGGACAATCGATCTCTTTCCAATACATCATTTAGGTTCATTAGTTAAAATAGTACGAACTGATGAATGAGTGTTGCTATTTTAGTCCGGTTTCTATAGCTTTAGTTATTATTCTGAGGGTTAGACGATCGATTTCAGATCCAGAGAGTTTAGATCCGAGAGCGGGGAGTAAATTTTATTGTAATCTGTAATAAATTGTAATTTGACTCCCTTATGGGATGAATTCTATACAATCCATTTTTAGTAGCTGGTTACGGTATAAAATTAATCTACTGTCCAAATGTCTTCTAATTAGCTTTAGCGGTTTCGGCTCGGCGGCGTTGATGAACAGTCAGTCAGGACAAGTCATTATAAAATATGTACGAGTATATACGAGTAAATTTTTATTGAAAATAACTTCATTATTATTTATATGCAGGAGTCAAAACGATTGATATGTTGTTGGTTAGTTGGTACTTATAACTACCGAGGAATTAATTGAACGTCAACAGTTTATTCTTCGTACTAAGGAATTTAGTGTTTTACACTTACGCGCTTTTGAACTATCCCCAACACGATCGAAAGTCGTGTATAAAGAAGGTATGATACCTTTTTACTAATTAGTTTGCGTTAATCCCCGTTTAAACTTGTTTAATTATGGAACACGAAAGTTTAAAAGTGTATATCCCCAACAATTTGTATCTTTGAATTTCATGCGAAGTACCTAAGCTAGGTGTTTGATCGTCGTGTGTTGATATGGAATATTAAACTTATAGCAAAAAAAAAATAAACAAAATAAAGGTGCGCTTTTTTTGTTCCACAAAAGGGATGAGGTTAACCTTTATCTCACATAGTGACAAAGTAAGTGACGACAACCCGAATCCTCAAATACTGAGCAGCTGGCTACCTTATCTCTAACTGTCGGAACATAACAATGCTACCAAAATTGTTGTTATGGCGTCAGATAAGGCAGATAAGATGGTGGTAGCCGCCCAGGTGCTTTAAAAAGGAACTTTACCACCAACCACACCGAGTACAACAATCGGAAACCCGAGACATCTGACTGACCCCACAGTTAAACCACATGACCACGCAGAAGGGCATAATTTCTATACCGCAGCTATTTTTAAGTTATAAATAAACCCCTTTATTGAGTACCTACATAAAAATATTTAATCACTTCTACCCTTACTTCTGTCCGATAGTAATTGAATGAGTGCCGACTATCGATCTTCTTTTTGCTTTCATTCACATAGTTAGGTTTTAAAAATGCATTACTCTACTTTTGCAGCAGTTTAAGTGAACCCAATCTCGTTGAGTAAACGCACACTCAAATTTTACGAGCATATAAAGTAACCCCATTATCTAATTTATAGCTAAATATTTATATATAATTAACGTTTCTTACATTAGTAAATGTTCACAACATACAATTTCGTTAGTTCCGTGAAAGTGTCATATTATTAGGTCTGATAAAATCACATTGCGACATTGTGTTGGTAGATCAAGGGTCGGTGGTCCGGACCGAGGGTAGAACAAACGAAATCACATTGCGACATTGTGTTGGTAGATCAAGGGTCGGTGGTCCGGACCGAGGGTAGAACAAACGAAATCACATTGCGACATTGTGTTGGTAGATCAAGGGTCGGTGGTCCGGACCGAGGGTAGAACAAACGAAATCACATTGCGACATTGTGTTGGTAGATCAAGGGTCGGTGGTCCGGACCGAGGGTAGAACAAACGAAATCACATTGCGACATTGTGTTGGTAGATCAAGGGTCGGTGGTCCGGACCGAGGGTAGAACAAACGAAATCACATTGCGACATTGTGTTGGTAGATCAAGGGTCGGTGGTCCGGACCGAGGGTAGAACAAACGAAATCACATTGCGACATTGTGTTGGTAGATCAAGGGTCGGTGGTCCGGACCGAAGGTAGATCAAGGGTCGGTGGTCCGGACCGAAGGTAGATCAAGGGTCGGTGGTCCGGACCGAAGGTAGAACAAACGAAGTGCCTTGTATATTGCGTAGGAGTACCGAGCAGGCACTATATTTTACACCCAATTTCAGGCACGAGATTTTCATAGCGGGAAATTGCATTTTCCTCAAGGGAACCTTCTTATATCTGTTACGAATATGCACAAACGGTGCGTGAGGCACGTTGGAACGGAACATTTATTTTATTTTTGAAAAGACTTTTTCTGTCTTCATTGTGATATAGACGGAATTGTGAGACTGAATCTTATGAAAATATACATAAATGAATAAAGTTTCTAGCACTAATTAAGATCAAGATTTAAACCATTGAAAACCGTTCACGCGCTTTTCCGAAAATATCGCAAGTTTGCTTAATCACCGCACTTGGCTGGTAAGGACTGCGTAAACCGCACTAGCTAGGAAACCGACCTTGTAAGTACACCACAACAGCTAGGACACCAAGCTAGTAAAGAAACCGAGCTAGTAAGGTCACCATGCTATCTGGAAAACCGCGCTAACAAGGACACCCGAGCTAGCAAGGACATCACGCTATCTGGGATACCGTGCTAGTAAAGACACTGAACGTGTAAGGACACCACTCTAGCTAGGACACCGAGCTAGCAAGGACACCACGCTAGCTGGGACACCGCGCTAGTAAAGACACTGAACGTGTAAGGACACCACTCTAGCTAGGACACAGAGCTAGCAACGACACCACGCTATCTGGGACACTGCGCTAGTAAAGGCACTGAACATGTAAGGACACCACTCTAGCTAGGACACCGAACTAGCAAGGACACCACGCTATTTGGGACACCGTGCTAGTAAAGACACTGAACGTGTAAGGACACCACTCTAGCTAGGACACCGAACTAGCAAGGACACAACGCTATCTGGGACACCGCACTAGTAAAGGCACTGAACTGGTAGGGACACCACTCTAGCTAGGACACCGAGCTAGCAAGGACACCACGCTATCTGGGACACCGCGCTAGTAAAGGCACTGAACGTGTAAGGACACCACTCTAGCTAGGTCACCGAGCTAGCAAGGACACCACGCTATCTGGGACATCGTGCTAGTAAAGGTATTGAACTGGTAGGGACAACGCTCTAGCTAGGACATCGTGCTAGTGAGGACACCGAGCTAAATCTGTCTTAATTTTCACCACAATATTGTAAACTCGGACCTCATATCCTAGTGTAGGTAATATAAAACGGACTGAGTTAAATGTTACCACTGTATACTGCACGCTAATTAACTGGTGAACCGGCAGTTTGTATCCGGCTCTAGATAGAAAATAATAAGAGCTGAGTGCGATGAACATCATACATTGTTGAATCGCTGCAAACTGAAAAGTTATTTGTTTAAGTGAGAACATTTTATTGGAAAGGGTTACTCTTTGCCTCCTATGTAAGGCGTACAAGGAAATTTTGTCGCGGTGAGAAACTTAAGGTATAGGGGCTAAATTCTTGTAGTAACACAGCACATTAAGGACAAAGAATATATAAATATATATGAATAGAATAGAATAAATAGAATATATATGGTGGAATAGTCTACCAGCACACGTTTTCCCTCCTTCCTATGACATGGGGTCCTTCAAACGAGGCATGAAGAGGTTCCTTGTAGGCCAGCAGGGTGAGGGTGACTGATGCTGCGTTGTTTTCACGCTGCACCAGTTGTCCTCGCGTCTGGACTCCGTTTCCACTTAACATCAGGTGGAGTGGAGTCATTTGCCGAGCTATGAATAAAAAAAATATAAAAAAATAAGAAAATTACTCACCATCATCAGGGTTCTGTGGTGGAATTAAGTGCTCCACAGAGGCACCAGCCTTGTAAGGGTTCTTACTAGGTCCAGCTTGGGGTTCATCGTGGGATGCGGCGCTGTAAAACAAGTAAATTTTAGGCAAAATAAACTCAATTTGAAGTATTAAAATGACCTATTATACTGTGAAACAAATATGGTTATAAATAATTTTACGCAAACCATATTTAGAAATATACATAGATTGAATAATTCTTGACAGATCTATACTAATATTATAAAGCTGAAGAGTTTGTTTGTTTGTTTGGTTGAACGCGCTAATCTCAGGAACTACTGGTTCGAATTGAAAAAATATTTTTGTGTTGAATAGTATAGGCTATATTACATCACGCTATGACTAATACGATTGGAGCAGCAATGAAAAAGGTTGAAAAAACGGGAAATATTTTTATGAGAGCTTTCCTTGCGTGCGCTGCGTAAACGGTGAAAGAAAATCATGTATTACAAATTGTTCCCCTTTAAAAGTTCTAAAAAAAGTGCGCGACAGCATATGTCTAGCTTTTAAGGTTGACTCACTATAACCTTTTTTAAGGTAGTCAAATTAGTTCTAAAATAATACATTATTTGCGAAGGTGTTTTAATTATTATTAATCCTTATCCAAATAAATAAGTTATTTATCACTACCGTGATGTTCTTAAAATAGTTTTTAATGGAATGTTCGCTAATTAACGCGGGTGAAACCGCGGGGCACAGCTAGTCTTTAATATTTGTTAAAATATTAAGATTAACTAACATTAAAGAAGGCTCCTTTGTTGATTACAAAGTAAGAACAGATAGTGTTGATAAATGACACGGTATGTCATGGGGTGAGGGTTCGAATCCCGATTGTGGGTTTTTTCAACACTTATTCAAACTGCTGTGACATTCCTAAATTGAAATGTACTGCCTACTTACGGTAGTTAACATTTGTTTTGTAATGGAATCTCTTGACCTTTATGTAAAGTAAACGTTTACGGGGAGAGGTTGTTTAATGGATAATTGGATAGTCAAGTTGTTTAACGCAGAGAAGGTTCATTATTTCGAGGAACGGCGACAAAATTTAAATTTCTTCTATCTAGCGATTTGTCTCAAGCGCTTAGTGACCTTGCAGGGTCCGCAGTCACAGGGAAGTTGATAGTAGATTCGTATAAAGTGTTTCATTCATTCATTTTATTTTATTCGGAAAACATACAGCAATGTTATCTATAACTTAAAACTCTAAATAACGATTAACATGTTTTTACATTTCATAATTTCATATTTTAACCATCTGTCATGCATGGTTTAATGATCTAAGCTCATGCATGACTGTGTTTCTTGTATACGAGGGCCACACTGGAAGTTTTTAGAACTGGCCACTTGTTAACGATTTAAGTACCTAATAAAAAAATAAGTTCAAATTTCCATTTTAAAATGGAACGCATTGCCAATTTTATTGTGTATGTATTTCATTCATTTGTCATTCATTTGTTTTACGACTTGGCGGCAAATTGAAAATTGTCTGTGTTACGTATATTAACTTTATGGTGTTACCTACGTCGGCATGAATTTAACGTGAGAAAATTTTCGTGCAATGATTATATATGATTTTTGATGTCATTTAAGTCAACAAAAAAGTTATAATAGACTTCGTTTGGCCTTTTACAATGAATCGTCTCACTGTGCAATCTCGTGCCACTGTTTAGAACTGGTTTAATTGAGTTTAAACGTGGTCGCACTAATCTCACCGATGATCTGCGTGAGGGACGGCCTTCTACGGCGACGACTGAAGACGACATCAGTGTTGTGCGGCGTATGATAGAGATTGACAAAAGAGTATGAGGTATGAGTCAAGTGCACAAAATCCTCCATGAACATTTAGCGGTCAGGAAGCTTTGTGCCCGGTGGATACCTCATAATTTGACAGAGGCCCAAAAACTCCTTCGTGTTGATTAGTGCCGTGAAATGGTTCAAAGATTTAACGGAGGTGACTCAAATGCTGCTGTGTTCGACATACTTACGGGTGACGAAAGCTGGATTTACTGTTATGATCCTGAAACTAAAAGACAGTCTGCTGAGTGGGTGTTTCCTTGCGAGGAGTTGCCAATTAATAAAGTGAAAAGAGGTCAAAGCGTGGGAATAAAATGGTGGCATCGTTCTTCGGAAGGACAGGTCATTACACAACAATTGTTTCAGAGGATCGAAAAACAGTTACCTACTGCAGAGTGGTACACTAACAATTGTTTGCCATTTGTCTTAGAAAAAGTTCGGGAGAAACGACCTCACAGTATAGGATCCTCCTTCACCACGACAACGCTCGTCGCACACCGCCAAGCAAACGATCGACGATTTGGCGACGTCAAACGTAGAATTAACTTCAAGTCCAATGCCAAAAAAATGACAGCACGGGCGCCGATGACGTAATTCGCAAAATGGCGAATACCTATCGTCGATGTTCACAAAAATAATGATTACGTTGCAACCAGATCATATTTTATCATTCTGTAAACGGCAATTTACTAATTGATAAATTTCCTTTCCGGCAGGTATCAAGATATATGTGATTATAGAAATAGTTTATTGGTCATACATGATCAAACTTTACGAACCATATTATGGCCTCAATCACAAGAAATAAACGCGCAGTAGTACATAAAACAAAGAACAAGCACCCATGCTGTCTAATTGTGTAAACAATGTAACAAAAAACCCCGAGATGTTTACAAAAACAACACTTGAAATACGACCTACGAAAGCAAAAAATGAACTAGGGGTGTTACTTCACTTTTTGTAATGTCATCGATAGTTGTTTTTTATGTTATTTTTGTAAGCTACTAGTTTATATGAATAAATGAAATGTACAATGTCAGTCTCAATTTTATTTTGTTTCATCATCATCATCATCATCATAGGTATAAAATCAAAGTCAAAGTCAAAGTGAAAGTAAAAATTGTATATTGTAAAAATAGTAAATTGTAAAAATAATGAAATAATATTGAAAATCGTCCAATGTTTTTTACCTAGTACCCATTCAGGACGTCTATTTTTTAACTCCACAGTTTTTATTATAGAAGTAACGACATTTACAATACTTATGTCGTTACCAAATGATACAATACAAATAAAAATACAATAAAAAAATGTTTAATAAAATCTTCTTCTCCTCCACCACGGCAGCAGCCACGCTGAGAAGTCGAAGTGCTCGGAGAACGGAGCGGTTGTATATATGTATATGTAACTGACCTCCATCCAGTCAACCTCCTCATGGCGTCGTGGAGATGTGAGCGGAGAGTAGGCAGGAGCCAATGGCGAAGGTTCGCCCTAAAACATACAAAAAAGTGAAACAGTTATTACTACAATCATACCAGTAGAAACCAAACACAATAAACAAATTATTTGATGATGATGATGATGATGGTAGTGGTGATGGTGAAATAAATAACCAGCGCCATACGTATCCTAGCGCATAATCCTAGCACAATAAACACATCACCAGTACAAACCAAACACAATAAACAGATTATTTGATGATGATGATGATGATGGTAGTGGTGATGGTGAAATAAATAACCGGCGCCATACGATCGCATAATCCTAGCACAATAAACACATCACCAGTACAAACCAAACACAATAAACAGATTATTTGATGATGATGATGATGATGGTAGTGGTGATGGTGAAATAAATAACCGGCGCCATACGATCGCATAATCCTAGCACAATAAACACATCACCAGTACAAACCAAACACAATAAACAGATTATTTGATGATGATGATGATGATGGTAGTGGTGATGGTGAAATAAATAACCGGCGCCATACGATCGCATAATCCTAGCACAATAAACACATCACCAGTACAAACCAAACACAATAAACAGATTACTTGATGATGATGATGATGATGATGGTGGTGATGATGGTGGTGATGGTGAAATAAATAACCGGCGCCATACGATCGCATAATCCTAGCACAATCCTTGTAACACAATAAACACAATAAACAGATTATTTGATGATGATGATGATGAAATAAATTCTACTAACCTCGTCATCACTGACTACTTCCTCGCGCTCCTCCTCCGCGTCGGCCTCGTCGTATAAAATATCAAAAGTCGCTTGGAGCCTCCTCATCTCTCCCAATTCTCCAATTAGCCATTCTATAATCAAAATCAAACAAACAACATAAAATAATATGCTATACAACATACTTATACACAATAACACAATATAGCATACTTATATAACTGTCTCAATACAAAAGTAAATTTAGAAACATTACAAGAATATCACCATTACTATCGAAAATAACAAAATATTATCGTAAAAGCTATCGACACTATCCTCCTACTACTAAGAAAGAAATTTCACACTGTCTGCCGGCAAGTATGGCCGTAAGCTCTATACAAATATAGCCCAAAATGGTATGGCAAAAAATTTCGGCCATTTCGAATGTCAGTACATGAAACGGTCGTAATTTTATTTCAATAAAAATGATAATAAATGTCGTTATTTCTTTGTGTAAACTAGTTTCCATTACTCATACACTGTTTTTATTCATTTTACTGTATTTCTAACAAACTGTACATGCATTTACGCACTAAAATCACTCTGGGATCACTCCGAAATCGAAAATTTAAAAATCACTATTAGATACGATATTCGTTGAAAACTTATAGCTAAAAACGTTCACTATAAACTCAGCAAGATGATTTACAACAGTTTCTAATATAAAACACTACTTACATGAGTATTTCCAGTTTTTTCCTCAATGCACTAAGTAACCTTGATGCACAAATGACAAATGTTCGAACTGTCATCCAACACGAAAAACGACAGTAGAATAACCTTGTCTTGTGTTTTTAATATAGCAAATTTACTCTAGTTTGTCTATAGCCAAACATCTTCATACAAAAGTATACTCTAACCTATCGATATTAATTATTATAGTCGCGTGGTCGGGTGCGGTTACATGTAACCGTCCGGGTGTTGACCGAATATTGCAGCGGTTACATGTAACCGATCCGCATATGGAGAGGTTTGGGTCACCCGCTGTACAGCCCCGACGTCACACCTTGCGAGTTTTATTTATTCCCGATAATAAAAGAAAAACTTCGAGAAAAACGTTTTATGGACGCCGAGGAAGCAGTGGCTGCATTCCAAAAGGCCGTCGAAGAGACCCCTAAGGACGAATGGGCAAAGTGCTTTTTTCAGTGGTTCCATCGGATGCAGCGATGTATTGATGTGAACGGACACTATTTTGAAAAGATGTAATAAAACTAATAACTCGCTAGTTCGTTCAGTTTTTGATTAGGTATCTAAGAACTTTCAGTGTCGCCCTCGTAAGAGCATAAGAATTTCATCAAATTTATTTTATGAGTAAGTGGTTTTTTTTAGCTTTTAGGTTGTTTTTATGGCCTGTTTTGTGGCCCAATGCCTTCGGTGTACGTCACATGGAACCATGTCAGCGGCGATCTTCACCTATCTCTTTGGGCCCAAGCAGCTGACAAGGCTTGCAAGTTATAAATAAATACATTTCAAAATACTTGCCTGGTTGACTGTTGGAAACTGGACAGCCGCGAGTTTCTCGAGCTACCGGTCGAGTTCCGGTGCATGGGATGCCGAAGGCTGTGCAGGCCTGGCGTGCGGCCGCCGCTAGTGCCTGAAGCTGCACCTATCACATAACACATCAAATCTAGGAACTATAGGAACTATATACATACAAAATAAAGCACTTCAAATATTAAGACATCCTTTCATTATTTGCTTTTCTCTTAGACATAAGAAAGAGGCAGTTAAAGTGATGTTCGCGGTCCCAAAGGTGATCCTTTGCGAGAGTGTCGATGTTATTAGGGATTTTTGTGGGTAGTTCTCCTCATCTCTTAGGTGCTATAGGATCCTTCATAGCCACGGGTCTCCTCGAACCCGTATGCGCTACGTAATTTTACCCCAATATAAAACAGGGCCGCTGCGCTGCTAAATTAAAGTGCAGACAAAAATACCGACCTTGTCTTCGTAATAAAATCATATAACATAGGAATGGCGAACTACTCAATACTCCGCTATTACTGAGATTCAGAACGATACATAGCAGGAAAAAGATAGATCGATTATATTAATATTAGATAGATTCAATTTAGTAAATCCCTCTTCTTTATCTCTGAGGCGAGTCAGCGAAGGGCTTAAATTTTACCGCAACAAGAACCTATAACGTGTAGTGCAGGATAAAACCGTTGTTTCTCTACCTTCGAAGACGGAGCATTATCTACTATATCAACACGGTATCTCCAACTTAAGGCAGTTGCCCAAAGGCCGGCAAGGAAGCGACTAACTATCGACTATTTTTTGATGTAGACCCCGTATCAATAAAATAGATACATACATATATATTAATACGTGAAGCAAAAACTTTGTAAGTACCCCTTTTTTACGAAAATTTCGCGGACAGAGGAGTATGAAATTTCGCACACTTTAAGTTTATATAGAGAAAATTATCCGACTGTTCATATTTTTTTAAATTTATGCATAAAAATACATTAAATCAATAAAACAAACATTACACACACTACCATGTATTTGACACACACGCATCTCGTATACTCTTTTCAAAAATTTCAAAAATGGAAGAGGACGAGCTGCCGAAATCTGTCAATGCCAACCCTAACTCACATTCAATCTTTTTTTATATTTTCATTGGTTAGGATACAATCCGTGCAGCCTTATAAAATTACGGTCGAATTTCGACCACTGGGCGACCACTAGTTAATAGTTGATCGCTGACTGTTCACACTGCTGGCGAGAACACTTCCCCCACTAGATTGTCGCAGCTGTTAGCATAGATAAAACACGGTGAGCTATGTTCGCTTATCGGTCAGGGTGCCTAGTGCGAGTTTCGTTCGCCATTCCATCAGGTTAACGAAAACGAGATTTTGTATGACAAAATTTTTACTCTTCTCGTATCGTATGTCGCTAGAAGGCGCTGCCTCAATGCCATAATAATTATCCTTTTCGTAAATAAAACTCATACTAGGTACTCCGATCTTGCGCTAGTGAAGCCACCACGGCCCGGTCAACGAGTCGAGGTCCGAGCCTTTAGAGGCACCCTCGGGTTGTTCCGCTCGCCAATACGATCCGCACCCCTCTGAAAATCTAGTAAGGCACGGGGACACGCACTAGCGCTTGATGCCGTTGCCTCTAGAAAACCTCCGAAAGTGCTTCGTTTCACACGGCTTGAGGAACCCTTTAAGTTTCTCGCCGCCCCCCCAAGAAAGCCCGGTGAAGCTGAAAATGTAGTTTGAGGCAACCAGCAAACACTTAAAAAAAAAAAGCGGTTGTGCGAGTCGCCCGTCGCCAAACTATTGTAACACACTCACCTCTCGTTGTTCACCAACTCGTTTCTAGTTTCTGGCTTTACTCGCTTCTTATTCATCGCTCGCGGTGTGACAACTGCCTAATGCATGACAGTCGGAGTGCCTTACTCATGTGGCCAGAGTATACAATATCGGAGCTCTTATTGAATATGTACCTACCAGATTTATTTTAGCAAAACGACAAAATGTGACATGACGACACCGGTCTTCCGCTTGTCTCCTATATTTTGAAACAATAACCAAGTTATTCTGATAATAATCAGCCAACTTCATAATGATTTGCTTGTAATTTATGTTTAATGTTTGCTTGCTATCTACGTACCTCTAACCAAAAATAAAATATGAAAATAAAATGAAATTTATAAATAGTCTTTAATCTTTGGTCTCGCTGCGCTGCAGTGAGACTAATCATTCATCTAAGCTTCTTACATTCTATAAGGTGTAAGAAATGGAGAGACCTATGTTCAGCATGGCTAATGTACCTTTTTTTTTACACAGTGGAAAACTCCTCGTCCGAGTATCACCGCACCCAGGGGAGGCGAGAATGGTTATGTGGGGTTCTCCCCTCCAGCTCCTCTCCAGTTCTGCTCTCTTACCCACTAAGAAACTTCTGTACCATGATGACGGTGATGATAATGATGGTAATGATGACGATGGGGAAAAAAAGTTTAAAAAGTTTCCTGACCATCGAAGGAGTCCGTAGTCAGGGAGGCCTGGGAGAAGTCGTACTCGGTGGAGGCGCCCATACTGCGGTGCAACATGGCCGCTACTCGCTCGCGCGCTTCACGCTCTATGTTGGCGTCATCTGAGGTCTGAAAGACAGTCAACACTTTTAACATGTTGCTTTGATCTCTTGACCGGGACCTCAAAATAAGAAGACTGCCGAAGTTAAAAATTCGTCATGTAATGAAAATTCATCAGATCACTGACATTGAAACAGCTAGAATTGTTTACTTTTAGTTATTTTCATAACGTAATGTCGTACGGCATTTTACTGTGGGGCAATGCTGCCGATTTTCAAACTATCTTTGTGCTGCAGAGGCGGGCTATTCGAGCAATTTATAACCTAAAAGCTGGTAATTCTCCCAGGGAGAGATTTAAACATAATAATATAATGACAGTTGCATCGCAATATATTTACGAGAACATAATGTATGTTTATAAAAATATTGAAACTTTTTCTAAAAACAGTGATATTCACAATGTAAACACTAGAAATAAAAACAAACTAGCAGTACTTTAAGCTAGGCTCCACAAAGTAAATAATTCATTTAGAGGCCTGTGTGTACGTTTTTATAATAAAATTCCAAGTAATATTCAAAAACTTGATATTAAAAAAAAAAAATCACTATTAAAGAAAAGTTTTACAAAAAAGCTTATTATAAAGTGTCTGATTACATTAAAGACAAAGCAGCATGGGTTTAAAATGCTCCAATCACTCCAACAAGTATTTCTAATTTAAAATATTGCTAAGTTATTTTAAACTTGTATAACTTGGTAACGGCATATAATTTTGTAAATGTCGTTACTTATATTCAAGCTGTGGAGTTTCTTGCGCCCATTCTTCTCCACAGCTAAAAAATAGACGTCCTTAATGGGTAATTGGTAAAAAATGTTTGGACTATTCAAAAGCACTTTTCTAAAGTTTATTTGAATAAAAATATTTGACTTTGAATTTTGACTTTAAGCTTCATACAAACTCGCTAGAGCAACGCACACAAATAAATAAATAAATAAATTAAATAAATAAACTTTCCTACACTCACACCAATTATCTAGCCCAAGAGAAGCTTCGTTATGAAACTCGTTAAATGGTTACTAGACAACGGATAAACATACTTAAAATACTTAAATACATACTTATTATACATAGAAAACACCAAATAAAAAAATAATAAAAAATAATAATAAAAAAAACAAATAAATAAATGTTTCTTATTCTAATTCTTCTTCTCATTATACTACCTCTCACGAACCCGCAACAGCTGCCCTCGGACTGCTACTATGCTTTCCTTCTGGGGTCTTCAGGTCTGCTTAGTTTGTGCCGGGACGCACAACGCTGCCATAAGCGGCGTCGGACACGTAATCATATGGAAACGTCTACAATTTGTATTTTGGTCCGTCGCAGTATGCGAGTGGCGAGGGACAAATCATGACGCTGCGTTGGAGCCGTTTACCAAAGTTGAGCGTTCCAGTACTGCCAGTCGAAAGGAATTGAAAAATCATAGCTCACAGACATAAAAAAAAACCTTTAAGAAAAAGAGGGCACACATACTTTTAAAATTTAGTAATAAAGTCTATGTAAGGTCTATCAAAAAGCTAGTCATCTCCTTATTCGGTAACTTGCTTATGTTTGCTTGACATAAATTATGTTGGTTAGTACAGTAAAGTATAAAAATATTTTATCACAATGAAAGCAGTAGTCTCAGCCCATAACTTAAATCATTGTAAAAACAGACTTGACTATATGTTCTGACAAAAAAATTAAAATAATAAATAAATAAATAAAACGTTTATTTTTTCTTCACAAATGATCGTTCTTAAAGTAAAGAAACAATGTACAATAAATAATTTTAGATTCATTTCAAAATCACTAGTAAAAATTAATAGTAGGCTAATTTATAGTAGGCTACAGACCAGTTGTTTTAACTGCCCGCGTGATTTATAATAATAAAAATAATAACAAAATGGTGATGCTTGATACCATGCATTGTCCGCAGATTTTTTCCCCTCGTGCCCTGACTCCTGCCGACTGTGCTATTGCCAGCCTTAACCCCTTATAAGCGAAAGGTGTGAACTAAAAATAAAATAAAATAATAACAATATCTTACCGGCCTAGGTCCGCTGAGACCGCTCAAGGCGTAGTCAGACGAAGAGTCTGCCTCCACCTCCGAAAGGTCTCTTGATGGGTTTTTGGCGAACCAGACCCCGAGCTCGTAGGTCAATTTAGCCTCCCTTAATTTCGTTTCCCAAAGCTAAAAAAAATAGTTAATTAATTAGGGCGAGCGTTTATTTAAAACATGATTAAGTATGCGCTCAGATCGCGAGTCGTCGAGTCAGTGTCGGCCTTTACTAATTTAAAAAAGGTTCTTAGATTTTACGAGTATTGCTTACGTAAACCAAATCATTTTGCAGGCAAATATTGTCGTATCTAATATAATGACTAGGAATGTTAAATATTATAGTTATTATTAACGGAATTTACAATACTTTTATTGTATTTAGGTATCCGATATTTCGTCACATTTGCATGCACCATGATCACAGATGTACAATTTGCGAGCAGACAATACAGTTTAACTTCCGTCCTCATCTTGTCGTGCGCAAAATAGAGTGAATAATGCCTTTATAAGCTGTGGTAGTGTCGAGTCGACCGCCAAAAACGATCAAGATAGACGTTGCTCATTTTGTCTATAGACGTTGCTCATTTTGTCTGTCGGATGTCGGATTATAATTGTTAGGGAAAGATAGAAGGAAAGAGAGGATGAAGAAAAAGAAAAAAAAAGAAAAAATAACAATAATAATAATTAAAAAAGAAATTAAATAAATTAAAATTAATTCTCTTTAATTTAAGTAAATTAATAAAAATTAAAGAGAAGGCGAATTCGTGTCTTAAAAAGAAGTAAAACAATTAGCTTCGGATGAAGATAAAAGAAAAATGTTAGGCCGACAGGAGTGTGGCTCTTAAGTTAAAGAAATAGAATTAAAGTATGAGTGTGAGTATCACCATAATGGTGATAATAATGATGATGTTCCGATTCAAAACGACGTCTTCACAAGTTCCCACCTTCAGGGTAGCATGAGGGTTAGCGTCCTTGGCCGGCTCCGAGAGGGCGAAGGTCTGGAAGGAGCTGCCCACGTCATCCACGGCTACAAACAGCAGCCCCACAATCTCCCTACTGTTTGCGCGGGAGCTGTACTTCGGGAAGTGCACCATCTTGTCAACCATGAACTTGGGCCTGTAAGGATTATCTCACATTTTGTATTCGTAGATGAACAGTTTCAACTAAGTATATGTAGTTAACCGTTTGAAATTCGCAATAGCGGTTACAAAAACACAGAAATCAAGTCTAACGCATAAACTATTTAAACAACCAAAAAAAGTCTTTTAGGTCCATCACATTAAAGAGAAACTCACAACACAAATTTGCTATTGACAATTTGTTTAAAAAAAGCATTTGCATTAATGATAAATAATAAAAAACAAAAAAAAAATTCATCAATCTCAGAAGATTACCTAATGAGTTTGTATGGATGCGACGCCCCTTTGGATAGCTTCTTGCATATCAATAACATATCCGTCAGTAGTATAGCACGGACCTCAATCTGTAAATGAACAATTCAATTTAACAATTGCAAACAAAACAATATGTATTTGGTACTAAATACAAATCAACTCGCATTGTGCCAGGGTAGCCAGTAATTTCGCATGAGCAAAGGAAATAATGTTTTACACATGAATGAAGATGCAATATATTGGCAACTTTATTGTACTGTAGCTTTAAGGTTGCTCGATAATTTAGAACGATCGTTCGTTCAAAGATTTCCATTGTCAATATAAAGCATCAACTATTTATTTCTAAAAACAATTTTGAATAGTCGTATGCATACGAATCCCCGGCGCGAGCGCATCCTATGAAAGTGCTTAGTGCGAGTTGTTTTTTCACTACTCCAATGAGTGAAATTTACAATTTTTATTATTATTTGGTCTGAGGAAGTTTGTACAGATAGACGCCTACACATCAACCTATCCAACACTGTCAAGTTTCTTCGAAAAATGTTCAGCCAAATACCATGTTGAAGTTCAAAGTGTATTGAGAACTTTGGCAGGCTGTGGTAGATGTGCAGGCGTGTCTACTAAGCACTTTGAGCTAATAAAAAAACGGCCTCTACTCTTGCCTCCTTCACATTGTCCCTAAAGCGGAGGTCTCCTTGGTGGATGAGGGTCCTGCTGTGGGTCGGCATGCACCCCACCATCGGCGCCTTCAGGTTCAGTTGGGAGAACATGCGGAAGTAGCGCTCCAGCTCATCATCCTTGAAATCCTAAATAAAACCACGAAATTTCATAAACGGAAAATAATGGAACGTACGAACATTTTTCGTTATTTTGAATTGCCAGTACATTACATAAATAGGAAATATATAAAAAAATTACTTATTGCTCGATTTACTGCACGTTATTTACTCTACCTAACTTAACATAAGCGACAGCCTTTAGTTAAAATAAAATTACGATCAGAAAGAATCACGAATCTATTCAATAAGATAAAAAATGTATTTACTGAAAAACGGAATATCTTAATTGGTAATTATATATTTTGGAATGTTTAGGTGTACCGACAAAAAAATTGAATGTCTATGAATATAATGTAATGTTTATGAAGTGTATGTCGGTAGTGAAATAGGAAGACGCTAAGGTTGAATGCAAGGGTTCGTGGGTTCAATCCCTATAGCCCCTTACTACTGACGTGAGCCCATGCCTGACATAAGCATATTGGCTTTCTCGAACGAGTAACAGGACGGTTAAAAATGTGATATAAGCGCATTAAAATTTTTTTTGTTAAACTTAACAAATAATTTTGCAAATCAACTCGTCAGGCTAAATCGCGTTATCAAACAGACGCAAAAATCTCAGAACAATTATTTCATCATCATCTGATGATGAAATCATCATCATCATTAGCTCATTTTTGTGTCCCCACTGCTGGGTCACGAGCCTTCCTTATGGATTATTATTATTATTTCATATTATCTGCTAAAAATAAAACGAAAGCTGCATGGTCAATAATTATAATTAAATAATATTTATTAATATATTATAATTAGTATGGCTCTCAAACAGCTCAAAAACGGCAGGGCACCAGGTGCTGACGGAATTACGGCCGAGCTTCTGAAAGCAGGCGGAAGACCGGTACTCGTAGCTCTTCAGAAGCTATTTGATTCCGTCGTACTAGGGGACAGAGCGCCAGAGACGTGGCACGAAGGTATGGTGGTACTGTTTTTCAAAAAGGGCGATAAAACCCTGCTGAAGATATACAGGCCCATCTCACTTCTAAGCCACGTCTACAAGCTGTTTTCGAGAGTCATAACGAATCGTCTCGCACGCAGGTTTGATGACTTCCAGCCTATCGAACAAGCCGGTTTCCGAAAAGGCTTCAGCACCATAGACCACATACATACGCTGCGGCAGGTTATACAGAAGACCGAAGAGTATAACCAGCCTCTTTGCTTAGCGTTTGTGGACTATGAAAAAGCCTTCAATTCGACTGAGACATGGGCCGTGCTACAGTCTCTCCAGCGGTGCCAAATTGACTATCGGTACATCGAAGTGTTGAGGTGTTTGTATGAAAGCGCCACTATGTCAGTCCGTCTTCAGGACCAGAGCTCGAAACCTATACAGTTGCAGCGAGGAGTGAGACAGGGAGATGTGATTTCTCCGAAACTGTTCACTGCTGCACTGGAAGATGTTTTCAAGCTTCTGGACTGGAAAGGACTCGGCATCAACGTCAACGGCGTATACATCACTCACCTTCGGTTTGCTGACGATATAGTGGTCATGGCTGAGACCCTGGAAGACCTCGGCGCAATGCTCGGTGACCTCAACAGAGTCTCTCAACAAGTGGGTCTTAAAATGAACATGGAGAAGACGAAAGTTATGTCGAACTCACGTGTCGTACCCACTCCTCTGAAGGTTGGGGACTCTGCCCTTGAAGTTGTGGACAATTATGTTTACCTGGGACAAACGGTCCAGCTAGGTAGGTCCAACTTCAGCAAAGAGGTCAATCGTCGAATCCAATTAGGCTGGGCAGCGTTCGGTAAGCTACGAAATATCTTCTTGTCCGATATATCGCAGTGTCTCAAGACGAAAGTCTTTGACCAGTGTGTGTTGCCAGTGATGACATACGGGACTGAGACGTGGTCGCTCACTATGGGCCTCATAAAAAGGCTCAAGGTCACTCAAAGAGCAATGGAGAGGGCTATGCTCGGGGTTTCTCTGCGTGATCGAATCAGAAATGAGGAGATCCGCAGAAGAACAAAGGTAACCAACATCGCCCGAAGAGTTGCTAAGCTCAAGTGGCAGTGGGCAGGTCACATTGCTCGCAGGACTGATGGCCGCTGGGGCGGGATAGTCCTGGAGTGGCGACCGCGTACCGGAAAGCGCAGTGTGGGCAGGCCTCCAACAAGGCGGACCGACGATCTGGTGAAGGTCGCGGGAAGCCGCTGGATGCGAGCAGCACAAAACCGGTCGTTGTGGAGATCCTTGGGGGAGGCCTTTGTCCAGCAGTGGACGTCTTTTGGCTGAGTTGATGATGATGATGATGATATTATAATTATAATTAATGAGAAAAAGAAAAATTTACCAAGGAATGATGTCATTCAAATAAAAGTTGACAATAAAATGATCACTGACCCTTATATATAGGGTCTAACAATATCAATAAGCGAACGTTTAAGGGGAGCATCTATACATCACACTGAGCATGCTCACCAAATTTGGTCCAAAACTACAGGTTCGTTACCGAGATATAATCAACAAAACATTATCATAATTCACCAAAAAATACACCCTTTCCAAACCCTTACAGCTGCTTTACACGCACACAAAGATAGTCGAACATGTCAATTGTGTGCGTGTATCTGTACACTATCTTTTTATTGACGCTTGCGTGCGTGTTAGTAAAGATACAGCACTTTTTTGATGATGTGCATTATTTTAATTGATTTAGTTTGTTAGAAGACATAACTTTGAAAAATCACTATAAAACTGAAGCCCATTTTTTGTCATTGTATTCAGAATGATGTATAGATACCGCCTTTAAACGTTCGCTTATTGATTTTGTTAGACCCTGTATAGTACAGGCGTATGATGACTTTTTTATTAATTAATCACAAGCTGACCTACCTAGTAACAATGTCAATAGTAATTACGTAATGACAAATCACTATATATGAGACGTACTTCTCCGGTAAATACACAAATAGCATCAGATACGATGAAATTTGTAGGTACCAAAGTGGTCAAATATGTAAGCAATATAATCGCGCCAATAATTAGTCATATTGTAAATTTGTGTATCGAATACGGTATATTTCCAGATACGCTGAAAAGAGTATTAGTCGAACCTCTGTTTAAAAAAAAGATACAGAAATCATGGCATGTTATCGATCTATAGCATTAGTAACAGTGTTCGCAATTAATCGATTAATTTAACTTCCCATTTTTCATTATAGCTTTATTAATGAATTTCTTAGTCTTTATTGATTTTTCTTGAGTATATGACGTTTATAAAGAACTTCTAAATATTAGAAATGAAAATCAATTGGCACATTAGATAGGAACAGCAATTTATTACGATAATAATAATAGGTCCTTACCTATGAAATTGCCGTTTTTTTCTCACTTATTAATAGGTGTATTCCTTCTAAAAGTCAATAGCGGTTGTTAAAATTATTATACACCTTTAATTAGGACTATGTTACTTAGGCTTCAGTAATAACATTGATTATTCATTTTGTGTCTTTATCGCCCAGTTTTTATTTTTAAATTGACTTCTTTTTTTGTTCGCGGAATTGACCTTTTGTTTCATTGTAGCTTTGAAGGGTCTAGATTTTTTTCTTTTTAATGTCTGCTATGTTTGGCTAGTGAAATAAACACACTACCTATTCTAAAATTTATAGTGTTAACATAAATAGATGCTAAAAAAATTAAAAAAACATTAGTATGAAAAATATAATTTAAAAAAATATCTTCATACAAAACGGCAATTTCATAGGTAAGGACCTATTATTCAATTTATAACTTCAATTATCATTTGATGCAATTACGTCAATTGTCTCAACCCTAGGCATTACAATTTGACATCTGTCACGGGTATCAAGCTATAATGAGCAGACAAGGAGCAGACTATATTGTAAAATAATTTTAATACATTTATTGAGAAGTTCGATGGCGCAGTAGTTAACGCGCCCGGTCTGCGAGTGCTGAGGTTAAGCAACTTTCGCAAAGGCCGGTCATCGGATGGGTGACCAAAAACTTATCATCTCGAGTTCCTCCGTGCTTCGGAAGGCACGTAAAGCCGTTGGTCCCGGCTGCATTAGCAGTCGTTAACAAACACCAATCCGCACTGGGCCTGTTCTTCCTATCCATCCATAGGGAAGGCTCGTGCCCCAGCAGTGGGGACATAAAATGAGCTGATGATGATGATTTATTTAGAATAAACAAAAAGTATCAATGTATTTCAATCCATAAGTAGTAGCCATTTCTGCACTCGAGTGCCGAAGTGACTCATAAGTTGTTATATGTTTACACCCGTCTAGGCTTGTCCATGTCCATGATAATAAGCAGTAGGTATAATCGCGTGTAACAAAATTACATTGACTTATATTTGACTTGAGTCAGTCCAGCTCTCAGGTAAAGATTAGTGTTGTTATTAACAATAGATAGTCGTGCTCGACTATCGAATACTCATTGACCGCTAAGTGTTTACGTAGAACAAAAGATCGTAAAGTAGATAACAAGTTACCTGTTAGTTAGTCCTGGACTATACATACGTATCACCCATTTTTCATATGCATTGTACCGATTAAGTAAAATTGTTAACCAATCAACATAAGTAATTGCCTATTATAGTCACGTTGGATCGATCTTATGATATGGTATGGTATTATATGGTATGGTATTGTCTGGGGTAATTCTGTCGAAAAATATAGTTTTTAAAGCCCAGAAAAAAATGTATTAGAGCAAATTGACATTTCGTTTAATATTCTATTTTTTTTATTGTAATTATTGTTTATTATTAATGTTTTTATTTTTATACTGAATGTTGCATGTCAGCAAGACAGAATATGGCTGAACTAATAAGCACTAAGTATGTGTAAAACCAACTACCACCTATAAGTTCGCAATAAATATATTTGATTTGATTTTGATTCTGTTGTCGGAAGACTGTTATATATATTTTTTATCACTTACTATTTCGTATACGTCAATGGAGTTGGCTATGGCGTCGAGTTTCTCCAGCTCCTCGCGTTGACGAATAGACCTGTTCAGATCCAGAACGTAGTTCTTGGCGAAAGATTCCTGGTGACAAAAATATGGTTACGTGAGATAACGATATTATTATGTGGGAAGACACTTAAAAAGTTTACTTGTAACTAGAAAATAATAAACATCAAAATGTTCTTTGTGTGAATTATTATTGTCAACATTTTGAGATTTTGAACAGTACATCATTAAACAAGGAGTATGTTTGAAACACCATTGAAGCGAAGATGAGCTGAGCAAAGCGGCGGAGACGTAAAATTAACCAATAGAGTTCTTTTGTTTTAACATTAAGAGCGTTTACGCCGCACACTAGCGCCACTAATGAAAAAAAAACATATCTACTAATTAGAGATAGAAAATCAAATTATGCTCAACAAACTATTTGAATGAAGTAATTTAGCATTTTTACGTCACCTAATGAACACCTGACATGTTATGGTTTAGTTAAATATGGCGTTATAGTTAAAAGTGGCCGTAAGGTTTTTTTTGGCGGCACTACTGTGCGGCGTAAACGCTCTTAAGGAGCTTCTATTAAATAGTTTTTACACAGCTCCGCCCGGCTCCGCTTTGCTCAGGTCCTCTCCGCCTCAATGGAGTGTCAGCGTTACGGTAAGACGGTTCTTAGTTACATATATACTTGGAACGATGATAAACATTTATGTCGACATACGAGTATACCATTTTTAGGCTATAGTGTCAGGTAGACAGGCAGGTAGGCTGACGGTACACAGACAAGATAGAGGCCAGTGTGAGTAATTTTTGACATTCGTTAGCAAAAACAAGAATTTGTATGGCAAAAATGTATCTTTTCTAGTGTGTTGCCAGCGGAGGCGCTGCTTCAATGCCATATATTGCGCCCCCCCCCCCCCAATTTCTTTGTTTATAGATTAATATATATACTTGCATTTTTACATATTAAAACTAGTCAGAAATAATACTCCGATACATTAACCAGTTGTGTTATTATTTAACTACGGAGCCCGCAATACCATAATAATTTTCGTTTTGGTAAACGTAATCGAATTAATACAGGTAATGAACGAAACTGACACTAGGCACTCTGGACGCATGCAACATGCACACACCCGCAAGCAAGCAACACCCGACCGGGCGATGCATGCACGTTGCTGAACTTCAATGAGCACAAATGTGCACATGCACGTATATAACATAACCTTACGTTGTGACGAGCAAAAACAAAAGTATAAAAATAACGTACCTGCTATAAATAAAACCCGTTTAATATAATCGTGGTACCTACACGGTCAAGCGTTGCCAACTTTTTAACAAGAAATCAAGTAAGCACTTAGGTATACTGATATTAGAAAATTTGACAGTATTTTATTTAGTTTTCGTTTTAAATATATACAATTTGTCCAGGGATGTAGTAATAAAACTTTAGGAGCAGTATCTGCAATATATTTCATCGACGAAAATACCAAAAAAAAACATAAATAAATAAATAAAATAAAATAAAAATAAAATAAAAAAATAAAAATAATAATAAAATACATAAATACATTCAATTGACAGAATAGTTGTCTCTTTCTAACTCCCTAAAAAAAATCCGTATCTGCTCACACAACGCAACAAAAGACGAGGATCGCTTACCTGCACGTGCACTCGCGACAAAGGGGTCTTTTTAAACAACAATAGCTCTTAAACTATTAGGCCGAGAATAGTGATTGCTGCATCAATTTTATGTAACTCAAATACTATTAAGTGATTATAAAAAAAAGGTATGTCAATGGTCTCGTTTTAGTACTATTTTTTGATAAAGTGCCCGAATGCGCACAAAAACTGTAAAAAAAATACTTTCTCCTTTCGGCAATTAAAAAAAGGAGTTGTTTGATAGCGTGTTTTTATTGCACTAGCTAGCCTACACCTTTGCCTTTAAAAAAACACCAAAATCGAGCTCCTGCACGACGTAGAACTCAAACCGCCGTTAATTTTATGAGTTAAGCGAGTTTTGGTAAAATAAAACCAATAGTCTCTGCAGTTTTGTGGGGTTTTGGAATTGACCCCCCATAAGGGGTATTTTCGTCGATGAAATATATTGCAGATACTGCTCCTAAAGTTTTATTACTACATCCCTGGACAAACTGTATATATGTTACTGCTTCTCGCATAACTTATCAATTTAGCAAAGATGTTGAAAACAGTAGTTTGTACTCTTTATTTTTGTCTAACAGTAAAAAGCATGATGTAGTAAGAACAATAGAATACTGTTTTATCAGTATAGTTGGCAACGATAGTTCACCAGAAGTTATTAAATAAGCTAGCTTTTACTTCTGTTGTTGTGACTAGTCTCCATTTTCTACATTCGTACCAAAGCTCGTCCCGTTATTTACGGAAATTATAAGGCTAGATAATAGAATAAGCCGGTCTATTTTTATTCATAGAGCTCGCATAGCCGCAGGACTTATTTATTATACCCTTGCCTCGTACACATTATCCGCCCGTTGATAAATTATTAAAAAAGCGGTCAAGTGCGAGTCCCGTACGGGAGCTCAAAGTCTTTACTTCTGCTTATTTCTTTCTTGAGACGGCGTAAATGTTGTAAATTGCGTCAATTTAAAATATTATTTTGATTTATTATATTTTACGAATCCTTAATGAAGGCTACCATTTTTTTTGTCACTGCATAGTACGTACGCCTGAAACCTTAAAGTGGAGACTGACCGGAGCATTTGGCTATAGTAACAATGTTCGTTGCGATCAGGCACATAGTCAGTAAAGAGCAGATTGCCGCTCGCTCCGCCCTGTTATACCGATGACTGACAGAGTCAGCAGTGACGTATCGACCTCGCCGCGAATGGTACTTTACGGTTGCGTTACGATGATCGCTCCTGTCAGACGCCACCGCCTCGTTACTGTAAACGAATAAAAATAAAAATGGATGGAATCTCCAAAACAAAAAAAATATTTAAGTGAAATCTTTTTTATAGCACGCTCAACAAAAAAGTACATTCGTATACGCATAAACAAACATAGTTATTTCAAACAACAAATAGTTGAAACACCCGAGGCTGCTGTCGACTGGGTTACTGTTACCGATGTCTCGGGTATCTCGCTGTCGAAGCCTCCGGCAAAAGCTACGCTTTAGTAAAACTCTATGTTGCAACGAGTTCAATTCAGGAACAAATGGCCGGTTGCACTGCCACATACTTTTTACTCTATCGTAAAACTAAATAGGTCAGGAGCGAGTCGGGTCCGCTCAATCAGAGCCCCGAATTCCTGTCAAGTTCTTCGGAACTGGGTAGGAGGGCGGGATGAAACTGGAGGGAGACCAGCGGACTTTCCCAGGACCGATGGTAATCGTAAGACAAATTTCAAATTGAATAAAAAAAGTTTCGTACCAGAATTTTGTTTACAACATAATACACTGGCCTGCAAAATTAAGTATCACACTTTTAAAATTGCAATAACTTTTTAAGTACACAAGATATACTTTCGAAACAAAAAGGAAAATGTTACTAATGTATAATTTACTTTGGTTTTAAAGAAAGCTGATAAAAATTGCTGCAAAACGTTTTTTATATAAAAATCTCTAACTTCTATAGTTTAGAAAATAAATAAATATTAAAAGTGTAGTACTTATTTTTGCAGGCCAGTATAGTTGACCGAAGTTTTATTATGTTTAAATACAAGTCAAGCTACTTAAGTCAATTGAGAAACATTTTAACACTTCTGTTAAAATGCGAATTATTACATCACCATTAGGTACGATGTTCCATCAATTAGGTGTATATTAAAATCTTTTAAAACACTTTTAAGATAAAATAATATATTCGTATTTATGTCAATTCAGTCCACCGTGGCTCTCACAATCATAAGAGAAAAAACTTTAACAACGTCAGCCCACATCCTACATAGCGTAGTATGTAGAATAAAAAGAATTATTATTATAATTGTGCTATTTAAAGCTCTATTTCTTTGACAATTAAATACGAGATAACGGATACACATTCAAAACCTTTATAAGCGGTTAGTTTTTCTTAAACCAGACACAATAGAAATTCAATTGTTCAAGCGGATAAGAATCAAGGTAAATAATAATGTGACTGCCGTGAAGTTGGTTTATTGCTCTAAGGCTGTGAATGATGCATACTATTGGATACGCAATTGATCCCTAAAACGTCTGTGCTTAGGTACCTCGTTCAGTGGTTGATCATGTACTGCTTCTAATATACCCACTCATATTGATGTTAGTACCTATTATTATAGGAGTTCGCCTCAATTTCCTTCAAAAATTGCTACAAGTTTACTATAAAGCATCTGGTACGCACCCGTAGCATGGGAATCGAAGTCATGCTAAGTATTTGAAGTTATTATGATATATTTGTCTGGTACGTCAATCACTAATGCCGGTCAACCAATGACAAGCATTACAAAAGTTGTTTAACCTACAAGAAGACCCGAACGCGAAGCCGCCGCGCCATCGACCTTCTGCAACTTTAGCAAAGAACCTTTTTCTTTTTAGAAATTAATATTTAACGTTATTTAGATACCTTAAACTCTTTAGGAAAGTCCTAGAATTATGGGACGCCCTTAAGGTTTAAACGTGAGTAAACAAAAGAAGGACTACAATAGGACTAAAATATTAATGTGAGATAAATTATATTTACTTCTATTAACGTTGTTGTTTAGTAGAAAAGGACGCTGATTTAAAGTTTACAAAGTCAAATTTCTAAACGTAAATAAGTGTTAAACGATTCGAGAACCTTCCTGAAAAAGCGATTGTTATAATGATTACATTTGTTACAAACGTTATTAGAAGTAAATATAATTTATCTCACTTTAATATTTATTATGGTTCTACAATAAACCAACTTCATCTTGAATATTTATTTTGAACTGGTTTATGGCAAGTAAAAAGTATTCATCTACTATTTAATAAATAAAATAATATAAATAGATACTAATTTCGTGCCACACCGTACCACCATTTTATTTCTTCCCGGTGTCATTTTGAGCGCGCAGCAGCCTACGGCACGGCACCGCGAGTCCGCGTCCAGTATATAATATTTCACCATATGTATCCGCCTGTGTTGAATGCAAGTAGGTTTCTGTTTTCTATCCAGTAAGGCAGCCATGCTAAATAAAAAGATGAAGCATCCACATACGGACGTGGCGGGAGAGCCGGTCGGCGGCGATAGTGATGTCGTAATCGTAGTGATGTGCCACGCACTAGTTGCCAACAGCCTGATAAGCTTGAATTATTATGTCGAACTGGCATGTGGCATTTATATAGCTAGACATTTATTTATTTATTAATAATCAAAATAAAATAAATAAATACATACTACTCTTGCCGACACACCACTATTTTATATCTCTTCTGTGTCAAGTGTACGCACAGCAGCCTACAGTTCCTCGACCAATATAATATTCCACCATTAAGTGTCCGCTTGATCAGCTTGAACTGGCATTGGCAAGGAGCCAGTTCATTTAATTACAATAAACAAAATAATATTAATAAATACTTGCAGTCTTGTCACACTCCACTATTTTATATCTGCTGTAATTTAGGCGCTGCACAAACGTTTGTTGGCGACTCGAGATTTGTTACAAGAGATCGCGACTGCTTTGCCAATCATAACTACGTACGTAGTCGTTGTCTCAGCTCACTGTATGTATAGTCGACCATGAAATTGCTTTATCACTTTTGACAAAAACTTCCATTACAATAAAATTTCGCTAAGGCTCATTGTCAATGATGACAACGTATCTGTCTCAGATTAATAACTAAAGCTATAGAAACCCTCAGAACAATAACTAAAGCTATAGAAGGATGGCTAAAATAAAAATCGTGCAACTATGTTTATTTCCGTTCTATCTTATGGCTAGAAAAGGAGGTTGGAGTGCGACAAATGGTTGACACTTAGTTTTTATTTTTTGTATTGTTATTGTCAAACGGTCATCAGATAATCCGGTTTCTATAGCTTTAGTTATTATTCTGAGTAGAAACCGGACTAAAATAGCAACACTCATCCATCAGTTCGTACTATTTTAACTAATGAACCTAAGTGATGTATTGGAAAGAGATCTATTGTCCCTTTTCTTTCGTTATTTCGAAGGTGTTACCAGATTTGTGACGTCATATTTGAGGTAATGTAATGAGTGACTTTATGAAAGACTCAAAGATTTTTTTTGATCACCGATTATCTGATGACCGTTTGACATAACAATACAAATAATAAAAACTAAGTGTCAACCATTTGTCGCACTCCAACCTCCTTTTCTAGCCGTAAGATAGAACGGAACTAAACATAGTTGCACGATTTTTATTTTAGCCATCCTCCTATAGCTTTAGTTATTGTTCTGAGGTATCTGTCACTAGGTCTTTTCAACAAAAATAGAACTTGTTGTTTTATTATATGCAAACAAAATTCACTTCTAAGGTGGTAAAGCAATTTCATTGTCGACTATACAAAGAGCAGCATCATTCGCCTGTGTCGTCCAAGGAAATCTCTCTGGTGTCCCATTGCTTACATTGATAGTTATTTCTATAAAAGTACCAAATGGAGGCAACCGAAAACCAGTGAGGGCTATTTCATATTTAATATTCTACTGCTAGTTGCCAATAGCTGTGTCCCGTCTGTGTCAAAAAGTGTCTGCGTTTGTGTAGCGCCTAAAGTGGCCTGCAATGTAATACTGTACTAATGTAATAATATGTACAACGGACGCGGTAGACTATCTGTAATTACAACGTCGAAATATCTGAAACTGTGTACTGCAATAGAATTACATACATTGTAACATTTTATTTGCATTGATAAGTAAATAAACGAAATCAGTAACAGAAAATCCTGCATGAAAAAACAACATTACATAACAAAATTCATAGACTATCTATCACATATCTGCATTGGTTCATTTTATTATAATGTTTACCGGTTACACGAATCTAAAAGCGCGCATGTAGGCATGTTACGACCAAAAATAATATAAAATAAAATCTCGCCGTATTTGTGTCAATCACACAGTTCGGTATTCGTGGCGTGGTGGCTGGGCCTGCCACTTTTATAATGATCTATGCTCATGACGCGTTATTATATCTATGTTTCTTTAAAATTAATGTAGGTATGGCAAAATGAGGTTACATTTGGATTACTTAGAACATGTCATTAGAATAGTTAATAATTACAACAATATGCCCTGAATGATTCCATGGCTAGGATTTTTTTTTTAAAAAGAATAATGACAGATTCTAGGCAGAATCATATCACCAGGCAGTTGAAGACTCACTGGTTATAATTGGTGAGCTGCTGTGTGTGGGGCACACTTACCATGGCGATGAGGTTGGTGCGCTCGGGCTCGGTGTCAGTGTGCGCGATGATGCGGCGCAGGATCAGGCTGTACTTGGTGAGTCGCTGCATAGGCTTCACCATGATGTCGGACAGCTGCAGTCTGTTGAACAGAATACATCTTAAGTTATAAAAGAAATACTAAAATCTAAATTTTTGCAATTTAGGTTGAAACCCAAACTTATAGAATCAATGTATCAACCTATTCTTAGAGGGTTAATCATTCAAAAGAAGCAGCAACTCAACAGTCAGCACTAGGGATAATATTAGAAAAGACAAAAGTACATATACAGGGTGTCTCATTTAAATCGGTCAGTATGGGAAAGTCTGAAACTATAAGACATACGAAGATCTGTTCTTAGGAACCATGTCATCGATTTTAATAAGAAGAAAAACTGCACTCATACATTTAAAAAAACCTGTACTCAGCTCGGGAATTGAACCCGGTTGTTTTGAAAAAAATAAACTTACACTATTTCTATTTAGATATCGATTGTGTAGGTTTTAAGCAGTAAATGGCTCTTTGAAACATGATGTCTAAAATGAATAAAATTCATTGTTTTCACATACTTTAGTTTATTTTAGTTAGTGTTCAAAGTGACCACCGTTTTTTTTCAATACAATATTCAACACGTTTAACAACGATCTTACAATTATAAAACCAGCAGAGGTACAAACAACCATAGAGACAATTTTACATGCCTGAACTTGTTGAATGTAACGGTGGTAATTTCGAACACCTACTAAAATAAATTAAAGTATGTGAAAACAATGCATTTTATTCATTTTAGACATCATGTTTTATAGAGCCATTTACTGCTTAAGACCTACACAATCGATATCTAAATAGAAATAGTGTAAATTTATTTTTATCAAAACTAACGGGTTCGATTCCCGAGCTGAGTACAGGTTTTTTTTAAATGTATGAATGCAGTTTTTCGTTTTTATTAAAATCGTAGACATGGTTCCTAAGAACAGATCTTCGTATGTCTTATAGTTTCAGACTTTCCCATACTGACCGATTTAAATGAGACACCCTGTATACAAGGACATAGCTAATTCCCCATGAGCTCCGTACTTACAATACCGGCAAGTCAAGGCAACGCTACTGGGCAAGTAGGTAAATAAAAAAAAAGAAATTCATATTTATAAAAAAACTTACCTGTTGCATGACTTGTGCCCATGGCACCAGGTCAGGTAGGTCATGAAGTCGGTATTGCTCGCTATCGAGCGCAGGTAATCCAAAGCCTTCTTCTGCTCGTTAACATATTTCTCGTAGGGTTGAAAGAGATCACGGAAACGACAAAATCCACATGACATAATCTCCGTATTGAATCTGCAACAAAAATAAAACTATCTTTGTCTTCGGTCTAACAATATCATAATAACGCTACTACGCTAGATTCTTTGAAAATAAACCTTATATACGGAGGCATACAAAACGATAAGCGTCGGGATAACAAACGACATCAAAAGTGCTTCTATTATTAGTTTCTATGATACAGACAATAGGCCCATACATTTGGAGCCTGTAATTAGAAGCATAGAGGGGTATAATACTAATTAGAAGTATCCCGAGATAAAGGTAAATTAATACGGTTGGCGCGCGACCCTCGAGAATTCTATGCTTGTCGCCAGTTGCAAATTAACTAGCAACTAATATCACTAGTTCCTACCATTTTATCTTATACTTTAGAGAAAATCATAGTAGCTTTTGTTGTCGCACAGTATTTTTTTTCTTCCTTTTCTTTCTAACATAAAACGAGTTTTAAAAAGGCAAAGACGCTTAAGACCCTCGTGAAAGTCGTACTAGTTGTTGTCGAACAAAATACATTATACTGGTGTGCAACACCAAAGTAAATGTTACCCGCCGACTATGTTACCTTTAAGGTATGTAGCATTCTATAAGTGAAAGTTTTTTGAAATTGGACCAGTAGTTCCAAAGATTAGTCACTACCATCATTACCTGCCTTTCTATTTTTCCTAAAGCAGAACACAATGTCCTAAATAATAACTTACGGTCCCCCCTTTTCGAGAGCATCGGCAACCATTGGGAATATGGTGATCTCCCAGAAGTAAAGGCTGGCATTGAGGATATCTGGGATGTTGGAGAACAGGCGCTCGGTGTCCACGTCCAGCAGTTTACCGCTGTCTTGGAGGGCGTGTGCTGCGGCTATGAACACCTGAGAGAAAAAGAATAAGAATTAGAATAAGAATAGGAAACATTAATAGCACAACACCATAACAATAAGGAAAAAGGATAAACAAAATCTTTTATTACATCATCATCATCATCATCAGTCTATACTAGTCCACTGCTGGACATAGGCCTCTCTAAGTGCACGCACCGATCCGCGGCTACTCTACTCTCATCCAAAACTTTTATTTAAATCCTATTAAAGATTTGATTTGTTTAAATATCTCTGTTTAGTTATGGTTATCTAGAATAATGGTTTTGAATTCATTGGGTACTATAAGAAGCATGTAACATCAGATAAAAGTTGTACTGTGGTTACACAGTGCGACAATATCCACGTCAATAGTTATATTGAACCAATTTTAGAAAATCTCTATAAGACACACACAACAAAGTAGGTATTAGAACCATAACGGGTTCGCTAGTTCACGTGAGAAAGGTAAATAAAAGCGGGTTTTATCGTTTTTTGGTTGTAGGTCGCTGAAACGATTTAATCAATTGGCACTAAGGGCGGCCTTACACTGGCTGCTCGAGCAGTTAGCCAGTGATCAAAATGCCCGGACCGCTAGTTACAATCAAGAGCTTGAAGCTCCCATTGATAACTACTTCAGCAGTCGGTTTCAACTGCTACTGCTAAGTCAAGCGGCCGCGATGCAGAGGTGGGATGAAGAGCCCGGGCGGAGGGGATAACTGCGCGATAGCAATCGACAGCTCCAGAAGTCAGTGAACGCCTGGCAACTGCTTGACCACACGATGATATTTGACCGCCCAAGTCAGTTGCAACTTCTTGATCATGTTCCATGTATGTTTGTAAATAGAAGTAGTTCACTATGCAGTCTTAAATTTACTCTAGCAGTTTGCCAGTGATCAAAATACACGGACCGCTTGAGTAGTCGTAATAAAGCTGCTATTTCACCGAGCTGCTGATCGCCCGGAGCAACCCCACTATACACGACTTTAAAGGTATACTGACACTCCCTACCAACCGTCAGGTCACAAAGTAGGTGTAGGAGATGTCGCAACTGCTTGAGTGGTTCCATGTACGTTTGTAAATAGGAAACTAGTTTACTAAGCAGCTGGCTGCTTGAACCTGTCCATGTACTGCCGCCCTAAGACTGATGGATATAGACAGCCGTAGGTAAGGGCGTTGCCCCGCCGACTTAGTGCTCAGGCTAGACGGTTTAACAACTGCTTCTGTAAAGCAATCTCGACACAAACTAATAAAGAGGTATTCTGATACCGAGTTTGTGTCCACAAACAAACTCTTCACAAAGTGTGCGGTGAGGTGGAAAAGATTTATAATTTGGGGCTTTGCGCGTTCACCGTAATTAGTTTCACGAACTTGCGCGATGCCACCGACATTGTTAATTATAGCAATTATGAGATACAACTCGGTGCTGTCAGGACCACTACATCTACACTTTTGATATTTGGGTTTGTTGATTTGATTTGTGGGTTTGACTATTTGTTTGTCTGTGTTAATTTTTATGTTAGTCTCTCTTGCTTCCTTCCGCGGCTTCGTATGCGTTAATTAGGTTTATTGCAAAAGTATATGCAAGTGTTTTTGACGTCTTTACGACTTTTAGATGCTGAATAACAATTTCAAATTCTTAGATTTCTATTTAAGTTTTTAATCATGAATAATATCCAACAGTTGAAAAATGTCCATCCAGAAAATGTTCCAACTTGGAAAAATACAACCTGATAAATGACCTACTTGAAACTTATCTAAAAATAGAACAGCGTGAAAAATGTGTTATAATAACTTATATGCGAGTATAACGTTATTATTTTAAAGGTGCTGATATGTAATTAAGTATGTAAAAGTACGCCACCAAATTAACTTCTTAACATCCACTGAGCCACAGGGGTCAAGTGTGGCATCACTATTCTATTTTTGTAGGCATGATGACCCTACCCCAATAGACGAAAGGAACTAGTATATATTAATGAGATACAGCAACGTTGCACAAAGTAGGCAATAAATGATGCAAATAATAAATGTAAATGCCAAATATGTACATAGTTCTCACAAAGTAGACCTTTCTGGAGCGAGACTTTATTCTCAATTTTCTAGGATTTATTGTTGAACTGTTGGACGTTGTTTTGTAGATTCTCCGTTCGAGAGTATTTTTGCAGCAGAAGTTTCTTTAGTGTGCCTAAGTTAAGTGACAGTAAACTGCCCATATTGATTGCGGAACGGACGGGCGGGCGGTGGAACGAACAGTTCTATGTGGCTCTCTAAAGTGTTTCTACAAAAGCTAATGATAACAGTAAAAAGCAGTCTCCATTAGTCGACAGATTTGACGTTTTAGGACGCAAAAAAATCAAAGTTGCACATTCTCTTCTTTGGTAATACTCGTAGTTATACGATTAGTTCTTCTGTACCGTTAGAGTGCCGAGTTATATTTGCCATTCGATCGTGTTTACGAAAAGGATTTCACCAGGAGACGCTGGTTTTGGATATTTTGTGTGTAAGAGCTAATAAATGTTTCATATAAAAAAATGAGGCGGCTATTATAGTCGTGTAATCCGCATTATACTCAAAGCAAAGCAAGTGATGTTTAGTTTTGTCCATGATTTGACTTTTTTGTCATTATAAATTATACATAATATCGCAAATTAAACATCAACAGAATGTAAATATATTCAAACTACTAACAAAGTCATCTCTTGTTAGGATAATTTTCATATGTTCCTCTCCATAATGTTTAACTTTAGCAACATGTCGTCATTAATTAATTGATCGAGGAGCGCGATTTCCTGTAACAAATATGTATAAGATATTTATTAAAGGAGTTCTCAACCATTAGAATGTTATGTGATCTCTCATGACGTCCTTTTAGATTTGAGCCTGTTTTACTGGTGAACATAAATCTGTTTTGTGCTAGAACTTTTCTTTCGGTGACGTCTTGAGACATGGTGCTTATATGGATCTTAGCGTCGGCTCCTGGAATTATCAAGGATAGTAATTCGGGGGAGTAAATCCAATGCAGGGGCAAGTTGGGGACAAATCTCAATTAAGCTACAAATAGTTTCACGGTTTAATAATTTCATTTACGAATCCACTTGGAAGGTTAAATCACAGTCATGCGCAGATTAGTTGGATAATTAGTAAGCGATCTAGTTAGTTCATGTGTTTAAGGTAATTAATTTGAAGATGTTAATTACATTATTTTATCTTTGGCAGTACTTTTGGCGGATTGTAATCAAAATAGTTCTTATACATCAGTTGTATATTAATATGCATATACTTCTTTGTTAATCTAAGCCAAGTTCTGTGGATAAAAGATATGCACCAACTCAAGGGTTCCCAGATAATGTCTTTTGTAGCTTATACATAGATAAATAAATAAGTATTCAGTGCTATATTAAATAGTGACCTTGTATATCTTAATTAGGTACGAAATATTTTGCCCAATTATTAATTTTATTGCTTCTTCTATAATTTACAGTCAAATTTCAAGTTTTGCAAAGCAATTTGAGTTAACCAATGCCAGTAACAAATTTCCACAAACATATCATTCTCTTTATAATCTTGACAAAAACCAGAAAATTTTTGTGCATTGAATTCCACTAACAATCTCCCTCGGGCCGCTCTCGGGAGATTTTCTATCCCGTATATACGAATCCCGAATAACCCCTTCCCTTTAAAACGCCCGGATACACACTGAGTTTATTACGGGAAACCTTCTAATCTCAAACGATAATTTTCTGGCTCGCGTAGCATTGTGACATGGATCACTGCAGATTTGATTGTTCCCGAGCAACACCGCGACCGCATAGTTAATTCTAGATTGTGCTTTTGTTACTCCGATTCGATCCGAACCCCGCGGAGAATCTAGTAGAGCACCGACATGCACTAGGTGATGCCGTTCCCTCTAGAAAACCTTCAAAGGTGATTCGTTTCACACGGCTTGAGGAACGAAGCTTAGACGACCTTCTTGGTCGAGTGGTTTGTACGCCGGTTTTCATGGTGTCGCCATCTCTGAGGTCCCGGGTTCGATCCCCGGTCGGGTCAATTTAGAAATTATTGTTTTTCTAATTTGTCTCGGGTCTGGGTGTTTTCTATGTTTATTAAGTATGTATTTAAGTATTTTATCTGTTGTCTAGTAACCATTTAACGAGTTTCATAACGAAGCTTCTCTTGGGCTGGATAATTGGTGTGAGTGTAGGAAAGTTTATTAGTTTTATAACCCTTTAGGTTTCTCGCCGCCCCTAAAAAAGCCCGGTGAAGCTGAAAATGCCGTCTGAGGCCATCAGCAAACTCTCTTAAAAAAAAAGAAGCTTTTGTCATTCTTAGGCGACTCTTATAGTGTGTTATCACACTAATATTATAAATGCGAAAGTTTGTGTGTATGTATGTTCGTATATTTGTTGCTTCTTCACGCTGCAATGGATGGATGGGTTTGAATGAAATTCGGCATACAGATAGTTTATAACCTGGATTAACACATAGGATAGTTTTTATCCCGATATTCCCACGGGAATCACACTATAAATATACTAAAAACGACGACTTCATTTTACAATAAAAAATGATTTGTTTGTTTTGTTGTCATGGAAACCAAAGACAATAATCATTTGATGGAAACTGTCAAAGCGGTACGAAATCCGCCAGGTCCACTAGTAGAAACATGATTGCAGGAAGAACCTGGCACGGACAGAAACCAGTGATCGTAATTTTTTTCCTTTACTAATTAGACACCTTTGTCAAGGGGTTGCTGACCCCTTGGTCAGCAGCTGACTTGTTACTTTAGCAACCTTTAAATACAGATCCTGCTTCGTAGCTGTCATCCAGTACGTAACATTTCAATATGAAACGAACTGTTGAACACTGGGCTTAAAGTGTAGAACACTGGCCACGACGTAGTTAGTTCTAGTTGGTTCTTTTGTACAAAAAAATGTAATTTAAATAATATGTAGTGTTAATTCCGCTAACTCACTCGTTTATACAGCTTGGATGCAGTACGCATGCACCGCCCTCCCGCCCGCAAAAAGTATGCACATACATTTTTTTTGTACTATGGATTTCCGCAAAATAACGCCTGATTCCATTAATTGTTCTTTTGTAATTTTTAGGCGACACTTAGACGGATCATTGTTAAAGAAATAATAGGAACGTATTTTCTAAACTTATTTATGTTTTAAGTCAGTTATAATACCTAGTTTATAATAGCTGCTGTTGTGAACGCACTGAATTGTATTGTAGTTGTGCCATTTAAATAAGTAAATACTAATAAATACTAATTACTTCAGTTTTATTTTTTGTTTTTATTTTGTTTTGTTTTTTATTTTGTTATTATTAAAATTATAAAGAGTAACTTAAAAAATATATTATGAGTAGTGTCTTTAAGTTAAAGTAACATTTACATTTTTTGCATATACTGTACACCTTTCAATTTACAACCAGTCATAACAGAACTGCATTGATATGCAAAAAAAACTGTCAGCGTGTGTCAATTCTAACTGGTCAATAGAGGACGGTGATCCTACGCTGCCGCATCTCAGTAAATACTACTGCGGAGGGTAGTAGTCATTTGTTGCTGCTACTGGTAGAATATAAAATCTATACGTTACCCGCTATTGTAATATTAAAACTAGATGCATAATGTTATTGTTGTATGATGTACTAGTAACACAAACCAATGTAAACAAACAAATAAATTCATTTCATTTCAAATAAGTGAATATATAATTAGGGCATTAATATCTCCAGAAAAAAATAAGAATTTGCGTTATGACTTTTTATTTCTATTGCAATACAACAGAACATACAAGAAAAGCTTTAAAATTAATTTAAAACATTACATCTTTATAAAACCTGTAAACGAGAAATTCTTGTATAAATGTATATATAATAATCTGAATCGGAAACGGCTCACACGATTTTTATGACATTTGGTATGCAGGGGGTTTCGGGGGCGATAAATCGTTCTAGCTAGGTTTCATTTATAGAAAATTATCAAAAAAAATCGGTCATCCAGATATAGTCGACCACGAAATTGCTTTATCACTTTTGATAAAAACTTCCATTACAATAAAATTTCGCTAAGGTTCATTGTCAATAATGACAACGTATCTGTCACTGTCTTTTAAACAAAAATAGTAGGGACTTGTTGTTTTATTATATGAAAACAAAATTACTTCTAAGGTGGTAAAGCAATTTCATTGTCGACTATACATTGATTAAAAGACGCTTGGTTGGGTTCCCATGGATAGTTTGTGATTATTGTTCTACTCACACGGTCTTTTCAGCGTCTAGCCGTCACCGGACTTACTTTTTATTACTTTGACAATCGATGCAGTAACTACAGGGACCTCATAAATACGCGCAAATACTCGCTTATGCGTGTGAGTGCGGTAGTACACCTTTGTCGTTCAAATACGATTAACATTAGCAAGTGCATTTATTAGTATCAATTGAAAATTATCGTGATAATCATCGTGGATATCGTGATAATTATCTTTTTGAATTATGATCATGGCATCGTCCACGTCATGAGTAAACCTGGGCACGGTTGCCATAGGACCGCGAACCCACGCCTCCCCCCCACGGCAGAGGCAGTTTAGCGGCAAAAGCATTTCACGTAAATAAAAAAAGGACCGCGAAGAATGTTCCGAGCATCTGAGCAAAAATAAGTATATCCACTAATGGGTTTTCTCTGGCTGTGGATAGGTGGTCGACACTCGACAGGCAGCACAGTAACGCTGCTGAAAAGACATCCTAGCACAGAAGCGATATTCCTAATTCAAAACGCAAACTAATTTGCGTTTCTGGTACGGTCCCCCAAAAAATTGGTCTACCACCCTAAGGTTGAACGTCGCTTGGCAGATTCATAGGCGATAAAGATTAGTTTAATTTGCAGATCGATCTGACAACTTCTATTGCCATCTATATTTGATTTACTGTTTGTTTTGACAAACAATTGTCAGTTTTCTTTTTATCATGTATAAATAGTTTTTATTACTTTTGTTTAAAAAAATTACATTTTCTTTACAGTAATTAATGTCTTATCCATTTGTAATAAAGGTTAAAATGTCATGCACTTATAAGTGACCTATGACGTATGAATACTTAGCAATTAGGTTTACGTCATTATTATGCATATCTTTCAGTGATATCTAGTATAAACGTTGTTGTAATTTTCGATGACTAGAAAACTAAATCAAAACTGGTACACCACTTTCTTGGGCCACTGTACTATGCGTCTGAAGGAAGAAAACTCGCAAAAGAACCTTTGTATTTTGCCGCTCGCAACGCAGCTAGAGCACATGAGTAGATATAAAATGTGGCTAGAGCACCCGTATTGAAATAAGTCGTAAGCACTGATGGCACGTAAGAATATTTTATAATACAAATATAGCAAAAAATAAATGGAAGATTAAAGAGTTCTTAAGCTCTTTTAAATACTACATTTGATTTAAAAGACGCATGGACAGTTTACCATGGATATTAGTGTGTAATTGATTTTAGTATGAAGTAACCATCAAAAACAAACTTGTCAAAAAAACCAAGTCTCGCCACTAAGTTCGTCTACCGTAAAAGTTGTGAGATCCTTGTAATACCAAGTCGGTTAATTTATTCAGTCCCTACTTAAGGGACCTTCTGTCTTAACTTTTAACCGCCTCTGTGGTCTAGTGGCTAAGACCGCAGGTTTAGACCCAGAGGTCCCGGGTTCGATTCCCAGCGGGGGGCACATGTTTGTGTACTCGGTTTGGTTGGTGGTAGGGCTTGTTAGTCCGCCTGGCTAGCTACCATCATCTTATCTAAATATGTCGCCATAACATCAATGTTTGTAGCATTGTTGTGTTCCGGCAGCTAGAGATAAGATAGCCAGTGCCTCACTAGTTGAGGTTCCTGCGTGAAGTGCGCTTCCGTCACTGGTCTTATCATCACTTTACATCAGGTGAGATCATGGCACTGTGCTTACCCATAAAATATTTAAAAAAAAAGTTATTACGTAATTAGCTAACTTAACAACATCTTATAGTGACAATATTAAAAATCTTTTATATTTTAAATAAATAGATTAGATTAATAAATAATAAATAAACTTTCCAACACTCACACCAATTATCTAGCCCAAGAGAAGCATCGTTATGAAACTCGTTAAAATGGTTACTATACAACGGATAAACATACTTAAAATACTTAAATACATACTTATTATACATAGAAAACACCCAGACCCGAGACAATTTAGAAAAACAACAGTTTCTAAATTGACCTGACCGGGGATCGAACCGGGGACCTCAGAGATGGCGACACCATGAAAACCGGTGTACAAACCACTCAACCAAGGAGGTCGTCAATTAAATTTAATAGTTATGTCTAACTATTATTATTATCTATATAGTATAGTTATTTAATAATTTTTATAATTAATATCTAGTATAATTATGTTTAGATCGGATACATTTTGGATCTTTCAATTTTGACCACACCTTTGTGTTACGCGTTGTATACCTACAGTTACGTTTGCAGCGCACTTTTGTTGATTTGTATGTGCGTAGATGTGCGACGGTGCGTGAAAAAGTCGTTGTATGCATACCCTATGATTGAAGGCCTTGATTGTAGGAAAGTCGAATGGAGTTTCAAATTATACGTAGATATGAAGGTAGCTTGCCTCGTTCGCCGCGCAATCGGAAGGAGCTACCCCACGACGAATTGCTCACACCGAACGCCGGATGTTTCATCAAGACTGTATTAAGTTCGACCCACATCGCTATGCTTAACCGAATTACCAATACGCTAAGGATAATTTCTGAGTAAATTTTTAATAGAAATTAATATTGAAAAGAAATAACGATTTCACTTCATCATATGAACAAGAACCACAACTTAACTAAGAAAATTAAACAAAATGAATAATTAAAAAATCTGCTGTGTTCATATGAATTGTTTGCTTCATCTAAAAACGTTATGAAATAGTTATGTAGTTTTAATTTAAATTGCAACTAAATATTTATAAAATACAGTGAAAAAATTAAATGCCTACCTGACCCAGCCAGGAATCGGACCTGCGTCTTCCGCAATCCGGGCGGCTGCACTGACCATTATGCTACCGGGAAGGCTGACGTAAACACCGAACTTTTTCACTGCTTTTTGATTTTTTACTGCTATTTAGCGGCAGAGTGCCATTTATCCAACGGTTATTGCAACCAATGGCTATGCAGAATCATCTTTACAGATGAAATACCACAAATTTGATAACACAACGCTATAGTACATTTTTACTTTTTATTTTTAAGTGCTGCACTGAAGCTGAATTAAATATTTATAAAATACTGTGAAAAATATAAATGCCTACCCAACCCAGCCAGGAATCGAACCTGGGTCTTCCGCAATCCAAATAAAAAGTATAAATTGCCACTGTAAAAACAGGTACAGCCGTCACCCCTATTACTATTGCCGTACACAGGAGCTGATACCCTCCGATCATGCACCCAGGAGGAACTTCTGCGAGTGGTACCTCAAACATTAGAGGAGAACCCTAATTTCGTAAACTATGTTATTTGGGCGGATGAGGCAACATTCACGAGGTCAGGACTTTCAAATGTGCATAACGATCATGGTTGGACTCGCGAGAATCCACATGCTTCACGGCAGGGCAGATTCCAACACCAGTGGCGGCTGAATGCGTGGGCTGGCATTCATGACGGGCATGTCATTGGTCCCGTCATTTTACCATCACGTCTGAACGGTGGCAACTACCTAAAGTTTTTACAAACGGAATTCGAAGAGGCGATTGACGACTTTCCTGTTGCCGATAGGGATTACTTTGACAACCAAAGGAACATGGTTTTTCAGCACGATGGAGCTCCGGCTCATTTTACTCGCGACGTGCGAGAGTATGTCAACGCTCGCTTTCCGCGAAAATGGATCGGCCGTGGGGGACCAGTGCTATGGCCCGCTCGTACTCCGGACCTCACACCATTGGACTTCTTCTTATGGGGTTATGTTAAGGACAGAGTCTATTTCTCCGATTGCCCAACGGTTTTCGAGATGGAGCAGCGTGTAAGATCGGTGTTTGCGTTAATAACACCGACGAACACACAAGCTATATCCCGATGAGCGAGGTTGTGCATTGAGCAAGGCGGAGATCACTTTGAGCCGTTCCTGTAAATTTGACGTTCATTACGAAAAAGTAAGTGTTGTTAGTTTAGGTTTCTTCGATAAGTTAGGTCTTTTAAAATCTTCCCAAATTCGACTTGTAATATCTATCTAATCGAATTCTGTACATTTTGTTAGTGTGTCTCTTTATCGTTTAACGAATTAGGTAAAGATGTACATAAACATTCTGCGTTGTATACTCTTTAATTTTACTAAAATAGGGTTTGCACATCAATGAAAAAAAAAATGGATTTATTTTTTTTGACGGTAAGTCATACAGTGATAGTACGGTTCTCAAATATTGTAAATGGACTTGTTTAACCCTTTAACCCTTTTTCGGCTTTACGGGTATTTTAGTAACATCATGTATAGGTACATTGCAACCTTTAACGATAATTAACCTTCTTCATCTACGTCACATTAATCCCATATCGTACATACCTAATTACATATTTTTGTTAAACCCTAAAACTTTACACCTTGAATTAAATTTTGCGTTTTTATCACAGACCCATTTTTTTTATAAATAAAAGCGTGTTACATTGTGACTGCAAAAGAAAAATAATGACGGTGTAATATGCTAAATGTTCTTTAATGTTCCATCAAAATGTAACACGCTTTTATTTATAAAAGAATTGGGTCTGTTATAAAAACGCAAAATTTAATTCAAGGTGTAAAGTTTTAGTTCCTTACAAATAAACAAAGAAGTCCGAATAGTTCTTCCGTGTTTTAGACAAAATATCATCATCAAATTAGAGTAAAAGAGACCTTTTACTCTAATTTGAAATGACGTCTACATGACAGGAACAAAACACGGAATAACTATTCGGAGCTTATTCTTTATTTATTTGTTAGGGGGTTAGGGTTTAATAAAAATATATAATTAGGTATGTACCTATGATTTGGGATTAATGTGACGTAGACGAAGAAGGTCAAATTATCGTTAAAGGTTGCAATGTAGGCCTATATAATGGTATTTTTTTCTTATTATATTTCTTATTATATTAGGTCTAAATTATTTTTTTCTTTTTAGTATTTTTGATGCTAGATTGACTACGGCGTAGTTCGTAGCGCGTAGCAGTGTTTTTCCGTTATGTAGCCCGTAGTACGCTCACAACGTGTTGTTTTAAGCAGTTAAAGCTGTATGTATTTTATATTTTAATAACTTTACATATCGATTAGTTATGTAACTACTGGTTAGATTTGTAACATTTCTCATTCTATCCATTTCATTTAATGCGTCAATATTACAAGGTTTCTTCGCTTTCTTTGTGTAGTAGTTTCTTTTTTGCTCATGTTGTTCCCACTAGTATAGGACAAAAACGGTCCATCCCCCCAGAGGTCCATTGTAGGGGATAAGGGCTTCAGCATAACAGGGTTCGCCCTGGTACCTTGAGGCGCAACGTTAGCATTCATAACAAACGGAACGAACGAACGAACGAACTGATTTTCCCGAGTTCATATGGCTATCTTCGAGCTTCATCATCCGACCCTGGTATGATTCGTCTTGACAAGTACTTTGGTGCTAGATGGTAATCTAGCACCAAAGTACTTGTCAAGACGAATCATACGAGGCCAAACTCGATGGGGTTGTGTCGTTTAATTACCGAGTTCCTATGGCCATCTTCCGGTTTCATCATCAGATCCATGTAATAATAATTTTAAATTGTCATCCGATTTCCACATGCATGCAAAATTTCAGCTCAATCTGTAACCGGGTAGTGGATCAAATTTAACTTGCAAGATTTTATTACAGACAAACATCGGGACAGGTGAAACTGAATAAAAGCTTGTAATATACAAATGAGCACATCTTGTCCATAATATTGTAACATATTAATACTTGAGACTTTGATTGTACCTGAGTGAAGACTTCTTTTAAGTTTTTACCAATATGTACAGATTCCATTAAAGATGACAGATTTGGTATCTCCGATCGAAAGCGGAAGATACAAAATTACGAAATAAAATTGGTTATCTTAATGTAATAAGTTTTATTTTTGAAATGCCATGGAAAAAAATTAAATATTTATTTCCGTCAAGCCTAAAATTTAATGGCAAAATTATTACGAAGGGAAAATATTTAAAAGTATAACTACTTCAGTAATGCTGAAATGAAGTAAATAGATATCTTCAAGCGCTTCTAGATCTACATTCGTTGCCAAAAGGTTGGTTTTTTTAAGTAACAGAAATCTGATGACTACGGTTCACTATAACTATATGAACCTATTCGCAGAATGACCATTCCACGAAGTTGTTTATTATATCTTAACATATGCCATATCAAAATATTGTATGTTAGAACTTTCTGCATGTCCACGTGAATTAACTTATCAACGACACACCTGTCTAAAGCACCAACCACCAGATTAAAGGGCCAGTTTTTCTACCTTCCGACAACAACCGGCAGTTAATCTATCCAAAACATATGTCTGTGTCACACATTTTACTAATTTTCGTCTTTGTTATTCTGTTTATATTCGTGTCTTACTGTTGATAAATACGCTTCCGCTCTCTTTTCATTAAAACTGCGTGATTGACAGGGTGCTATCGTTTTGGTCTTGACATTTTGTTATCACCTAATTAATTGTGCACACGCTTGCTCGTCAAATTTCCTCAATAGAATTTGAACTTTATGTCTTATTCATAAAAACTATTTAAGCATTATTTAGTTAATCATTGTTATCTCTTTTTCTCAAATTCAAAATGACATTTGTGTGACGTTGACAAAACAATATTTAACTAATTAATGCTCAAATAGTTTTAATGAATATGGGGATTAATTAATAAAATTACAGTTTTGGATAGTCAAATGTGCAGTGCAATTGTTTACAAACCATATGGTTTGTAAACAATTTAGAATATTGCGTATTTTCAATAAGTATTTTTAACTAGATGACCCGGTGAACTTCGAACCATATTTTTCACAAATATAATGTAGGTAATAACCTACATTATATTTGTGAAAAATATGGTCAAATCTTAATATAACATTTTAACACAGTTATATACACTTATTCAATGAAAGCTTTCTGATGTACCTACAATATTTTTTGTCATTTTTTGCTAATCGTCTTGAAATTTATTTATTTGTTTATTTTCTTTTTTCGACAACCAACTGACACTACACGTTTACACTTTTTTATTTCTGAAACAGAACTGTTTTGTAACCAACAAAACAGACCAAAGAGATCGGACCTCATACTACAGCCACCTACAGCTATGAAACAGACAAATTTCTGAACGCACCTATTATTTGACAACCGAGTGAAGTTATTTCTAAAAATACAAAAGACATCAAATGTTTCACAGCTAGGAATATTTTGTATTGGAAAATTAAATTGTCGTTTTTAGTATTTTCCGTTACTTATTATTTATGTTTCTCACCGTTTAAACCTTCCCTGAACTTCCACAAATATTTCAAAATCAAAATTACCCAAATCGGTCCAGCCATTCTCGAGTTTTAGCGAGACAAATGAACAGCAATTGATTTTTATATATATAGATTAATACGTGAAGCATAAACTTTGTACCCCTTTTTACAAAAATTGCGCGGACGGAGGGGTATGAAATTTTGCACACTTATAGTTTATATAAAGAAGGAGAACATAATGTTATTCTTTTTAAATTATACATAAAAGTTACATTAAATCAATAAAACAATCATTACACACACAACCATGTATTTGACACACACGCATACTTATCAAAAATTTCAAAATGGAAGAGAAGCGGCCGATATCTGTCAATGCCAATCCAAACTCACATTCAATATTTTTTAATTTTTCATTGCTTAGGATACTATCCGTGCAGCCTTAACAAAATTACGGTTGAATTTCAACCACTGGGTGACATATATAGATATGTAAGTAATAAGTTTTATAATAGGGATTAACGCAAGCTACTTAGTTTAGTATAACTACCTTCATCGGCATACCTTTTGGGTGCTTTTAATTTAGACGTTTCTTGTCTGTCATATGGCTGCCGCATGTTTGCACTGCGTTCCATATTAAAGCAGCCGTGCGGCTGGCTTTTACTATGAAACCGCACGGCGCGCGGCGGCAGCGCAGCGGTCCGACGAAATGAAACGTCTAAATTGAAAGAGCCCTTCTACCCGACGTCTCGTTAAATAACTTTGTAAAAATAAAATGGAACGCGAAGGTTATGAAGTGTATGTGTGATTAGATGTTGATGTCGATGACTGTGGGTGTAAGCGTAGCATTTAATTTTAAATTTAAGTATTAGTGTTATTGTTAGAACCTAAGCCTGCTACGCCGAATATATATTTGAATTTGAATTTGTAAGTGCAAGTGTATGTACATTATGCACAACCGATGGCTTAATGGTCTAATACATTTGAAATCGCAATTAGCACTAATCGCCCGCCGCCTAAGGTCACTCTCACCTTGGTAGATACCTACGTCAAAACATTTCCGAAAGTATCAGGTAATCTGAGAAAGCATAAAGTTAAATCCATCGTTCCCCTCGTAACCTTCATAGACATGGCTGTGGGTAGAATAACGGCATAGGGCTGCTAAAAGAGAAAAGAACCACATCAATTATTTATACCAACCATGTTTATAATCGCTGTAAAAGAAAATATTTTTTTTTGTCGATAATGAAATATTCTGTGTGAAATGGAGCCCGGTCCCGCACTGTAAATTCGTAAAATGTCGTCACATACAAAAATAATATTATTTCTCTGGTAGCGTAAACAGAATGTTTTATGAGCTGTTCGCTGTAGGTATATGTTACTACATTTTTAAAATCTATATATATAAAAATCAATTGCTGTCCGTTAGTCGGGCTAAAACTCGAGAATGACTGGACCGATTTGGCTAATTTTGATTTTGAAATATTTGTGGACGTTCAGGGATGGTTTAAGCGGTGAGAAACATAAATAATAAGTAACGGAGAATACTAAAAATGACAATTTAATTTCCAATACAAAATTATTTGTTTACTTCGTTGTCATGGAAACTGTCAAAGCGGTACGTACAACAAAATGTTCCTAGCTGTGAAACATTTGATGTCTTTTGTCACTTCGTTGGTTGTCAAATATTTATAGGTGTGTATGTTTCATAGCTGTAGTATGAGGTCCGATCTCTTTGGTCTGTTTTGTTGGAATACAAAACATTTCTGTTTCAGAAATAAAAATGTGTAAAAGTGTCAGTTGGTTGTCGTAAAAAGAAAATCATCATCATCATCATCATCATCAGCTCATAAAGTCCCTACTGCTGGGGCACGAGCCTTCCTTCAAGAGTGGGAATAGAGACAGTGTCAAATGCTTTTTTAAGATCTAAAAATACTGTAATACATTTCTTACTATTATCTAATTGTTTAATAGAGCGGTACGGTGTCAGAGGTATCCCTCTTGCACTTTTGACAAATTACTTACAGAATAGAAAACAACAAGTTAAGTTGGGGAATTACACTAGTGATCTACTTGACATATACTATGGCGTTTCACAAGGAAGTGTTCTAGGGCCTACATTATTATAATATATATAAATGAGCTTTGTGACAACTATACAACGCAAAATCTTTTTGTTATGCTGATGATACAGCCATTGTATTCTATGGAAACTCTTGGGAGGATGTGCGAAGGACTGCAGAAAGCGGACTGTATTCTGTTGCTCAATGGTTGAATACGAATCTTATCACCCTAAACATTTTGAAAACTAATAACATATGCTTTACAATCGATAAAAGAATTCAACCTAGCGGAGATTTTGGAATCCGAATCCCTAACTGCGAAAATCCCAAACGCCAAACATGCTCCTGTCACTTCATTGGTAAAGTCACCTCTACTAAATATCTAGGAGTTATAGTTGATCAACGCCTTTCATGGCATTTACTCTTAGAGCATTTTACCCATCGAAATGATTATGGGTAGGATTAGAAAACTCATATGGATTTTCAAAAAGCTCAGGCATGTTAATAGAAAGAAAAAAAGAAAGAAAGAAAGTAATTATTTTATTGACGATCACACAGACATTACAGAGAAAAAAAAAAGAAACAGTGAATATGAAAACATTTAAAAGATAATAGTGATGATAATAATAATTAAATAACAATAGGGAAGTATGTCTTGTTAGCTGTCCTTTTTTAAATAAATAAATAAATAAATCAGTCAAAACAGCTTTTGCTGCTAAACAATACGACTTACAAGTTAATGACATATATAACAAACTTAATAAACAACTTCATATATACACATTAAACTATCATAACTGTAAGAAAGCTGTAATGATCTGGCTAAATCTCTCTTAGTTATATAGATACGGAAAATTTGCTTAATCCGGATATATAAAACTTAAAAAGATGATTATTTATAAGAGGAGACACACACGCTCTCTCTTACACACACACACACGCACGCACGCACGCACGCACGCACGCACGCACGCACACACACACACACACACACACACACAATTTTAATCTTTTTTTTTGTTTTATTTGAATTTCACATACCTGTAAGATAAGATAAGACAAATTAAAAGAGCGGTGACGCTCTGATACAGGTATTATTATACATACCAGGAACGTCACCACAACATTGTTGTTATTTTATCTACTCAAAAATGATAAGGGGGATGTGGGTATTTTTATTGAAAAGTCGTCTTAAAGGAAAGAGTAGCGTAGTAATCCGGCTCTTTGTAATCAATATAGGGCTTGATTTACAGAAGAAACTAAAACTTTGGGACATGTAAGATAAATACATTTCCGACATCAATAATGACTTGTACTTGAAAACTGTTAAACACCAATTAGCGTATTTAAATCATACATAACTTAGCAATAACATCATACTGTTACAATTTATGGCAGCTATTATGACAATGCATACTTTTATAACCGGCGACATGGTATCTCACCGATTGTTGTTAAATTTCAACCACATTTGAAGCGCAAATATTATAAAGATGCGTTGCCCTTGGCTTCAGAGTCATATGTGTTTTGTTGCGACGACGGACGTGTCCTTAAAAATTGTGGCACCACAGAACCGAATGACGCTGTAGTGGTTATAACGTTTGTACAGACGCCTACACCACAGAAGAGAGAAATTATCCATTATCCTCAGAATACATCAGCCTACCCAAAACTGTCAAATTACTTAAAAAAATATATAACTTATTTGCTTAAACATAAAGCTCAAAGTCTATTGAGGAAATTTGTCAGTTTATGGTTGTCTGATGTGCAGGCGTGTACCTATAAGCATAAGAGCATAATGTATGCATTATATATAGTAAATATTAAATTATAAGAAACATGTAGTAGATTTAAGGACATTGTAAGAAAAAAAAGATTTAAAAGAAAATAGAAAAAAGAAAAAATAAGTAGAGCTCATAAAGCTCTAGTTTAATAATCCCTTATATAAGAAAAGAAAATATTAAAAAAGAAAAGCAAAGTACTGCAAAAAAAGCGGGGAGCAGTTGAATTTAAAAAAAAAGCATAAGAGCAAACATATCTTGTCTAACGCTTTTATACAAAATGCTGCCAATAATTTACAGAACTGTTTCTAGGATGTAACTGCTGTCTGTATTCGAAAATTTTGCTAGTTTATATTGTTAACGCCTTTTTGGCCGCGTGTCAAAGCGGTTGGCCCGATATCCAAAGGTCCATGCTTCAATTTCCAGGTCAAGCAAAACGTGATAAGGGTTTTTCGATGCATAGCCCGGGTTTGTGACCGCCACCGCATTTAGCAAGCGTGGTGATCAAGTGATTTTAATGACGGAGGCCTTTGGGATAGAAGACAACAATTTACTTACTACTACGTTGCTTTGGTAAAAAATAACATTTTACCGTTTTTAAAGCGTACATTTTTATTTCGGGGTTAAGTTAATTGTATACTGTTTTCGGCAACCATTGATTGTGTACGAACGCAGTGATTTATAACGATCAGAGTAAAATCACCTCGGTGCCTCTCTTATAGCCGTCTACGTAGTGCCTTCGTTGTTTGAGGATTAACCTTTCAACGGTACGGCACCACCGTAATCCTGTTTCTTCCAATCTAAAAATGATTTAGAAAGATATCGCAGATATTGTTTTCTAAAGTTTACAAATAAACAACTTTTACGGATACTACCGTTAATTGTACACATTAATTTATTTTAATGTTAATCAAGACGTTTTGAACCCCTTGTAGGGTACGTGGTACCACGAATCCTGCAATGACTAAAATGGTTTAATTTCAAGGCCCCTTTAACTGTCCAAACGACTTTATGTTGCAGTATCATAGTTGTGTTTCGTTTCAGTGAAGGCTTGTACAATATGCATTATTTCATCGGTCTATGACTCTGCACACTGGAGTACTGGATGACTTGTCGCTGCGTCTAGTCGCGGCGTCTAGTCGCGGACCCGGGTGCGATTCCCAGTGAGGGGGTACATGTTTGTGTACTAGGTTTAATCGGTGGCAGAGCTATTTTGTCTGTCTGGTTAGCCATCACCATTTTATCTAAATAAGTCGCCATAACATTAACGTTGATAGCATTGTTGTGTTCCGGCAGCTAGAGATAAGATAGCCCACTGGCTTTTGCATCTTTTATTTATTTATTTATTTGTTATGGATAACAACAGCCGTCATTTAAATCCTTTCGCGTAAGCACTTCCCCTTCATCTCACCTGACGTTAAGTGATGATAAGGCCGAAGGAAGAAGCGCTCTTCACCCGGAATCCTCAACTACTGAGGAGTGCCTCAGTAGTTTTTTTTTTTTTTTTTATACTTAGCTCGGCAAATGACTCCATCCCACCTGATGTTAAGTGGAAATGAAGTCCAGACGCAAAGACAACTGGTGCAGCGTGGAAACAAACGTAGCATCAGTCAACTTCACTCTGCCAGCCCACAAGGTGCTTCTTCACGCCTCTCTTGAAGGACCCCATATCATAGGAAGGAGGGAAAACGTGTGCTGGTAGACTATTCCATCTTTTGGAGGTGCGACAAAGAAACGAGTCACCAAATTTCTTTGTGCGCGAGTTGAGGATTGGGTGCGAAGTGCTGTTGTTATCCATAACAAATAAATAAATAAAAATAATTAAATAAATAATCAATTCACTTACCTCCACTATAGATATAAGATGCCTTATATAATCTGCTTCGGTGGTGACGAGTTCTCGGATCACCGCCTGCCGTGCCTCCTCGTTCGGAGCGAGTTCTGTGAACAAAATAGAGCTTGCTTAGATTGTAAATTGTTTCTAGGCTTAAGATGACACATAATCCATATCGATACTTGATCTTAATCACTACTGAACAAAGGTTTTGCCAGTACCTGTTTGTCGAAATATTTTCGCTACGTTTCAAAAAAGCCTCATTGTATCTGCTAGCATTTATTGATAAATATTCACAACAACTTACAATATTCCTTACTCAAGCTTCAGTTTCAAAACTATTTTACACATAGTTAGGGTAGTGGCACCATCTGTGATCGACAGGAACCAGTGGTCGACAGCTTTCATTTATTCGTTAAAAATTAAAAAAAAAACTATATAAAAAGGAAAAAAAAAATGTTTAATAGAGGTCAGCAACGGATTTTAGTCTTTAACAATAATTGAATACAGACCAACTTCTTAGCTGTCGTTCCGTATAATTTCAATGAAAATCTAGATTATTTTTTGGCGATAACTAATTGTGTCGGACACTGGGCTTAATGGTCGAATACTGGTGCCACCCCCCCACCTGCTCTTCGACCTTTTTAATCTATGCTCATTAGCCCTTGAGCTGTTACTATCTGCCATTACAGATAGTAACAGCTCAAGGGTGGATCAAGGTCAAAAAGTCTCAATAATAAAGTCCACAGCGCCTTCATCCTACTCGTACAAGGAACACTGCTGGCTGGCAGCATAACGAGAATATTGCTGTACCTACTTAGAAAAGTAAAAAATATGCATTGAAGTTAAATACTTTTTAAGGATCTACACGAGTTTATGTTAAACATTACTTTATCCGTACTACGCTTTAAACCCTTTCCAGGATCCGTCACAAGGAGAGCTGCATTAAGAAATTACGAAAGTTCTGCATAAAAACTTTCATTTCCATATTTAATTTTATATTATTCACGCAAGCTTTAGAAAACAAAGAGTGGGTATATAATACTCGTATCTCCTAGGCTCATGCCCGCTCTTAAAGCATTAAACCAATTTAATGCTCTAAGTGGCCGCTTATCATACTAATATTATAAAGAGGAAAGCTGGACCGATTTAAAAAAATATTTCACCATTAGAATGCTACATTAGCGCTGAGTAGCATGGGCTATATTAAAAAAGAAATGTCCGCCCGTGCGGGCCGCTAGTGTTATAATAATAGTACTTTGTTTCAGTAAGTTCCCTTAAGGTTAACACAAAGAGATATTTCTTGAATTTGCAGACAACTGATAATGTGTAAAATGTCGGATTAGGTTTTAATTTAATCTTACCTTAGTTCTATTCAACTGAATTTGTTGGGATATCTCCAATAACAGTAACGAGTATTATACTTCGTATCTCTTCGAAGATAATTACCAGTTAACATGCAGCAGTACGTAGTCTGATGCAGTCCTTGTCACATATTTTAAAGCTACTAAAGAAAAAAAAAATCTCTGTCTCACTCCCTGCCGCCCTACACAACCGGTCGCCAGATGGCCGCCATTACGTTTTTTGTGCGGTCTAAGTCACACGTTCGTGTTGTTAATAGTTAGTAATACTTCAATCGCGATCATTAGTGCTACTATGAGTGGAAAAAAGCGGTCGAGAGCCGACGATTATGTTCATTAGAACAAAATAATAAATCACGGCGTTATCGTCATGTGCATCGTAGAAAAATATTAACCTCCAAAAGTGAATCTTTAAAACGAGTCATCTCATTAAAAACGGTTAAGGAACACACTGTAAGTAGGATTCCTTTGTTTGCTAAAAGATTTTCTAATAAGCCAATGCACACGCTCGGCGACACCAACAGTGCATAGGCGCCGCGCCGGCCGGCGCCATCATGTCGCGACGGCTTTTGTTTTAAGCGTATTCAAATTCTGCTTGATGCTAGGTATATTATTGCGTTGGCTTTTGTACCAGTGAACAGTATTCTAGGTCCTAGATCCTAGAATCTAGGATACAATAAATTTTACAAATTTAAAACGACTACTTAACTACTTAGTTGTTCATAAACCAGACACAATAGAAATTCAATTGTTCTTTGGCACTGTGGTTACATTGGGCGTCCAAGTATCTAATTATGGTATAAAATAACATAATTATTTAAAAGAGTTTATCGTACCTACTTCCTTTTTTATTTACACTGACCAAATATCATGAGCTCCATGTATTGTATTTGAGCATCAATAGAATTCTATATAGATTGATAAATTTAAAATAATAACATAACAGTGTAATCATAGTCATAAGTATTTATTGCATTATGTATCCTTCTTTACGAATGGAAATATTTTACGAATTTTATATTAGAGTTGTTTTGGGTATAAGTAATTTTATATGTAGTTGTATCCTGAATTGACTAAGTTATTTCAAAAATATTGGGCGATAACTCTAGTGCTATATTCTGCACCATTCAGTGACAACTTGTACAAACATGTCTCCACTTGTAGGTAACATATTTTATTATATGATTTATCGAAGAAAATAGTCACAGTTGTTAAAAACGTCCATGACTTTAGAAAACTGTCCCAGTGTGAGTGAGCATATACTTAATCTAGAAATTATAGTGGCTTTCACAAAAATGAATCAAAAGAAAGATGTGTGTTCTCAGACAAAACAAACAATTACCCACTTGTTATTCGGGTTTGGGAAAAGCCCTTAAATTGTTAATAACTAAAAATGAAATGAAATGAAATGAAATTGAATGAAATAAAATAAAATAAAATAATATGAAATTAAAATATATAAAATTAAATTAAATTAAATCAAATCAAATCAAATTAAATTAATTAAAATGAATTGAAATGAAATGGAATGAATACACAGATCTCCACGCAAGTCGTGTTGAGGGTTGTTTGCTAAACTCCACGTAAATCGTGTTGAGGATTGTCTGCAGAACTCCACGTTAATCGTGTTGAGGATTGTCTGCAGAACTCCATGTTAATCGTGTTGAGGATTGTCTGCAAAACTCCACGTTAATCGTGTTGAGGATTGTCTGCAGATCTCCACGTAAGTTGTGTTAAGGAATGTCTGCTAAACTCCACGTAAATCGTGTTGAGGATTGTTTGCAGAACTCCACGTAAATCGTGTTGAGGATTTTCTGCTAAGCTCCACGTAAAACGTGTTGAGGCTTGTCTGCAGATCTCCACGTAAGTCGTGTTGAGGATTGTCTGCTAAACTCCACGTAAATCGTGTTGAGGATTATCTGCTAAGCTCCACGTAAATCGTGTTGAGGATTGTCTGCTAAGCTCCACTTAAAACGTGTTGAGGATTGTCTGAAGATCTCCACGTAAGTATTGTTGAGGACTGTCTGCTAAACTCCACGTAAACCGTGTTGAGGATAATTTTGTATTTACTTCACGTATATCGTTTTTGAACGAGACACTATAATGCTATGTATGTTTAATTGCCTTTTGTTTAATTTTTTTTTTGTTTGAACACTAGAATAGATGCTTAATTGTTAAGTTCCGATTTTGCGGAAAATTTAAAGTCATCTACTCGGCTCGACTCTAAACGTAAGGGGGGCGCCGCAAGCATCAGCCACCGAGTCACGAGCGTGCCCCATACCGAGAAGGAGCAGGCGGCTCCAGCTTTGGCGTTTTGCAACCGAAACAACTACAGCTCGAAGACCACGCAACGAAATCGTGGGAGGAGAGCTTTACTTCAGAGGTACCTAGTTCCTAAATGTTAGTTAGTTAGTAACGACCCTATAATTTTATCTTGGGTCAATGGCAACAAAAATTCTTTAATAGATATCCAATAGAATACAACCTACTTCAAAACAAGAGCTGTATACTAAAAGAGGCCGAAATTATTGACGGTTGCATTTCTAATCTTACTAAGTCTAGTTTTATTTCAACTTGCAGTCCGTGCGCAAAACTAATATATTTCAGCAATTTTTACTGTTTCTTAACTGAACGGCAAACACAGCTTATATTAAATCTAAAAGGTTAATCATGAACACTTTAAAATTGAAGATTTTCAATGAGTTTTATGAGCCATGAGCAATGAGTGATGAGCAAGACCGTACGGTTTTGAAACTCATGGATCAAAATGACAAACATGGCAACAATAGAACAACATACTTATTTTTTACCATGTATGAATATTGAAGATCGTTCTTTACACAAATTAATCTTACTACTTTTGTTTTGTGTACTGCACCATTTTGTTTACACGAAACTTCTAACACATGAGTAAATATCCTATATCTATTCTGTGCTTCTAAGGCCTGTATTGTGTCAGATAGTGCCTAGCATGTTGTGCAATTTTTTTTATTGAATACAACAACCATGACAAAATCTTTAACAGATAAAATTAATCTTGAATACAGGATAAGGTTATTAAGTTGCTCAATACCAACAAATTTACTTTATGATAACTTTCTGAATTTATTGAACTTCTGACCTTAGCACGCCCAGCAGTTCGTCATGGCTGGGCTTACACAAAATTGTTGAAGTGGGAAAAATATTTAGTTTTTATTATTCCAATAATAACAAGTAGAAAGTAGTTTCTTTCTGATTCGAAAAAATGATATGGTCAACTTGAATTAAATGCTGATATCCATGCATTAGAAACATTTACTTCTCATATTTATGTCTAATATACTTATTCGGATTGATCGTGTCAATCGTGCGTCACGTCAGTTAAATGTTGATACCGAATGGCAACTTGCTGGATATGCGCTTATACCAATCATAAGAACATTTCGCTAGCCAAACTTTGACCTTTTACCAGCTTATAAAATGACAAATGCTAGAAATGCGCTTCATGGAAGCTTCATCCTCAATCCGCATTAATGAATTTACCAGTACAGTTACAGGAAAAGAGTAAGCAATGCCAGTGCATTGCTTATTTTTTTCGCATTCCTACCGTGTCACTTCATTACCAAAAAAAAAAATATTCAAAAATTAATTTGGAAGCGGAAGGCATTGTTGTCGTGTCACACTGGTCATTTCAGCAGTGGCACCTTAAGTATAAAAAAAAAACGAAATTATATTTGAGCCAAATACGTCATTGCTATATCCTCCTTTTATTATCCGGCAAGCTCTTTTGAAAAGAGGAGCTCCATCTGTCTTTTTTTTTTTAATATGGCTTCTTTTTCTGAAACCACTTTGAATCAATTTAACTCATCTTTAAACACTTGGCGGGAGTTTTGCCAAGCTAATTATTACAATTATTGTGATAAGTATATTTATATATATTTTACACAACATTTAATATCAAGAGCTAGTGGATACGGCAAGATCAACTATAGTGTTAAACACTTCAGTACCTCACATGGTATGATTACTAGACTGTTAAAGGGCGTTTCCGAGTAAAGATCTCCTAAACCAAAATATCATGATACATGGAACCCAAATCTTATGTCCTATTATTAAAGTGATGTTTACCCATATGATAATTTAAGTTTTTGTGATTTATCACTTAAAATAATTACATTACTTGCAATTGCATCTGCTCAGCGAATGCAAAGTTTAATGAAAAATTAAAACATATGTCTTGTTAAAAAGATCTAATTAAAACATACAGACCCAGCGCCTACCAACCACTTGTCGACTTCCTTCAATTATAGAAAATCCCAATATATGTCCAGCACAGGCTTTACAGTCAAAACAAACAAAACTTTAAATATTAGATTGATGAGAGTTGAGAAAAAGTACAATTATCATAAAAGTGGAATATATATGGTATACGGGTCTGTTTAGTATACGCAGCACACGCGGCCACCTCGGCCGCGCGCCACTTCGGGATTAACCGTGGGTCTTAAGACTGCGGGCAAGATTTCCCGTAAATATTATAATCGAGATATCAGTACATCTGTAGACAATAACAAATTAGCAATTCTTTTTCTTTTATTTAATACATAAAACATAAATTTGTGTACATTTTTACAATAATAATACTAGAAAAGTTAGATGCGTATCGTTTTCTTTAAATAATGTATAAATCACTTTTTGTTATCTGCTTAAAATGTTGTTGTTGAAATGAGTGTTTTCCTATGTATTATAGGCAGTCTGCAAAGATTTCATAAGAACTCTTCATGTAACAAATCAAATTTTTCTTTTGAAGTTTTAAACATCTGCATGTTAATGGTAATCATCTTCGAAGAGATACGAAGTATAATTAATAATTAAACGAACTTACCTTGTGAAGTTCGATTATAATTATACGAGTATCACGAAGAAGATGATTACCATACTCCCACCCAACCCAACTTCGAATACATTCTCCTTCCTTACCCCTTTGAAAAATTTGATTTCAGTTAAGTACCTCTAAAATTAATGGCGGCCGTCTGGCGACCGGCTGTGTAGGGCGGCAGGAAGTGAGACAGAGATATTTTTTTTTCTTTAGTAGCTTTAAAATATGTGACAAGGACTGCATCAGACTACGTACTGCTGCATGTTAATGGTAATCATCTTCTTCGTGATACTCGTTTAATTATAATCGAACTTCACAAGGTAAGTTCGTTTAATTATTAATTATAACTAGTAACTATGTGCTCATATTGATGTTTAAGTCACTGTATTTTTAAATAATGTTATGTACAGCGCGACGCCGCGCACATTCACACTAAACTGGGGTCTCCACGGAAGATCAGCGTTGTAGTTTATGTCCACTACTGCAACAAATGCTGAGTGAAGTCCTTTTAGAACACACTTTTGATTATAATTTGTTTGTTTTGTTTTAAGTACCTACATAAGTTTGTACTGTGTTCTAATTAATAAATTTCATTTCATTTAATTTCACATTGCCTACTTAATATACAGACGTCGTCGTCCTGATATGTTACAACCGGGTGCCCATTGTAAGTTTTATTCGACACTAGCTGTGCTCGCGACTTAGTCCGCGTGGAATAGTGACTTTCGGCAGCATTTTAAATTTTTTAGGCTCTTGTTCCCGTTTTTGCAACATTTTTCACTGATGCTTCGCTCCTGTTGGTCGCAGCGTGATGTTATATAGCCTTAAGCCTTCCTCGATAAATGGACTATCCAACACAAAAAGAATTTTTCAATACGAACCAGTAGTTCCTGAGGTTAGCGCGTTCAAACAAACAAACTCTTCAGCTTTATAATATTAAATATAGATTAATCACGTTAACGAAAACGAGTGTTTGTATGGCACTATTCAATCAGCACTCATATTAAATAAAAATAAGATTATGAAACACAAACATTATAAAAGATACAATAAATGAGAAAATAAACATGATAACAAAAGTGAAATTAGTAACACAAACATAATGAATTGTGTGTTTTAGCGCCAAAAGGCCCTGTCTTAGCTTGTCCCGTTGTGGTGCTGAAAACAAACACCACCACAGTGACGCTGGTTTTCTGCCACAGCCTATGTGTGTGCCTGATGTGTCGAAAATAGGCATGTTACTGTAGTGATCAAACACAAACAGAGGCAAATTACTTCTCTGCACAGCAATGGAGCACCCACGATGTGTGTCGCGTGTGCTTGCATTTCCGAAGCGTGCGTGTTATAGGCACATTACTTCAGATGCCTGTCTGCTCAGCCAACGCTAGGCGCGATAACGTTCCTTAACTTAGACATAAAATTTATGTATTTATGCTTTTAGCTATTGAAAGCACTATATGCTTGTTTTTATCCCAAGAACTCATTCTGGGCTCACCTGATTCGCGAAACTTTGATTTACCATTGGGTGACACATGTTGCCCTTACTGGTTTGCTTTACATTAAAGTTATTACCTGGGTAAATGTTATCACTTTACTATTTATCTGATGATAAATACATGATAATACATTTTATGTCCCCAGCAGTGGGGACATAAAATGAGCTGATGATGATTCATCAGCTCATTTTATGTCCCCACTGCTGGGGCACGAGCCTTTCCTATGGATGGATAGGGAGAAGGGGCCATAAAACACTACGTGGGCCCAATGCTAACGTAGCTGGGACCAACGGCTTCACTTGCTTTCCGAAGTACGGAGGAGCTCGACATAATACACTTTTGGTCACCCATCCGATGCCCAGCCATTGCGAAAATTTAGCTTAGTTTAGCAAAACCTTAAAAATCGCAGACCGGGCGCGTAAACCACTACGCCTTTGCTATTACGATCACGAATAGGTTTATTCAGTATCTGTAATACCAGTAAATGTTTGCTATTACGATCACGAATAGGTTTATTCAGTATCTGTAATACCAGTAAATGTTACTGATGGTTTATTATTTAACGAAGAGGGAAATAAATAACAGCGTCATGTAATTATGCAATAAGTCTCGTCTCAAACGAGTGCCTATTGTACGAAATGCCTATAAACCTACTTCGTAGACAAATGAAACTATACCATATCCTTGCTCGAGCCATTTAGTAGACACATGGTACAAGAGATTCGATAAAATTTCTCTTTATTTTATGGTCCACCTATTAATATCTTGCCTCGTAAAATGAACTAACAGTCATCGGGGAGTCTTCCTTGTTTAAGCACTGTAGCTATGTACTTTTGAATTTGTATGTTAATTGAGTAAGGCTTTCTAGCTTACCATATAAAAGTGGTTGGTTTTTTTTATGGTAAGTTGCGTTAGATTAAAACTGCTTAAGTTCTTGGTGAACTCATTTTTAGTACAATTGTCACTGGTTCAAAAATCACATCCCTTTACGTAAAACGTTAGTCAAAACGTAGTAATCAGCTAAATTGGTTTGCCCATTATTTGAATTAGGTTCGTGATCTACGATAGGTATAAATACAAAATGATCATGTTTATAGCGTAAGCATTTACCATTTTACCGAAGCTTCGCCACTAATGATACTTGGCATTGTTGCCAAAACATTAGACTTTTAAAGTAGCCAAAGGTAAACTGTAGGTAACCCCTTACATTATTATGATAAGTAGTTCACACCACAATCTGTGCGGTCCGAATCATCCAGATTTGATCGGAACCCCCCGGAGAATCTAGTGGAAAACGAGGACACGCTTGGGTAATTCTATTATCACTTTAAAAAAATTCTGACGGTGTTTAGATCGCACTACATGTTTTACCTTTAAGTTTTTCGCCGTCCTCAAAAAAGTCCGGTGATGCTGAAAAGGCCGCCTAAGGCCATCAGCAAACGCTCATCAAATAAAGGATCGAGACAGTCTCTAGCATAATAATATTATGCATCACTATTAAGGCGACGCACCGCTAAACAATAAAACTCATTAGCCCCGTACCATAACAAATACTGTTTTTTTTCTTTCCAATTAAAACTACAAATTATTTAAAAAATAAGAGACCACAATATTGAAGTGTGTGTTAAGACTAATCTACTAAGAAAATTTAGATGCATAAATCGGTCTGGTTAGCCTGTAAAATGCAAATCTATGTTTTAAAAGAGGTTACTTTGATATTTTTTTCTCTGTTATAAAAGTTGACAAATCGTGTTTCTGCAACTAGCAAAATGAAGTCAATTAAATGAAAAATCATGTCATCACATATCACTTTTGTTAACGACGCGTGCTTATATTTTAAGTTAAAAATTGTAATTGTGTAAGGTAGCTATCAAAGAGCGGCGCGCGGGGTGCGAACCGCCGGGGGCGCGGGGGGGGTCTCCTCCTCGACCAGTGCCACGATCATCAATGCGAGCAACGGACGCGCGCGCTGCTCCCAATATTCTCATTGTACCCCTACCGTCGATATAAAATAAAAGGAAAAAATTTCCGTCATTCCTTGTTTTCTTTGGCCTGGACACCAGAACCAGCTACCATCGTCTACAAAGTGGTCCATTCGAGCCGGATAGTCAGTGCCAGATGACAACAAGGACTCCGCAAGCTGCAACCAACATGGTTAACACACGAAAAACCGCCAAAAAGGAGGACGCCATCGTCACTCGGAGACTGCTAGATGAACCGTCGATGTCGACGAAAACACCTGGCCACGAAACACCTGTAAAAAAGAAAACACAATTATTAATAAAACAATAATGTTGAAGAGTGAAAGTGAAATAAGAAAACACTTACAGGACAAGCCACCGTCGACTTCCGGACAAGCTAAATCGACGACAAAATCTAAGCAAAAGTCTACTACTTCGACGGCAGCGCGCAGGAAACAGCTGGAACTGGAAGCAGCACAAGAAAAAGCTCGCATACAGATGGAACTCATAGATAAAAAGCTGGCAGCGGATTTAGCTGCACTAGAGGATGATAAAAGTTACAGTCCACAATCGGAGGTTGCTAGTTTGGAGCAGTACACTACTAAAAGTGACGTCGAGAGGTGGGTGGACCACAGAGAACTGGAACTGAGAGGACAACGTGTTCACAAGATGGACAATGTAAAGAATACGTTGAACTTGCCGCCGGAGACATCCGCCGGCCCTGATGGCTCAGCTCAGCAATTGGCAGCTGCAATCAATCAGCTCATCACCCACACCGTCACCAACAATCAAAACAATAACCTGCTAAGCTGCATTAGTACGCCGCGAGACCTACCTATATTCTCTGGCGACTCATTGGAGTGGCTACAATTCCAACAAGCGTACGAGGAATCGACCGAATTGTGTAAATTCAATGACAAAGAAAACCTTTGGCGATTACGAAGATGTTTACGTGGTCCAGCGCGGGAGGCTGTCTTGTCACTGCTCATCACACCAACAACTCCGGAAAAAGTGATGTCTACGTTAAAACTACAGTTTGGAAACCCGGATATAATTTTGTCTAAAATAGTGAGCGACATAAAAAGGCTTTCAGCGTTGCCCCCAGATTACCACAAAGAGATAATCAAGTTTTCTATCAAAGTGAATAATTATATTACTGCAGTTCGCGCATTGGGCAGAGATGATTACCTACAAGGCGTGAATGTGGCCACAATAGTACTGAGTAAGCTACCTACCGTGCTAATCTCGAAGTGGTCGGACTACAGCTACGCACAGCTCACAGATGGACATAAGTGCCGATTAACAATGTTGGCGGAATTTCTACATGAAGAGGCGGTGAAGTTATCTCAATCCGGTGCTAATTTACTTTATTTACGACCGGATAAAAAACAATATAACACGTATAGTAAACCACCACAAACTGTATTAGTGCAAAGTACACAAACTGTGATTAAAAAATGTCAGTTTTGTAAAACGTCTAAACATAAGTTAACTGAGTGCAAACGTTTTAAAAAGGCGCTGCGTAAGGAACGTTGGCAACACGTAAAGCGTTACGGCGTATGTTACAAATGTTTGTTATCGCAACATGACAAACTAACGTGCCCCGCGCCGGTGTGTGACGTTGAGAACTGTGGACAAAATCATCATCGCTTATTGCATTACGTGCCTCGACAGAACTTAAGCAGTGCAGTGTCAGTGCCGGGTGTAGAAACTGAAGTGCAAGCCGAGACTGTGACGTACATAAACACGAACAATTGTGCAGTGTTGCTGAAAGTCGTGCCTATAAACATTCACGGTCCAAACGGTGTGATTAGCACGACCGCTCTGCTCGACGACGGATCGACTGTGTCTTTGATAAGCGCGGCGCTCGCGGAGCGCGCGGGGCTGCGCGGCCGCAGGGATTGCCTGCGTGTGCGTGGCACGTGGGACAACACCGAGCTCGTGTGTGACAGTCAGCTGGTTGATGTCCCGTTATCGGGAGCGCAAGGTTTGATGCATACTATTAAAGCGCGCAGCGTAAATGAACTTAATTTGCCAAAACAAGACCTAACTATTATAAACTGCGAAAAATATAAACATTTAAAATCAATTAAGAGTAAACTATGTATCGCACAATTTAAACCACAGATGCTTATTGGTCAGGATAACTACCACTTAATATTGCCTCTGGAATCCATAGTGGGTTCCGCGAACGAACCGTGTGCCACCCTTACTCCACTCGGCTGGTGTTTGCATGGGCGCGCAAGCGTCACCTCGCCGCCGGTACAGTCAACACTATTAGTATCGAAAGCAACTAACGACAATGGCTGGCGTGAACTACATGAGGAGGTAAGTCGTTTTTTTTCTGTCGAATCCATGGGCGTATCTGCCAAGCCACGGCAGAACTCAGAGGACATGCGTGCCCTGGATATTCTGGAACGGACAACGACCCTCAAGGACGCCGAATGGTACGTAGGCCTACCCTGGAAGGACGAAATTGTAGTATGCCTAATACCTACCCTAATGCAATATCGAGACTGAAAGGGGTGGAACATAAGATGAAAAAGAACGACGAATATGCACAACGTTATAAAGAACGCATACAACATTTATTTAATAACATATATGCAAAGGAACTGACAAATGAAGAGGTAAATTTATTAAATAACAAAAGAACATGGTACTTACCTCATTTCGGCGTCGACAATCCCAATAAAAAAAAGTTGCGCCTTGTTTTCGATGCCGCAGCTCAAGTTAACGGATTGTCACTAAATGATTACCTTTTGAAAGGGCCAGACCTACTACAGTCATTGTTTGGTATAATGCTTAGATTTCGCGAGAACAAAATAGGAATAACTGGAGATATTATGGATATGTTCTTGCGCGTGAAAATAAATCCCGATGATCAAAACGCTTTTCGGTTTTTATTTAGAGACGAAAGTGATTCAGGTACTATTAAAATTAATATGATGACATCTCTTATATTTGGCGCCAACTGTTCGCCGTTCGTGGCCCAGTACATTAAGAATAAAAATGCCGAGCGATTTAAAAACTGTATGCCTCGCGCCACTGAAGCGATAATTAAGTCTCATTATATGGATGACTACATAGACAGCGTTACGGATGAAAATACCGCTTCTACATTAGTTGAAGAAGTAAGTTATATCCATAGCCAAGGCAACTTCCACATAAGAAACTGGACGAGCAACAGTGAAACAGTCCTCAAGCGCATTCCAAAAGAAACCTTAGGTGAGGCGGCATTTAAGTTCAAAGCCGGCCAACAGAACGAATACCAAGGCGAACGAACACTCGGGTTAATATGGGAACCACATAATGATTTATTAAAATTGGACATATCATTTAAAAACATTCCAGAGTGTTTAGCGAATGGGAAACAGAGACCAACAAAAAGACAGATCTTAAAAATAATTATGTCTATTTTCGATATCTTTGGATTTCTCGCACCAGTCACAATAATCGGCAAAATTATTTTACAAGAATGCTGGCAAGTGGATATTGGTTGGGACGACTGTGTACCTAATGACCTATACAATAAATGGCAAAAATGGATAAATCTACTCGCGTCATTACGTCACATAAGCTTACCGAGATATTAGAACGCAGCCTGCCTTGGTGAGAGCGAGACGGAACGAGCAACGAATTCTAGCTCACCAGCAGCGGCGGCGGCGGCGACCGATATTTTACCTGCGCACGCTATAGATACTTACTTAAATCTACAACTGCATATATTCTGCGACGCATCAACCAAAGCGATGTGTGCGGTCGCCTATTGGAGATGGACCTACAATAACAAAGTGTTCGTAGCGTTCGTAGCGAGCAAATGCCGCGTAGCACCAGTGAAGACTACGACAGTGCCTCGCTTAGAGCTACAGGCGAGTCTGTTAGCTGCGCGCCTTGCCCATACAATTGTAAGCGAACATCGAATCAAACCACAACAAAAAACGTTCTGGAGTGATTCGACAACAGTACTCCATTGGATAAAAAACAAGTCCAGAAGTTACAAAACATTCGTAGCTCATAGATTGGGTGAAATAGATGAGCTTACCGACTCAAATGAATGGAGATATGTACCTACTAAGCTAAACATAGCGGACGTTGCTACGCGCGATAATTGTGAGGTTATTATATCCACACTGCAATCCGAATGGTTATATGGCCCCGCGTTCCTCCGTTGTCAAGAGAGTGAGTGGCCTACAGATGTCATGCAACAGCAAGTAAACAAAGCGGAACTGGAATGTATATTACTGGCAGTATCTGAAAGAGAAATGTATTGCATACCTGAACCTACCAGATTTTCGTCCTAGCTGAAATTAACACGTGCAATGTATACAGTTTTAAAATTCATATGTAAAATAAATAAAAAATCACTTACCGATGACTTGACGTTGATGGAGAGGGCTAAACTAATTTTGTTAAAGCAATCGCAACTACAATCCTTTTGCGAAGATATAGCTGCAATAAAAAAGAGTGAACATTTACAAAAAGCTAGTAGATTGCTTACCTTGACGCCGATGCTGGATGATCATGGAATCCTAAGAGCTTGTGGGAGAATTAGCGCTGCCGTTGATATATCACCTGAAACAAAACAACCTATTATATTAGATGGGCAAGATTACATCACTAAATTGATTGTACGTGATTATCACATAAAGGCCGCTCATGGAAACCAAGAGATGGTAGTCAATGAGCTAAAGCAAAAGTTTTGGATTATTAAATTACGACCTACCGTGCGAAGCGTCACCTCCAAGTGTAATTTGTGTCGTTTGAGAAGGTGCAAGCCAGAGATACCCAGGATGGGAGATTTGCCTGAAGCCAGGATGGCGCATCATCACCGCCCATTTACCTTCTGTGGTGTTGACCTTTTCGGGCCCATGGAGGTAACAATTGGTAGACGCCGTGAAAAGCGTTATGGAGTGCTCTTCACTTGTTTGACAGTCAGAGCCATACATGTTGAAATAGTGGCGTCACTTACCTCCGATTCGTTCATTATGGCTCTGCGACGAATGGCATCTCGACGTGGGTGGCCTCAACACTTTTTCTCGGACAATGGAACGAATTTGAGAGGTTCAGACACAGAGTTGAAGAAATCAATGGCACAATTGGACGATGATCAACTAAAAACCGAGACCGCAAATCGAGGTGTCAAATGGACGTTCATCCCACCGGTGAGCCCACACTGGGGTGGGGCCTGGGAACGCTTGATACGCAGTGTTAAGACGTCACTAAAAGTTGTACTCAAAGAGCGCGCCCCACGAGAGGAAACACTTATAATATTATTGGCTGAAGTCGAAAACATGGTCAACAGCCGACCTCTGACGCATGTTTCAGTAGAACCAGGGACTACTGAATCATTAACTCCCAATCACTTTTTAATTGGATCATCTTCTAATTTGCCACGCCTAGGAGTATTTGATGACTCGGATACCTACCTAAGAAAACAATGGCGCATATCGCAAAGACCGACCGGTCCGGTACTGGCACCGATGGGTTCGGGAGGTACTGCCAGAGATGTTGCCAAGAAAAAAATGGCAAGAAGATCAGAGGTCTTTACAAGTTGGTGACCTTATATTAGTGGTAGACTCGAACAACTCTCGAAATATCTGGCCACGGGGCGTAGTTGAGGCAATTTTACCCGGGCGAGACGGGCGAGTTCGAATGGTCAGAGTTAAGACAAAGTCAGGGACATTAACCAGGTCTGTCACACGCGTCATACGAATTCCGATCGGTGTTGAGTGCTGCTGATGAAGCACTTGGGGTGGGCTATGTTAACGACGCGTGCCTATATTTTAAGTTAAAAATTGTAATTGTGTAAGGTAGCTATCAAAGAGCGGCGCGCGGGGTGCGAACCGCCGGGGGCGCGGGGGGGGGGGTGTCCTCCTCGACCAGTGCCACGATCATCAATGCGAGCAACGGACGCGCGCGCTGCTCCCAATATTCTCATTGTACCCCTACCGTCGATATAAAATAAAAGGAAAAAATTTCCGTCATTCCTTGTTTTCTTTGGCCTGGACACCATATGTTTTGTAATTGTTGAGAAAAATCAAGATCCCCGCCACGTAAATTTCCAATGCGTCGCCTTAACGACTTTAGGAGGGGGTTCGGCGCACTATACGATACCTTTAAACGGGTCAACGTTGTGGTTAAACGAGGGTCGCGATTCGTGATCTTACAAGTTAAGGAACTTTCGCAATATCGCTTACGGGAGGGGTGACCTAATTAAGAATATCTAAGATCCTCAATGCATTGGAGGGCACGTTGAGCCGTTTAGCCGTTGATCAGTTGAGCCGTTGAGCCTTTAAATCGTTGAGCCTTTGATCTCGGTTGATGTCATAAGATAGCAGTTGATAAAACCCACCAACCTGCACTACGGTAGCGTGGTGGGTTTGTAAAATAAAAATATTAAGTAAATAATATTTTAAATAAATAGTACTCATACTAGATTATTGTAATTATGATATTTTGTATTAATAATTGGGATATATTTTTTTTACTCAATTATTTAATTACAGAATTAGCAGCTATTTCTACTAAGTATGACGTTTTATTTACTTCTATGGAAACTCGTATTCAACTGAACTTCAAAATAGAATAATCGTATATAAAGGAAACCTTTTGCAATGCAACCAAACGGATGCCTAGTAATATGCTTTCATGTAATTTCGTTTTTACTATTGATCCGGCATAAGGCAAGCATTACATTTTGACCGTGATTTTTGCATAAAAGGCCCAGTTTTGGCGTTCTTGTTCAGAGAAACTGAAACCCTTAGGCAATTTTGACTTATTGTATGGTGGAGAATAGTTATTGGCATAATTCGTAGCGGCCTCGCTTTCTGTAATTTTCTCTTATCTATTTATATAAAGCTAAAATTCCGAAGCTAGTTTTCAATTAAATACGCTGACGGCAATTTTCAAGCTCATGGATTAAACTAATGTACTAAGCAAACGATATGAAAAATATATAATAATATCTCTTAAATAGTGGTTAAGTTCGTAGCGGCCTCGAAATCTCGAAATATTAATGGAAATTATACAAAAAAAAAAATCCCATTCAAAGCCATAAAACGTTCAGAATTTGCTGTAAATATCTCCTTACTCCATTAATATTATTAAGTTAAATGTACACCAGAATTAACGTTAGTTTTTCTAACTATTTTGAACGATAAAAAGTTAAAAACATCAAATAAATGTGATTACAACTGCACAAAATGCCACGTTTGCGCTCGTAGTACTGAGAAAGCGCGAGCGCGCGCATTTTGTGATAGGCCTCATAAGAATTATTCAAAGGAACTCATACATTTACCAAGGGTTATTACAGGCGATAACTCATTTCTAAACGGTGGTCTTACGCTTGCCGCTTGTAATAAAAAATAAAGATTATGTTATATACTATCTAAACACCTCGTCTTCAATGGTTATACCAGCTTTCTACTGCACTCAGAAACATAAAATAACGATAGAGATTACTTAGCACCTATAATTTTTCAATTCTTAGAGACTTTGAGGAGCTCGATGGCTCAGTGGTTAACGCGCTCGGTCTACGATTGCTGAAGTTATCAACTTTCGCAAAGACCGGTCATCGGATGGGTGACCGAAATTGATCATCTCAAGCTCCTCCGTGCTTTGAAAGGCACGTAAAGCCGGTGCCGGTTGCATTAGGAGTCGTTTCCAAGCACCGCATCGCACTGGGCCTGCGTTTTGGTTTATGGCCCGTTCGCCCTTACCAACCTCAGAGAAGGCTCGTAAGCCAGTAGTGGGGACATAAAATGGAGCTAGTGATGGTGATGGAGATGAGAGAGTTTGCAACGAAAAATTATATGAGTTGTAAGCTTTACACTGAGAAAAATGTCATTTTGGCATAATCTAAAAATATCGTGACGTTGGTTTAAAATAGATGCGTTGTCCTAAAATATGTTGATAATAAGTCAGTATTACGCTAGAATGTAAATGTGTTATGATGGAATTGAATTGTTTGGGTAAATAATGCAATATTATGATACTTGTCATCGTAAAAATTTGTAATTATAAAATAACATTGTCTTCTTCAAATAATAACACAATGTAATAGAAAATGGTCCACTGTCCCATAAATTAGTATGATAATTATAAATAAGATTCTAATTTAAAAACACAATGACAGTAATCATAATTTATATAGATTTCATAGTTTATTATGAAGAAGTATTTCTAAAAATACGATGACCTTCCTCCTAATGTACTATATTAAATTATATGCTTTATGTTCAATAAAGCTTTTAGAACATGCTTGTGCGACTGCAATTTTGCTGATGGCAACCGAGACTTGGTTTTCGAGAATTAATTTTGGTTTAACTTCTAATTAAATGTAAAGAAGTCAAAGTAAGTTTTGTAACGGGTATTTTCGCAAACTACTTAATATGTATTATAGGCATACCGAGGGTATACCTTTAAATGCGACGTACCGAGTTGCAACAACCGTATTCACACGCTAACTGATTTAATTAGACTAGTGGTCGCCCAGTGGTCGAAATTCGACCGTAATTTTATTAAGGCTGCACGGATTGTATCCTAAGCAATCAAAAATTAAAAAATATAGAATGTGAGTTTGGATTGGCATTGATAGATTTCGGCCGCTCCTCTTCCATTTTTGAAATTTTTGAAAAGAGTAGGTAGGTAGTATATGCGTGTGTGTCAAATACATGATAGTGTGTGTAATGTTTGTTTTATTGATCTAATGTATTTTTTATGCATATTTAAAAAATATATTAACATTCTGTTCTTTTTCTCTATATAAACTATAAGTGTGCGAAATTTCATACTCCTCTGTCCGCGCTATTTTCGTAAAAAAGGGTACAAAGTTTTTGCTTCACGTATTAAAATATAGATGTTTAAAAAAAAGAAATCTTACGGTTAAGCTCAGAGGCCTCATCTCACCTGATGTTAAGTGATAATAAGGCCAATGGAGGAAGCTTTATTCTGCCGATAACTACTGAGGTACTGGCTATCTGATAAGATGTTGTGTAGCAAGAGATATCTTGCTACACAACAATGCTACAAAAATTTGCTGAAGGCAACATATTTAGATAAGGTGGTGGTAGCTAGCCAGGCGGACAAACAAGCCCTACCACCAACCGAACTGAGTACACAAACATGTACTCCCCGCTGGGAATCAAACCTCTGGCTCTGAAATCTGTATAAATGTATATAAAGGTATTCTTTAAAAAAACACAAATGTTAAAAAAAATATCCGCAAGCAGGATTTGAACCTGCACCATCCTGCAAATCCTGCGCGTGGTAATTTTTTCAACATTTGTGTTTTTGTAATTTGTTCGCAACATTTGCGTTAAAAATTATATAAACAAAACAAAAACATTTTAAGGTACCTATTCTATTTGCGTTAATACACGTTTTCAATCTTTGTTTAAAATTTAACGTGAAAGTTTAAAAGTTTAAGGTTAGCCAAACTATCTCGCGGAGGCGTGTGTGTAGAAGTCAAACTAACCCCCGCGAGATAGTTTGACTTCTAGATAATAAAATATTACTCACGAAACAAGTAACGTCTAAATTTCGGCTTCATAAAGTTTATGGATCAATCCTCATCATCAAGGGACAAGGTGTCACATAATAGAACATAATGATATGCGTAAGTTATAGTTTTAGTCAATGTTTTGTGAATATTATAACGTAGTATAAAATATGTGTTTATTTAAAAAAAAAGTATTAATAGATTGGCTTGTCGAGTTCTTCGATAGAGCAATACGTTACGTTCCCTAAAATATCGTTGAGCGATGCGATGGCTGATTCATATGTCATACTTGTGATCGGGCGCCGGCCGCCTGTGGAGGCTGGTCTGCTCTTGCATATTTTTATTATTACAAACTATAGTTAAACTTTGCTTTTCTTAAACAGTTTTGACTTTTACCAGTACTGTATGATAAAATAAAAATTGGTACCTGATGTAAATTGGCAAACAAAAATCCTACAAATATTATAAACGCGAAAGTTTGTAAGTATGGATGTTTGTTACTCTTTCACGTAAAAACTACTGAATGGATTTGGATGAAATTCAGCATACAGATAGTTTATAACCCGGAATAACACATAGAATACTTTTTATCTGGATATTCCCACGGGAACGGGAACCACGCCGGTGAAACCGCGAGCGGCCACTAGTATATACATGTTTTATTTTTGAAGTAAAACTTGTTTACGCACTCTTGACTTGGGGAGTAAGCTGGTGAATGCGTGACGAGAGCGCTTACGAGAGCGTTACGAAAAGTGTGATCGGGCGAGGCGAACGGAAGGCGCGCGCACATTTTCTTTCTCTCTTCCTCTCATAGCCAGTGCATGATATATATATACATATATTTTGTAAGAGATATATATATATATATTTAATGTATTGAACAAAATATTAATTTATAAAATTGTTCAAGAACGAAATGAAATTACGAAATAATCATGAAATCACCGTTCGCGTAAGATATATAATTAATATTTTGTTCAATACATTAAATATTCTACGTTTAAAGTAAATAAAATTGTAAATTCATTTTAAAGGTATGAAGCTAAAGAAGTTTGTCGTGTGGTCTAAAGCACACTCGTTTTTTTATCTCGTCGTTTTGTCCTTTTTAAACTTTGTGTGCCTTACAAATAAACAAAGAACAGTTGTTCCGTGTTTTGTCTCTTTTACTTTAATTTGAAATGACGTTTACATGACAGGAACAAAACACGGAATAACTATTCGGACCTAACCTTTGTTTATTTGCAAGGCACTGACCCCCGTATTCATAAAAACGATTTAAGCATTATTCGGTTAATAATTTTTTGTCTCTTTTTCTCAAATTCAAAATGACGTTTGTGTGACGTTGACAAAACAATATTTTATTAGGTCCTTACCTATGAAATTGACGTTTTTTTCTCACTTATTAATAGGTGTATTTCTTTTAAAAGTCAATACCGGTTGTTAATATTATCATACAAATTTAATTAGGACTATGTTACTTAGGCATCAGTAATAACAATGATTATTCATTTTGTATCTTTATCGCCCAATATTTTTTTTTAATTGACCTCTTTTTTTGTTCGCGGAATTGACCTTTTGTTTCATTGTAGCTTTGAAGGTCCTAGATTTTTTTTTTCTTTTTAATGTCTGCTATATTTAGCTAGTGAAACACTACTCTACAATTTTTATAGTGTTAACATAAATAGATGCTAAGAAATATTAAAAAAAAACGTTAGTATGAAAAATGTAATTTTATAAAAAATCTTCATATAAAACGTCAATTTCATAGGTAAGGACCTAATATTTACATATAATTTTACGCAAATATTGTTACGAACAAATTGCAATTTGAAAAAGACGAGGTGTTGAAAAAATGGGATCGGATCGGATGTTGATGACGAGTGTTGATTAATTTCGGCGAGTTGGATTGAGCCACGATAGCATAGTTGGTAGTGCACCTGACCCGGCAAGTCATGGGGTGCGGGTTCGAATCCCGCTCGTGGATTGTTTTCAACGTTTTGTCTTTTTTTTAAATTGTAATTAATTCGCAACAGTATTTGCGTAACATTATATGTAAATAATCATAAATATAGCTTGTCTAATTTTTAACTGTTCATTAAAAAATAAGAAAAGACTTTGGCTGTGTTCCTGTTTTTCTTTTTTCAAAAATAAACTATTAAAAAAGATATGAACTTTTAAAAACCTTAAAAATTGGCCAGATTTTTAAGAATTTTAAAGGTTCATATCTTTTTTAACAATTAATTGCTTTAGTCTCAAAATCTCCAAGTCGGCACGTTCCATAAGCCGGTTTGACATTTTGCAACTTGGACATTTTGAGACTAAACCAATTAATTTATGAAAAAAAGGAAAACATAGGGACACAGCCAAAGCCTTTCTTTAATTTTAATGAACAGTTAAGAATTAGGCAAGCTATATTTATAATTATTCAATATTAATTGTAACAATATTAAGATCGGATGTTGATGACGTAGTTGTCGACATTGAATAGGGCTCCTTTGGCTTACAGAGTAAGGGTAGATAGTGCTATTTGTAGCCTGATTTTGATTTTTCTGAATTTTGATACGAGCGTAGTAGAATGTTGTAGGTAGTAAAGGATACTTTTCCAAATCGTAGCTACTTTTATATTTACTTTCGCAATCGGTGCCAAGAAATCATAGCTGCGAAGTGACCGACGTACATACAGCAGTGTTTAAACCAGTACATGTGATGGAAGTAGGCATTAGCCTCAAGTATCAGTAGACGATCGTGCAAGTTAGTAATTATCCCCGTAAGTACCGCACTAGGTGATGCCATCAGCTGTCAGGGTTCAAGCTGCGTTGCTTTGCGTGTCCTGAAATCTGGTTCACAACCTTCAATATAGAAATACTTCTGTATGAAGAAAACGCGAGGGTAACTAACGAGCATTAAAAAGTGATTCTTTTTTAGTGCCGCTCATAAAGATTAATAACTAAATATTCATCTTGCAAGCAATAGGTACTGCTATGTTATGATGCAATAAAATGTTGCAACTGATCGCTATGCTATACTTATTTGATGAAGAAGGTTGCCATTTGCGAGATTCAGATCTCAACCCGAACCTTCAAGGTCCGCGCTCTCGCACGCAAAACTCTACCTTATTCTAATCACATTAAGGATATCATTTTCATTACTTTGCAGGTTTAATCACAGTGAAATAAAATGTCGTGTTTCGAGGAAACCCGTATCGTACCTCATGGATTTATTTTAACCTTCGTAATTATGTACTTTGAATGTTCAAGTGGGAGTATTAATAGCTACTTGAGGTTACAGGGTTCATCATTTAAGGTGCTCGTACTAGGGTACGAACAGTGAGCCCGAAATTCCAACCCTTAAAAACATGACAGCTGAAGTTCGACCGCATGACTCTGAACGATAAAGCCCATTTTCGTTTGCAACAGTCGTTATACAATCTTTAGTTCAATCTTGCTATGTTTGGGCACTGAGGTATAATTAATAACTATTAATACCTCATTGTGTTTATGAAGGAAATATTCTCTAAACTATTTGGTAGTCTGTTTCGGACCACGAAGATATTACTGAATTACAAATGAATATAAAATATTTGTTATTAGAAGGCAAGGCTAACTACGAGTATTAACAAACGAAAACCTGAACAAGTAAACATTTTAGCATTTTGTAACAACACAATAACTACAAAAACAACAAATTTTAACTATAATTGTGTAAGATAGACAATGAGCACAACATTGTATTATATTAAATTTTAGCAAGTTACCTACTGTTCTACGATATAATTTTGTGACAACACAATAACTACAACAACAACAAATTTTAACCATAATTGTGTAAGATAGACAATGAGCACAATATTGTATAATATTAAAAAAAAATTATAAATTACTTACTTTTAATACTGATTTAGAATATTTTATTTATTAACTTTTTAATAATAAAGAAGTTTATTTTGATCTAAGGGTGAGTATTTTAAAACACCGTTAAACCACTATATATATTTATAAATAACATCAAATTTATGACGTCACTATAAGTGCTAAGGTTGGTAATTTGAAAAGGGACTGCAATATTCCTACCTGTTGTTTTTTTGGATGAAGATAAATCAGAAGGATCGGTTCGGGAGCTACGGTAGACGGGAAAGGGCACCTGCGTCTCGTGATATAAAAATATACATACGAACCTGAATTGTCTTGGAACAAATAAACCTGAATTGGTTTAAATAACATCTACAGAGTTCACGTTGTACAAATATTCTGTCACCTGACCAACATTATACACAAGTTAGGCGGTAGTTGAAAAATAAATGGTAGTTAGTAGTTATCATGGACTAAATGTAGTTATGTATTTAGTGTCGGAGGCCATGATTGATCCATTATGGGCTGCTGAGCCATCGGAGTAAGTAGGTAAGTTGAAGGTAGGTATTCGAATAAGTTCAATAAAAATTTGTCTGTATTTTTAGATACTATTTATCCCTATCACTAATAGATTCGCACCGACCCATTTGGATTGCTCATCCCGTAAATATCTACATTTCGGCGATTGCAGATATAATTTTTCATAATATTTTTCGCAAACTTCTTAGGATGTCGTAGTAACTCGCACTCAATGATAAGAGTGGCGGAAGTTATTACAAAAATTTATTGCTTTCTTTACAAAAGCTTGCTCTGTACTTAACGTATTTTTTTGTGTTTAAGTTATGTGTGAATTATAATATTATTTACCCAAATTTTATTGTCGTTCATCATTATCAACAGTTCATTTTATGTCCCCACTGCTGGGGCACGAGCCTTCCCTATGGATGGATAGGAAGAACGGGCCATAAACCACCACGCGGGCCCAGTGCGTATTGGTGGTTTTTAACGACTGCTAATGCAGCCGAGACCAACGGCTTTACGTGCCTTCTGAAGCATGGAGGAGCTCGAGATGATACATTATTGGTCACCCATCCGATGACCGGCCTTTGCGAAAGTTGCTTAACCTCAGCACTCGCAGAACGGGCGCGTTAACCACTGCGCCATCGAGCTCCTCATTTGTCGTTAATATTACTTAATATTGTACAGGTTGTTAGCCTGTAGTAAATTTCCTCTTTGACAAAGTAGCAAATGACGCACAGGTTATAAACAACTAGCGGCCGCTCGCGGTTTCACCCGCGTGGTTCCCGTTCCCGTGGGAATATAGATAAAAGGTGTCCTATGTGTTATTCCAGGTTATAAACTATCTGTATGCCGAATTTCATCCAAATCCATCCATCCGTTGCAGCGTGAAGAAGCAACAAATATACGAACATACGTACACACAAACTTTCGCATTTATAATATTAGTAGGATTGGAACTTAAGTTTTGAGACTTCTTTATTGTTATCATTATTTTGGAGAGACTTTACTGATGTCTAGGCTTGGACTTGGGTGCTCTGGTGTATGTCTGTGCCTGATATAGAGTGCGTGTGAACCGAGTTTTCGTACTCTTGTTTTACGAGGTACGGTGTCTTGGGTCTACGCGAGTGTGCATGTTTAGTGTATCATGTGAATGGTGTAGTGGCACTTTGAGGATCGGGTGGGGTGGGACAGTATAAATGTAGGCTATATAACCATCCGTTCTCAAGCGCGGTAAGAGCGACGAGTTTTTCAAAGTAAAAAAAAAACTAATACCTACTATTTATTGTTTTTTTTTATAATTATTTGTTTAACACTTAAAGATAATTTGCTTGTAATTGTATAAATGCGTACTCGGAATAACGCAAGGCACCGTCCCCACGGACTCATAGCCATGGTAGCGTGCCAATGCTAATTTGTACGTAAACAAATTAGCAAAATAAAATTACCGTCTGTCGCTTCGGCACCCGGAGCATTATCCGTGCGAGCGTGTTTAATTTTATTCGTTGATTAACTTAATAATTAGCTTAACGTTATGACGGAATTATACGAAAACGTTATTGATGCTACCAATTAAGTTAAGGTCCACAGTCAAGCGCATAATTATACTGTTATGTGACAAATGGATGGACAACAATATCTCCAGTCTCCACGTGACATGTTTTCCATATTTTTTGTCAACACGTGTGCAGCTTAATTAAATTGTGATAACGTATAGGTGGTTTAACGCCTCGGCCGGCGCACCGAGCGACAAAGCGCTAGCACTTAATCCCCGAAGGTCCCCGTTTCAATTCCATGGTCGGGTAAAGCGTGTTTTGATGCATACCCGGGTTTGTGAACACCAACCCGCTTTTGGCAAGCATAGCAAGCCATTACCCGTTCATTGTAGAGATGCCTTGATTTTAACGATGTATGCCTTTACCCATAGGCATTGACTTGTATTTGATTAGACGAGAACGTTCTTGTAAAGTATTTGTCAAATACTGGGAATTAAAACAAAAGTACGCTGCAGCGCTAAAACATTTTATTATGTCGTTTAACCAAACTAAAAACATACAGCGCTTGATCGCTAATAGGGTATAGTTTTCTCGCGACCAAAACGTTGTAAGCGCCGTGAATTTCAAAGCGCTTAGGTACGCGTTTCGTTCAACGTAAAGTAACAAAAGTCTATAATTTATTGTAGAGGGCGTCATGGCGTCGCATTTAAATGAATAAATACTATTTCTATTGTGGAATTACGATATTATTACTTATTTATTCACGTGAATATTAGGTAGTTTTACTTACTTGACTAAAATTATTATTTTCTCTTCTTATTTCACTTTGATTTATCGACTTTTCAATTTATTAGCGCCGCTCCGTTCGCACCCACGCACCATGAATGTCAAAGTCACACTAAAGTAAGGTGTGCGGACTGCAGTACAGCTGAGTCAAACACAATAAGTCTTCGGAACGCGGTATCTAGTATAACTTATATATCGATAACCATAGGTGATTGAAACTCCGAAAACATGTGAAAACGTGAAGCGACCACAATATAGGGTCTAACAATATCAATAAACGAACGTTTAAGGGCGTTTACGCCGCTCACTAGCGCCGCCAATGAAAAAAAAAACATATCTAGTAATTAGAGATAGAAAATCAAATTATGCTCAACAAACTATTTGAATGAAGTAATTTAGCATTTTTACGTCACCTAATGAACATCTGACATGTTATGGTTTAGTTAAATACGGCGTTATAGTTAAAAGTGGCCGTAACGTCTTATTTAACTAAACCATAACATGTCAGGTGTTCATTAGGTGACGAAAAAATGCTAAATTACTTCATTCAAATAGTTTGTTGAGCATAATTTGATTTTCTATCTCTAATTACTAGATATGTTTATTTTTTCATTAGTGGCGCTAGTGTGCGGCTTAAACGCTCTTAAGGGGAGCATCTATACATCACACTGAGCATGCTCACCAAATTAGGTCCAAAACTACAGGCTCGTTACCGAGATAATCAACAAAACATTATCATAATTCACCAAAAAATACACCCTTTCCAAACCCGTACAGCTGTACTACACGCACACAAAGATAGCCGTGTATGTATGAATGTCATACAATGGTTTTCATTTGTGTGCGTGTATCTGTACACTATCTTTTGATTGACGCTTGCGTGCGTGTTAGTAAAGATACAGCATGTTTCATGATGTGCATTATTTTAATTGATTTAGTTTGTTAGAAAATATATCTTTGAAAAATCGCTATAAAACTGAAGCCCATTTTTTGTCATTGTATTCAGAATGATGTATACCTAGATACCACCCTTAAACGTTCGCTTATTGATTTTGTTAGACCCTGTATAAGGACCACTTGTCAATCACAATCATCATCGTCATAGGCTTCTCCAAGTTCACGCCACTGAGCACAAACCGTGGCTACTCTCATACGACTCTGGTCGAGTGGTTTGTACACCGGCTTTCACGGTGTCGCCATCTCTGAGATCCCGGTTTCGATCCCCGGTCGGGTGAATTTAGAAATTATTGTTTTTCTAAATTGTCTCGGGTCTGGGTGTTCTCTATGTATAATAAGTATGTATTTAAGAATGTTTATCCCTTGTCTAGTAACCATTTAACGAGTTTCATAACAAAGCTTCTCTTGGGCTATATAACTGGTGTGAGTGTAGGAAAGTTTATAGTTTAAGTTTATACAGCTCTTGCCATATGACAACACATATGATAATAATATATGCTCGTCACTTTCGCATAACTAATAATGTCAATATATATATATTTATATATATATATATATATATATATATAATTATATATTTATATATTTTATATATATATATATATATATATATATATATATATATATATATATATTTATTATTCAGGAGCTCGAAATAGCAGTTGCGAAACATCGAAAACTCAGTGCAAAGACGCCTGGATGCCTAGTACGAGTTATGTTTTTTTAAAATCTTTTACGGGAAAACACAATGCCCTGATCTCACCTGATGTTAAGTGATGATAAGGCCAATGATAGAAGCGCACTTCACCTGGAATCCTCAACTAGTGAGGCACTGGCTATCTTACCTATCTCTAGCTGCCGGAACACAACAATGCTACAAACATTGATGTTATGGCGACATATTTAGATAAGATGGTGGTAGCTAGCCAGGCGGACAAACAAACCCTACCACCAACCAAACCGAGTACAGAAACATGTACCCCCCACTGGGAATCGAACCCGGGACCTCTAGGTCTAAGCCGGTGGTCTTAACCACTAGAACATAGAGCCGGTTAAAAATATATAAATGTAAATATTATTTTATTTCATTCGATCACGTAAACAAAAACGAAAATAGGGATGAAGCATCGACTTCTACTGTGTGACTTTTGTATAATATATCTTCTGTACTTCTAGTTACAAACGAAGAGAGTTAAAACTTTGCTATACAAATTCAAAACCGAAGTACTTACTTGTCCACTAGTCGTGTTATTATATTACTACATTTCTTTGTCTGACATTTTAAATACATTTTCAAAATATGATAGCTTGACATTAATAAAATTGCACAGTGGAGAGTCGTTACGCGCCGTAGAGGGGCTTTGGAGAGATGACGTCATTAAATATGAGGTAATCTTGACAAAAGGGAATTTATATAATTGGGTAACAATTCAAGTACAAGTAATAGAATACATACAACGAACTTTGCAATTTGAGATACGTTTTATTTTGTTTGTTACTTCAGTAGCGTTTCCTTAGCGTAGCGAAACGATTACTTAATCTGTGGTGGCGATGCCTGCCGCTGAAGCGGTATCCACTTGAACTGAAGTGTTAGACGGCATATGCTACCTGTACGAGACACGTACATGACATTCTGCATATTAGTTAATAAAATATAACAGACGCGGCAATAACTGTGAAGTCGATTTGACAACTCATTTTTGCCTTTTTAATTGCACTCGCCTGCATTTGCACCTGCATCCTTCTACATCTACATTTTTTTGCATCTCGTTTGCAACCTGCATTGCACTACATACACTACCCATTGTACAATCAGCTAAAACAGTTTTTGGCAAAAATAGCTGTTTACCACCTCTGCTAGTTTCGTTTATATTTCCAAACTATTCGACTATTATCGCGATTGTTTTTCTGGCTGGCTGTACTTACATACACCTTCAATCAATTATGTACACACGGCGGCAGATCAACCTACCCAAAACTGTCAAATTTTTCCAATCAATTTTGAACTTTATCATTTGGTTATAAGGATCAATATTCATTGGAGAAATTTGACAGATGTGGGTAGGTTGATCTGCCGCCGACTGTACTAGATTCCCGTAGCCACAATGACGTTTGTGGCGATGACAGTACATATTAAGTACTGTAAGGAGTTTATATGCAGCTCATAGCAAAAGTAGGTTTTATTTATTTGTATGTAAACCTTTTTAGTCTAGATGATTATTTGAATCATCGATAAGTAATTAAAAAGGTTTGCAACGGTTTGACATAGTCGGAGACAGTAGGAGTCAAGAGCTAGCCAGCCCGGCTAAGAGCCGAGGTGCTCGGAGATTGATAAAACGTTATATAATAGTTTGAAGAATACACGCAGTTAAAACGAAAGCTCAGCTATTGATTAGGTACGGACCCACGATTTTCAATTTCAGATGTTTACCATTCGAAAGATTATATTTTTTTACACTTATTCACTTATTATCTTATCTCGATAACTTGTATTTTTTTTGTAATAGTTAATTGAAAATCGTAAAAAATTGCTTTGAATTTTGTCGTGTTGCGACTGACATTTCGTATTTACGTGTATTGCGTTTTGTTACGTGTTGTTAACGCTTTGTGGTGTTTTTTTAATGTAGTATTTGCAGTAATAACATACTTTCAGTATTATTTAACTAAAAAGTATACATACATTATTTATCATTGTTAGGGAATAAATTAAATAAACAGTTACAGACGATAGTTTTTATATAATTTTCAAATTACTGTTGGAAACGAAACGCAAATCTTGTATAGATAATAAAAACTAATTTAGTTAATTTCTAATGAAAATAATGATATTTTTCATACATTTTGAGGTTAGGTTTAATAAATTTTCAAAAGATCATATCTTGGGTTGGCTTTAGTAATCGGCGGCACGAATTAGGAATTGATAAGGGTTGGTTTTTATAGGGGTTGGTTACCCCTTTCAATCGACACCCTTCCACCCTGCGGAGATGCGTGGTTTTTTTTACATGTATTTAAAGTTACGTAAATCCTTACTGTTGGGTAGGTTAGGTAAAATTTTTTTTTTTCCCGAGCGAAGCGCAGCGTAGCGAGGGTCAGTCACGGAAGTGGGGAGGGTCAAAAAAAACCCCATCTCCCCCCGCTCCCCTACCCCCTTCGACTGCCGCCGAATACTAAAGCAACCCCCATATCTCAAAAACTATCCATTGCCGAGGTGGGGGAGTAGTACGGGGGGGTAGGCCTCTTCCCTCCCTCCCCCTCCACCGCCCTCCACCCCCCTCCTACCAAGAAAATCGTGGGTCCGTAATCAATAGCCCTTCCAAAACGAAAAGCGTGTTATCATTAAACCCCCGCCCCACAGTACCTACAAATATTTTGCAACCTTCATTTAAGTTTTATTTTTAAGATTTGTGGAAGAAATGGAGGGAGGCCTTGAACCTAATGGGACAGTGAGGGCTAATCACACTAATATTATAAATGCGTAAGTTTGTGTGTATGTATGTGTGTATATTTGTTGCTTCTTCACGCTGCAACGGATGGATGAATTTGGATGAAATTCGGCATATAGATAGTTTATAACCTGGATTAAAACAGGATATTCCCACGGGAACGGGAACCACGCAGGTGAAACCGCGAGCGGCCGCTAGTAATAATAATAATAGTAATTAGTAAGTAATTTTAAGATTTAAGGTTCAATGTAAGCTGAAGTTTTTGATGCTATCCAATGTTTTTAGATTTTGTTATTCGAAATTTAAATGTGTAGGTATACGCAAACAGGATCACTTTCGAGATACTTTATCTCTCAGAATAATAACTAAAGCTATAGAAGGATGGTTAAAATAAAAAACGTGCAACTATGTTTAGTTCCGTTCTATCTTATGGCTAGAAAAGGAGGTTGGATTGCGACAAATGGTTGACACTTAGGTTTTATTTTTTGTATTGTTATGTCATTCGGTCATCAAAAAATAAAATCTCGAGTCCTTTTGCCCGGCCAAAATCAGAAGTACATTGATTTAAAAGCTGACAGTTCGTTTCACAAATCTGGTGACACCTTCGAAATAACGAAAGAAAAGGGAAAATCGATCTCTTTCCAATACATCACCTAGGTTCATTAGTTAAAATAGTGCACACTGATGAATTTGAGTTGTTAATTTAGTCCGGTTTCTATAGCTTTAGTAATTATTCTGAGCTTTATCTAGTACATAATTGATCAAAGACATGCACGCGTACCTACTTTGTGCCAGGTGCCAAAAGTGTCGTGCTAAAACCTACTTGTTCTAGCATAGGCGTTCAGTAATCATGATCGATGCTACAGGCTTGCGTGCAAGGCGGTTCGGCTATTATCTACGATAACGGCTTGGGAAATTTGGGACTATTATATCGTGAAAGAAATTGAACTCTATTGAGTTAGCTCTCTCTGTTAACTTAGCGAGTACGTTTTCTAAAATTAAAGTAATTTCCTTAATGAGGAAAGTTCAATGATACTGCTGCTCGGATTGGATTCTCGTCAATACGAGTGTAAATAAAGAGGCCACTTATTTGAATTTTTATCTTAAATAATTACGTACTTTAATCCAATTCAGAAGAAGTGAACGAAATTATTTATGTAAAGCTATTTAAAATATTCTACATCTAAGATCCCTAATGGGAAATTAAGGGTATGTACCGACGAAAACAGATAATAATAATATCGTTACTAGTGGTCGTCCAGTGATCGAAATTAATTTATAGGTATATTGTTATAATTATTATTACAAAAACACCTACATGTTTATGGTGAAATAATGTATAAAAGTCCCTGTGTGGTGCCGGGGATAAAGAATTGCACCACCCCATCTCTTCCCTTGGGTGTCGTAAAAGCCGACTAAGGGACCATTCCAGAGGATGGGCAGCAGCATCTCTCTGAGGTTACCCTCAACCTACTGCGATCGCCAACCCGCCTGCCAAGCGTGGCGATTACGGCAAATACCCCTCATATCCTTGGGGGAGGCCTTTGTCCAGCAGTGGACGTCTTTTGGCTGGGATGAGATGAGATGAATGTATAAAATAATCTTTATTAAAGTTAATGTATTTTTATCACATAATTATAATTATTAGTGGTCGCCCAGTGGTCGAAATTCGACTCGTAATTTTATTAAGGCTGCACGGGTAAGAAATGAAAAATTAAAAAAGATAGAATGTGAATTTGGATTGGCATTGACAAATTACAGCCCCACCTCTTCCATTTTTGAAATTTTTGAAAAGAGTATTTAAGCGTGCATGTCAAATACATTTAAGCGTGTGTGTCAAATACATGGTAGTTGTGTAATGGTTGTTTTATTGATTTATTGTATTTTTTACGCATACTTTAAAAAAAATATTAACAATCTGTACTCCTTCTCTATAGCATAAACTATAAGTGCGCAAAATTTCATACTCCTCCGTCCGCGCAATTTTTGTAAAAAAGGGGTACAAAGTTTTTGCTTCACGTATTAATATATAGAATAATTATTTATATTTTTTCTTGTAATCACGATGCTAATTCGTAGTTACAAGATAAAATTTTACTAGAAAAAATCAACCGTCTCAGAATGCTCGATTGGGAATCGAAATAAATATTTAAAAAAATAAACGGTCACTAAGTTTTCGCTTCACGTATTAATACGAGAATACTCCACAGACGTGGTCGGTAATGTTCTATGACTTAAATAACATATATTACCGTAGAATTATGGGGGTACTAAATTGACACCTGTATAATACACGGTCAGCCGTTGGTCCAGCTTAATGTCGATGGCCGTTAACACCCGCCACTCGGCTTTGGGCTAGCGTTATAAACGTGCTCCGGCCTGGCTCCAGCCAAGAAGCTTATTACGAAAAACGAAAACAATAAACAGTTACAAAGCAAATTCCAGTATAAAACCAGTCATATTTATTTCCATTCTTAGCGTTCTTAGAAAATTAAAAATGGAGTAGGTAGGTAAGTTATAAGGATACTATTTGAAAAAAGACAAAGGGTTGAAAAAATTCTACGAGCGGGACTCGAACCCGCACCCCATGACATGCCGGGTCAGGTGCACTGCCAACTATGCTATCGTGGCCCGGCATATCATGGGGTGCGGGTTCAAATCTCGCTAGTGGAATTTTTCAACACTTTCTCTTTTTTCTTCATACAAAACGTCAATTTCATAGGTAACGACCTAATATTTGCATATAATTTTAAGCAAATATTGTTGCGAACAAACTATAATTTAAAAAAGACGAGGTGTTGAAAAAATGGGATTGGATCGGATGTTGATGACGAGTGTTGATTAATTTCGGCGAGTTGGATTGAGCCACGATAGCATAGTTGGTAGTGCACCTGACCCGGCAAGTCATGGGGTGCGGGTTCGAATCCCGCTCGTGGATTGTTTTCAACGTTTTGTCTTTTTTTTCAAATTGTTATTTGTTCGCAACAATATTTGCGTAAAATTATATTATGTAAATAATCATAAATAAGGATACCTACTAGTTATGAAGGATTCAAGAGTTCAGCAATGGGACCATTATAGGCTGTTTACTTACTTACTATACAAGTGTTCAGGCTGGGTCACCGATCCGATCCGAACCCTTCAGAGAATTTAGTAGGGAAAAAGGGACACTCTTGCCTGATGCATTCCCTTTAGAAACCCTCTGACGGTGTCTCGATTACACGACTTGTGGAACCCTTTAAGTTTCTCGCTGCCCCCACAAAGTTTGGTGACACTGAAAACGCAGTCTGAGCGAAACAGCATACTCTCTCCAAAAACATGTTAACTTAGATTTTTTTTTACTTTTTTTTTTAATTTTATTTTCAAGTGCTAATTGCTAAGTGCTAAGTGCTATTAGCACTCCAAATTTACAAAAAGCAGTGACAAAATACAGTGTCTACGGCAGCCTTCCCGGTAGCATAGCGGTCAGTGCAGCCGCCCGGATTGCGGAAGACCCAGGTTCGATTCCTGGCTGGGTCGGGTAGGCGTTTAATTTTTTCACTGTATTTTGTAAATTTTATATATATTTAGATTTTTTGTTTTTTTTTACGTGTTGTGGTTGTCTTCTATATTTTTTGTGTTTATTTGTAATGGGAAAGTGTCCTTCTATGATAGGGCATTTTTCAATTATTTTTGACGCTGTAAGGAAGAAAAGAGCTGGACACTTGCTGAGTTTCTTGCCGGTTCTTCTCAGTACAAGATCCCCCGCCCAGATTTGACTTACAAACCGATGGTATAGTGACATTCACAAGAGCTACTTACTTGTAGCCTAAACTGAATAAATGATTTTGAATTTTCAACAAAGCCAGGCCCCATCTGAATAGTACGTAACAAATTAAAAAATCTTTAGCTTCATCATCAGAACCAACAGATTTAAGAAAAATATTCTCAATAGTATTTAAAATAACCAGTTTTAATTTTTTTTTAAAAAACAGTGTTCAATAAATAATTTGAAAAAAAAAATTGTGCTATCGTGTTTTCCTTTTTAGGAGATATTTATAAAGAACTGAAGAAAAATATATAAATTAATTGGATTTGTAGCTTTGTAGCTTGTTCAGAATTATTATTATGGAGTTTTAAAAGTGAGCATTCGTTGTATGGTAGCGTCTAAGTTTAAAAACCTTAAGGTACGATTTCACCAAAATTGTGTGCAGCACATTTGTTTACAATCATTTTGTGCAAAACTACAGCACAACACGTCAAAGCTGGTATCGCGTTTAGCCTCAGTCTCCACCGGCAATGCTGTGTGTAACTTTTGTAAGCGCACAGTGCTGCACACTTGTTCGCGAACATGTTCATTGAGCAAGATTTTCTGTAGTGTACAAGTACACCGTAGATACGTGCCTTCATGACACCTTATCACCAGGTGAGGTGAAAACACTGTGCTTAAACATAAAATATTTAAAAAAAAATATCTAGATCTTTTCAGACACCGGCAGCCCGTTCGTTCCGTAACAACGAAAGTGTTTCGTAGTAGTCCTCCAAGTCAAGGCCGAAGCCTGTGCCCCGTAGGAATGGCGAATTATAGACTGATGACAAAAACGAAATTGGTTTTGTACGGCGGCAAGGAAAAAGTGGCGAACTTGAATCATGGCGTGTCACTTATCTGCACAATCTATCTACGAAAAGCAAGCAATACAATACCTAATATTATATAATAAATGAGATAAGGCTAGTAACTAATGAAGTTTGTCGAAACTCCAATTTTGTACTTGTCAATTATTATCAAAGTAAGTATGAAATAGTTTTTGTTTTAAACTATCCTGTCGGGAAAATCAATGAAAGTTACCCAACAACTTGGACAAACATACACGAAGTTTGATATGGAAATGTAGACTTAAACCGAACTTAAATTGTATGGTGTGAAATAGGTCTTAAAAAGGAAAATTGGTTTCGAAGTTTTCGATGCATAGCTCGGGTTTGTGCTGGGCTTAGAGTACCGTATGCTTACTCTAAGGTGATGGGTTAGCGTGGTGATTAACCCAATACCCATCAATTGTAGCGATGATTTGATTTCAATGACGGAGGCCTTTGCCCCGCAGTGGGCTATCCCATATGATAGGCTATTTACTTTTTACTTTAATTATAATTATGATTTTATTCTAGCTACCTAGCGGCTGCCCTCGGCCTTGCAAGCGTGAAATCCCGGCTATCACTGAAGTCTTTATCGCGTGACTCGGAACATTGTATTTGATCTGGATAAAAGTTGCCTGTAGCACTCTGGGGCCCTACAACTATTTCCGTGTTATCTATCAACTACCAATGTATCACAATAAACACAGTTTTTCGCATTTACGATTGTTTTATTTTGTTTTTATCCGTTGATAGTCCAGTGAAACCATGAGAAAGTTAATTCGATGGATTCGCGTCAGTAGTCTTACGGAGCTATGGGACCAGAATATCTGATTCGAATGACTCGGAGAATCTAGAGAATCATTAGGGGACGGGGAAATGCTTGCGTGATGCTATTCCTTGTAGAAACTTTTTGCGGATGTTTTGATCGCACGGCTTGAGGAACCCTTTAAGTTGCATAGTTTTTCAGGAGACCGTTTTTTGTGACACCCTTTTTTATTTCATATTCTTGTCATTATAATCATGTGCCATCTTCATACTAGGAGAGGATTTATATACGAGTTCCCACGGCTAATCCTCGAAGGCAAAATTCCGGGAAAGAGAGCTCCGGCACGTCCGCGACGCAAATGGCTGGACTATATCAAAAAGTGGACTGGACTTAGTTATCGCCAATTAAAACAAGCTGTATGGGATCGCAGTAAATTTTGTATACTGATCTCCAAACTAAACTAACTAAGATGGCACTAAATGATGATGATGATGATCTTCATACTGGAGTTTGAGTATCAGTACACTAAACTTCCTGCGGTCCCATACTGTATGACGTCCTTTGTGTCTCAGACGGCCCGTACCTCTCTTTCCCGGAATTTTGCCTTCGAGGATTATCCGTGGGAACTGGTAAAAGAAGTTCCAGACCTGAGTACTCTTGGTTAAAGTAAACTCAACAGTTAAACTCTCTTTTTTATGACGTTGATAGTAAAGGATGACATTTGAAAATCAGTTATTTTTAAAATATTGTTATTAAGGCGACGCACAGCTCAACAATTAATCTCATACAAAGCGTTTGCACCCGTACCATAAGAAAAACTGTTTTTTTCCCTTCAAATTAAAACTACAAATTAATTTAAAAAAGTGAACTAGCATAATCAAGTGTGTTTTAAGACTAATCTACTAAGAAAATTTAGATGCTTGAATCGGTCTGGTTTGCCTGTAAAATGCAAATCTATGTTTTAAAAGAGGTCACTTTGATATTTTCTGTGTTCGTGTTTCTGCAACTAGCAAAATGAAGTCAATTTAATGAAAAATCATGTCATCAAGTATCACTTTCATAAATTATGTTTTGTAATTGTTGGGAAAAATCAAGATCCCCGGCACGCAAATTTCCAATGCGTCGCCTTAAGAATAATAGTAATTTAGTATTAGTCGAATCGAATTGTTTATAACACAGACATATTCAATAAAACGATAGAGGGCACACGTTGTCAAGCGATTACACTATACTTAAGTATTTTATGTACGAAGTATTTCGTGTTTTTATATCATTACTATTTTTAAAATTTCGTTAATCCACCATTTTACATTGAAATTCTTACATCAAAGGCTTACTTGAGAGCTCTTTTACATACCTTTAATTAATGTATCGTAGCTAGATTCTGCGGCCTAATGTTGTTACCATCATAAATATGTATAAGTACCAGGGTGTCACAAGAAAACGCTCTTATACAAGGTAGCTACTGTAAAATGTTGAGGAGTTCCCATGACTGTCCTTCGTCTTTATCATCAGACCCCTAATGACAATTACAACCCATCTAGGTGTAAAGATCTTATCAATACAAATTAATCAAGCCCAAACACCATGTAATTGCTGTAAATCGTTGAGGAGTTCCCTCGACTGTCTTTCGGCTCTATCATCAGATCGACTCCAGACCTTCATTAAATAGTAGTGCTTTAAAATACTTAATGAAAAAATTAACAAACGCACTAGTCGTTACTACGATTTCCAAAGGTTCCGAACAGCTTATTTACAGAAGGGAATACTGTTCTGTTTCCCATTGAAATTTGATTCGCTTTTAGCACCCATCGTTATACTTAATATTGTTGGTAGGCTTTTCTCTTTGCCTTTTTCCTCATTCCAATCCGAACCCCTTGGAAAATCTGGTAGGGCACGGGGACACACACTAGTGCGTGATGCCGTTCCCTCTAGAAAACCTCCGAAGGTGATTCGTTTTACACGGCTTGAGGAACCCTTTAAGTTTCTCGCCGCCCCCAAAAAGCCCAGTAAAGCTGAAAATGCCGTTTGAGTAAATCAGCAAACTGTCAAAAGAAAAAACTTTGCCTTAAAAAGAAGTCAATGACAGCTGTGTACAGTCGAGTGCCCTAACGTCGTAACACAACGTTCCCACTTTTTTATTCGTAGTTGTCATGCAGCAATAAAGTGATTGGTAGTTATTGTAGGAACAAACTTATATATAGGAGGGTTATTGTGAATTTAACCATTGTGTGTCAATTAGACAGTAAATAAATTAATGACAAAACATTACAAGTAGAAAGGACTTGACGACAAAGTTCATTAAATTATTGATTCGGCCAAACAGGCTGTTTGTTACCTACTTAAAGTTGTTAGTAAACACTCTATTTTGAATACATTAAATATAATACAGTGACGTCATAATTTGCTGTTCCCATACAATTTCTATGAGAGAGTATAGTTTTGAAAGGTACTTAAAAGTTTATCATATGGCTAACCGGATAACACCCCCTTTAAATAAGTTAATAGACATGATGCAAAGTTTCAAACCACAGAAGTTTAGTTGATTTTATGTTTTTTACAAGATAAAATTTTACTAGACTAAAATGGCGTTATAGTTAAAGTGGCCGTAACGTCTTATTTAACTAAACCATAACATGTCAGGTGTTCATTAAAGGACGTAAAAATGCTAAATTACTTCATTCAAATAGTTTGATGAGCATAATTTGATTTTCTATCTCTAATTACTAGATATGTTTTTTTTTCATTAGTGGCGCTAGTGTGCGGCGTAAACGCTCTTAAAACTAAACTAAAACAACTAAACGACGAAAATGTATGTGTATGTGTGTGTATGTGTGTGTGTATGATACTATAAATTAGAAATTTTTAACTTTAAATTGTTTAAGGAATACCGACGTTTTTAAAGTCTCTTAATTTTATGTAAAATATGAATAACTTTTCAGTGGCAGTGGAGACGAACACCTTGCGGGTCATTAGTCAATTGAGCACATCAATTGAAATAGATCCAGATTTAGAAAACCAATTACTATAGGTGGCTCCACCATTAACTTCCAATTGTTGGATGACAATAACGAAGACGGAGGAATATTCGACAAATCAGGTGGCTTTCACTCGATTTCGGGTAGTGCCCCCAATACTACGGATTCTTATAAATTGGAACCAATTTATCATTGAGATTCATGATATCATATTAAGCTAGGGGGAAATAAAGGATTGTTTTTACTTATTTATTAATTTATTTATAAAAAAGCATGCACCGAACACATTTTTACAATAAAAAATACCCTATACCTTTTAAACTGGCGCCGCTGATTTAATTAAAAATTGCCATGGCATGCATAATTTCAAATAGTTAAATAAAAGTAACTTAAAACCTCTCGAGGGAGGAGCTCGATGGCGCAGTGGTTAACGCGCCCGGTCTGCGAGTGCTGAGGTTAAGCAGCTTTCGCTAAGGCCGGTCATCGGATGGGTGACCAAAAATTTATCAACTCGAGCTCCTCCGTGCTTCGGAAGGCACGTAAAGCCGTTGGTCCCGGCTGCATTAGCAGTCGTTAACAACCACCAATCCGCACTGGGCCCGCGTGGTGGTTTATGGCCCGTTCTCCCTATCCATCCATAGGGAAGGCTCGTGCCCCAGCAGGGGGGACATAGAATAAGCTGATGATGATGATGATGAACTTAAAACCAGAGATAACTAACAAAATGATTCCACTTAACTTAATATAAGTGTTACCTGTCTATTTTATTTTATTTTTTACTGATGTTGGAACTTGCCGTGCATTAAATAAATAAATAATATAATAAAACAGTTTTTTATTTCCCAATAAAAAACATAATTTGTAGTGAGACAACCCTAGAGAGTAATGCAAAACTTGTGTTGGGGCACTAGGTTATGAGCGAGGCACGCTCATAACCTAGTGCCCATTACCTAGTAAAAAATATTATTAGTATTTTTAGTTAAAAAAAAAGATTTTATTTGAATCATTAACTATGATTAACCAAAATGTGCGTATGCGATTGTGTGTGTGTGTGTGTGTGTGTGTGTGTGTGTGTGTGTGTGTGTGTGTGTGTGTGTGTGTGTGTGTGTGTGTGTGTGTGTGAGAGAGAGAGAGAAAGAGTGAATGCGAAAATTTGTGTAAAACAGACTTGAATTGGAAAAGGCATGTCAGCATCAATAGACACTGCGATCGATCGTGACAGGTGATTATATTGGGACTGAATTTGATTGATAGGTGGTGGAAAAGCGACCAAAAGAGATGTTTAATTTTGTATGGAGAAAATGCCACACCCCGTACACAATACCGAAAGATAGCTAATGTATAAAATAAGCTTATTCGAAATAATTTTCTTCAAATAAATGAATAGTTTTCATGTCAGAAATGTCTGAAACACTAAAATAAATTAACTTTCGTGATGGCAGCGGTATTCTGCTAATGTCAAGTAGCTGTCAAATAAACGTATAGGTACGTTTTTCGGTGTATTTTTAAGTTTTTACATAAAAACGATAGAGCTTATTGAAGTATTACTTATTTTAACTAAATACATGTATTTTTAATTTTTTTTTTAGTAAATGTTCAGGGTCTTGGCATAAAATTAAACATCTTCTTTGTTCAAAAGCCTTTAGCGCAAAAAGGTAAGTATCTTGAAGGTCTGTGGTCAGTGGCGTAACTATACCATCGGAGGCCCGTGGCAAATTCATTCCAATTTCAATGAATTTGCCACTACATTGTAATTGAATTTTAATAAATCACTTATTATGTTCCCTGTGTGGTGCCGGGGATAAAGAATTGCACCACCCCATCTCTTCCCGTGGGTGTCGTAAAAGCCGACTAAGGGACCATTCCAGAGGATGGGCAGCAGCATCTTTCTGAGGTTACCCTCAATCTACTGCGATCGCCAACCCGCCTGCCAAGCGTGGCGATTATGGCAAATACCCCTCATATCCATGGGGGAGGCCTTTGTCCAGCAGTGGACGTCTATTGGCTGAGATGATGATGATGACTTATTATGTAGTTCCCAACAGTATTACTAATTATTGTGTGTATTTTAGTTAATTATCTAATACATTTTATTTTCAAGAGCAAAGGTATTAGTCTAATTAAGAAAAATAATAACTCCAAAAAATCAAAGATACAAACATTGAGGTAAGTATTATAACAAGAGTAGACACCACAAACAAAATCCGTGCGATGCAACATTATTGCACAAAAGCGACACTTCAAAAATCGTAAATGTAGAACTGTAATATCAATTCACTAATGTGAATTCTATTCATTTATTATTTATTACATGTAGTCGAATTCTCTTTTTCTACAAACATTTGCTCTTGTGAATGTCACTATGCCATCGATTCGTAAGCAACAGGACGGGAGTCCTTGTACTGAGAAGAACCGGCAACAAGTTCGGTAAGGGCATGTCTTTCCTCCCTTTCTTTTACAGACTCACATATCAGAAAATGCCCTCCCTGTCATAATTTGACACTTTCCATTACAAACCAACACACAGATTGTAAAAAAAACAATAACAACAATGAAAAAAAAAACATCTAGAATTGCAAATCAAGAACTAATAAAAATTTCTACAATGCCATACAGTACTGATAAAACTAAAAAACTGATTAGAAAAACAAAGTTAAATGTAAAAAAAGGTTTTCAAGGTTTTCCTTCGCCCTTGAGCAATAGATTTGTTATTTGTACTAGACTCGTATTTTTTTATTTAAGCCTTTTTTTAAGATCCTGTATATGATATAAGTTAACACTCTAATCATAGTCAGTTTTTTCAAATGTCTTATTTTCAAAGCTCGATCCGAATGTCCGAACAACTCGAGTATCTCATCTGCTTTTTCGTGATCTAAAATTTACATACAAAATGGCGGAACATAAATAAAGCTTTCGCTAAAAAATGCGACCCTAAAATTAGCTGCTACTGAATAATGCGTTCGCGGAATTCATCTTAACAAGTCGCTTCCAAAATGGCAGCAACAACATGTGAACCAGAAAATAATTAAATTATTATTTTTTTTTTTATACTTAGCACGGCAAATGACTCCATACCACCTGATGTTAAGTGGAAATGGAGTCCAGACGCGAAGACAACTGGTGCAGCGTGAAAACAACGCAGCATCAGTCAACCTCACTCTGCCGGCCCACAAGGTGCTTCTTCACGCCTCGTTTGAAGGACCCAATATCATAGGAAGGAGGAAAAACGTGTGCTGGTAGACTATTCCATCTTTTGGAGGTGCGACAAAGAAACGAGTCACCAAATTTCTTTGTGCGCGATGGGATATGTGTGACAGTAAAGCGATGACTTCGGAGAGCAGCACGTGTACTTCTATGGAGGAAGGGAGAAGGTGGGATAAGGTCAAAGAGTTCTTCAGAGCACTCGCCGTGGTACAAGCGATAGAAAACGCTGAGTGACGCTATATCTCTACGCAATTGTAGGGGTTCGAGAGTATTAGTGACCTCTGCATTGCCGATAATGCGTACAGCGCGACGCTGCAATCTGTCTATGGCATCGAGAAGGTACTTTGCGGAACCGTCACAGATGTGCGAGCAATACTCCACGCAAGACCGTACCTGAGTCTTGTACAAAAGACACAACTGGTCAGGCGTAAAGAATCGCCGCATTCTGTTCAGGACACCGAGTTTTCGTGAGGCAGTTTTGATCACGGCTTCGATGTAGTCCTTTTGATTCAGATCGCAGCGAATCGTCATACCGAGCATGTTGATATTGCTCTGCAGGCTTAGAGATGTGCCCTGAAGAGTTGGAAGGGGAAGGAATGGTGACTTCTTGGCCGTAAACGCACATACCTGTGTTTTCTTGGCATTGAACTCAACAAGATTATTGGAGCCCCAATTAGATATGAGGTCCAATACCCGATTGAGCTCAATTACAAGATTCACTCGTTTCTCTTCAGTTTCGACTCGCCCAGCCGCAGGGTGACCGTTATACCCACCGTGCACTGTACTATCATCTGCATAGCAATGAATATTTTCAAGTGGAAGCATATCATTGATATGCAGAAGAAACAACGTGGGTGACAGAACGGAACCCTGAGGGACACCAGCGTTCACTGACATGAGCCGCGAAGCGCATCCATCAGACAGGACACGAATTCTACGCTCGTGCAGGAAGCCAGCGACCCAGTTGCAGAACTGTGCAGGCAGACCGTATGCCGGGAGCTTGGAGAGAAGAGCTTTGTGCCAGACCCGATCAGATGCCTTGGCTATGTCGAGGCCAACAGCCACCGACTCACCACGCTTGTCAATAGCCTCACCCCAGAGATGTGCGACGTACACTAGAAGATCACCCGTTGACCGCTTCGGCCGAAACCCGTATTGGCGATCGTGAATGATGGAGTGTTCTTCTAGGTAGTGGACAAGTTGTTTATTTAAAATGCGCTCCATGACTTTGCACAAAACTGAAGTTACGGCTATGGGGCGGTAATTCGATGGATCTGACCGATCACCTTTTTTGGGGACCGGTTGCACATTAGCCTCTCTCCAAGATTCCGGCACACAACCTGAAGAGAGCGAGAGACGGTAAAGGCGCGTTAATACGGGGTCAACTCCGCTGCACACATTTTTAGTACTACTGGAGGGATGCCATCAGGGCCATTAGCTTTCCGGACATCGATTGACTGCAGCTCCGCACGGACGTCACACTGCCTGATTTTAAAATCGGGCATTGTGTGGCCACAGTGAGAGATTGTAGGTGGCTGTACATTGCAATCATCGAATCGGGAGTTAGCCGCAAAGAGTTTGGCCAGGAGATCGACCTTCTCCTGCGGCTTGTGAGCTAAAGTCCCGTCAGGACATCTCAATGGTGGCAGCGAGGGTTGGCAGAAATTTGATTGCACGGCTTTGGCCAGACGCCAGTAGCTACGGCTGCCCGTAGGATGCGTTAGTAGTTCTTGGCCGACTCTTGCAACACGCTGGGCATCCGCTCTAATGTAAGCGGTGATTGCTTTCCATCAGGTGACCCGCCTGCTCGTTTGCCTCCTTCTAATATAAAAAAAAAGCTCTTTTGCAGGACTTGGTGGCATAATTACAGGCTGCTTTCAGCGAGCGGGTTTCGGGATCCCCAACAGCTTTACCCTTGATCCAAGCGCGGTATGCCGCCTGCTTGTTATCAACAGCGTTGGCACACTCGCGGTTGAACCATCGGTTGCGCCTGCCTTTGCTAATGAGATAGGAGTGCGGAATATAGTATTTCATCCCTAAAACTATCTCATCAGCAACTGCAGTCGCACTAGCTGTCGGGTCCTTCCCACTGAAGCAGCGCTGCCCCCAAGGAACGGATGCGAAATAGTCCCGCATACCATCCCAATCTGCCGAAGAGTAGTGCCAAATCTGGCCTTTCGATACCGCTAAAGGCGGTAGCGGGACCAGAGGCACTTTACTGGATACCAAGCAGTGATCCGAAGATCCCAGAGGAGCTCGAACCTCCACTCGGTAGCCAGCTGGGCGACTCGTCAGCAAAAGGTCCAACAAAGAGGGCGCGTGACCGACTACGTCTGGGATCCTGGTGGGCTGGTTCACCAGTTGAGTCAGGTCGTGCGTGAGAGCGAACGCGTGGGCAGTTCTACCAGCATGGTCAGTTTTGGAGGAACTTAACCACAACTCGTGGTGAGCATTGAAGTCCCCCAAAAACACCAATTCCGCCGATGGAAACCGCTCCTGCGCTTCATCTGCCACCCGACTAAGGTGTTCAATAAGTCGAGTTGTCTCCATGTTGCCATTATGGGATCGGTAGACGCAGACGTAGACACGGTAAATATTTTGTTTTTGTAGGTTTCAGTAAAAGTTTTATTTAAATAGCGATGAAATGCCTCGCCGTTATTTGTTTTTCGTTCTAGTGTGATTCGTATAATGTTTTTAGTATGTAATTCGTCATTTCAGATAGTTGTTGCGTCCGCCGAGTCTGACTAACGACTGAGAGACGGTGTAAGATGTTGTAGTCCATAGCCCTCAACTCGTGTAACAAAAATTTTGTTCGTGGTGTCTCCTCTATACGTAGTAACAATACCTCAGTGGATAGGTACAAATGATTAATTGACATAACAATCAAACGAAGCATCCGTGGTAGAGCTCTTCGTACTTAAAAAATAGTAGTCCGGGATTGATAACACCGTGTGTCGCAAGCACGGCAGCAGCGCCACGAAAAAAAATCTTTCTCAGTTAACAAAATGCCCGCGCCACCAAAAGAGCGTGACAAAAAATTAAACTGATCGACATCCTTGTCTATGAATGCGTTTAAATCTTAATAATATATTTGAATTTGTCTATGGTCTTGGAGAGGCCTATGTTCAGCAGTGGACGATGGACGTGGTGGAGATGATGATGATGATTATGATGGTCTTTAGTTACGTGTAACTTTAATTGATTTTAATTTGTAATATTTACTAAATTTCGTTAAAATGTTAGGTTACTTCTGCACTCACGGCCGGGGGCCCCCTCGGGCCCACTGCCCGTGGTATTTTACCAGCCCTGCCAGCCCTGCCACCCTATTGTTACGCCACTGTCTGTTGTATCATTGGTTTAGCATGTAGAGTAATAATTTAACAAGACGGAATAGGACGAATAAATCTGACCTTGGGACCTCACTAAACCAGGCTGGGAAGATTGAATGTCGCGTCTGTTAACTCCAAATTAAGAGACACTTTGTGAGGTGAACTGAAATGTTTATGCATTATCTCCACATTTATTTATGTAGCTACCTTACCTTAACTATACTGATGTATATTTATGTACACTTTACACATGGTATAAAGAAAGAAAAAACGTTTATTTCAACACACGCATAAGACAATAGAAGAACAAGGATTTCTAATATAATAAAATAAAATTATTATAATTATTTAGTTTTGTAACTGTACTGAGATTGAGTACTGTACTGAGGACGAGTACTATACCTTAGTATAAATAACTTCTAGGCAGGTTTTGTTTTAGAGATATTCTGCTGATGTCTAGGCTAGGAGTTAGGCTCGGGTTGACCGGGGGAGAAGCGCCAAGGATGTCTGTACCTAAGTATAGATAGAGCACGTGTAAGCCAGCAGGCCTTCATACTCTCGTTCTTCGAGTACGGTGCCTTGAGCCTATGCGAGTGTGCATGTTTAGTGTATCATGTGCATAAGACGTAGTGACATTTTGGGGATCGGGTGGGTGGCCGTTCGCAATTGTTATGGAACCATCCGGGTCATATCTAGGCAGCGAACGATACCAGGTTCATCTTTAGTCGATGCCTTGCAAACTGAGCTAATGTTCCAATAGCATAAAACATTCACTGTCAGGTCGTATCGTATATGCAGACTATCCAGTTAATGCGCACATACTCGTAAACGCATACCGTATTCTACTTATAGCATCACGGGTATATGAAAAGTCGAAGTCACGCATTAAAATTATGTGTGTCCCTTAAAGTAAAGTAATAGACATATAAACTTTTCTATTTTTAGCGACTTACAAAAATGTAGTTAAAACAAAGACTTAGTTGAAAAACAAAACGAACACCGGGTTCAAAAGTTCGTAACTCTCATTCTCAATGCTGCAAGTTCACCCAAAATCTAAATTGGAGTACAAAGCTGGCGAACGCTTCATTACCAAAGTTACACCACAAGTTTCGTCCACTTAATTGATGTTTTTGACAATTTAATAATCGCAGTATTTATGGAAAGGTACAATTACAAAGTTAAGTGTCTAATTTGTCTACCGCGTTTCCCGACACTGAATAGAAATTTCAAGTGAATAATTGCCACTTGGTGATTAGAGTGATAATTCTCCGTTATTAAGGCGATGACTCATCTGCCGTGGCATGGCACAAGCGCGGGTGTGGCGCGCCTTTGCATGAATGCTTTGAAAAATCGCAATTTATCACCCACTCCAATGAATCTCTTCAGTAGCGGAACGTCGATGACCAAGCCCAGTTATTGTTTCTAAGTAAAACCTATTTTGGTATAGACTTTTCCCCTCTTACAAACAATTTGAGGTAAAGCTTGGAAAAGTTATTCAGTGTTTTCTAATCTTATCTTATCTTATCTTAGTGGGGCCTGCTGAGGTTTCCCTCTATCAGTAACACTTCGACCCATCGGGATCTTTTGTGCAACCCCATCCTTTCGCACTTCCTCCTCTGTAAAGATAGATGCCATAAGTTTGGCTACGTCCTTAAGAGCAAAGAGCCTGAAGTCCTCCGGTTTCGGATAGGCCGACCCCAGGAGTCCCATTCTTTTCCTAGCCAGAGAGTCGCAGTCACACAGTAGGTGCTGCATTGACTCCGTTTCCTCTCCACATGCCTTACATAAACTATTTGTTAAGATGTGCATTCTGTGAAGCATTCGCTTTGTAGCATAGTGGTCCTGTCAAGGCACCGATGGTTAATCGGGCCTGCACTATTCAGTGTTTAGTTTTACCATCATCACCAGCTCATATTATGTCCCCACTGCTGGGGCATGAGCCTTCCCTATGGATGGATAGGGAGAACGGGCAATAAACCACCACGCGGCCGGCGCCGGTCCAGTGTGGATTAAAGGTAGTTAACGACTGCTAATGCATCCTGGACCTTCGGCTTTACGTGCCTTCCGAAGCACGGAGGAGCTCGGATGATAAATTGTTGGTGACCCATTCAATGACCGGCTAAGTTGCTCAACTTTAGCTATCGCAGGCCGGGCGCATTAACCACTGCGGTATAAAGCTCTTCGTGTTTGGTTTATGACACTCAAATATAAATTTGAATAGTGAAGATAAACAAAACTTTGAATAGTTCCAATTTGTATAATAATCACACTAATATTATAAATGCGAAAGTTTGTGTGTATGTATGTGTGTATACTTGTTGCTTCTTCACGCTGCAATGGATGGATGGATTTGGATAAAATTTGGCATACAGATAGTTTATAACCTGGATTAAAATATAGGATATACATTTTATCCCGATATTCTCACGGGACCGGAAACCACGCGGGTGAAACCGCGAGCGGCCGTTAGTATAGGTATTATAAGGTACTTTTTAAATTCAGACTCTTCGACGACCTCCTTGGTCGAGTAGTTTGTACACCGGTTTTCATGGTGTCGCCATCTCTGAGGTCGATCCCGGGTTCGATCCCCGGTCGGGCCAATTTAGAAATTATTGTTTTTCTAAATTGTCTATGTATATAAGTATTTTAAGTATGTTTATCCGTTGTCTATTAACCATTTAACGAGTTTCATTTATCGAAGCTTCTCTTGGGCTAGATAATTGGTGTGAGTGTAGGAAAGTTTATTTATTTATTTATTCATCCGACACTTCGATCCCTAACAGTGTGTGGGGTTAGGAAAATGGCTTTTTAATGAGAGAGCAAAAAGAATATGAAATTTTCCTCTCATCCTTTGATTGAATGGCCGGGCTGAGATGATTAACGAGTAGAGTTACTAGTACGTGATGTGTAAAGCAGTATCGGTATATGATTATTTACATATAATTGTACGCAAATTTTGTTGCGAACAAATTACAAATTGAAAAAAGACAAAGTGCACCTGACCCGGCATGTCATGGGGTGCGGGTTTGAATCCCGCTCGCGGAATTTTTTCAACACTTTCTCTTTTTTCAATTAATATCGGTATGTTTCATAGTTTTGGTTATTTACAATTTGTTTTGGTATGTTCTACGAGTGTACTTGTAAGTCTGAAGACGGGAACTACGTTGCAGTTTCGTCCAAAAAACACCTTAAAGGTATGGGTAAAACTTAACATACTCGAAGTGGCACTCATATTTTAGTGTTTAATTTTCATATATTTTTTATAGTGAGCTGACAAAGTAAGTAGTTGCAACCATAGTTACACCTTTCCAGATTCTACTGTAAATATAGAAATTAAACACGACATTATAGTCTCAAGAATCTGCTACACAACCTTCCTCAACACATTTTTAAAAGAAAAGCGATTTTCTATAACAAGCCCTTTTTAGATAAGTTAGGACAGACAATCTCTTACCCAAACAATATCTTCCGGCGTGATTAAAAAATAATTTACGATGAATTTTCGCTTCTAAAAAGCACCTTTATCTAAGATGAAAATAATTATCTCGTTAGCAGATCCTCTATATTATTATCTACATTGGCTATTTTCGCTTCTCAAATTATAAAATGTAAAAAAACAAACGCGAGCCCAGCAGGGGAGCGGGCTCGAGCGCGGCCGGGAGTTACGGCTAGAAGTACACTTGACACAAAACTCCCATTAGATAATCGAAGCGAGTAGCGCTCGACCGCTGCACAGTGTAACGAATGTAAGGAAGAAGTATTCAAAAATTATAAAGGGTATATTTTTATTTGTAAACAATACAATAGTAAACAACTTCTTTACTATAACTATTCTTCTCTCTCTGTCATAGTAAAAAAGGCAAATCATGTAAAATTGAAAATATAATGAAAAAATATATGAGCTTTTGTTAATCCTCACCGGCCTCTACGTAAGCCTCTACCTCTCTACTGAATTTCTTGTTGTTAGAATTTACCTTTTGAAACTACTAAACTACTAAACTTTTGATACTTTTGATACTTTGAGCTATTGCTAAGTTTTATTGTAAGTATTTTATTGGGTATTCCCAAATCACGTGTTAGTAAATGCGTCATCATGATGTCCTTGTTGGTATTGAATTGTGATGTTTTTCGAGTTATGTTTAAATATACGTCTTAAATCTTTATGTCTCTACTAAAGAATATGACACATTTAGGGTACTATCTAAAAAAAAAAGAGATGGTATTTGGTGTTTTTTTAAAACCTTCGTTAAAGTTACAAATACGTTTACAATTTCTATGACCTAGATTCAAGAATCTGGTTAGATTCTTAACGCTGTGTACTCGCCCATTTTAATAGTTTTCTTTTAAACAATTGTATCAAGGCACTGAAGAAACTCTCACAATGCTAATAAAATATAACACTTATTTATGTCAACCAAAGAATGCACTAAAAGCGGAATTATTTCGGTGTCAAGTAAAATTTTCAAAGTAAATTAATGATGTATATGTTGTGGTAGTCCGACTACTGTTTAATGATATATCATAATATATGTAGAATGTAGAATATGTCGAATAAATTAGGTTTTTTTTTGGTTTACTTAAATAGAACGCTACACTGTGCGCTGACTGGGCTAACGAATAACGAAATAATGGCACCCATCAGCGATTTCAGCGCTAGTCCGGCGATCAAACGATTTAAGAGTATTATGTAAATTTTCTGCTGCGGCCGATTCAAACAAAAGAAGACTTTGAGCTCATGTTTTATTTCATTCGTTATAGACCGATAGCGCTAGGCTATTTTGAAGTCATAAGTTTAAAAAATTCTAAAGTTATTTTTTTTTTGCTTGTGGATACAGTCGTACCTATAAAGCTTATTATTGCATTTTGTGTCACATCTGTCATTTGCTTTTTCAGCAATTCGATGATTTGTGGTTGATTTTTTTTATTCAAATCAAAAGTGGCAAAATAAATTTAAAGTTTAAAATAATGATGGTATCATATCTAGGATAGCCTGTGGAGTGTGCAAACATAGTTTGTGTCATCTTCGTCCAGTGCAAACTGTCTTAGGGTCAGTATGTAAAAACAGTGCAAAAAAAAATTACAATTGATTAAATATCTACTTCCTATCTCAGATCACTTACATAAGCCCATTAAATAATTTTGTGCCAAATTAGGCCACGCAATTTTAAGATTTTTATTATTTTGTTCTTTCAAGCTACAAACGCTTTAAAAAAATATTACAATGATTAGAGTTCACATATTCAATATCTTAAATGCATGAAAAATCGACTTTATAAATTTGTGCCGTATTCATGCACGATATTTAAATGAATAAAACACAAAAACAATAGTTGCGGTAGAAGCGGCCGAACGCGGGCAGGCGACCGACAGCGGACGGGAGGCATACGCACGCACACACGTTCGTTCGGTACGATTTTTTCAATGCAAAGTGTTCATAAATAAATTACATGCCTATCATATGAGTATTAATTGACTCTTATCTCCGCTAAGTAATAAACAAATGTGTACCTACCTTCGAAGGTACCTACCTATAGAGATAACAATAATGACGTGCGAATTTTGTACGATGGACGAAGAGCTCGATGGCGCAGTTGCAACTTTCGCAAAGGCCGGTCATCGGATGGGTGACCAAAAAAATTTCATCTCGAACTCCTTCGTGCTTCGGAATATCGGCATACCTACCTACCGCTTTTTCGTTATACCTCTGCTCGCGGTATGTCTCGCGCGCGCCCGGCGCGCCCCGCTTCGAGTTGGTAGTGTACAGACAACAAAACAAAATTAATACAAAAAAAAAAAATTGTCGACATTTTTATGTGTGGTGATGGTGACCACTTGACCAGTATGATGGAGTAGTTTCTGATGGTGGAACTCCTCAGATTACATGTATCTGTTGTACCTATGGGTACAATCGAGTTAGTTCGCGATAGTACATAATAATATGTATAACACAAATTACTTTAAACAGTACTCAGCAAGTACAAGCAAGCCCCATGCCCCACCCAGATCAAAGTTCCATCCGTGCGGAGACGGAGAAATAATACTATTAGCTCCGCCCCTCTCCTCCGGTGGGTGTCGTAAGAGGCGACTAACGGATTTTCGAGCTTTCAAATGCTCCACTGTGTGGTAGGGCTTGCCCGTCTGGTTAGTGACTACTGTATTACCACAGATTACTTAATAGTTACGTACGCATGGTGTAAAGCCCGTCAAGTGACCGCTTGTCGGTCGCGTTTCGGGATCAGCCAGCGTATAACCAGAGCTCGAGTGGATGGTGCTGCGATGCATTTCTTCTGTGGAGGCTTCCGTCGAACCAGTGCCAAAAGGACCTTGTTAACCCGCCGACCAGGGAGACCCGTAGAAACGGCTGTCCCGCTAACCGCCCGTGGCACAGTACAAAAAGCGAGCCTAACCAGCTCGTGAGGCTGCCCATCTGTAGGCAGATCCCTGGTGAAACAGGCCGCTGCACTTTGACTATTTGCATCGCGGTAGCATTTCCTCGATTCACGTCTCCGTCCTTCTCTCCACCATGACAGTGCCTAACATTAAAACTGGTTCTACAGCGGTGCATCTCCCCCCCTCCACCACCATACCGTGTGAGGACGAGTTCACTAACATCCGCGGACTTCATGCAAACCTCAATGCCGTCCACCACCATCTTGAGACGGCACGGCCAGCAATGTTGTTTTTGACGGAGACGCAAATAACGCCAGATTTGGCACTACTCGTCGGCAGATTGGGTTGGGATGGTATACGGGACTATTTCGCATCCGTTCCTTGGGTGCAGCGCTGCTTCAGTGGAAAGGACCTGACAGCTAGTGCGACTGCAATTGTTGATAAGATAGTGTTAGGGATGGAATACTATATTCCGCACTCCTATCTCATCAGCAAAGGCAGGCGGAACCGATGGTTCAATGATGGTTTTACTTTCGATATTAATAAACGATTACTACTACTACACTGTGGGTATTATTCATATGGTAACCCTACAAGACTGATTAATTACCTAGAATCTAACAACTTTCTTTCGACTTCCCAGTACGGCTTTCGACGTGCCAAATCAACCAATGACGCTGTCCATGATCTCATTAGTTCTATTATAACCACCCTTGATGAAAGAAGTAAGTGTCTGACGGTGTTCCTTGATCTGGCCAAGGCCTTTGACACGGTGTCAATCCCTCACCTTGTGGTAAAATTAGAAAACATTGGAGTGCGTGGCCTTACTCTCAAACTGTTTGAAGATTACCTAGCTAACAGGTCTCAGAGAGTAAGAATTGATGATTGGACGAGTGATGAGGCTGCGGTGGCCTACGGTGTGCCGCAGGGCAGTATAATTGGTCCAACCTTGTTTCTAGTCTATATCAACGACCTCTGTAACCTTACTCTTGAATGTGGGAAAATATTTACATTTGCCGATGACACTGCCTTATTCTTCACTGGGAAGTCTTGGCAGGAAGTATTGTCTTCTGCCCAACAGGGGTTCAATATAGTAAGTGAATGGCTGAATCATAATGTGCTTACTCTTAACGTCACCAAAACAAACTATATTACATTTGCCTTACGCTCCGATCATCTACCTCCAGGGTCCCTGTTCCTTTCGGCACACAACTGTGCCCCAAACCCCTCTATGTGTCAATGTCCCAAGCTCACTAGAACTAACAGCGTTAAATACCTGGGAGTAGTTATTGATCAGACCCTTACCTTCAAACCGCATATTGACACCCTGGTAGCTCGGCTCCGTAAACTCATTTTTATTTTTAAAACTCTTCAACGTGTAGCGGATCGTCGTGTGATCAAGGTTGTATACTATGCCTTATGTCAATCGCTTGTGGACTACTGTATTTCTGCATGGGGAGGGGTTGCTAAATACCATCTGCTCGAAGCTGAAAGAGCTCAACGCACGATCCTAAAAGTTGCTGCAGGTCTACCTTTTCGCTACCCAACTGTTGATCTTTATAGGGATTGGGACGTACTCTCAGTTAGACAGTCTTTCATTCTACATACTGTACTGAAGAAGCACTCAGAGTTGCAGTACGACCCGCTATTACTAGGGCATAAACGGAGGAAAGATAAAGTTTGTTCTCTCCAACGTTTTAAAACCGCCTCTTCGCACAACTTTTTCTGTTTTCTTGGCTGTTACTTGTACAACAAATTAAACCGGGCTCTAAACATTTATCTTACATTCTTTCTTTTTTCTCTCCTATTCCGCTTCAATACATTTCGGATTATTATATGTGTTTCGGCAGGTTTTGTGTAGTTGTATCTAAGCACGGGCCTTAAAACAGTCTGCTTTTCCGTCATCCCTTACAATGCTCGATTCTATGAACTTTATTAATCCTCTTTCTTTAACAATCACTGTATTAACGTCCAGTATGAGACCACATATAACACACTAGCTGTGCCCCGCGGTTTCACCCGCGTTCTATTAGTCATAGCGTGATGTAATATATCCTATAGCCTTCCTCAATAAATAGACTATTCAACGCAAAAATTACTTTTCAATTCAAACCAGTAGTTCCTGAGATTAGCGCGTTGAACTAAACAAACCAACAAATTCAGCTTTATAATATTAGTATAGATATATTGTTTTCAACCTCCATTTTAGTCTTTCACAGCTTCATTAACTTTTAAATCAATCAAATCGAATAACAAACGCACTTGTCGCAACTTGCACCGAATACGAAGACCGAATGTAAACAAACAACACGCGACGCGCCGCGCCCGCGCTCTTCCCCGCGCTCGCCCTACGTGCTTAGAAATCAGATTTTTTTTAAATAATAAGAATTCGTGGATAAAAACAACACAAATTATGAATAGTGTTTTATTACACCATTATAATCAAAAACACGTAAACTCTAATAACTTGCACTTTCTTTTGTGGCTTTTACAGGGTTTTGTAACAAAAAATAAAATATCTATAAATATCGTGGATGAATTCGACACAAAATATTTTGAACAACAGATATCAGTACTCTAAAACGCGTAACACTTATTTAACCTATTGTAATATTCTTTCAGAGCTAGTTGGGCGACGTTTTAGGTACTGGTTAAATATCAGGATTCTCGTGGACAGAGATGACACAAATTTTCTATGTCAGTTACTACTTCGTTATTATGATGACAGTAAAATTTTCAACTCTAATTTTCTTTTCGTCCAAAAAAGATCGAAGTGACAAATACCTAAATTTTTACCTATGCATGTACCTAGGATGACACAAACTAATGTATTAGGTTGGGCAAAAGGTCCGGAAACTATATGCGAAACACAGACAACTTTAATATTTTTGAAACCTCAAAACCTAGCGCTATCGGTCTATAACAAATATATATCTTTGCATTATAACATTTTTACTAGAAAAAATCAACCGGTTTCAGGAAGGCCGAGCGGTTATCCAGAGGTCGTCAGTTCGATAGAGTGTTTTGCATTGGGTTGAGACCAACCTCTCTATGTTCAAAACAATGTGGGAAAGTCTGATCCCAGCAGTGGGACATTAATAGTTATTTTTGAACATTTAGAAATGCTTTGACTAGTCTATTGCTAACTAGGCGCCCAGTGCGAGTCTTATTAACCATTCGATCAAGTTAGCGAAAACAAGAATTGTGTGGCATTTGAAGCAATGAACGCCCTATCGGCAAGAAACGGAAAGAATATTTTCCGTTTTTCCATCTGAAAATCAGCGTCACGGCGATGGCTTTGCTAACGCTGTGACACATGCTGAGCCAGAGACTTTTTGCCACTGTTTCACTGCTCACCATAATATCTTTATGCTTCTTTTTATTTTTGTAACCCTTCTCTGTGTAACAGTGTGCAAGATAAATTATTTCATTTCATTTCATTTACTCCGTATGTCGTTTTCGTTAACGTGATCGAAGGACTTTCAATCGTAAATAAAACTTGCATTTAACACTGTACACCAAATCGAAGCTATATTCCAAACAGTCACGTAAGCCGGGCGGGGAGTTGTCGAGTTGAATTTCGTGGTTCACTCCACACGGACGCGTAGGCCTGTGGACGCGAGCCCAATCCAATCACATGCGCGTTAGCTTCGTTCAAGGGATTAGCAGGACTATTTATTCATATCTATCCACTACGCATGCCAGTTGGCATCTAGTTAGATTAGGACACTTTATCTTTTTTTGTTAATTTTTAGAAAACGCCTTTCGTTTGCCACTCCATCTAGGAAGACGCAGATGGTTATGTGGGACTTTCCTCGCGGCCCCCCCTCGCCCCACTCTGTCCAGAAGGGCTTCTTCAAAGGGTATTCAAACAGAAAACTTCAGTAGTTCCCCTTTCTTGCTACTAGGGTTTTCCAGGACCATCCTAGACAATCAACGTAGTTATCCCTAGCAGCGGCCCGCCAGAAGGAGCATGCCTACAGAAGTTTAAGCATTCTCCAGACGTATGAGGCTTGTGACAGCTAAGGATTCCCCATTTTAACCATCACAACCATCATTGCGAGAGAATGAGGCCGGCAAGTTGCCTACTTCTAACGGATTGAGTCCGCGTGAACTAGATTAGGAAACCAACCCCGAGAAATACGAAGTCGTGTGAACCGTCACACGCGGTATCAAGTACAGCCATACAGTCAACACGAGCGGAGGCCCTTCTCCGCTCTCGATAACCGAAGACCTAAGAGAATCGAGTAAGGTATGGTGACGCTTCTACTTCTTGTGTGGTGACTCGACTTGAAGATTCACCAAGTAGACAGCCGCGTGAACCGACTACGCTGCAATGCCTAAAGGTGGCGAAAGGCAGTTCTTAACAAAAGCAAAATAAGAACTTTATGATTGTGTTGCTAAAGAAGAAAGCAGGGGGAGGTATGTTGAACTGTCATCTCGATCAAACGCTTGGTTTAACGTTTACTCGTTTCTATAATACATATATGTACATATATAATGTGAATAAAACTACTTAATTGATTTCAATGTACATTTGGACTATTTACTGTCTGGTCTTATTAAGCGACACTTTTTTTATTTATTTAGAAACAATTATAATATCATTGCAGTACAAACAAACAAATATGTTTATATGGTAAAATCTGTCGTTAACTAAATTAAACACGTGTTTCTCATGTACAAACTAGATTCGTGACAACACGTAAACGAAGGTATATCGGAGTAGTCACTACTCTTCACAATGCATTAAGTAACGCTTGTTTGGTATTGCCAGCCATGAAGCCTTGCCGAGCCTACGACACGCGGCATTAGGCGAGCCACGATATCAAACGGACTGTTTGAATCAAACACCAGCTGATATATCGATATTCAATTAGATGCCAGGCACATCCAATAAACAAACAAATTAAACAGCCTGGTGTAGTTTATTATTAAGATTCCATGTAAACTTAGATTTTGAAATACTAATATTATTTATTATTATTATCCATGCATTTGAAAAGTGTTGATTTCCGCAGACAATATAGGGGATGTATGCTGCAAATATTTAATATCATAACGTAGGGAAGTTCCTCACTATATTGGCAGTCCACAATCGAATAGTTATGATGCTCTTATTAAAAAATATTTTTATAGAAATGAGTCTGCCTCCCTGTAATATGCGTAGGTTGTACCTACTGAGAGTAATGAATTACGATAATGGTAATATGAGGCTGACTGTATATTTACGGTTTATTTTAAACTACTATTAATTTATATTAACCAAACATGTTAGCCCATTTTAGGTTGACAGGTATTTACGACTAGCATCTCACGGTAATTTCCGCGATCAACGGAGAATACCGAAATCTGAAGGAGACGAAGACATTTTACTTGCATACTATCGCAAAACGAACGCGCGAGGCTCTGCGCCAACGAGCTAACGTACCTACTCCTTATTTTAATGAAAGAACAGAGCACAATCATTTCCACTATAATTAGATTAGCACAAAGATAATTATATCATAAATTACAACCTTTTGAACCGTAACGGCTAATTGACTTCACACGCCGCTACTTCGCCACGAAAAGACGTCACGATACAATGGAGCCAGTTTGATTAATGACAACATAAGATCTTGCTGCATAAAGTTTCACTCGTAAGTTTGAATAAATCTCAGCGTCTTCCACAGCCGTATTGTTGACAAACAGGCCTCTCAGCGACGACAATAAATTAACAGAATTTGTGCTGAAGTGCGCCGGGAAATGCTACGAGTCGCGCTCGGAAAAGGCCCGATCACTCAAATTGAAAGCAGCCTCTTTATATAGAACGGCGCACCGGCACCGCAGAGCTCCGTCAGCTGCTTAATAAGTGAAATTAAGTGGTGCCGTGTCGCCAGACTGCCACGTGCTCCCACTAACTTTATTATACTCGTATGTTAGATAATTGGGACTTCCTGCAAATAGTACAGCAATTTCATTACCTTGGACGCTGGAGCTGCTTTGTAAAGGTTTATGCTGCTAAACGAGGGTCATAACTTTATTATTGGTGTACCTAGATATTTTTGTAATATTCAACCTGAACCCTTTGATCAATAGTTTACGCTCTTTGGAGATTGTAAGTCTTTGTCATAATCCATGCTACTTTACTAAGTACAATATTTTATTTATTTACTAATTGTTAATCATAGTAAATAAAGGAGATGTTCCATTTTTGTATGGAGGCTGGGCCCCCTAATTTTTACAGTGATGAAATTATATTTTATGAAAAGAGCACAAAATAAGAAACCTTTCCATCTATTAATATATTTTTTAAACATACCCAAACATTGTATTATATAATAAAAAAGGTCAGATAATAAAAATTCATAAAATGGCAACCCTAAACTTTTCTACCTTGACAACTTCGCTTTTCTTATGTATTAACAAGTTCGTGAAGTGAACTGTCAGTGTCAGATGTCAAATCCTATTTTTTAAACTAGTAATGCAATGGTACTATCCATTACAGCTAGCAACCGCATGGTTTCATTTTCAGGAAATTGCATTGAAACCTTAAAATACCTTTTAGAATGTATAAATAAGTTCTGTAATAATATAATTAACACTTAAAACTTTCATTAGAACTTTAAAAAAAATAAGAAAAGCTTGGTAAAGAAAACAAGATTTCAAGGTTTTAAATATTAATTAAATTATGTTGGGGCCTTTTTATATTTTGTTTCTTTTTGTAAACACCATCTCAGAAGGCAGATCTATCAGAAAAGCATCACTTTAAAACTGTAAAAAAATAAGGGCCCAAAAACGAACATCTCCTTTAAATGAAAATTAATTACTATAATAACTAAGAATATAACCGCAGGGAATGTCGTTCTCCGGAGGAAAGAGAGGGACTTTGCAAATATAGTGTAAGACGCTTTTCGGCGATGGGAAATAACAATATACGCAAAATGGCTGGCAGCAGTGCAGGATGAGATGAACCCTAGATCCACTTAGATCGGGCTCAGTGACATCCACATCACATAATAACCAGTTCATTTTATGTCCCCACTGCTGGGGCACGAGCCTTCCCTATGGATGGATAGGGCGAACGGGTTATAAACCACCACGCAAGCCCAGTGTGGATAACGTGCCTTCCGACGCCCAGAGGAGCTCGAGACAATACATCTTCGGTCACCCATCCGATGACTGACCTTTCCGAGAGTTGCTTAACCTTAGCAATCACCATTCAGTGACATGTATGGGGAGTTTTGGGAGAGGCTCTTGTCCAAAAGATTGACACGGGGTAATTATGATAACGATGATTATGGCTGCTGGCGGGGGGCTCCTGATACGCACGCAGGTCCGCAATAGCGTCTCGAAAGATACTATTTTCATCTTATTCCAGCAATTACTCCGAAATTAGGCGATTAATTTCTTTTGGCCGTCTTATCCGTCTTGCCCGTCCGCCCGATAGCAGGCGCAAGCCTTTTTCTGCAATAATAACTAAATAGTCGGTCGGTGTGCGGTCGTATTGCGATTTTGCGATTTAAGGCGACGCATCGCTAAACAATTAATCTAATACGGAGCATAAAACAGTTTTTTTTCTTTCCAATTAAAATTACAAATAAGTTTAAAAAAATAAACCAGCATATTGAAGTGTGTGTTAAGACTAATCTACCCAGAAAATTTAGATGCTTTTAATCGGTCTGGTTTGCCTGTAAAATGGAAATCTATGTTTGAAAAGAGGTTACTTTGATATTTTTTTCTCTGTTATAAAAGTTGACAGATCGTGTTTCTGCAACTAGCAAAATGAAGTCAACTAAGTGAAAAATCATGTCATCAAATATCACTTTCATATGTTTTGTAATTGTTGGGAAAAAATCAAGATCCCCGCCACGTAAATTTCCAATGTGTCGCCTCTTCGCAATGCTAGGTCACCGGATGAATGACCGAAATATCTCAAAGAGAGAGAGAGATACATAAGTATAAACCATCTCCCCGGACGAGGTGGTACTCGGCAAAGGGTTTTCCCTAGCATAAAGAAAAAGAGTGTTGTCATATGCTCAGCAGTCGTAAATAAATACCCACAGCCCAGAAGTTGTTCGAAGTTGTTCTCAAAAAGTATATACCCAAATTTTCAGCGACTTTCATTGCCGACTGTACTCCCCAATTTGACGCCGCTCGGCAGCAGGTATGATTTATGGGAGTTCCAAACCAAGATAATTCCCTTGTAAACAATTACTCCCATAAGACGAATGAGAGAGCAGTTACTATTTATTAAATATTGATTTTGTTACCCCACAATGTAGGTTTGAGTTTCTAAGACGCCTTATTCCTTAGTATAAAAAATGGTAGTATGACTAAGGCAACTCATAAAACATTTCTTACGTAGGTAAAACGTATACGTAAACGTATACAAGTATATAATAACATTAATATTGAATTGTTAAAAGTCAAGATTAATAAAAGACTGGCCAAGTGTGAGTCGAACTCGCGCAAGAAGGGTTCCGTTATAAATAAACGGATGGACAGATTTGGATGAAATTTTTGAGCCCCACTTAAATATTAATTTTATTTATTTCTAAAGTATTCACTTAATGTTCCGTGAATATTTCAAGCGTCTACCTGTTGCCGTTATAAATATCAAGCAAAAACAAGCAAAATAATCACGTTTGCTGTATAGGAGCCCCCTTAAATATTTATTTTATTCTGTTTTTTAGTATTTGTTGTTATAGCGGCAACAGAAATACATCATCTGTGAAAATTTCAACTGTCTAACTATCACGGTTCATGAGATACAGCCTGGTGACAGACGGACAGACAGACAGACAAACATACAGACAGACATACAGACAGACAGAGAGAGAAAAAAAAAAGAGAACTAAATGATTGACGCCACACGGTGCAATAACAGAAGATTAATTCGAAAACCAAGCATCGGCAACCTAAAAAAGTATCCAGTATCTACTGAAATTAATCAAGTTATAAAACTTCAAATTTAATTTAAATGGTAATATCGCAAGAAATCACAGACCCGGGCCGCAGCTTCAGCCGGTGAGATATGGAAACAATACTGCCTCGCAAAATTATATAGTTAGTTGCTTAAGGTTTAACAGGACTTAGTCTGCTAGTCTGCTAGTCATTCTTACTATCCCGGCGAGACAACATCGTACTTTAATTGTCACATCACAAATTGGAGTTACCGCAAACGCCCGCCAGTTACCAACTTCACACTAATTGTGCCAACTGTTAACAAGATACATACAACAATTTGGGCTCTCACCGTGTTTGTAACGAAGCGCGCGGCTATTTTAGAACCAAGTATATCATTAATTTACATCCTGTGGTGTCCTCTATTTTAAGGGTTTCTCTGGGTAAGCATGTAGTGTGATCACGTCCGTACGCTTCTACGCTCAACTGACAAGTGACAGGGGGCGGTTTCACTCCACTCCACCCTCATTATGATATCAATACATTACACACCATAAAAGGCTGCTAAAATGGCTTTAGTGTTATAAGCACCACTCACAATTAGAGGACTACATCTAAGATTAGACTGCTTATTGCGAGTTTTATTTTGCATTCGATCACGGACCCCTACGTGGTCAACCCGAGCCAAGATCCTAGCCTTTAGAGCCGAACCCTGAACCCCTCGAAGAATTGAGTAGAGAAAGGAAAAACGTTTACATGGTGCCATTCCCGCTGACGGTGTTTATATCACGTCTTGAGGAATCTTTTAAGTTTCTCGCCACCCACAGAAAAGTCCAGTGACGCTGGATAGGCCATGAGCCAATCAGTAAATTCTCTCCGAAAAAAAACAAATTACGTTAACAAAACGTAAAGTATGGTAATACAACAGCGTATCCTGGTGATAATTGAGGTGAGTTGTAAATTAGCCATACAAATTCTCGTCCTCGTTAATTTGTCGTGGGGGTCAATCGATGACGAAATAAGTGTCAACTCAATGTTAGACATGATTTGAGGCGACGCACCGCTAAACAATATATCTCATACAGAGCGTTTTCGCCCCGTACCATAAGAAAAACTGTTTTTTTTTCCTTTAAATTAAAACTACAAATTATTTAAAAAAATGAACTACAATATTAAGACTAATCTACTAAGAAAATTTAGATGCTTAAATCGGTCTGGTTAGCCTGTAAACTGATATTTTTTTCTCTGTTATAAAAGTTGACAAATCTTGTTTCTGCAACTAGCATAGTGAAGTCAATTAAATGAAAAATCATGTCATCAAATATCACTATCATATGTTTTGTAATTGTTGGGATAAATCAAGATCCCCGCCACGTAAATTTCCCATGCGTCGCGTTAAAAGCTTACGTTTTCGGTAATCACGCAAGTCACCTCAGTTGTAGTAAAAGCGTGCGATTTTAAACCAATGACAACAACTCCGACACGAAACTAAGATATCCATTACTAGCGCTCCCCCCACTCGCATTCGAGGTCACCGGTGACTAATTCGACAATACAAAAAAAAAGAAAAAAAAAACCAAAAAAACCAAAAAAAAATGTAAAGTTAAATAAATAAATAAATAAATAATACTAGTATAAATCAATTCGGAATCGGCATCTTCTTCTTTTCTCGGCTTTCGTCAACCAGAGATCTGGAGTAAGTCTCCTTCAAATTTCTCTACTCATCCTATCTTGGGCAGTAAGGACCCCTTCAAACAAAATGGACACGGCATCTATAATAAACAATATTTTATAATTTAAAACTGACAATTATGATGCAATTCTTGGTGGATTCGAAAATAGCACCCCATGTATTTAGTTCACGAATTAAGCTATAAATACTGGCTTCTCCTTCAGTAAACATGTCCTAGAGGCCGATGCTACCTAATAAATTAGGGCTATTCTCTGGCTAATATCTTGTAATGCCGCTGCGATAAGATTTCAGTGCCGTGTTCACAGGTAATGAAATAAATCGTTCGTTGGACTACATTATTCTTGTTCGACCCTATTTTGAGGAACCATTTAGAAGGGTTGCTGTCATTTCTATTTTTATTACCAAATCTTTTACAAGTTTTTTGAGCTAATTGACACGTTTACTACCATTTTACGGATCTACTCTTGTTAAGTTACGCATTTGAAATATTAGTGTTTAAAAACAATAACACTCTCTTTAGAAAATACTGTTTAGTCAATTGTTTTCTTGCAAAATAAGTTTGTTACCGACATAATGGTGGTCGCCACGCGAGCGTCCCACAATGCAACTGCTCGTCCAACAGTCAGTTGTGTAGAAACTGATTGTGATTCGTGGTTGATCACGTAAGTTTACCCGAGTTCTGGTGCCTATGTGAGTTTGAGAAGTTCGATGGCGCAGTGGTTAACGCGCCCAGTCTGCAATAGCTAAAGTTAAGCAACTATCACAAAGACAACGTAACAGTTTCCCGTATCATTGACGTTGTTCGACGATCGTGTGGAGATGGAGCCATCAATACATTTACTTTACGAAGGTTGTAGCCTCTTAGCCTGATAGTTCCAAACCTGAGTCAAACCATAAATTTATGAGAGCGTCGATACATCTTGCGTGGAGTAAAAAATGGGGATCGACTCTCAATCGACGACCTAAGCGTGGCCCAACCGCCTTTTAATAAAACTATAGTGTCTTATAAATACCAGGCATCTATTTGAATGTACACTTATTATTTTAGACATCATTAGAGATGCCTTCTTTTATTAGCAAATTCTTGTAAGGCACTTTTGAGTTGATTAAGTCATTGCGATTAATTTGAATTATTGTATGTTATTAGTTATTTACCTGGGAAATACTTCGCAGTGTCAAAATTTGAATAGGCACATAAAAAATGAAAAATATTTTTATTCAATTTACATGGACTTTCAATTCTACACGTGGTTGGGACCAACCTGTTAAATTGATAATTCATAATATTTACTAAATACTAAATACTAGTCTTTTAGTAAATATGCTTCATAGATTATTTAATGACATTATTCAGTGTTTGTGTGTGTGACAGGGTGTTTATGTGTTCAAGTGATAGTTGATGTTTTTAAATTATTTGTAATTGTTTTATTATTTATTATTATTATTAGATATTAATTAAGTAACTTTAATTAAAACATGTGTTGCAAAAAATTTTCGGTTTCATCGTAAGATTTTGTTAAAAGCCAACCTGATATTACTTCTTAACATTTGCGTAAGTTTAATTCGTGAACTTTTAGGTTTTTGTTTAATTTATTGTAAATGTATGCTGACTGCCTAGTGTATTGGCGTTTGGTGAATCCAGATCTTTGTGGCGGTTTCAGATCTTTGTGTATATAGCTACTTTATCTTTTCTCCTCTCACTCACCACATTCGCATTATACGGCAGGGATTTATCATATCTTAAAGTTGCAGATAGGATGTACTTTCTTCTGACCGAGAGTAGCTCACATAACTTATACAGTTCCTCCGTATGGAATCTAAATGGTTTAAAATGCATTACTTTGAGTAGACATCGCTGACTTCTCTCTATTTCAATAAATTTTGTCTTAGTTGTACCTCCCTATATCGAAATGCAATATCCTATTACCGATTGACCTAAAGCAATATAAAGATTGGTGACTTTTTTGGTAGTGACATATCTCAATTTCCTAAAAATCCACGTTATTTTTCACACTCTGCTACTTATTGATTCAATATGTGAATGCCAATTTATGTGTCTATCTAAAATAACCCCCAAGTATTTAGTAGAAGTAACACGATCAATATAACAGTCCATGCACAGTTAGGAGTATCAGTTTTCTCGCATCGATGTATTTTCAAAGCTAGTTCACAACTCGGTTGTGTCCTGTTACTGATGGTGACACATATATGATTTGTTTTCGCCGTATTTAATGTTAGAAGGTTTGCCTAAAGCCATTTTTGTCACTTTCTCGAGTCCATATTCTGTACTTTTAAAAAGCTGAGTTTCAATTAGGGCCTGTGAAGACTACTGCGGTGTCATCAGCGTAGGAGAGTACTCGTCCTTTTTTAATAGTAAGGTTAGTCAAATCATTTATTTATATAAGAAATAAGGTAGGACCTAGCACGCTGCCTTGGGGGAAAAAGAGACCATCGAGTCTCTACTCAGGTATTTATCTATCTTTATTCGCTGCCTTCGGTCTCGCAGATAGTCCTTCAAAAGATCCAGCGGAACGCCTCTTATGCAGATGGAGACTAGTTATTGCACAAGGGTGCAAACAGTGTCAAATGTCTTTTTGAGATCAAGAAAACAGACAAGCATTTTTTCCCTTCATTTAAGCAATTAGTTATTGTCGACATTAACGCTAAAACTGCATCTTCTGTGGATATTCGGCGCCTAAAACCAAATTGGTTGTCCGACAGAATGTTAAAATGGTCAAGATAGTTAATGATAATTAACTTTTCAATAATTTTGGAGATGACAGGCAATACAGAAATGGGCCTAAAGATTTTCCTTTTTTTTTTCTTTTTTTTCATCATATCATTATTACCTAATTGAAAAAAATTAACTTTATTAAGTTTTTCCTCATGTCTAAACAACAAAACATTTCATAAGTATAAGTACGCAAAATGTATACGACGCGTCTTTTTTATACCTTGTTCGATAGTACCTACTCGGAAACACTAATAAGTTTATGTTTCTACGTGTTTTAAATTAAAAAGAAGACAAAACAACATGGTAGCTTAGTCTGTTACTTAATCAATCAACACACGAAATTACTAGTATGGCCTGAACCAGCCTCTACTTATGTCGTTTATTGGATTTAGGCAATGGGCCCCACTTGGGAAACGTGATCAATTGCGGTCAAATCATAGGTATGGCCAATAGCGCCAGGTACAGCCAACAACAAAATAATAAAAACACCACCAACTTCAGTTAAAAAAAACTTTGAAAGTTTAAAATTTAATAAAACTCTACTTATTGACTTAAACTAACCTATGTTTTGAACAAACACAGTTCTCGTGTTTTCCTTTTAATTTAGACTTATTTTTCCTATATCTTTTATACTTTTGAACCACGATGCAATACGTATCGATCGAACCTTTTGTGACTGAAATGACCTAAGGAAAAAATAAGGTAACCTCGTCTATAATCAGTTTTACTAACTGATTTTCTACCTCGTCTATCGGAGAAAGTTGAACCAGGCTTCGAACTTTAAAGGGGCAACAACTGTAACTTTATTAATAATAAATTAATTGATCAACTTCGCTGTTCACCTGTTTTCTATATCCCATGTAATTAACTAGGAACTTAATTCCCTTAATAGCTTTTGCATGTTGTATAATTGTAATTGTGTTTCGCCACTCCTTTCCTATAATTTGTGTTTATTTTATAAGTATGATCGTAGCGTATGACTGTTTGTTCAATAAATCATAAAAATGTTTTGTACCAATAGTAAACTTTAAATCACTGGGAAGTATTTCAAATGTATTAAGTTATATTTGTAACACTTAGCGAAAGAAAACAATTTTGCGGACAAGTTGGTATCGGCTGGATGTGACTGTGCGATCTGCTATTCTAATGACGGGTAAATCCGAAAGTCAGTCACAATGTTTTGTACAAATTAACTCCAGTTTTTTAATAAACTTTTATTAATTAAGTTTTTCTAGTGTCGTGTCTGTCGTGTTGTGTGTAGTTTCTGGTGTCTCTTTTTAGGACACTTTTATCTATCATCATCCTAACTTTTAATATAAATGCAAAAGAAACTCCGTCTGTCTGTTTGCAACCTTTTCACGGATAACCTATAATTGAATCAATATTTATAAATTTCAGTGGTAGATTGCACTTTGGAGCAAGACATAGGCTACTCGAAATAATTTTTCAAAGCAGACGAAGTCGCAGGTAGGTACTAATGATGCTATACCTAGACGTTATTATTAATAAAAAATTTGGAAAATGTATTAAACACTGCTTTTATGAGGCACGTAATGTTATGTTTGCACACTTTAGAGCTGTGGGTGTTCCGCAAGGAAATTTAATTTCAGAGATTTTTAGGTTTAGAACTTTAGATCACAAAAGAAACTTTATCAAAGCAAATATTTGCACGGCGCCCAACAGCCTTACGGTTTTAAAATTACTCGCTCCACAGCCACAGAGTTTTAATTTGGCGCTCCTGCAAAACAATGTTATAATTTTTTTTTATTTCTTTCTTTTAACTTATCAATGTACCTACATGGTAATTTTTTTGCAAAATATAATAGTTATTCTAACTAAGGGTAACAAAAAAGTTACAAAGTGAATAATTCTGATTCGATCACATACAGAAACCCCAAGTATACTGATTCTCCCTCCGACCCCGACCCCCTCAAGGGAACTTCACAGAAACCACTAAAAATGCTGCACTCGATGATCAGCGACCGGTAAAACATTCACCAGAGCTGGGCGCATGGACCGGCCACCCATATTTCCTTTTAATTATAACTGCTGAATAACATCAAGTGCCTTAAAAATAAACAAAGAATACAAAATACGGAATAACTTTCGAAGATTACTCTTTGTTTATTTGTAAGATGCTTTAAGTATTACTCACTCTTCCAGTCGAAGAACTCCTCGAGGTTCTCGGCGCGCTCCGCCCACAGGAGGTAGGCGAAGGCCTCGTCGGGCACGTTGGCGATGCAGAAGCCCCTCAGCGAGGGCACCCCGCTCCGCGAGAACTCAGCCAGCTGATTGGACAGCTCGAAGTTGGCCTGCAGGGAGAAACGATTCTTTAGTGAACAATAGGCACAACAGCGGAGAGACGTACTGTGCATCTGTTTCGGCAAACTTCGTGTTTCGGCTGTCGTCGGATTTCTATCAGTTATAGAATATAATAGAGTTGCTACTACTGCTTTTACTTATTATTATTTATTTTAGAATGAGGGAAAATACTATTACGTCATACGTAATCTTAATTGATGAACGGTTTATAGTTTCTCAGCTCTATATAGTTCACACGAAAAATCAGAACAAAATAACAATAAAGTACGTTGTCTGAATTCAAATTATTTATTATAACTACACTAGCAACCGCTCGCGGTTTCAACCGCGTGGTTCCCGTTCCGAATATCGGGATAAAAATCCTATCCTATGTTTTAATCCAGGTTATAAACTATCTGTATGCCGAATTTCATCCAAATCCATCCGTTCATCCATCCGTTGTAGCGTGAAGAAGCAACAAATATACACACAAACTTTCGCATTTATAATATCAGTGTGATAATAAATCTAATAATTAATGGCCATGGAAATTCATATTCGATTGCTTTCGGAAATGCGATGATTACCGAAAGACATTAAGAAAATAGAAGCACTGATTGTCCAGCAGACAATTAATGGACGATGAAATATGGAAGAAGAACAAGAAGACAGACAATAGTATTCCTTAAGGGTGGGCCGACCAAAAAATGCCAAAAATGCAGTTACGGTTAAGTAAATATAATTGAAAATACTATCGTATTAAATGAACAAAATATATATTTAGTATCATAGGGAACGTGTTTACAATTTGTCAGAACCATAAATTCATAACACGCTATAGTTTTTTCTACAATATCATTTAAAGTTGGGCAAAGATCATAAAAACGAGTGGCGGCGTTTAGTAGATTTCTTATAGTTTATCTAAATTATTGTACCTCTGATTTTGTCTAAACAATCATAAATGGATAAACTACAAATTGCTAGACCACATTTTTGATTCATCAAGTGGTTATTTAAATAATATTTTTTTATTAAGCACCTTAAATTCCCCATACAAAATTAGTATGGCCACGCGGCATCAAATAAATATGGACGACGACATTTCAAATAAAACATATGACACTTGTCACTTACGGACGGCGCACCCTTAACGATTGAACGGAACTTCTTTAAAGTATTCTTATTGTTAGTAAGTAATGGTGCATCTTCACTTAATTTTTTTTGATGAGCAACGTTTTGAAACATTATCTAAAGCATGACCTAAAGTGCTTTCGAATAACTCTTCGTAATCGATCATACAAGTATACGTTGCTCAACTAAATAACTGCAGTGAGGATGCACCTTTACAGTGCAGTCATAATTTACTGTTTAAACATTCAACGCATTCTAATGAACTAAGACAAGACTCACTTAACTAACTAATCAATAAAAGTCACAGGGGTCTCCCAACGACCTGAGGAAGGAAGATCTTCATTTCGAACGAAGCAACGAACGAAGTCGTAATTTTTCACATATACAGTTGCAGGGAAAGGCACGAACGGCAGTTATTCTTGAGGGATACGATATATACATTTGGGTATATTTCTTCGGAAATATTTGATAGACCGAATTTCGTGCGGGCGTAGTGATAGGCAAAACTATTACGCAATAAAGTTATTATTGGATTTACGTTAAAAATATTAAGGTATATCGTTGAAGCTTTAAAACTGAACAAAATATACTCTCTTACTTTTACATTTATAAGATTATATTATCACAACATTTAACGAATAATCTAAGTTAAATGTATTGCAAATTAATAGGTAAGTCTCTCAATGAACGTAATGTTGAAATATTACGAGAAAATAAAGTTCCTAAACCATAATTCGAGTTTATTGTTATTACACTCGTATGACAAGCTCACTGCTATGATTATGAGTCTGAGTGACAGTGAATCGTTATCAACAGAATACATTTGGCGTCGCCTACTCATCTGTTGGGTTCATCTTTAATGCTTTGAATTCTGATGAGCACTTTGTGCCCATTGCTACTGTCGTTACCTTAGGTGAATGTGAGACAACATTACGTAAATTGTTATAATCGTAAGCTAATTAGTTATAGCACAGTACTGTTACTGTACAGTAAGACTATTTAAAAAAGTTTGTTATTTAATTTGACTCTTTGGTGACTGTGCGTGAAACTAGCCGTTCCAGTGTCGTCCATCTAAAAAGTTATAAAAAACAAAATATTAAACGTTGCAAACTCAGAACAATGACTAAGCCTGAGGTTGCAAAGCTATTTCAATTCAGGTCATTCTTTGCGCGTGTCAAACTGGCCAGTTCCGTTTATAACCTTTGGACAGAATGTAGTGTCAGTGCTTTAACGGCAGTTTTGGCAGAAAGGCCGTGTCGGCCGTGCCGGCCTAACCGACTACCGGCGTGTGAATAAAAGATAACAATGATGCGCTGCGGAATCCCTATAAATAAAGTGCCATTCGGAGATATTTTAGGACATCCATTCGTCATTTCTGACAACCGTCTCTAATAGAAGTCGCAAATACTCTCGAATCTCTGAAAATGCGTAGAGATATTGCGTCACTCAGCGTGCTTTACCGCTTATACCATGGTGAGTGCTCTGAAAAGCTCTTTGACCCATCTTCTCCCTGCCTCCATAGGAGTACATGTGCTGCACTCCAGAGTCACCGCTTCTCTGTTCCAAATATTCAATCGCGTTCAAAAAAAATTTGGTGACTCGTTTCTTTGTTGCTCCTCCAAAAGATGGAATAGCCTACCAGCACACGTTTTCCCCTCTTCCTATGATATGGGGTCCTTCAAACGAGGCGTGATGAGGCACTTTGTGGACCGGCAGAGTGAGGGTAACTGATGCTGTGTTGTTTTGTCGCTGCACCTGTTGTCTTCGCATCTGGACTTATTAAAAAATAGTAATTATGACTGAGCTTTTGACGTATTCCTTTTAATTTTGTAATTTTTCACCAGGCTTTTATTTCATCCGATATGGCACCTATGCGAGGACAAGACCATCGCTGAACCGGAATTCTCAAACACTGACAAACCGGCTCACCTCCAGGTGTCATCAGAGCTTTGAGAGAGACAGATTATTGCAAAAACAATAATATTATGACACTTTAAAACGCATACTGTTTGTTGTCATAATTGCGATTGCCATACATCGGTATAAAATTCAAAAAGCATAATATTTTTTGGCATACTATTTTATTATGCATAAACATAATAACGCAGAACTGTTGAAAGCATAATGTAAAAAATCATAATCGTTAAAATCTATATTTTTGTTTGACATAATTTTATTAAGCATACCTACTTTAAAACGCATAATTTTACTAAGCATAACTGTTAACATTCATAATTTTATTTTGACATAATCTTAAGTTGTTTTAAGGGGTGTATTTCATTTCATACAATTACAAATGAACTAATTTCAAAGGATATAACGTTCATTGGATATAATTTTTACTTGGACTAAATACATTTCTTATAACAACATTACGTATTTATTCACTTGTTATAATTTTACTAAGTTAAATATGTATTTTTTTATATAAATAGCATTTTAACCTTAATTTGATTTAAAATATAGTCTTAAAATGTTAATACGTTGTGTTTTTAGTAATGTTGTGCTACAAAAGTCAGTCAGACAGAAACGAATCGCTGCAAATTCGACTCCATGTAGTTTTGTCTGATAAGCTCGCCTGGGACCGCCGGAACCCCGCAGCGCCGGAGCCGTGACAGAAACCATGCCTGCTGCATGTTGCATGTTGCTTGCCTGCTGCTTGCTTGCATGCTTCATTGCATGCTTCTGCAGGCTTGCTGCAGCAAGCATGCATGATAAGGTGTAGTAAATAAAACAACATTTCTAATAGGAATATATGGATTTTGTCAGTTTATGTTTATCAAATGTATGCCTTTTGAATATTATGCCTTTTAAATGTTATGGCAAATTTAAATTATGCCTTTTGTTAATTATGATTATAGCAATTATGCCTTTCCATGATTATGCCTTACAGATTTCGGCCATATGACATGCGTTATGATATGCGTTATGAAGTTATGCTATAAAAACTTATGGCACGTGACGATTATGGCCATGAACATTATGCATTTTCAGTTTACGCCTAAAAACGTTATGCTTTTCAATAGGTAACCCAATAATATATGTATAGACATACTGACACTTACACCTACATAAACTACAACCGCGACACACAAGCCCGTATTGCAAATGCTGCTCATATTCGAAATGGCTTGAATTTTGCGCGTCATTAACTCATAAGTTATCATGAAACTATACTTGTGCTCCTTAACTCTAGCCGAATAACGTCCTCGCAGTACATTTCGAACCGCTAGACAAGAAATCTGTGAAAATTCAAAAGGACCTGGGGATATAAATTTTTAAAATAAAATTATAAATAATAATATTTTTAAAATCCCATCAGTACATAGACTATAGACTAATGAGTATTATGCCTTTATCGTCATCTTCCAGGCTGTACGGCCCGTGACGGCTTAATAAGGAGGTATAAAGCTCATAAGAGATAGAAGCCCGCCGCTAGGCTATTCAGACTTCATAACGCAGTTCCTTTTCAATGTAACGCTTCTTAAAGCTCGACTTGCATTCAACAGCTAAGGGAAATTTCAATATCCCTTACTTTAAGCGAATTGAGATAAAATCGTGCCAGTAATAAAAGATCAAAATGTTGTGCTCCAAATTAAATATGAGGGGTTTTGATTACAATGAAACAACGAGCTCAGTGTGCTTAGTGCGAGTTATCTTATAATATAACTATTTAAACTATCATGGTCACTTGCAATAGAGTAATAATTATTAACGGGATTCTTACCATGTTTATTTATTACATTTACATTATTTGTGTACTGATCAGTGATTCCGTGATCATGGCGCATGCAACTGTGCCGAAATATCGGATACTCACAAATAATAAACATGGTAAGAATCCCGTTAATAATTACTCTATCTTATAATATATCAATATATTAAACAATGGTGGATTTATCTCTAAAAGAGATCTCTTCCAGCCAACCTAAGATAGAATAGGAGCTTTATGTTTAAGTGCAAACAAATCTATTTGAAATAATAATGATAATAATAATAATAATAAAGAGAAATAAAGAGATAATAATAGAACAATACCCAAAAAAAACGACGGGCACTCCGGGAGTGCCGGCAGAAGTGAAAACTTGAATATTAACGTTGTGAATTTTGATATTTTGGAATGGTTAGGGAAACATTTTGCACGAATTGCTTCAATTATCAGTATAAAAGTACTATCATTTATGTGGTAGAATACAATATTTATTTATTGTGCTATCGTACACAAACATGACAATTTATATTACATTAAAAAGCACTCGAACATTTGCACAAGCGCCCTGCGCCGCCTAAACGAAACAGCAGGTATACATTTTCGCCGCGCCGTAGAAAGAGAGGGGGATACTTCCTCTCCTGCGCCGCGCCGGCTGTCTACTCTCCATTCGTCTTACGATTTTTCGATCAGGTCACGTGTCCTGACGCGAGTCACGTGTCCTGACGCGAATTTAACATTTTTTACCCATTACAAAAAAAGTGTACAACGCCGCTAAAGAAGTTTTCACTTCAAAAATTTCTAACAATATTTGTAAAATTACACAAACATAAATTATATTACTTAGAATAATTTATAATACTACATAAATATAAACATTCTATCGAGTTAAAGTTTTAACGGGATCTAAGCATCTAGAGAGGAACTTGAGAAGTCAACTTGAATGATTCTTGAGTTTTTATTGATTCAACGCTTTCTACAATGTGTGTTAGATCGAAACATTATGTTTCACAAGCGAAAGATACTCGCACATACATTGGAGCAGCAAATATTATAATATTCATAGTGCCTTATTACGAGTTATATTTGCCATTCGATCGCATCAACGAAAGCGATAAAATGTATGGCAAAAGTTTAACTCTACTCATCTGTCACAGAAGGCTCTGCTTTAATGTCGTACAAATTATCGTTTTCGTGATCGAAATTTAAATAATGCTACTAGGCTTTTTTCTTTTTTTTTTGTTGATGGCTTCGTGCGGTCAGCTCATTTAGCCAGTGTCAAAGTAATTTTTCTTACAAGTAATATATAAATAAACAATATTTCCTTCCTGTATGATGATGATGAATGATAAAAGAAATGAGAAGTGAGAAACGATAAATACCCCCCAACCTTTACTAAGTCCTTGGGCGTATTTCTTGAGAGAATTTGAAAAGTGACGTTGCACTGTTTTGTTTCATTTGCCAACACTCATGCACACTCACGATCACTTAACGGTTAATAATCCACCATTATTTCACATTAATATTCGACATAACACAAATTTTAGAAAATAAAGCAATACCGCAGACATTAATCTTCACTTTCCCGACAAGAAGTCCATACTAGGCTTTCGGATTAAGTTAAGAAAAATAGTTAATTTAGCAATGCAGACAGCAGTGCACCCTGGTCCTTCTTTGAGTTCCCCGTTTTGTTCGTTAATCAGCTGGCTAAAGCTGTTTTCTGAATCGGAAGATAGAGGCTTCCTCTTTCCCCAATAAAGTCAGGAATTTAGAGGATCTTCAGTCGCATTGCACAGCTTTATGTGAATACTAGAGGATCAGATCGGATTTTCGAGGAGGAAAATTCTATTTGACTAGCCCTATTAAACGACATGTTGCCTCTCTTAAAGGCATATTCCATTATATCAATAACATTGATCGTACCAAAATATGAATTTTACGAAACAATAAAATAAATAATCTAAAAAGAACTGCTGTAATGGTACTGCGTTCCGATTGATACGCATCATTAGTGTAAAATTTCTAGCCTGCTAACTTCGATAAATAATAGTACATTGATCATCATCATCATCATCAGCTCATTTTATGTCCCACTGCTGGGGCACGAGCCTTCCCTATGGATGGATAGGGAGAACGGGCCATACACCACCACGCGGGCCAAGTGCGATTGGTGGTTGTTAACGACTGCTAATGCAGCCGGGACCAACCGCTTTACGTGCCTTCCGAACCACGGAGGAGCTCGAGATGATACATTTTTGGCCACCCATCCGATGAACAGCGTTTGCGAAAGTTGCTTAACCTCAGCAATCGAAGACCGGGCGCGTTAACCATTTCGCCTTCAGTAGTACTGAATCAGTACATTGATCGAAGCCTGCTAATCTAAGTTGAAACTTTTGATATTTTGTTGTTTGTAACACATTACAAAATATCATGACCGATGTGAGATTTCTTTTCATACCAAATTGAGTAACAGCACAATGTCAATTTTTTTATCGTCTTCTTTGTCATCTTTATAAGACGACTTTTTAGAGTTCCGTTGGAAGAAAAAAGAAAGCACGAACCCATAATTGTTTTATTACTAATAATTTTTACTAAAGTAATATTTTATAAATATCTCTATTTATGTCAAAAAAGTGGTAAACCCTAATGTAGGTATTACACCATTGCGCCAAAGTTAAAGCAAAGTAGAACTACGAATATCTAAGCTTCCACTAGTACTTTTTCGAGAGGTAGAGCCACACTGCGTTGCAGCACGAAATCGCCTGGCGTAATACCACCCTCTCACAGAATATCGGCGTGAAACAATGGCACTCGTTGCTGTTGTGTTTCGTCAGGTGTAACTATATTACTGAGGGCCATTTACAAGTTTCCATAGAAATTAATTAATTATTGTAAGGACGGACAATGTTGTAAAAAGAACTGTAACTGAACGCTTGTAGTATAAGTAGAATATAATATAATGTTTAATTATTGAAAAAGTTGTTTGCAAGTAAACGCTTAAAATGATCAACGGTCGTTCCGTATAAGTCACCGTCTTTACATTTTATTATTTCATTAAAATACCCACTCGCCCTCGCAATGTATGAATTTTGCCTGTGTACAATATATAGCGAACAAGATCTTCTGGCACCAGCGCTCGGAACCCGAAGACCAATACGCTCCAATAATTCTGGGCAGTAGACTGAACCACTCGCAATATTTTGCAGATAAGCAATATCAGCAATGTATCTTCTCTCACTTAATGGGAGTATGTGAAATTTTTGGCAACGCTTATTGTAATCAGTTAAATAGGTTTTAGTCCTAAATTGGAGATAACGCAAGAAACGCCTTTGAATTGCTTCAATGCGAGTGAAGTCTATAAAAAAAAGAAATACGTAAAATAAAACCGAGAGCTTTAGATGCTTTGCTGACAATATCATTGATATGAGTGTCAAAGAGCAGTTTTGTATCAAAAGTAACTCCAAGGTTGCGAATGCAGATTACCCTAGTAACATTGGAACCGCGAAGCTTATAACTAAACAGAAACGGATTGGGTTTGCGTGTGAAGGAACATACGTAACACTTGGATATATTCAGTTCCAGTTTATTTGTACCACAATAGCTCTCAAAACCTATGAAAATCGTTTTACAAGAGTTGCGCGGAGGATTCGGAGTTTACAGTGCAGAGAATCTTCATATCGTCAGCATATAAAATAATTTTGGAGTATTTAAAGCAGGCTGAGTAATAAACAGGTTGAACAACAAGGGTCCTAATAAGGACCCCTGAGGAACCCCGGAAGGGATGTACATAGTTCGGGATAAGTACCCATTGAGTGCAACTGTCTGACACCTATGACGGACATATGAAGTAAACCATCTGTACAAATTCCCATGAATACCCAATGATTTCAGTTTTAGGAGTAGCAGCGAATGATCAATCTGATCAAAGCACTTACTGTAGTCAGTGTAAATCATGTGTAAATAATGTCAACCTGGGAGGGTTTTGACATCTGCTCTGGTAGTCACTGCATAAAATAAGATTAGAGGTTGTGGACCTACCGTTTAAAAAACCATGTTGATTAGAACTGAAAACATGTTTTAAAGAAGCATACAGCTGTTTATAAATAAATCGTTCCATTATTTTTGCAAATAAACACAATTTAGAGATGGGTCGGTAATTCCCGACTACACCTTTAGGTCCCTTCTTCTGCACAGGTGTAATGTAAGCCATTTTCCAAATCTGTGGTACTACACTTTCAGAAAAGGATCGTCTAAAAAGTATGGTGAGGGGTGTAACTAAGCTTTTGGCACAGCTAACTTTAAAAAAATGCTGGTATATTATCTGGACCTGCTGATTTATTCAGATCTAAGGATCACAACAACTGGAACACCTCGGATGGTAAAACTTCAATGTTACCTATGTCCGCAATTGAGTTTTCTTGCACGTAGCTGTGGTCAACAAAGGACCCACCACAGTGAGTGCTATTCAGGAAAGTTGAGTGGAAGTACTCACCAAACATGTTGCCTAAATCATCACCCCCATCAGACACGCGTTGGCCAAAACGAAGAACAGCTGGATATGTACCACTCTGTTTCTTTGATTTTACATACGACCAAAAAGCTTTGGGGTTTTTACAAATATTATTTTCAATGTCAGTTAAGTAGTCACTAAACATAGTTTCTTCCAACAATTTAGCACGCTGCCTTAACATAGTAAAGGTTTGATATTCAACTTGATTCGTAGGTTTTATATTTTGAATGGTATTTATGTTTCTCCTTTAGTATTTTTATTAGAGGCTTTTTATACCACTGAGGAAATTTTTGAGAGGGAATTACTGTTTTAGTATGAATATAAGTATTTTGAAGATTTTCTAATCATTCATTAAAGAAAGAGATGGCTAGTTCAAATGGTTTATTATGCAGTTCCATGACATTGTTCTGATCCCAAGGTAGGTAGCTAAAGCACTCGTTTTATGGAAGTCAGAAACAACGACGGTACCACAACCACCCAGACCCGTCACAATATCGAAAAATTCGTTTGCGACATTGACCCGACCGGGAATTCAGAGTAAGTGCCACCTAAAGTCCGGCGTGCAAGCGACTCGGCTACGGAGGTCGTCTATCTAGTTAAACTAGTGGTCGCCCAGTGGTCGAGATTCGACCGTAATTTTATTAAGGCTGCACGGATTGTATCATAAGCAATGAAAAATTTAAAAAGATAAAATGTGATTTGGATTGGCATTGACAGATTTCGGCTGCTCCTCTTCCACTTTTGAAATTTTTGAAAAGAGTATAATATGCGTGTGTGTCAAATAGATGGTAGTGTGTGTAATGTTTGTTTTATTGATTTAATGTATTTTACATGCATAGTTAAAAAAATATATTAACATTCTGCACTCCTTCTATAAATAAACTATAAGCGTACGAAATTTCATACTCCTCCGTCCGCGCAATTTTCGTAAAAAGGGGTACAAAGTTTTTGCTTCACGTATTAATATATAGATTATAAGTTGTTTAATTAACTCTTAACTAAATAAATATACTTAGTTAATAACTAAAATAAAAGTTCCTTGCCTATAAAACTACAAATCTGCTAGAGACGATGCGGGACCTTGAGTTGATACGTCTGACACACACATGTCCGTATTTTTATTACCCGAATATCACCTCGAAAGGCCGTGTTATGCGTGAATTGGGGCTTTTTGCAGCGTTATCTATGGGTGTTCGCTCTTTTTCCGTAACGCAGCGTACTCCAATCTTGAAAGTTATTTAATATCGAGTGATAGGGGCGGGCGGGCGCCGCTCGGCTCCATCTCTGTGGACGCAGTTTCTTGTTACAGTTAAAATATTGTGAAAAAGCTTTTTGGTGGTGTAGCGTCAGCTCGGACTTTGTATCTAGAGCACACACATTCGCTGTATCCAACTGACGCACATACATACACATTAGTAATAATTAGTATATATGTGAATACAAATATATAATTATCTTAGCTCTCAGCTCACGAAGTTATAGACAACATACTGGCTGTTTGATTTATCTCCCACGCTACGAGCTAAATTGGTGGCCCCGACGTGATTCTGCATCGCCTCGTGGGGAACCACGAGACGATGGTTGGATATGCTGGTGCCACCGAAAGTTCGGAGAGCAGTCGACACGTTGCACAGATAAAGCTAGCTGTAAATAAAAAGCGAGGCGAACTACGCCGTCGGAAAACTAAATCCGACACTAACCGCGGCGGGAGTTGGTGCTGACGGATCAAGCTACCGTCTATGTATAACCGACCGTAAAAGTGAGACACAATTTTTAATAGACACCGGAGCAGATATATCTTTACTCGCCCGCACTAAAGAAAAGCCTACTACTGTCGAATACGCAATTTATGCCGCCAACGGAACGAAAATAAAAACATATGGAATGAAGACCGTTCGCATAGATCTGGGACTAGTATAGACCTTTGACGTGGATGTTCGTCATAGCTGATGTGCGCAGATAAATCCTCGGAGCAGATTTCCTCGCTAAAAACCAACTTAAGGATGACAAGTAAAAAGAGATTGATCGATAAAATAATTACACTATCGGTAGCCGCGCGCATATCGCATTCGTATGACTCATCCATTCGCACGATAGACGTAACCGGACCCTACGCTGAGTTACGTGTATTTCTTAACGTAACAAGGCCTCCTACTTTCAAAAATGCACCTAAGCATAATGTCGTGCATTATTTACATACGACGGTGCCGCCGATCTATGCAAAAGTTCGTCCGTTGAACCTAGCGAAGTATAAAGAAGCGTAACAGGAATTCCAGAAGATGATGGAGTTGGGCACTTGCCGCCCCTCTGACAGTCCCTGGGCAACGCCGCTGCACATCGTCACCAAGAAAAATGGCGAATTACGGCCCTGCGGCGATTACAGACGTTTAAACGCCGTTACAGTTCCTGATCGCTATCCTATACCACGGCTACAGGACTTTACGAATTTGCTGCGTGGCAAGACAGTCTCTCCAAGCTGGACATCCGGAAAACGTTCCATCACTTTCGCATATTCGAAGAGCATATACCGAAAACGGCAATAACAACACCTTTCGGACTTTTCGAATTTTCGAGAATGACGTTTGGCCTACGTAACGCAAGTCAAACAATCCAGCGTTTCGTCGATATGGTCTTTAAAAGGCTCGATATTTTCGTTTTTGTTGACGATGTCCTTCTCCCATCAAGGAGTAAAGAAGAAAATGAGTCCCTACTCCGTCAAGTACTGGAGAGACTGGACAAGTACGGCATCACGCTTAACTCGGATAAGGGCGAATTCGGCAAAGAAGAAATAGATTTTCTGGGCTACCACAAATCCATAGATGACAAGATCTCGGAATGGTCAATTTCTACCGCCAGTGTATATCTCACGCTGCTGACATATAAGATGAGCTCAATAAGTATCTGCACAATTCAAAGAAGAATGACAAAAGCACGATCAAGTGGACACAAACGGCAAAAGAAGCGTTCGAGTAGTGCAAAGAAAGCATAAAAAGCGCTGTTGTTCTTATCTCACCCATCCACTTCTGCTCGTCTAGGCTTAATGACAGATTGTTCGGCCACTTGTGCAGGAGCAGTACTACAGCAGCACGTGAACGGCAAATAGAAACCCCTATCCTTTTTCTCCAAAACACTAAGCGAGACACAGAAACGATACACACACACCGGCAACTACTTGCTATTCACATGGCAATAAAACATTTCCGTCACATGATAGAAGGCAGAGAATTTACTATTTACACAGATCACAAACCGCTTACGTTTGCTTTACACAAATCAGTGAGCTCATGTGACACGGAAAGACGACTGCGCCAGCTCGATTTCATCTCGCAGTTTTGCTCCAATATACAACATATCTTCGGCAAAGATAATGTTGTTGCTGGCTGCCTGTCTAGAGTGGAGGAGATAACTTTCCCTTCGCTTATCGATATCGCATTAGTAATAATTAGTACATAAGATGTAAATATAAATATAGAATTCACTAAGCTTTCAGCTCACGAAGCTATAGACAACATACTGGCGTTTGATTTATCTCTCACGCTAGGAGCTAAAATAAAGTAGGAACGACGTTAAACAAAATGGTACAATCACCATCAATTACATCAATTTATTATTATATTTATATATTTAGACAACATTACATACATTGTTCTGATCCGAAGGTAAGTAGCTAAAGCACTCGTTTCATGGAAATCAAAAACAACGACGCGACGGTAGATACCACAACGCAGACCCGACACAATATCGAAAAGTTCGTTTTCGACATTAACCCGACCGGAAATCATCTAACTACTCTAATCAAACACGAATTAGTCTTTTTTTAATATTTAAGTAAAATTCATTTGAAATCGTAACGTTTTGAGTTTATTTTTGCTTATATCAAAAATGTTGAGTACAAAAATTTGTCATATATCAATTAAATAAGAGTCAGGTGTGTTAACCGATAGGTAATAAGTTGTGAAAACATTTGTTTTTTTTTTGTTTTCTCAATGTTAGGATGCTTTTGACCCGCATGTTGCATCCATTAATTTGATGCGGACTGTACTATTTTACTAAAGCATACCTTTTTAATTATCGTGTCTTTTTCACTAAAGTTTATAGAAATAATAATTGATAAACTTTGTCAAGTATTATCATTATCATCGGTTTATAAACGTCCCACGGTTGGGGTCAGGCCTTCCCACACTGATGTTACCTAGCACAAGGTGAAACTGGGTCGTGACCCACAACGCTGGCCTAATGCGAGTTGGTTTTAACGAATGCCGTATTACGACATCATCCGGAACCATTTACCCGTGCTTTCCAAAGCGCCGACGAAAGCGTGATAGTGAAATTTAGTCACCTACCTGGACTCCAAGACTGCTTATTAAATGATAATTTTATAGCGTCTCAATAGTGAGTCGATAGCCTGATTTATAAAATTGGAGAAATTTCCAAAATCAGGCCACTAATACACGATTATGACGTTTTAATATAGCAGAATTGATGCACTGCTGGGGACCCGAGCTCAATTCTGCTGTTTTGGACGTCAGCAATACGGTGTTTGACGGACATTTGGACTATTTAGGGAGAATGTCAGAACAAAGCCATTGAGGATGTTTAAAATTGCAGAATCGAGGCCCCGGGTGTTGCTTAACTTTTATGATCGTAACTATGGCGCCAACCAGCTTATCTTTGTTTTTTATTGTTTATTGTATTATTTAGTGTTGTTAAGGGCTTACATCGAAAAATAACGTGTTATGAAAAGACAGTTATAGCTTATGTTACTGCCTTCAGGCAAAAGAAAGGGACGGTGCGGGCAGCGTGTGCGCTCGTTTTTCTAGTATAACGTAAGTGCAAAACAAACACAAAAATAGCTTTTGCATTATGTGAAACACTAGCTTCATAAACATGTTGAAAATATTGATTTTATTTCTTTTAGTCAAGTCCGAACTTCTATTCATCATCGTTTAGTTAAAACAAGCGTTTAAAGAAAAAAAACAGACAAGGCTACTTTAGTTCTTTTTCTATCAAGAAAATGTGTCGTATTTCGAATTTCAGCTCAATTATCTCATACCCGAATATCAAACACCTAATCTTAAGAGCGTTTACGCCGCACACTAGCGGTGTAAACGCTCGTTAGTTAATACGGCGTTATAGTTAAAAGTGGCCGTAACGTCTTATTTAACTAAACCATAACATAAAATGTTTATATAATTTTTAACGCAAATTTTATCGCGAACAAATTACAAAAACACAAATGTTGAAAAAATTTCCACGAGCAGGATTTGAACCTGCACCCTTCTGACATACCGGGTCAGGTTTTCTTCCAATTGAGCTATCGTGGTTCTAACCAGCCCGCCGAAATTATTCAACACTATTTCAAAGTAAAAAGTAAATAGTGTTGAATAATTTCGGCGGGCAGGTGCAGGTTCAAATCCTGCCCGTGGAAATTTTTTCAACATTTGTGTTTTTGTAAACCATAACATGGCAATTCTACCTTTGTCTTTATTTAAATAGATTAAAGACTAATATCTTAACTAAATAACTAAGAAATCCAGTTTGAACAATTTAAACTTTTTCACTTCAGCTTCACCACAGAGTGGATAAAATAAAAATGTATTCACTGCAGATAACAAAACAAATAACTTATCTCTCTTAACCATATAGATTGGTAATAGGGTATAAACAACGTTCAATTTAATCTGCCATGGTGCAGTTAAATAATATGATTTTTTTCCCTACAATTCATTTTTATTTTATCAAAAACGGACTACAAAAAAAAAGTTTTGTCAGTTTTTGTAAAATTATAAACTTAAACAGCTCTCCTGAACAATTAGGTTTTTGGCGTTTATCCCCTATATCCTTTTAACCATCGATATAAAAAAGACAGGGCGGGGGCACGACGCTTACTCGTCTTCGCTCTATTGTAAAACATACAGAAAGGACAGGGCACCGTCGCGAGCGGACGAGGAAGGGGAGCGGGCGGGGGAGCGGGTGCCGGGCGGGACTCTTGCGTCGCTGTCACACACTATGGTTGCCAGCCGTACTTTATTATAAAGTATTGTACGTTATTTCGGGTAATTGTACTCTATACTTTATTCTCATAAAGTATAGAGTACAATGCAATGCATTTATTGTTCTCACAATAAAGTACGCGAAAATACTTTATTTCACATATTTTATTTCTCTGGGATTCTTTTTACATATAACCAGTGATCGGATTAGGTAGTGCAGTTTAGGGTAAAAGACCTGAAACATTATGGATACGCCCGGATTGCAGGATTTCGGAAATATTCTATACGTGTAAAATACATTTTCTCTTGTTAGAAATTATAAAAGAAAAAGTATTTAATAAGTAATACATTTTAAATGTTTATGTCGCCGGAGACGACTAGTAAGCCGATGCTGCGCAGGCGAGCAGGGGCTGCCCTCCCTCCGCGCCTCCGGCTTATAAAAAACACTCTAGCGTAGGGCAGACAAGTACCACGTGAAGTCGGGGTAAATAAGATTCGGGTGTGTGACAGGACAGGATAGAAAATAGGTAAGTAGGTACGTATTTGCGAGACTGATGACAGAAACGGAATGGCACAAAGATGGCGGACAGGCAAGGTTGACAGCTACAAACCGTCCGTTCAGAAACTCGTATTAAATAAAATTGGTTAGAAATCTCTAAGTAGGTAACGAAATATAAAAATCATAATGTACGCAACGTATTATTTGTTAATTTAAATAGTAAATTCGTCATAAAATAGTCAAAAAGCACTTTTCCGTTTAAATGCACAAAAAAACAAAATTATTTTTACATGATTTCAACTGTCTTCAATTTTAAAAGAATTGTCTTATTTATTATGTAATCTGTAAATGTCAATAGGTACAGTCGGCGGCAGATCAACCTACCCAAATCTGTCAAATTTCTCCAATGAATATTGATCCTTATATTCAAACGATGAAGTTCAAAATTGATTGTAGAAATTTGACAGTTTTGGGTAGGTTGATCTGCTGCCGTGTGTACGTCAAAATCGTGTGACATGTGATTCTTCAAAAATTTTTTTTTTGCTAGAAAACTGTATGTTTTCTCACAAAATTAATATGTGCAATAGAATCTCAGATTTTTTTATAATTACGTTTTATACAAATTCATGCATAAATATTCTAAATCCAAGCCTTGATTTGGAAAATCATTTTGTTTCCTTTGTTGTCCATTCATCCGATCAAGATCCACTTAATAGTCACAGATATGTTATTATCAAATGTATCATTGAAAAATATTTGCCTGTAAGATTGAGGTATGAAATGAAATTGAAAAATATATCAAAGCTAACTTTGAGAAATTACTTAACAAAATAATACTTTTGCGAGGACAATGAGAAATGTTAAATAAATTATTTAAAATATCTTCTAAGTTTTTATTCTAGAATCGTATAGTCATGCGAAATCCCAACCCATCATCCTATTTTAGTTTTAATAATACTGTTACTAATTAATATTATCGATATCGATATTAATGTAAAAAGCGACATAACATACATCACTGACACGCACTTACAGACGTAGACGCCTGCACATCAATCTATACAAAACTGTCAAACTTCTTCAATACATTTTCAACCATAAGTTTAGGGCATAAAGTTCAAAGCCTATTGAAGAAATTTGACAGTTTAGGGTAGGTCGATGTGCAGGCGTGTGTACCTATCATGTTAACCATTTTCTAAAGGGAAGCCGATGGGAATCGGGTTATATGGGATTAGCCAAGCTCATTAGCTCGATCATTAGTTCTTGTCGAAACCGCATAAATGTAGATAGAATAATCGCTTTCTGGGATTCACCTCGCTTCATGTCTGAGTTTAAAAGATTTTTGTCGCGTCGTGATCCTGTGGCTCGAATGTATTCGGACAACGGCACGAATTATGTCGGAGCCCGCTGTAACATTTCTGAGTTACACAATTTTCTGCGTTCGAATTATTTTAACACAGAGTTTGCACACGTTTTAGCTGGAAATCACGTTCAGTGGATGTTCAACACGCCCGCAGCAAGTCATTTTGGCGGTAATTGGGAAGCCAATGTTAAAAGCTTAAAATAGCAACTGTTTCGCGTTATAGGCCAGCAGATTCTTTGGTTTGAGGAGATGAGCACCGTGCTCACTCAAGTCGAGGCCGTTATGAATACGCGTCCTCTATGTAGTACGTTGTTTAGTGATCCTGCGGAATCCTCCTGCATTGACTCCGGCGCATTTTTTAATGTAACTCCGTTGAAGTACTTACCCGCTTTAGAAGTAGATGAAGATCGACTTCATCTTCTCTCGCGCCACGCTCTATTAGATTAACTAGTTTAGTCGTTTTGGAAGCGTTGGAGAACAGATTATTTGCACACGCTACAGTCACGGCAAAAATGGAACGTTCCAACCAACCCAATTACTGTCGGTACAGTCGTGATTGTTTGGCCGCTTGGGGTCGTAGAAGAGGTTTTCCCTGGATCCAATGGGGTCACTCGCATAGTACGTATAAAAACAGCAACTGAATCGTATTTACGTGTAGTGTTTCGTCTTTGCCCTTTGCCTAATCGAAAATAGTTCGAGTTGAACATAGCTTAGTTTTTTGAAAGTATTCCTTCAAGCCGGGGGGAAATGGTTGCACCAGTTGGTGACTTTTAAATTTGCCGCGCAAAATTGGTTACATGCATTTGTCGCTATTGTAAAATGTTCATATTTGATAAAAGTAGTTTGATTGGCGTTTTACTAGTTTCCTTTACCCATCTCCCTCCAATACATACCTTTCTCGCACAAGAGCGAGACCGCAAAATAGAACGCCGCACGCCAACGAGCTCGCTGCGGCTGCAATCGCAAATTAGTATAACGACATAGTTTTAAAAAGATTTGATAGCTATTACCGCGTTACGAGTGTTAAAAACTGTGAGAGACCACGCGCTGGTGGTCCAGGTCCGTGTTTCAGCCAAGCTCATCCACTGGCCGCCAACCTGGGGCCCGACCGTCTAACCGATCGCTTTGACTTCGTGTGTGGTTTATGACGTCATCTTGTCGTTTTGTGCCGCCTATGAAAGCAATATCGAAAGCTATAGCCTTTAGCTTTTGATATTGGTTCCATAGGCAGTGCGAGGTGGCAAGATGATGTCATAAACTATACGCGTAGTCAAAGCGATCGGTAAGGCGGTCGGGGGCCTGGTGCCGGTTCAGACTGCTCGTCTGCCTGCCGCACACGTGGTGCCTACTATCGCTTGCTGATTAAGGTATTTTTGCATCCTTTTTCGCACCGAACTGTTTATTCATTGCCCTTGTCGCAATCCCTCGCAGTTCAAGACATCGCCTAGCCTAGTATAACGCCAATAAAAAATACAGTCCACTATAAATTATAGCATCGCTTGCGCCACCAAAAATACTATTGCTTACTTAAATACCTAACTTTATAAAATTATATTTTTTCAAATTTTCTATGTAAACGCGACACACGTTCACAGTGTTAATTCAATTAAGTAAGCTATGTTATCGTGACTGTTTGATGACACAATAAATCAATGAAAAAGTTCAAATGCCCTGATGTAGATTTAATCGACAATATCGATTGATGAGCGCTTCACAAAAGTAACCTTAGACGCACTTTGATGACAGGTAAAAGTTATTCTACCTAATATTGTGAAATGTGAACGTGTGTTTGTTTGTACTTTCTTCTCGTTAAGGCGGAGGAACATATTGTCGTAATTTCTGCCACTGATTATTATACAATACAATAATTGTTGCGGGCTGAATGGATACTAATGACATTTTACACATTTACCTACATACCGTTAGTTATTTATTTTGCGTATGGTATTTATGCAACGAATGCTACTAAGTAAAAGAAATACTGTCGATGTATGTACTCAGTCACTTTTTTTAAAATCTATTAGCAATACATAAAAACTTCCTCGTCTGCTTAGTGGATTTTTCGAATGCCACCCTCTATATACCACTGCGGGCAGTGGTCCGTGATTTAGGACATGCTCTGTATCTCTCCGCAAGAAGAGTGTTGGTTCGTCCTAAACTCCCATTCGCACATCACTTCACCATGACCCGAACTAGAACATAGGATACTTTTTATCCGGGTAACAGAGGACCTTGTTTGCTAATATCATATAGTATATCATTTGGTACGACAAAGCTCTTTAATTAAACACAAAAATGATATTTAATTGTTCGGATATAGGTAGGAATTTTTCGACAAAGCCTTTAAGAGCTCTCTCGGCCATTAGATCACGTTAACAAAAACTAGAGTTTCTATGGAATTTTTTTAACACTTCTCGTATGACGCCTTTTGGCGCTGCTTTGAATGATGATCTGATTCCTGATGAATACGGATAGTAAACAAAATACACACTAGGCAAACAGGTCCCTGTGAGATAGTGTAATTCTCGCGAGCGAATTCGCGGCAAAAGCTAGTTTAAAATAATAAATAAATAAATAAATGTTTCCCACACTCACACTAATGGGGTATTTCACAGGTTTTAGAAAAATATGTCTATTGGTTCATTATAGCATAATATATTTGCAATTTGATTAATTCGTTATGAATTTCTTTATTTTTTATGAAAATCGCCATTAAAATTCAAATTATTAAAATAGCCACGCGCACGTGATGTCGTGACGTCACCTGCTTGTAAGCAAACTTTTAGCTGTCAAATTAAACGTACAAAACTTTGATTGACATTTACTGTAAACAAGCTGGTGACGTCACTCCAGATTCAGCGTCATCCCGTGCGTTTTTGATCACGTGGTCAATCATAAAATTTTTATCATGTTATTAATGATTTCTTATAACAATCATACTTATTTTAAAATTTTGTGCTGGCTAAATTAGTTTAAAAACATGTTTACTATTAAGTTAACAACAGTTTGATCAATATTTTCATTGTAGTCAAATACCCTATTATCTAGCCCTAAGAAGGCTTCCTTAAGAAACTCGAGAAATGGTTAACTAGACAACGGATAAACATACTTAATATACTTACATACATACTTATTATACATAGGAAACACCCAGACCCGAAACAATTTAGAAAAACAGGTATTTTTAAATTGATCCGACCGGGGATCAACCCGGGACCTCAGAGATGGCGACACCATGAAAACCGGTGTGCAAACCACTCGACCAAGGAGGTCGTCAAATAAAAAATAACTTTGTAAATAAAACGTTCAGTTAAAACATGGCTGTATTATGCATTCATTTCCATGAATCCATGAATGGATTGATAGGTCCGTTGTTTGCTCTGACGAATTGAGCGTCAGTCCAATCCAATTTGCATTAAACTGAACTTTTGCACAACAATGACGGAACCAGTACACTTTGTAGCTTGTCTTTTTATGTTTCATTTAACTTACAATTAATTAATTGCAAGTTCAGACCAGTTATTAGAAATAGGTACGTAAGCCCCCTTTAAACTTATTTTTAGGTATTAAATTAGATTATAGTAGGTAATTTTAAGTTTTGAATACATTTCTTATTGTTCCGTTTTTATTACTTTTAGTCCACATCGCATGCCGTGGCTGTCTATAATTTAAAACTGTACTTAGTTTAAGTTCTGCATTCACCTACTGTTCGTTTGGTGGTACATGTTTTTGTTAACTGCATAATAAATAAATAAATAAATTTACTTGTGCTCAAATTCGCTCAGCTCAACGAGTGTTCTAGTATAATAATGTCTACGGAAAATGCCTTTTCATACGAAAATATGTAATTTGATAAATTTCTACGAATGTAATCATATATTTAAAACAGTGATTTGCGGTTCTAGTAAAAATAATAGTACAAAGAAAACTTTTTACTTGAAATATAAAGTACTCTATTAAAATACCTTAATTTCTAGTTTTTTTTTGTAAAACGTACGTATAAATTATATACTACATATTATTATGACCATATTTCTAATTAGGAACTATTTCTTGAAAGAGCGGAAAAAATATTTTTCTGATGCAAAAAGATGGTCTAGGTTTGCCTAGTAGTGTAATTTGTTACACTATACTCGTATTTATTTTAAGACAAAAGGTCCCCAACTGTTAAGTAATCCCCAATCCAGGAAAGGTGACGTGTGATTACAGTCCGGATATCCGTAATCCTACAAGCGATTGATGCGTCCAATTACTAAGTGTTGTTTTCGGAACTTACTCTACATAATGAAAATTATATGTGTCAAGTACTTATTTCCCACTCTCCCAACAAACACATCAATAAATCAGCTCGGTCGCATTCGTGTATACAATTACAGTAATTTTGTTGAAGAGCACAATATCATCTTAGTGGCCCAAACTCAAATTGTTAGTTTGAAGCAAGGCCAGGGGGTTTATGGAGACCATTAAAATAGCATGCGTGGTTCGATTTCAGAGTGGTTCGGCTAGCCATTATGCTCCGAAACTACATTAACTGTGAATGAGCTGGCATATTTTGTAAATTAACCTTTTGACCGTCAGTCGGCTATAAACGACAAACGATAGCGTGCCCTGTTATGACGTCGTTGACGGTAATAACCGACAATAATTTTTGTTTACAAAAACACATCATCATCATCATCATCAGCCTATACTAGTCCACTGCTGGACATAGGCCTCTCCAAGTGCATGCCACCGAGCACGATCCGCGGATACACTCATCCAGCTCCATAAACATATTTGGAAATTTTTTACTGATATGGGGTACTTCAAACGAGGCGTGAGGAGGCACCTTGTGGGCCGGCAGAGTGAGGTAGACTAATGCTGCGTTGTTTTCACGATGCACCAGTTTTCTTCACGTCTGGACTCGATTTCCACTTAACATCAGGTGGAGTGGAGTAATTTGCCGCGCATTGTATAAAAAAAACTCTGAGTTGAATGCTTGGCTACACATTTATGTTGTGGCGAACAAAAGGTTAAAGGTGAGCTTACACTCACACCTCCGACTCGTGAGTCGTGTCACGCAAGTGCGTAGCGGTAAAGCGAGCTCTTGCGTTTTAATGTGAGCGACTCAAAATTCTTTACGAAAACAGTAATGACGATGTCGATTATGACGTCAGATTACTACTACCGTGACATAATTATTCAAAGTCGGTTGTACTCAGTTGTACTGGAGGCGTAAATAATATTGAAGAGTTGTACTGCAAAGTTAAAATAATGGTATTTTAATGTAAACAGGCTATTTAGGCGTACCATAAGGCTTTGATAATGGTATTCGAAACACACAACACAATGTCTAAGGGTAGGTCTCGATTATTTTTAAGACTTTAACTCGTACTCGGTTTTGTTTACTAAGAAACAAAACCAAACCAGTGCGAGTCGGATTTGCCCACCGATGGTTCCGTACAAATTTATGGGTACCTACATATTATATAGTTCAGGAATCGAGTCTCGAACTTTTCCCGACTGTTAAATACTACATACACAGAAGTTATTATACATATAGAGTAAAACCGGGCTAGTTGCTCCGGTGGGACAGGTGTCGCATTTGCAAAAAACCTACCTTCCCAAAATCGCAGCAAATAATTAATAGGTTAAATATGAAGAGTAGGCGCCACAAATTTAATTCCCTGCAGGCCTTGGTGCGGAACAGACGCGTCTCGCATGTGCGTGCGATCATCTCCGCGGCGAACGGCACAAACGCCTCAAAATTTTAGACGTAAGTTTTTGCTGTTGCATAACTTTATGAGTAGTAATGAAATCCGTTTCATTATTATTATAGCAGTATACAGGTTCATTGAGAACACACCTAGGTGTCAATTATCGATATTTAGTATTTAGTTTAGTTTAAAAATAAAAGGGCATCTATCCATACCAAAGAGGTTAGTCGCCCCATTTTTTCACGGTGTATATACCCTCATATACCCTTATACATATAGCCAGCGTGTTTTAGATAAGCCTTTATGTTTTGTTAATATTTTAATGGCTATTTTCAATAGATTACTGTTGATAAGTTGTAGAACCTCAGTCGTGAGCCTCATGTAGCTGATACCAACTTTATTGAACAGAAAATCTCCTAATCTTTTGATCGATCCTGAGATTTTATAAAATATTAGTATTATTGATATTGGTATTGGTAAAAATTTCCTGATCGTCTACATCGATCATGTATCGATCGTCTGAGTGTCGCTGATGTGGTAGTCCACATCAGCGACAATTCTGAATTCAAGCTAAAAAACGGATATTGCTGAAAAGAAGAAAAGCAAGAAAGAACAAAGTTAGTCAGATTCAAATATTAAGCTGCTAAATATAAATGCAGCTGGACGAAATGAATTATGAAAATTTAAAACAATTATTAGTGCCCAGTCATGACTGTGCACGTTAAAACTTAAATGTGGAATTATTTGTTAGACAAATAGTCAAGTTTACTACATATTTGTCAAAGTATTCTATGTCTAAAATAAAACATTTTTATTACATATTTCACTTATTTTATACTATACATCTATCCTCAAAAAAATGGTTTTGCTAAAACTTAATTTCTGCAAAATCAGTAATTGTTCGGTCTTTAAAAAGAGGGCGTAAAGTAAGATAAATGATTAAACTAGCTATCTTCATAGGAATTATTCTTGGTAAATTAATAGTTTTTAAATTACGAGGCTCTTTCAAAAAGTGGGGCATCTATCCCGGTTTTATTCAAAAGAGGGAAAAGGTATTTCTTTTTTCATTCTTCGTTTTAAATCGAAAACTATACGACATAAAAATAATTAAAAATCTATTTAGGCTTGTGCAAATTAACTTACTTATTTTTTTTTTTGTGATTTAATTAAATATGTATAGTTTTAAGATTTTCCCCTGTACTTGTAGTATAAGACGATATTACTTGCCAAACTTCAGTTCTATGTCAACGGCAAGTACCCTATGAATATTGATTCCTTTGAGAGTGTCGAAATGTACGTTTTTTGCGACATAAACGGCCGTATCTTTTTTTTCGTTAACTTTGTTTACACATATTTTTTTCAGCTTCAAGGCACCGCAGACCTGAGTATATGGTTTTAATTTGAACTCGATACCTCCACGCGTTCCCGAGATAAAGCAGGGTCTTGGGAGACAGACAGACAGACGGAAAACAAAGTGATCCTATAAGGGTTCCGTTTTTTCCTTTTGAGGTACGGAACCTTAAAAATGAGCCACTGTTCCCACAAGTGTTGAATAATCTTTAGCGCTTTGGGCACTTGTAAACTCCTCGTCAAATCTCTAGAGATAAAAAAAAAATTGCATACAATGTAAACTTTGCTTTCTGTTTCTCATTATTCTCGCATTGTAACTTGAAAACAAAAGAAAAGAACGTTGCAAAGCAAGGATTCCCATTCGCCAATCGAATCATGGCCCCAAGTATCTTCATAAGTAATTATTCGCGTCCCAACTCGAGTATTCACCGCTTTCGGCAATTTTAAGCGTTTGCCGGGCGAAATACCCATTAACATTACTCTCGATTTAGTGACTCGGTTTTATAATCCTCTTTAAAGCAATGATTTGTTGTGTTTGCGTTTAACGATTTTAAGACAAAGTTAAATTAATTAAACAATGGATTACGTTTTCAATAGAAGTTGTCTTAGGCGAGTAAACGTCTACAGTAGCTAGTAGTTTAACTGATTACTTTTCTAAGAATAAAACAATAAGTAAATATGATATTAATGATTTTATAGAGAGCTTAACGATTATTTGAAGTTGCTTAAAGGTTGCAATAATAACATTAATAATAGTAACAAACTAGTTGATATTTACATTAGCCAAGGCAACTAACCTTTGGTAACCGTTTGGTTGATGACGTCTTAATGTCTAAATCCACGAATGTCTAAATCCGCGAATGTCTAAATCCGCGAATGTCTAAATCCGTGAATGTCTAAATCCGCGAATATCTAAATCCGCGAATGTCTAAATCTGCGAATGTCTACTACTACGCCTACCACTGGCAAGACCGAAGCTCTGCGATAAGACTTAATTAGGACAATAAAAGGCATCTAGGACTGTTTCCTTACATTACTAGATCCACTAAAGTGTACCAGCTACACCACCAGCTCATTTTATATCCCCACTGCTGGGCCACGAGCCTTCCCTATGGAACAGGTCATAAACCATAACGCTGGCCCGAGCGGATTGGTGGTTGTTAACGACTGCTTAGGCAGCTGTAAACAATGGTTTACGTGCCTTCCGAAGCACGGAGGAGCATGACATACTAAACTTTCGGTCACCTATCCGATGAGCAGCCTTTGTGAACTTGCTTAATCTTAGTAATTGTAGATCGAGCGCGTTAACCACTGAGCAATCGAGCTCCGCGTACCAGCTATAATATTTAGCATTCAGTTATTTTATTTATTTCAAAGCCTAAAAAAGGAATGACTCGGCAAATGGCTAACCATGTATAGGGAAAGCGAAAAGTTCGTAGCACGCATTGGTATGAACCGTAGTAGTCCGTAGCGTAGTAGTCGTAGTACAGAAGATCGTAATACAGATAAAAAGCCGTAGTGAGTATGCGTCGTAGCCAAGTCGTAGCACTGTAATGGCATGGCCACGCCAGAGCCATGTTCAGCTACGTATTATGCATGGTATCTTGTTTACATCTCATGATTACATCTGATTATTCTGATTATTTTTGTTTACAAGTTTATGAGTATGCTATCTTTAAAAAAAATAACAATGTTTTGCTCATAATTCGTAAGAAACAGTCAAACTAAAATTGAAATGAAAAACTGTAAATATGTTTAAAATAAATTGCGCACACTCATCAAAATTCTAATTAGAACACAAATAACATGTCAAATGATTTAAGCAATGCAAATGTTTAATGAACAATAAAGATTTTTATTATTCATTTGTAGAGTTGTTGTTATTTTTGCAATTTTGTTGTTTATTTAAATCTCAGCTTATAGTAAGCGATGATAATATAAAAGATGGAAATGCACTTTAGACGGGAACTAATCTGTGGCGGTAGCAAAAGTAACAATAAGGAAACGATAGCGAAGTTCGGAAATAATAAAATCTATGGGATTGACATAAGATTGAACACGTGATTTAGCGCGGCTTATGTCAATCCCATACAGGTACCCCCCCCCCCCCACCCCCTTTTTGGAATGAGCCACAGACATCTGGGCGGGAACCCGGGACTAAGACTATATTTCTAGATCTGATACTAGTAGTCTATTGCTACTAGATCACCGGAGCGGATGACATAAAACACGTTGTCCGTCTTTGATTTCAAGTCAAATTAAAAGTATTTTTTATTGAAATAAACTTGAATATAATAACATGTAGTTACAAGTACTTGAACCTTTTTCTACCTACGTCTTTACGTCTTTTCAGGAAGTCTATCTTTCAGCTGTGGAGAAGAATAGGCTTTGAAAATTTCTAAATAACATAGCCATATTCCACGAATTACGTGTAATCGAAAGCATAAATCATGTTTTTGATACTTCGTTTCAATAAAGTCCCTTTTGGACTGACAGTGTCGTGGTTGCTTTGCACTCGACTGTACCTCTCTACCACATATTTTGTTTAAATTACTTTTTCAAGAATAAAGGCTTTGTTTATCAATGTCGGGCCCGTAAATAAAGCTTTTGTGTACACAATATTTGATCCCATCCCTTATTATAATTGTTTTCTGTGCTGTTATATAATGTGATGTGATACCTACAATGTGATGTTTTCAATAATGGTTGTTTTGAAAGAGTTTCTTGTTGACCACTTATAGCCTTAATGGCTTCGGCTGATAATGTACAACACGAAAAATGCTAACTGCACGCATAATGTGCAAGCAGTCAAAATGTACATACTGTAAGAAGGTTATATGCAGCTTATAGTAAAAGTTAGTTTTATTTATTTGTACGTAAGCCTCTTTAGTCTGGATGAGTCTTTGAATCATCGAATATGTAATCAAAAAGGTTTGCAACGGTTTGACACAGTCGCAGACAGTGGTAGACAGGAGCATAAAGAAAATTGTATATACTAGAAAGACAAGAGCTACAGCCCGGCTAAGAGCCGAGGTGCTCGGAGATCAGTTTTAATATTATACTGTAACAGTTTTATTAATACACAAAGTAAAGTGCAACTGGTCTTTTTATTTACATAGACCCTACAATACGCTAAAGCTACATCATGACAAATGTACAGTACGCAGAATGTACAAAATGTACTCCACGCGATAGTGGCAAAATGTGCAAAGTTAGAATGATAGCGTCACCGGACCGAACATAACACTAAGAACGTTGTGAAATATACATATTATTATTATTCTGGGCCTAATTATATTTGTAAAATTTAGCGCGCCAGTATTCTTTTATGCTGACGATTCTCCAAGTAACATAAAGACCTATCATAGCTGTCGTAAAAATGAGGGATGACCTCACGACGTCAAAACATAATTTCTGGACCCCATAATGACCGAATGCCTTTTATTGCCATACCGGGTAAATATTTCCAAAGGTAATCATAAATCATCATAATCATAAAGATAAGATAAATTCACTTTGTTGTACACCAATAATAAAAAAAAATTAGACAAAAGAAACTAGGTACATAAAAGTACACGTACTCGTACAAAGGGCGCTTATCACTAAGAGTGATCTCTTCCAACCAAACAACAATCACGGTTTGCACATAAATGACAAACGGTGCGTACTACAAACTCTTTTGTTGTTTTGTCCCACACATCGTAATTGAAATGTCACTCACTGACTAACGGACTGACTTCAAGACGGTCCTGCGTTCTAAAATATTATTATTTGCTGACGATATGAAAATTATTAAGACTGTTCGCAGTGCAGTTGACGATCTTCTACGATTTGAGATATATTGCGCTTCCAATAAATTAGACCTTAACGTTTCAAAATGTTTTTACATGTCGTATACACGCTGCCACCAAACTATAGACTCGGGGTATTCTTTATTGGGTTAGGAATTATCGAAAGTACATATGATCAGAGACCTGGGTGTTATTCATGATGCAAAGCTCTTATTTGACAAACACACAGATTGGGCCATGGGTTTTATTTTACGTAGGTCACAAAACTTCAAATATATAAAAGCTTTAAAAATATTGTACTGTGCATACGTACGGAGTCATTTGAAATATGCCAGCCAAATATGAAACCCTCAATATGAAATCTATAAATTAAGAATTGAACGTATACAAAACCGGTTTTTAAGATACCTTGATTTTATTTCTAATCACGATTACCACCAAAGATGTAGAAAGTACCATTTTCTCCCTTGCCAACGGATCCGTTGACTGCCCTGAAATACTTTCTAAAATAAATCTGAAAACTAACTTGCTAAGGTTGAGACAGCGGCCTTTTTAAGTGTACAGCCGTCTAAAACTCAATACAGAGCAAATACATTTGTCTTGCGAGCAAGTAGATCATTTAATAAACTATCCCATGATATAGATCTGTTTTGTTCCAGCACAACTTCAGTTAGGAAACTTATATCTAAAGAATTGTTCCTCGTTTCTTAGTTATTAATAATTAGTCATTAGTTGGTCATAAGTATTTCATCATGATTCAACTTACAGCTTAAGCACAACTGTTTCAGTTTTTTATTTTAATAAAAGTACAATATACATTAGATATACAATAGATATACTATAGATAAGATACAAAAATTTGATCTACAACTTACTTAACTATAGTTATACCGATATGTGGAGATTTGTAAATGGCATTGGTTAACTCACATTGTCTAGTAATAGTTAATATTTGACTGTAAATCTTCCAACAAGCAAATAAGCAAATAAATAAATAAAATAAAGGGGGTACAGAGCCAGGTGCTTTTAGCCAAAGATAAGAATATAAGATAACAATAGCTATTTACAATGATAAATTGAAACATTTCCGAGAAGATACTCTTGCTACTCAACGAACCTGTTTGGATATGTCTTGTCAGCATAAATAGAAGAAATAGTCCCGTGTTGTTAGGTAAATTTAATTTAAATATTCCCCAAAGAGTACCACGTCACCCCTGTGGATTGTTCAGGAGTAAGTTCTGCAGAACTAGGATGGGTCGTGACTGTTAACTGCGTATCTCGTCTGTATAATAAATTGACCAAAGGCTTGCCTGAGCATAATGACAAATTTTAAAAAGTCTCCTCATATTTTTATCTTGTATAAAGTCCATGAATGACGTACCATATCTTGAGTGGCAATTTCTCTTTATTTTCTTTTTTTTGTTTTGTATAAGAGTGAACTTTCTTTCGTTTTTACAATATTGGAAATATTGTTCAAAATAACATATTATCTAAATATTATGATTATTATGCATGATGTGATTACCTGTAATTGTAAGAATAGTTAGCTAATTATCTATTGTACTTTTTGTATATTATTGTAATTACTGTTATTTATGTTGATAATTCAATTATAAATAAATAAATAAAATAAATAAATATGTACTGAAGTCTATTTATTGGCGCACCAACGGACGGCCGGAGGGTAGGCGGGTCGTTAGTATGAATAATATTAGTCTTGTTTATATTCGTAGTATATTTTTCTTAGAGTCAGTGAGCTATAATAATCATTGTTGTTTGGTGTCAGTTTTTTTTCATAGAGTCGTGAGTTTAAAAATATTAATTACCTTTTTCCTCTGTGATCAGTCCCTTTGCCGTTATAACCTAACAGTCGTTACAGAAGTGTAATACGACCTTTAATCTTTGTAAAATTTAAAAAAAATCTTGTTTTTCATTACGGCATTTCTTCCGCCACACGGAATACAGAGCCGTCACATTATAGGGGGTGCCCTTCTAATAGGGTTCTCATTTCACACAACCCTAATAATGTACACACACGCTTCCATCTGAGGATCGTCCTTGTTTCCATACTTTGCCTCACACACCGCTCTGTAGCGTTGTTACGTAATTGACTTTTAGGGTCAACGACATCACTTCATTTTAATACGGTACACATTTAGACATCTCTTCGTACGGAGTGGAAGGGCGGAAGGTTTAAATATTGAAAAGCAAATTTCGTCTCGTAAAAAGCGCGGGAGCTGGCGTACGCACCAACCAGCTTATAGGTTGTGCCGCTACAGCTACAGCTTACACAGATACAACATTGCACGATACGAAATAGTCTTTGTAATGAAATAAATTTAAACGGGGATTAACGCAAATTAATGACCATTAAGTAAACAACCCATAATTGTCCCACTGCTGGGCAAAGGCCTCCATCATTGAAATCAAGTCATCGCTACAATTGATGGGTAATGGCTTAATCACCACGCTTGCCAAATGCGGGTTGGTGATCTCAAACCCGGGCTATGCATCAAAAAATTCCGAAAATACATTTTGCCCGACCTGGGAATTGAACCCGGGACCTTCGGGTATCGGACCGAGCGCTCTGCCACTTGGCCACCGAAGCGTTATGGCCATTAACAAGACCCTAAAAGCTTACATCGAAAACAGGCACGGCATCGAATAGAAAGAGCAGCCGGGTATGAAACACTCCAAAAAACGAAAAGGCGAAAACGCCTAAGGAGTAAGTTCATAAGCGGAGGCAGTAGAAGGCTGACTTGGTTAACCATCAGTGCCTTGACAGGGCACTACGCCACAAAACAAATGCTTCACAGAATGCATCTATGAACGAATAGCTTGTGTAGGGCATGTGAAGAGGAAATGGAGTCAATGCAGCACCTGATGAGTGCCTGCGACTCTCTGGCTAGGAAAATAATCGGACTCCTGGGATCGGCTTATCCGAAACCGGAGGACTTCAGGCTCTTCGCTCTTAAAGACGTTGCCAAACTTATGGCATCATCTTTACAGACGAAGAAGAGTAAAAGGGTTGCACAAAAGTTCCCGATGGGTCGAAGTGTTACTGGGAGAGGGAAAACTCAGCAGGCTCCGCTATGATTAGATAAGATAACGCAAACTAATAAGAAAATTGAGATTAAGGAGCTCGATGGCGGAGTGGTTAACGCGTCCGGTCTGCGATTGCTGAGGGAAGGCTAGTGCCCTAGCAATTCTGCTATACACTACTTTAAAGTTTATACTGACACCCCTTACCAACCTTCAGGTTATAAAGTAGGTGTCAGACATCCTTACGCAAGCGCAAGGGACCATCTACGTCAGGTCATAACGCCAGATCAGAAAACGCCGGTACGCATCCTTCATCCGGTACTTTTAAGACTAGTGTCTCAAGCTAGTCGCCCCGTGGACACGTATAGTCCACTACCTAATATCCAGATAGGTCACCGGAGCTGTAAGCTCGCTCACTTCTCGTTGCACTAAAAGCACACCTCTAAAGTCGACTACCAAATGTCCTCTTTGGTGGCGGAGTTGTAAGCACACTCACTTCTCAGTACCCATCCAAGCACCTGATTAATTCCAAGTCTAGTGCCCCAGCAGTGGGGACATGATATGCTGCTGATGAATAAGAAAAGGTATAGTAGGCATACCGTTTTATACCCGACGTTCCGACCGAGTTACACCGGCCGAGGTCACGGGCTGGTGCACGCGCACGCGATGGTGCAACTCGGAACTCAATCAATCAAACGCAAAACTTTAAAAGCGTATGCAATCTTTGTAGGTTAAGACTGTATACAACTTACAATGTTGTAACAACGAAGCCATCGCAGTGAGTATGTTGTAATTAACTCATTTCTACAATCTACCCAGTACGTTTTTTATTAAACCATAACATTGGATGAGTCCGAACATGAATTGCGACATAGGTTCAACAGTGCCGTGATATTGGGGACCCGTCAGAGCAGCAACAACCTTTTAATAGATCCTGCAATAAAAGAGCAACAACTTCCAGTCCCAACTTCTGATGGGCCTTTATGATTGGAGAATAGCAAACCTTGGCCCTGACACAGCAGTATAAATCTTCTAATGGAACTTGACCAAGACATCATCAAGCACAACAGGGACAATAGCAAGAACCTTCGATCCAGCGAGCTAACCACACTGAAATAAAATAGCCAAAACGCTAAGCTAATTTTCGCATTGTAAATATGTTCAAGCTCAGAAAGGCTGCGCTACGCAATGAACACTCCAATAACCAAAGCTGACGTAGCACTTTTCGCCGTTTACACTACTGGACAAGCAAGGTCTAGGCCACAGCAGCGATCACTTGGCTAGAAACAATACATTTGTTTTGCAACGCAAATACATAGAGAATGTAATAAAATGCTCATAATATAACTAACCATAGCAAAAGGATAACTAATCCTGGTTTGAAGGTAAATGTAAAATCTTAGCACATAAATAAAGATCTGTTCAATTCACTCGTTTGACAACCACCTCATTTCCTACTAAAAATGGGTAAAAGCTTTTGGGTTATTTTGAAAGATACGTGAGAAATGTTTTTTATGACTAGTGTAAATACTGTTTTAAGAGTATATCGGACTCGGGGCGGCCCTGGGCCCTGTTTTAATCTTTTAAGTCTATTTCTCGAACCCCATAGAATAATTTCACATTCGGCCATATGTCTCGATAATATTTTTACAGACTATGACCCTGTTTCTAAGTCACTCATTAGTAATCTTACGTCTGACCATTGCGGTTTGAAGGTGGCCTATGATTTTGATATTAAGGATGAACCAAAAATAGTGAACTGTAAACCAGTTACAAAAGAGCGAGTGGAGTGTTTCAAAAATAGGATAGCTTGTAAAATTGATGCATTGCCCTTTGTACAAGATGATCCAGATGTACTTTATAGTAATCTTTTTAACTCAATCAAGACCGAATACAACCAGGTGTTTACACCAAAAACAATAAAAATTACTCATAAACTTAAGTTCTGTGACTTGGCCACGACTGGTATAAACATATAAAAGTAGAAATAAATTGTATGATTTATATAGTTTAAAACAATATAACCAAAATGTTAATTGTACGGAATATGTAAAGAATTACTCGAAAATATTTAAGAATGTTTGCTAATAAGCATACAAATCTAATTACATTAAAAAAAATTTAAAAAGTCTAACAATAAAATTAAAGCCACTTGTGACATTATAAACCGTGAAACAGGTAAATTTAAACCACGGGCTAATACTTTCACTTTAAAAGTAAACGACAACTTAGTCAATTCAGATTCACAAATCGCTAATATTTTTGATGATTTTTTTGTAAATATACCTGTAATAACAACGTCAAATTTAGATTCATCACCAGAAGCTGCACAAACTTTACTCCAAAAATATGTACCAAAATGTAATCTTTCCTTTCAATTTCAATTTCAACATTGATTCAATGAATATTATTAAAACATTCAAATCACTTAAAATGAGAAACACGAGTGATTTGTGGTATATATTTATTAAAGTAATGAATATTATTCATTCTATTGCACCTTATCTTGCTAAAATTATAACTTTATTCAAATCAAGGAACAAAAAAGACCCCAGTAACTATCAACCCATTTAAATATTACCAGCGCTAAGTAAAATTTATGAACAAAATAAAACTCGAACAGTTGATGTGATATTTTAACACAAGCAACCTTTTACATAGTAAGCAGTATGGCTTTACTAAGGGTCGTTCTACTACTGATGCAGGTGTTGCTCTAATAAAACATATATTTTATGCCTGGGAGAAGTCTGAAAACGCTCTTGGAGTTTTTTGTGACTTGTCCAAGGCTTTCGATTGCGTTGAGCACTGGACTCTGGTGATGAAGCTACATTATTACTACAACTTACCTCATAATAATATTGTAACCTGATTTATTTACTTAGTAAAGTTTTTCGAGCCCGGCTTTGTGAGCAACCCGCATTTGGCAAGCGTGGTGATTAAGCTTTTACCCATTAGTTGTAGTGATGACTTTCAATGATGGAGGCCTTTGCCCAGCAGTGGGACAGTTAAAGGCTATTTACTTAGTAAAGTTCCTAGGTTAAGTTGTTATGACACCGAGATAGGGTACCGTCGCGCGTCGTCGTACTGTAAAATGTTATAACATTTAAAGTAGCCTTATGTTATGTGAAAGTGATACTGTAAGATGTGCAATAATTATCGTCATCATTTTCAGCCCGTCATCACTTATTGCTGGGTATAAGTTTAAATAAATAAGTCGTACTTTTTTTTTGTAAGAAAAACTTTTGTGCCGTTCAAGTTCAAGTTACAGCCAACACATACTTGTTATTCAAATCCGCACGCAAGATTGCACAGACAAATCATTCAACTACGTGATCAACAAGGATAATTGTATTGTAATTAATTTCTGAATAGGTTCTCAATCAATCTAGTCTCTAATCTAGTTTCAATCTAGTCTAACAATGTCTGCAAGTGTTTATTTAAGTGAATTAAGAGTGTCTCTCCTACACAGATAAACCTTACAAGGTTTCCGTATTAAGATTATTGTAATGTACTAAGCTGTGTTTTGTAAAATGAAAATATATATATTATATATAATCAGGTATTATAAAACATTATTACGTACGTAAGTCTAAGGTTTACTATGAGTACCTATACATACATTATGAGCGATCCAAATTTGTCAGTATCTATGGAAATATTCGTAACTATAAGAGATAGGGAAATTAGATTTAAAAACCGTCTCGGTGATTTTGAAGTCAAGTAAATCAAAATCATTATATTTTTTATCGAATTTTAATCTTTTACGATACTTAAATTTATATTGGTTACAGTAGATATGTACTTTAATAAATTGCCTATAAAAATGTTACGGTTAGATCATTATATACATAGCATTACGAGTATAACTGTCATCTAATAGTGCGCCAATGAATTGTTTTGCTCGCGATTACAATAAAACTTGTTAAACTTGTTAAAATATAAACTTGTTACGGCTCAATTCGATAGAGTTTGTCGATTGTTCACGGGCATATATCAAGTCCTGTACAAAAAGTTGTCAAAAAGTTACTCCAATCGAAGAAAGACTATTAAAAAATGGTTAGAGCTAAAAACAGTATTCGGCGTTGTAACCGGCCAATATCCGACAAAGTTAACTTATTGAAGCTTATTGAAGCTGGTCACTAACTTAATTTTGTCGGTTCAGTTTTGCTTTGAGAGAGTTCAGTGTAGATTCAAGGTATTGATCTTGAATCTACACTGAACTCTCAAAGCAAAACAGACCATATGTACAGAGTTGCACTAAAATCAACCATTCCAACCAAGCGTTACGCACGTGTACGTAACGTCAAAGTAACCACTGATCAAATGTAGATCTGTCAAAGTAAACTACTGAATCTTGTGTTGTCCATGAAGCTGTAGATATAAGGTGTTGTCTGTGCAATCAAGGTGCAATCCGTCCAATCCAAAGAACGATATAACGTTAAGGTAGATACAACATAACCTTAGATTATGGGCGTGTATATAATCTAAGATCGCAACCTTCTATCGTTAATACGTAGTACGAAGCGTTATGCATACAGAATACATAACGACCGACCGTAGGAAATAATTTAAAGTTTTTCGTCCGGATTTAAGTCATACGCATAATTAATTTCAACTAAAATATACTAACACACAATGTCAAATTATGTAAATGGATAATGTAAAAGACAGGTAGTGTTTGTAATTTTGCAATTCTCTAACTAAAACGAATTCTGAAATTTGAAAAAGGTGTTAAAAAAAATCCTACTCGTGGAAATATTTTTCAAATTGTAATTTGTTTGTTTGCAACAAATTAAAAAAATATATATTTTACGGGTAAGCACAGTGCCTTGATTGAGATCAAGGCACTGTGCTTTATATAACTTTACATCAGGTGAGTCTAATGTAAAGTGATGTTAAGGCCAATGATGGAAGCGCACTTCACCCGGGAACCTCCACTTGTGAGGTATAATATCTTATCTCTAGCTGCCGGAACACAGCAATGCTACAAACATTGATGTTATGGCGATATATTTAGATAAGATGGTGGTAGCTAGCCAGGCGGGCTAACATGCCCTACCACTAACCAAACCGAGTACACAAACATGTACCCCCCGCTGCGAATCGAACCCGGGACTTCTGGGTCTAAACCGGTGGTCTTAGCCACTAGACCACAAAGGCGGTTAAAATTGCGCGTTAAAATTGCGCGGTTAAAATTGGCGCGTAAAATTAAAAACGAGTAAAATTGCTTAAAAACAAAAATCGAAAACTAAAGATAATAATCGGATTCTGGAACTCCTTTGAGAGCGATTGAGTCCAAAAGGATACAATTGCCTTGTGGAATTGGGATTGTGCAGAATTGCGAATAGGAAGAATCGCTACTGTACATAAATAATGACTGTGCACAGTAGCGAATGTGGTGAATTACTATTGTGTGAAATTCAGATTGTGCAGAATTGCGAATCGGAAGAATCGCTACTGTACATAAATAATGACTGTGCGAATGTGGTGAAATACTATTGTGTGGAATTCGGATTGTGCAGAATTGCGAATAGGAAGAATCGCTACTGTACACAAATAATGACTGTGCACAGTAGCGAATGTGGTGAATTACTATTGTGTGGAATTCAGATTGTGCAGAATTGCGAATAGGAAGAATCGATATTGGCTTGAATATCGAATAATTCATTTGTTCGTGTCGTCTTCGGGGCACTAGTGACGTATCTACCTTTTTGAATCCAAGTGTTTGTAGTGACAAAGTTGTGCATTATTACAAAGTGGGTCAGCATTTAATTACCGGCGCGCAGTTACGACTACGGCTCGAAAGTTGGTTTTACGACAACACCTTATTTAAATGCCTGCGCATTTCCTCTACGGTTTTTATATCCAAGTATTATCTATGGCTACGAGATATCTTGCAGCAATAAATAAGCTGGGGTGCGATTCTTTAATCTCACCGGTCGGTAAACTTGATATTAAAAATGTTAAACGATCATAATATGTATTTTTTTATTTTTTTTATTATAGTACTGATAGGATTTTAACAGGTTACTGTTTGAGTGTTCAATCCTATGGAGATAATTGTTAAGATACTATAGGAAATTATTGTTACAACTGGTCAAAAAATTGCAACCTTTGTCAAAATTCTTGTCACAATCCATTCCTTTTTAAACGTCCTAGAGGTACTTACTATAATTCCACTAGATCTAGCACCCGTCAAATCAAAATTACTCGGTTCTTTCAAATACTATTTCGTTTTATCAAAATGAGGTTATTATAACTAATAAACGGAGATTAACGCAAGTCGCAAACTACGTACTTAGTGTATACTCAAAGATATCATAGCCATACCTTTTTACCTGAGACGTTTCGACCGGTTGCACCGGCCGTGGTCTAACTGAATAGTGTTTATTTATAGTGTAATTATAGAGTACTATCTCTAAGAACATGAAGCGTCAGGGTGAGTCTTGCCGGCCCTGTGACCTTATTCTAAAGTGCCCTTTTACTTTGACATTTGCCAACAGTGACGCCGCCCCTCATAGACTTACCCTGCTCCTAAACCTTTACAAGTTAACGTCTCTTTAATCACTAACCTATAGCAATTACAAGAGGAGTGCAAGTTTTATTGACCATTAAATCACGTTAACGAAAACAACTACTTTTATAGTATTGAAGCAAATGAGCTACGTTTGGTCTACGCTCTTATATGGCTGCAAACGTAAGTCTAATTGAAAGAAATATGTGATTGGTTGCAAGCGTTTGAGGTGTGGAAAATATGCTACATGTGACCGCACGAAGTTTTGTGTACAGATCTTCAAACATGTTGGCACTACATCATGATCGACTTATGAATAAAACTAGCACTCGGCACTCCGCACCCTAACTTAACTAAGTAAATAAAAGTACTCTAGAAGACTAAGCCATTAATTGCCTTAGACACTTCCCTTAAGAGCGTTTACGCACACTAGCTCCGCCAATGAAAAAAAACATATCTAGTAATTAGAGATAGAAAATCAAATTATGCTCAACAAACTATTTGAATGAAGTAATTTAGCATTTTTACGTCACCTAATGAACACCTATTGGCGGCGCTAGTGTGCGGCGTAAACGCTCTTAATTATAAACTAAATTAATGCTTAGCGAAAGTATTCCTAGAAAATACGCAATGTGAAAATTAAAGAGTATTTCCGTATTCTCGGGGTGGATCACAGCCGTGATCTAAGGCCGAAATCGGATAAAGTGCTAAATCCTCCCTTTTCTCGGTCAGAGTATTAATAAGGGGTTCTTTTACGGTCGAAGCTACTTTCCTTTGGAACCACCTACCTTATGATTCACGACTGTTAACGCATATTTTTGTTTAGAAAAGTAAAGTATTTTTATTTATTTAAGTAAGCTAAAGTGCTTTTCGTTATTCTGTGGTTGAGCTTTTTAGGGTTTCGTAGTAAACAAGAAACCCTAGTTTCGCCATGTCTGTCTGTCTGTCCGACCCCAGCCTAGCTCATAGACTCTAGTACTAGAAAGCTGTAATTTGACATGGATATACATATTAATCACGCCGACAAAGTGGTGAAGTAAAACTTTGAAAAATATATTTTTTTAGGCTACCTCCCCTACACGTGAAGTGGGGATGTCATTTTTTTTTCTTGTCTACATCAAAAATATTAATCTTGAAAGTGCAAAATTTGTTGAGTCAATTGTCCCCCCTCTTTGCCAGACAAATGGTTGTATTTTTGGATACGTGAGAAAATTCACGGTAGTTGTATATATGACGAAGTAAAAAGGAAAACTATCACAGCTAAGTACGATTTACAAGTTTACAAGTAACAGTCGACCAACTTATAAAATGTACTTGGCGCAGTACAAATTCCTTGGGAACTAGTTAAATAACGTTGTTGTCAGGTGTGTGAAACCATATAGAAGACAACCACAACATGTTAAAAAAAAAATAAAAAATCTAAGTTATCAAATTAACATCAGGTAGAAGTTTCAATTCCCACAATGTTATACAGTACCACTACAGTACTCTAATAAAAGTCAAAAATTGTTTAACAAAGTCCAACCATAGTAAATAATAATACTAAAAATAAGATAAGTATGCAAGAGCAGACCAGCCACCACAGGCGGCACCCGTTCACGTGTCAAATTCTATAGAAAGTATGACATAATGAATCAGCCATCGCTTCGCTCAACCATATTTTAGGGAACGTAATGTAACGTTTGTCCTGCCTAGCTACCACCAATCTAATCTGAATATGTCGCCATAACATCAATGTTTGTAGCATTGTTGTGTTTCGGCAGCTAGAGATAAGATAGTCAGTGCCTCAGTAGTTGAGGATTCCGGGTGAAGTTCGCTCCACCTTATCATCACCTAACATCAACCCTGCTATACACTGCTTTAAAGTTTAAACTGACACCCCCTACCAACCTTCCGGTTACAAAGTAGGTGTCAGACATCCTTACGCAAGCGCAAGGGACAATCTACGTCAGGTCATAACGCCAGATCAGAACACGCCGGTACGCATCCTTCATCCAGTACTTTTAAGACTAGTGTCTCAAGCTAGTCGCCCCGTGGACACGTATAGTCCACTACCTATTATCCAGATAGGTCACCGGAGCTGTAAGCTCGCTCACTTCTCGTTGCACTAAGAGCACAACTCGCAGTAATCATCACCTAACATCAGATGAGGTGAAGGTTAAGTACTTATCCGTAAAATATTAAAAACAAAAACATTCCATTAAGCCATATTTACTGGATGAGAGTAGCCGCGGATCGTGTTCGGTGGCGTGCACTTGGAGAGGCCTATGTCCAGCAGTGGACTAGTATAGGCTGATGATGATGATGATGATGATGAAGTCATATTTACTAAGCATTGCATGCATAAGCATGATTCAGTTTTAACATTTAAATCGACGAAACCAGTCTCTTCTACTAGTTCGGCCGTCTCTATACTGACCCATTACGGTAACTCAACCCTCAAATAGCAGATTAATGTTTGTGTCATTGTAATTATCTGATACTAGCGGCGTCCCGGCTTCGCACGGGTGGACATTTTTTTTTAATATAGCCTTTGTTTTTTTTTCAAGTGCTAATTGCTGCACTGAAGCTGAATTAAATACTTATAAAATACAGTTAAAAAAATTAAACGCCTACCAGACCCAGCCAGGAATCGAATCTGGGTCTTCCGCAATCCGGGCTGCTGCACTTTTTTTTCACTGTATTTTATAAGTATTTAATTCAGCTTCAGTGCAGCAATTAGCACTTAAAAAACTAAACAAAAGTAAAATTTACTGCGTTGCGTGCGTTGTGCTATCAAATTTTTGGTATTTCATCTGTAAAGATAAATCTACATGGCCATCGGTTGCAATGACCGTTGGATAGATGGCACTTTGCTGCTAAAAAAGCATTCAAAAAATTAAAAAGCAGTGACAAAATTCAGCGCTTACGTCAACCTTCCCGGTAGCATAGCGGTCAGTGCAGCCGCCCCGATTGCGGAAGACCCAGGTTCGATTCCTGGCTGGGTCGGGTAGGCATTTAATTTTTTCACTGTATTTCATAAGTATTTAATAGCCTATGTTACTCAGCGCTAATGGAGCATACTAATGATGAAAGAGTTTTTTTAAATCAGTACAGTAGTTTTTGAGTTTATTCGTGACAAACATACATACAAAAACACAAAACTTTCCTCTTTATAATATTAGTATAGATATCGCCTCTTGTATGTTTTTATTGAATCACTGGGGATGCGCGGAGAACGGTTACTAATTTCATTAGTACGTAGAATTATTTTTTTCCGACGCAACGTGGAGCTGTGGTGTAATACAACTACCCTCAGCTTAGTTGTATTACACCACAGCTCCACGTTGCGTCGGAAAAAAATAATGACTAGTGCGACTTTTAATTGCCTTTCGATCAGATTAACGAAAATGTGACTATGTATGTCAGGCAAAATTTAAACTCTCCTCTCACTCTCTCACTCACTCACTCTCTCACTCACTCACTCTCTCACTCTCTCTCGGTCTCTCAGGAGGCTGAATGCTACTATAAATAACCAATGCTCGTTTTCGTTAACGTGATAAAATGGCCAATAAAAGATGCACTAGGCACCCTGGAGGCGCTGCGTCAATAAGAATAGCAAAATAAAAACACCATAAAACATTGCTCTAAAAATGAAAATTATTAACTACATCTACGTCCATAGAATAATTGGTCATATACTTTAAATTCCGTAGACGTTGTAGTTTGTTTAAAGAATTTTGATCGTGTGGTCAATCTAGCAGTTTTTTGGGGTCAAGACTACTAATAGCTAATCCGGCCATGTTTTTTTCCTTTTTTTTTGTTTTTTTTTTTATTATTTTTTATAGCCTATGTCACTTCCACAGTCAAAACAAATCTAACGACGCACCTCATATGTTAAAATCCACCATGCCGTTTGGGCTGTAGGGCGTGTCAAAGAAACAGACATACATACATACATACATACACTCGAAAAACATAACCCTCCTTCGACGCAGTCGGGTAAAAAGGCAAGGCACCTCCTACACTAAGATCCCAAAACTCAACTTCTAACTGAAATTTTCTATGGAGGATGGCTTTATAAATTCTTTGAATCGGCTTTATAAATCTCGTGAAAAGTACTGCTTATAAATTTCAACCTCACGGTCTTGGTTTGTTTGTATATGTTGTTGTAGGTATAACGGTATATCAGTTTGTCTAAAATGCATCTTTTAAGAATAGTTGTATTGTTAATTCTAATCGTATTATGAGTAATGAAATGGTTAATTTAATGTTTTATTTAATGTGATTTTGGAATAACTTAAGTCATTTAAAATAAATATAATATAAAATAAATGTATTAAGTAATTTAAAATAAATTTTAAATATTGTAGTGCCCTAACAGGGTTCATGTCATGCCTATAATGTAGGTAATTATAAGTTAATATCAGTACACCTGACGTGAGACAATAAAATTATGAATTATGAATCTTAGAAACAAAATGAAAGCCAGTATGACTGTAAACAACGCTAATGTATTTATTAATTTATTGGTAAAGTTGTAATATTGCGACCCAGTCTTTCACTCCGTCTTTCGAGACTATCAGTGTTCAGTAACCACCTTTTTTTTTTTTGTATTTTATGTTACAGCTTTATTGCGTAGTAAAAAGAGAAGTTAGTAACTAAACTTTTATCTCGTACTGTAAATAAAAAGCGGGGAAAGAAACAGCCACCTGCGAGTTCCTTGCGAAGCTTTCTTGGTACAATGTGTCCATCGGATAGTTTTAATTTTTAATTTTTGATTTTAAAAAATCCGATAAATCATGAAGTGGCAGTGTCAGTCCCATTGTATGTATACATATATATGATCGTATGTAACAGCTCAGTCAAAAGATTTTTTATTACTATGATAAATAGACTAACAGCCGTTTGTCAACTGCTTGTAGCCGCTTGTCAACTAAGTATAAGCTAGTAAAGGTATTATGATATGCTGATACTTAAATAAATGTCCAGCGTCTTTCATTGCAGTTCGATCCTTTCTTTTTGGACTAGAAAAATTCTTACCCGAACCCGAAAACTGAGGTGTACGAGGGATCAACCTGATGCTATGGTCGACCCACCAAAAACATAGGGCACCCACCCGCCTATCGCTTGAATGGGTCCCAACAACTCTAGGAGTCGTTCACGACCTACCACGGTGGTCACTTTGGACACGTCGCTTACTAAGGCGCCTCAACCCTCCGGGTGCGGGGGGAAAGATCGTACCTAGCCTGGCCTGGCTGACAATAAATAGGAAGCATCTAAGTACTAAACACTAGTTGTCATTACAAAGGGGAATCGAATAACAAAATGTTTAAATTTGAAACAGCTGTACTCGTTGAGGTAGCGAGCGCGCTTTAAGCTTGATGACAACTAGTAATGCAATCAAATAATTATTACGTAAGGGTGCGCCGCGCCGTCCGTAATAAGTAACAAGTGTCATATAGATATTTTTTGATGCCTTATAGGACAGCTCTTGACCTCGATCTCGCCTGATGGTGAGCGTAGATGAGGTCTACGGTGGGGCGAGCTGACCCAGAAGATACCTATTAACTCTCGCCTTGAAGGCATTCAGGTTATAAGTTCTTGGAAACACAGACGATGACAGAGAATTCCACTCCTTGCCAGTGCGCAGTAAAAATGATGACATGAAGCGCTTAGTGCGACATAGTGGAACTTCTACTAGGTTGGGATGATATCCCGCAGTACGTTTGGAGGTTCGGTGGTAAAAGGGCGATGGTGGTATGAGATTGAAAAGCTTTCCGTAGTAAAGTCGGTAAAGGACACACAGGCAGGCGACACGACTCCTTACAGCTCTGCATTCCACCGAGTCGAGTGCGGCCAACTGGTATTTGGCAGATCCGTCCCAAAGGTGACTGCAGTATAAAATAAAATAAATAAATTTTCCTACGCTCACACCAATTCGTTAAATGGTTACTAGACAAAAGATAAACATACTTAAAATACTTATATAAAAACTTATTATACATGCAGTATTCCAGTGCAGTTTTCTATGCACGATCAGACTTGAGCCTTGTACAGGCTAAGGATCTTCTCTGGTATGAAATACTGCCGCACCTTGTTCAGGATGTCCAACTTTTTTGCTGCAGTCTGAGCTTTGGACTCGATGGTTAAGCCGAAGTTGACAGTTGCAGTCAACTCCATGCCTAACAGCTCAAGGGTGCCTTGATTGGGACGGACGTACCTCGGAAAGTAAGAGTCAGATTTTGAAATTTCTTCGTCGTGAGGCGGATGATTTGTAGTTTATAGACATTGGTGATTGTTTAGACAAAATCAGAGGTATAATAATTTAGATGATACAGACTATAAGATATCAACTAAACGCCGCCACTCGTTTTCTTTTATGTTTGCCCAACTTTAAATAATATTGTAGAAAAAAATTATAGTGTGTTATGAATTTATGGATCGGACTAATTGTAAACACGTTCCCTTTGATACTAAAAACATATTTTGTTTATGTAATACGATAGTATTTTCAATTATATGGACTTAACCGTAACTGCACTTTTGACTTTTTTTGGTCGGCGCACCCATAACACAATAACAGAAAAATATGAATGATTTTATCGCATCATATCATCATTGGGTCTGTAAGTAGAGGACCTCGGCTCTGCTGCGGCTCCATGCTTCGAAGGCACGTTAAGCCATTGATCCCTGTTGTTATCGTAAGATGGCAGCCATTCATGTATGTACTATTATATTATATTAGTTATTATAATTAATAATAATAAATGCGGTGGTGCTTGATACAGCGCACATTGTTCGCCTATTTCTCTTCCTCGTGCCCTGACCCCGGCCGCCTGTGCTATTGCTGGTCTAGAGGTTTTTTTACCGATAATAAAATAAAAATAATAATATCAATCTTTATATTAATACGTGAAGCAAAAACTTTGTACCCTTTTTTACGAAAATTGCGCGGATGGAGGAGTATGAAATTTCACACACTTATAGTTTATATAAAGAAGAAGTACAGAATGTTATTCTTTTTTAATAAAAAAAACATTAAATAAATAAAACAAACATTACTCTTTTCAAAAATTTCAAAAATGGAAGAGGAGCGGCCGAAATCTGTCAATGCCAATCCAAACTCACATTCCTCAGAATAATAACTAAAGCTACTGACATTCTTTTTTAATTTTTCATTGCTTAGAATACAATGCGTGCAGCCTTAATAAAATTACGTCGGTTGAATTTCGACCACTAGGCAACCACTAGTTGTAATAATTATTCCTGGAAGGCCTGAACTTAGTTGTAGCACGTTTATAAGCTGATGATAAAATAAGACAATTTTTTTTTTTGTAAAAAGAAGATGGTGGTATCATATCAGTCGTGTTAGAAAGCTAAAAGCTAACGTCTGTGTAAGTAAAGTATGGATACAAGCTTGGTACCTACACGTCGGAAATCTAACGAAGTATTGGGCATTAAACTATGATTTCTTACATTTAACCCAAGCATCTCAGCTGGCTAGCGACGTTTCATAATTAAACAGATAACAGTCTCGAGTTCCACTGGTTGCTTTACATGTTAGGAGCTGAAACTGTATTAGCTAGACTAGAATATCCACTGGACTGAGGTTCGTCAGAGAGATCTAATTGCAAATGAAATAATTCAATACCGTTCTCGAGTGTCTAGTCCTGGTTTTCATTGATTGAACATACGAGTACCAGTACGTAGTTTACGTGTCAACGTTTCAATGTTGGACCTTCCCACTTGTTCATTTGGCCTATGACCCATGTTATGAAAATAACATGTAAGTCATAAGTAATAACAAGTACCAAAGGCGTAATCAGCGAAAGCTACGGCTTTAAGTTTTGCACTGAGGAGCTTAAAACTACTAAATAATAAAAAAATGTTTATTCAGTAACAGAGGGATTACAAAACTATTACAATGGCAAAGATCTCCAGTTAAGAATAACTTTACCTGTTTTAGGGTCGGAATGTACTTACAATACTACCATAGTGTCTCGGTGAAATAGATCATTCGTGTAGCCAGCCACCGTCATTCAGTAGCTGGTCTACAAGCGATAACAAAAAGTTTGGTGCCCAACTCTGCGCAATAGAGCTAGGTGATCAATCATGCCGTAAAATCTGGCATGAGTCAAATTCAATTTAGTTCGACTTCCCAAACTGCACCTATCAGTTCTATCCGCGCCGACCAACCCTACATTTGGCGCTCCCCCTTCGGCAAACAACAACGCTTTGTCGCGCTCTACTATACAGACTGTTCTAAAATGGCGACATAAAACAACGGAACAATACCGTGCAGAACAGGTAAAAAACAGTATTTTTTATAAACAAGTGACAGTCAGGTCGGCCGGGCCGGCCTTACCTACTTACAATGTGTTTTCGAACTCGTGTACGAAACGTATCTCGTACGTGTCCGTACGAGCCAAATTCGTACGAAAACGCATCCAAAGTTTTTGTGCGGCTTAAAGTAAATCGGGGATCAAAAAACATTATAATTGTAGAAAGCATAGAAACATTTTCTTTAAGGCTACATTTCACTCCTGGGAAACTTTCTTATTCATTTACTGGGATTTCACGATGCTTATATGAGACAATGCTGGTTACGTAGCATTTATTCTAGTTTCGTGGAAAGAAAAAATATTCTTTGTACGTAACTGGTTTCATAGCAAGAAGAATTAATCCTGGTATGACACTGGTTAGAGACGTAGCCCTGGTTTATTAGGCGGCCGAAGGGGTTTTCACCTTTGAGTGTTTTTTTTTAATTTTTGGTGTCATCTAAACACATTCAATGTGTTACTGTCATGCGGTAGGCAGCCTAAATTAAGCGTATTTGAACATGATCTTTACTTATATACTTATCTTGACTTAATGGGGCAATTTAACAATAATATAACTTTTTAAACTATCATGGCCACTGACATTAGAATAACTGTTGTTAACGGGATTATCACCATGTTTTTTGTTGTGTGTGATTATCCAATATTTCGGCACAGTTGCATGCGCCATGATCACGGATGTACTGAAGTTATTGCGGGTGGGTGATTATGAGCAGACAAAACGATCTACCATCTTCCTTAGTGGTCATGCCGCATGCAACTGTACCGAAATATCGGATACGCACACACAAAAAAAAACACGGTAATAATCCGGATAATAGCAGCTATTCTTTTTAACAATAACTTCCTTCATCATCACCCTCAGCCTATATTCGTCCAAAGCTGGACATACACCTCCATAATTACAATAAGAAGTAGATATATTCTATTCTATTGTAACTTTATTAGGAGTAAAATTGATATTGTCACAGATTGATGAAAAACATATTCACGTTTACTATTACCGGCAAATATCATTTTTTCAACCGCCTGTATGTCCATTTAGCAAATATTCGGCGCCACGGCCTCGCGGCTCGCTCACGGCCGAAATGGCTCGCGGAACTGTGCGAAGGTGCAAATTGAACATCTTTCTTTGATTAAAAAGTGTTAAGTTGACAGTTTGAAACTTGTATTAGCCCACTATTACTATTGACTATTGATTGTCTATTGACTACCGTAACTTGCACTATAGGTATTGCAGTTGCACTTACCTATATTAGGTATATCTATCAATCCTTATCACCAGCATAAAGCTGAGCGATATTGTTCCACTGCTGGACTCTTCTATAAAAGTCCTTGCTAGCGTTTTTTAGAAAAGTCCCAATTCTGATCTCAGGCTATCGCACATAAACAATATACCTACCGCATGGAGAGTTCCATATCGCACCACGCTACTCTGATGCGGGTTGGTTTCAACAACTGCCAATTTAAAAAATGGCTCAATATCTGAGATCTTTTATTATTTGTTATATAAAATGGACATTACATAAGTATTATGAGTTTTTGCTACTCATAATCACAATTTACAATTAACAAAAAAACGCAACATGATCTCACAAACCATTGGACCACCATGCTCCTCGATCGTATATCTATCATCAATCAGTACTAAATGTAATATATACTTAGGTTTTTTCTTTTAAAAATATTTGGTACTTCACTTAAACAACAAATAATATTGAATTAACAATTTTATTGATACAACTATGTTTACCGAACCCCGTTTAAAATAGTTCCTTGTTAAAAACCAAATAGGAGTATAATGGATGTTATGAATTCATACTTGCCCCACTATTGCATCCTTAACTCATTTAACCGTTCACTTTGCACAAGAATTTTCCTTGGCCTATTACAGCGTAGCGGGCTTGTGGGATAATTAATGTTTCCTCGAGTTATTATAGTGATCGAACATTTCCCGGAGGTTTGTTAGGGGTCAGTAACACGCGAGCGCTTCCCTGATTCTCCTGGGTGTTTGTGTCGAATGACGAAAATTAAATATAGGGTTTGGCGTAGTTGGTCTCAACATTTTAAGACGACGCATTGGTAATTTACGTGGCGGGGATCTTGATTTTTCTCAACAATTACAAAACATATGAAAATGATATTTGATGACATGATTTTTCATTTAATTGACTTCATTTTGTTAGTTGCAGAAACGCGATTTTTCAACTTTTATAACAGAGAAAAAAATATCAAAGTAACCTCTTTTAAAACATAGATTCACATTTTACAGGCTAACCAGACCGATTTAAGCATCAAAATTTTCTTAGTAGATTAGTCTTAACACACACTTTAAAATGGTAGTTAATTTTTTTTAATAATTTGTAGTTTTAATTTGAAGGAAAAAAAAACAGTTTTTCTTATGGTACGGGGCGCAAACGCTCGTATCAAAACGTATGAGATTTATTGTTTAGCGATGCGTCGCCTTAATATGATTAATCATGAAGAGCATGAGCCTTCCCTATTAGATGAATAGGAAGAACGGGCCATAAACTCACCACGCGGGCCCAACGGATTGGTTCTTAACGACTGCTAATGCAGCCGGGAGCAACAACTTTACGTGCCTTCCGAAGCACGGAGGAGCTCGAGATGATACATTTTTGGTCACCCATCCGATGACCGGCCTTTGCCAAAGTTGCTTAACCTTAACAATCGTAGCTCCTCAATAATTAGATTGTCCCTTGAACTGAGTTTTTACGCTTATTACATTGTATTCAAAAATCTAACGTTATCGTTATTACCATCACCTGCTAACAAATCCTATTGTTTGACTCGAGACCCTTTATTCTGAATTTACTTGTGATATATTTGTTATTACCGTCTGGTAAAGAAATATATAGGTACAGACAGCAATAACATTTTGAAATTAAAAGCGTACTCTAAATTAATGTAAAAAGTATTTAATTTAATGATATATATACAAACAGCTCAGTAAACATATGAGTAGTAACAGATAACTAGATTATCAGGACCTAACCTCTATCTCGATTTCCCTAATGTTTTAACCGACTTTTAAAAAAGAAGGTCGTAAAATTTAAGTCTGCTTTAGATTGTAATTTTTCTTACAGATTATACAAATGAAACTTTAATATAGCAATGGAACTAAAATCAATAACTATAAAAGATGTACACCAACTGTGGACTCATGGGAACGGTCACAATGTTAGCAACATCACCTCTTCGTATTGTCAGGTTTATACTCTGGCAGAGGTAGTATTCCTTCTTGCCACCAGAGCCGTCTATAAGGCGAGCACTAAACTCTTTAACGAGCTGCCTTGCCTCTGGCTTCAATTTATTTACTGCAAACGAACAAATAAATAGGTATACCTTAAGATAAGTTAAACTTTTAGGTTCTTAGAGCATTGTTGGTTTAATGCTTTAAGATTAGGTTAGGTTATATAGACCCTTCACATATTTATCTTTGTAAATAGAAAAAAAACGCTGTTATTACGAATAGCTTTGTTTTGACTTGTCAATGTCTATTGAGAAAATGGCTATTTTACTGACTGCGTAAATACTTACAAAAAGATTAGGTGAAGTCACTAAAATAGCCATTTTTTTCGTTAGGCATTGACAAGTCAAAACAAAGCCATTCGTAAATATATTTCTATTTTAGAAAGATAAATATGTCGAAGGGTCCTCGATCAAGCAGACGAGATAAAAAGGCAATGAAAAATCCTTTCAAAGGGATAATATTTATCATTTGATTGTTTTTTCAGCAACAAATATTTTACATTTGCATAAGAAATGATCTGATTTCCTATCTTTTTCGTTTACGTTATTGTTCTGACAAGCTTATTTGTTTCAAACCTGTATATTTTATTTGTTAAAAGTTAAAAAAAAAAAAATATTCCGATAATCAATATGTTTTTATACTTTGATGTATGAAAAGTGGAATATAAGACAGACAAAAACGGACTTATCCCAAATGGTCCTGAATTGTAAAAAACAATAATATATATCGTTTTATGTATATTGAATGGTCAGACAGGTGTAATCTTTGTGTGATTTAGAACATATAGGTAATATTTTATTTACAACAACAATAAAAACAAGATAATAATAAAACTACTTAAAATTAAACTTACAAAAAACTATAAACTATACTAACTATAAATAAAAAATTTGGCCCAAATCATCCCCATCAAGCAGAGTTCCCAGTAAGCTAGCATCATTGCCACGTTGGATAGCTATGCTTATACGCTGGCCCAAGTAGCTGCTAGCTCTGGGGTCCCGGGTGGTTTCTACTAATTAGACAGAGTTATTTCTTTTTACAGTCAGACAGGTGTGTCTGGGTGTAAGTGATGATCACCGCTTATATACATCTGCGCAACAGCAGGCGATGCTGCAGTTGGGTTATGGTGGAAGTCTCCAGACACCTCAAAACTGTGAGTAATTGGTTGCTGCTTCCCCCAGAGTTTAGTGGGTTCTCCCTCTGCCTATGGGGTCACACCCTGGATTTTACTCCACTTGCCAGGTGAGGAAAGGCGTAAGAGGGCTCCAGAAGACTTGTAAGGAATACGCATTCTCAGGCTAATAAGAAAAGTGAACCTACATACAACTGCATCTTTTTCGTATGAGGATGATAATAAGGTTAGTAAGTTCCGCAATCTCCTCTATGTCCAAAAAACCTTACTTGTAATCTTTTCGTTGGTCCGTAAAGCTAAAGAAATAATAGACAATCTTGGAGCTGCAGCTATGCCAATAGGTTGCCAGGTCAACGGTTTATACCATAAGTGTGAGGCAATACTGTATCGAACTTTAAACAGCGCGATAACACAGAAGCGGTTAAGTGTGTGCTGGCAGAGTGCCAGGCAAGGCCCAAGTCGGTCACCGTGCCAGCTGCAATAGGCTTCTTATTAGAGCTTACAGCGGCATGCAACATGCTTGATAGGTATATTCTATTAATATATAAACCTCTTTGATGACCAGGACTTTAGTGGCTGGTGGCGCGGCGGTGGCGGGCTACCATATGCCACGTATTACCAAAAGGCAGCAACGGCGGCAGAGGTGGTCGGTCCACTTACTTTTATCCAAAATGGCTACTCAATGCCTCAAAAGCAGTTCGTATTTTGTGCACGAAGTTTTGAATTCAAAGGTAATAAATAGTACTCGAATTGAATAGTTGGGGGTTACTTAATTATATTGTTTTTATACCTTTTTAAAATTGTTATACAGGTGAGTCCTCATCTTACTTGCTGTTAAGTAGTGATAAGGCAGAAGGTGGAAGCGACCTTCATCTGGAAACCTTCTACCGAGGGTTATTGTTCTCTAACTGTCGGAACTCATCAATACTACCTACTATTGACATTGTACATAAATCGACATATGGTAGCATCTAGCAAGGCCATAGCCCATCACGCTAGCCTCACTAGTCTCTCTACCCTATCGCTAGCGTGATGTTAACGTAGCGTAGCGTAGCGTAACGAAGGAGCTAGAGATATACACTTTTAAACTTTCACGTTCCTTATTTAAACAAACAATTTAAACGGGGATTAATAATATTGCAAACTAATTAGTAAAAAGGTATCAAGGTATCATACCTTCTTTATACCCGACGTTAGTCAGCCCGTGACCACGGTCGTTGTAACTCGATCGAAACGTCGGAAATAAAGAAGGTAGGTATGATACCTTTTTACAAATTTTTTTTTTAATCTTTATTTTCACTGGTGAGATCTCAGAACAATAATTAAAGCTATAGAAGGATGGCTAAAATAAAAATCGTGCAACTATGTTTAGTTCCGTTCTATCTTATGGCTAGAAAAGGAGGTTGGAGTGCGACAAATGGTTGACACTTAGTTTTTATTTTTTGTATTGTTATGTCAAACGGTCATCAGATAATCGGTGATCAAAAAAAATCTTTGAGTCCTTTATAAAGTCCCTCACTACATTACCTCAAATATGACGTCACAAATCTGGTGACACCTTCGAAATAACGAAAGAAAAGGGACAATCGATCTCTTTCCAATACATCACTTAGGTTCATTAGTTAAAATAGTACGAACTGATGAATGAGTGTTGCTATTTTAGTCCGGTTTCTATAGCTTTAGTTATAATTCTGAGGGTGAGATCAACAAAGAGAAAGGCGCCATAACCTTTTTTAAAGAATAAAAAAAAACGTGGTAACTAGGTACATGTTATATTTGGTTGCCAGCGTAGGTACGATGAGAAATGATGATGTGTCGACGGCCCCCGCTTGAATTACACTTTTTACATAGTAATTCCTTTGCTTGCGAGCGTGGTTCGCGCTGTTAAGGGGTTCGTCTGTATGCGGATGCTTTTGCCGCGTATTCAGGAATGCGACGTACCTAGCCTCTAAAGCGAAAAAGTAATTTTGAAATGCTATTTGCCACAGCTTTGAAATCTTAACGTCGTCGTACCCACAAAGTCGTATGCTTTTGTACATTAAGTAAGTAGTGCTGTAAGTAGTTTTAAATATTAAAGATTAGTGCGTTTTTAATCTGAGAAAAGGTTGCTTTGATGTATTGTAATTTATTCATAATCTTGACTGAGATTATGAAGAGGTGTGATCTACTTCATCTTAAAAGTAACAAATTATGATAATGTTTGAGAAGAGATATAAAAATATGTGATCCCATTTAGTTCAGCAGGCGTTTGTGAGTTGTTGTAAATTAACCTCTAAAAGTATTATATTTGGGTACATCCCTATAATATTATTATAACACTTTGTCCGGCCAAGTGGGCGTAATTATTATTATAAGTAACTACTTAATCGTTTATCTAACATATTTTTGTAACAAATTTTGGGTTACACGCATAACGACTGTTTTCTTTCACGCATATTGACTTACACGCATTTTGACTTACACGCATTTGACTTACACGTATTTTGACTTACACGCATTTTGACTTACACGCATTTTGACTTACACGTATTTTGACTTACACGCATTTTGACTTACACGCATTTTGAATTACACGTATTTTGACTTACACGCATTTTGACTTACACGCATTTTGACTTACACGCATTTTGACTTACACGCATGATGTTTATACTGTATATATTATATTTTTTTAAACTAAATTTAATAGTTTCAGTTAAATAGTTAGTGTAGGACACACACTAGGTGCAGCGACGATCTCCGCAAGGTGACTGGAAGGAGCTGGATGAGAGTAGCCGCGGATCGTGCTCATTGGCTTGCACTTGGAGAGGCGTATGTCCAGCAGTGGACTAGTAGATATAGGCTGATGATGATGAAATAGTTTTGATTAAATAGTTACACTTAGATATAGTTAAACCATCAATGCAATAATTTTTTGTAGTATTATGTACCTACTTGGAGATGCAATTAAATCCAACGAAAAGTGCTCATTAATATAAAATATCTACTGGGTTGTTCGTACATGTGATAGTCATAACCATTTATCGTTTTATTCTCCCATATAATAGGCTAACTTCAAGTTGAAAATTACGCTTCTTTTTAATATAAAAAAACGAAATACAGATAACAAGCTCAGTAAAAAGAACATATAAAAACTTCTGGTAGACACTTTGCGAACTTTCGACTACCAACTCATTTGATTTGGTGATCCATTAACTTTATTTGAGCTAAAATAATGATGTACTTTTTAGCACAAAACAGTAAGGTTAGTAATATGATCATATTATACAGGGAATTCAAAATTATATATTCAGTTAATGTGTAGGTAGGTATACTACGAGTACGCCACAATATCTACACGTAAGTTAAGTTAAAAAAACCTATATCATCACAAAAAATAAACATTAGAAAACGAAAAGCTGTTTATTATTTTGATCTTTTATTAAGTTTGAGATTTCGTGCTTCGGAAGGTGCGTAAAACCGTTGGTCCCGGCTGCATTAGCAGTCGTTATCCACCAATCTGAACTGGGCTTGCTTGGTGGTTTATGTCCCGTTCTCCCTATCCAGCCATAGGGAAGACTCGTGCCCCAACAGTGGGGACATAACATTTTATGTACTACAGCTTATAGCTGATGATGATGATGAGGTTTGAGAACCTCTACCTCATCTACCCATTCCTAATTTAGTTCATCACAGACGCTTAAAACAGAAGAAGGTGTACATTGAAAATCTTAAACACGCTCAAGAGTTTTCAATAACCTTGTTTGGCTGTAAGCTCACTCCAAGACGTAGACATTCTTTGTTGGAAGTAAATCAAACTAAAACAAGATAAAAGTTACCGAACACACACTTCGCCTTCTTTAAAAGCCAGTGTGGAGGAAGAACTAGGAGCTTAGGTGCAACAAAACAAATCTTATTTCCAATGTAGGAACGTGTGCACGTGGATGTGGAAACTACAAAATACACCTATTGTAGCTGTTGTTGGTAGGACAAAGGAAGCACAATGTAAGATTAGGACAGTACTACGTACAAAATGTAACTATTGTTGAAAGTTTTAAGTCTACTTAAACGTCCCTTTCTGATTTTTCTCACTTTCTGACTTATGACGTAAGTCTACTCGTGTTAAAATGATGTAAAGAGCGCACAAGGAAAATGGAAGTTCACAGTATTAAAAGAAAGAAAGCAAACTAAAAAGTATACTTATCTGATTATTAATTTAAGAAACGTACCGAGCTAATGGGTTGTTAGGACGACGACAAGAAAAAATAAAACAAAAGACGGTTGACAGACTGAGAGAATATTAATAAAAAGTATACATTAATTACCTACTTTACTCTGTAAGTCTGTAAAAAGTTGCGTTACACCATGTGCGGATATTTTGGTACCTCTACAGATCAAAAAAGAGTTAACTATAGGGTCTTTAAATAAGTAGGTAGTTATAACATACCTACGCCAGTCTTGAAAATTTACGACTTGGACTATTAAAGAAATCATCATTGTTTTCATTTTAATTAGCAGTATGAACTGCAGCCACTAATTACATTACAGTATACTGTTTTTGCATTTGCACAACTTTTCTGTGCGTTTAGTTGTTAGCGTGAGTTTTTAATCTATGATGCAAATATTTAATAGAAGTTGTTATTAAAAACTGTTTAGTGAATTTAAAATTTAAACTAACATTATCCATGATCCGCATTTGATTTAATGACACCTCTTGAAAAGGGGATTCAGTAACCGTGAATATATTTATTTTACATACATATGTTATTAGAAATTATTATTTAATGTGGCTTTTAATTGTTACGCTAATAGTATGTATGCCAAAAAATATTATGCCTAAACATTTATTTTGAGTTATATTATGGGTATGGATCAATAGGACAAGTAAAAAGGTGCCATGATGAATCATGAAACAAAATTATATGCGTATCTATAGAGAAACGAAAATTCTGTAACGGTACTGATGTAATTCAATTATAGCTTACGACCGTCCACAACTAAACGAATTTGTAAGTCGCCTTTAAATAAACTATTTATTAGGATAAAAAGGGCGATCACATTAAATATATACTTCATGAAGAGAGTTAACAAAGTCAGTGTCCAAATTCACTAAACAAACTCCGGGCGCCCACTACGTCGCAGTTGATCTGCCAAACAAACAAACAAACTTTACCAGACCTCGTTTTTGCACCTAACTTACGTGTATTTGTATCTGTTTTAGTGGAAACATATAATTTGTTACCCTATTCACTCTGTAATAAGGGCGACCTTTCGAAAGGCAGGCAGCTTCAAACGATAGTAATATCTATTATATTAATACGTGAAGCAAGAACTTTTTACCTCTTTTTTACGAAAATTGTGCGGACGGAGGAGTATGAAATTTCGCACACTTATAGTTTATATAGAGAAGGTTGTACAATTGTTTTTTTTAATTATACATAAAAATGCATTAACTCAATAAAACAAACATTACACACACTACCATGTATTTGACACACACGTATACTCTTTTCAAAAATTTCATTATTGGAAGAGGAGCGGCCGAAATCTGTCAATGCCAATCCAAACTCACATTCTATATTTTTTAATTTTTCATTGCTAAGGATACAATCCATGCAGCCTTAATAAAATTACGGTCGAATTTCGACCACTGGGCGACCACTAGTGCAAAATAAACACGCGAGTACAATGTATTTCATTTCAATATTCAAATTGAGCGTGCAAGTTTATAGCTTATCTAAAAAGTGCAGTGACTTCTTGGCGGGAAAGTGAAGAGTCATGTCTGCGGTTTTGTTTTATTTTCTAAAATTTGTGTTATGTCGAATATTAATGTGAAATAATGGTGGATTATTATCCATTAAGTCTCCGTGAGTGTGTATGAGTGTTGGCAAATGAAACAAAACAGTGAAACGGCACTTTTCAAATTCTCTCAAGAAGTCACGAGAGGACTTAGTAAAGCCTCACATCTTTACTGATATACTCGAGGGGTTGAGAGATATATCATTTCTCACTTCTCATTTTTATTATCATTCATCATCATCTTAAATAGAGTTTAATTTTGAGAAATGTATAAATAAATTAAGTTTTCGACTGAAGGACTAGTATCCGTGGTCATGAACAAACTAAAAAAAATATCTAAGAAATGCAGGTTGCAACGTTAATTCTGATGCGAATAATAAGGAAGTTGTCAACAACAAAAAATTAAATCCAGAATATTAAGGCGCTGCGCAAACGTAGACACTTTTTGTTACCGACACAGCACACCATCGAGTTGCTGTATCCGGTAGCGGCGACCGGACACTCTGTTACCGACACGGCACACCATCACAGGAAACCGAGTTGCTGTGCCCGGTGGCGGCGATCGGACACAGTTGCCGGTTGCTGTAACAATTCGTGTTTCATCTCATGAATTAGTTTCACGATGGACGTTGATGAAGAAACATTATCTTTGCTGGTTGTGTTGATTATACGTCGACGTAGGCGCCGTCGCGTCGCCGTAAATATTTACAGACAAATCAACCACGTCAATTCCAACGGTTTCATCAGTTCTGGATACATCCTTTTCTTAGAAATCGAAATCTATTTATAAATATTAGTGAACTTAGAAAATATGAAGCAAAATTTAAACGCCAATTTAGATTATCTATGAAATGTTTTGATGAGTTACTGCTTCTATTACAAGATGATTTAAAAAAACAAAACACGGTGATGAGAGATAGCATTACACCATCAGAGCGAGTTTATATCACCCTACGGTAGTAGTTAATTTTTAATATTTCTAGTATATATTTTAGTTAAAACGGACATAATGTCACATTACGTTATTTAATTCTTGTATTGTTTGATAAATAAAATTCACTTCAACATGTTACAAATGTTAATTTTACTATACATAGATATAAGTTTTTGAATTTAATAATTTAGATAAATTACATTTTTTTTAAATCGATACAAAGAGAAAAATCCCTATAATCCTATAATCCCTAATTTCGGGCTTTCGGCTCGTCCCGCGCCCCGCCCGCGCCACCCGCTCGGTGTGCGTGGCTTGTGTCGCACACAGGATACGGACACCGATTGCATCGTCCGTTTGCGCAGATCAGTACAATTGTAAGGAAGTTTGTTAATGTTGCTTGTGTCTTCAACTGACGACTTTGTGTGTCCAGTTACCTACACCGAACACTTTTGATTAGTGTCAGGTGGAAGTAACTGGACACAAAAAGTATCTACGTCTGCGCAGGGAGGGCTGATTTCATATTCACTGGTAGCTTGTGTCCCACACAAGACACAAAAGTGTCTACGTTTGCGCAGCGGCTAAACGTATAAATGACATCACGTACTGGTTCCTTTAAATATTATTCTAATTTTTATTTGACCTAAGCATGAATTTCTGCCACCTAAAAAGCATTGACAGTTGTTAAAAAGTTGCTATTGACTAACCATTCAACCACAGAGTAGATATATGTAGTGATGTGATTCAACTATCCAATTGGATTTAATAAAATTGTTTGTGTAATAGTACAATAGTTATACTTTAATTACAGAAGAGAGATTATATAAAGAGATTTTATAAAATGTTTATATAATTTTTAACGCAAATATTGTTGCGAACAAATTACAAAAACGCAAATGTTGAAAAAATTTTCACGAGCAGGATTTGAACCCGCACCCGAGGAGATTTTATTTTCTCCTAAACATTATTAAAAGATTATGGGCCGGGCGTAGTACTTCGTATTTTTCGTTGCATAGCCCGAGTTTGTGATCACCGCCCTGCGTTTGGCAAGCGTGGTGATTAAAGCAACACCCAATAAAAACAGCCTTTGCCCAGCCAGATACTTACCTATATAAAACGCTAGCTACTATACAATGGAACATTTAAGAGCGTTTACGCCGCACACTAGCGCCGCCAATGAAAAAAAAAACATATCTAGTAATTAGAGATAGAAAATCGCTAGGCGGCGCTAGTGTGCGGCGTAAACCTCAGAATAATAACTAAAGCTATAGAAACCGGACTAAAATAGCAAAGGTGTCACCAGATTTGTGACGTCATTTGAGGTAATGTAGTGTAGTGACTTTATAAAGGACTCAGTATTTTTTTTGATCACCGATTATCTGATGACCGTTTGACATAACAATACAAAAAATAAAAACTAAGTGTCAACCATTTGTCGCACTCCAACCTCCTTTTCTAGCCATAAGATAGAACGGAACTAAACATAGTTGCACAATTTTTATTTTAGCCATCCTTCTATAGCTTTAGTTATTGTTCTGAGGCGTAAACGATCTTAAGTCTGACAAGTAACGGGCGACCATTGAAAATCAGGCTACCTCAAATATTTTGGAGTTTGTGGATAGGTCAGGAACTCAGGACCACCGACTTAGTTGAGGAGAAGCTTGTCCTTCTAGTTGGTATAAACGGGCTCTATTTTAGCCCGTTGTTGATGACATATTCGTAATTCACATCACATTTATTTACTATTACATGTTGGAAACGAAATTTGGTTAACTCAAACATTGAGTTGACACCCTGTCGAACCTCAATCATTTATGTTGTCAGATAAATATAGTTATTATGAGAATGTATGTTTTACCCGATTTGGATTGATATAAAAAGTCAATGGGGCGAGTGGATAGCTTAACCTGTCGTCTGCTGTGAATACAGACACAATAGAATATTTTAATTATTTAGGGCACTGATCAGTGCTCGCCGCGGACGAGAGGTAATGGCCCCTCTTCACGGGCACTCCATTCCATATCAGTCCAAATTTAATCATATTGGCCCATATTCAAGGGCGCTGCACTCCATCGCTTCATTCCATCACTCCTTATTTAACAAAATACAACTAAAATGTTTTGGTTTTGTTTATATAATTTTTAACGCAAATTTTGTTGCGAGCTAATTACAAAAACACAAACGTTGAAAAAATTTCCACGAGCAGTGTCAGAAGTCAGAAGGGTGCAGGTTCAGGGCAAATCCTGCTCGTGTAAATTTATTCAACATTTTTGTGTTTTTGTAAAATATAACTACTTGGATTTCGTGGCATCGTTCCGAGCGTTGAACTTCCAAACATTCCATAATCTATTATATGGAGTGAATCCATTAATAAAATCCTTCTCTGATTTGGAGTGATGGAGTGGCGCCAATGGAGTGCCCGTGAATTTAGAGCCTTCTTTAGTCACGCCACACAGGCAGGGCAGAAAAAGCAGGGAGGGAAACTTGTTCACAAACAGTTTCCATTTCATGGTTATGTTTTATATTCTGATCAGCCTGTCACTCTGCTGTCGATCTATTACGACCATTCGCTACATCACTAAGAAATAAACATTCGATTCTCATCGGAATAAAGACCAGAGTTGTAAGAAAAAGAAAAAATATTCTAACTAATTAAACTTCAAATAAAAAAGATATTGAATAGTACGCAAAATATGTTTTTTTTTGGCAAATTCATCTACGTTAGATTAATCAGTTTTTTATATCAACGAAATAAATTGCATTTATTTGAACAAAAAAATATACTTATTCTTTTTATTGCAATTTTATCAAAGAAAAGTAATCGTGCTGCGAGCAGTCTAGACTTGTATAAAATATTTATGTTGCAAAATCAGTGTTGACGGCAGAGATATATCAATTTAATAACACTGACAGCCAGTCTAGAAATATTGAGGAGTGAAAACTGAAACAGCAGCGGTGACTTGCGGAAACAACAACTAATGAACAGACTCATACAAATATATACAATACATACATACTCTTCAATACTTATTAAAACTTATCAAAACTGAGACCGCAACTTGGTTTAGAGAAATCATTGTTTTTAATTTTTTATATTTTAATGGTCGTACATAATTTTACGCTAATATTAATTTTAAAGCGACGCATTGCTAAACAATTAATCTAATGCGGAGCGTTTGCGTACTTACCTTAAGAAAAACTGTTTTTTTTTCTTTCCAATTAAAACTACAAATAAGTTTTAAAAAATGAACTAGCTATTGAAGTATTTGTTAAGACTAATCTACTAAGAAAATTTAGATGCTTAAATTGGTCTGGTTTGCCTGTAAAATGCAAATCTATGTTTTAAAAAAGGTTACTTTGATATTTTTTTCTCTGTTATAAAAGTTGACAAATCGTGTTTCTGCAACTAGCAAAATGAAGTCAATTAAATGACAAATCATGTCATCAAATATCACTTTCGTATGTTTTGTAATTGTTGGGAAAAATCAAGATCCCCGCCACGTAAATTTCCAATGCGTCACCTTAATTTGAAAAGCCCGCTCGTGGATCAGTGCGCGTGCTCGTGTGACCCGGTATGTCAGGTTCGAATCCTGCTTGTGGAATAATTTTCAAAACTTTCGCAAGTTAATTTTTATCGATTATGAGTAACCTTTGTCTAAAGAAATACACTAATAATAAAAACTTAATCATCAAAAAGATATTGATAGTAGGTACCTGTAAAAAATAATTTATACACGCATAGCCCTTTTAATAGAATATCTATTTATACTACATGACGTAGACTCAGTTATCTTAGGTCTAGATTACTAAAAGCTGTTAAACGCGAAGTGGCTTAACATTCATGAGTAGAGTAATCCTATGATAACAAAACCGTATGGTTTAAACTAAACAGCTACGCAGAAGACAATCATGCACAGACATAATCCGAAAATTTACGAAAACAAACCAACGCTAGAGGTCTTCCAGCGCTCGCAAACAACCAGTGTGCATACGTGTACATATGGGTACGTTTACGCTCAATTATTGCATTCACACGTCCCACGTCAGTCTAATCTGGGGTTATCCGATCATCGATGGCCGTTTCCGTTGTATGAGTGTGTAGCAAGGTACCTTATATTTAAAATTGTGGAACCCTTTTTATTCTACAACGGGGATGAGTTTGCTTTTCATCTTACATTAGGTAAATGATAATAAGGTTGATCTAGGAATCATACTTCACCCGGAAGCCTTAACTACTGAAGAACTAATTATTATCCCTCGAATCACAACAATGTCACTAATTATCGTTTAGGCGACATATACATAAGATCCTAATTAAATGGTGATAAAAACTCCTCTTTATATAATATATAGGAAGGCGGGCGCTTAGACAAGCAATAAAACTGGGTGCATTACGTACCCCCGACGGGAATCAAACCCCTTGGTATCTATTATAGGTCTTGTCTTATACCTAAGACTAATAAGCTACAACGATTCAACCACAAAGGCAGATTAAATGTTAATGACAGCCATCGATGATTGGAAGTACGATTTAGATCCCACCAGAGATGTCGAGTCAGAGGTAGCTATAAGCTAATACCTATCCACCAATAGGATTACTTCATAATCCTTGCTCCTCTCGATCGTTGTAAAATGAAGTGATCCTTTGGAAGGAAGGATTTCCACCAGAGCTATGCGAGCTAAGCAGTGAGCGAGATATAATCCACCAATAGGATTACTTACTTCATTTTAACCCCGCTCGGATATATTAAGGAGGAGCTCAATGGCGCTGTGGTTAACGCATCCGGTCTGCGAGTGCTGAGGTTAAGCAACTTCCGCAAAGGCCGGTCATCGGATGGGTGAAAAAATATTATCATCTCAAGCTCCTCCGTGCTTCGGAGGGCACGGAAAGCCGTGGTCCCAGCCGCATTAGCAGCTGTTAACACACACCAATCCGCACTGGGCCCGCGTGGTGGTTAATGGCCCGTTTTCCCTATCCATCCATAGGGAACGCTCGTGCCCCAGCAGTGGGGACATAAAAAGGAGCTGATGATGATGAACTCCGCTTGAACGAGGCAAGGAATATGAATCAATTCTATTGATGGATTTTTCTTAGCGCACCACTTAGCACAGCACAGCTCTAGTGGAAACGGCTTTATAAATTAAAAAAAGCTCCTAGCTTTGTTTTCGCTTGCATTTTCGGATGTCATAGTGACTTACTGAGTCCCCGCGGGCGCCGACCGGCGAGTGAGTGCCAGACATGCTGGCCTCGCGCCCCTCGCTTCGACCGCGCCTGAAAGAAACTATGGTCCCGTCTTACGTACACGGTCACACTTAAAAACCGAGTTGCCAAATCGCTTCGGCAACTGTCAACGTTACTGTCCTTGTGCTCAGACCTGCGTGAAACAAAAGAAACACATTAGACAACACATATCAAAAACCAGTATAATATAATCAACACCTTTATATGTACGTTCTAAACTAGCATGGTATGATGTCAGGCCAAGGCATAAAACGATAACCCAAAATATACACTTCCTGCGATTATGAGAAATGTAAATACGTTAGGTGACATTTGTTTTAGTAATAGTGAAGTTTCATCTGTTTTACAATTGCTGTTCTGCGATAAATATAATATATCTTATTTATTATACGTTGGGTTTTATTTGTTAAGATTAAAGAAGTGTAGTAAACTAACTACATATGAAAAAGTCAAATTGAATAAAACAAAAACTAATTATAAAAGTTATTTGAAAGTAGGAATATCCGATCATACCTACGAACACGTATTATGTTCGGTTTGACATTCTGCATGCCTTTCGACAATCAAGACAATATTACAGACAATAGGTACTTATTTAGTCTACGCCATAGTTAATTAGTGGCAATGTAAACAAATCAGTACCTTTGTTGTTAATTAGATCTCAACCAACGAACGTTAAATAATCTGCGGTACCAAACAGTGAATAAGTTGTTGATCAGTTTTATATTACTTACAGAAATTTTAAACACACATAACACACACACACACTGGAAACAATATTTTCTAGATGCGTAGTGTGCTTAGAGCATTAAGAGTGTTTACGCCGCACACTAGCGCCACTAATGAAAAAAAAACATATCTAGTACCTAATTAGAAAATCAAATTCTGCTCAACAAACTATTTGAATGAAGTAATTTAGCATTTTTACGTCACCTAATGAACACCTCAAATGTTATGGTTTAGTTAAATAAGACGTTACGGCCACTTTTAACTATAACACCATATTTAACTAAACCATAACATGTCAGGTGTTCATTAGGTGACGTAAAAATGCTAAATTACTTCATTCAGATGTTTGCTGAGTTTGTTGAGCATAATTTGATTTTCTATCTCTAACTAAATATATTTTTTTTTTCATTGGCGGCGCTAGTGTGCGTCGTAAACGCTCTTAAATGCTCTAAGGTAGTGTGAGTTAAGTATTTTTGAATGTAGACTATAATAAATATATTTCATTTTATATTTAGGTATTTAGTTAAAAAGCTTAAATATATTTTATATATTTAAGTAATATATCTATTGCGCCTGTTGCACTTAACTTAAGCCTATTATTATTTGTTCATCTATTTATTTTTATTTAGCACATAATATAATTATTAAAGCGACCCTTTATGGCATCCACCTGTCTAGAACATCAAGGTGCCAATAGAAAACCAGTGTCAGGTTCCATAAACCTAACATACGCTGAAATGTCCACTTATATTTTTTTTTTTTATTATCCCTACACTCACACCAATTATCTAGCCCAAGGGAAGCTTCGTTATGAAACTCGTTTTATGGATACTAGACAACGGATAAACATACTTAAAATACTTAAATACATTTACTTATTATACATAGAAAACACCCAGACCCGAGACAATTTAGAAAAACAATAATTTCTAAATTAACCCGACCGGGGATCGAACCCGGGACCTCAGAGATCGACACCATGAAAACCGGTGTACAAACCACTCGACCAAGGAGGTCGTCATATTTTGACGCAGCCGTGAGATACTTAAGTGTTTCGTTTTTGTTTTTGTTGACTCCTTTAGATTTCCTCTTGTCTGTTTTAAAAATGAATGTTTTTTCTTTTTCTAAATCGAAATAATTATCTATATATATAAAAATCAATTGCTGTTCATTTATCTCGCTAAAACTCGAGAATGGCTGGACCGATTTGACTTATTTTGATTTTGAAATATTTGTGGAAGTTTAGGGAAAGTTTAAACGGTGAGAAACATAAATATAAGTAACGGAAAATACTAAAAACGACTAATTTTCCAATACAAAAATATTTTTTTGTTTTGTTGTCATGAAAAATTGTCAAAGCGATACGAAATCCGCCGGGTCAGCTAGTTTTGAATAAAATCGAAATAGTTTCGTGTTATTTAAGTGGTACAATGGGTACTCGTATTGCACACGGGGGCTGGTTACTGTACTGCTCTCCCAAGTGTCCTGCTATGATAGGGCATTTACCCAATATTTTTGACGCTGTAAGGGAGAAAAGAGCTGGACACTTGTTGAGTTTCTTGCCAGTTCTTCTCAGTACAAGATCTCCCGCCCAGAGTAGACTTACGAACCAATGGCATAATGACATTCACAAGAGCTACATGTAGTCTAAACTGATTAAATGATTTTGAATTTTGAATTGAATTTTTTGAATTTTGAATTTGACTACCAGCTAATAAAAATTGTTCACATCAGTTTAATCATTTCAAAATTACAAATCGCTTGTAACAAATTAGGCGCGTGGTTTCGAAAGTGGTGCTTCGAAGTGAACCCAGACAAGAGTGTCGCAGTTCTCTTCGATGTTAAGCATAGAACCCGATTAGTCCCTTATGGAACCCTTTCGCATGTTAGGGACCGCGATCCCTTAGCAGCGAACTGTCAAATATCTAGGTGCAACGTTAGATAAAATCTCTCTTTCCGCCCTCACATTGCCAGAGTAGGTAAAAACGCTCGGTTCTACCTAAATAGACTCAACCCTATGTTGGGTCGTTTCAGTAAAATGTCCCTTAGAAACAAGCGTACCCTTTATAAGGTTTGTATTAGACCAACAATGACGTACTCATCTCCCGTTTTCAGTCACATAGCGCCCTCAGCGCTTTATAAGTTACAAGTAATTCAAAATATATTCACCCGCAGGGCCACTGGTACCACTTGGTACGTACGGAATGCCGACCTGCACAGAGATTTGGAATTTCTAACGACGCAACAGCATCTCCGTACAGTTGCGGAGCGATTCTTCGAAGCTTCGGAGAATCACTCAAATCCCCTCATTCGAAAGGCAGTGGACTATATAGTCCCGAGCTTCCCTCCATTCCCCATTTCCGTAGGCCACATCACGCTTTATCGGATCCCTCAAATCAATTATCACGTGACCTGGATTACCTACTTGCGGCACAGGACACACCGTCGTCGTCGCTTAATTAAGTCAGCCGACATAGGCAGCATCACTGCAGATTGAACGCGCCCCATAGGGGGCCGACTTCACCACGGCGTGCACTCTGATTGAGTAACGCCAACGTCGCCTCCTACCCCGGGAGGCGACCATTCCGTCAGCTTATGTAGCACTTTCAAGGCTATAGGCAACACCAGGGGGTGTTTAGTCAGTAGGAGTCTGACATAGTCTATCTCAACCGCTTGAGTTAGTCATACATGTAGTATTCACCTCCTCCCACCTCCGGTTTGCTATAGGTGGGTTGTCCTTCTCAGGACGCAAAAAAAAGAAAATTAGCAAATACGTGCTCAGAATACGGGACATAGCTACCGTAACCGCTTATATGTAATGTAGTCGTAACATGCAATGTTGACTTAATTTTAATGATTGTTAATATTTTTATTATTTTTTAACTTCGCTCAACACATGAAACGCACTTTTTTTTTGTTTGAGAGATCTTTAAATATTGGAGTTCATAGTAAACTTTGATGTCTCCGACTACGAAGACATTGACGATAAAGTGGATAAAGATTTAAATGACCTGGGACCTCGTGAATCTGAAACTGAGTGGGGAGGAGTCGGATGAAGAACCCATATCCAACTTTGCTGACTCGTCTCGTGGTGGTGCTGGTCGGCGAACTTTAAATCGACCTATGACATGGATTCGTTCAGAGGCCTTTGACAATACTCTAGGTACCGATCCGCCATTAGAAGATCCAATTTTTTTTCAAGTTATTTTATCTTGTCTTATCTTATCTTAGTGGGGCCTGCTGAGGTTTCCATCTATCAGTAACACTTCGACCCATCGGGATCTTTGTGCAACCTCATGCTTTCACTCTTTCTCCTCTATAATGATAGATGCCATAACTTTGGCAACGTCCTTAAGAGCAAAGAGCCTGAAGTCCTCCGGTTTTGGATAGGCCGACCCCAGGAGTCCCATTCTTTTCCTAGCCAGAGAGTCGCAGTCACACAGTAGGTGCTCCATTGACTCCGTTTCCTCTCCATATGCCCTACATAAACTATTTGTTGAGATGTGAATTCTGTGAAGCATTTGCTTTGTGGCATAGTGCCCTGTCAAGGCACCGATGGTTAATCGGGCCTGCCTTCTGCTGCCTCCGCATATAAACTTACTTCGTCCTAAGGCGTTTTCGCCTAGGAAAGATTTGGAGTGTTTCATACCCAGCTGCTCTTTCCATTCGATGAAGTTATTTTAACTTGCACAAATATTTCTAGCGTCAATAGAACTGGTAAATCACTAAATACTACACCTGATGAGGTAAGATCCTTCATAGTTGTTCAATACCTATAGGTATTCTGGGTCTTCCAAAGATTAAAATGTTTTGGGCAGTTGAAACAAAAGTAAAGCTTATTGCCGAAACTATTGCACGAAATAGATATCTCAACATCAGATCAAACCTCAAAGTTGTGGACGACCAACATGTTTCTACAGCAATGAGAGAGGACGCTCAATTTTGGAAGATTCGCCCAAAAGTGTCTCAAATTGAGAAGGCTTGCAATAATTCCATTAACTGGTAAATACAAGCAGAAGCAGACATAACAACTTTCCATTTTTTTATTTTACAGCTGCTTCAGCATGAATAGAATACCGGCATGATGCCGTGAAATGCGGGCTTCCCTGAAAACAAATTATATAGCAGGTATTTGGATTTTAAGAGGGACTTGGCTAAACACTTGATTTACGGCGGAGCAATGCCTCTGTTAATGACACAGTGCTGAAGTCCCACTCTGGATCGCCTTACACGCAACAGCCCAAGTCAAAGTCCAAGGTTATTTGTGATTGCAGAAACAGAAGATTTACCAGCGGTGCTCTCTTCTAGGAAGCGCAGACTACTGGAAGTTATGCCCCACACATCTAAAAGATAAAAGAGGCACAACACTTACCTGTTTGTGTCAAGGAAAGCATAATAACCGATCCAAGTGTCGATCGAAGAGTTGTAGCCAACTTACTTTTGTAAAATGTTCCACATGTAATAGTTTCATATGTTTTATTGTAAATAGAAACTGCTTTTAAGAGTTCCACACTTCAATAAATAGTTCCGAATAAATCATAAAACAAGTCACGTTTTGGTTTCATTCAGATCCATAGTAACATCTGTGATCATCATGAGTTTGGTTATTTGTGTGACCTTAGGGCTCTGGGGATCGTGGATTTTTTTAAACTATTTTTCCATAATTTTAATGCTACAAATAACTTATATACCAAAAATCATCAAGATCCTACAAAATCTTATACCCTGGGTCTCAGGAAGGAAGCGTCTGATTGGTTCATCCTCATAAATCTGTAGTCTACGGACGTGAACTCATACCTAATACAAGCGCTCTAACTTTATTATTAACGGATTATCAATAAAGTTTGAATTATATATATAGCTTGCCTATGTCCACCAGTGGCCTAATATAGGCTGATGATGATGATGATAATGAATAGCTTTTAAAAAAGAAGTCACCGGTGACTATATTTACATAAAAAAATATATTTATCACTAAGCAAAAAAAATGCTAGTATTAGGTATCATATTTAATGATTTTTTTATCATTCTCATTTCTGATGATGTTCAAGCACACTACAAAACCACAATATTGAGTTAGTTAGGTGGCGAACTCTTATAGCAAGGGCCAAGACACACTTCGGCTCGTTGTACCATCGGAGTATAAATAATGTAAATTACTAATCAAATTCAAGAGTAGAGGCGGTAAGTAATAACATTAAAAATTCTCTTTCATAATATGAATATGCACACAATGCAAGTGTTGCAATTAAATATTACTTATTGTTATTATATCAGCCATAACTGTCCCACTCCTGGGCAAATGCCTCCCCACACCTTTTCCACACGTCCCATGCAGTATCATGCCAGTTTTTTGAATCTATGAAGGCCGTCCCGCCAAAAACAAAAATGTATTTCAAATTATACTGTGTGCACGTACGTTTTATTATAAACTTTAATAAGTTTTTATAACAAAGAAAACAATTGTGATAATAATATACTAAAAAATACCGATTTTTATTTATTTTAACCTATCAACAATGTGACTTTCCGACAGACAAAGAGATAAGGCGCCGTTCCTAAGGCCCCGTCATAAAATGGAAACTGCCGTTACATTTTCATATTTCCAACCGATTAGTTCCAGTATTACAACACGCAGAATCGCCCATCGCCCATCGCCGCTCGCCGTATTGTGAATTCATAAAAATATTATATGAAAGGTAAGAGAAATGTCGAGTATCATATTTGTCGGATCACATAACAACAAAAGAGATGGGAAAGTTAGACCCGACATTTGGTATAGCAACTTGTACAGATTCAGAAGGGATGGGCTGGGAAATCATACAACATTTTAATATCAATGAGAACACTTTATAACTGCTATTATATTATTTTTCTTAAATAAATTTAACTGCTGTGGGGAACCGAAATGTGGAAATGGGAAGGGGGCTAAAAGTTTTTATTAGGTCGACGATAAAGAAATTAGTTTATAATCGATTATGTGGAAGGAAAGCAGCGTAGGTATAATTTGTATAATAATTTGAAACTAGCAGGCTTCTTCAGCGATTGATGATGTTTTAGATTAGATTAGCAAAATATATCAGAAGCAAAAACACGCGGCCGCAGTCGACTTCTTTCCTAACTAATATTAAAAATGATTGTCTGTATCTTTGTTTTATCGTTCCTTTACGTTAAAACGGAACCATACAGATGGATATAATTGTTGTACACAGCGTTGGGGGCAGAGTGTGCTGATTGGGTGAATTTTTATTCGGTCAAAAAGCCTTTGTCACTTTGTTGACCCGGCGGCGGCGGCACGCGATACTATGGGGTAAACCGAATTTCCCGGGTCAGCGCCGCGGGCGAAAGCAAGCTTGTCATTAACGTTGTAACGAATGCTGAAATGTAATTTGTTTTTGATTGATGACACTGGCATCTGGCTCTCGGCAAAGCATCGACCGCACTTATTTGAAGGGTCTCATCAAATCTCCATCTATATGAAAACACGCCAAATGCCTTCACCTGGCCCTTCACATGTTGAGGATCCCATTTACGCTCAGATAAGTGAGCCATATTGCATGGAATATACTTTTTATTATTTCTTGGTACACAGCCGTGTTTGACGGCCGCTTTGGCCTCGCGGTTACCAATCTTGAATGCGAAAAAAGAACTGGGTTTCAAGCCGCGGTCGCAGATTTGAATCAAGCAGAGGGCAAATAATTTGAAACTAGCTAATAATTATGTATGTATAATGTATGTATGTATTATGTATAACCAATTGTGTGATAAAGAAGCATTCTGCTAAGTTATGAACGTTTATTTATTTATTTATTTAAAATAGGTACACAGACTGATTACAGTCAATACACAGCCATGAGAATTTGACAATATAGTAAGACTATAAATGTGCGCTTGTGAATACAAAATACAAATCAAGCTCTGCTCAGTTTGGGACCAAATCAATTGGTGTGATCTCGGTGACTATTTCTAATTTACATGATACCAAATTACCAATTTATACTATATATATAAGTACATATACTAACAATAAGTATCAAAATATGAGATCTTTAAAGAAAGATTAAATTACTTAAATGAAAACTGTAGTTTTGTTTGACAGACAGTTTTTTGAACTTTTTGTTCGTCTGTTTATCTGTTCTAACGATCGATCGACGAGCGATCATGAGAGTACCTACTAATACCTATAATAATATACTGGTGCCGTGAAAATTCTGCTTAAGGCGCTGCCACCTGTAAAATGCGCTTCCATTGCACATGGTTTATATAAAAGTACAACATACAAAATACAAAGCTAAGAAAAAATATTTTTAAATAGACAACAAAAAGATTTCTCTGTCTATTGACTAAGACTACCCACAATTGAATAAGACTTGAGAGCAAATCGTCCTCATTTGAAAATGTAACCAAAAATGGTTTTAATGACGTCTTGCGAAAATGTCTAACTAGCATATTGGCTACGAAGCAAACCGTCCACAAACATAATAAAACTATTGTTGAATGACAATCGGAAAGTGTGTGTAGGATAGGACTAATTATACCTAACTACCTACATAATGCTTTAAGGGTAATGTCAACCTTTACATTGTCATTCAGATTGTTCTCAAAATGCAGAATTGCAAAATATCTTCTGCAGAAAAAATATCAAACTAACTTCTAAACAGTATCTTTTTACATGATTAACATTCATTTAATTTTACTAAAAAACGTCGACGAAACAAACTTTTATCATCATCTCAGCCGAAAGACGTCCACCTGGATCCCCAACTTTACTCATTCGTAATATTTATTAAAATAAAGCTATTGTTTTATATTTTTTATATAAAAAGCGTTTTTCGATTTTCCGTGGATCACGCATTATCTCTTTTGCTTATATGCAGATCGACAGTGAGCGCTTTTTTGTAGTTGTCAGCGCCTTTAAAAGGGCCGATCGTTTAAAAATGTGCCGATCCTGTAACTGCTAAGTTTCTACTTTACATAGTTTTCGAGAATGAGTTCAGACCCTACAGATACAGAAGTACGTACTTATTTGAACCGTTACTATTCAAAAGGCTTTCAAAGTTGCTATGTCGAGGAAAGTGTCAGAGAGAAAGGGTTTACCTACTTACTTGCATAAGGGTTCTATTTTTTCCTTTTAAAGTTCGAAATCCTAAATATACAAGAGATCAAGGAGCGACACAACAATTTGTTACAAGATAGTTCCGGCAAAAGTCCTTGCAAAGTAACTCTGTGTACAGGCTGGATCTCCCAAGTGTCTAGTCTTTATAGCTTTTTGAATAACCCACTTTCTTTGTCAATAGTCAAATTCATTAATTTTAAATAATAAACTACTCGCTTAGTTTACGTTTTATTTATTTTTACGAAAACCGAAACGGTTTATACGCAGTTTAGTAAGTAAATACTTTCATTACACCATCCGATAGTGTCGTCGATAAGGATCAAATATATTACAGTTTATCAAAAAATCGCTGACTTCATTGAATGTATACACTATTTCTTATATTTTTATTCACCCACACTTGGAAAATTCACCCTGTATACTACGTGACTTTGAGGAAGTAACGTTTTAACCCTTCTTGCACTGTGTCATTCATTTCGTCCCCTCGTGCATGTATATTGTGTAATTTAGAGTGGGTTTCATATCAAATGTACAGAAAAATTTAGGAAAATTACGCTTAATTCAAGGGTAATGTTACTTAGTTCAAAAAAACGATCGGCGTTGTATATGAGTTAGGTAGTTTGAGTACTTTATAAAATATTGAAGTTTTTCGGACAGCAAACAATTTATCTTTCCATTAAAAAAAATTGTATGTCTGAAATAAATGTTTTTGAATTGAATTGAATTTATAGATAACGTTTGCTCTTCATCGGAATTCATTACAATAATAGCAACCAATTTTTAGATGAATAAATAATACGAGCATTGAAAGCGACTTTTGAAGCCCATTGAAGCTTCAAGTCATTTCTCAGTCCGGCAACAAATTGATACTGGTGTTTGTACAAATGGGCTGTCTGCAGAAAACCCTATGACTGACAGGACGTGGGTCCACTTATAGATACTTAGATAAACACTTAATTGCTTACAAAAAGGAAAACCGTTACAAATTATCGTAACGCTAGTGTAGGCTAAGGGTAAATAGGTAAGGCTAAGGGTATGTTCGTCTGCAATGAGGTTGTGAATCTAGACACCAAATCCGCTAATTCGATAACGTCTTAATATTGTGTTGGTTACCCATCAAGCTATGGAGAGAGCTATGCTAGGTGTTACTCTGAAGGATCAAATCTGAATCAAAGTCATTCGCCAGAGAACCAGAATAACTGACATAGCTCGAAGGATTACTATCTGAAGTGGCAGTGGGTTGGGATCACAGACCATATAGCCTCTGTGGCTGGGATAAACGTATTCTGGAGTGGAGACCGCGACTCGGCTAACGTGGTGTAGGACGCTCTCAGCCGCGGTGGAGCGACGGTATATTTACGCAAAATGACTCGCAGCGGTTGGATGAGGATAGCCGAAGATCGGGCTCAGTGATGCATTAGGATAGGACTATACCCAACCGTGGACTGATGTGGGTTATTATGATGAGAGTGTGGGTTATCATTACGATTATGGCGAAATTGGTGACATGCGACTGTGGACGTTTTATTAGAAGAATGGAGGTCTCTGGACCCATCTCTTATTCAGCGTGGTTGATTCTAGCCTTATATACATGTGCGATTGCTCATGTGGGTAAGCTTGAGCCCAGACGTGGGACATATATACGCCAATGATGATTTCATAACATATCAATAAGATAAAAACAAATCAGTTTAAAAACAGTCACTCAGACATTAGCGCCCATCTCTGGGGTACGAAGGGACAGCGTTCCTGATTATTATAGCCTTATGATAGGTTGTGAATATCATACTTTCAATATTAACGGATTTATAGCAAGAATAACGTAATTCTTAAAGCGGCATATTACGACATACAACCGAATATTTGTCAACTGTGTTTACTTACTCGATGGCACTCGTAGTTACGACGCAAAAACTTTTACGCTGACCATAACCAATACAAAATAAAACTCTATCGATATAGCGAAGGCTTTTTGCTAAAATAAAGTTTGCAACCGAGTGATTAGTGATCACCAAAATATTGGCATGCAAAAGATAAGTAAGCAATTAAACAATACCGTCTGCCTGATAAAAAAAATTAAACAAAATCGCCATGCTGATAGGGTGTTTGACACAATATCGCCATGCTGATGCAGGGGTATTTCACACAAACTCGCCTAGCAGATGAAATCATCATCATCATCATCATCATCAGCTTATAAAATCCCCACTGCTGGGGCACGAGCCTTCCCTATGGATGGATAGGGAGAACGGGCCATAAACCACCACGCGGGCTCAGAGCGGATTGGTGGTTGTTAACGACTACTAATGCAGCCGGGACCAACGGCTTTACGTGCCTTCCGAAGCATGGAGGAGCTCGAGATGATACATTTTTGGTCACCCATCCGATGACCGGCCTTTGCGAAAGTTGCTTAACCTCAGCAATCGCAGACCGGGCGTGTTAACCACTGCGCCATCGAGCTCCTCAAAGACCGGTGAAATGAAAAACAGATAAAACATTATCGCCTAGCTGAAAGGTTTTAACACAATATCGCCTAGCAAATAGGGTTTTGATACCAAATCACCTAGCAGATGAAGTATTTGACACATTATCACCTAGCCGATCGATTTAAGACAAATTATCGCCTAGCTGATCGATTTTAGACACTTTTCGCCTTGCGCTGAGGTGTTTGATACAATACCGCCTAGCTGATGAGGTTTTGACACAATATCGCCATGTTGATGGAATCACGTCCCTTCTTTCTGACCGACAATCCCTAGAAACTAGCCTTGAAGAACCACAATTTTTTTAACCTTACACTTTAAACTTTGAAAGACTTATAGTGCTACAGGCATAACCCGCCCGATCCTCTAAACGCCACTACATATTCACATGATACATTAAACATATACACTCGCTTAGGTGGGAAGAATAATCACAGAGAGACGCTGCTGCCCATCCTCTGGATTGGTCCCATAGCCGCCTTCTACGACACCCACGGGAAGAGATGGGGTGGTGCAATTCCTTAGACGGTGTTTCGTTTTAATTTCATGGCTTGAGGAACCCTCTGATTTCTCATAGCCCTCAAAAAAATTAGATGACACTGAAAATGTCCTCCATCAAAATAGCAAAATATCTCCTCTCCTTAAAAACTGCTATTTTTTTTGAGAGAGATTGCTGATTGCCTCAAACGGAATTTTCAGCGTCACCAGGCTTTTTTGGGAGCGGCGAGGTACGTAAAGGGTACCTCAAGCCGTGTTGAAACGAATCACCTTCAGAGGTTTTCTAGAGGGAACGGCATCGCACACTTAAAAGTGCGCGTCCCCGTGCCCTACTAGATTCTCCGAAGGGTTCGGATCGTAAAAACTGCTAGTGACATTGATTGGCTTTAATAATCACAATAGGTAAAGTTTTTTATTATTGATAATTTTCATTTTAAAAAATTCACAGATTTCGTGCCTCACACGACTATCGAGCACATTGGAAATTAATCTACGAAATTCGAAAAAATATTGTCGCTGAGCGACGAGAAAGTCGGGATAAGGAAAAGGTTACAAAATAAAACTACAACGTTAATACACAAATAACAACCTCTGCGAAACATGAAGTCATAAATGTCATTTGAGAAATGTCGTTCTGACTTTTTGAATTTTTTCAAAAAGGTTAGGTTACAGGGCAAACCCTTAACCCGATCGTCTTTGTTTCAGGCTCAAATTGTAGCTGACTAAATTGTCCAGAGGCGTTTTTCTCAAATTTTTTATATCATTCGTTCCCAAAATATTGAGCGCAAAAATCAAAAATTCGGAAAAAAAAAAATCACTATTTCGGCCATAACTTTTTCGTTTTTGACTTTCTCGAATAATTCTTTTGCACCTTACAGCTCTTGTGAATACGCGTCTTTTGAGCTTCATCTTCACAACTCTCCGAGATATAAGGGGATCGCACTTTTTCGTGAAATCGGAGTCTATACTGGAGCGAACGAAAAGATATTTCCAATGTCAAAACAGTTTACATAGTCAGGGACATTTTTACAATAAATAATCATTATACTCGTAGATGTCATCTCCAAATGCGACAGTTAGTAACGTAGTTCGCGCTCTTGATTAATTGAAAGACACGTCAGTTAATGACTCGTTATCAATATACTCCGTGGTTCGTCCACCAGCGACATCGCCCTCGACATGGTCGCCGCGGCCCATAGTCATAAACAAGCTTTTATTGCCTTCATATATCGGCCGGGTATTGTTCTCCATCATGTCAATACGTTAACAATAAAAATTTGCAAGTATCAAACATTGTTACATTTTAGTCTCGACTTTCAACTATATTTTATTTTATTTTCTCCGCATCATGATCAATGTACAGGAAAACTATGCATTGGGTATGCATAATGGTGAACTTAATACAGGAGGCTGGGTTTTTTCTGGGATATTATACATACACAATCTCAACTCTCTCTGGTCTGCTCTTGCGTACTTGTCTTATTTTTATTATTATTATTATATATATATATATAATATTTACATGTTGTGATTGTCCTTTATATTTTGTATTTTTTTATTTGTGATGGAAAGTGTCCTTTTATGATAGGGCATTTTCCAATATTAATGACGCTGTAAGGGAGAAAAGAGCTTGACAATTGCTGAGTATCTTGCCGGTTCTTTTCAGTACAAGATCTCATAATGACGTTCATAGGAGCTATTTGTAGCCTAAACTGAATAAATGATTTTGATTTTGATTTCAAGTCCTTCTCCCAGAGAGTGGTAGGTAAAGCATCAAGATCACCAATGTTGAGCATACTCGCGGTTAGTGTCCTCGACGTCTCAATTAGCATAATCAAATTAGGGCTGCGATGTGGAAAAGATAATCAGTGATGGTTGATTGCTAGCCGACCGTTTGATGTGCGAGTATCTTGGAACCCTTGTCCCTTAGTCGGCTCTTACGATATGTACGTAAAGTTTGGCAGCTGATAGATTCTTTTCACGTCCCAGACCAGCATGGGATGAATATAACATCCCGAAAAGGGATTAATTAACTTACCAATATTAGCAACTATGAGTTTTCTTTTAGTAAAATGTGTTTCGACGTAAGAAGAACTTCGTTAACAAAATAATCTAGGTATATGTTATAGACATATAACATAAAAATACCCGCCTCCAAAATATCTGTCTATTTAAAATATTTGTCTGCATGTAACAGCGAATTTATATTGCGATTTCCATGACTAAGTTGTAAGAGGCACCCATGCCATTGGACACCATGGTAAGCGATCCTTATACTAATGGATTGTTTTATTGTCCTCGTTAATTCTCGATACCCAACTCGAACGCTATGGAGAATGTAGAAAGGCTCGCGTGATGCCGACTTCTAGATAACCTCACGGGGTTTGATTGGTTAAGGTAATTTAAAAGGTCATCAAGTTCTCACCCATAAACTTGGTTACCCTGAGAAAGGAAAGCAAACAGTAATTTGTCCCCAAAAAAGTCCTCATTAAAAAGCATTTTCTTCCATTATATACGAGTATAATACCCTAACCGCGATTTATTATAACAGTTGCTACGCGAGTGACATGCTTCCCAATATACTGTCCGTGGAGTCTATAGGTCAAGACCACAAGTGTCCACAAGTGCTTACACACAAGTGTTCGGCGCAAACAACTACCAGCCATTAACTTGTGCAAACATCCAGGCGACAGTGATAGCTGTAAGTACTCATCGCTTTTGATATCATCAGCCTATAAATATTATATGCTGTGCTTGCTTGACATAACATTTAATATATTTACAATTGTTTTACTTCAATGTAAGAACAGTAATAACTAAAACACTTTTATTACATTGATTGTCTTTTATTTTTAGAAAAAGTGCAAATTTAACTTCCGCTTGTAAATAATAATAATAATGTGTGAGAATTATTAACTTATTTATTAAAAAGCTTAGAAAACATCTATTCTTATTTCAATCATACCAATTTATGTGGCCATTCGTATGAGAGTATACCACAGACTGACACGGGCATCGAAATTGCAACACCCTTATTTTTCATCAGATTCTAAAAATAGCACCGAACTATTTCAAAACATCACCTTGTAATCAGTCCGCTGGAAAAGGGTCTTAACTTAAGTGAGTCACCATGACATGACTCGGCCGACTCGCCCGTAGCACGGACCGTAGGCCGTAATTTTTCTCGTGAAACGGACGCCGACGATGAATTTACAAAAGAAATGAAAAAATAAAGGCTGTGGTTTGGCTACATCACGGGATCATGTGTTCATGTGTAATGGATGATATTATATATTTATAGTACACTTCTCTATGTGTATGCTTTCAAAAGAAGTTGTTTTTATAATTTTGGCAAGGGCAGTAATATTAAAATTGAAAGTAAAAAAACTATTTAATGGTCACTTACATTAGAGTACCATGATCACATTAGACTGCTAGCGGATACACAAAGACAACAAATCCCCGTAAGTAGAAGAATTATCAAAAAGCAAGTAAATATTTTTGACTTCTGTATATCTCTTCTTTGCCTCTGTGGTAATTTACAAGTTAACCGTAGTATTCGTTGAACTATTAAGTTCTGGTAACTTAATAGTTCAACGAATACTACGGTTACCAGGTAGCAGCAGGTAGTGCTGTATCTTCGCTGAATATCTATTCATAATCTTATACTGATTCTCTGCTGAGTCACCAGAAAATCCGGAGAACCGTTTTACAAACTCTTTGAGTAGAGAAAGAGTGTTAAGGCCCCAAGTTACCCAAGTCTCAACTTCAAAAGGAATATAACTGAAAATCGAAGCCAATGACCCTATTCTTTAATAAGTCCCTAGTTTTGTTGGTATTGTTAATAATAGACAATCCTAATTCTAATCCGAGCTAGGTACCTATAACTTATTAACATCATCATTATCATCACGATCGCAGCCAAAAGACGCCCACTGCTGGACAAAGGCCTCCCTCGAGAACCTTCACAACAACCGTTTTTGCTTTTTTTTGCTTTAAATTATATTTGTAACATAACAAATGTTCTCAGCTCTGATATGATAACTTCGATCAACTGATCAATGTAAGGTAATGTAATACCCGATGACCTTACTAACCGACAAATATAAAAAATATGGCGACTTGTTCCAGTTTTTTTTAAAACGTGGCGTTTCGTCCGCTGTCGTTATATTTTTTCTGGTGATTTGTCACCTAGGTCCATGTCACATATGCATTACCCAATATCCGCAATCAGGGGCGGTCGTGATTATCTGATATTGGAGTCGGGCCGCTTGACCTTAGCTGTACGTCATAACACCCGCTGTAGAGGTTTATTTCCGGTGGTTCAAACGGCTTTCATTATAATATGTTAGTTTAGAAATACTTAAAAAGTAAATTTTTAAGTACAGTTAGTTAATAATTGTTCATTATAATTTAAAGTATTGCAGTGAGGAAGAAATTTGAATCACGAATTATATTCGAATATAGCTAACGAATGACTATCTTGTTAACATTTGAATGATTAACTAAGTAGGAATCGACCTTAACTGAGAAATTAAAAATAAAAAACATCATCATCTCAACCAAACGACGTCCACTGCTGGACTAAGACCTCCCCCAAAGATCTTCACAACGACTTTGAGCTGCTTGCGTCCAGTGGCTACCCGCGTTATCTGCGTTTTCGGGAACGCGCTCGAGAACTGTTCCGTCCTAGCGGCCATCAGTCCTGCGAGCAATGTGCCCTACCCACTGCCACTTGAGCTTAGCAACTCTTCGGGCTATGTCGGGAACCTTCTTCTTCTGCGGATCTCCTCATTTCTCATTAGATCTGGCTACTCCATTGCTGTGCACTCCAATATGACCCTGCGGCCTCTACGGCGGAGGCGCCAAAGTGCGGGATCCCTACCACCGGCAATGAGGCATCAAAATAATTAATTAACATAATTTCTCATTTAAAAAAATCGAGATGAGTCTTTAGTCAATTTGACTTTTGGTCCGAATCATAAAGTTGTGAGGCGAGCTTAACTTTTTCGTCGCCAAGTTTAAGTCTTTGACGAATTATAGGTAAGCCACGCTGATAAGTCGCAACGGCAAAGTTGACCGCATTTCTTTACTCCAAATACACGTCAAGGATGATAAATGTGTAGCAGCTGTTCCATGCTGATAATACAGTTAAAAGTTTTTTTGTATCCTCTTGATGCTTCAGATAGCCAAATATTTTATCAATCAAACTTGTCCAACTGAAGTTGTGCCCGCGTGTGACAATTTAATTTTAATTTCAGAAAAGTGTCAATAAACATTAAATTTTAAGTGTAATTTGAAGTGATTTGATTCGCTTTATGTTATATCATATAATTTAAAATAAACGAAGCTATAAATAACAAGCTTTTATTAGGATTATGTCGGTTTAAATTTTTATTGAAAAATATTTAATACCTTCACTATTTTGAAAGCGATTATTAAGAAATACCAATCCTGAGTCCAAATGCGTTATTTCCTACTATTAAAATTAATTAATGAAGTTTATTTGTCGTTGGTTAAACTATTAATATTACGGGCAAAATCCACAAGATATGAAGTCTTATTTGCCGGGATAGTGTTGACATTACCCATGCAAAGTCGACATAAATCACCCATTTCCTCTGGCCAGAATTCGTCAATGCCGGTAACTCGTATTAGCAGGCTCTTTATTTCTATTTTATATTTGGTTGGAACCCTCCGCCCTCATAAAACGCTTTTTAATAATTGGCGGCTGATTATAAAACTGGATGAAAATAGCCGCGGATCGTGCTTAATGGCGTGCACTTGGAGTGCCAAGCCTATGTCCTGCAGTGGACTAGTATATAAGCTCATGATGATGACAATGATGATATAGAACCTTGTTGGTGGTTCATAATACCCTACTAAAACCTACTAAAACTTATACTAATCAATAGAAACTCTCTCTCTCAGAGGATCAGTATAATGTCAACACTGCCCGTGTAATGCTAACTCTGCGTAAGTAGCGGACTTCGCTCGCAACATATAGATTCAGCCTTTTGATTAGAGCTCTGATAAGTTAATGAGAGTTTCGGGGTCGTCGAGAGATAAGCTCCTCGATAAATGATGATGAAGGAGCTGCAATCGATAAAACTGAAGAGGACTCTGCGGTTGTCGAAACATCTTTAGTTATAGTAGTGGCACCATTATTTGACCCTTTAAGACTAGTTTTCGACACAGTTTTCGTCACCGAAAAATAGCACTGAGACTTAGAATAATAGGAAACATAGAATTTATAATTATTCAAACCGTTAACTTTCCCCAAATGCCTACTTTAATTATGTTTACATTAGTAAATACGCATAGAATAAATGAACACTTTTTTATTAGCATGTGCTAAAGCTTGGGGGCCTAGTTGGCCACACTTTGTTTTCTGTTTTTGTTTTTTATTGTGAATGTACTTTTGTTTTTTCAATATTTTTTACATTTAATTAAACTTTGTTGTACTTAGTGAGTGCCAATAAATGTATTCCTCTCTTTTCTTTCTTGCTTTCTATTTATAGACGAAAAATAATGATTTTGTTCGTTTTTAAAACTGTGATTATTGATTTTTTAAGCAAATCTTGGTTTAATTAATCATTTATGAAAGTGATTCGTATTTTTGTTTCCTATAGATGATTGTATAAGACAACAAACGGAAAAAGAACACCAGGGTTCAAAGGGATCACTGCTCCAAAGGAACAGTCGCCCCCAAAAAAGGCACAAGGTTTTACATCGACAATGGGTAATTAAATGAGTCTTACGTAGTCGTAAAACCAAATGACGTCTCCTGCGATGTTATACAAACGGTGTACAAATATAATGACGGATTTTATGTGTTTCGCCTTTTAATGGTAGAAAAAACTAAGTAACTTAAAAAGGTACATAAATATATATGCAACAAAGTCGAAAATAAACTACTGTAAGTAATATTGGCTGGGGAGTCGCCGCGCCGCCGGCCGCCGCCGCTGGCAGAAAGATGGTGTTGATAAAGGTAGATGATGATGACTGAACAGTTTTTCCCAAGATAATGGGTAAAAATATTGTATTAAAATTAAAATGCTGAAAAATATCAAAATCAAAGGGGTAAGAGGAATTTTTCAGTTCGGCAACACATCAGCAACTCTTCTGATGTCGCTAATGTCCATGGGCAGCGGTAAACGTCCCGCCTAGTCGTTTGCAGACTATTCATCATCATCATCTCAGCCAAAAAACGTCCACTACTGGACAACGGCCTCCCCCAAAGAACTCCACAACGACCGGTTTTGTGCTGCTCGCATCCAGCGGCGGCGTTCCGTGACCTTTACCAGATCTTCGTTGCAGACTATCTGTTTATTAATACGTGAAGCAAAAACTTTGTAAGAGGTACCCCTTTTTACAAAAAATCCGCAGACAGAGGAGTATGAAATTTCGCATACTTATAGTTTGTATAGAGAAGGATTGCAGAATGCTAATATTCTTTTAAAATTATGATTAAAAAATACATTAAATTAAATAAACATTGTTTCATACATTATTCAGAAATTTCAAAAATGGAAGAGGAGCGGGCAAAATCTGTCAATGCCAATCTAAACCATACAGTTATTATACCCCATTTACCGAATTTCAACCACTGGGCGACCGCTAGTAATAAAATTATTTTGACCTGCAATTCCTAGTAAAAGTTTATGAGTTTGGTCGATAAACACCTCACGTCACGACGCGACGGCTAGCCTACAGAAAACCGTGTAGGTACCGTGTACGGTAAATAGAAAATATCTGCCTAATTCTTTTAAACGTGGCATAATTAATCCGATGCCATTCTACCATTTTTGAGTTGTTTTTTTTTGATTTTTTTTAACCGCTGTCTTCTTTTATATCAATTAAATCTTTCAGTTTTTCGTTTCATCCGGTAGCTCGTTGAAGTCTTTAAACACGGATGAGATATAATTGAAAATGCCGTCGTAAAACCGTCTTAGCGAGTTAATCGTGGTGTTAATGAAGCCTTGGCCTGAATCAATATGAAGGTTGATGTTATCGCCAACAGCCCCGTGGTTTAATTCGTGACGCCTTGCCAAACTTGCCCGATAATGAGTATGATTTAATCTAGCCGACTTTACCTCAACACTTGATTGATGTCTAACAATTTTTAACAAAACTTTAAGTAATAATCCAAGTAATAAATATTAATCGGTAATTAAGAATGTTAATGCAACTTACCGTAAGATCACAACATTTCACATGCACAAAGTTCGATCAAAAATTTCAAACTCAACTAAACGTTACGAGTTAGAGAGCAACTTTGAAAAGTCACGTTCGCGCACCCGAATAGAACCGAATAGGAAATTTGGAACCCAGAAATGTTAAGGCCGACTGATTAAGGGCACTTAATTTTGGTTTCCAGAAAAATAAAGTATGATAAAGTATACGGCGAATCGCGCGGTTGGGGGTCGCGAAGGCGAGTGGTGCGTTCGAACTGAATCCCTAACTGAGCCGGAGGGCCGTCTCTCCTGAACTTTATAGGGGGCGAATGGCGTGGGCACCTGCGCACTGCGCTCCACCTCACCTTACCACCCGTGCCTTACCGGTGGATCTCCGCGCGAAAAATAGCGGCATTCGTCAGCGAACTTAAGGCTCTTTTAATTTAGGCGTTTGGTTACGTTTGGTGACGGACTGCTGCCGTGCGTTCCCTTATTTTAAACAGAATTTTGTTTTTTGTTTTAATATGGAACGCAGTGCTACCGTGTGTCAGTTGTCCGACGCCAAAGTTCCTTTGAGCAAATAAAGTTAAAACTCGACTCGAACGTAAAATTTGATTGAATTGAAATTGAATTTGACACAGCTGTGTGATTATATGAATCATAATAATTTGACAAATACGAAGATTTTTTTTTTTTTTATAGTTAGGTCGGCAAATGACTTCACTCTACCTGATGTTTAGTGGAAATAGAGTCCAAACGCGAAACAAAATATGACCAAAAATGTATCATCTGGAGCTCCTCCGTGCTTCGGAAGGCACGTAAAGCCGTTGGTCCCGTTTACCTACATTAGCAGTCGAACCCGCACTGCCGCGTGGTGGTTTTAGTTCCGTTCTCCCTATCCATCCATAGGGAAGGCTCGTGCCCCAGCAGTGGGAATATAAAATGAGCTGATGATGATGATGATGATGATACTTGTTTTGTAATGAATGTTAATGTTTTTGTACCCGGTTAGGTTGATGATAGGACTTTTTTAAGACTCGAATGCCTAGCCACTCTTTCATATTAAAACATGTCACCTTTGCAAAAAATTGTAATTGAGTTGCGTCTCGACAGTTACTTACGTGTAGGTATGTGTACCAGCTCCTCAGTCGTACGAGACGAAGTGTGCTCCATCACTTTTCATCGAGGCGCAAGCGTAAGTTTGGTTTATATAATAAAAACCATGTAGGGGAAACTTTAGTAATATATAAGATAGTAGGTATGTCATAGTGAATTCTAGAAACTTTTGCGTTTATCAATAATGAATGAAGGTACTAGGTTTTTTTTTTTTTAGTTGATGGCTTCGTGCGATTTGCACATTTAGCCAGTGTCAAAGTAATTTTCTTACAAGTAATACATAAATAAACAATATTTCCTTATATGATGATGATGAATGATATTAGAAATGGGAAGTGAGAAATGATATACCCCCCAACCCCTCGAGTATCTCAGTAAAGATGTGGGGCTTTACTAAGTCCTCACGCGAGCTTCACTGCACTTGCACTTGCACTGTTTTGTTTCATTTGCCAACACTTATGCACACTCACGAACACTTAACGGTTAATAATCCACCATTATTTCACATTAATATTCGACATAACACAAATTTTGGAAAATAAGACAAAACCGCAGACATGACGCTTCACTTTCCCGCCAAGAAGCAGGTACTAGGTTACTAACACATGAGTAAAAAAACAGTTTTACATTTCTCGTTATTTAGTTATTCGCTTCGGAAGGTACGTTTGGCCGTAAAGAAAATAGTGGTTGTTTCAAGATTTAACATCTTTATAATGCACGCACCAGAGTGTTGGACGATGACCCGGTTGTCCCACGTGGGAAGGCACAGCAGTGGGACGAATAAAAACTAATGATGTACATAGTTACTTACATCACGTCATAATATAAAACATATAAAACCTGAAGAAGGTTCTACAAGTATGTCAAAACTATCAAAATATTCTATACTGAAAATCTCTACCTTTATTTTATTTTATTGTGAGATGGGCTTGCTCTTGGCCTCATTCTAATCCCTTGGCTTCATTCTCTACCTGTGTTGAAACTTGCACTAAGTGTCCAGGGGTAACTTAATAAACGCGTTCATTGAGTTTTATATTACGTACGATTAAAGGTCTTTGTCCACCTGACCGTATCATACCATGACCGTGCTAGATACGTGTCCGACAAAAAAATATACTTTGTATTGAAAAGTATGACACTATGCCCACCAAACCATTTCGTCACCGTCCAACACCGTCGCGTACCATGCACGGACCGTCGACAATTGTTGTCGAGAATGTTTTGCCGGTGCCAATACGTATGCACGGGTATGATACGCTGTCATAGGTACAGTTAGTTCATGTCGAGTTACTTTCAGTGCCTGTTATACAGTCATGGTATACAGTCTAACCTTTATAGCTATTTATTTGTGCAATTTTCTAGAGCCACGCTGCGTTGCAGCACGAAATGGGCCGGCTTGCCCGGCGAAATACCACCCTCTCACAGAATATCGGCGTGAAACAACGGCACACGTTGCTGTTGTGTTTCGTCCGGTGAGTGAAAGTACTGGAGGCCCATCTCTCACCTCTCCCCCCTCCCAATTCCTACTCCCTCCTCAAGATCCAACTCCTTCCTCAAGGTCGGCAACGCATTCGCGATTACTTTGTTTTGCGGGTGTCCATGGGCGGCGGTGATTGCTTTCCATCAGGTGACCCGCCTGCTCGTTTTCCTCCTTTTAACATTAAAAAAAACCCCTTTACTAAAGAATGGTTACAAAACCTGCTAAAGTTATAGAATCTATTACAAGTCGAGATATCATGCAAAGCGGGTGGGGGGACCGTTCGAAATGCGCTTATCAAATAGCTCACACGGAACGAAACCTTATGAAATAAGTACGTAATATCAATAGGATGTGTGACACAGTCGTAAATAGAAACGCCGCTGGAAACGTTTGCGACGCAAACGCTCATTCAATAGAATTGCATTTTCAGTTGGTACAGTTTAGGATCAACGTTGAAGTTTCATGGACCCATAAATACTGTTTAGTTTTAACATTTCGTGTAGGTAAGTGAGTAGAAAGCGGTCGATGGACGCGGTTGGAATTTTTACTATCCGTTTTCGAGAGGCCCGCTTATGTGGCTGGGAGGTATAGCGCTCGGTAGTGAGTAGGAGGTCCTGGACTCCACTCCCTTTTTCGATGCAAAGCATGGGTTTGTCAATTTTTATGAGAGTGAGTGTATGAGTTTTTTATGAGAGTTTACATTATTTTTTTTAACATTTACGGGTAAGTACAGTGCCTTGATCTCACCTGATGGTAAGTGATGATAAGGCCAATGATGGAAGCGCACTTTACCCGGGATCCTCAACTAGTGAGGCACTGGCTATATCATCTCTAGTTGCCGGAACACAACAACGAACGCTACAAACATTGATGTTATGGCGACATATTTAGATAAGATGGTGGTAGCTAGCCAGGCGGACAAACAAGTCCTACCACCAACCAAACCGAGTACACAAACATGTACCCCCGCAGGGAATCGAACCCGGGACCTCTGGATCTAAACTGATGGTCTTAACCACTAGACCACAGAGGCGGTTGAAGCGGCACAGCACTTTTTTGAAGGCGGCGCGGCGAGTTCCTCCAGCCATATGATCGAAACACCGTGAGACGGTGTCTAGCGTCTTCCTTTTCCCTCCTAGAATTTCCGAGGGGTTCTGAACAAGAAGTTTCTGTGGAAACACTCAGTTCTCTGAGCGTATATTAAGTTTGTGTTATTTATATGGATTGTGAAAGTTAAGCAACTTTTGTGATGGTGGCTCAGCGGATGGTTAAATCAATTCAAAAATACTGTGAGCTCAGTATATTTTGAATTGATTTAACCATCCGTTTAACCAACCTTTGACCTCCTTTATGATGATTCAGTATTGAAATATATTTTACACACTCAAATATTTCGCTCGTTCAACCGATCAGCCAGCATATTTAATGCAAACTGTTTTCATAAAGGTACTATTGTGTGATATTACGTAACACTTTTGGAAACTCTGAAACGTTTTCTGTTAGCGTTATGATTATTAAGTATAAAATATTTACACGTAGGTAGGTAGGTACATACCAATGCAAAACTATACTTACTATTAGCATGAGATCGACAGGAGTAAAAGCTAATTTAGGCAACTGTTAGGCAATACTTTACCATTAATTCATTAGGTAATGATTGTTTGCCAATTATTTTTCTAAACCTTCTTATTTTCTTTCTTATTTGTTTAAACTTTTTTAATTATTTTATTTTATTTTTTTATTTTAGTTTTTTTGGCTTAGTTTCGTTTCGGCGCCTTCCCATTTCGGCACCCCAATTTCGTACTTCTTAAAGTACAGTCCTTAATATTATCTTGTAAGGTAATAAAAAAAATAGTACAGAGTATAACGTGCTTAAAAATATATTAACACAGAAAACCTGCTCACGGTCTAACCCTAACGGGTTAGACCGTGAGCAGGAAAAAAAAACACTATTAACAAACTGATATAATTTTTTATCCGGAGATCTTGGGTTCAATTCCCAGGTCGGGCAAACTGTATTTCAGAGTTTGATGTATTGCCTGGGTTTTTTTTTTACCATTTAACGAGTTTCATAACGAAGCTTCTCTTGGGCTAGATAATTGGTGTGAGTGTAGGAAAGTTTATTTATTTATTTATGTATTTATTGATCACTAACCCGCATTTGACAAGGGTGGTGAATAAGCCAGTACTTCTACTCGTACATTAACAGCGATGACTTGATTTCGATGATAGAGCCATTGCCCAGCAGTGGGATATTATATAATCAAAAAACTACTTCAGTCTGACCATCACAGCTTTTAAATTACCGCCAGTAAAATAATACCTAAATATTGATAGGTATAAGGCGGCGCATTGGAAATTTACGTGGCGCGGATCTTGATTTTTCCCAACAATTACAAAACATATGAAAGTGATATTTGATGACATGATTTTTCATATAATTGACTTCATTTTGCTAGTTGCAGAAGCACGATTTGTTAACTTTTATAACAGAGAAAAAAATATCAAAGTAACCTCTTTTAAAACATAGATTTGCATTTTACAGGCAAACCAGACTGATTTAAGCATCTAAATTTTCTTAGTAGATTAGTCTTAACACACACTTCAATATGCTAGTTCATTTTTTTAAACTTATTTGTAGTTTTAATTGGAAAGAAAAAAAAACAGTTTTTCTTATGGTACGGAGCGCAAACGCTCCGTATTAGATTAATTGTTTAGCGATGCGTCGCCTTAAGTCATTTTTTATAAGAAATTAAAATAATTTTGGAGCTCTAAGTATAGTATACTGCGGTGTCCAAAAAGGGCGACTCAGTATTTTCATTCTATTTATAATGTTAACACCTATGTGTATGTATGTGTGTTTATTGGCAATATAGATTATCTATTTAATTTTTGTATTTAATTTTATCCCTAAAAACTATCGATATCAATAAAAAGAATGAGTATTTCCATGAATCGCTAGTTCGTAGTAGGTAGCCAGCCTTGCAAATTAATGCCTGCACTACAAACGATAAAAATCGATTTATCGTGAATATAAAATGACATGCAGCTGTTATTTTACGTAATTTAGCAGGGTAGATGATTGCTTTCCTTTAATTGATAAGACTACTAATATATGAAGGTTCTATATGATATTGTATTGATTGTTAGGCGATAAGTTTCTTCGCTACGAAGGCGAGCTATGATATACCGATCATCATGAGTTTCATTATTTTAATATTCATATTTATAGTCTGGTATCTTAAAAACTTTGTCCACATAAAAAAATTTGGTTTTTAAAACGTGGATACCTATAATTTGCCATCTGTTACTTGCTGTAACACAACTTTTTGTATACGAGTAATATGTTTTATCGTGCTATTGGTAATCCAATTAAATAATAATTATATAATACAAAGACTACAGAAGTAGATTATATTTCAAAGCAGTATGAAGTCTGTATCCTGTTGCTAATGCAACAAAGACTACAGAAGTAGATTATATTTTAAAGCAAAATGAAGTCTGTATCCTGTTGCTGATGCAGCAAAGACTACTTGTTTGTAGGTAAGCATAGCCGAAAATAAGTTCAATTAAGGTACGGGGAACAGTACAGTTATATGGTACAATTCTATGTACTGACATTACACTTTCTGAAGTGGAAAGTCAATAAATTTATATTTTATCTGCATGATTGAAAACAGAAAGTTTTTGCGATTGCTAAGGATAGGATATTAACCATGTAAAAAATAATTGTTTTTGACAGGCGGATAGAAATAGCCAGTCAAAGATTGGTAAAATTTTAGCAGTAGTAAGTGGGGAAAATTGCTGGCCGCCGTATTGTGGAACTACTTCCCTGCCACAATACGGCCCTTACCTACCTACGTACTTGAGCAATGAGCATACTCCGTTTTTTTGGAGGGGGTTTGCTGATTGCCCCACACGGCACCCCAGTCGCCGGACGCTTTGGCGGTGGCGAGAAACTTAAAGGGTTCCTCAAGGCGTGTCAAAGTCAAAGTCAAAAATTTTTATTCGAATAAAACTTAAGAAAAGTGATTTTGAATCGTCCAAAACAATTTTTACCTACTACCCATTCAGGACGTCCATTTTTTAGCTGTGGAGAAGTATGGGCGCAAGAAACTCCACGCAACGGTGTCGGTGACGGTGACCTCGATCACATCTGCGTGATAGAAACACCGTCACCATCCACCACGAAGGGCATCACGAACTAGTGCGTGTCTAGATTCCTACTAGATTCTCCAAAGGGGTTCGGATCAGATAGGAGCGGCGGCGTCCATGTACCAGTTTATTTATATTCGGTTAAGACGGTACACTAACGATGCATGGCGGCAGAAATTAGTAAAGACCTGGCAATGTAAAAGTTGTGGCTAATCTTTCAAAAACGCTTGAATGTTTCGATATTTGTAATGATATTTTTGTTGATAAATAAAAAATAAAAAAGATTTTAATGATTTTAGGCAGGAAATTAATTAGCCTGTATACAATCAAGTCAACGCTACAATTGGCTTAATCACCACGCTTGCTTAAATAACCTCAGTAATCGTACCCAGGACCTCAAGATATTCTGTCGAACGCTTTGCCGCTCCGCTAACGAGCGTGTAGGCAGTACCTATACTTACCTGCAAAAACGACTTTGAAATTTGCATTGACTTTCAAAAACTTAACGAAGTATTATGTTTCCATTCCGTCAAAAAATAAATCAATCCGCCCACACGCGAACCGACTTTGAGGTTTGTAAACAAAGCCTTCATACTCATATACAGCAATGATGTATTGCTTTCAAAGAAGTTCCATGTAGTATTCAATTATTGTAGGTTTCTTTTAATTTAATCTCAATTAGTGAAAGTAACAATACAAAGGTACTTTATTATGCAACATAATGGCTTTGATTGTTTTCCTGCATACCTCAAACGTAAGTGGGCCGATATAGAATGTTAACGATGCCTGCATAATTTAGAAGTAAGGTCCTCCTTGAGGTCTTCCGTGCTTCGGAAGGCACGTAAAGCCCTTGGTCCCGGCTGCATTAGCAGTCGTCAGTGGCGTAGCCAGGCGTGGGCGGAGTGGGCCCTCGCCCACGGCCTCGCACTTAAAGGGGCCTCGCGAGGCCTCTTTAAATGCGATGTCACCAAACTTAAGATCCCCGTTTAAAAACTAAATAAAAACTTAAAAATATTGGCCACATTCGTCACTTTTTAGCTAGTTTTCTATTAAATACGCTGACGGCAATTTTCAAGCTCATGGATTGAACTACTTTACTAAGCAAACGAAATTAAAAATATATAATAATATCTCTTAAATAGTGGTTAAGTTCGTAGTGGCCTCGGAATTTTAAAATATGAATGGAATTTCTAAAAAAAAAAATCTCAGTCAAAGCCAAAAAAAGTTCAGAATTAGCTGTAAATATCTCCTTACTCCATTAATATTATAAAGTAAAATGTTCACCAGAATTAACTTTAGTTTATAAGATTTCAAATTATATACTTTTTTAAACGATAAAAAATTATTAAACTTCAAATAAATGTAAATACAACTACACAAAATGCTACTTTTGCGATGCGTCGGCCGCTTGTAGTACTAAGAAAGCGCGAGCGCGCGCATTTTGTGATAGGCCTCTTAAGAAACAGTATATGCAGGACTAGCAATAATCGAAGCAGATTTAGCTGCAAAAATCAATTACAAATCCATACTAGAAGACTTCAGTAAAGCAAAAAGCCGAAGAATATTACTTTGTAAAAAATTAAATAACTCAAGTTACAAAATAAAACCTTTTTTCAAATCCTTATATGCTTTTCAATATTCTCCCACCGCGCATTTATATTTTTTCACTATCATAAGTAGATATGGTATGTCGTGTCGAAGCATGTTTGGTAAAATAGGTTTATTGGGTAGATCTTGGGAACGAAAGCAAAGGGGCCTCGCTGATGCGACTTTGCCCACGTCTATATTAGGCCACGCTACGCCACTGGCAGTCGTTACCAACCACCGCACCGCACTGGCCCGTTCTCCCTGTCCATCTATAGGGAAAGTTCTTGCCCCAACAGTGGTGACATAAAATGAGCTGATGATGATGATTCAATTGTAAAATAGTGCTAAAAATATATACTCTCCCACTGTTTGGGTCAATTGAAATCAAGTCGCTACCTACAACTGATGGGTCTTCTTATGTAAGCAAAACAAAACTACAAAATAAATCTATTACCGAGATGGATTCAAGCATAGAACTAGCATAGAACAAGATAAAGAGACTGCAGAAGGAAAGCTATCTACTAGATTCTCCGAGGGGTTCGGGCGCACATACAACCTTATTTTTAGTATACACGAAAATGGAAACACGGGTCAAATATTTTCATTTAAAGAATCAGTACAAAACAAATTAAAATAATATCTTGAAAACTCACGAAGTTACAAGCTTTTTGTGCTGTCCCGTTGTGTTTTTTAGTAGGGTATACTTTATTTGAGATTTTGTAAATATTATTTGGTCAATATGTAACATGGTATAAAAAATATTGAAATCGATTCTATTACTGATTCTGAACAAACAGTTTTCAGGTTTCGTATAAACTAAAAATAACATTGTAGACAACCTCTTACGGACAGAAGCTCGCGTCAGCAGCGCTTGGCCAATCCGATCAGAACCCTTCGGAGAATCTAGTAGGGCACGGGGACGCGCACTTTTAAGTGTGTGATGCCGTTCCCTCTAGAAAACCTCCGTAGGTGATTCGTTTCGTACGGCTTGAGGTACCCTTTACGTACCTCGCCACCCCCAAAAAAGCCCGGTGACGCAGAAAACGCCGTTTGAGGCAATCAGCAATATCTCTCAAAAAAAAAAAGCTGTGCTTGGACAGGTTTGAACTATTGAGAGATTCGGTGCCCGTGAGAGGGTCTATGTGTACGATACTCAAATGCGGTACCTATGTAATAAGCTTAGGATTGACCTAAGATTAACATAAGATTGACTACGTGATTAAGCGCGGCTTATGTCAATCCCATACATTTTATTCCTTTCGAACAATCTTATAATTCCTCCATAGGACGGACGGGCTTCGCTTAGAATGGAGGATTGCAAAACATATTACAATTTGAAAAATACAGTATTGAAAAAATTTCATCCAATGCTATCATATAGCGTAGTTGGTAGTGCTCCTGACCCTGCATGTCATGGGGTGCGGGTTCAAATCCCGCTCGTGGAATTAAGTACTTTCAACACTTTGTCTTTTTTCAAATTGTAAATTGTTCGCATCAAAATTTGCGTAAAATTATATATATTATTTAACCAAATCGTAAAAATATACCTTAACTTGTAAAATCAAATCGTTTCATTTTAATCATTCTTGTTTTTTTTTGTTTGCATACTTGTATTCCAACCAATAGGTGATTAACTGATATGCGAGCGTGGGCGGCTCGCGTTAAATACGCGTTATACGCTGCCACTGCGGGATCCGTACAAGCTTCTCCGTTCTATCACAACACAAGGAAGGAGTGTACCGACAGATTGAAACCAACGATTCTAGTGCTTATTTGGACAAAAAAAGTAATACAAATATGGCTCAGTAAAGCCTAATTTTCGAGATATCAAATTATTTAAGTAATTCACAAGTTGTAAAATCTCAAGGGTAACACGCCTTTATAATATGACGTAATCACACACACAAGGTAAACCCGCTATCAATTTTATGTCTAGAGCTCTTATTAATCAAGTGTCATACGGACGTCCTACTCCACTCGTCGTTTATCGTATGTTGTCGGAGTCGTTCGTGAAGTGTGAAGTTTTCTTTTTCACTCTTTTGACTAAGGCTTCGTTCACAAGGAAGTACTATCGATAATTATTTTTTTTGTTCCACTAATAAAGTAAGTTAATAAGGCAGTTTTGGACCCATGTTGATACAACATTATTTACTCGTAACACCATCAGTAGGCTTAGCCAAAGTAACATTAAGAAAACGATAGCGCAGTTCGAAAGGAATAAAATGTATGGGATTGACATAAGCCGCGCTTAATCACGTAGTCAATCTTATGTTAATCTTAGGTCAATCCTAAGCTATTACATAGGTACCGCATTCGAGTATCGTACACATAGACCCTCTCACGGGCACCGAATCTCTCAATAGTTCAAACCTGTCCAAGCACAGCTTTTTTTTTTGAGAGATATAAATCTTATAATTATAAGATTTTTACAGTAAATTTGTAAAATAAATAGATAAAACAGTAAAATTTAGGTAAAATAAATGAAGGTACATTACGTTATTGTGTACAATGAGTCAATAGAGGATCGGTAATATTTTTAAATGACGACATTAAAAAAATACTTGGAGATTATGTAACGGTTTTGGCATTAAGGTTGTTAGAGGCATGTGACGGTTATTTGCCAAGCGTTGTTATATATATTACTCTTTATTATTGTAAAATATTATATCATTATTTATTTGCTATTTTTTTTTACTTATATGTACAGGATGCAATTTCTCTTTCACAAATGTTTCTTGTGCACTCGGCCTTTATCTCACTTGTTTGTACATGATGATAAGGCTGAAGGTGAAAGTTCACATCGAAAGCCTTTACTGCAGAGCACTGAAGATAAACTTCAGTCTTTGAACGAATCTGAAACCTTGCCATGCAATTTCTTGTTTCCATAACACGCGAGTAACATAACATGATCGAATGACAAAATATAACAATTGCACTAGGCACCCTGAAAGTGAATACGTTTGTGTGAGAAGGTTTACGTCAGTCGTATAACATTGCGATGGGAATTGAATCGCATTTTCTCGCATTCAACCGATAATTGATTGAAGATTCAAACCGAGTAAGGCGTTCCGCTACCGGAGGTTTCTCCGTTTCGTTGATTCCATTAAGAAAATCGTTTTTTATCTCCCGAAGTTAAGCGGATTACACAATGTTATAACAACAAAAGGATATTGTCGACGTAGGTACCTACCTACGTCGACAAGTAAGTACCTACTTACTTAGTTACTGTGGCGATATCTGGAGATTGTGTATCTACCTTATTCAAATTTTGAGATTAACTTCGCAGGTCGGAAAGAAATAAAGTATGTTTCAATGAGTGGCATTCCCAGTGACAAGTGACACAAGCCTACGTCATCAACGCTATCGATTGCTTGAATTTGTTTGTACTGCCATACTGGCTGTACCGGTGATGACGTCGGCTTGTGTCACTTGTCACTGGGAATGCCATACTTGGCGTAGTATTTTATTATACCATGGAGTAACCTAAGTTTGTGATCATCAACCCGCATTTGTTATGCGTAGTAATACTAGGTACGTTGGTAACACGCTTGTGCGGGGTGGTAACTCGGTGTCTGCTATGCGTGGGCCCAAGCCACCTCCGCAAGTGGATGGTACTGCGTTTTAGTGGGTATGCCCCCCTGCGTCCCGTTCAACTTCACAGAGTTGGGCCGAGAGCAAAGGAGAGAGCCCCACAGAACGCTTTTTGGTACAAAACACTACGTTGTACGGAAAAAATACAAGGAAACTTAAGTACTTCTGCTGAATGTTGAAACCCCAGTATGGCAGATTACGTTACATGGTTTGAACCACATGTTTGAACAGTGGGCGAAATTTCCTTGTAAAAACTTTTTTCGTACAATGTAATATTGCATCGAAAAGTGATGTCGACTTCATTAGCGTAAAAGCTGGAGTTATCGTAATTAATAGGCCGGCTCCATGCGTTCTGTTCAATTTGGTGCCATCAAGCTAATTTGTTACCGTATATTGCATTATATAATGTAACGTTAGTAATGTAGGTTTAATGTTTAGCTATTTGTTCAATGCGGTCGAAATATATTTTATTTCAACCTTATTGTTGGTGTTTATTTTATTTAAAAAAATGGAAATAAAAGGTGAGAAAAGCTATAGGGACACATGTCCAGTGCCCGGCCTCTTAGCACTTGCTGATTTAGTTCGTCCATAACTAAGCTCTACAGAGGTATCGGCGTTGGTGTATTTTTGACTAACTAATGAATATATTCGAAAATATATTTAACACTATTTTGAAAAATATAGGTTGCCAATTTTTATATAAAAAATATATTTTTGTTTAAGTATGTTTTCTCTAGTATCCGGCCGTCGCAATCCAGTGCCGGCCACTTTATGCCTAGTCTCCGCCTACCCTAATATAAACTTAGAGGCCGGACACAAGGTACTAACACAACTTAATGGCCAAAAGGCTCTCGGATGGTTGAAATAAGAGTTATTTTTAAATGTTCAGACAATTTATTACTAATTCTTAACTAGTTATGTTATCCCACTTTACACAAGATTTATGTGAAATAGGTAATACTATGCGATAATTAAATAAAACGTCAGTATAATGCGAAGCTATTTATTATAATTGGTATTTTAAGTATAGATAGTGGCCGGAGACTGGTGCTGCAGCTAGTAATCCGGCCACTTAGTCTCAGTAAGGGCCGGTTTACTAGGCAATACTACCAATAGGTCCGGCCTCCATAATCTCATACAAGATCTTTTATATATAGTATTAGTACAGCTTATTTTGGCGGCCGAAGACTGGACGTTAACTCGAATTCAAGTGAGACTTTACTAATAAAATTATACTTCACGGCATACTCACTAGATAATAAAATACAATAAATTAGCTCAACCCTCAAACCCAGTGTCCAGCCAGGGTAGCTCGGACACTAAAAGTAGCCTATTTATGGTCTAGTCCACCGGCCCTCGATTTTTTTAAATTACGGTACTAAATAACGCATATTTTACTCCTAAATCAAATAAATAGACGTATATATGTCCCATAAAACACAAACTTATTTAACATAACGTTAACAAGAAAAACACCTCTCCACTACTTTTTTTTAACGGGCGTGTTTATTGACACGCGTGAACTATAACCTTCGTTTTCGAATGCGTACTAAAGTAGTTTTTGAAAACATCGGATTTAGGGTCGAAACCATAAGAGAATGCCTAATATCTTTAAAAATATTTTTTGCGTGGACGGACATTGGTGGGGGCCGGTACACTAGACATTTTACCCTATGTAAATGATATACGTAACGTAACAGAGCATAAAATGATAAATGGATTGCAAATGGCACCCATAAATGGGTACGTAAGTGCTTGTGTCTCACAAATCTATTTTTGTCGTTGCGTACAATCTTTGCATCAAGAAACTTACTTGGTAAAAGATAAATAATAATATAAAGACCATTTCTTATTTTCTCAATTTAAGTATCTTTCTTTTTAACAGACTTAAAAAAGAAAGAGGTTCTCAATTGGGCTGTATATACTTTTAATTTACGCGTTAACAAAGAAGTAGTATTGATAATTGGCAGATACGCACCATAAAACTGGTATGATCACCAAATATTGAGAAGGTAGACTAGCCTACTGACTCCTGCACCTTCTTAAAGTTGAATTGGTGTTTTAACGTCGACAAGGCTTTTAGTGGGCAGATTCCCTCCTTCCTCTACTACGGGAAAGGGGTGAATACGACTTAAGCTCGAGAGTATGAAATCTAAATCAGATAAAAAGCAGAAGGCGACGTGGGGTAACTCGTCGCTAGCAAGTATCTCCTATGAAAATATGTGAGAAAGTAGCACAGAACAAGTGATGGTTACGTTGGTACCTCGCCGAGCTTACCGCGCCAGGTCGAACTGTTGAGCATTACCGCGCGACCAACCCACATTGTGACTATCGCGCTACGCTCAAGCAGACAGAACCACACTGTTCACGTTCTAAAGAACTCTTTGACCTCTTCTACTTTCTCCTTTCCTCCGTACGCGTGCTGCTCTCCGGAATCACGGCCATATTGTCTCGAACATTCTATCGCGCACAACGAAATGTGGTGACTCGCTTTTTTGTTGCACATCCAAAAGATGGAATAGTCTACCAGCAGACATGTTCCTTCCTATGACATGGGGTCCTTCAAAAGAGGCGTGAAGAGGCACCTTGTGGGCTGGCACGGTGAAGGTGACAGATGCTGCGATGTTTTCACGCTGCACCAGTTGTCTTTGCGTCTCGACTCCATTTCTACTTAACATCAGGTAGAATGGAGTCATTTTCTGAGCTATGTATAAAAAGAAACACCGTCCGTGACAGCGTCCAGCCAACTACGCGCTGTTAGGCAAAGATTTAATATCCTTGACACTATGAAGCGTGTCTCACAGGCAAAATAGCTATCGCGATTCAACGCGTTTCTCACATCGAACCTGTTCTACTCATACTCCTTTTAACAATTTGCCTGAAAAACGAACACCGTTCCACTGTTATAAATAAACTCACTTACCTCGTAATTTTCTGGAATCCCCCTCTTCCTCAAGCTGGTGTCTTGATACCGGGGATGAGGATGAGGTAACGGGTCCTCGCCGGACACCGCCCTCTGGTACGACAGCCTGCGACCCTTGCTGTCGGTGCCGTACAGTTGGTTTTCCGGTATACTCGAAAGGTCTTGGTATGAGTGGGTCACTTGGATCTCTCTGTTCTTCTCGTCTTGGATAACCCGCCTTAGGTAGTTGGTCAGACCTTCACTTGCCAGCCAGGTAACTCTGTGGAAGTTATGGCTTATTAGATAAAGCCATTAGAGAGCAGTGCAGGCAGGTTTGCTGTCTTTGAACCGGTGACAATGTGATATCAATTACAAGTGATCCTCTCATACGTGCGGGAGGTTAAAGGTCACTGGTGGCTGCATTTTCGAGTAGGAGGGTCGTAGCACTCGTAAATTGATGTCATAGTGTGAAAATTATTATCGCTGGTTGAATAATAGCACCCCTATACATCAATTACGACGAGATACATCATTCGTAATGTAGTTTCGGCGCGAACTTTATTATAAGTCTTCCAATTTTCAGTACGGACGATCTAATAGCGGCGTGAAATTAAAATGGAATGTAAATCTTATCGCGTTAGCTAAATGCCATTTGGATGGGGAAATTTAACTCTACACCCGTTAAATTTTTACTCGGAGCGGCGCTGGTATAAAATGAAGATAGTTCGTTAGCATTATTTTTTTTGCAGAAAACTCGTTTGTGTTACTGTGGGCCTAGTGGCAGTTATGTTTGACATTCGATCATGTTAACGAAAACGAGAAATTGTATAGCAAAATTTTAACTCTTCTTGTATATCGCTAGGAGGCGCTGCTTCATGCCATACTAATTCGCAAACATAATCGAATTAATACGGATTAAACTCACACACGGCACTTGGATGATGGATCACAAACGGACCCCGTAATGTTTATCAAACTAACCACATGATTTCTTATGATACTTTTCGATGAAAGGATACTCTAAGTTTTATTTGTACGTTGATTTGCGATGGAAAATGTTCTTCCGTGGTAGGGAGAGGATAGATTCCTTTTGTTCACTCAAAATTAAAATTTATTAAAATAAGCGCTACCACCCAACGCCATGCTACTTGAATCATTTTTCATACTAAAATGTCGGATCTTCTTCAGACAATTGTGAAATATATACGCTCGAAGATCACTTACTTAAAGTTGTTTATTTTTCCCTAAAAAGCATGACAAATAGAAATGGGAACGGACGTCCAAAATACAAAATGGAATATGGTCCGAAATGTATTTAGTAAATGTGTAAATATTTGAGGCGTACGGGTATGTTTATTATTGGATATTGGATATATAATAATACGTGAAGCAAAAACTTTGTACTTACCCCTTTTTACGAAAATTGCGCGGACGGATGAGTATGAAATTTCGCACACTTATAATTTATATAGTGATGAAGTGCAGAATGCTAATATATATTTTTTAATTATGCATAAAAAATACAATAAATTGAATAAACATTTTTTCATAAATTTATCAAAAACTTCAAAAATGGAAGAGGAGCGGCCTTAATCTGTCAATGCCAATCCAAACTCACATTCTATCTTTTTTATTTTTTTTATTGCTATGGATACAATCCGTGCAGCATTAATAAAATATTGTTTAGTAAACAGCTTTTTATAAAAATTACGGTCGAATTTCGACTACTGGGCGATCACTAGTATTGGATTAATATAATGGATATTCAACAAGGTGAACCGACAATCTGTTTATTTTTTACTGTGACTGTCAGTCAGTTTTGCGCCCCGGCGTTTTGTTATTGATGTTTGTTAGTGTCATAGTATATTCGTTTTGTTGTTAATATTACTCGTGTTATTTTATGTTAGTGTTTTTATTTATGTAAGTTACTTTATACTTAATCGATTTGTTTTTTTTTTCTGTTTCGTGCCACGTTGTCACTACTGTGTACAGCAGAATACCAGTGCAGCAGGCCTCGCTTGCTGCGTATACTGAGCTGTGCACATTGTTTGCATCACGTAACAGGGCACAATGTCAATTGTTATTATTTTTTATTATTGTTGTTACATGTTGTAGGTATGTTTAATTGTGTGTTTTGTAATGTGATTCCAATAAATGTCTTTTATTATTTATTCTTATTCTTCTTTATTTTAAGGTCGCGGGCAGGGATCAAAATTATCAAGATATTTAACATACTCCATAAGGAGTAATTATATTCTTATTTTTGTGTTTTATGTTTTTTCTTCTTTTCTAAGTGTCATTTTCTTTTGTTTTGCTCTTACCTATTTTTGATTGTCATCGTGGTTGCTGACTTGGTATGTTTTATTTTATTCTTTAATTATTGTACGTTTTACTTTGCCTCTTATTCCTAAATACAGACCACCCTTTTGCCTCCTTCCGTTACAAACACAGCCTGCTAATTATCCAATAATTATAAGTTTATATTATTAATTTATTGTATTTTGTATAAACAATTGGTATGCATATTAACTTGGGCGATTGTAATTGTAAAAAACATTATGTTGTATTTTGTGTTTCGAAAGAATTTTATTACTTGGACAATAGATGCTGTAACTGCGAGAAGCGTAGAGACATGCACATGCGTATAAATACGGTATTATACGTTCGCCGTTCGAATAATGTTAGCAATAATAAGTGCAATCTTATGTTACTATCAATTGATAATGATCCAACGGTTAATCATCATCTCAGCCAAAAGACGTCAGCTGCTGGACAAAGGCCTCCTTCAAGGATCTCCACTACGACCTGTTTTGTGCTGCTCGCATCCAGCGGCATCCCGCGACCTTTACCAGGTCGTCGGTCCACCTTGTTGGAGGCCTGCCCACACTGCGCTTTCCGGTACGGATCCAACTGGTTTTTTTTGAGAGTATGATAATTGCCACTGGGCATTTTCAGCTTCACCAGGCTTTTTTGGGGGGTGACGAGAACGGGGAACGGCACCCTCCCCCCCCCCACGTGTCCCCCTGCCCTACTAGATTCTCCGATGGGTTCGGATCGGATCGGGGAGCGGAACAACCCGGTGGCGCCTCTAAAGACTCGGACCTATGCTCGGGTTGACTGTGTCGTGGTGGCGGGGAGAAGCGCCCAAGTACCTGGTATAGAGCGCGTGTGAACCGGTTCTACGTACCCTTGTACTACGAGTACGGTGTCTTGGGCCTACACTAGTGTGCATATTTAGTGTATTCTGTAAATGTGTAGTGGCGTTTAGAGGATCGGGTGGCGGTCCAACTGTTATTATTATGATGATAATTATCATTGATATTTTCCTTTCGAACCTTAGTCGCGGGTAGACGCTAGATGCGAGTAGCTCCAAACTGCCCCCCGACCGCCTAACCGATCGCTTTGACTACGCGTATAGTTTATGACGTCATCTTGCCACCTCACACCGCCTATGAAAGCAATATCAAAAGCTAAAGGCTAACTTTTGATATTGCTTTCATAGGCGACACGAAACGAGAAGATGACGTCATAAACCACACACGAAGTCAAAGCGATCGGTTAGTCGGTCAGGGCCCTGGTCGTTGGGGGAAGCCTTTGTCCATCAGTGGACGTCTTTTGGCTGAGACAATGATGATGAATATCTATTGCTTATAAACACCTGTTTGCCCTCGACGTCTTGCGTTTTGTTTTTCCGAGCGCGGTGTCCAGTCCCGAACTCATAGAGATTGCTCTCGAGTTGAACATGGATTCCTGAATGTACTCCTCAGTGAGACCTGCAAATATATATTATTATCTTACTTCATTTTTTAATTTCTATGTCGATATTATACACGAAGACTTTTTATCGGTGATCAGGACCTACTGATTCCGAATAAGTAAATGATGGCCGTTGCAATAATAATAGTAATTACGTGTTTTCTTTTTGTATTTTTAATAAGGTAACTAAAATTAATTAGAATGTATGGTCTTCCTACATTTTTAAGATTATAGTAGTTTTTTTTACGTTGTCTGCCATTTGACAGTTTACTAATAATAACATGAAAAACTTGAAATCTTCAATGAGTTTTGTTAACATTGTTGTACCTGTACTTAAGAAGAGGTTTTATTTATAACAAGGAGGAGTAGGATGACTATGATTTTAATATTCATAGTTATTAACTTTATTCCCCAGACAAAAAAATAAAAAATGGTGGGCTGACATGTAAGTTTTATTATTATTGCAATGGCCATAATTTACTTAGTCGGAAGTAGGTCCTGATCACAGATAAAAGTCTTTGTGTATTTAAACGATTAATAAGTCGAGTTCGAGTGTCATATTGTTAAGTAAGAGCGCGATCACACGAGGACGATTAGTGTTTTTTGACAAATCGTCTTTTTTCACGATTCGTTTTTTATTTGACGGCGGCAATGCTTTTTAAATGCCCGTGTTCACACGCATCACAAATTGTAAAAAATGACGGACTCGTCTTAGATTACGTATCGTCTTTTAAAAAAAACACGAATCGTGCATTATTTATGACGGATCCGCTGATGCGCTTGCTGTGACCCGACCCCGCATGTGCCTGTACCAGCTTTCCCGTTTCGGATATTTTGACGAATCGTGAAAAAACACGATTCCGCATGCAATGTGAACATCCATCCGTCATGATGTATCGTGTTTTTTGACGAATCATCAATGACGGATCCCATGTGAACGAAGCCTTACATAAACTATTTACCTACCTATTGCGCTCGATAAATGCATTAAATAAAAATATATAAAAATTCAAAATTCAAAATTTATTCAGTTTAGGCTACAAGTAGCTCTTGTAAATGTAACTATGCTATCGGTTCGTAGGTCTACTCTGGGCGGAAGATCTTGTACTGAAAAGAACCGGCAAAAAACTCAGCAAGTGTCCAGCTCTTTTCTCCCTTACAGCGTCAAAAATATTGGAAAATGACCTATCATAGCAGGACACTTTCCATTACAAATAAACACAAAAATATACAAGACAACCACAACATGTAAAAAAAAACAAAAAAATAGTTAACAAATTTACATCAGGTAAAAGTTTAAATTTCCACAATGTCAATGTCAGTACCACTACAGTACCTACTCTAGAAAAAGTCAAAAATTGTTTAAGTAAAACAAAGTCAAACTATAGTAATTAATACATCGCTTCGCTCAACCATATTTTAGGGAACGTAACGACCCGACGCACGCGCCACCACAGCAGAGACAATAAAGAGAGCATGACACACTCAAGATACTCTAAATAAAAAGTTCATGATCTATTTAACGCAACGCTGTTTGTTGTAAATTTTTGGAGTTAGTTTCTTTGGCTGGCTTTGGCCTTAAAAAGACACAAGTAGGTAGAGGTAGTAGTTACCATCAGTGCCTCAGACTATTTGTGTTTGGTCCAAGGTAGGTTCCGAGAAGCTTTTATTCTGAAACTAGGCTGTGAGTTTAACTTTTGACAGACTATGAAAACAGTGTCCGTTTAAAGAAATAACTTTGGGTCGCAATAAATTCTTTATGAATTGAATTCTAAAATGGGTAGAGAGAGAAATGAGCTTTCATCTGCCGCATTAAGGGACGACAATTAGCAATAATAATAAACTAACTAGCTGACCCGGCGGACTTCGTACCGCTTTGAAAGTTTCCATGACAACAAAACAATAAAATAATTTTGTATTGGAAAATTAAATTGTCGTTTTTAGTATTTTCCGTTACTTATTATTTATGTTTCTCACCGTTTCAATCTTCCCTGAACTTCCAAAAATATTTCAAAATCAAAATTAGCCAAATCGGTCCAGCCGTTCTCGAGTTTTGTGCTTAGCAACATTCATTTTAGGGTTTCGTAGTCAACAAGAAACCCTTCTAGTTTCGCCACATGAGTAATAGTGAATACATTTTATCTACTCTGTGGTTTCGCCATGTCCGTCTGTCTCCCTGTCCGACCCCAGCCTAGCTCATAGACTCTGTGCTCTTAGTACTAGAAAGCTGCAATTTGGCATGGGTATACATATTAATCACACCGACAAAGTAGTGAAGTAATAAAAAAAATATTTTTTTAGGTTACCTCCCCTACACGTGAAGTGAGGATGTAATTTTTTTTTCTTGTCTACCCTATAGTGTGGGTGTCGTTAGATAGCAATTTCAAAAATATTGCAGGCTTGTGGAAACAGTTTTTTGATTGAGGCATCCGTTTGTGAACTATTAAGCTTGAAAGTGCAAAATTCGTACGTGTTCGTGCGTATTCGTATTGATTCCTACTTAAAAAACAGAAAACAAATGACTGAAATTAACAAAATTAATACACTAAACAATTGTGAAGACAAATTTCGATCAACAGAACGTGAAGTTTTATTTGGAGTACCGCAGGGGAGTGTACTGGGTCCTTTTGTATTTATATTGTACACATTTATGTATTATTTAAGTATGTCATTACCTACCGAAATGCATTGAACAACCAATAACATTGTTTGTAGACGATAGCACCATAACAATACCTTGTGATAGTATGGAGACGTATGAGACTGATATTAATAATAGTTTAAGGTTGGTTGTGAATTGGTTAAATAAAAACAATTTAAAAATTAACTTAAAAAAAAAAAAAATATCCACAGAATTCCTAGCATAGACCTCAAAGTTCAGTACGCTAATGATAGAATAGAAGAAGTAGAAAATACAAAATTTTTAGGACTCGAAATAGATCAAAAGCTAAATTGGGAATCACACATCGATACTTTATGCAAGAAAATTAGTAAGTCCGCATACGCTCTGCATACATTATCGCCTATAATATACACGGATGCACTTCTTACTGCTACTACGGCATAGTGGAATCACACTTACGATACGCTATTATAATTTAGGGAAACTCGACCGGAAAACAAACAGCATTCAAGGCACAAAAAAGGTGCTTAAGAACGAAACTTAGGCTTAAAACTTTTGATCGCTGCGTTCCATACTTTAAACAATATAAAATATTAACGTTGCCAAGTCTATACATACTAGAAGTAGCTGTCCTTGTTAAGTCTAACCCAAGTCGTTTTGAACGCCTAGCCGACGTAGTCCCATAGAATAGGCGCGACAATAGTCTACTATGTCGACCTCAAGCTAAGATAGCACTTATGCGCAAAAGTGTCTATTGCATGGCTCCAGATATTTATAATAAAATACCCAAGTGCTGGAAGGAATTGCCTCGAATCGAATTTTATTAGCAGGTAGAGCATACTCTCTAACTTGCACTCTGCGTTAATGCATTGCGTTATTGCTCAATAATGTATTTACTTTTATGTAAATGCATCTGTTCACGGTGTTTGACAGTGTATTAAATACATTCGACCTCTACTGATGACGTATTTTAATTACATCTACGTAGATCGTCCCGTGACAATTGACATAATATTCTTGACATCAGTACTGGTTCATACGTACATACACATTTCATCATATTTAGCAATAATTTTACTATGGGACCAACTCTGAAATCAGTCAGCTGATCCATATATATTGTTAAGTATGCCTAGCTCGATCAAAATGTGTAAAACAGCTGATTTATTGTTCACGATTAGAGTTAGTCCCAAAGTAAAAGTTTGCATAATGATGAGCAGAAAGATTTTTCTAGTAGATAAAAATTCTCCAAAGATCTAAGAGTATAATATCTGTCTAATATAAGTAAGTACATTAAAAAATATGTCAAACATAAATAATAAAAAACAGTTTATTAAGTTTAGTTTTGCTAAAGTGTCGTAGGTAAGTATTGGTGAAGCAGACGTATTACTTGTTAAAAAGTTATACAAATTTCACCTTTACGGTATGAACTTAATATTATAATGGCCTCTGTACTTTTATAACTAGTTACAAAACTTTCTTAAATTAAACTTAAACTCTCAATTTGTGTACATATGTACCTACTGATGTGAATATGAACCGGCGTAATAAACTTTTATTTCTTGTGAACCATTACAGGGCTTCAAGTTTTCTAATTCAATACATACTCTCAAGTTCTTATCCCAAAAAGAGGTAGACAGAGGAGTAGACGACGCGACGCTTCATTTAGCATACACAAAGTAAGATTCTGAAGTGGAATAGAAAACATAAGTGATGGGTGGCTAGCCGATCGAATGAGTGTCTTGGTACGTAACGTATGTCCCTTAGTTGGCTCTTACGACATGCAACGTGAAATTAAGAGCGTTTACGCCGCACACTAGCGCCGCCAATGAAAAATAAAACATATCTAGTAATTAGAGATAGAAAATCAAATAATGCTCAACAAACTATCTGAATGAAGTAATTTAGCATTTTTACGTCACCTAATGAACACCTGACATGTTATGGTTTAGTTATATGGCGTCTTATTTAACTAAAGTAACTAGCTGATACAAAATAGTTACGTCGCAGTCGCAGACCAGCATGGGATTTTTATTTTTCTAGCCAGGCGAACAAACAACACCAAACTGAGTACATACCCCCCGCTGGAAATCAAACCCGGACCTCAGGGTCGAAGACTGGTGGTTTAAACTACTAGCCCATAGAGGCGGTTAAAGGGCTTAGTTTCGTTTCGGCACCTATCCATTTCGGCACCCCAATTTCGTACTTCTTAAAGTACAGTCCTTAATATTATCTTGTAACGAAATAAAAAAAAATTGTACAGAGTATAACGTGCTTAAAAATATATTAACACAGACAACCTGCTCACGGTCTAACCCGTTAGCAAGGAAAAAAAAACACTATTAACAAACTGATATAATTTAGTATATTTCAGAATTACCAAACGTTGAAGGTTATACAGGTTTATGCTCCTACTACGATACACCCTGAAGATGAGGAGGCTACGTATGGGGACATCTCTAGAGCCATACAAGCCTCCAAAACTCATTACACCGTTGTCGTAAAAAGACCTAAGTCGCTCATGACTTTTGAAAATTAGAACAAAAGGCACTAGTTTTGCTTCGTAGTGCCTTCCATATGAATCGCCCAGTCGAGTCGCACTGGGTGCTTAGTACGAGTTTCTTTCGACATTCGATAACGTTAACGTAAACGAGAATTTGTATGGCAAAATTTTAACTCTTCTCGTATGTCGCCAAGAGGCGCTACTTCAATGCCATACTCACACGAATCGTAAGCGTAGTCGTATCGTAAGCGTATCGTTACGACGCAACGTGTACGTACGCGCGAGACCAGCCTGTGGCGGTAGCCAAAGTAACATTATGATAGCGAAGTTCGAAAATAATAAAATGTATGGGATTAACATAAGATTGACCACGTGATTTAGCGCGGCTTATTTTATTCTTTTCGAACTTCGCTATCGTTTTTTTAATGTTAGTTTGGCTAAGCCTACTGCAGTGTTATAGTAGAGTAGACGTATCGTTTTGTAGGATGTGTTGGGTGAATTTATATACTATCTTACTTTCTCTTCAGACGAAGATGATTTTGACTTTTGACGATATTTTTGCCCAAGCTTTATCCGTTACATCTTTCTTTGAATATTCACTTAATGAATGATTATATAGACAAGGGAACGCTTCAACCAGTTTCACGAATTCAATCACTTTTTCAGTCATATTGAAATTAAAAGTCGAAAAAAGTCTAAAAAAAATAAATTCAGTTAAATTTTTAAAGAAATTAACGAACAGTTAATTTTTTACGCTTGCTTTTTTACGGCAGTACGTTACGACTACTACGATTCGCTGTAGCACCGTTTCGTGCGCGGACTTGTTGGAACATGTACGCGCTCGTATTGCTCTCGTCCTAACGTGCGTATTACGTGACGATACGCTTACGATACGACGACGCCGTGTGCGAATAGACTATTTTTCGTTTTCGTAAACGTAATCGAATGAATACGGATAAAAAACAAGCTAAAAAAAATAAAGTATTTTAGGTCTGAGAAGAAAACTAAACAGTATTTTAGAACAAATTATTAAAATGAAACAAAAAACCCGGCTGAATTCTGGGATCGTAGAGCTTGTCTTTTTCTTTTAGTTTTTTCTCTTTGCTGTTATTTTTTATGTTAGCCCAGTTTTTACGAGTATTTATTTGTTTTTTATATATTTGTTTTAGCAGTCGGGTTTTTGTTTTATTTTAATAATTTGGTTTATTTCAAATTAATTACTTTTTTTTTATTAAGTATAGTTCCGGATTTTTTTATAGCCTATGTCAATTCTACAGTCAAAACAAATCTAACGACGCCTCATATGTTAAAATCCACCATACCGTTTGGGCTGTAGCGCGTGCCAAAAAAATAGACATACATACATACACTCGAAAAACATAACCCTCCTTCTGACGCAGACGAGTAAAAATGAACAGTATTTTACAGACAGATTCGTTCTGAAACTCCATTATTGTAATTGTTTGTGGCTGCGCTGCAATGAGCGCCCTCTGACTAAATAAAATAAATTGTGTGACCGTCTAAGTCTAACACTTATAGTGCTAAGCGTTTTGATGCTGAAAACAGTATTTTGTATACTTTATTTTTGTTCAATAGTAAAAAGTATAATGTCGGGAAAAAAGAGTATAATACTGTTTTTAACAGTATAGTTGGCAACCCTACTCGCAACAGCCGGGTGCCTAGTGTTAGTTTTTTTTTTTACATTTGATGGCTTCATGCGATTAGCACATTTAGCCAGTGTCAAAGTAATTTTTCTTACAAGTAATACATAAATAAACAATATTTCCTTATATGATGATGATGAATGATATTAGAAATGGGAAGTGAGAAAACATAAACCCCCCAACCCCTCGAGTATCTCAGTAAATATGTGGGGCTTTACTAAGTCCTCACGCGAGCTTCTTGAGAGAATTTGAAAAGTGACGTTACACTGTTTTGTTTCATTTGCCAACACTTATGCACACTCACGAACACTTAACGGTTAATAATCCACCATTATTTCACATTAATATTCGAGATAACACAAATTTTAGAAAATAAAACAAAACCGTAGACATGACGCTTCACTTTCCCGCCAAGAACTCCTGAGTTTTGTTTACTATCCGTATTCATTCTTTTTTTTTTTTGGAGAGAGATTGCTGATTGCCTGAAACGGCATTTTTAGCTTCACCGGGCTTGTTTGGGGGCGGCGAGAAACTTAAAGGGTTCCAAGGGTTCAAGCCGTGTGAAACGAATCACCTTAGGAGGTTTTCTAGAGGGAACGGCATCACGCACTAGTGCGTGTCCTCGTGCCCTACTAGATTCTCCAAAGGGGTGGAGGAAAGAAGCGCCGAGGTGCATGTCTGTACATGATATAGAGCGCGTGTGAACCGGTTCGTCGCACCCTTGTTCTACGAGTACGGTGTCTTGGGCCTAAACTAGTGTGCATGTTTAGTGTATTCTGTAAATGTGTAGTGTCGAATACGATTACGAAAACGAAAATTAGTATGGCATTGAAGCAGCGCCTCCTGGCGACATACGAGAGAGTTAAAATTTTGCCATACAAATTTTCTCGTTTACGTTAACGTGATCGAATAGCGAATGAAACTCGCACTAGGCACCCTGTGCTCGGACTGTTCTGAACTGTTCTGAGATCAGTGCCCGTGAGAGGTTGTCTATGTGTGCGTTGGTCGAGCGAGGTATGTACCATCTGGCTTTCCTTATTTTGTGACTAGAGGCTCTGGCGCTGAAACTTCGGCTGTACAGCTCGTGATTTAACGTGCAAAACGCGAAACGCAACGCAATTAAAGCACGAGTGAAAGTTAATCAATTCTATCCGAGAACATATTGCCCAAAGTTAGGTATTTCATTTCCGTTGAGCACGCTTAACTCGCGGCGACATTGCGGATATAATTTGCGAGAGCACAAACGCGTAAAGTAGGTACTCACTGATTGTGATGTGCTGGATATCCGTATCCGCGGATATCGGAGAGAGATATCGATATCCGTTACTTTTGAAGTTCCGTTTTGTAATGAAATACTATTTTATTTCATAAACCTATTCAAATTATTTATAAGTTATGAAAAACACATATTTATCAATGCTGCTCCATGGTGACATAGTGTGAACTAAACAATCGACAAAAACACGCGCAGTGCATTACGTAATATTATAAGTCATGTCAGTGATACTGATACAAACCGTCAACTGTCGTTTCAAGGTCACGCGCATCAGCACTGACAAAATATATAGTTGAGGTCCGTATCCGTATCCGCGGATCTAGTCACTAATTATCCGTATTCGTATCCGCAAATATACATCTCTAATGATCTGGCACATCTCTATTCACTAACTGGTGAATGGAAACATCGAATTAATGAACAAATATGTTTTTAATTGCTGCAATGCAACTCATTGCATGATAAATTAAGTTATCTAGGTATACTATTAACTTTGTAACAATTGTAATTTGTCTTGTGTATGTAAATAAATAAATAAATAAATAAATAAATTAATAAAAAGGTAACGTTTGTGACTTCGTTTGTATGTATGTCGGGGCTAATCTTTGGAACTAGGTACTGGCCCAATTCCAAAAATTCTTTTCTTGCGGGTAAAATTGCCTATACTTTATTTGAAAAAGAGTTTCAAATCCACGCGAACGAAGTCGCGAGTAAAGAGCTAGTTTAGACTAAAAGCCTTCATTATCGGTAAACGGTAAAAGTTGTATATTTAAAGTGCCATATTATTATCATACTTTAATATTGTTTATACTTATGAGGCGATCAAAGGCGCAAATATGAACGCGCTCAGTCTGCGATTGATGAAGTTATGCCACTTTCGTAAAGGGCGGTCATCGGATGGGTGACCAAATTTATCATTTCGTGCTTCGGAAGGCATGAAAGCCATTAGTCTCAGCTGCATTCACACTCGCTAACAACAACCAATCCTCACAGGGGTCGCGTGGTGATTTATATAGCCCGTTCTCCATGTGGTTTTTCAATTCATAGGAAAAGCGTGTGCCCTACCAGTGGGCATATGAAATGAGCTGGCAATGTGAAAACACTACGCTTTTTTAACAAATTCACTGATTATTTTATACTTCTTAAATAATTAACTCAATCAATAACGAAGAATAACACTCGAAATGGGGTTATATAAAAATGCAAAACCAAACACAAAAGGCATTTTATACGAAAAGTAATATTTTATTTTAAATCGACTTATTTATTTCGACGATCTGGTCTGAAGGTCGCGCAAAGCCGCTGGATGCGAGCAGCACAAAATAAAACTGGTCGTTGTGGAAATCCTTGGCGGAGGCCTTTGTCCCGCAGTAGACGTCTTTTGGCTGAGATGATGATGATGATGATGATATTGATATAGACGGCCTCCTTGGTCGAGTGCCTTGCACACAGGTTTTCATGGTGTCGCTATCTCTGAGGTCCCGGGTTCGATCCCCGGTCGGATAAATTTAGGAATACTTGTTTTTCTATATTGTTTCTGGTCTGGGTGATTCCTATGTATAATAAGTATGTATTTAAATATATTAAGTATGTTTATCCGTTGTTTAGTTGTCCATTTATCGAGTTTCTTAAGGAAGCTTTTCTTGGGGCTAGATAATTAATAAACATAATAATAAACTTTCCTACACTCACACCAATTCATCGAGAAAATACGAAACACACTTTGCCCGACCTGGGAATTGAACCCGGGCCTTCGGGTATCAGGCCGATTGAACATTGATGTAGAACAAACAATATATCTATATAAATAAAAATGAATCGCTAAATGTGTCGCTTATCGCAAAACTCGTGAACGGCTGAACCGATTTGGCTGATTTCTATTTTGTTGTGTTTGATAAAGTGTGAGGAGGGTTTCTTATGGAGAGAAAAAACGTAAAAATACGAGGAAAATAGTAAAAACAACAATTTTATTTTCCCATACAAACCACTCTGTCCCCAGCTGACAAACATTTGACGTCAATCAAAACAAAACAAAGGCGCGATAGGATTATCTTTGGTATGCCTTCAAGTTGATTAGTGGTCAGATTTTTTAATTACGCGCCAAGTAATCAAACAAAAAATATCGTGTACCCTATGCTAAGGCATTACAATAAAAATATCATCACATTAGATATTACTAAAGTCTTTCAATGTTATTTTATTTCTATTAGACTGCGACAGGCCAATAGCTACTAAATCTGTCGGGGCAGCTATTAACATAAAAAAATCAATGTAACTTTGTTTTAGAGAAAAAGGGCAGATCAAGGTCTGCCCGGACAGCTTGTAAGTAATAAAAATACAAATTACAATCTCTACGGTTTTGCGATTTCTTCCAGAAAACAGAACAGCAAAAAAAAATATAAAATAGAAAAATATTTGAACATGCTTTAACACAAAATTCTGAGGTAGGAAGTAGATAGCAGATATAATGAAAGATATGGCAGAAATAGTGACTGCTGCAATGCAGGTCTGCGATATTGTGATCCCCTTGCATCGATACACGATATGGGCGGACTTTTATCAGGGCCAACAGTTCAGACATTTTAAAATGTCCACAATATCGTGTGTCGGCGACAGAGCCAGATTGTCATGTATCTATATGTATCTATTATCTACGGGGCTTATTAATGAACAAAGTGTAAGCTTGGAGTAGTTACTCCGTATTTTGTCTCTTTTACTCTAATATGAAATGAAGTTTCCATGACGGGAACAAAACACGGAGTAATTACTTCAAGTTTACACTTTGTTTATTAATACGGGGGTACAAGTATATCTTTATATATATAAATCTTCTGTGCGTGTGTTTGTAATTGAACTCCTTCTAAACGGCTGGACCGATTTTGATAAAATTTTGTGTGTGTTCAAGTGGATTCGAGAATGGTTTAGATTAACAATTCGACCCGGTAGGTGGCGCAATAGGGGTCCATCGTGGGATACGGGTGTTCTTAAGCGGACGAAGTCGCAAACGGGCCACTAGTCTATACCATAAATGAAAAGGTAAAAGATTTGTGTCATTGTTTGTTTGAGGAGGGTAATCTGTGGAACTACAGTACTGGTCCAATTCCAAAAACTCTTTCTATGATAGAACGCTACACACATTTTTAAACTTTCGCGTTCCATAATTAAACAAATTTCATCGGGGATTAACGCAAACAAATTAGTAAAAAAGGTATCATACCTTCTTTATACCCGACGTTTCGACCGAGTTACAACGGCCGTGGTCACGGGTGGACTGCTGTCTCGATGTTAGAACGCTATCTATCTATCTATCTATCTATCTATCTATCTATCTATCTATCTATCTATCTATCTATCTGCATTCGTTGCGAGTAATATAGGCTATATTTTATATTGATAAAAAAGCGGGCACCCGCGCCGTTTTCCATCGCGGACAAATATGACAGTTTTGATGCTGTTGTGAGGTTACTGATATGCACTTAATATAGTGGATATTAAGTGATGAAACAGCTCGCCGCGCGCCCGCTTGACGCAGCGGACGTCCATAGAAGACTAAACAAACACTGGTCGAGAGTTAGAGGAGCCGTAAAGACGTATAGTCGACAATGCAATTGCTTTACCACCTTAAAAGTGAATTTTGTTTGCATTTAATAAAAAAACAAGTTCTATAAAAAAAAAAATATATTATGATCGGATGTTAATGACGGTAGTTGTTAACATTGAATGGGCGCCTATGGCTTTCAAAGTAAAAAGTAAATAGTGTTGAATAATTTCGGCGGGCTGGTTAGAACCACGATAGCTCAATTGGAAGAGCACCTGACCCGGTATGTCAGAAGGGTGCAGGTTCAAACCCTGCTCGTGGAAATTTTTTCAACATTTGTGTTTTTCTAATTTGTTCGCAACAAAATTTGCGTTAAAAATTATTTAAACATTTATAAATAGCTTGCCTACATCTTAACTGATCTTTAGTATTTGTAAAAATATTATGATCGGATGTTAATGACGGTAGTTGTTAACATTGAATGGGCGCCTTTGGCTTTCAAAGTAAAAAGTAAATAGTGTTGAATAATTTCGGCGGGCTGGTTAGAACCACGATAGCTCAATTGGAAGAGCACCTGACCCGGTATGTCAGAAGGGTGCAGGTTCAAACCCTGCTCGTGGAAATTTTTTCAACATTTGTGTTTTTCTAATTTGTTCGCAACAAAATTTGCGTTAAAAATTATTTAAACATTTATAAATAGCTTGCCTACTTCTTAACTGATCTTTAGTATTTGTAAAAATATTATGATCGGATGTTAATGACGGTAGTTGTTAACATTGAATGGGCGCCTTTGGCTTTCAACGTAAAAAGTAAATAGTGTTGAATAATTTCGGCGGGCTGGTTAGAACCACGATAGCTCAATTGGAAGAGCACCTGACCCGGTATGTCAGAAGGGTGCAGGTTCAAACCCTGCTCGTGGAAATTTTTTCAACATTTGTGTTTTTCTAATTTGTTCGCAACAAAATTTGCGTTAAAAATTATTTAAACATTTATAAATAGCTTGCCTACTTCTTAACTGATCTTTAGTATTTGTAAAAATATTATGATCGGATGTTAATGACGGTAGTTGTTAACATTGAATGGGCGCCTTTGGCTTTCAAAGTAAAAAGTAAATAGTGTTGAATAATTTCGGCGGGCTGGTTAGAACCACGATAGCTCAATTGGAAGAGCACCTGACCCGGTATGTCAGAAGGGTGCAGGTTCAAACCCTGCTCGTGGAAATTTTTTCAACATTTGTGTTTTTCTAATTTGTTCGCAACAAAATTTGCGTTAAAAATTATTTAAACATTTATAAATAGCTTGCCTACTTCTTAACTGATCTTTAGTATTTGTAAAAATATTATGATCGGATGTTAATGACGGTAGTTGTTAACATTGAATGGGCGCCTTTGGCTTTCAACGTAAAAAGTAAATAGTGTTGAATAATTTCGGCGGGCTGGTTAGAACCACGATAGCTCAATTGGAAGAGCACCTGACCCGGTATGTCAGAAGGGTGCAGGTTCAAACCCTGCTCGTGGAAATTTTTTCAACATTTGTGTTTTTCTAATTTGTTCGCAACAAAATTTGCGTTAAAAATTATTTAAACATTTATAAATAACTTGCCTACTTCTTAACTGATCTTTAGTATTTGTAAAAATATTATGATCGGATGTTAATGACGGTAGTTGTTAACATTGAATGGGCGCCTTTGGCTTTCAAAGTAAAAAGTAAATAGTGTTGAATAATTTCGGCGGGCTGGTTAGAACCACGATAGCTCAATTGGAAGAGCACCTGACCCGGTATGTCAGAAGGGTGCAGGTTCAAACCCTGCTCGTGGAAATTTTTTCAACATTTGTGTTTTTCTAATTTGTTCGCAACAAAATTTGCGTTAAAAATTATTTAAACATTAACAAGTTCTATTTTTGTTTGACAAAAGTGATAAAGCTATTTCATGGTCGACTATATATACTTAGTTGGTAGTAGACTTTGACGTTTAAAGTGTCACTAAAACTTTGAAGAGCTCGCACGTAAACCCGTTGGCCCGGCTGCTTATCCGTAATAGGCCGGGTGGTGGTTTACTCGTATAGCCCGTTCTCCCAGTGGTGTTTGAACAAATGACCCGATCCGATCCGAACCCTGCGGAGAATCTAGTAGGGCACGCGGGACACGTACAAGTGCGTGACGCCGCGCCCTCTAGAAAACCTCCGAAGTTGATTCGTTTCAAACGGCTTGAGGAACCCTTTAAGTTTCTCGCCACCCAGCAAACTCTCACCAAAAAAAAAGCCATAAATTGAGCTTGTGATGATGAAAGACCGCCACTGTGGTCTAGTGGCTAAGACCACCGGTTTAGATCCAGAGGTCCCGGGTTCGATTCCCAGCGGGGGTACATGTTTGCGTACTTGGTTTGGTTGGTGGTAGTGCTTGTTAGTCCGCCTGGCTAGCTACCACCATCTTATCTAAATATGTCGCCATAACATCAATGTTTGTAGCATTGTTGTGTTCCGGCAGCTAGAGATAAGATAGCCAGTGCCTCACTAGTTGAGGATCCCGGGTGAACTGCGCTTCCATCATTGGCCTTATCATCACTTTACATCAGGTGAGATCAATGCATTGTGCTTACCAGTAAAATATTTAAAAAGAAAAAAAAAGACTAGGTACACTCTAGATAATAGTTACTACGTCTTTAGTAACAGTTATTGACAAAAGATAATCTTTAAAACACACTAACCCGCATTAGGCCAGGGGAATTGAGTTATGGCCCAATATTCTATATAAAATTAAAATAGAAAAACCAGAATTATACACACAGACACCTCCCAAGATATTGCAAGAAGGTTTTTTTTTTACTTAAGGAACTACATAACCGCCTCTTGGACTTTTGATTAAAATAACCTCTGCTTCTTGACCTTGATTTTGTGCGCAACATCAAAGGTTACTGTGTTTATGAATGGTACTTAGTAGGTACCTACAAAAGGTTCACAAATGCTTAGCTACTTGGACACACATCCGTTCTGGATGGGCGAACAAAAACCTCGAGATCTCAAGCGATCTCATGCAAAGTCACTAAGAAAGGACGGTTGCAAAATATCCGACAGAGCTTGATATATATAAAGTCTTATGGTGGAGTTGTAGCATAGAGTCTAAACGGACACAATATGATTGGTAGAAATATACCACATATTACTACTTGATATTCTATAACACGCTTCTCTAGCCTTCTCGTTATCTGTAGCAAGGACTTGAGCATTCTTGTATTACTCGTAGTATGATTTGTTTATTTTATACATCGTTTTGCAATCGCTCACTCGCAAATCGGTCGGCGAAACACAAAAACATTGTCGCCGTGAGCGGCGGAGAGTACAATTCCATAGCGTTTGTTTGAATCGCTTGTCGCTTAACCTAAACTGTCGCTTCTAACAACAGCGGCCTCCTATAGCTATTTTGATACAAAACGAGACCGCGCAGCGGGACAGTGTCATGTGAATCTGGCATAAAACTTACTGTCTATGCTATCAGAAGACTTGTTTGTAAGCGGTTGACTGGCACCGAGTAACGACTGGCTACTATCCAGGCTATCTTGATCTCGTGTGCTGGATGGCATCTGCTCCCCCAGACTGTGAAGGCTTGAGTTACTATGCCCAACTGTTGATCGACTACTGCAGTGTTGTAGCAACTAAAATAAAATATAATAAAATTTATTAAGATAATTCTTTCATGTCTACATCACGGCCTACATGACCTTTTCTTTCAACTCCAGAGCAATGTTGAACTTTAACACAATGACCTGATTAATAAAGAATAATTCTAACTATTTCATCTGATAAAATATTTATAAGCGTGCATCTAAAGCGACGGTTGTATTGCGACTTCATTATATTTATTTATTTATACCAAATAGGAAAGACAAAGCCAAAACTTTTTATTCAAATTAACTTAAAAATAAGTAAGTACTTTTGAATCCTCTAAACAAACTGCACTACGCACATTAACTTTTAATAACATTATAGGACCCTAATACTCGTACCTCGTACACATGACTACTTCTAACAAAACGTGCAATAATAGGTACTTACTTGTAGAATATAATTAAAATAGTATCAAAATGTTTTTGTTTTGTTTATATATTTTTAACGCAAATTTTGTTGCGAACAAATTAGAAAAACACAAATGTTGAAAAAAATTCCACAAGCAGGATTTGAACCTGCACCCTTCTGACATACCGGGTCAAGTGCTCTCCCAATTATTCAACACTATTTACTTTTTTACTTTGAAAGCCAAAGGCGCCCATTCAATGTCAATAACCTACCGTCATTAACATCAAACGAATGAATGAATGGATGAATTTGAATTAGTGTCAAAAATTAAATTATATATTTTAAATTAATTTATTTTTGTTTAAAAGATGATTTCTTGTCATTTGACAAGCATGCATTAAAACAAAAGTTAATTTGGCAAAAAGAAATTGTTAATAACGGTGTTCTAGTTTCCTTCGTGTTATGAAGGTACTTACTCGTAGTCAGAAATATTTTTACTAACGTCTGAGACAGTATTGGTTTTAAACTAGGTATAACTTCAGGGGGAGTTTTACCCGAGTTCTTTCCGTAACAACACGTGTTGTGCGACACCATTTTAAACTCATTTCTGTCGCACAATAATTATTAGTTTATAATGTGAATTCTACTTTAAACGTGAAGCCATTAAATAAGATATAATTACAATAATAAAAACATCAGAGCGCGTTTCGGACTACATTTTCGCGGTTGACATTTATCTCACCAGATGGCAAGTGTCAACAAAGCCGAAGGTGGAAGCGGATTTCAACCGGAACCCTCGTGAGGATCTAGCTATCTTATCTCTGTCGGAACACAACAGCGCTTCGAACATTGTTGTTACAGTGACGCTCTTGGATAAGCTGGTGCTAGCTCGCCAGGATTTCAAACAAGTCTAATTACCAACCAAACAGAGTACAATATGTAATGTACCGCTGGGTCTCAATCTGAGGCAGGTGGTATAACCAGAAGACCATATAGGCGGTTAAATTATAAACATTTTCTCTAGTCTTCAAGTATATTTTTAGTGATAAAACACTCGGTTGATGACGCACAATCTTAAAAAAGGTCTGTGCGTCACTTGTGTACTGAGTTTTTTTAACTAAGTACTCCATCCACTTAAAGTTGAGTGCACTTTGTATGGGTTCGAAGCTGCTCTATACCTCATCATTTCCCAATCTTATAATTTGGAGAGGCTGTATCCCATACAAATGCTGCGATCGCATAATAAAATGAAAACTTAATTACTTTTTTCTTTGGAATCCTTTTAACAATCAACTCATGTGCGCATCAGTCTAGAAAACTACTGTCGTTCCTTCACAAAGAGAATGGGGTATTTGACAGGTTTTAGAAAAATATGTCTAATGGTTCATTATAGCATAATATATTTGCAATTTGATTAATTCGTTATGAATTTCTTTATTTTTTATAAAAGATGCCATTAAAATTCAAATTAATAAAATAGCCGCCAAAACGCTGAATGCAGGTCACGTGATGTCGTGACGTCACCTGCTTGTAAGCAAACTTTTAGCTGTCAAATTAAACGTACAAAACTTTGATTGACATTTACTGTAAACAAGCTGGTGACGTCACTCCAGATTCAGCGTCATCCCGTGCGTTTTTGATCACGTGGTCAATCATAAAAAAATTATCATGTTATTAATGATTTTTTATAAAAATCATACTTATTTTAAAATTTGTGCTGGCTAAATTAGTTTAAAAACATGTTTACTATTAAGTTAACAACAGTTTGATCAGTATTTTCATTGTAGTCAAATACCCTATTCCATAAAGTTATTATACTGGTATAATAACTTTATGGTTTATTCCAAAAGAACTGTCAACAGCTCAACACATTTTAAAATAGGAGAGTAGTAGGATTCCGGGTGAAAAGCGCTTTCAACTTGCCTTATCATCACTTACCGTCAGATGAAATGAAAGCTACCGCTTACCCACCGAGTAGTACGAAATATAATTTAATTTATCTGGGTGCATATTGCGAGTTAAATTTGACATTCAATTTTGTTTTTGACTAAGACGATCTTTTGACAATTGTATTAAAAAACCAGGAAATTAATTGTGAATCTTTAATTATGAAAGATTATTTACGTAATTATTTATTTATAAACAAATTCAATTTAATAACAATTAATTGTTGAACGCCAAATAGACATCTTTGATAAAATATGAGTAGGTAGGTAGTAGGTTCAATATTGTATGACAAAAGTCATACAATATTGAATTCATTTAGAACGTCAAAAAATCACGAATAGTAAAATAAAAACAAAACGTCTTTCGTAAATATTACTCATAGCGAGCTATTGTACAAGAAAATAAATAATATTTCCAATATGTAACGTATATATAATTATTATTGTTGACTATGCTCACTCGTATAATTTTTTATTTTTCATTTGGAACCAAACAGTCTTCACTTGCTTCGTTAAATATCTTTAGAACCTTATTGTTGCGAAAACTTAGTACGTAGAAAGGTAAATAGGTACAATATTGATATTGTACCTATTTACCTTTGACACGTATTTGAATGACAAAAACATTAAATTGATTACTTACTATTTCACTTTGGGTGGGACTACTGCCTTTATTATGGTCATTGCTATCTTCATTTAAAGACTGCAAAGACATGGACAGAGACCCTCTCCGCTTTAAATCAGATTTATTTCCCAATGATTGCCTTTTGAATATTTCTGTAGTGTTTTTAAAGAAATTCTCCATCTTTTTCCTGAAAAAAGAGGATTTTCTCTCTAGCGGAGACTTTCCTATTGAATGTAGATCCAATTCAGATTGTGAGAAACTGTCTCGTCTATTTAACATAGTCTGGTCTAATGATAACTTTCTTTCTCGCGATTGTATCAGTGGTCTTTCTATGGAGGATGTCGGATTCATAGAGATTTTGCGCTGTAAGACGCTAGGAGACGTTTTTATGTCTTCCTTACAATTTGGAACGGTGGCTTCCTGTGATTGAGTACTCAAATTATTTTCAGATTGTTCGTTCTCACCCACGTTTATGACGGATATATCACTAACACTTTCATTTACTTCGTACGCATTGACGTTTGAATCTTGTACCATCTCCCCGTTGACTGATTCATCAAAATCGTTAATGCATTTTTCGTTCATCGTTTCATTGGCTTGTTCTTCATATGTGCTTATAATATCTACGTTTGTTGCGCTCGGAGGCTCCTGTTTATTTTGTTCTCCACTATGAGAACTCTCGTCAAAGTCATCGTTTTCGTGAAAATCTTTGTTATGCATTATTTTGCTACCTCGTGGCGCTTTTATTCGCATACTACTGTTCATTTTTACAGTCCGCAATATTTCTTTTATTTTAAGGTGTTCCTTCATAGATTTCACATCGGTGGTTAGTGTATTATTCATTTTATCTTTACCGACATATTTCATTGGAGCCTCCTTTTTCGACTTCTGCCTGAATCTATCCATTTTGTGACAGTTGTATCACTTAATTGTTCACTTACACTGCACTGAACTTTAAACTCACATCACTGGAATTAACCTTAATGTTGTGTAGAAAGGAGCGTTATCACTTACTCGCGTTCTACGTGACACTTGTACAAATCAAACGTTCATAGTGTAGGTAGTGTAACGATAACGATTAATCGTCGAAATCCAATCGTCTTTACGCAAACTAATAAAAGTATAACACCTTAATTACACCTGTGCACATTACAAACGAGCCGTACCGTAAAAATATCGATACTTTAACTCTATTGTTGTGGACGTGATATGAGTTTGTCGAGGTAGTTACGAAATGGCTAACGTCACTTTGGTGAAAAGTAAACACGGAGTGAGGTAAGCTAGTTGCTGTTATAGATATGTCGCTTCCTTCGACTTTATCGCTCAAGAGTTATCTCGAGGACTGAGATAATATTTGATAATTTGTCACATATCTCTAGCAGTTTTATGTATTTATTGGAACTCAACAAAATAGTTTACGAACTTTACTCACGAATGTTTAATCATTTGTAAATGTATGCGTATTGGTCATATTATAGTCTTAAACTATTAAGTTATTTACTTATCGTCCTCTTATTGCAAAAATCTTATTAGAAAGCGATCTATGTATCAATAATAGATAGAACATAATGTATTGTTTTGGTTAATGATGAGGTTTCTTCATGGGTTCATGGCTGTTCTTCATGGCTGTAGGACACTGTAGAGCACCGGTCATGGTCATGCACTGCTGTGTTCGGGTTTGAAGGGAATTGGATCCAGTAAAGGTTCTCAAGGTCGCAAAGGTATATACCATCTGTGTCGGGCTCCTACAGCTGACCGACACATAATTTCTTATCTGCACGTGTAATGTAGATTGTATAGAAAGAGCACAAGCATTCCTAAACGTTCCACAAGGCCACCTTTTCCTATACTTTACATAGGATAATTAAATAGGACTAGGCGGGATATCTTGGACACATGCACCCTAAAAGATGGGCCTAGCCTTCAGCCGATTTGCGACCTATAGGGCCACAGTGCTAAGATCTGACTGACGAGACTATGGACCGTGAAAAAGGTGGCAAATATCTTATTTACAACAGGGAAACGCTTGGCGTTCATCTCAGTATGTAAAGACAACGCCGAAGAAAAAACGCACTTTGCTTGAATTCTTCATTATTGGGCCTCTGGTTACTTTATCTCTTACCTGACAAGCAATGGCACAATGCTATAATGTTGTTGTGGCGACACAGTTTCATATAAAATGACAAAAGCTCGCTAAACGGACTTAAAACAAGCCCTAACATCAATCAAGAAACTGATAACAGTAATCGAACCCGGAACCTCCGGGTCAGTGGTCTAACCACTAAAGCTAAGAGGCGGTCAATAAGTTATGTGAAGGTTGTTTATACGTGTTTATACCAACCTGAAGCACAGATTACTTATTATTTACTACGTAACAGATATATCACTCCCTACAAAAATTCGTATACCTACCGCGTTAATAGCCTACTTCATTTCGACGCGACACGTCGGCGACCGCTGCGTGCTAAATTGAGCCTAATAGGCTCTGCTATAGAGTTGTTATCGATTCGAAGCCGCGCGGCCTCGCTGCCGTCGTAGTAACGCCAGGGCTGCTGCTACGCTACGATAAAAATATTGTTCACACACAATAACTTGTACCTAAATTAACTACTAAGTAATATGTGCCTAAATGGCTTGTTTAAGATTTGTAATGTAAATTATAATGAATGATAAATTGAAAAGCTCAATTGTTTATGATCAGTACGATAACATGGAACTCTGATTATAATGTTTCCTATGATATTAAATGATTTAAAATCACACAATTACTATTTAGAATAATCTAAACCACACAAATATCAATCATCATTGAACTTATTTACTATTTACAGTATTTAATAATAATCACAGCAGGTTATAACGTAATATTTATAGTCTTAATTGAACTGATTTGCTATTTACAGTATTTAATAATAACTACAGAATACACAGCGAACGAGCGCTTGCGGCAGCCCACTGACTTTTTGATCGCCGCCGATCAACCGCTCGGTAGGTAATTAACGCGCGCAAGTACATGCAGTGACGGAGGCCTACCTAAAGTGTTTTTTTATAAACGCGTTAACTTCAAAAAGCATGACCTGGGTTAAATTCAAATAAAGCCTTTGAATAATTTGCACCCAACCTTCTAACCTTCTAATTAGCTTTCTCAACCTTTATAATACAAGAGAGTGCTTGTTACGCTTGCTGATGGTGTCCGGTGGCAAAATTTTAAACATACTTAGTACAACACTTCACTAGCTGGGTGCTTAGTGTGAGTTTTGTTTACTATCCGTATTCATTCAATTACGATTACGAAAACGAAAATTAGTATGGCATTGAAGTAGCGCCTCCTGGCGACATACGAGAAGAGTTAAAATTTTGCCATACAAATTCTCGTTTTCGTTAACGAGATCGAATGTCGAATGAAACTCGCACTAGGCATCCAAGTAGGGAAGTGGCACCAGTGTTCGACAAGAACAAGTAATCGACGTTTCTTTTCCTTTAATTATTAAACAATAGCGGCCCGTCCCGGCTTCGCATGGGTGGACATTTCTTTTTTATTATCCTATATTACTCAGCGCTAATGTAGCATTCTAATGGTGAAAGAGTTTTTTTTAAATCGGTCCAGTAGTTTTGGAGTTTATTCGTTACAAACATACAAAAATACAAAGCTTTCCTCTTTATAATATTAGTATGATAGGACAGGAACTGATTTTAGTCTTGAGTAATAATCAGACTAAGCGTATGCCGAGACGCAGGCGACGCAGCTCCGCGCAGCGCAGAGCAAAACAGATTTTGTAATGCATGGCCGTGCCGAGAGCTGCGTACGCTGCGGCGGCGCAGGCACGTGCGACGCAGACATTGTGTCTGTCCTGCTCTGCGCCTCGTTGTAGTGCCGGCACAGATTTTTGCGCGACGCGTGCGTTTCGACACATGCTTTTTCACCATTTTATTATAATTTTGTAATAATGATAGAACAATTAACAGAACTATCTCGATAGTACAAATTATCCATTAGTAGAACGTTTTTTCAGATAATCACTTTAGTTTTTCTATGCTTGAAATAGCAACGACTCACATTATCAGACTCTGACATTGACATTGACAACTCATATATCCGTGCTGTGTCACTTACCTGCGGTGCAGCATGCGTTTACAGCCTATGTCTGCCCAACTGCCCTGCCCCGCAAAATCTGCACTGTGCTGTGTTGCGTCACCTGCGTCTCAGCATACGCTTATAATTGAATATACACACCTGCTTTTGGCTGTTAACCCGTAACATTTCAATGACAACCAATGTTATTTTATGGCGAATAAAATGTCGAACACTGTACTTTTGCTACCAAGTAAATTCGTCACAGAAAAAAAACGAGCGAGCCTTACAGTAGTCGCATGATGTGTAACATTTGACATCGCACCTTAGTAATAAGCACAATGACGTATATTTGACATATCAAAATGACCTTTGGTAGCCAAATGACACAATTTAACACATATAATAATAATATGTCATGTTCATAATATCGATTTTAAATTTACAAAATGGCGCGCGCTTGCGCGCATCCCCGACTTCCTGTTACACACTTGTTACACTGTTACACATTTCACGAAATCACTCCCATAAGCTTCCCCGATTTCCTGTTTCACACTTGTTACACTGTTACACATACTTCCGTCCCATTTCAAGAAATCACTCCTACAAATGCTAGAAAGCGAGCGGAAAGATGTTACGTAGAAAGCGATTCTCACGCAAATAAATGAATGAGTAAAACGACTGGCGACCCACTAAACAACATTAGTATTGAAAGATGTCGACTCGAAGATATTTAGTACAATTTAATTTTAATTTTAATTTAATTTTAATAATTTTAATACTTGACTCGTTTGCACACTTTGCAAGGGCAGACATTTAGTTATTGAGGTATTCCAGTTAGATCACCTACGCCAAAAGGGTTATTGTCACAGAACAGTTAAATAAATTCCATGGTTATTGTACAATTGCCACAAAGTAAGTTCGCCAGGTTTTTTACACTCTACACATTGAAAGTAAAGGAGATGGTCGATATCTGCCCCAGAGTCGTTTCATGTTTCGATAGTTAAATATAGAGCCATCATCATCATCTCAGCCAAAAGACGTCCATTGCTGGACAAAGGCCTCCCCCAAGGATCTCCACAACGACTGGTATTGTGCTGCTCGCATCTAGCGGCTTCCCGCGACCTTCACCAGATCGTCAATCCACCTTGTTGGAGGCCTGCCCACACTGCGCCTTCCGGTAGGCGGTCGCCACTCAAGGACTATCCCGCCCCAGCGACCATCAGGCCTGCGAGCAATGTGCGCTTTTAAAACATTGTAATCATTGATTATCTGAAATATTTTTTTAACAAATAGGTAATTAATATTTACCAATTGATTAAGACGAAACTGTTCTTTGTTTATTTTTCCCGACTGCGTCAGAAGGAGGGTTATATTTTTAATTACTAGTGTTTACTTGAACAAAGTTGCGTGCGGACCGCTAAAACTACCAAAATCCATCAGCATGGACTTACTTTTTTACACGCACACGCCACATTATATTATTACAAACCACTCTACAACCTTTCATCATAGTTTGATGGAAATCAATAAACAACATTTATTTTGTATCTAGAGGTACTACATGTGGGTATCGCATTCAAATAGCGTGGACTAAGTCGGCATAGATGTATGACACTTTTTTTAAGGCACCTTACCTTACTTACTACTTACTTACCTAGCACGGCAAATGACTCCATAATACCTGATGTTAAGTGGAAATGGAGTCCAGACGCGAAGACAACTGGTGCAGCGTGAAAACAACGCAGCATCAGTCAACCTCACTCTGCCGGCCCACAGGGTGCTTCTTCACGCCTCGTTTGAAGGACCCCATATCATAGGAAGGAGGGAAAACGTGTGCTGGTATAGACTATCCCATCTTTTGGAGGTGCGACAAGGAAACGAGTCACCAAATTTTTTTGTGCGCAATGATTATTATCATACACGTCACATTTTATGTCCCCACTGCTGGGGCACGAGCCTTCCCTATGGATGGATAGGGAGAATGGGCGGATCGGTGGTTGTTAACGACGAATGCAGCCGGGATCAACGGCTTTACATGCCTTTTACGGATTATTATCAAACTCAATATCATTTATTCAGTTTATTATACTCGTACTACAAAATTTAGCTTTTATGTATGCAACTATGCCATCGCGCGTAAAAAAACATAATTAATATAGTCGACGTCAAGCATAGGCGCGAAAACAAGTCTGCAGTATGCGAACGTAGAGGACCCAATCACTACATCAGAATAAATAAACCTCAAATAATCGCTAAAGAAAAACGATTCATCCCTATAGGATAATACGCGGGGCTATTAAAATTAAAAAAAAATTAATTTCTAAAGACAAGATGGTTGGAATTTACCACCATCCTGGGACCCCATCATACCCCATTATTAAATCCCAGCCCCAACACCATACTGCTAGACCAAAAGATATTTCCTATTTAATTTCTTCTTATACCGGGAGCCGGTATTTACACTGCTCAGAGGAACGAAACGCACGTGATTAAAATAAAATGAGGGTATACACGCTACCAACTAATTATGAAACCACCAACACCTCAGTCTCCCTGTGACCACGGACCCTGCAAAGGGTTCGAACCGTAAGGATAAACATTAAATCAAATGAATGTGTGAAATAAACGCGAGTAGATCTGTAAAAATAGTTTCATTTCATTCACAGTTAACTATATTAAACCGACCGACAACATCGAACACAGACAAAATAATTAAACTGTCAACTCCGGAACAAAACTAATGACAGCACCCGCGCCAATTACGTTATTCGCAAAATGGTGAAAAAAATGTTTAAAAATTAAAAATGGAAAACGCACAGAGAATAAAATTGTTGGGTGCTTAGAGTGTAGCAAATTCATTCTAGTTTGTTCATAGCTAAACTTTTTCATACAATAGTAGGCTCTAAATAGACGAAAATTCGCGACTTCGACGCGACGCAATTCACTTTTCATTTTAAATCAAATACTTAACGGGGGTTAAGGAAAACACGTGGGTGCCAAAAAGATATGCCTAGTAATAAATAAGTTTTTAATATTTGTATTATTTTATATGATAATATTTTTTTGTAAACACAATACTCTTTTTTTTGCACTCTTAATTTGACTCAGGTAAGTACATACACAGGTACATACTCGTAGAGTGGCCTTCTTAGGTGCTCTTATGTGCTCATAAGGGACAATGTGCAACTATGGGTATACGTAATAGTTCGAAGGCGAAGTTCTGTGGGGTAGGACGTAATGGCGGGAACTTGGAGGATTTATCGCCGGAGGGGTTTAGGGCCCAGGCTTCTTTGGTAATAATTATAGGACGACAGATACGCAGGGTTCTCACTCCATAAAAAACAGTGAGCGCCCGTACTTGATGTATATCTTTACCGAGGAAAACAGTTTGGTAAATAATTTAATATGTTTCAATAAATTGGTTTTCGTCTCTCTTTAAATATTACGGCAATAAGTCACACATACCTACTGTAAACAGTCTCAAGAAATATCTCAACGAAATTTCAAATACGATGGTGGTGCACGGTTAGAACGTGTTACACAGACTCGTAATTTGGGCTTAGTCATGGATGAAACATTACTGTTCGAGGAACACGTTAAAGAAGTTGCTCGCCAGTGCTTTTATAGGCTCAGGGTATTATATGGTATTAGGGACTATTTGAGCACTGACGTCAGAATTAAACTCTGTGAAACACTAATACTTTCTAAATTAAATTATGCAGACACTGTTTTCGGAAACCGCATATTAGTTCGAACTGAAAAAATAATACAACGTATTCAAAATGCATGTACTCGATTTTGTTTTACAGTACCCAGCCGTGGCCACATTACCCCCTTTTTAAATAACAACAGGTTACTGAATATGCGTGCGAGAAGAAATTTACATTTTGCATCCTTGCTGTTCGGTGTCATCAATAGGAATCAACCGTCATACCTTTACCAAAAATTAAACTTCTCACAACGAGACAACCGGATTGCTCCTCGTTTGCTCTGCCCGCCGCACAGAACAGGTGCTTTTCGTGGCAGCTTTCGTTATGCTGCCACGAAGTGTTGGAACAACTTACCCCCACCGATAAGGCTTTATAAATCGTTGGCCTCTTTTAAAAAACATCTTAAAGAGTATTTAATTAATTTACAAAGAGATTAACAATATAGCACCTAACTTTATATCATTGTTATTTTAATAAATGTAATATATATTATGTATATATGTTATGTAGGATAGGATATATGTTTTTGTAGGGAAGCATATTCCTTTTGTTTTCTTTTCTGCCGGATTGTATTAAAACTGGACGCAATTAAAATAGACGTAAGTGAATTTTATGCATAAAGTAGTTAAGTTAATTTATTAGGTAGCATCTCTCTCACTGGTTTCCACTGAAAACCAGCGTCGTGGCATGCCATGACACATGCTGAGTGGCGACCATTTTGGCTGCATTACTTGTTAGTTTTTAAATATTTAATTATAATACCTATTCTAGATGTAAGGAATTTGATATTATTGTTCTCAATGTGTTGTTTGTGCACCAAATAAAAACTTTCTTATTCTTATTCTTATTCTTAAATATCTGTCTTCTTTTCACGAAACTGTGTTATTTCAGGTTCGGCTTTTAGTGAATAAAATGTCGTTAAGAGCGTTTACGCCGCACACTAGCAATGAAAAAAAAACATATCTAGTAATTAGAGATAGAAAATCAAATTATGTTCAAATTTAGCATTTTTACGTCACCTAATGAACACCTGACATGTTATGGTTTAGTTAAATATGGCGTTATAGTTAAAAGTGGCCGTAACGTCTTATTTAACTAAACCATAACATGTGAGGTGTTCATTAGGTGACGTAAAAATGCTAAATTACTTCATTCAAATAGTTTGTTGAGCATAATTTGATTTTCTTTCTCTAATTACTAGATATGTTTTATTTTCATTAGTGGCGCTAGTGTGCGGCGTAAACGCTCTTAAAGTTTCACCAAAGTCTGTCAGTTTCGTGTTGCAAATGAAAATCGACGCTACTTGGTAGCAAATTTAAATTTCAAGTGGTAGACGACTTTTATTTGAAGACCGTAATCCGTTCGAAGCTACCTCCAACGGCATTACAATAAATAATATCATTGGCTACATATCCGCTGTCCATCGTCCGCATCGAGGGCCCAAGGCATCGGCCACGAGCGCGAGCGACTTGCAACGGTATTCTTAGGACATTGCGAGTTATTACGAGCTGTTACAGAAGACTCGCCTCGGTGGCCGAGTGGCAGAGTGCTCGGTCCGATACCCGAAGGTCCCGAGTTCAATTCCCAGGTCGGGCAAAATGTATTTCGGATTTTTCGATGCATAATCCCGGGTTTGTGATCACCAACTCGCATATGGCGTTGTGATTAAGCCATTACCCATCAATTGTAGTGATGACTTGATTTCAATGATGGAGGCCTTTGCCCAGCAGTGGGACAGTGATAGGCTGTTTACTTACTTTTACTTACTTACTTACAGAAGACTAGTTCGAATTTAAGGCTTGTTTCACACGTACCACAACCACACCACACCGTCGTCGTCGCGATAAAAGGTGGTCAAGCTGTGGTTACGTGTGAATAGTGTCGCTGCTGCTTCTTGCGGTCGCGTTGTGTTACCTACAAAATGTGGATAAGTATATGGCCGGCCGCTAGTTCGCGGTTTCGCTGGTGGTTATGTTGTGGTTGTGACGTGGCTGCGATGTAGTCGGTATCAAACATGCGGTAAATAATGACGGCAAAATGTGGCTTGTGTGAATTCAACTATTAATTTTCATACAAATTAGCGCCCCGCCCACGCACTTGTTGTGGTTGTGGTTTTGTTGTGGTTGTGGTGTGTTTGTGGTACGTGTGAAACAAGCCTAATTCTTCATTTGATCACATTGCATTGCTGCGTAAAAAAAAAAAAAATTGACATTTTTTTCGAGCCGTTTGGGGTTGAAACCCTCGGGCCGTGGGGTCCGAGTGCTCATGCTTTGTATAATGACATCTCCAAGCGGCTGGTTGACTCTTCCCATGACCCAAAGGCTGGCTTTTACCTTGGCCAGAGGCTAAGCATTGCCATACAACGAGGCAATGCCGCCAGTCTCTTGGGTACATTACCAGTCGACAGCGACGCGGAGGAATTTTTTGACGCCATATTTTAATTTAGTAATAGTTTTAGTTAAGTTTATTTTATTTATTCCACATTGTAATTGTATTGAATATCGATTAATAAAATAATTTTGGCATATTGTTGCGTTGAATCAGTGCCTCCTGAAGACAAACGAAATGTTAAGTGTTGCCGTTCATATTCTTGTTTTCGTTAAAGTTTTCGAATGTAAAAAAGAACTCGCATAGGCACCAGGGGCTTTGATTTCACTGTTTTAAAACGTCATGCTGTAACCTGATTTGGCTTAGTCCCAAAGTCAGGCTTATGACACTCTATTGAGAATTTATTGAATTAGCAGACTGGGGATTGAATGGGATTGTACCTAATAGTAAAATTAAAAAATTACACAAATCTTTTCAGATTAGGTATTTCCAGTAGTATACTTTTACGTTAGGTACTTTACTTTACGAACATTTTAACATAGGTTCCTGTCTACGATACAAATACAGCAGACAAAAGAAATGTCCGATGTCATAATATTCGTATAGTTACCTACCTACATGGGACATTGTCGAAAGAACGTCGTACTAAGTGTAATGTGACAAAGACGTACAATGTAGTGTGTACTGAAATGAAAGCACTTAACACAAACAACAAACCCTAGCCGCGTATCCAAAGTTTGGCTTACATTTTGTTTTGTTGCTTAAATTGTAAACGAGCTGTGAGTGGTTACCAACAATATTATTAATTATTTTACTACACCTCACATGTTATTTTGTACTCATCTCGATTGGAAATTACGTATATCAAAAGATTACAATTGAAATTGATCAGTCAGATTTACACTCGTCCTCAGTACAGTCAGGTACAGTGGGCTAACAAACTTTCAGAATGATAAAATAAAAGCAAAAAGTTTATTTTTAAGTAAACTCACTTAAAGAAACTTTTTCAATATTTAATTCGATATAACTATTACCGATTCTACCACTAGCAGATAACAATAATTATTATTGTTGAAGCTAAACAACTTCCGTAGTGCCGGGTATCCGGAATGGTGAATGGCCGTCTGTAGCCAATCCTGGCTAAAATATCTGTAGCTATTCGTAAGTTGTTAACACAAGCGAACACGCATTGAGCCAGTGTGGCAGTTTCATTTTCAGGACATGGGCAGGGGCAGTTCAGGTTGTCTGCAATGAAGACGATGATGACGTAAGCTTTTGTGGTTAGGCACAGAATAGTCAAGTAGGTACCTACAAAAACACAAATTTTGAAAAAGTTTGTGTCACAAATTTTGAAAATACCGTCTGGTTATGGTCCGATTTAAGCATCTAAATTTTCTTAGTAGATTAGTCTTAACACACACTTCAATATTGTAGTTAATTTTTTTAAATAATAGTTTTAATTTGAAGGAAAAAAAACAGTTTTTCTTATGGTACGGGACGCAAACGCTCCGTATGAGATTTATTGTTTAGCGGTGCGTCGCCTTAACACGCGATGATTAAGATGTCCTGGGAAACGACAATTGATAACAGACAATATAATGCATTGAACGCGCTGCTCTATAGTAAAACCCCAATAAAATGACCTCGCACGGCGTCGAACAATCTAGGTAAATTGAAACATCGCGCCCCGTGTCGTCACGTCGTCGCGTTTCAATGAAAGTATGCTTGCGATTCCATGGGAATTGAGACGCGCTCGTGCTTTCGTTGTCGACAGGCGCGTAGTAGCGCTATGAAATAGTTCTTGGAAAAGCTCAAGTCTTAGAGCTTAAAGAGGAAAAGTTGATGCGCTTGAATAAATACTTTTTTATTAGAATACTTTAAAATAGGTACTCCAATTTTACATTTCTATTACCAACTAGCTGACCCGGCGGACTTCGTACCACTTTGACAGTTTCTATGACAACAAAACAAACAAATCGTGGAAAATTTTGTATTGGATAATTCTCAGTTTTGTTTATATAATTTTTAACGCAAATTTTGTTGCGAACAAATTACAAAAACACAAATGTTGAAAAAAGTTCTAGATGGGAAACACTTTGGATCTTTTAATTTTGACCACACCGTTTTGATACACGTGTATATACAATTTGTGGGAGTGATTTCGTAGAAGGGAAAAGGGACGGAAGTAGGGTCGTAACAGTGTGATCCTGTAACTGTTACGTGTTAGTCGGGGAAGCCACCAGTGATCGACACTTTAAGCCCAATGTCCGTGGTAGGTCGTAATATTTGTGCGAGTGATTTCGTAGTAATAAATGTGTAACAGGATAACAGTGTGACATGTCTTCTAATGAGTATTTATTACATTCTTTAAAAATTTTAATTGATTTGTAAATCTTTAATTATTCTATTTTCTATTGTAATATTGATTCCAACCATTTCATGTGTAATCAACTTTTAAACAATATTATAAAAAAAATACGTCATTGTCAGTTCTTTAATCTATTTTCTATTGTAATATTGATTTCAAAAGGTGAGATGTCAAATGTTGCACATCATATGCGACTACTGTAAGGCACGTTGCTTATTAATCTAACAATTGTACAGAAACATTACTAAATGCGAAAGCATCTGAGGAACTCTAGATAAGTTATTAATTTGCGATAGGATGTATCAAGTATTTAAAAAGTGTACTAGAAGAGAGAATGTATAAAATGCGAATAAATCGTTTTGTTATACTTTAACAACAGTTAAATACAAACCACCTAACTCCTAGCCGCATCCAAAACTAAAAAAAATATTTGCGTCGAAACTGGTGTCGAACTGTTTCGGTTTACTGTTTCAAACACCGGTTTCACTACGATACATAAGAAAACACTCATAGAGCTGACAGCAAACAATTTTATTAACTGGTACATCGGCGTGCCGTATCACTCGCCGTGGGGCACATCCTATCCCCATCTTCTCCCGGCTTCTCCTTTCCCCCCGGCTACTTCTTTTCCCCCGGCACATCGAACTCGCTGACCTGCGCGTCCACCAGCTGTTTGGCACGCAGCTTCACGATGGCGTGGCTCGGCACGTTAGGGTCCTCCATCTCGAACTCAATCAATCCTGCAAGTAAACAACCGTTGCATAAAATATCTCAAAGTCTACTTAATTAACTCTACAACATTAAATCTGAGAAGCTCGATAGTAGCAGTGGTTAACACGCCCGATTGTTGAGGTTAAGCAACTTTCCCAAAGGCCGGACATCAGATGGGTGACCAAAAATCATCTCTAGCTCCTCCGTGCTGCGGAAGGCACGTTGGTCCCTGTTACACCAATCCGCAGTCCGCACTGGGCCCGCGCAGTGCGCCCCCACTCTCTTTTCCCCCTCCACCTAACTTCAATGACTTTTTCAAAAATTTTAAGGTTAGTATTATTGAGATTAAAGCTAATTTGTATTCTATGAAACATTTGATTAAATAATATTTGGTTAAATGAAACATGACCAAACAATTATTTAAATAGGTATTTATAAATATTATAAAATACAGTGAAAAATTAAACGCCCACCCGACCCAGCCAGGAATCGAACCTGGGTCTTCCGCAATTCGGGCGGCTGTACTGACCGCTGTGCTACCGGGAAGGCTGACGTAAGCGCTGAATTTTGTCACTGCTTTTTAAATTTTTAAGTGCTAATAGCGTCACAGTGTGCCATCTATCCAACGGTCATTGCAACCGATGGCTATGCAGATTCATCTTTGCAGACGAAATACCACAAATTTGATAACACACCGCTAATAGTAAATTTTTACTTTATTTTCAAGTGCACTGAAGCTAAATTAAATATTTATAAATATTATAAAATACAGTGAAAAAATAAAACGCCCACCCGACCCAGCCAGGAATCGAACCTGGGTCTTCCGCAATCCAGGCGGCTGCACTGACCGAACAGTTATTTGTTAAACAATAATATGCCAAAAAATAGATTTGCTAACTAAAAATTCGCAATAAGTTGTTTTGACAAATGTTTTTTGCCAAATGAAAATTTGCGTAAAAAAGTTTGCGATGTGATATTTTGAGAAACGTTTTTGACCTAACATTAGTAATCCACTCCACCCACATAAACAGCTGCGTCTCCCTGGCCGCAGTGGCATGTACTATACGCTTACAGTCTGCTATAGTTAAGCTATAGTAGTAAGCTACAAGTGATAGCGGGCCTTGTACACAAACGACGGCAATAATCAAGAATACTTATCGTTCACAAAAACACAAAATAAAGATATTTGGAAATTTTGGAATCCTGTTGCAAGTTTCTACACTGAATTGAAAATGCTTGGCGTACAGGACACAGCGCGGCGCCGGCGGGCGTCGCTTTAATGCTGTGTGTGACGGTCGAAAGGTTCCCTGTATAACCAGTGCAGCAGGACCGGCTTGCTGCGTATAGATACCGAGCTGTACACAGTGCTGGCATCACATAGCAGTATTATTATCTTTTTTTTATTACATGTTGTATGTTTAATTGTGTGATTGTTATGTGAAACCAATAAATGCTTTAAACTAAATGCTAAATGCGCATTCGTTATTAACGAATGCGCTTACCGCCTAGCCAACGACTATTATACAACAATACAACCAATATACCAATGGCTTAATGAAATATCACCCCATTATGAAATTGGGCTTGATTACATTGCTTGCAAAGCTCACACAGCCAATCGACGCTAAGAGGTCACGTGGAGTAGCGGAACAATAATTTTTAATGGTGGATACTTTAATCTCTTTGCTTTCATTCTGTCTAAATAAGTATTCAGTTCAGGTTTGTACCTTAACATTTCAAGTCTTCTTACATTTACCTATTTACGTTTATCTTGTTTTCTAACTAGTAGTTTGTACAGTCATGAGCATTAACATGTATACACTTTTGACTAGTTTTGAATATTCTTACATTGCTACTATTGCTTACTATTATAGATCTGTGTAATCTGAAATTAATTTATTCTTTTACTATTTTCTTTATTAAATATATATATCTTAACAACAAGGAGGTTAATGCTCGTGATTGTACAAATGGTTCGCGTTGACATAGTGTAAGCTGCTTTAGCAACATCAACTGTTCCTTACAGTTTTTGCTGAATAATATAAGTTTAAAAGCAATTATTCATGAATTCAGTGTTAGATTAGCTAACTGGTTTACCAAGTTAAACAGCCTACTTTCTCTTTAATTTTTTTTTAAAATACTACAGCAGTGAATCACAAGGCTTATTATTACGAGCATATCTTATTAGAGTATATCTTAGTAGGTCGAGTTAAAAATGGAGCATAGAACACGTGTTATTTACAGAAAAAACTCGGGTGAAACTCCAGCACTTGGCATCTACATGATCATCAGCTGCCAGTAGATGATGATAACACCACGATAGTAAGTAAGTAAGCACATTTCATCAAAAATGCTGACATCTGTGAACCTGGCCATCTTTTATCTATCTGCCGGAACAAAAGAATTCTACCAACATTTTCGCTGTGCATGGTGACATACGTACATAAAGACAGTGGGGATGGTTATCACCATCCAAAACAAGTTAAATAATAATCGAGTCCTGAGGGCCATTGTTGATCCAATTTATGTCAAAATAAACACTTTGAAACATAAAACTGGTCGTTGTGGAGATCCTTTGGGGAGGCCTTTGTCCAGCGGTGGACGACTATTGGCTGAGACGATGACGACGATGATGAAGAAACACTTTAATCCCAAGCTGACGAAATCTTTAACAACTCAACATTTTTAATTCTTTCAGTTCTTAACGTGTCATGTCAAAGAAGTACTTTAACCTACTTTTACATAAAAATTTACGAAACACGCAAATACGACTTTATGAGTGGGTAAACGTGCAAAACGTGAAAAGGGCAACACGTGTTGTTAAATTAATCACACCTCAAACGGAAAAACCTCTTAAGCGTCCGTATAACGTTGCTATGTCACAGAAGAAAGCCATTGCTATATGCAGACAGCAACCCTTTGATCCAAGCTGGCACACTGAGGCAAACAAACTAACAACAACTGTGCGACTATGACAGCTGAGCCCAAATTCGTTTGCTCGCGATCGTGAAGTGATAAATCTGCTTAGGCTTTTTCAAAGTAACTGAACTACATTTTGAGGTGACATGACGAAAAATTTCTTGACTAAGTCTTATACTATTTCAGTGTGACTTAAGGCAGTATTTATAGTCCATTCTTTGTCTGTATAGTAAGCTAGTTCATGTGCGTTCACCATTATTCTAAGATTAAATGCCGTAGCGACGTAAACGCTTCAATATTTTCCACATGTAATCTTTTCGAAACACGCCATCGCTAATGGTGTAACACAAAAGGCTTTGTTGTGGTTCCTTATATGCGTTAAGCATTCTTTTGTTTTCTAATATAAAAGCCAACCCCAAGATAATGAAATGACAGCACTTTTAAGAAAACGCATTTAGATCACAATACGAGTACACGTATGACGTTGACAGAGACGTCTCGGCACAATGGAGTGGCGTTATTGAAAAGACAAGTACATAACAATAACAGCAGGTTATATTTAAAATTCCTATTGTGCGTTGTAGTAAAAGCCTTTACTTCTCTGGGATAATGGGTGTCTGTCTATCTGAATCTGTCTCAAGTTACTCTATTATCAAATGAAACACCTGCAAAATATCTATACTATTTTTGCAGACAGATTACAGTTATTTACCTATGACCTTTTTATTTATTCAAAGGTATTTTTTGCCTACTCAGATAAAATATTATCAAAGGCTGTAAGATAATATTCGATTATCTGATAAATGAGTAATTTTTACCTGCGCATAATGTCGCGCGAACACCACAATTATGCCAGTAATCATTAAAAATAACCTTTAAGTAATTCAATTAGTTATCTATTCGTCTGAAACTTTCTATACTTAAGAAAAATACAGATCTAGGTAAGTAATAGACAAAAATTATAAAAAATGCGTTTGTTTGGCATAAGAAAATTTCATTACATTGCCATATTGATTTGAAAATTATACTTTCAGTACGATACCAAAATGTAAAAAGGCCAAGCCCTTAACGTTGCACTTCGGTAGCAATCATATTTAGATATCCTACCGGTATTGATTCAAAGCATTTTGTAATAAAAATGATTTCGATAAGTACCTATCGTCCTTTCTTTGTGGCGATGTGAGTGATAGCGATGTTATCAGTATCTGCCACAATCAATTTACAATAAAATTAAATTTATGACAATAAACCGACCGACTAGTATTTCGAGTCAGCATTAGGTGCCAATATAAATAATAATTTATTTATTTTGGAGATATCGTTGTTTGCGATCGATATGTATAAAAGGTATGGCCAGAATCTTAAGAGAATCCTCAGCTCGTTACCTAAACGGTAGCCAATCAAGAGGCATATCAGGAGAGGGCTCCACTTCCATAAGGAACTTTCTTAAAACCCTAGGGATTCACCGAAGCGTTCAAGCTAAATTATCGAGACAAAAGAAGCTATCCGGAGTACCTTTCAGAAATGAAATTGAAATACGTTTCCACGTAACTTGTCTCGGAGATACTTCAATATTCTATTCAATGATTCTCCAAAGCATTGCAGCAAAATTATGTAGATACATGAAGCTATACCTATAGCATACCTTTCTTTTATTAAAATCAGTTTCTACGTAACGCGTCACGGACACAATTTTACAACAGCAAAACTAAGTTTCGCTATTGTTATTAAAGTGTATCTCTGCTTAATTAGACCACCACCGGTTCCAGACTCAGCGGTCCCCAGGTTCTCGGTGGATATATTTGTATTAATTTTGGTTGGTGACTAGGCTTTCTTTTTTTTTATGTTAAAAGGAGGCAAACGAGCAGGCGGGTCACCTGATGGAAAGTAATCACCGCCGCCCATGGACACCCACCCGCAAAACCAGAGTTAGCGCAGATGCGTTGCCAACCTTGAGGAAGGAATTGGATCTTGAGGAGGGAGTAGGAATTGGAAGGGGGGAGGGGTGAGAGATGGGCCTCCGGTACTTTCACTCACCGGACGAAACACAACAGCAACGAGTGCCGTTGTTTCACGCCGATATTCTGTGAGAGGGTGGTATTACGCCGGGCGAGCCGGCCCATTTCGTGCTGCAACGCAGCGTGGCTCTACCACTCAATGAGGCTACCACTCAATAGGCTGGTTTGAAGTGCGCCTGACTTGTTTTCACCATCTTGCCTGCGTCTATCGCCATCAGCAATGTTAGTAGCGTTGTTGTGCTAAGACAGTTTGAGATTATATGAGGAGGTTCTTTTCAAAACCTGACTATTCCACTTTTTGTGTTTTTGCACAATTTGAGAAAATAGTTTTTTTAGGTATGCAGCTATGTTTTTAACCCGAATTTTTGATGCATTATTGTAGACGACAACAATAGTCACTGCTTTGTACAGGATTCAAAAATTTTGCAACAATATATTTTGAATAAATCCAAAATTTGAAATGGAATAATCAAGTAATAATAAAGTTTTGTAGGAATAATTGTTGACAGTTGACAATGACAATCATGACAATGACATGACTTTTGTGTCTGAACTGTCAAACAAATGCCACGTACACGAGTGTTGTGCAATCGTTCAAAAACAAAAATTTCAGCTTTATAAATTAAAATGTAAAGAACATAAAGTTCTGACTGAAAAATAGGGATAAAACATGTTTTGTTGCAATTTTGACAAAAATAGTTAAATAACTTCTGGATTATTCATATCTTGTTCCAATTTTGTTACAATGTTTTCTAAATGTTTTTATTAGGTACAACTGTTGCTTTATTAATGTATTTTTAGTGTTGTTGATTGGTATTTGGAGCAGTCATTTTATGACTGTTTAAGTGGTTTAGTCTATTTGTAACCATGCTATGGAAGAGCGGTGCTGCCTACAACAAGTTATTTTAGCTCAAATGGGAGCACCAACCACATTAATCAACACCTGTATTAGACTAAGTTGCTGAAATAAACTTTTTTGTATTTTGTTCCAAAAATGTATATTTGATATGGGTAATGTCACTTTGACGTGAAATAATCTATTTTTGACGAAATCATGCTTTTCAATCTTTTTTTCTGGTGTAATTATCAAGTTTTTGCCCAGTTTTATTTTCGCGGAGTGTAAATTTCAATGTTACCATGCAAAAAAAAACAGTTTTATCGAGAGTGGAATAGTCAAGTTTTGAAAAGAACCTCCTCATATAGCCAGTTCTATACGGTACAAGTAATTACGGATTCCTGATGTTACTACTTAGGAGTAACTGGCAATTTGGATGAAGTGCGTTTCGGTCTTCGGCCTTATCATCAGGTGTCATGTAGGCCAAGCTGTTCTACATTGCGGGACAAAAAGAAACCTTTTGTAATTTGTGTGTAAATCTTGTGTGGATGAACTAACATGCCCTCTCGCGAAACTAGTGAACATCTCTTTTGATGAAGGCTGTTTTCCAGACCAACTAAAAGTGGCAAAAATCAAACCCATACTTAAGAAAGGCGGAATATCGACCGACCCTAGTCAATATAGGCCAATATCAATCTTACCTTCCATGTCTAAGATTTTTGAAAAAACAATGTCAAATAGGATTTACGACTTTCTTGAGAGATTTAAAATAATAGATAGCTCCCAACATGGCTTTAGAAAAAATCATTCGACTACCCTCGCTGTCTATAGATATATACAGGAGATTATGAATTATATCAATGATAAAAAATATGCCGTAGGTCTGCTCCTGGACATGTCCAAGGCATATGACAGAGTTTCGCATGATATACTTTTAAATAAAATATACAAATCAGGGATCCGTGGAAATGCGTATATGTGGCTAAAGTCATTTTTATGTGATCGAAAGCAATACACTGACATAGAATATCACGATAAAGAAACACATACAATAAAAAATATTTGCTCGAAATTAAAAACAATAAATAGTTCCATTCCACAAGGGAGTGTCTTAGGATGTGTCTTGTTTTTAATATATATTAACGACCTTCCAAAAGTATTAGATAATAAATGCATTTTATTCGCAGACGATGTCTCCATACTCATTAAAACTTCAGATAGTCTGAACTGTCAAACCCATTTAACAAATACATTACATTCAATTTTGTCATGGCTACATTCCCATAACCTTCAAATAAATATTTAAAAAACTAACATTATGCAATTTAAACCGTATCAAAAACAGCCCCTTAACTTAAACATAGAAATAGAAAAAGAAAAAATTTCCCTTGTTAAAGAATATACATTATTAGGAATTACAATTGACTCAAATTTAAACTGGAAGGGACACATTCAAAAAATTAAATCTAAAATTTCGCAATTTATTTACGCACTGGGTATATTAAAAAGAAATACAGATTTTAAAACGGCACTATCGGCATATTATGCGTATGTATACTCATGGCTCTGCTATGGCGTGGTACTATGGGGCCATAGTACAGATGCAGGCGATCTGCTCATAATGCAGAAAAAATGCATACGAATCCTTAGCAACATCGGGCCAAGGCAGAGCTGTAAACCATACTTCAGTAAAAATTCGATGTTAACATTGCCCTCAATATACTTTTTTGAAGTAGCTAAATTTATTAGAAAATACCTACACTTATTTAAAAAAGCCCAAGATACGCATAACTTAAATACAAGGCACAAAAATAGATTATGGCTACCCCACCCTAAATTGTCTATTTTTAAAGCAAGCCCTGATTTAAGGTTTATAAAAATTTATAACAAAATTCCAACTGCTATAAAATCAATAGAATCAGATTCCATCTTTGAAAATAAAATTAAAGAAATACTAATAAAGAAATGTTACTATACTGTTGAGGATTTTATGAATGATCGATCTATTAGCATCTAAATAATACCTTATAATCTGCACATCATCTACCTACTTATAAATTGTTTTCTAAGGTTTACGCGAGCACTACACATCGGAATGAAACACTGTAACGGATCTAACTCGTGAAAACTACTGCTTATAAATTTCAACCTCACGGTCTTGGTTTGTTTGTATATGTTGTAGGTATAATAAGTAGTTAATTTTCGTTTAGGTCAGTTTGTCTAAAATGCATGTTTTAGGAATAGTTGTATTGTTAATTCTAATCGTATTATTATGAGTAATGAAATGTAATAATTTAATGTTTTATTTAATGTGATTTTGGAATAACTTAAGTCATTTAAAATAAATATAATAAAAAAAAAAAAAATAATAATAAATAATAAATAAATAAATAAATATAATAATATAATATAAAATAAATGTAATATTAAGTAATTTAATATAAATTTTAAATATTGTAGTGCCCTAACAGGGTTCATGTCATGCCTATAATGTACCTATAATTTAATATCTGTACACCTGACGTGAGACAATAAAATTATGAATTATGAATTATGAATTATGAAAACGAAAATGGCAATACGTTTCTACGTAACTCCTGTCGGAGACACTTGAACAATGGCTTATACTAAGTTCAACCGCCTCTGAAAGTAAGGTTTCTCTTTACATAGTTCAATGTGCTCCACCGATCAAGTTGGAACTAGCCAATATTTTTTTTCTCTTGAAAGTGTTCCTTTATTGATAGGGAGGCCATTTTCCAATATTCGACGCTGTAACAGAAAGGGAGAAAAGCAATGCCCTTGTTGAATTTCATGTCTGTTCTTCTCAGTTCAATGTCTCCCGCCTTGTATACTTTCAAACCAATGGCTTAGTGGCATACTTAAGGGCTCAGTAATAATTACTGTAGCTGCTCAAACTGAAAAAAAATTTTCTTCGGCGGAAAGAGAAAACTGCTAAAGCGCCAAAAACTTGAATGCCCTATTGGCGCTTAAGCAGTTTTCCCTTTCGACGTTTTGATTTTATTTTAATTTTCTATTTAGGCAGTAAAGTTCAAAGTCACCTCCTTCGGCGACCACCTCGTCCTTATAGTTGTCGCGCATGGACCTGGCCAGGATGCTGTGGTAGAACAAGTTCGCGCGCGCCTTCACTTCCGGCGTCACCTCCATCTTGGACACCGCCTGGATCAGCACGTTCAGCTTCTGGCGCGCAGTAAGTATCAGCTTTTCAACTGCCAAGCGAATATTTAAACTATATACTTAGTTAATTAGCTCGATGGTGCAGTGATTAACACGCCCGGTCTTCGAACGCTGAAGTGAAGCAACTTTCGCAAAGGTTGCTGTCATCGGATGGGTGGGTGTGGTGGAAGGCTCGTGCACCAGCAGTGACAACATAAAAATAAGCTGATGATGATTATGATGATGATGATGATGATGATGAAACTTCTTTAACGAATTAAAAAACAAATAAAAGTTTTATTCGAAATGTATATAGGATTTTAAATCCAAAAAAAGTATATGTTATTCTTTGGGTTTTATCTAGTAATTTTGGCTAGTACTTTTACGATATTTTACAATTTCATGCCTCGAATATAATATCAAACATACGTCTTATTAATAAACTAAATATCATTTTATTCAGGCTATACACCGTATCAGACAAAGAAAAATATACCAAACCAATTGTTTTTGAATATGTAATAGTAGTCGGCCATTATAATTTTAATAATAAGTAAACTTTCATTAAAATCCACATTATTGCCTAATTCGACGCTCGCGCCATCATTCAGTCCCGAGCGGAACGCCTTGGAAATCTCAGTCGGAAACGCTCGCCTTAAGACGAAACATTGGAAATTTACGTGGCGGGGATATTGATTTTTTCCAACAATTGCAAAACATATGAAAGTGATATATGATGACATGATTTTTCATTTAATTGACTTCATTTTGCTAGTTGCAGAAACACGATTTGTCAACTTTTATAACAGAGAAAAATATATCAAAGTAACCTCTTTTAAAACATAGATTTTCATTTTACAGGCTAACCAGACCGATTTAAGCATCAAAATTTTCTTAGTAGATTAGTCTTAACACACACTTCAATATTGTGGTTCATTTTTTTTTAATAATTTGTAGTTTTAATTTGAAGGAAAAAAAACAGTTTTTCTTATAGTACGGGGCGCAAACGCTCCGTATGAGATTTATTGTTTAGCGGTGTGTCGCCTTAAGAGCGTTTACGCCGCACACTAGCGCCGCCAATGAAAAAATAACATATCTAATAATTAGAGATAGAAAATCAAATTATGCTCAACAAACTATCTGAATGAAGTAATTTAGCATTTTTACATCATCTAATGAACACCTGACATGTTATGGTTTAGTTAAATATAGCGTTATAGTTAAAAGTGGCCGTAACGTTTTTTTTTTCATTAGTGGCGCTAGTAGAGGTGTGAAAAAATCACTTGCGGGTTGGCAAGGTGACGAAACGGCTGGCGAGACACAACCGCTGCTCCACTAGCTGTCCGCACAGTCATCAGGGTGCCTAGTGTGTTTTGTTTACTATCCGTATTCATTCAAATAGGTTTACGAAAACGAAAACTAGTACGGCATTGAAGCAGCGCCTCCTGGCGACATACATAAACGAATTAAAATTTTGCCATACTACTTCTCGTTTTAGGTTTAAAGAAATTGATTCTCATAGAGATAATACATATAATACTACATGAGAACTTAAATTATAGTATACATTAAACTTAAAAACTAGTCGTCAAAATAAAATAAAATAAAACTAAAATATAGAATCCTCATATTCATTTAGTGCATTGTTCTGTGCAAGTTTCGTTTTGAAGGCACTAAATGAGTTAACAATTTTTATGTTTGAGGGTATTTTATTAAAAAGCTGTGCTCCTTTAAAAGTGAACATTTTTTTTACCGAAGTTGGTTCTTATTTTGGGTAGTACAAGAAAACAAGCCCGACCAGTGTTTCGCTTCGTTACTTGTTTGACTTTGCGTAGTGTTAGATTAGTATGGAGAGAGCTACTTGTTATCTTTCTGACAAGGACGCATGTATTATAAATATAGAGTTGTTTTATATTCATTAATTTAGTTTCTTTGTATAAATTTATAGTAGGTGTTAAATAATGATATTGAAAAAGCATTTTTCTTATTTTGTTTTGTACGACCTGTATGTATGTATGTATGTAGTTCAGCTAGTTTTTTTTTTGTTGGCACTGCCTAATATTTCTAGTAAATAAAGTAAATGTGGTTTTACTAGAGAGTTATATAATTAAAGCGCATTCTTCGTGGAATGCACCAAGCAATATTTCGCAGTGATGCAACGAGTGACAATATTTTAGTTCTGACATGTTCAATCTGTGCATTCAACTTCAAGCAGCTATCCATTCTTAGACATAGATACTTTTCGCAACTTTTTTCTTTCAAGATTACGTTATTAATTTCTAGTGGCGTAAAGTACGGTATTTTTTTGTTTTTAGCTTTGAATATAAAGTGACAAGTTTTAGATGCGTTAATTGTAAGGAGATAATATTGAAACCACGTAAACAAAGTGTTTCAATCCTCTTGAGCTTTTAATAATGTGTTTAATATAAGATCCAAAGCAAAAAAGGCATGCCTTTTTTACGACGACACATGTGTCGTCCGTGTTCAAGGTTATTTGGCCATGCAAACCCATTTCATAAATGTTATTAATATATATCGAGAAGAGCAATGGCCCTAGAATAGGTCCTTGCGGAATACCACATGTTATTATTGGTAACTTTTCACTTTTATTGTTATCGATTTTAACTACTTCGAACCTATTTGTAAGTATTTGTAGTTGTCAAGTACGATCGTAATATATTAAATGCTGACCCCTTTAAGCTCGACCGCGAAATGAGCGAGGTCATTAATGAGTCCTCTTAACTCGCAACGATAATTTTCATAGTTGAGGCTCTCTTCTGTTTAACATCAGGTAGGTAGAGCGGAGTCATTTGTTAACTTCATCATAGAAAAACGTTGATATTCCGTGTTTTGCCACCTTTACTCTAAGGGGTATGAGTAATTTGGGAGACATTTTTTTTGGCGATGTTGCTTCAAAAAAAATATTTCATGTTGAAGATCTTATCCCAATAAGCAAAAAATTATTAAACAAAGTAAATCTATCATGGGCATTCTTATTAAAAAAATATTATATTCAGTATGTATGTTGCTCTTGTAATATAATCTGCCCCTTTGTTCTTTTCTAACTATCTTGATTCCCTAAAAAACTAAATGAAAATATACTGAAATTCCAATTCCACATTTCACCCATAAACAGTTTTACGGAAAGCAAACAAGAGTCGATATCTCAAAACTGCCCAATACTGGGAAATATTGATGTAGTATTTTTTTGTCTTGACAAGTTCTTACAAATAAAATAAAAATTGAGGCACGACAAGCAAAAATTTTTTTTCATAAATTTTCGTATTTTATATGAGCAATTTTTCACAAACAATGAGGTTTCCGACTTTGCGTTTATTTTTATGTTGAAGTATATTTTATGGCGGTAATGAATTAATTAAAAAAAAAGTCCAAAATCAAACCCCTTTGTAATAAAGTCTAAATTACTTATTTATGATATCTTATGAGTACTTATATGAGTTTAAAGAAAAACCTAAAAATATTGTAATTTTATTCAATGAGACTAATTTTAGATACCTAACATATTTTACTATACTTTATGTAAAATTATTTAAAATGTTCTATGCACATATTTTGCTTCCACATAAATCAGAAATTGAATTCTTTCACATTAATTACAGAGTAAAAGGGTTTCAGATTATTATTATTATTATTTTCCTTTTCATGTTATCTGTAACCATTACTGCTGATTCAACAATAACTAGATTGTTCACGTTCAAATAATTTAAATGTAATCTGTATTTGCCTGTGTCCGTGTTTTATATATATACACAGGCAAATAATTGACAATTTATCTATATATTAATACATGAAGCAAAAACTTTGTACCACTTTTTACGAAAATTGTGCGGACGGAGGAGTATGAAATTTTGCTCACTTAGGGGCTTATTAATAAACAAAGTGTAAGCTTGGAGTAGTTACTCCGTGTTTTATCTCTTTTACACTAATATGAAATGAAGTTTACATGACGGGAACAAAACACGGAGTAACTACTCTAAGCTTACACTTTGTTTATTATTACGGGGGTTATAGTTATATATATTTTGAAATTATGCATAAAAAATACGTTAAATCAATAAAACAAACATTACACATACTGCCATGTATTTGACACACACGCATAATTTTATTGTAGTCTTTTCAAAAATGGCCGAAATCTGTCAATGCCAATCCAAACTCACATTCTATCTTTTTTCAATTTTTCATTGCTTGTATCCTAAGCAATGAAAAATTGTGCAGCCTTAATATAATTACGGTCGAATTTCGACCACTGGGCGACCACTAGCCATTTTAATTAGGTCATTATGAACGTGAACTGTCCTCTGTCGGTTTCGACTGTTATTTGTGATGCATTGAATGATTTATCGTATCGGCAAGCGGCATCGGTCAGCGAGTGGCATGATTGATCAATGGGGGTGCCGCGCCGGGCTGCATTGATAAATCAAAGCCATCACTCGACTTACGCAAAGCAACTGTCTTAGATGGTACACGGACCCATAATGTTGCAAAAACCAAGCCATTGCTCGTCCCCATTAAGGAATCGAGTTATAGATTGCCCTGTCATTTTTTTTAGTATTGGTTGTGTTTTGTTCCTTATTTTCGACTTTTGCTCCTTAACGAGAACCTAAGACTGTCAGTAATAGCAGGCAGAAGTAGGCAGAAGGCGGCAGAACCACAAGATGATTCTGACACTATTTTGTTGCTAGTTTGGCTTGTTTCACACGTGGGCTGGCGCTGATTTATATAAAAATTAATAGTTGATTATACACGGGCCACATTTTGCCGTCATCGCAACCACAACGCAACCACCAGCGACACCGCGAACAAGCGGCCGGCCATATCGCAAACATTTTGTAGGTAACACAACGCAACCGCAAGAAGCCGCAGCGACACTATTCTCACGTAACCACAGCTTGACTACCTTTTGTCGCGAAAACGTAAGACAAAACGAAAATAAACGAAAACTCACATTCTGTATTAAAACAAGAACCGATATAACAAATTACATAACGTTACGTTACGTTACGTTTCGCCGTGGCACTGTAAAAAAGCTTGGCACTAACTCGAACACTACAGCTCCCACACCACATTGACAAATCACCTCAATACGTAACGCGACAGCTCCACTTGCGCTCGCTCTGGACAGAGCAACTTTGATCTCCGTGTTGCAGCAACAGGCAACTCGCAACTAACTGCTTCCATAATTAAAAAATATTTTTTTTATTAAAATAAACTTAAGAAAAGTGCTTTTGAATCATCCAAACATTATAGCTTATTATTATTCATTATTAGCTTGGATTCTAAATATACCTCAAGAAACTCACATAGCCACTCTAGTTGCGAGTTTCGAAGATTGACAACAGTTTTCAATAACTGCAACAAGTAACTGTTAAATTTGTAGTAGTTGTGTCAAGTTGCTGTTTCCCCAACTGGCAAACACAGATTGTTGACTATGAATTTGAAAAGTTTATTTAGAATTGCGGCAACCATAAACTGTTGCTGCAATTAGCAACGTTTAATGAAAACTTTTTTACAAAGTCGATAGTTTCCTTATCTGAAGTTGCTATGTCTGTGAAGAGCCTTATAATAGGGCACGTCGGAGGCAAGCTCCGCGTAGCTAGGCGGCACCTGGGCGCACGGCCGGCGCTGTACTAATGGCTACAATATATCGGTAGACTTGCTAATTTATATCCAACCTAAATACTGGCTGGAACGGACAACTGAGTGCTAGAAACGAAACACGAGAAAAATATTTACTTTGTACAGAATGTCGAAACTGGTGGTGGCGGCTGAACGGCAGTTTAATGTATGGCGCGGTAGAAATGAGGACAATAATTATATCGGTATATAGTAATATACCGATATACTTGCTTTCTATTTTATATCTACTTTGAGTAACTACCGACTGGATTGGACACCATCTACACGACAATTAGATTTATTTTTTACGGACTGTTGGAACCCTTCCTTATGCCTTTACGGCAACTGGGATTCGATTTTGCTATTATAAGACGCCCACAATCGTGTGTCGGTGGACTGTTTTCGTAATTTTTCGTATAGTGCTAATGTCGAAATCAGGCTACTGACACACTATTGAGACGTTATTGCATTAGTAGGCTTGAGGTACAATATGCTATGATAATTCGTCGGTAGGTAGAACTTATAATTTAATTGTGACCTAGTCCTAGGCACTGGCTAGATTGTACACCTACATTTAAACTGGGTGCCACTCGCAAAACACGGCAAAGCCACTTATTTCTTGTAAACTGTCAGAACCAATGCCTGCGTAACTAGTTGGTACCTGAGTGCGGCGCGGTATGAATTGGTACAATATTTTACAACTGAGTGCTTTTAATAAAAACACGATAGAACAATACGCATTTCGATTGTCTACTCGATTTGCGTTATTTATCTACCGTCTTGTGAGATGTATTCAAGCCTGTTGTATAAAAAAGATATTTTTTTAGAAATTTGATTATATTTCTGAAATATAACACACATTGTTTATGATTGTGAAATAATGGTAGATTACTAAAAGTTGAATGTTGTTCATAGACATACATGAGTGTTGGCAAATGAAACAAAACACCGCAATGTCACTTTACAAATTCTCTCAACAAATCCGCGTCATTCGAAAACATTTCTATGATCCATCACTCATTTTACTATAGCTATTAAATATAAAAATACTGTAAGTACCTACACCTCTACATTACTCTGATACCAAAAAGGATAAATGTGCAAACCGCACCAGGCCATTAATTAAGGAAATAAATAAGGCAAATTGGTAAAACTTACAGTCCGCTTCAACTTCCGGTACTGGCTGGATCATCTCTTCCAAGGCGTATTGTATGGCTGGAGGCACCTTAGCGTAAGGCCGAGGCGCGTTTGCCGCACCTGAGATAAGTCCGTTATAAATAACCAATATATTATTGGGTAGACCACTAGACCTAATGGTTGCCAACCATTTTTTTTAGGAAATTAAAGTCAATCTATCACCAACTAGTATAAAAAAAGTATTTTCCAAATAAGCGTTGCGTTTCGTTTCACTTCACCTGAGTCTGAGTATCATTCATCATCATCATCATCAGCTCATTATATGTCCCCACTGTTGGGGCCTGAGCCTTCCCTATGGATGGATAGGGAGAACGGGCCATAAACCAACACGCGGGCCCAGTGTGGATTGGTGGTAGTTAACGGCTGCTAACGCAGCCGGGACCAACGGCTTAACGTGCCTTCCGAAGCACGGAGGAGCTCAAGATGATCAATTTTTAGTCACCCATCCGATGACTGGCCTTCGCGAAAGTTGCATAACTTCAGCAATCGCAAACCGAGTGCGTTAACCATTGCGCCATCGAGTATCATTCAGTAGTTCAGAAATTAAGTCAACAGGAATATTTCGTTCTTCAAATGCACGCATTAGTCGGAAATAAAGTATTTTCCATTCTTTATTTTTATTAAAAATAATAAAGTATGGGGATGGAAAATAACGTAGGTTACGTTATTTTAACGACTTAGTTATTCTTAAACCAGACACAATAGAAATTCAATTGTTCTATGGCACTGTTACATTGGGCGTCCAAGTTCAGAACTATGTAACCCAGGTTATCCTAGCGCAGGTTCTGCTCTCTCACAATGTCTTTATGTATACTACCAAAAATTGTAAACTTACTGATTATGTGTGACTATTGTGACAGAGAAATAAATTGCTTTTATTATTATACTCTTTATTCATTTTTTTCCTTAAAAAAAAAAACCCTAAAACCTACTTTATTATTATTATTATTTAAAGTATGGTTGGCAACCCTAACTAGACCACAAAATAAGTAGCATTTAAGAAGAGAAAGTTCTTGGCGGGAAAGTGAAGAGTCATGTTCTGCGGTTATGTTTTATTTTCTAAAATTTGTGTTATGTCGAATATTAATGTGAAATAATGGTGGATTATTAACCGTTAAGTGTTCGTAAGTCCGCATGAGTGTTGGCAAATGAAACAAAACAGTGCAACTTCACTTTTTAAATTCTCTCAAGAATTCCGCCGCCCGAGGACTTAGTAAAGCCCCACATCTTTACTGAGATACTCTAGAGGTTGGGGGGTATATCATTTCTCACTTCTCATTTCTATTATCATTCATCATCATCATATAAGGAAGGGAAATATTGTTTATTTATGTATTACTTGTAAGAAAAATTACTTTGACAATGGCTAAATGTGCTAATCAAACAAAGCCATCAACTAAAAAAAAAAAAAAGAAGAGAAAAGAGAGAGATTGGACTATGCAGAAAGTAAGCTTCAACACGCGCTCGAATAACGCTCACATAGACAAACTCTGCGGACACGATATCTCGCAACAGCTGGTAGGTAGGTCGTCGCGATGTGTTAAGCTTCTGGGTATAATTAGTTTGTGGCTAGAGGCCCAAAATTGCGAGACGGTATCAAGGCAGACCAATACGTCTGACCTACCAGACTAAATCGTCGGAGTGGACATATGACAGTGTATGAGATTCGCACGGGACCGACTAGTAAGAAGCGTGTTACGTAAGAAACTTAAGCAAGGGGAGCAGTGACTGAAATTATGATAAATCATACATATTATAAAACAAAGTCGCTTCCCGCTGTCTGTCTGTCCCTATGTATGTATGCTTAGATCTTTAAAACTACGCAACGGATTTTGATGCGGTTTTTTTTAATAGATAGAGTGATTCAAGGGAAAGGTTTATATAAAACATGCATACAATTGGACCCGGTAGGTGGCGCTGCGCTGCCATAGAGTTCTATTATAGGATACGGGTGTTCACTCACGGGTACGGTACGGGTGTTGACGACCTCCGTAGCCGAGTGGCTTGCACGCCGGACTTTGGGCGGCGCTAACTCTGAGGTCCCGGGTTCGATTCCCGGTGGGGTCAATGTCGAAAACAAACTTTTCGATATTGTGTCGGGTCTGGGTGGTTGTGGTACCGTCGTTGTTTCTGATTTCCATGAAACGAGTGCTTTAGCTACTTACCTTGGGATCAGAACAATGTATGTGATGTTGTCTAATATTTATTTCTTAATATTTAAGTCGCGGGCGGGCCGCTAGTTAAAAAAATAAACGTAGAATAATTTTATTTTTGTTTTATTGATATTTGTTTTATTGATTCATGACGCGGAGGTCTTGTTACTTGTTGAACTAGGCAGAGTTATTGTTTATATGTGTGGTTTTAAAATAACGTTTATCAGTTAAACTTATAGATTTCCGAATAATAACTATTTCACTAAATCCTAAGGGCGCGCGAGCAAACTCGATAGTTAAACAATCACAAAATAAAAATTTCAATCTTTCTGTCGAGTCACGATGTGAATTAATTAGTCATCAGCTGATTACCTTATAATGAACTGCCGACTTTGATTGATTGTACCGTTAATTACAACGTTGCCATCTTTTTACACTGAACCCAACTATAGCTGAGGTTTACTTGTGAGTAAGTAAGTTCTAATAAAAGATTTTAATGTTGACTAAGATTGACTAAGAATTGTTATTGACAAATCCTCGTTAATTTATATGAACAAATTTGTCTACCGCCTCATTGTGTGTTCGGCTGCCGCATCTCCTTTAGCAATGTTAATGTCACTATTTTACACTAGCACTGATCCCAAGTAAGGATATCCTTACGTAGGGCTAGAGTAGGTATTGGTATTTTGGGCTGGGGTGAAATAACAGGCCAGCCTTCAGTGATTTAAAATTAAAAATCTTTAGGAAATAGTCATTTGCGTCGTATAATCTGTATCGGTAATTCGATATTGTACTCGTTCATTTAGCCATAGACAAAATATATTTACCACCAATTTAAGTCCCCATAGAGAGGATTACCTAGTTTAGGGATTACTAGTAATAGTGTATACGTACTGTTGTAACTCTTTTATTTAATTAAAGCATTTTTATTTTATTTTATTTCTCAGATAGGTACTTTAAAATTTACTATTAATAGAGATCTAAATTAAAATTAAATAAATAAATATAATTATATTATAATTAAATTCTAATTATCGATTTAAATCTCTGGAATTATTTTCAAATTCCGAAAACTCCTTCACAGATACTTAGCATAACACAGTCCTTGCGGGTAAAATACTTAGATAGGCAATATTTTATTTTGTTAAAAAAATGAAGTATTAATTTTATTACGGAAAAATACGAAATCAAGGCGGACGAAGCCGCGTACAAAGTTTTCAATATAATATATTATTATTTATTATATTTTTATTTATTTACGTGTGTATTAGAGAAAAGTATGTTGATAGATTATTATAACTATAATATTGTACGATAGGTACTTAGTATTTTTATCAAATCTTTATCTTTATACATATAAACCTTCTGTGCGTGTGTATGTTATTGAACTCCTTTTAAACGGCTGAACCGATTAGTATGAAATTTTACGTGTGTTCAAGTGAATTCGATAATGTTTTAGATTTACAATTGGACGCGGTAGGTGGCGCTGCTATAGGGGTTCATCATGGGATACGGGTGTTTTTAAGCGGACGAATGATTTGTTTGTTTTGTTGTCATGGAAACTGTCAAAGCGGTAAAAATACAAAAAAAAATATATTATATTGCTATATATTTCAACATCAAGTCAGTTCGGGAAATAAGACCTACATACCTTTCAACTTAACGAAGTTACAAATAAGTGGAAATCTATTACCGCTTAAGTACTCTCAACGACGGGTGTTATCTGGAAAATTGCATGATAATAAATTTAAAACGGTCATGACCCGTGTACCTAACTGACCTATACTGGCCAAGAGCTCTTGATTTGCTGCAAGTCTTCATCTCGATGACGTGTTTGCCCTTGTTGTGTAGCGCCTCCGCTATATTGATAATAATAATTTGAAACGGTCATGACCCGTGTACTGACTGACCTACACTAGACAGTAGCTCGTTAATTTGCTGCAGGGAAGTCTTCATCTCGATGATGAGTTTGCCCTTCTCGTCTAGCGACTTCGTGAGGTTTCTCTCCTCGCGGTCCTCAGCTTCAATTTGAGCGCGTAACTGCTTTTTGTCTTTAACGTACCTAGGGACAATGGAACATTTATCAACAGCCTATAAACGACTTTTAATAGACAAAATGCTTTGCCATCTTCATACTCAGTATACAAAATTTTCTGCGATCCCATATAGCTTGTTTTAATTGGCGATAACTAAGTCCAGTCCACTTTTTGATTTCGTCCAGCCATTTGCGTCGCGGACGTGCCGGAGCTCTAAGGCCCTTTTTCCTGTCATGCGGAAAGCCGCCCGCGTGCGGATTTGGTCCGCATGCGGGCTACCGGCATCCTATCCTTTCATACGTGCTTTTCCTACCACGCAGGCAAAACGCACACGGGACGCGGATTGACTGCGGGCGCGCGCCCCGCATGCGCGCACCTCGCGCACCCCGCGCTTGCGGGCAGCGTTCTTCTACTGCCACTGCCAGTGTAGTTTTTAATGTCGTGCGGGTTACACGTATGGTGATTGTACGCATACAATCGCTAACAAAATGAAAATTGAAACAAAGAGACTTATTTTAGAAGTGCATTTTTGCCCTTTGTTGTGGAACAAGCAGGACGACCTTTAAAAAAACCGGGATGCAAGGGTGGCTGCTTGGCTGGATAAAACAATGACCATTATGTATGGGGGTAGCTTGTCTTTTTTTATTAAATTTTTCTTCTTCTGACTTTGCATTTAAACACTGCGTTTCATTTCTAAACCTAGGTATATTTTACTTTAGTTTAGTTTATATTGGAAGAGCGTGCCAATAAATAACGTTTGCCAATTGTAACAATGACTTGATTTCAATTATTGAGACCTTTGCCTTTTGTATTTAAGCTCCTTATGTACTATGGATATGTGCTCATGTGAGCATTATACTGTAAGCCCGACCCCTGTAAGTTATTCTGTGCCCTGACATTAACGATTATATGCTGATAACAAAAGAAATAAACTAAAACCGTTTCAATATTGCATCGGAAAAGAAATTAATATCTGAATTGCAACGGACTCAATGCAATTCAGATATTAATTTCTGAGTGGAACACTTCAAGCAAACTTTAACAAAGTTGGTTGAAGTTGTTTGCCTTGTATTTCTTAGTTTCAATTTGCAGAACTCTTAATCCCGTCGGGCCCGGAGCTGTAGTATATAAATTAATGACATAGGCCTGGCGGTAATAGGCAATCCCCACCCTATTACCGCTACAGGCTCCACTAGCGAAATAGGACAGTTTCATAAAATTATAAAGCACGAGTACCCGGAAAAGAATAGCTTTTTACACATAGCGGGTTAGCCATTAAAAAAATCTATATGTTGCAGCTAACTATGTAGATACTATTAGTTACATAGTTAGGTATGTCATTTATAATGAATATTTAGGATTATTTTCTGTTCCAATTAGGTAAAAAAAGAAAAAAATACATAGATTTTAGAAAAAAATATAAAATAGAGCATTTCACGTTATAAAACCAGTAGGTACAGTGATCAATTCGAGAAGGAGCCCTTTTTACACGACTGCCAAAAAAAGGAGTGTTATGTTTTCAGGGTTCATGTATGTATGTGATGTTTCTTTATCTACCATAACATATAAACGACTGAACCGATTTAGATATATGAGTATGTGATGTTTCTTTATCTACCATAACTTATAAACGACTGAACCGATTTAGATATATGAGGTATCGTTACAATCCTTGCATCGTTCAGACTTACATAGGCTACTAAAAATTTGCAAATTCAACCCCTATGTGGGTAAAATAGGGGATGAAATTTTGTATGAAGAAAATTCGTCACTAAAGGAGTTAGTTAGTTGAGACTAGAACTTGATGTTTAGCATTTTGGACCGTAATAAAAAAACATGTGTTTCAGATTTTTAGGAAGTTTCACCCCAAAGGTGGTATAACAAGGGATGAAAGTTGTAAAATATGGGATTAACGTTTATAACAAACAGAAAACTACATAATAAGTCGTGTAAAAAGGGGAAGGGTGAAATGACTGCAAGCATGATAATTGTATTAAAAAATTTATGCTTCAAAGTCCAGAAATGACATAGTTCCATACAAACTTACACCCCCCATTATACCCCTACACTTACGGAGGGAGTTTCCTAAAATCCATTCTTAACTGACGTCTTAGCCTAACTTACCTCTGCGCCAAATTTCGTCTTCACAAGTCAAGTAAATTTGGAGATTTCGTGTTAGATGCGGCAGCGATGAGATGAGAACCTATAGGTAATACTGTCATGACCCACGAGCTTTCGAAAACATGTCGGATGTACGAAGTGAAGGCAGAGTAGATACATTTGTAGAAGTCAAAACCTACGGACAACGGCCGAAACCAGAGTTTATACCTTCCGATCCCAATAAAACAAGAGGTATCGTCGCGTTTTTAAAAATTGGTATCAGGTCTAGAGTGATGTTGAGAAAGAACATTAACGTTGGACACGGCTTAGTAAATGGTGCTATGGGGATCGTCAGAAAATTTGAATGGCCATCGCTACGCCGCGCCGTGAACAATTAGAACGGAAAATTACCTCAAGCCGTCTTTGTATAATTCGACGATAAAACAATACGCGGCAACACCGTCGGTCTAGGTGTCAAAATTGTTCCTAGCAGAGTCGAATTCGACGCCTTAAGGTCTTATGTTGGCCCGTGACAGTCCACAAACTGCAAGGGACGACACTAGACAGAGCCTTCGTGGATTTAGGCTAAAGGGCAAGCTTATGTCGCGCTTAGTCGCGTGAGGCAGCTAGATGGTTTAGCAATCAGCAGCGTTCTTGATCCACGTAAGCTTATACACGAGCCACACGACAAAAAATCTCTCAATGAATTAAATCGCGTCAGAAATCTTTGAGAGGTTAACAGATATCTGTAGAGGTTAATTTTTGTTTCTTCTTGTATAATAAATGCTTGCAAATTAAATTACCTAGCATGACATATTTCATTAAAATTAAACTTATCACTAAAAGGTACAAAATAAAAATAAGTAATAAAAAAAATAAAAAACACGACTGCCATAAATAAAAATTTTAGTTCTATAAATCAAGCAGTTTTGATTTTTTATATAGTCAGAGAGTGAATGAGTGACATTTCACTTTTATAAATACAGATAATAGGTACATCTTGTTTTTGCTTTAGTTCTTTTTATGTCATGGCAGTCGTGTTTTTTATATATATATTTTTTTGTAGTGATTTTGCTGATTGCAATTTGCAACAGGCAGCATTTTCAGTGACTTAGGCTTGTTTCACATGTACCACAACCACACCACAACCACAACCACCACAACCACACCACAACCACAACACGTGGGTGGGCGCTAATTTGTATGAAAATTAATAGTTGAATTCACACGGGCCCATCATTTTGCCGTCATTATTGACCGCGTGTTTGATACCGACTACATCGCAGCCACGTCGCAACCACAGCAACCACTAGCGACACCGCAAACTAGCGGCCGGCCATATCGCAAACATTTTGTAGGTAACACAACGCAACCGCAAGAAGCCGCAGCGACACTATTCACACGTAACCACAGCTTGACCACCTTTTGTCGCGACGACGGTGTGGTGTGGTTGTGGTACGTGTGAAACAAGTTTTTGGGACGTGACTTTTTAAGAAATAGTGCGTTTGTTTTATTCCGTATCTTATCTTATCTTATCTTATCTTAGTGGGGCCTGCCGAGGTTTCCACCTCCCAGTAACACTTCGACCCATTGGGATCTTTTGTGCAACCCCATCCTTTCACTCTTCCTCCTCTGTAAAGATAGATGCCATAAGTCTGGCAACGTCCTTAAGAGCGAAGAGCCTGAAGTCCTCCGGTTTAGGATAGGCCGACCCCAGGAGTCCCATTCTTTTCCTAGCCAGAGAGTCAGGCTTGTTCTTACTCGGTCACTAAAGGGAACGCTCCGAACTAGTACAATCCGTTAAATGAACTAGTTCAGTATTCTAGTACTATTAGTACGTTATAGTACACTGATTCTATTAGGACACATCGGACGAAATGGAATAAAAATTTGACTTCCCTTCATACTTTGCAGGCTTAGGACTGTCATTTTGATAAATTGAACATTTTTCATTAAATATGTAAAACTAAATGACTGAATAAATTGCCTTATTAAAAATCAAATATTTTGTTATAAATGTACATTTTATTTTTCTTTTTAGATATTTGTATTTTTTTTTAACTTAATTTGATTTAAATTAATGTATTTTATATTCACTTGCATCTGCTACAGTTTATAATACACACTTTTCACTGTCAAGTCCATAAAATACAATCCACCAAACGCGCCAAAACTTTTTCAAAAGCAGTAAGTAATACCTAACTATGAATAAGTTTAATCAAACTTACATAATCTTATACATTGCCGTTATAAAAACAAATAAAAACATCAAAATCAGTAAATTACCAATGAACATTATTATAAGTTTACGCAATCTAAGTTTTTTATTTTATCTCGTCAAACAGAAAATTATTTTAAAACAAATCAAAGACCGGCCGGGGATCATTTTGTCCCTGCATTGTGAGTGATTTTAGACCTTAAAAACATTAAAATAATGTACAACTTCGCGGAATACTCGCAAACGCAAGTCGGGATTCACTAGCATTCTAGTTCGTTCATCCTCCATCACGCTCACGCATACGCGTCTCTAATACTCTCTTGCTCAGACACTCGTTCGTACATAATCGTTCTTACTCGGCTCTCGCTCGCGAGGACCCCGAATGTCGCTAAAGAATAATGAACTAAACTGTACTAAAAGACCGATTTGAGCGATCGACACAGAATAGTTCGTTCTAGTTCACATGAAGGAATTGCTTCCTAATAGTACATGAACGAGTACGACACAAGCCTACAGAGAGTCGCAATCACACAGTAGGTGCTGCATTGACTCGGTTTGCTCTCCACATGCCCTACACAAACTATTTTATTCCGTAACACGACGCGTAGCAGTGGCGAGATGCACGCGCTACGAGAGCCAAGCTACGACCGAGCGAGCTTGTTAGATTGTTAGCGCTCGTAGCGTAATCTTTATAATACGAGTAAGTATGTACTTAAGTGACATAAAACTAGGATGCGTTTTTGTACGAATTGGACTTGTACGAACGCGTACGCAATACGCACGATAGATACCGTGCGGCGTCGTCGCGACGCTGCCTGGCGCGACGTTAGGAAGGCGCTTGGCAGCCGCTCAGCGCCAGCAGCGTCGCGTCAACGCCACGTGAGCGCTGCACCGACGGACGCCCCGTGGACACCGCCCGGCTTGACGCCGACGCTCGAACAACGCTAGTGTGGGGGTCTTTTACTCTCTTTGATTGTATTCTGTTTAATAGCTTTTTTTGTTAATAAATAAATAAAAATAAAAATAGGTAAGTAGGTACTAAAAGTGATACAAACGAAGGTTTCGATTTATTTGTTAACAAATTCTTCCCTTCCTAAAGAATGTTAATATTATATTTCATATTATCTAACTGAGCGACCCGCAAGTTATATGGGACTCTCCCTGCATTTCGCCTTACTCTAGACAGTGTGGAAGTGGGCATACCAAAGTCAAAATGCGATGAATGATGCAGAACTAGATAATGAAGAAATGTTCCAAGCAAACGAAGTCGCACAGCACAGCTAGTGCTAAAAGGAAATAACAAAGTTGTATCCGCAATTCCATATTCCCTTAACGACTGCATCAAGTAGCCCATTTATTAGTAGTGGCCTATTTCATATTCCTTTTATAATCGATATCGATCGGCTCGCTGCCGGTGCCATTAAATTGTAGTCTATAATCCAGTTCATTAATAGACAGTTTGTGTAAAACAGCCACTGCAATTACGTTTTCTACGTAGAATGTTAAAATGTATTCGATACATTACTTGCTTTGACAATGTCCTTTTTTACATATATTTAGCGTGGCAAATAACTCCACTCCACCTGATGTAAAGTGGAAATGGAATCCAGACGCGTAGAACTGGTGTATCGTAAAAACAACGCAGCATCAGCTCAGCCACCCACACACTGCCGGCTTACAAGGTGCCTCTTTACGCCTCGTTTGAAGGACCCCACATCATTGGAAGGAGAGAAAACGTGAACTGGTAGACTATTCAATCTTTTGGAAGTGCGACAAAGAAACGAGTCACCAAATTTCTTTGTGTGCGATGGAATGTTCGAGTCAATACAGCGGTGACTCCGGATAGCAGCACGCGTACTCCTATGAAGGAAGGGAGAAGGTGGGATGAAATCAAAAGGTTCTTTAGAGCACTCGCTATAGTAAGTGGTAGAAGACGCTGGGTGACGATATGACAATTGCAGGTGTTTATAAGTATTAGTGAGCGCTGCATCACCGATAATTCGTACTTGTACATAGCGCGACGCAGCGATTTTTTTTGCTACTGTACCTGATTAATTAATTGTTCAACTAAATGTATGCCATTTGAAACTTACTTTTGTAGTATGTCGAAACTCGCGAGCTAGGTTGAGTGAATCGAGTTCAAGTGAAACTTAGAAAACAGTAGTTGGTACCTACGAGAGTGGAGAGATAAAACCGAATATGAAATAAAATTACAGAAATACCAACAACTATTTTAGCAATTTTAACAAACCATATACGTATTTTGAAAATACGTATTTATATCTTTGACAAAGTGGTTTATCTTGTTGCAATCATAAAGTTCATTTCATAAATAGAGGAATAGACATGATCAAGGGAAGAATGAAACGAGCCGAAATAAGATTGTATATTTGAGCGTCAGCTTCAGAAAAGTTCTCTTGACACTTTGAATGTTTTATTGTATCAGACATTTCTGTATCGGATACGAATAGAACGACAATCTTTATACATTAACCCCCTTTTGCATAAAAACTATTTAAGCATTATTTAGTTAATCATTGTTTTGTCTCTTTTTCTCAAATTCAAAATGACAGTTAACTAAATAATGCATAAATAGCTTTTATGAATAAGGGGGATGATGACTTGTCCTGACTGACTGACTCATCATCGCCGAGTCTAAACCGCTGAAGCTAATTAGATAAAACTTGGACTGTAGGTTAATTGAGTGCCGTAACCAGCCACTAAGAAATGATTTTACGGAAAACACACCCTAAAGTCAAATACGGGGTGAAAGTTTGTATGAAAGTCCGAGTTTTTAAGTAAAATACATGAAAGAATGACTTGTAATAACTATCAAAATGAATATTTTAATCGATCTTTAGATTTTTCAACAATAATAAAAGAATGACGTGTTTTAGCATTTTTCGAAAAGCCTCTCCTATACAGAGAGGTGAAATAGGGGTGGAAAGTTCTCGATTTCCGGCAAAACTACAAGTCTTATGGAAAAAAGTTAAATATGAGGATCGATAATTTTTGAAATCAAACAAAATCATAGTAGGATGAAACCTATTGGAAATGGAAGAGAATTAACTAAAATGAAAGGAAAAATAATTTACGGGCAATCTGAGGTCGGGAAGTGGAAGGGGGTTTAAGGGTAAATACGGTTTATCTCGATTTCCGACAAAACTACAAGTCCTATGGATAAAAGTTAAATAGCAAAGTTGTAGGTAATAAAAAGATCTACAATTTTTGTATTTACACTTTTTTTTACATAACCTCTAAATTTATGTGAACAATTAAAATAACCAAGTTTTTGGTTTTTTTATTTTATCTTTTACAAAAAACTTTTTTTTTCACAAAATTTGGTTTAAACTTACTTTTTTGTCCCAAACACACTGTAACTTTTTTATTTAAAATATTTTTTCACCTTATTTTGACTTAATATCGAAAAAGGACCAGGAAGGAAAATCATTTTCAATAGTACTCGCGTCAAAATTCACGCTTTTTTTTAAAAGTCGGTGGGTTTTTTGTTCGTTGAAATCTCTATTTTTGGATGGTATAAAAATATATACATTACTATGGTAAATGTTCTCAGAAAATGCAAAGACACGAAAGTTTAATAAGACATCTACAATATTTTGAGAAAGTTGTAGAATCTTCTTTAAATTATAAGCGTAGATGCCTATTTTGGTATTTTAAGATAAGTTATTTATATATTATACTAGATGACCCGGTGAACTTCGTATCACCTACATGTATTGCTAAAAATATGGTCAAAACTTAAACATTATCGGCTGGGGTGGGAAATTACTCTAAACATTTCTTGGCCAACATCAAAAAATATAACAATTACTTTCAAATGACGTCGTCGTTTGGCGCAACGCATATTGATTATACAGGAAAATTTCATGCCCACTTTCAAGGTAGTATACCATAATTATTGTTTTTGATAAATTATTAATTTCCCAACCCAGAAACTAATGAGCGTAATGGATGTGGTGGTGGGACCAATTGTGGCAATTTTACTTTACTACCAGCACAATATAATCTAGTAGATTCACCGCTGTATTTTAACGCTTTACAATATTGACAAATGGTTGTCATTTCCCCAATTGTTACGACACAATAATCTATTTCCGGGTCGTAGTGGAATGCTACTCGTTAAGGTTTACAGGAACACAGCGTCTGCGGAATCGCTCTATTTCATTGTGTCGTGCACTCGTGGTCGCTGTTGTGTTGTTGTATTTGGTGTGCCCAAACTCGTTCCATTCTAATCCTATCTACTTCATTATTATTCACTGTGGAACGCAATCCTACCATACAAACGAATGTTATCATTATCTGTCTCTCGCTGGTCGTCAGTGCGGTTTGCACGTGAGTTAGCTCGTCGCACATTCTCAGGGCCAGTCATTGAATGCTTGCGGCGTTAATATTGAAAAACCATGCTTCTCTCATTGACAGTTGTATGTTGCGCATCCCGCGTCGGAAAACCTTTAGATTTATTTATTTACGCGCCAAGTAATCAAACAAAAAATATCGTGTACTTGCCATAAGGCATTACAATAAAAATATCATCACATTAGATATTACTAAAGTCTTTCGATAAAAATTTTTTCTGTTAGACTGCGACAGGCCTATAATTTTTGACATAACGAAATCTGTCGGGGCAGCTATTAAAATAAAAAAATCAATGTAACTTTGTTTTAGAGAAATAGGGCAGAACAAGGTCTGCCGGGGCAGCTAGTACAACAATAAAAAGTTAACTAAAAATAATATGTTTCACTTCTCTTCCTTCCAAATACTAATCGATCCCATCGTAAGTTGCTGTGTCTCATCGGGGTCGTAAGTTCGATTCTTTCTCATATAGCAGATTTATATTTATTTATTTAAATCTGAATTGCCCATTACATTTACAGTTACCCAAATCGTGCAGTAGGCCAATTACATTTTGTGTAGACAGATAAGTAACTACTTAATTTCTAAAAAACGTATAACACTATTTATAAATATGTGAATAGATACACAAAAAATATCAAGATCTGGTATATAGGTACTCTTACGCCCCGTTCCCAATAATCTATCTATCTGTTGTTTTGTCTACTATAGATACAAATTTGACATAAGCTCCATACAAATAATGTCAAATGTCTAACTCCAGTAAGCAAAACAACAGACAGATAGAATATAGAGAACGGGCGTTAATCGCAATAATAGATTTCGATACTGTGACTGTCGATTTAGCGTACCACATAAGAAAAGGATTTTCGTGACAGTGTGTTCGCGAATCCGTCATTCGATACAGTGGTTATCGATACGACGGCTTTTCAAAAGGGCGTACCACTTGAATTTTTTTTCGCAACAGCGTGCGTCGCAACGACGACTTTCGCGCCTACTTAATCAGAACCCCTTTTTAACAAACTACCTCAATATCTTAGGGTGCTTTTCAGGCATTTTCACAATATGGAGCTGTATCCACGGGTCCTTATCTACCATATTCGAGATATAAAAGATTTTACTAAACATCCTGTATTACATTAATAGAATAAAATGGTTGATTGGAGACAAAATACAGACAAGATAAAATAATAACAGTTTTAGAAAATATACAAAGGGCGGCCTTATCAACCAATCAATCTCATCAATATTACTATGCATTCATCTGTCCAATAATTGACCTACTTTAATATTGTGTCGTTCGTTCCGCAGTTTTTAAATTCACTTTTGAAGCCTAAGGATTTAGTCAATTAGGATGCGCCGTAAGTCAAAGAATTCGAGATGAAATCGCGATTCGATATTCTTTTGAACGGAATAAACTTGAATTAATTTAGAAGTAAAAGGAAATACCTTAGAGAATATTTCCCTATTGGACACGGCTACGTTTCAAAGCAGTACCGATAACTGTCCACAGGGATAACAGAGTCTAGTGATCATACCAACGATCTATGAAACTACACTGGCTTGATTCCCAGCACACATTGTAGATACTCTTACTGGTGGTAGTAGGCATGCCAAGTTTTAAGTTCGCCTAGCGAGCCAACGCCATCAATACTAAGCCTGTCGTTAGAATGTATGTACCATCCGACCATTCGGGCTGTTAGGGGTAAGGTAGCCAGAAAAATTCAACGACTCTCCTGGGGCCTCGGTAGCTCAGTGGTCAAAGCATTAGACCGGTCATCCAAAGGTCGTGGGTTCGATTCCCACTGGAGCTTCCTGAGGCTGATTGACTTTTTCAAGTAAAATATTGTCTTGTGAAAAAATATTTTATTTAAAGCTTGTCTTGAATCTTATTACTTTTCAAATGCCACAATTAACTTTGTATGTGTTTAGCAGCTGGTGCTAGCCCTAAGTTTTATTTTCGTGTGCAGTGTCTCATAAATCATTAGTGGCATGAGGCACAGGAACCATTACTTAATCTGTGCCACAGGCATCTGCGGTAAAGTCATTAGTGACGATGAGGTGACATAGCGCCCATCACATACACAGATTTTGCAATTTTAAAACGTCCACAAAGTAAACTTGTTTTTTTTTATGCTTTCCACGGCAAATGACTCCACTCCACCTGGTGTGAAGTGGAAAATGTAGTCCAGAAAATGTTGCAGCTTGAAAACGTCGTAGCATCAGTCACCCTCACCCTGCCGGCCCAGAAAGTGCCTCTCCACGCCTAGTTTGAAGGACCCCATGTCATAGGAAGGAGGAAAAACGTTAGAAGAAATGTTATACTAATAAAAATATCATAAACTTGGAGATTATTTATTATAACTCAAAACATGTTACAGATAAGAATAAACAATTAATTCTCTTCGATAAAAACTTCTCAACTTTTATAACAACAGACAGTGTCACAGAACCCACTCCTTTTCTATTAATCATAAAAATGGCTGTTTTTCTTATAATACCAAGGAATCAAACCCATACAGCCAAGTTTTTGACTAATATTACCTTCTTCTTTTATTATTTTCTTTACATTTCTAACAATATTTACTAAGTATTCTATTTTTTCAACAAAGAATCGAGTCACAAAACTTTCGATAGAATGTTCGAGACAGTATAGCGACGACTACTTCTATGGAGGAAGGGAGAAAGTGATAGGATGAGGTCAAATAGTTCTTCAGAGCACTTGCCGTGGTATAGGCGGTAGAAGACGCAGAGTGACGCCATATCTCTTCACAATTGCAGGGGTTCAAGAGTTAGTATAGCACGTCGCAGGCGACGCTGCTATATGCCCAAGGCATCAAGAAGGTACTTTGCGGAACCGTCCCACAGGTGCGGGCAATACTCCACGCAAGACCGCACCAGTGTCTTGTATAAAAGGCACAACTGATCATCGTCTCGACCCCTCCCGTGCTTCGAAAGGAACGTAAAGCCGTTGGTCCCGGTTGCATTAGCCGTCGTTAACAACCACCAATCCGCACTGGGCCCGCGTCAGACGTAAAGAATCGCCGCTTCCTGTTCAGAACACCGAGTTCACGTGGGACATTCTGGTTGAGATAGCAGCGAATCTCCATTGTAATTTATTATGCATATTCCTAAAAAAACATTATCGTCGTGGATAGTTCAAAAACACGTAAGTAGTACCTATTGTTGAATACCGTGCATCCTTTCTTACAGATTTAAGTACAAAATGATTTTTTTTTTATAGAGAATGCTGATTGCCTCAATTTTTTGTTAATTTTCCGCGTCACCGAGCTTTTTTAGGGGCGGCGAGGTACGTAAAGGGTACCACAAGCCGTGTTGAAACGAATCACCTTTGGAGGTTTTCTAGAGGGAACAGCATCGCACACTTAAAAGTGCGTCCCCGTGCCCTACTAGATTCTCCGAAGGGTTCGGATCGGATCGGGAGTACAAAACGAATGTACGTAAACGTTAAACAGCGTAAGTGTGTTTACACTATGATTGACGTACTTTTTATAGAAAATAACTTCATTGTCATATGCAGCAGCCAAAACAATTGCTGTGTATTAGAACACAGCAATTGTTTTGGCTGCTGCATATGACAATGAAGTTATTTTCTATAAAAAGTACGTTAAACCACTGAGTAAATGGTAAAGTATTAAGTTTTCTTTCCACCTTTTTCCACTTAAGCGGTATTGACCAAATGCTACTTACGTGCTTTTGAACTATCCCTGGTTATGTACTTAATGTTCATAAGTGCACTTTAGACTTCTTGGCGGGAAAGTGAAGAGTCGTGTCTGCGGTTTTGTTTTATTTTCTAAAATTTGTGTTATGTCGAATATTATGAAATGTGAAATAATGGTGGATTATTAACCGTTAAGTGTTCGTAAGTGCACATGAGTGTTGGAAAATGAAACAAAACAGTGCAACTTCACTTTTCAAATTCTCTCAAGAAGTCTGCCCGAGGACTTAGTAAAAACCCACTTCAAGATCAGATCGACAAGATCTTTACTGAGATAATCGAGGGGTTGGGGGGTATATCATTTCTCACTTCTCATTTGTATTATCATTCATCATCATTATGTACTGGAAGGAATTGTATGTTTATATATTACTTGTAAGAAAAAATACTTTGACATTAGCTAAATGTGCTAATCGCACGAAGCCATCAACTAAACGAAAAAAAGGGCACTTTAGAGTTCTTGGCGGAGTGAAGAGTCATGTCTGCTCTTATGTTTAATTATTTCAAATTAAAATGTTTGTTTTTCTGAATACTAATGTGAAATGATGGTTGATTATAGCCGTTAAGTGTTCGTAAGCGTGCATGAGGGTTGGCAAAAAAACAAAACCGTGCAACGTCACTTTTCAAATTCTTTTAAGAAGTCCGCGTGAGGTCTTAGTAAAGCCCCACATCTTTACTGAGATACTCAAGGGACCCTTGAAATGTGCCAGCTAAATGTGCCAACAGCACGAAGCCATCAACTAAAAAAAAGTGGACTGTAAATGCTTAAATTTTTAAAATCATTTTTAAATTTAAAATAAATCATTTAATTAATTTCTTTTCAACATGTTCCTAGTTAAGGGTGCGCCGACAAAAAAATGCCAAAAATGCAGTTACGGTTAAGTAGATATAATTGAAAATACTATCGTATTAAATGAACAAAATATATATTTAGTATCATAGGGAAAGTGTTTACAATTTGTCAGAACCATAAATTCATAACACGCTATCGTTTTTTCTACAATATCATTTAAAGTTGGGCAAAAATCATGAAAACGAGTGGCGGCGTTTAGTAGAATTCTTATAGTTTATCTAAATTATTGTACCTCTGATTTTGTCTAAACAATCATCAATGGATAAACTACAAATTGCTAGACTACATTTTTGATTCATCAAGTGGTTATTTAAATAATTATTTTTTATTAAGCACCTTAAATTCCCCATACAAAATTAGTATGGCCGCGCGGCATCAAATATCGTCCATATTGGACGACGACATTTCAAATAAAACATATGACACTTGTCACTTATGGACGGCGCACCGTTAACATTGTAGCCCGTGGAGCGGAGATTATATAGATTTTATAGATAGATAAGGAAATTAAACATTTTATTTTTTATTTTTCATAGAAATAGAAAAAATTGAGTCAATGGCATTACTTAACACGTTCACTGCGGGAATGTTTTTCCCTGCCTTTCCGTTAGAACTGCATCGGGCTCATTAGATCCAATGCTGAACTTTTCTATGTGCGTTACAAGGTCAAAAAGACCCGGTGGACTTCTCTGTGTAAAGGTATGATTATCTATGTATTTAAGATAGATTAACTAAAAAATATTTTTGAAATATGTTTCGAACGCAATAATTAACCTACAACTAGATTCGTAAGTCGATCTGACTAGTACATCTTTTATAAAAAATCGATTTAATCATCGGGTCGTTTCGATCCGATAAACGCACTGATAGGCAACATATATCGACTAAAATTAGTGATGTACCTAAGTAATAAAACAACGATATCGAAACAAAATTGATATGTATTCTTAATTATATGTAAAAAAAAAACATAACTCAAATGTTACCTACATTTGAGTTACGTTTTTGTTGAAACATTCGCAGCATAATATTTTTTAACAAAGTGCGCATATAGTTGTAACCTTTTATTTAAATAGCAAGCAAGCTAATAATAAAGTGAAGAACTTTATTATTAGCTTGCTTGCTATTTAAATTTTCTGCAATTTATCGTAACATCCTGCACAATTTCTTTTTTTGTCACCTATTTCGTATTTATGGATAGAAGTGGAATTTGAGACAGAACTTGCAGAGTTTTTTCTATTTTGCAGAGGTGTTTTCGTAAATTTTTCTATAACTCGCTCCGTAAATTATTTTTTGGAGTTTTTTTTTATCGTTTTTTACATTACTGAACACATGTGCGGGGACCAAAACATTATGACTGATTTTGTAAGTGATGATAAGTCATTTGAAGTGAATGTAGCAAATGGTGACAAGCTGCGCACTGCTGGAAAAGGTTCTGTGAAAGTCAATATGAAAAATGGTAGTGTAAGGATAATAAGTAATGTGTTCTATGTACCTAATTTGTCGGCAAACTTGTTATCAGTTAGCGCTATGGTTAGCAAGGGATTTAAAGTATTGTTTCGTTCTAGCATGTGTTACATTTATGATAAAAATACTGTAATAGCTACAGCTACTATGTGTCATGGTATCTATCAATTGGACACAGTAAGACCAACTATTTTAAATTGTAGTTTTTCTGTGAAATGCAATACTTCTTCCTGTGTAGCAGATCCTGGTTGTACTGAGCAGATACCCATAGTGGACAGGCCAGCTATGAGTTGTGAGGAGTCATCAACAGCAGCTGCAGAGCCAGTTTTCACTAAGAAGGTAGAGAAGGCCTCGCAGCAGGTATGCATCGTCGTCTTGCTCACCTCAATCGTCGTAGTATGGAATTAATGAAAAAAGGTATGGTAACAGGTATTTCATATGATAGTAGTGTTTTCAATAAATGTGTATCTTGTGTCGAGGGAAAGCAGACTCGACTACCTTTTCCTAAAAACTCTTTTAGGAGAGCTGCAGAAGTACTAGAATTAGTTCACAGTGACTTGTGTGGTCCTATGCCTAGTACATCTTTTAGTGGAGCAAAATATTTTGTGTCATTCATAGATGATTACACAAGGAAAACGTTTGTTTACTTTTTAAAAGGGAAAGATGAAGTTTTTGATACATTTAAAGCTTGGAAAATTTTAGTAGAAAACCAGACAAGTAAGAAATTAAAAATGATACGCACTGATAATGGGACTGAATATTGTAATTTAAAATTTCAGACTTATCTTAAGGAGAATGGTATTATACACCAGACAACAGTGCCATACACTCCTCAACAAAATGGAATTGCTGAACGAGCCAACAGAACTATTATGGAAAAAACTCGCTGTATGCTTCAGGAAGCCAAACTCGGGCCCCTTGGCCCGAAGGGCCAATTGGCCTGAAGGTGTTGGGCTGAAGGTGTCAATACAGCAATATATCTGAAGAACAGATCCCCAACTATAGCTGTCAAAGGGTGCACTCCAGAGGAGAAATGGACTAATAACAAGGTATCAGTTTCTCATTTGCGTACTTTTGGGTGCATTGCATATGCACATGTACATAGTCGAACTAAATTAGAGCCAAAAGCTAAAAAGTACATATTCGTAGGATACTGCGAAAATACTAAGGGCTACAGATTGTTAGACCCAGAGAATCCTAAAGATTGTATAAAGGCTCGGAATGTTACATTTTTTGAAAATACATATTATAAAAAGAAAAATGTGTCAAATGATGATAGTTATAGATTAGAGTCATTCACACCAGTGGATTTAAATGTAAATTATACTCAACAACCTACAGAATCATTTAGTGAGGTCTGTTCTGATGACACATCCTTTAATCATCCAACAATACTCATAAACGATTCTGAGAGCGAGGAAAGTGTTAATTCCAATAATACTGCGGATGAAACATATATTCCAGATTATGAAGAAGAAGAGTCATCTTCAAGTTGGTGTTCAGGACAAGAAAGTGGCTCTGACTCAATGAAAGCTTGCCTAGCAAAAAGACTATCCCGCACCAGTGACTTTGATGAACCACAGACAGTAAGTGAAGTGCTGAGAGCTCCAGATGCAGAGAGTTGGAAAAGCGCAATGAAAGATGAGTATAATTCCTTTATTGTCAACAAGAGCTGGACACTTACTGACAGGTTTGATGGTCAAGCCCCTGTCAAGTGTAAGTGGGTATTTAAAAGGAAACTGGGTTTAAATGGTGAACTAAAATACAAAGCCAGGTTGGTTGCCAAAGGGTTCACTCAACGGTATGGGATAGACTACAATGAGACATTTGCTCCAGTTGTTAGGTATTCAAGTATTCGAACACTTTTAGCTGTAGCTGCTGAATATAATATGGATATTCAGCATCTAGATGTAAAGACAGCTTTTCTGAATGGTGAGCTTAAGGAGCTGGTATTCATGGAACAGCCTGAAGGCTTCATTGTAAAGAGTAATGAGAACAATGTTTTTAAACTTAATAAAGCCATTTATGGTCTAAAACAAGCAGCTAAAGCTTGGTATGAAAAGATTAATTATGTCTTATGTGAGAAGTTGAAGTTCAAAAGATCATTATTAGAAGCATGTGTTTATTATAGGTCTGGTCAAGATAAACTCATAGTAATAGCACTGTATGTAGATGACATTTTGCTAATGTCAACACCTAACACTCACGAGGAGATAATTGATATAAAAAGCAGACTCAATAGTGAGTTTGAGATAACAGATTTAGGAACAGCAAGGCATTTCTTGGGAATGAGAATCACTAGATATAAGGACAAAATAACCTTAGATCAAGCAAAATACATTGAGAAAGTGTTACAAAGATTTCAAATGGAGGAATGTAAGCCTGTAGCCACCCCTATGGAAGCTGGTGCAAAACTTGAAAAGTCTGTTAATGGCAAAACTGCTGAATACGATTATAGAAGCCTAATAGGCTCATTAATGTACATTGCAGTAGGTACACGACCAGACATAGCACATGCAGTCAGCTATCTGAGCCAATTTAATGATCACCATGATGAAACACATTGGATATCAGCGAAGAGAGTTTTACGCTATCTCAAAGGTACAAAAGACTTGTGTTTGAATTTCCAAATGGGTGGTATGGCTATCATAGGGTATGCAGATGCTGACTGGGGAAGCTGTGAGGCAGATAGAAGATCATACACTGGTTATGTGTTGGTTATGGTATGGTTGGAAGATCTATAGTTTCTTAGGAAAGTCGTAAGCAACGAACAGTAGCTTTATCAAGCACAGAAGCGGAGTATATGTCTCTTTCGGACTCATGTAAGGAGGCTTTATTTCTTCGTAATTTTTCGCAAGAAATATTAGGCGTTTTTTGTAAAGTTACAATTTTTTATGACAATCAGTCTGCTCAGAAATTATGTAAAAATACTATATTCCATGCTAGAACGAAACATATAGACATTCGCCATCATTTTATTAGAGACCATATCTGTAATAATTCTATTGATATTAAATACATATGTACGAAAGAAATGTTAGCTGATTTATTAACTAAGCCATTGTCAAAAGATATACACAATAAGTTTGTTAAGCAACTATTATATTGTATTGGTTGAAGGGCCAGCGTTTTAAGTTTGTAAAGTTAATATTAAATGATAAGGGCAAGTTTATATTAGTTTGTATACTGTTTCTAAATTGTGTTGGTTTAAGGGCCAGTGTTGGATTTAAACGCAACACAATTTGACAGCTGGTGTCACTTGAGTTTGTCAGCCTTCCTTCGCTCTCTCTCTCGCTATTCTATGGTTCTTGTGTGCAGATGTGCTGTATATCACGTATTAATAAAATCAAAGTGAATCCTCAAAGTTATCTTGTTTTCTTCCACCAAATTAACAGGGTCATCTAGCATCGGGTCTCGTCGACCCGATAAACGCACTAGATGAAAAAATTTTACTTGTGGTCGGTATCGGGTCGAATGGATCCGATAAGGGTTTTTTCTTAATACGTAATATATTTTAAGAAACAATGTCAAGCCTATAACTATCTCTTTCCTATACACTAGAGAACCTATTTAAATAGGTGCCGCACCAGAGTAAAATGCACATTTTTGTCACCGCACCGTAGGCTAGATGAGCATCGGATACTTTCCACCCGATACCGCAGTGAACGTGTTAAAAGATAAATAAGGTATTTAACCTAAAAAAAGTAACAAAGAAGTTCAACCGTTTTTTTTATTTTTTATGTTAATCAAGTAGTAAACCTACCTGTTTTGAAATTGTTCATAACTAAGTTCAAATTGAAACTATATACTACCCATGTATCTTATCTTATCTTAGTGGGGCCTGCTGAGGTTTCCCTCTGACAGTAACACTTCGACCCATGGGGATCTTTTGTGCAACCCCATCCTTTCACTCTTCCTCCTCTGTAAAGATAGATGCCATAAGTTTGGCAACATCCTTAAGAGCAAAGAGTTCTCCGGTTTCAGATAGGCCGACCCCAAGAGTCCCATTCTTTTCCTAGCCAGAGAGTCGCAGTTACACAGTAGGTGCTGCATTGACTCCGTTTCCTCTCCACATGCCCTACATAAGCTATTTGTTGAGATGTGCATTCTGTGGAGCATTTGTTTTGTGGCCTGTCAAGGCACCGATGGTTAATCGGGCATGCCTTCTGCTGCCTCCGCATATGAACTTACTCCGCCCTAAGGCGCTTTCGCCTAGGAAGGATTTGGAATGTTTCATACCCGGCTGCTCTTTCCATTCGATGCTGTGCCTGTATTCGTTGTAGTCTTTTAAGGCCTTGTTAATGGTACTTTGTGCAAGTGCCACGAACGGCTCAGGACCAATAAGCTGGGTTTCTTAACCCTCCCTGGCAAGTGCATCCGCCATCTCGTTGCCGTGGATTTCCATATGGCCCGGGACCCATATCAATCGCACCTTGTTATGTCCACCTAGCTTGTTTAGAGCTTTTGTGGTTTCCAGAACAAGACCAGAGTCGATTCGGAGCGACATGAGTGACTTGAGTGCGGCTTGGCTGTCACTCAGGATGAATATATTGCGCTTTTTCATAGCCAACTCTATATTCTGCTTTACGCATAGGAATATTGCGAAAGTTTCTGCTTGGTAAACAGTGGCAAATTTTCCCATGCTTTGAATTGTCAAGCATAGGCTTGAAGTCGTTATTATAGACACCTGCCCGACTTCATTTTTGATCCGTACCACCACGTCGTTTCCCCGTTTTGGGTATGAAGATTACCTTAACACGCCTCCATGTTCTGGGAATATGTCCAAAGGCTATGCATGTTTTATACAGCTTGCAGAGATGGGCTCCCAGGATGGAGGCGCCCTGTTGTAGTAGAATGGGATAAATGTTGTCAGGTCCTGGCGCCTAAAACGGTTGAAAACTCCCCAGAGCCCATCTAACCTTACATTCATCCACTACCCTTTTCGCTGTTATCCAGTCATATTTGGAAGTTCTCCTCTGCTGTTCCTTCCAGCTGATTGGATCATGATCGTCCTGGATGACTTCTGATCCAGGAAAATGAGTGTCAAACATGGCCTTCAATGTCTCACTCCCTGTCTCTGTATGTAAGAAGGAAGATGGAGATCTTCCTTCTTTAACGTGGTTAATGGAATCGCCTTTAGTGTAGATATAGCCTTGGTTAGTCTCATTGCTTCCGGAACAGATTGTATTTGGTCACAATGTTTCCTCCAGGCAGATCTCTTTGCCTTACGTACCGCACACTACTGTACCGTGTTAAGGCCTCCTTGTAGCCGCTGAAGTCGTTCCTCGCTTTTGCTTCGTTGAACGCCTGTCGTGTAGCTCTAGCCAGGTCCGGGTTCCACCATGGTACCCTCCTTGTCACTGATTTCGTCTCTGGACAGTTATTTTGCCAGGCAGTGCTTCTGTAATTCTGTCAGCTTCAAACTCTATGTCCAAGGCTGAGTTTAATTTACAGCTAGGACCATTTAGCTCCATCCTGAGGGCCTTTTTGAAGCCCTCCCAGTTTGTGTTCCTGGGGTTCTACCTACGCACAGTTCCTATGGTTTCACCTAGTCTGTACCTAAAGCATATGTAGTTATGATCGGAAAGGGAGACCTCATCCGACACATGCCAGTTTGTGATGTTCCTTATCGCTCTATTGTTAGCAATGATTACGTCGATCACCTGTACCATGCGGGCGTTGAAAAAAGTAGGCTTGCTACCTTTATTAAGTAATAGCATGGGTGAACTTACCTGATATTCCAGAAGCTTCTCCCCCCTTTCATTGGTGTCTGAGCTGCCCCAGACGACATGATGCGCGTTCGCGTCGCAGCCGATGACGACATCTAAGTTTTCTCGGTTGCCGTAGGTTACCAGTTCCCGTATCTGTGGTGATACTGGGTCTGCCTTCTCGTAAGGGAAATAATCTGACGATAAGATTACCGTTCGCTTCGTCCCCCCCTCCCCTGTGTGGATCCTGACAACTGTCAGATCCCTGCAACAGAACTTGATTAAAGGCATTGCATATATGTCGTTTCTAACATAATGCAAGTCCTCATGTCATTAGTGGAACAGTTATGAAAAAGAGTACCAGGAGCTCCACCTAAGCCCTTTATCATTCCCCCATAAAGGTAGGGTTCCTGAATTAGAGCAATATCGAACTTGTTCATTTTAAGCTCGCGTGCCAGAAGGGCAGTCACGGCCTTACAGTGGTGCAAATTAATCTGTACACACCTTAATCCCGCCATTTGCATTGTCTAGTGGCCGTCTTCCGAGCTAGGTTCCCCATCCGTTGTCGCCTGTGCGCCCAACGGGGAGGACCCTCCCAGAAGCAGCTCGTCTATGGTGAGCTCCCCCACAATGTCTTCAGATCTTGGGGAGGAGATCCCACCACATTCCACATTCCATTGGTGTCATCTCCTCTCCAACATCTCCTACCGCAGCGACTGGAGCACCCAGTCCTGGATGCACCTTTGTTTCTAGTGCGCTTTGGGAGCACTCCCAGGGATTAGTCCCAGCCTTTAACGCGCCTGCACCCGTTAGGGCGCGGCGCGCATAGCGGCACTAAATAGTGGCAAATTTTGTTGCCCCCCCCCCCCATATTATTACCTACTCATGTAGGTAGGTATATGTATTTCAGCTAAGCATTAATTATAAGATTTAATTTTTATTTTATTATTTTTATTTTTATTATATTATTTTTTTTCTACAATAAACTAGAATTAATATTTTGTAATACGCAATAACATATTTCGCACAATATTTGCCAACTCGAATATTCCACTCTTTCAATCAAGCATTGTTATTTTAACCGCGGAACCAAACTGTGGCGGAACTGTGAATAATCAGTACCTACCTACCTATACCTACTATAAAACATCAAAACTAGAACGCAACGAGTGATGACCTGATTTTGCGCACCATTCCCTGTTTTTACATATGAGTTATCTCGAACCATCCATGCGTGCTTTGGGAAATCATTGAAAAGCGGAAAGAGGTTTCGATATGAAAATATTGTTGCAATTATCAGTGTTTAATATGAATGATTTATTTAATTTCGAGATCACCAGTGAGATTCAAATGTCGCCCACCTGGACAAAAGCCTAACCTTATTCTCTTGTAACAATACCGTTTTAAAATTAGGCATTATTGCAGCGGCCGGTAAAACAGGCATAGTCCATCAATGCCTCATCATCATTATTTTGAGAAAAGTACTGTAACTATAAAGATACACAGTACAGTACTTTTCTCAAAATAATGCGCGAAAATCAAAATTAAATATTAGACATAATTATGTACGAGTTGAACATCTATAATAATAACTCACCAATATTCATTTCAATAATTCGTTTTTTTTTTTACTAAGAAAGAACAGTTTTCTACTTGCAGCCAGTTTGAAATTTAAATTAAATTTTTATTTGACATGTTTGTCATGTTTGTTCCATTTTCATTTGTAACACGCCAGAGATGCCATGGATTTTATGATGCCAATACTTACATTGCTGGCGGCTGCTCGCGTGTATTTGGCCAGTATAGCCGTTTCGATTTAAGAAGAAGGTTGTCAAAATAATGAGCTCATTTCCAAGCATGTTTGAAAAAAAAACATTAATTAGAATAGTCTCACTGTGCTGTGTGCTCCTGGCCGACGTTCTTCAAGGTGTCCAGCATCAGGAACGCATGCTTGCGGTCTTCGATGAGGGCGTCCCGCTTGGCGCTGTTCACCGTCAGCTGCATCATCAGCCTCTCCGTCTGGTACGTCTGCTCTTTGAGCCTACCACAAAAAAACATTTTATTATTACTAATGGTAACGCACCTGTGTGGTGCCGGGGATAAAGAATTGCACCACCCCATCTCAATCCGTGGGTGTCGGAAAAGGCGACTAAGGGACCATTCCAGAGGATGGGCAGCAGCATCTCTCTCTGGGGTTGAGGACCCTCAACCTACTGCGATCGCCAACCCGCCTGCCAAGCATGGCGATTACGGCAAATACCCCCCATGATATGCATACCAGCAAAAACCGGCCCCTAGTCCCTGGCGGGCCGCTCGCCCTAGCTACGATAGCGGCCAAGGTAGCGACGGGGCAGGGAGTGCTAAGAATCTCCGGCAGAGACCTGGCTACTGCCAACAACGAACTCTGGCCCTGGCAACATTTAACACGCGCACATTGTGGACTAACAAATTGGAGGAAGAATTGAGCAAGATACGGTGGGACATAGTTGGATTATCTGAAGTCCGAAGAGAGGGGGGACTCGATAATCCTAAAGTCCGGTAACTTGCTCTATTTCCGGGAGGGCGAACAACTGTCCCAAGGTGGTGTCGGGTTCATCGTCCACAAGTCCCTCGTGAACAGCGTTGTCGAGACCGGGAGTGTGTCGCCTAGGGTAGCGTACCTTATACTCAGAATAACCAAACGGTATTCGTTGAAGGTCATACAGGTTTATGCTCCTACTACGACACAACCTGATGATGAGGTGGAAGCTACGTATGAGGACATCTCTAGAGCCATACAAGCCTCCAAAACTCATTACACCGTTGTCATGGGAGATTTTAACGCAAATCTAGGCAAACGAAGCGGCGATGGGATGAGAGTGCGACGATTTGGGGTTGGTAATCGGAACTCCCGGGGCCAACTGCTGGCGACTTTCTTGAAAGGGAGGGACTCTTTATGATGAAGTTCTTTTTTAGGAAGGCTGAGCACCGCAAGTGGACCTGGATAAGTTCATTTGGAGCAACAAAAAAGCATTTTAAAAAATCCTGGTCGAAAAAATTTTTTCGGCACTTAAAGCCGTTGGTCCTGCCTGCATTAACAGTTGTTAACAGTATCCACATTCCTATCAATCCATAGGGAAGGCTCGTGCCCCAGCATTGGGGATATTATGAGCTGGTGGTGATGAGATTCTGTTAATTTCTAAGCGGTCTCAATCGTCGCGGGCGTACGTATTTTCGACCTTTTAACAGCGTCAGTAAGGATCAGAACATTCAAAACGGCTGACCGTTTTGAATGTTCTCAAATCGAAGGGTCGTCTTAACAGATTCACTGTCCCGCAGACCACATATAGTCCGTAACAATTGATTTAAACATTGTTATAAGTTTTGGACAGTGTACCTGTTAAAGGTTACGGAATTTGCAGTTCTGAATAAGCTTTTCAAATCCATAACAACAATCAGTGTTTGCCATTTGGGGAAACTAGCAACTTGACACAACCAGTAAGAAAACTGTTGTCGATCATCGAAACTTGCAACTAGAGTTGCTATGTCTGCGCAGTTTTATTTAGGTTTTATGGAAACAGCTATATGCAAGTTGCTTTTTGCCAAGACATTGGCATGTGCGCATTCACTGGCCTGTGCGCATTCAAGTATGATAGAACGAAATGAAATATGCGTATTGAGAAACGAACGCTGCAGCGCTGGAGGAATAAGCCAAATACGCATATTGCATATTTCCTCGACGGGATGCCTTTTAATATATGCAAATAAATCGTGCGATATTAAGAATAAAACCTATAAAACCTATGTCGTAGCTAGCACTACACTATGTGAACACTTTCACTGAGCTGATAAATCGGATCTAATAGAAAGCCAAGCCTTTTAAAATTTAATATTTACTTCCATTTTTAGTTTAATAAATTGAGTGTATCAATCTGGCAACTTCAATAATATTTAAGACTTCTTTTAGTCGTAATACATCTGTATATTAGTCATACAATTGAGCTCATACCCGGAGCTCCCGGGTTCGATTCCCAGCGGTGGGCGGGTATAGTAGGTAGTGGGTATGTTTGTTTAATCAAAGTCCTGTCTACCGCCAATCTCATATAAGAGAGTGTGCCAAATGTACTATTGAGAATCGTTATTTGGGTAAAGTTTGAGTTAGGACAGCCCGTTCCACAGTGGTTAAGAATTTCAGGTAAATTGCGATGGCACCTTCCGCCTTATCATATTATGGCTTATGTAGATGAAGGCTAAGAACTTCGCCGTTATAGCATAATGAAATGGTCATCGGTACCTACCTAGATACTCACATAAATATATATTTTTATAACAACTTAGTCATCATGACCATTTTGAAGCAAAAAGTTACTTACGTAAGGCACAATAGATAGAGCAAGTTTCATTTGCCATTCGATCACGTTATCGAAAACGAAAACCTGTATGGGCATTGAAACATGTCCTCTTGTTAACAAACGAGAATAGTAAAAAAATTTAATATGTTAGAAATATTTAAGTGGCGCTTTTGGACTGACCCTAACAACTGAAATAATGAGATAATTATATCGCACTATCCGGAGAATAAAGTGGTAATTGCAAAATTGCAACTTTACAGGAGAAAATAAAAACATAAATCGGTTAATATCTCAAAAACTACTGGGTCTGAAATAATTGTTTTTGCTGTTAATTAAAAGCAGATTTATTTCTTATAGTCTTGTAGGAATATAAGAATTAACTATAAAAAAATCAAAGAAATAATCGCAAAAAAGCATAATGCCGACTACGTTCCTTAAAGTTTTTATTGTTAGTAATTTAACCACTTTATCCGCCTCTGCGTCTTGACTCTACAGCCGATGCAATAAGACACCGCGATAGTTTTCAATGTATTTTGAACTAAATTGCACTGTGCGTAACATCATTTTGCCACTTTGTTCTGGTAAATTTTTGATTATTTTTTTTACGTATATTATGCAAATGCTTTTTTTCCCGGTCCATTTTATTTTATTAATTACTGTAATAAATTAATGCAACCAAATAAATTTAGGATTAATACGATTTCAAAATCAATTTTAAAATTATATTTTTAAATATATAAATTTAATTAATACAAATAAATATAACTAAAAATTCACTGGTCCTGTTACCAAGCCCAAAAGTTTCTAACTTAAAACTGTGTGATTGCATTTGCGACTATAACTTTAAATGTGTTATCGATACAGTAAAAATAAAAGGGCAAAAAACGCCTACGGTAATTAATCAACGTTTATTTTAAATTCAGGTATATTTTCTGGCATACTTATTTATAAAATAACTTCTATCACGTTATTGATATCTCTTTTTTATTTTTTTATTATTTTTTCAAAACAATAATCGTATAAATCAAACTCTTTTATTTCTATCTATTTGTTAAACTAATTAGCGAATGATATAAATGCTCAAGACTAATATTTAACAAATGACTTTATTTATAAAAAAACACAAAATAAAAACTATGTGGCTTTAAGGAATAGGTCGGCTTCTCTATTATTCACATCAACTATTTTTTATCTAACAATTAACTATTTTTATTATAATTATTTACTATTTTTACAAACATTATGACATTAATCATGCTCTTCTTCTTCTGTGTCATTTTCATAAAGTTGATTAGATTCTTCACACTGAAGTGATTTGTAGAAACTATGGTAATACTTAGGGATAGCTTTAGATGTATATATACACATTAGATCGTTATAGAATGGTTTTGAAATGGCAAATGACTTATTATATGCTTGTTTTAAATCTTCTATTTATTCGGGGACATTTAAGTGGGCATAATGCTCCTGTTTTGGTTTTCCACCATGTGCAGGCTTGGAAAATATTTTCAGGGACTCATATTCTGCTTCGTATTCATATTTGAAAAGTAAAATATCTGGTTCTGAACTGACCGAGCTAACTTGTTTAATTTTTGACCACATCACTTTATTACCTTTGCTATAACGTAACCAATTCTTTTTAATATCATATAAATCTGATTGCTGCATCTCTTTTAATTCGTATTTTTACCCTCGACTTTGGAATTTAATATTATAGCGTATAATTAACACTCCAGACCAAATGGTCTGGAGTGTTAATTATATTCTTATTTTTTTCTTAGCCCTTTCTACTCAGGAATGCATTGCATCACCTCCAGATTGACTGTGATCAACTTCAAAAAATCTGTGTGTTATATTAATTTGGTACTTTTTAGCACAACATGTAAATAAAGAGCAAAAATATATTTATTTTTGTTTTGACCAGCACAGCAGTCGGAATAAAATAAAATATTTTGAATGAATAAATTATTTTCTTGCTCAGAGACATCTACAACTGAATTTAATGTTTGATTTCCTGCTTTGGTTTGGAGAAATATTTAATTCATGATTTTGATTGGTTATATTTTCTAAAAAAGTGGTTTGAAGTATACTTGTTGAATTAATGGAACCATCCAAGGAAGTTGTGATATTATTATATATATAATAATAATCATCATCATCATCATCTCAGCCAAAAAGACGTCCACTGCACTGCGTCCTATATAATAATAATATAGCAATATTATTATTGTTACAAAATTTTTAACTATAACAGTAATCATATTTAAAAATGAATATCAAATATAATATCAATATCTTTTCAATATCATCTTGATTTAACGATTTCCCGCCTTCAAAACACGGAGCTTGTAAACGCCGATTACAGTAGCAGCCTGGCAGTGTATTTGTCACCAGAATAAAGTGGTAAGATCGGTTGATGAATTCGCGTCTATGCGATGGTTCCAGAATAATATCGCAATGTAACTATACGTTGCAGGGACATTAAGTTTTGTGTCGTAACATAGGGTTTCCACTTTTTTCTCTTATAATATTTTTCAACCTTGTTTCTTGCAAAAAAGTGGTCTCATTGATTATTTCCATTAATATTGGACCTAAAAATGTAAAATAAATTCAGGAGATGGTGCAGGGATCTTAGAAGATAAAAATGGAAAAACATTAATAAGGTCGTAATATCGCTTACCACGTTATTCGCCGGAGGGTGCGATAATAATTAGCTTGGTTTATGAATCAACATGATTTTCGCTTAATGAATTCTATTTATATCTCAATTTGCGTAATTCGCAAAAGCAGGGAATCTAAACCTAAAACTTTTCTAATTGTTGAAGCCTTATTTATAACCTAGTGCACTAATGTAAATAATTTTGTTTATAAATAAAAACACTAAAGTAGCCCCTGAATAAAGTAGAAAATTGCTGCAACAGCTAGGGGGTAAGACGGTAATAGTATATGCAAACAATAACAGGTTTTTTATTATTTTTATAAAATGGTAAGCTAAGCTAGGTGACATATTTTTTGGCCGAAGTCACGAGAAGGTCGCTAGTTATTTCTAGGTAACGATCTTACACTATTGATGTGCGCTAATTTTTGAAATAACAATTAATACTAAATCCCAGTTAATAATAACGTAACAAATACGAAAGTCGTCTATACTCTAGTTAAAGTAGTAGTAGTTATAAGTACCAAATCTGATGTTTGGATTTTTTTTATATAAGGGTGGTATTCCACTCATTATAATATTTACGTAAAGACCTTAAAATCCACATAAAGACCGGCTGTCGTCAATTTTGATTGCTGATTCTTACATTACAGGCATCGATAAGTAAGTGTTCCTAATAGAATCAATTAATTGAAAATATAATAAATTGATAGAAATTTACTAGTTTCTGATTTATTCCTTTGTATTCGCCCAACTACCTACGATGCCAAATTTGAATTTTCTAGCTCATCTGGAACTGGGTTAGAGTTTTGATCTATCTATAGATCAGTGAGTCAGTCAGTGATAAAAATGACGATTTTTGGACGATTATGACATTTGGAGCACATATGTATCTCGCAAGTCTCAATATATGAGCCAAATTTGACATGTTTATGTAAAATAGTTTTTGAGTTATGAGGGGGTCAAAAGTGGCTCCAAATGGTTCAACCCTGCTATACACTGCTTTAAAGTTTATACTGACACCCCCTACCAACCTATCGGTTACAAAGTAGTTGTCAGACATCCTTACGCAAGCACAAGGGACCATCTACGTCAGGTAATAACGCCAGATCAGAACACGCCGGTACGCATCCTTCATCCAGTACTTTTAGGACTAGTGTCTCAAGCTAGTCGCCCCGTGGTCACGTAGAGTCCACTACCTATTATCCAGATAGGTCACCGGAGCTGTAAGCTCGCTCACTTCTCGTTGCAATAAGAGCACAACTCGCAGTGTACCACTGCTCGGGCCGTCAACTCTAAAGTCGACTACCAAATGTCCTCTTTGGTGGCGGAGTTGTAAGCACACTCACTTCTCGGTACCCATCCAGGCACCTGATCAATTCCAAATTCCTACGCGGCTGATTAAACTGGAGGCCTTTGCATCTAGCGGGCACCTCTACTAGTTCTCCAGACTAGTACCGAGATGTTGGAGTAACTACTCAATTAAAACCACCGAGCAGCACACCAACTAAGGGTAACTCACGTACCCCGCAGATCTTTTCGCTTCAGGCCCCCACCGGACCGCTACTAAGACCCGCTCGCTATGCACGAAATGGAAGCCTGGCCAGACCAACCAGGCAGACGAACATTCCCACTTCTATAGCTAACCACATGCCACCACGAGTCCAACCCATGTCCGGGGCCTGCCGGAGACGCCCGCGAAGGCATAACCGGCAGGGGGCCTAGGATCCGGAACTCCCGTGGTACCCTTGAAAAGTCAGCCGGTCCCGTAGTTCCAGCTGCCATACCCTACTTATCAGGGTCAGTAGATAGGGACCAAATGGTTCGTGTAATATTACACACGGTGCGGCTCGCCAGTTCTGTTAGCTTGAACTTGGCTTGACACGCTACCGTGTGTTTAGATAGAAGTATACGCCGTTACCGCATCTCGTTTTCACAGCCGTAACAACACTGCTACAGAGTGTGAGTTTCCCTTGACATTCGATCGAAAATGAGTATGGCATTAAGCAGCGCCCTCTGGCGGCAAACAAGAGAGTTAAAAGTTTGCCATACTTAGGTACTTTTCGTTTTCCAACAGGACTATCGTGATAGCCACGATATACTTATCGTATCGTGGCTGTATTCAACTCGTGCAAATTAGGTCAACACTACTTACTTTGAAAGTCAAAGTAAGCTTATTCAATAACAACTACTAAGTAGGTATTCGGAATGAGGTCTCAAAATTATTTCTGGGTTTAAAGTGCGATATTTATTCACCCATCACTCACGTTAACGGAAACGAGACTTTGTTATAACTAATTATGCGAGACAAAATTTTGTTTTCGTTAACGTGGTCAAATAGCAAATAAACCTCGCACTACTCACCCAGTACTAATAAGTATTTCAATTTAAAAAATACCTCTTACAAGTTACACCCAAAGCAAGCACATGTTAAACGAATCGCCGCGCACGTTTGTAGGGTACTTAAGTACTTCAAACTCTATAACTTAGCAAAACAGGCAAACCATGTGTTTTACATTTTGCGATTTGTAATCACTCCAGTTCGGATCTGAATCGGCCAACGGAACTTTTTAATCAGTTTCCATCCAGTTTTAGAATAGAACTCGGACTTTAATTCGAAACTCTAAATTGAACTTTATCTGCGGTTAAAGCAGAAAATTAACATTAAAGATCGTTTGTTCCTATAAGGCCAGATTCCTACAATTCCGAATTCCTGAAAGGACAGATTCCTCAAAAAACAGATTCTCAAATGGACGTCGACGTGGACAATGGACGACGAAATCTATATATTAATACGTGAAGCAAAAACTTTGTACCCCTTTTTACGAAAATTTCGCGGACGGAGGAGTATGAAGTTTCGCCCACTTATAGTTGTTATAGAGAAGTAGTGCAGAATGCTAATATTTTTTTTAATTATGCATAAAAAATACATTAAATTAAATAAACATTGTTCCATACATTTCTCAAAAATTTCAAAAGGAAGAGTAGCGGCCGAAATCTGTCAACGCCAATCCTAACTCACATTCTATCTTTTTTTTATTTTCCATTGCTTAGGATACAATCCGTGCAGCCTTAATAAAATATTTTTTAGTAAACAGCTTTTTATAAAAATTACGGTCGAATTTCGACCGCTGGGCGACCACTAGTAATAAATTCATGCACATAACTGATTGTAATTGTAATTTATTTACTCAGTTCGTAGTGGGGTAGCAGCACCTGTGTTCGATAAGAACCGTGACCGACAATTTTGCAGTCATTACCCGTGGTCCCGGTGGGTCTACCCATTACCGGGTCCATGGGTAATTTTAATTACCCGTAGTTCCATGGCACTAAGGATTGTTCCCTGGACTTCTGACTGTATCAATAGAAAATGAAAACCATCAGTTACACACAAAATTTACTCAATCAAATAAAATAATTCCATCCTAAGGAACAAAACATACTCATACTAGAACCAATATTAAAAATGATAATTTTATATATTGGAATAATAAAAGTAATAAAAGTAATTAAATCCATCCAATATTAAAAGTAATTAAATCCATGAGTGTATCGGTTATGAATTCATCATTTTCAATATTTGTTCTAGGTAAGAGTATGTTTTGTTCCTTAGGATGGAATTATTTTATTTGATTGAGTAAACTTTTTGTGTAACTGATGGTTTTCATTTTCTATCGACACAGTCAGAAGTCCAGGGAACAATCCCTAGCGCCATGGAACCACGGGAAATTAAAATTACCCATGGACCCGGTAATGGGTCGACCCACCGGGGCAACGGGTAATGACTGCAATTATGTCCTTAAAAAAAATAGGTGTCAGCACAGATTTTTTACTTTAGTAACGATAGAATACAGACATCCTAGCTATCATCCAGTAAAGTTTCAATGCAGTTCTATAATGCATATCTAATCCTTTAATGGCTCTGCACTGCTTCTAGGCGACACGCGACTGCGACAGCTCAGCGACTAGACGCGACGACAGGCTGCGGCCGACAATTTTCATATATATTGTTCAAAGCTCCCTCCGCACACTTGGCGTCAGCCACAGAGTCGCGACGACAAACTAGGGTAGTCGCGGACTGACGCTCACAACTGTCGCACGACTGTCGTCGTGTGTGCGAAGCCATATAATAATTTATTGGCGAATTAAATGTTGTAATGTTATTTATTGGTTTCCAACACTGTTTCCTGTGTCGAAAACTGGTGCTAATACGATATCTAACAAAAAAATCATCTATTAGAGCGCTTAGGAACTCGTTATAACACACTTTTTACAATAGGAAATAAATCCTGCAATGTTTTAGGTACTATCTATCAGGGCTTTTCATTAGCCGCTTGTTGTCAAGACGGCCGCCTCACGTTTGCACAGCGTTCCGTAGTAAAACTGCGTTTAATATGAAACCGAACGGTGGCGGTCCGACCCGAAACGTCTAAATGGAGAGAGCCCTTAGATTCTAAGGAAATTCTGAATTGTTAGAAGCGCCCAATAGCATAATTCAGAAAAATATTTACACTTTACTATTATTTCAAACTTGTAATATCTTCAAAAATTACGTTTATTCTGATTTTCTGTTTACGGCGTGTGGTAGTAGCTCCATCAAGACAACACTGCGTCTTAAGTCACATTTGTTTAATGTTTAATTAAAATGTTACAATTTTCAAAAAGAAGAAGAAAATCATTTTTTAACAAGACACAGATACATAAGTTATAATAAAAAATGAGACAGACATACACCAAAGAGGAAAAATGAGATGAAACAAAAAAGAGTAGGTAATAAAAATAGAAAACAAAGAGTATGAAGTTAATGGGCATTAATGGCATGGCAGTTAACCTCATAATAATTAAGAGAAAAACAAATTCAATAACTACCTAAGTATTAGGTTTGGGAAAAAGTCTTTTCGCAAATAGTATTTATGAACTTGTAATAAAATCTCTGTGGCTATACTATTTGTATCTGGCTGGTTTTGGTATCATTAAAAGTTTAAATTTTAAAGAAGATAATTCCAAATTCAAATTAGGAAAATGTGTGATTTTCATTTGTTTTTCTTACTGTCAAGATGAGTGAATGTAATGAAGAAATTTGATACATTTTAAAATTTTACTACAAAAAAAGTTAAAAATGCAACGCAAACGCGAAAAAAATTTGCAATGTTATTGGACCTAGTGCAGTGTCTGTGAGAGTAGCACAAATTTGGTTGAACCATTTTTGAAGAAGCTGATAACTGGTGATGAAAATGGATCACGTACCTACGACAAGAACGTGCGAAAAGGTCGTGGTCAAAGACCGGTCAGGCTTCACAGACCGTGGCGAAACCCGGGTTAACTCGCAACAAGGTGATGCTGTGTGTGTGGTGGGATTGGAAGGGCATTATTCATTATGAGCTGTTACCAACAGGCTGTTACAACGATCGATTCTAAACTCTACTGCGAACAACTGATGAGATTAAAGCAAGAAGTTGAGAGAAAGCGGCCGGAATTAATCAACAGAAGGGGTGTGGTTTTTCATCACGATAACGCTAGACCTCACACGTCTTTAGCCACTCAGCAAAAATTAAGATAGTTTGGCTGGGAGGTGTTAATGCATCCGCCGTATAGTCCTGACCTTGCACAGCTTCAGATTTCTCAGAATTCCACCTGTTTCGGTGTCTTCAAAATTCTTTAGGCAGTGTCAGGTTAACATCACGAGAGGACTGCCAAAACCACTTGTCACGGGATTTTGATCAGAAGCCCCAAAACTTCTATAGCAATGGGATCATGCCTCTACCTACAAGATGGCAAAAAGTTATCGAAAAAAATGGCACCTACATAATTTAGTTAAATGTCAATAAACAATAATAAAAAATATTTTGAATTTTCTTAAAAAATGCGAAGAAACTTTTTCCCCATCCTATTTTAATACAATAATACTACTACAAAATCTACTTACAACACTACTATTATTTTAAGTTAAGAAAGAAAAGTTAAAGTGGCTTGGAAGACCATTAGCGTTAATTGACGTATCTAAGTGGTGGATTGAGACAATAGGTTTAGAGATTGGCAGTGCAGCACTTAGCATTTAAGGGCTGAGAACATGAAAGTTGAGCAAGTTAAGGTTAAATAAAAAGTTCGTGCAATATTAGAACTCAACTAACAGTAGAATCAAAATAATCAAATAAATTCACCCTTAAAGGAGATCTGACTCCTTTATTGGTGAATTTATTTGATTACTATGAACTCCTCCGCGTCTTGAAAGGCACGGTATATCAGTTATAGTCTTAAAAATATTGTAATGTCCTACCTGGCCTTAACAAGCACCGTCGAGAACATAGAATTCATAATACAAACAAAACGCTGGTCTTCAGAAGGTAACAAACTAAAACTAAAAAGATCCGCATCCGAATACGCCGCAGAAACTAGAAATTTTTGGAGCATACTCGTGTTACCGACCTTTACATAGCTAGGGTTTGATTTATCACAAAGGCTTAAAGAGCTGATAAATGTCTCGCCATCATCATCATCATCATCATCATCAGCCTACACACGTCCACTGCTGGACATAGGCCTCTCCAAGTGCACGCCACCGAGCACGATCCGCGGCTACTCTCATCCAGCTCTTGCCAGCCACCTTGCGCAGATCGTCACTCCACCTAGTCTAAGGGCGTCCTACACTACGTTTGCCGGTACGCGGTCTCCATTCGAGAACTCGTTTACCCCAACGCCATATCATCGGCCAAATTACGCTTCGAGTATAAAAGCCATAAACTGCCAACTGCTGTCTCTTTAAGCAGTTGAGCTACACTGAGTGTTTGGTAATACCCGTATAATCCCGAATATGGCAGATAGGTTACCGTTCATCATCATTATCATCATCATCTCAGCCAAAAGACGTCCACTGCTGGACAAAGGCCTCCCCCAAGGATCTCCACAACGACCGGTTTTGTGCTGCTCGCATCCAGCGGCTTCCCGCGACCTTCACCAGATCGTCGGTCCACCTTCCTCTACCGGTCATTGAACTTAAATAATAGGTCCTTACCTATGAAATTGAAGTTTTGTATGAAGATTTTTTATAAAATTTAATTTTTATACTAACGTTTTTTTAAATTTAAATTATATAATTAATTTAATAAAAATTTTAGAGTGTAATGTGTTCGTTTCCCTAGCTAAATATAGCAGACATTAAAAAGAAAAAAAATCAAGTCCCTTCAAAGGAACGAACGGAATGTCACAGGAAGAGATGGGGTGGTGCAATTCTTTATCCCCGGCACTACACAGGGAACACACCTTAGCTACACACCTCATCAGAATCTGTTCAAACGAAGACACCAGGGTCGATTTCTGGAGACGCTTGCAGATCCCCATCACCTCCTCGAGTTCCCAATGCACAGAGTGATGGCTTCCCGTGTCATCGTCTTCATACAAATCGTCCAAGTTTGTTGCCTCCTGTGAGCAATCAAATGGTAAAATAAAAATTGATGTAGGCAACCTTTAATATAATAAATAACAAGTAAGTAATAGACACTATCTGCTACATAGGCTAGAGTTAAGTTAATAAACAAGCATTCTCTATGTGGTTATAACCATTCCAATGATTAAAGTTCAAACCGTAATGGCTACATAAACCCATCTCACTTTTCCTTATGAGCATTAATCATTAAGTATTATAATGAAACATCTTGCCTCAGTAAATTAAATAAATTGTAATTTGTAATGCACGCATTCCTGGATGCTAGTAAAGTAGCAGTTATAACGACATAAATATTTTTTAAGTCGCTACAATTTCACCAAATATTTAGATCTAAACCACTTATACCTTGCCCTACCTACACAGTAATAATTAAATGGTATGTAAATTAATCTATAAACTGTGATAACTCGCTCACTCAGCCCTTTGTTGCTCTATTCCGTTGGTATATTAACTTTATGGTAGATACTCATTAGAAGACATTTGAGATATATATATCTCATCCATAGATTTAGTATATAGTTATAGATTGGCAATACAAAAGAGATAGATCATAGTATACGCATGTGTTAGAGCGAGATAGATAGGCGAGACCATTCATGTACACGCTATCGGCCTGTATCGGCCTGGAGTCAGGTCACCTCACTTTGGTAGAGATTGACACTACCGATAATCTTCTTATCGATATGTACCTAACCGGCAAATGTGTGCTTTGAATGTAGCCCGTTTCATTTTGGGTAATATTCTTACTAATACATTTCTTATTAATTTCTGTTTTTATTTTTGGAGTTCCGTAGCCAAGTGGCTCTATTGTAAATATAAAACCACCTAATAATAAAACTAATAAATAATAATCGAAACTTATTTTATTGTTAGAATAAAATATGAAGCAAAATTGCAAAATACTACGAAAGAAAGCTTACGACATTTTTACAATAAATTAATTCTTTTTGAAGGAAGATAAAAATTCAACACGTTCTGTCTGTAGTTTTATTTTATTTCCTGCAAACTTAAAGATATTCAATTTATAAGTAGATCTGTGTCAGCAGACACGAGACGCTGCAGATTATGTCGATAATCGAAGTCGAAGCAGGCACGCCCAGCACTATTTGCCTCGCACACATGCGCATCACACGCACACCGAAGTATATCGTTTTTGGTCTCGCCTTAATTATTCCATTGCCAATCTATAACTATATACTAAATCTATGATCTCATCATACAACCAACATTTTGATATGGCAAATGTCTTCTAATGAGTATTTACCATAAAGTTAATATACCAACGGAATAGAAATGAAATGAATGAATGAAATGCGTTTATTTCAACCAACTTCGGATCATAGTACAGTATTAAATAATTCAAATTAAAGTTAAAATGAAATAAAAAATTTAAAAATTAAAAAAAAAATTACAAGATAAAAATCAGAGAATAAAAAATTAAAATTAATTACACAAATAAAATTATTCAATTTTCAATTAAAATTATAAGTACCTACTCAGAAAACAACAATCACATAAATAAAATAGTAAAATTAATAAATTAATAAAATGAATAAACTAATTACATTAAGAAATGTCAACAATCAATTAAAACGAAATAAATAATAATAATAAATAATACAAATCATTGATTTAATTTTGATTGCCGCCTTACCCTAAACCACACGAAACATGCCCGTTACAGCAGTTACGGATAAAGGGACAATCGACCCTGTCCGCAATCATCCTCAAGACGGTATTGGAGCTGGCCCAGACCCTGCGCACCAGCGACGCGCGCCTCTTGTGCATGGTCGCATGGAAACAGTCCGCGCGCGCCGCTGCGAACATGCCCGAGGCGCTGCAGTAGCGTGGCAGCCCCAACACCGCCCTGAACGCGTTGTTGAACTGAACACGAAGGGCGTTGTACACTTTCTGCGAGTAGTTGGCCCACAGGGCACAGGTGTACAGTGTTGTGCAGTATGCTCGAAATAGGGTAATTTTTACCCCGTCCGAACACCGCGAAAACCTACGAGCCAACATATTCGCTCTCCGCGACAAAGCCCTTCGCTCCCTTTCGATGTCAGCATGGTCCGCGAGACCAGTGGTCACTATATGTCCTAGATATTTAAATTGTGTCACTCTCTCTAAGGAGACACCGTTTAGCATGACAGGTGGTATACTCTCTGGACATCTAGCACCAGTGGTCTCAAACACCATGAACTGACTCTTCAGCACGTTGTATTTGAGGCCATGCCTCTCAGCATACTCTTCACAGACCCTCATCAACTTATTCAACCCACATATAGACGCGCTCAGCAGCACCATGTCGTCAGCATAACTCAGATTATTGACACATACGTCATCGACATGGCAGCCAACATGTTGGCTGCTGAGCGCGACAATCAGTGCATCTAGATATAAGTTAAAGAGCGTTGGTGAGGTCAAACCGCCCTGCCTCACACCGCACTCCATCCGATACGGCTCTGACATTGCGCCCGCCCATCTGACGTTATTAATCTGGTGCGCATACCAATACCGGAATATGCTAATTATTTCGTCCGGCAAACTTATGCTTCTTAGCTTCTCCCATAAGATGTCGTATGCCACCAGATCAAATGCCTTGGACAGGTCGAGGAAGCAGGCATAAACCGGTGTTTTGCGAGCCGTATAATATCTGACGGTGTGCTTAAGGCACAGTATTGCACTTTCAGTAGACAGTTTCGGTCTAAAACCAAACTGGTTGTCGTGTAGGTTTGTGTATTTGTCCAACTGTGCATTAAGTAGACAACACAAATAACAATTACATATTGTAACTTTGTGGCTTTGGATTTAACTTTTGCATTGTTTGTAATTTATATGCGTCACAATTGGCGTCTTTTTAGAAAGGCCTTCGTTGAGAAAGTTCCAAGTTTTAATTATTTTTTTTCTTTTATCTTTTGTACGCAATGGTCTCATAATAAAAAAGGTTAACAAGAACCCTGTAAAGTGCACAGAAAACGCGGATATTACTCATTGTGTTGTGATATATTTCTTTACGCGGTTCCACAAGTTTTTAATTGTCTACACGTTGGTGCTTACGCGAACACTACTTACACTAAATATTATAAGTATACTTTATATGCATTTCTCTGCGTGATTTCGGACGTTTTCGGACACGAGAAGTTTAAATTAAATGAAAATAAACAATAGTAGTTGCGTGAAAAGTGAGTCATTAAGCAATTTATATACATACTAGCGACCCGCCCCGGCTTCGCACGGGTGCAATGCTGATACACGCAACCGCTTAAATATCTTCAAAAATATTCATCTAAATTACATGTTGTAAAGGGCCATATTGATCTATATTAAATGCACAATGTATTTAATGTACTTAATTAGATAAGGATTAATGCTGTATTGCTTAAAATCGCTTCGTAAATAAGTAATTATTTCTCGTAAAAAGTAAAGGATAAAAAACTATTATTGTGGGTATTCCTAAGAGATAGATATATACCATCGTGGACTTTTTTGTAGACCTTTTTAAGGTGTACAATTATGTAGTACATTATTTTGATCTATCTCGTAAGCCAACGTTTGCAATGTAAGCGCAAAAAAAATGTGAAACCTCTAAAATTATCAGTGTTTCTCTACTATATCATACATATATCTCTCGCATCTATTTATACATATAAATCTTCCTCTTGAATCACTCTATCTATTAAAAAAACCGCATAAAAATCCGTTGCATAGTTTTAAAGATCTAAGCATACATACATACATACATAGGGACAGCGAGAAGCGACTTTGTTTTATACTATGTAGTGAAGTAAGTATATCAACTTTGCCAAGGATTTGAAAAGTAAGGCTAAATGAAAAATGTTATAAAAATGCACGCAGATCCGTAAAAAGACTGTAAATAAAAAAAAAATATACAAATTTATTCCTTATAAGCAGTGGGTTATAAACATAATACCCGAAGCCGGTCCGAGGGTAACTTATGACGTACGAGGGGCGACCACAGGGCGGAGAAATAGTTATCCGTTGTGTGGGGGCTGCAAATACCTGCTTCCTCGTTTATACCAGTAGCTTATAGGGTTAGCATATAGTTAGCATCGAAAACTTTAAATGAACAACGTAATTGACCTAATAAGAATAGTCGGGGAGTCGTACGCATGACTAATGTGTCTTCACCAATAGTCTACATACCCTCTGTCAGAGCATGATGTACTGTTTACAGGCTTAGGGCGCTTTCATTTTAGACGTTTCGTGTGGTGACACTTTAAAACGCATACTGTTTATTGTCATAATTTCGATTGCCATACATCATATGGTATAAAAATCAAAAAGCATAATATTTTTTAGCATAATATTTTATTATGCATAAACATAATAACGCAGAATTGTTGAAAGGCATAATGTAAAAAATCATAATCGGTAAAATCTATATTTTTGTTTGACATAATTTTATTAAGCATACTTTAAAACGCACAATTTTACTATGCATAACTGTTCACATTCATAATTTTGTTTTGACATAATCTTAAATTGTTATAAGGGGTGTATTTAATTTCATACAATTACAAATGAACTAATTTCAAAGAATATAACGTTCATTAGGGTATAATTTTTACTTGGTCTAAATACACTTCTTATAACAACATTACGTATATTATTCACTTGCTATAATTTTACTAAGTTAAATTATGTTTTTTTTTATATAAATAGCATTTTAACATTAATTTGATTTAAAATATAGTTTTAAAAAATTTATACCTTGTGGTTTTAGTAATGTTGTGCTACAAAAGTCAGTGACAGAAACGAATCGTTGCAAATCCGACTCCACGTAGTCTTGTCTGTCCTAACCCTAGAGTGTAATTTAGCAGCGCCGGAGCCGTAACAGAACCCATGCCTGCTGCATGTTGCATGCTTGCTTGCATGGTTCATGCTTGCTTGCATGCTGCTAGCTTGCTTGCCTGCTGCTTGCTTGCTTGCATGCTTCATGCTTGCTTGCATGCTGCTAGCTTGCTTGCCTGCTGCTTGTTTGCTTGCTTCCATGCTGCTTGCATGTCGCTTGCTTGCTGCATGCATGATAAGATGATGCATGATGATGCAAGTATTATTCCTTAAGAATATATGGATTTTGTCAGTTTATGCTTATCAAATGTATGCATTTTGAATATTATGCCTTTTAAATGTTATGGCAAATTTAAATTATGCCTTTTGTTAATTATGATTATTGCAATTATGCCTTTCCATGATTATGCCTTACAGATTTCGGCCATATGATGATATGCGTTATGAAATTATGCTATAAAGACTTATGGCAAGTGACGATTATGGCTATAAACATTATGCATTTTCAGTTTATGTCTAAAAACGTTATGTGTTTCAATAGGTAACCGTTTCGTGTCGGACCGCTGCTGCCGTGCGTTTTCATATTAAACGCCAGCCGCACGACAGCCGCACGCTTGTTTTAATATTGAACGCAGTGCAGACGCACGACAGCGGTCCGACACAAAACGCCTAATTTGAAAGTGCCCTTACTTCGTTCAAGGGTTCGGAGTCATTTTCTAAATTCACTTTAGCTATGTTTATTTATTTTATGATTTATATTGCATCATCATCATCATCATCTCAGCCAAAAAGACGTCCACTGCTGGACAAAGGCCTCCTTCAAGGATAAATCATTTTGAGGGGAATTTGCCATAATCGCCACGCTTGGTTGGCGGGTTGGCGATCGCAGTAAGGTGAGATTAATCACAGAGAGACGCTGCTGCCCATCCTCTTGAATGGCATTACATTATATTGCATTATCTCTGTTTTTTTCCCTTTTGTGTGTACTTTAATTAATCCTTTATTGTACAAAGAAGTTACATTTAAACACACGTAACACAGGACATAAATACAAAGATGAGCTTATCTCTAGAAGAGATCTCTTCCAGTCAACCCTAGCTGTGGTGTAATAAACATGTATGCGGGACTAATAAATTTTAAATTATATTTCATAGCTTCATTCTTCGATATAACTAATTAACAATGTAGTCCTTTTAGCCTACAAGGCAACTTCGCACGTATTAAGAGGAGGTTTAGAAGAGTTCGCTGTTAACCCACGCGCCTCCAGTGTGCAAGTCGTCATTCTTATCTCGTGCGAGGCAACGAACGCACGCTGTTCGCTAGCTGAGAAGTTTAACTACATATTTTTTTCTTTTATCGTAAAAATGCCTAAACGCAGTGCACAAGATAAAATAGGTTATAGTGCAAAGTTAAAGAAATTGCAAGAAAAGGCAAGCAAAAATCGACGTCGAATTATTGTTTATTCTTCCTCGGATTCTGAAAACGAATCAGGTAAGTACTCGTATTTACAGTTACGTGAACCATTTTCTAACACTATTTTATTCTGCAAGATTAACAACGTATTGTCAACATATTTTATACTACACCTGCTTGGAAAGTACCTTGATACTTTATCAAATTTACGGTAGAAAGTACGTCATTGCATCTGACGGGAGAGAAAAGTGTATGAAAATCCATTTCTTACGTGGTTTTTCTTTTTTAATTTTGGGTAAGACTATGCGCCGGTAACCTAAATATCAAAAGCCAAAAAGTTTTTACAGTGAGTTTTTATCTCCAAGTTCGCAAAATGACACTGGCCACTAGCTGTGTGTTGGATGGTGTCGGGCTGGCAGTGCGACCCTGCGGCGGCAGGATAAACAATTTGAAAAAAGAACATGTGAAAATTGCAGACGCCATTGGCGCCATTTCCAATTTGTGTGTTGTTTGAGGATTCAGTTTTCGTAGAAAGTAAAATAAAACTATCAAAATGATAAGTAGTGATAGTGATGATGAAGATTTTTTAACTCCGCCGCAGTTGAAGGAAACAGCAAAAATACTGATTGATAACCTTTTACCACAGAAATCAATTAAAAAATATAATAAAACTTATGACGATTTTTTGCAATGGAAAAGTGAAAAAAATGCGGCATCTTTTTCTGAAACTGTTTTGCTAGCGTATTTCAGTGAAAAAGCGCAAAAATACAAACCAAGTACGTTATGGTCTATATACTCAATGTTGAAAAGTACTATATTGACAAGAAACGACATAAATATTCAAGAATACAAAAAACTTACAGCATTTCTGAAAAGAAAGTCGGAGGGATTCCGTAGTAAGAAATCAAAAGTGCTAACTACAAAGGATGTTTATTCCTTTTTGCAGAATGCTCCAGATGACAAATATTTGTTGATGAAGGTAAGTTTATGAACAAAATGCACTGGTTTATGATTTATTACGTACCTATTTATGAGTAGAAATCTACTAGGTTTTCATGTTTGATATTTTTGTTTACAGGTTATTTTGATTTTAGGAGTAAATGGGGCCTGTCGTTCGCAAGAACTTGTGGATATGACAACAGACGATATCGAAATACTCGAAAATCGAATAATTGTCAATATTCCTAACACAAAAACCAAAATTCAGCGATCATTTGTTATATCGGGCTTATTTTATGAGATAATAAAGAAATATAACGAAATTCGCCCCAGTGACCACAAAACCAATCGGTTTTTACTACAATATAAAAACAAAAAATGTACGAAAGAAGTAATTGGGAAAAACAAAATAAGTACTGTGCCAAGAGAAATAGCTTCCTACCTTAATTTACTCAATCCACTAGAATACACTGGCCAATGCTTTCGCAGAACTTCAGCGACTATTCTTGCCGATACTGGTGCTGATTTAACCACAATAAAACGCCACGGTGGTTGGAAATCGTCCGCTGTTGCAGAAGGTTACATAGAGAATTCCGTAGAAAACAAAACACGAATAAATAACCAAATATCGGGATCGATTAATGTGCATCAAGACTCATCTCCTCAACCATCAACGAGCGCGGCGATGCCAAATGCCCCTCAGCAGCCAGTTGCCCCACTGGCACCACAGCCTTCTACGAGCGCAGTGCCAACAGCACAGCCAGTTATTCCTCCTACATTGTCGCAAACATCTCAAACAAACATTAATGGAAAAAGTGTTACATTAAGCTTCACTAACTGCAACAATTTCAATATAAATTTCAATTAGTAAAGATTTCGTTTTTTATTTTCCTAAAAAAATAAAAAAAAATAGTACATTGTTCACCGAGAGGAGAAACTGCGATTCCCGATCTCAGGTGTTTTAAAGCCCTCGCCTACGGCTCGGGCTTCAAACGACACCCTCGACGGTAATCGGTCACTTTCTCCTCTCGGTGAACAATGTACTATTTTTTTTTATTTTTTTTTTACCGGGGTGTCGACCATTATTATTATTATTTCTCATGGGGACGTCGCAGCCGAACGGACGATCCACCCGCGTTGTTGCGGGCCACTTCATTCTTTTCTCCGTTCTCCCTTTTGAGTGAGTTAAGGTTCATCCAGCTTTCACGGCGCCCCGTCGAATTTTTTGGTCTCTTTGGTAAATCTTGCTATCTGCTCCCCCTTCAGATCCTTTAGGTCCTCTATGTGTAATGTGTCCGACCCGCAGAGCTACCATCTTGCCAGTGAATACATAGGGCACTCAGCTAGTAAGTGGAGGCTGGTCTCCACGCTTTCCATGCACTCCAGGCATATGGGGTCGGTTTTCACTCCTATCACTGTCAGATGTCTGTTCAGCCGACAGTGTCTTGTTATGATTTCTATGACTAGGCACATTTTCTCTCTGGAGAGTCTCATTAGTTGGCTAGTCCTTTTCTTATCCATTCCCTTGATGAAGATCTTCGACTGTCTCATACCATTCGAGGACCTCCATCTTCGGTTGGTTTCTGATGTGGTACTGTGGCTGATTACTCAATTAGTGATGTTATGCGCTATTGGCAGCCGGGGTTCCGGTCCCACCAAGTTTACCTCTGCTCCTTTCCTGGCTAGTTCGTCGACCCGTTCGTTTCCCGTGTTTCCCTCATGTCCGGGGACCCACGCTATCGTCAGGTCCGCTCTCTCGGCCAGCCTTTTCAATGATTCCTTGCATTCTTTGACGATTGCTGATGTCGTCTCTTCTCTGCCTAGTGCCTTCAGCGCCGCCTGGCTGTCGCTGTAGATGGCCATTTTTCCTGTAATAGTAAGGTGTTCGGCCATCTCAGCGCATGCCATTATTGCGTATATTTCCGCCTGAAAGACACTGGCGAATCTTTCTAACGGTATCGACTTGTTCCTCTCCGTTCCGTCTGCACATTTATTGTGCACGCCGGATCTAGAGAGCTTTATCGACTCCTTTCTGGAGCCGTCTGTATAGCAAGTGATGCCATCAGTTTCTACGCTCCAGTCTTCTCTTGATCCTATGTCTATTCTATATTTTCTTTGCTTTCCTTCCGTATTAAGTCGTTGTTGGAAAAGATCATTGACAGCTTATCCTTCGTATTCTTTGCCTACACTGGCGTGACCCTTGTCCGTAAAGTTCCCGGTCCATATGCCAGTGCTTCTTAGCTTGAACCATTGTTCCGTAGTTCTTTTCTTAATTTCTAAGTTGTAGGTGTTGTTAGTTGTGTTAGTTAGTAATTTCGGCTGTAGGTGTTGTCCTCATCGCGCCCGTGATCACTAGGGCCGCCAGCTTTTGGACTTTGTCTAACTCTGCTTTGTTTTTCCTACTGTGGCTCTGTGCCACCATACGATGGCTCCATGTAGGATTCTTGGCAAGAGTATTGCCTTATATATCCATAGTGCCATCGCTGGTTTCATGCCCCAGGTTCTACCTATTACATTTTACACTGCATCATTGCCATCTTTGCCTTTGAGCATGTCTTACTTATATGGGTCTTAAAGGTAAGCTTGCTATTCAGTGTTACTCCTAGATACTTGACTTCCTTGACTGTCTCCAGCTCCTGGTTGTCCAGTGTCACTGGTTCAGCGCGCCCTATCTTTCTTTTAGTTTAGTTTGGTTTAGTTTGGTTTTTTCAGGATTTAGGTTCAAACCTTTGCTCCTGCACCACCCTAGGGCTTCTTTTAGGCCTCTGTTCATGATTTCACACATGACGCTGAGAATCTTATCTGTCACCAGGAGCACGCCATCATCAGAATACACCTGTGTGTATATGTGCATCCTGTTTATCTTCTTGACTAGTATATCTATTAGCAGGCACCACAGCAATGGCGACAAACATCCCCCCTGGGGGAACCCTCTTTTCGCCACCACCGCATGTGTTGTTCCTGCTATCTCTGTTTGTATCAGCCGGTGTCTTAGCATGTTCCTCACCCACTCTGATACGCCTCTGTCTATTCCTTCTCGGCTAAGGGTGAACTCTATTGAGTCGGAGGTCGCTCTATCAAATGCGCCCTCCACGTCAAAGAAGCAGCCCATTGCGTATTCTGTATTGCTTACTGATCTTTGCACTCTGGTCACCAAGTTGTGGAGGGCCGTTTCGGTGGTTTTGCCCTCATTGTATGCATGTTGGTTTTGGTGTAGTGGAGATGCGCTTTTCTCTATTTGTTCTCTGATTAATCTATCAAGGATTTTCTCCAGTGTCTTTAGTAGGAATGAGGAGAGGCTAATGCATCTGAAGGCTTTGGCTTCCTGGTAGGATGCCCTGCCTTGTATGGCTGGAAGGATCGGACGCTCCACAATAAATGTTTCTCAGTGATGATATTCTTTGGCTCACGGTCCGCGGTGGGACCTGGGGGGATTGGTATATCATCCTCTGTGTGTTCCTCACTATCCGGGAAGTGTGTTTTCATCATAACTTCCAGTATCTTTTCCGGATTAGTTATTAGTTCATCGAGAACGTTTTTACCAATCGCGCAGCTTCAGGGTATCTTTCAACTCCTGCGCAGAACGACTCCAGTTATTCCTGTTCTCCCTTCTACATTCTTTCTTGTATGTGTTTCTTTCTTCTCTGTATGTTTGCCAGCTCTCGTCATCGTTCTTCTTTAAGGCCTTATTGAGAGTTCACCGTGTCTTCTTCCTCTGTTTCCCCAGTGCCTTTGTCCACCAAGGTTGTCCTCTGTGTTTCAGACCCCCCTGGACCATGCAGGTCTCCGATCAAAGGGTCTGAAGCTACTGCGATACGCAGCGTTAAATGCTGCTGTGCGGTGACCCACTCTCGGTGATCCCACGCTGCCGGAGAAGGTGCCCAGGCACCTTGGTGATGAACCTCGCGGAGTAGCAGTAGCACTGCCGACTCCCGCGCGGATCAGAAAAAACAACCCCTACACCACAGGACACACTTTCTCACACAACGAGGCGGCACCGCGCAACGCCTACCGAACCCGAAACTCGAGAGAGTTTATATCTCTGGGCTGCCGATCAGCCCTATTTCCGTCTAACTTTACACAAACTAACCACCGATGGCTGAAATAAAACCAAATTAATTATTCCGAGCAAAATCTCAAGCGAGCGATATCACGTCAAACCGGAAGACAAGATAATGACATTTTCTTATAATACCGTTTTCACCGATGGGTAAGGAATTAAGCTCATTCAACCTAAAGATTAAATCTTAGTGTTCGATTTCGAACACTCTGTCTGATCTTATCTCTCTCAGGGGACATGCCTTATGATAGGCTTCCCTTAGAGCTTCGTCTAATCTATTGGCTTCCTTTTCTATTTCTAGGGCATCTTCTAGCGAGGTATCTTGTCCTGGGACCCACTTCTCCAAATGGTGTTGGTACGTCTTAGTTGGTTTTCCACGCATTTCTTATCAGAATCTAGAGTGGTAGAGCCACGCTGTGTTGCAGCACGAAATGAGCCGGCTCGCCCGGCGTAACACCACCCTCTCACAGAATATCGGCGTGAAACAACGGCACTCGTTGCTGTTGTGTTTCGTCCGGTGAGTGAAAGTACCGGAGGCCCATCTCTCACCCCTCCCCCTTCCCAATTCCTACTCCCTCCTCAAGATCCAACTCCTTTCCAAGGTTGGCAACGCATCTGCGATAACTTTGGTTTTGCGGGTGTCCATGGGCGGCGGTGATTGCTTTCCATCAGGTGACCCGCCTGCTCGTTTGCCTCCTTTTAACATTAAAAAAAAAAGAATCTTTTCAGTCTTGGCCTCCAGACTGAAAGTGATTCGTCTATGATCTGACATAGAGTCACTTTCGTCTGTTTTCCAGTCCCTTATATGTCGGCCTATACTATCTGCTGCAATAGTGATGTCCAAACTTCTCGTCTTGCCTGAATGACCTGTTTATAGAAAAACAGGTCATTCAGACTAACTTACCAAACAATTGTATATTTCAATTAGATAAACAAAATATTTCTACAGCCATTCAAAATTTACTGTGTCTAGGAGCTATATCTGAATGTCAACATGATACTGAACAATTTATATCAAACATTTTCCTAGCACCAAAATCCAGCGGTGGTTTCAGGTTTATTTTAAGTTGTAATGAAACAACTTTTACGGATCTACTCGCGTTTATTTTACACATTACTTATTTAATGTTTATCCTGACGTTTCGAAATTTCCGCACTTGAATAGTTTGACTAGAAGTATTTAGCAGTGGTGTGAAGATAGAAAAATATGGTTGTTTGCTTCTTATCTATACTAATATTATAAAGCTGAAGAGTTTGTTTGTTTGTTTGTTTGTTTGTTTGAACGCGCTAATCTCAGGAACTACTGGTTCGAATTGAATAATTCTTTTTGTGTTGGATAGTCCATTTATCGAGGAAGGCTTTAGGCTATATAATATCACGCTGCGACCAATAGGAGCGAAGCATCAGTGAAAAATGTTGCAAAAACGGGAAAAGAGCCTTAAAAATTAAAAATGCTGCCGAAAGTCACTATTCCACGCGGACGAAGTCGCGAGCACAGCTAGTATCAATACTAAAGATAAATCCCGACGAATCAACCCAAATACCGAATGGGAACTCAATCGGCCTGCCTTTCAGAAGATCACAAGTCAGCTAGGACAGCCTGAATTTGATCTTTTTGCCTCTCGCACCAATGCCAAATGCGATCTTTACGCGTCATGGAAGCGCGACCCAGTAGCATTTGTTGTTGTCGCTTTTACACTTAATTGGAAACCTTGGTTCTTCTTTGCCTTCCCTCCATTTATTTAATTGTATAATTGTGTGATAAATGTAATTGATTTATGTCGTTTTTGTCACAATAAATAAATAAATAAATAAATAATAATTTACATTAATATTAGAATGTCTTAATAAAATTATCAACGACAAAGCACAAGGCATATCCAAGGTTTATCCACTATGACCTTTTCAACCTTGGTTACCGCTTTTTACAAAGCATTATTGTCTCTGAGATAGTATATCTAAACCCGGATAAAGATCTTGTCATGTCCTCTTCCAGGAATCAACAACGGATCAATAAACATATTCTGGTAGCAGCGACGCTCTCAGGTTCGCTTTCATGAAACGAGGATAACCCGTTTCATCGTTAGAGTTAATGCTGGCTTCAATTTCAAAAAATACATTAATGCAGTACAATGTCACATATAAATTATGGTGGACTTTTTGTGAAATTAACTGTTATGAAATTTGACGTTTAAATCGCCGCACAAACCGGCCACTGCTCAGACCATTAGCCGATGGATTAAGCAAGTGTTGGCGAGCAGTGGAGTGGGTGTGTCCACATTCAGTGCGCATACTACGCGGCATGCATCCACCTCGACTGCTAAGGCTGCGGGAGACCCAGTCGATACTATCAGAAAGATGGCAGGTTGGACCAAATCTTCCACTACATTTGCGAAGTTTTATCATCGCCAAATAACAGATGAAGGAAACTTCGCGAAGTCTGTTCGTATTAGTACTAAGAAGCCAAATTAAATTATTGAATGTACCTTCCAATCATAATCATTAACAGAGCAAAAAATGTTAAATGATGATCAATAATTATTGTATTTAATTTAACTACTTATTAATTAAAGAAAATAATAATAAATTATAAGTGTATTTTTCTTTTAAAAAAAAGCCCTGTCAAAGTAAAATACCAAAACTTTGATCTCTAAACATCTACATAGTTAATTAATTATATCAAAGAATGAAGCTATGAAATATAATACATGATCAAACGAACTTCACAAGTGAAATTCGATCAGTATTATATGAATAAGCTTCATTCGAAGATATAATGTCCCTCCCACCCATCCCATATTAAAGTTTTGGTTATTATCTAACGACTGCTGATGCATCCGTGGCTTGACGTGGCTTCCGAGCACGGAGGAGCTCGAGATAATAGATTTTTGGTCACCCATCCAATGACCGGCCTTTGCAAAAATTGCTTAATCTTAGCAATCGCAAACTGGGCGTTCACCACTGCGCCATCGAGCTCCTCAATAATCTCTTTTTTTTTATTGAATAAACAAAAAAAATATAATATTGATTCATGCAAGACCCATCATTGGCAAAACCAGAGTGGTTTGTGTGCCGATGGGGAGTTCAAAGAAGTTATATTACTTATATTACTCCAGAAATCAGTACAATTTTTTCTTACAAAATGCAGCTTAATTCACTAATTAATGGTAATCAAAAAACTTGACTTTTTCACTGTTCATCACAATAGATTTACTATTTTGATAAATATTGTTTAGACAGCAAACCTATTAATGATTATTTACATATAATTTTACGCAAATATTGTTGCGAATTAATTACAATTTGAAAAAAGACAGTGTTGAATTTTTTTTCAACACTATTAACAATATTAAGATCGGATGTTGATGACGTGGTTGCCGACATTGAATAGGGCTCCTCTGGCTTACAGAGTAAGAGTAGATAGTGTTGATTAATTTCGGCGAGTTGGATTGAGCCACGATAGCATATGGTAGTGCACCAGACCCGGCATGTCATGGGGTGCGGTTTCGAATCCCGCTCGTGCAAAATTTTCATCACTTTGTCATTTTTCAAACCTAGTGATACCTACTATCACTACGGCAAATTAAATATAACTACTATTTATTATTTTTAAATTTATTTTTTATTTTTTTTTTAACGGGGGAGTGACTTGATCTCTGATTTATGTTTTGATTTATGTTTCTTGTAAGTATGATAATTATCCAACATGACGGTGATGTTGAAGGTGAGGACAATACAATTGATATCCTCCAAAACGATTTCGTCGACAGCGAATAAATTTTAGACCCGAGCATGCGCACGGACATGTGAGGCAAATCCAAATTTGCTCTTGAATACACGGTCACAGGCGGCACAATAAAGTTGACCGTTTGAGTTTAAAGTGTATTTGTAGGAGGGCTTGGGACGAGTTTTTCGAATCTGGCGTTTAGCGTCAAGATAGTCAAGATGCTTGTGGTAATTGCTTTCCGCCATTCTGGTCTTTGTTGTGTAAGGCCCTCCCACGTGTCCACAGATATATTGGTTGAGTCTAAGTGACGCTTCAAGACATCTTTATACCGAAGGTATTGACCACCTGCTTTACGTTTTCCACAACTTAGCTGGGAATAGAAAACAGCTTTCGGCAGCCCGAGGAATCCATTCGCACCACGTGCCCACACCACCTAAGCTGTCCCTTCATAAGAAGGCACTCCATGCCGCTCATTTTTGTTCGACGTAAGATTTCGGTGTTAAGAACACGTTCTTCCCAACTGACACGTAAAATAGCCCGGAGGCATTTCAGATGGAATGTGTCGAGGCGTCGAATATCACCTCTATAAAGGCACCACGTTTCTTAGGCATAAAGCAAAAGAGGTAGAATAATTGCTTTATACTCGAGCATTTTTGTTTGTAGTTTTAGATCATGTTCCTTCCAAACTCTTTGATGTAGTTTTTCAAAGGCTGCAGCAGCGCTAGCAATGCGTGTCGAGATTTCGGATTCTAGAGGGTTGTCACTACTTATTAAGCTCCCGAGGTACCTAAAAGATCAGAGAGTACCTCCTCTAGCTTCTTACCATATAGTATAAGTGCATCACTGCTCGCAGGTCTACCTCTGGCCGGTTGTTTAAGGACCTGGGTTTTAGAGGCACTTATTACCAAACCAAAATTGCGACAAGACTTGTCTAGATTGTCCAGATATTGCTGAAGATGTTCCATACTGTCAGCCATAAGGCAGACGTCGTCGGCATAAAGAACCTCTAAGATGGACAGCTGTACGACTTTTCCTTTGGCTCGAAAGCGGGACAAGTCGAAAACGCCTTTGTCTGACCTGATGCTGAGCATGATTTGCCCATTACAGTGCCTTAAAGCTTCCTTCATAACGGCAGCAAAATAGATGGCAAACAGTGTGGGGGCCATAACACAACCTTGTTTGACGCCACTTGTAACTGGGAAGCGGTCCGTAAAGTGTCCGTCCGTAAAGTCGGTGCAGCACAGAAGCCATCATGCCATCATGAAATTCGCGCACTATCTTCACAAACAATACAATTAATACAATAATGAGTCATTGTTGATTTACGTATTAGACCGGTTCTCAACTAAATTCATAAATAGTTCAACGTCCCTAGTAGACCTAAAACAGCCTTCATCACAGCAGCTCATTTTATGTCCTTACTGATAAGGCAAAACAAAAAAAAACAAAACAGCCTTGTAGGACTATTACTAGCATTCATTCTGCCTAAGTATAACGTTCGTTCGACGTAGTGACGCTAATAATGGCTATAGGTAAAAGCTCGCTCCACTCATTATCCCCAACTAATGAGAAACTGGTTCATTAGATTTCAGAAGATAAACGCCTTTATAGTGAGTTGAGACAACGCATTTTTTGTTGGAAGATTCTTAAAAAAGACAGTAGGGTTGAAATGTAATATTTAAGATTAATTAGGAACAAGATAAAACTTTACTAGGAAAATCAACCAGTGTCTTGTAATAATTATATTGTTAATGCGAAATTCGGATAATCATAAAAAATAATAAATAGGTAGATAATAGTAATAATTAATTAATAATTTGACATTTTCAAATCACTGGGGGCAAAAGAACATTATGAGGCATTTGCAGAGTGCAGGTCAAAGGTCAAAAGTATGGCAGCCATCACACTAAAGCGTTATCAGGACCGGGTTCAACGTCAACTTCACAAAGACCTTAAGTTTTTTCGAAACTTCGTGAAAACTAAAAGAGGTAGTAGAAATTCACTTAGGATCGTGAAAGACGGAAAGATGTTGGTTGGATGACCAGCAGTGTGCTAAAGAGTTTGCAGATTATTTTAGCTCAGTTTGCTAAGGAATTTTTACCCGAGTCGTGCCGATACCGAAAGGAAGCTCGAGAGCGAAGGTCGATGAGTACAGACCGGTTGCAGTACTTTCAACACCTGACAAGATTTTTGAATTTGCAATTCACTCCAGCCTATTCATGCAGGTGAGCGCAAAGAACGTTCTAACGCCCAGCGCGGATTTCGACTAGGGCGGAGTACCACTAGTAATCTCCTTGGCTGATATTGTACCTATGGTAGACGGTGGGGTGCAAGCTGATGCAGCATACTTCGACTTTAAAAAGCATTCATTCATTCCACGACCGGGCGTCCAACTTACCCAGGACCTAACATTTCGTGATCACATAGTAACTTGCTGTAAAAAAGCTTACAGGAACAAGATTTGTGCTCCGCACGGTTAATACTAAAAAATTTGTATGGCAAAATTTTAACTCCTCTCGTATGTCTCGTAGCCGCTGAGCCATTGAGCTTAATCTAAACAAACATAACCTAACATAACAAAACTGTACGTAGGTGCAAGGTTCCTAGCCTAACTGAATACAGTTAGGCTGCCATGCTAAATAATAAAACTTCGATAGCTTAATGCAATTAAGCTATCGAAATTAATTGTATGTTTCAGTATAAGTAAGTATTTAATATCATGGTAGGTATGTATACGTCCATATACCCCAGTCGAGTGACACCGGTGGCGATGGTGGCAGTGAAAAACCTTACCTCTTTCCGTATCAAGTTCGGGAACGAGTCGGTCAGGTACGTCACTTCGCGTCGCACCAGCTTCAGCGTCCTCTCCCTTTCCTTCATGTTGGCTTTGATTTCCTTCTCCAGTTTGTTGAACTCGAACTTTCTGTCGTCCAGATACTCCATGGCAAGCTGGCCCATCTCAGTGGCGCCCATCAGACACTTTCCCTGCGCCCGGCAGTCCAGCTTCAGCGCCTCCAACACCACCGTGAAGTATGACGAGTCCTAGATGGAAAGCCACCGATATAGTTGAAGACATCACATCCCTACCTTGTCCTGTATCGTTTAGTTTAACAACGAACTAAAAGATACAAGCGAGTGATGGCGCACCCCTTTTTACAGTTGGAACATTTAAAAACAAAATATGCAACACCACGATATCCTCTGTTAGTTAAGCTGTATGTGTAGTTATACAGCATACTAGAAATTATAGCGGTGCACCGTCTTTCTTTATGTGGCCCGGAATATGAATAATAATAGTTTATAATAGAGGAGCTACTTGCATATAAGGGGATCTTTAATTTTTTTTTATTTATTTAATTCAGACGTCTTTTTGTGTAAAACTTAAACACCCTTACAACTAAACAAACGATAAGGTCCGAATAGTTATTCAGTGTTTTGTCTATTGTACTCTAATTTGAAATGTCGTCATGACAGGAACAAAACACGAAATAACTATTCGGACCTTATTCTTTGTTTATTGTAAGGCGGAAAGTCTTTAAGACTTTCCGCCTTACAATAAACAAAGAATTTAAAAGAATTTAAAAGCATCTGTTAAATCTGTTAATCTGTTAAACTAAATAATTCAGAAAAGTCGACGTAAATTGAATAAATTGCTAGTCGTGAGCACGTCTAGTCTGTGTAATAGGGGAAACCGTCACTTTATCGCAATTAAATAGATCGAATTTCATTTCCCATAACACTATTCACCGATGTTTTTATTCATTAATGAACAATTCCGCGAATCTTATTACATCGCATATTTATTTTCTCGAATAGTTTTTATCAACAAACTCACTTCATCGTATTTTTTTTCGTTTTATTTTATTTTATCGATATATTGTTAGATCGATGTTTCGTTTCTTATAATTTTGTTTCCACGTAAGTTTCAGTTCGCAAAATAGTCGGTTACATCAAATTTCACTTCATTTAAGTCATTGTACATCGATACAAAATACTAACAAAGTTCACATATTTAAACGGGATTTAATGCAAAACTATTTATTAAAGGCATTTCTTTCATTCAGGCATACCTTTTAAACCCGACGTTTTTTTATTTTCCTTGTCCTTTACTTTACGGGATACCATACTTATCATCATCAATGTGAGTAATTAATTTTAAATTATCAATATTGTTTACAAAAGTTAACACGTTGTGATATCTGTAATATTGCGCTACTAAAGTCAAATCATTGACAGAAACGAATCGCTGCAAAACCGACTCCACGTAGTCTTGTCTGCCCTACGCTAGAGAGCAATATAAAAGCGCGTAGGCGCGGAGGGGCGAGGCGGCCCGCGAGCTGAGGAGCAGGTGGATGTAACGCTCGCCGCGGCTGATGCTGGCCGGCCAGCAAGCCGAAGCGGCGGTGAGCGTAACAACCATCTGCGACGATAAGCTCGCGTGGGACCGCCGGAGCCACGCAACGCCGGAGCCGTGATAGAAGCAATGCCTGCTGCATGCTGCATATTTGCTTGCATGCTGTATACTTGCTTGCATGCTGCATGCCTGCTGCATGCTGCATGTTTCCTTGCATGCTGTATGCTTGTTAAAAATATTAATATAGAACTGACCGCAATACAAACAAACGTTACTGCGATAAAAAGTTGTTAAGTGAAAAAGTATTATAGGTTCCGATAAAATTTTTAATATGTTTTTACGAATAGTTTCATCGATAACTTAATACTTTTATGAAATGTAAGTTCGATATACCGTTTTTCTGGTAATCAAAACAACTTCTAAAAAAATTTTAAGAAACGTTTTTCGATGATATAAAACAGCGATGATTAATTACTTGATGAATTGAAAAAAATATATATTAAAAATCGTGGAACAGTTTTCGGTAAAATGAAATCGATATCAAAAAAATCTGTATTCTAATAGACACCCGTGTAATAAACATCCATCTTTAACCAGATGTGTTCATCGACTTTGATGAATGACATAGTGCACATATTAAAAGCAGGGACCGGAGCTTTTAGAAACATTACCGAGGGAAAAGAGAAAATTTTAAAGCTACGTCGGCTGATCGTGTTATCCGCACTAACCTTTTTGAGTATATCCAGTATTTTCTTGTACATGACCTTAATGGCGAGGGCGGCGTTCTTCTTGATGCTCGCGCGCTGAACGTAGTTAGCTACAGCCTGCTCCTTTTTCTCGGCCGGCAATTTGCCGCCCACCTCAAACAATAGGCGATCGCGAAGCTCCGCCGATTCCAACTAAAATCATCATGAAGATTGTGAAGAAAATTTAAAAAAAAAACGTATACACGACTTTGCATTTGAAATTTTAATTTGTTCGCAACAAAATTATAATTATTTACATATATCCACAATTACAATATACCCAATCATCGTCTTAAATGTAACTTAGTCGAAACGATGGAGTATGAAGTACTTACTTCAGCTACATAATTGTTGAGTGTCATGAAATTATTGTTATTTATTGCTGTTTTAACAATATAACGCGTAAGTCTAAATCTCATACTTCTGAGTGCTCGTGACAGAATCTGTCTGATATTTGATATTTCCAAACGTCTGGAAACTTTGATTGAATACGTAGTACTTATTTTTATTATTCTCAAAGTACATTTATTCTGTTTTGGGTCTAGTAATAAAATAAATCCTAATGAAATATATTAGTATGTGTACATACCTAACAGCAGAAAACTTTTTTTTAATGGGCGTGGATGATTTTATTCGCGAAAACTACGACGAACAGCTAAAACTACTCAATTCAGTCTTGGGCTCATGCATCAAAAGAGTTCCTTTTATCGCAAAGTGAAACTGTTTTTATTGCAAAAATAGAACACAACCTGTAGTATTATGCTCTAACGCAGACTTTTTTATGATTTGTTGTTCATCGTATTTTCAAATATTACCATTCAAACCTATTTAAATAATTAATTTAGCTTTAGGTGTATTCTACAATAAAAAAATAACAGCTAGTTAATAGCGTACTAACCTAAGAAGGAAAGATTAGAAAAATCGCAAAGAACCAGAGTATCGGCGGATCAATTGAAGAGCTGTCCGAATTGCGCAAAATTGTCGAATCCCAGTAAATCTATTTTTATTTAAGCTCTACGACACAAGTAGGTACGTAAGTAGTACCTCCTTTTTGGCGGCAAAGATTGTTTTCAATTTTTTTTTATTTACTTCAGTTTGTGTTATGTAAACTATTAAACTTTAAGTTTTCATGAACGGGCAAAAGTGTTATCAAATGTTAGGTAGGTACATTTGACTACTATTGTTACTTTGTCATGTTATTATTTGCCCTATTAAAATTTTTATTTAGTAATAGTGTTTCTTTATGTGAATTGTTATTATGTGAAATAAATGTTTCTAGACCTGAAATTAATCGAAAATAATCCTACATATTAACTGATACCCCGTGAGGTGCCGGGGATAAAGAATTGTACCACCCCATCTCTTCCCGTGGGTGTCGTAAAAGCCGACTAAGGGACCATTCCAGAGGATGGGCAGCAGCATCTCTCTGAGGTAACCCTCAACCTACTGCGATCGCCAACCCGCCTGCCAAGCGTGGCGATTACGGCAAATACCCCTCATATCCTTGGGGGAGGCCTTTGTCCAGCAGTGGACGTCTTTGGCTGAGATGATGATTAACTGATACTCAAGGCATTTAGGACTTACGAGTAACATAATGTACGTATCATTAAACATTATTAATTAATTAATTATTAATTAAACGTAAAATCATAGTTTTGTTAAAATTGTTAAAGTTTATACATTTCAACAATATTTTGTCGACCACCGCTCTAAGAAAAAGGCAATAATGGCAATAATAGTACAAACTGGTCATTTTTCTTTGGACAGTAGGTTATTATTGTGACGAAATCAGTCACTAACAAAGAATTTTACAGAAATCATCTTATAAGGAAGTCGAATAGTGGATGAAAGTTTTTATAAAAAACCGTCAGTCTTTAAGTGAAAATTGGTGTTTCGCCTTTTGTAAAGAAAGAAAAATGACAATGAAATTAAGAATGCCTTTTATAATAAAAACAGAATCAAATCTTTTTATGTACATAATCTCTAATGCTAACAAATCCAAATCAGACGACTTTTTAATATGATTTTTATATTTTCCAATTTCACGAATGCTCAAGTACTTAAATAAGATTATTTCTCACTTTATTTAGATTTAATGACTAAATCTCATTCGCCGCTTCACGAACCATACTGGTACAAGTTTTATAATCTCAAGATTATCTGTATATCCAGAGAATATTTTATAAGAACTCAGGCAGTTACTTGTAAGGGTTGCACATCTAGATTCATTCCCATTTCCTCCGGGGTTCCACAGGGCTCTCACCATGGCCCACTGCTGTTTAATATTTTTATAATTGATGTCATCAAATGTTTTCAAAATTCAAAACTATTATTATATGCTGATGACACTAAAATATATTCGGTAATTAAGTCCCGTAACGACTGTGAAAATCTGCAGAGTAACTTAAACCGTCTATCCGAATATTGTATTTTTAATAAATTGCATCTAAATGTAGACAAATGCAGTGTCACATTACATTCACGAGAAAAAAAGCTAAAAACTACTTTTAACTACAAAATTTATAATAAAACTTTGAATAGGGTGAGCGAGGTGAGGGACCATGGAGTTCTTTTGGATAACGGTTTATACTTTGACTCACACATTAATAAGATAACAGGTAAGGCATATAAACCATTAAGTTTTATTTTTTGTCAGAGTATTGATTTTAAAAATGTTTACACACTAATCTATATACTATATAAATCTGTAGGCTCTGTGTGTTCTTGCAATTTTTCTGACAAATTTTTCGATAAATATTCATTTTATGACTAACTGACACCAATTCTACAATTTTTGAAATTTTTGTCTGTCTGTCTGTATGTCTACTTTTAACTCAAGAACGGCTTGACCGATCTAGATAAAAAATTGTATGTAGTAGGAACATGCGATTGTGCAAATGATAGGATATATTAAAAAAAAAGGAAATTTTATTCACAAGTTTAAGCGGGCAGGTGACGGCTCTTGATGAAAACTGTAAGTAGTAAGAACATGAGATTGTGCAATTGATAGGCTATAAAAAAAGGAAATTTTATTCACAAGTTTAAGCGGGCGGGTGACGGCTCTTGATGAAAACTGTAAGTAGTAAGAACCTGAGATTATGCAATTGATAGGCTATAAAAAAAGGAAATTTTATTCACAAGTTTAAGCGGGCGGGTGAAGGCTCTTGATGAAAATTTGTATGTAGTAAGAACATGAGATTGCGCAAATGATAGCCTATATGATGTTAGTAAACCTAATAATTATTTTGATTAGCATTCATTGATCCATTATTATTCGCACAGCGAAGCGGGCGGGTGACCGACCACTAGTAATATTATATAATTCATTCGTTAGATCTCAGTTGGAATATGCTTTCACCGTCTGGAATTCTATATATCCGAAATATATCAACTTATTAGACAGAATCCAAAACAAATTTAAAGGCGTTTAAAATATAGGTTTAAAGATTTCAACAAAGATATAATCAAGTCTTTGTCAACCCGGCGACTGCATAGGGTGCTAATATATAAAATTATAAATGACTTAGTTGATTCTCCTTACATGCTAATCAAAATAGGGTTTAAATGCTCAAGATGAAATGCTCGAAAAAAACAATATTTTTTTCCACCTTTCTGTAGGGCCATTAAAGATGTAATAGTTTTATTATTAAAGCTGCAAATGAGTTTAGTAGTGCATTCAATCACATCGATATATTTCATAAAAATTTTGGAGTTTTCGTAGCCTTTTATTGGGCGTTGAGAAATAATATTACTATTATAATAATTAATAATATTATATTATTACTTGCCTGCCTTTGACTTAATTTTTTTTTTTTTTGTATTTTACTTAAAGTAACCTACCTTAGTTTTTATGTCTCTTTTTTTTTGGGCTGGTTAGAACCACGATAGCTCAATTGGGAGAGCACCTGACCCGGTATGTCAGAAGGGTGCGGGTTCAAATCCTGCTCGTGGAAATTTTTTCAACATTTGTGTTTTTGTAATTTTTTTTATGTTTAAACTTTTTATTGTTAGTTATTTGCACTTTGTCACTCAACATAAATACAACTGTACCAACTAGTAGTGGAAACTGTTAAGCTAATGTGCTAACACATCACTATGTGTATGTGTAACACATTACTATGTGTTAGCACATTAGCTAAATATTATGATTATGCTATTTAAGAAAGCTGTTGTTTCCTGAATAAAGAAAAAAAAATATAATATTTTTTGTTACTAAAACCTTACCCCATTGAACGGGAGATCTCACAGATTAAATGTGATCCAGCCGAAGATTAGGAAGTTTTTCCTCATAATTCCGTCGTGGCTCGCGGACGGCCAGATACACTGGCTGTGCCGCCGACGACGCCAAAATATCATAAATAATAAAACTGTAATTAAATCGGTAATCCCGCAGCTGAGGAACGACCATCCGGGTATATCTTAATTATATCATTGGAGCTTTATTACATTAAAGCATTCTTCATCATCATCATCATCTCAGCCAAAAGACGTCCACTGCTGGACAAAGGCCTCCCCCAAGATGGGGGGTATTTGCCATAATCGCCACGCTTGGCAGGCGGGTTGGCGATCGCAGTAGGTTGAAAGTAACCTCAGAGAGATGCTGCTGCCCATCCTCTGGAATGGGCCCTTAGTCGCCTTTTACGACACCCACGGGTTGAGATGGGGTGGTGCAATTCTTTATCCCCGGCACCACACAAGCATTCTTAGTACCTACTCAATTATAGAACTTATAAAAATATATAAATAAAATTTTATGTAATAATTTAATGTTTCATTCAAGCAACAAAGTAGTAGGTATATATACTTATTAGATTGAAATAAGGTTTTATTATCAAAAAAAATAAGTTCATTGTTTTAGTACGACTTCGGTTCAGTTAAAACAACTACTAGCAGCTAAAAAAGTTCAAACAATAATTACTAATCCGAAAAATTGCCTATGTTGAGTATGTTCAAGAATAGTTTATAGTTGTGTTACCTTATAAACAAAATTGAACCAAGTCACTCACCTGAGTCAGGCGAAATTTTTCCATTTTCCTTTTCTTCGTGTATCTAATTCTGTCCAGCTGCTTGCGTTTGTTAAAATTCTCTTGATGTATGCTTTCAAGCACCCTCTGTGAAATGTGTAAAGCATTAAAAGAGGTTGGAACGACCAATTGGGATTTGATCAACTGATATTTTCGAGTTAAACTTATAAGTATCAGTTGATTGTTGTTGTTGGTTGTTAATATTTTAAAGTACCATACCATAAAGTATTTTAAAATATAAGCCTTTCTTTTGTATTAACATTATATAGTTCTTGTTAAGGTATAAAGGACATAGTTATGGTTAAGCATTCATTGAAGTTTGACAGTTTTTTGTTAGATTGCTGTGCAGGCGTACAGGTTTATCAGTGGTTGCGTCCACCCATATAACTGCATTAACTCCATTAGCTGCATTAGTCTAACATAAATTTTTAAAAATCAACATTATGCTATTAGATCTGTAAACTTTAGTACGAAAAGGACCTCACAGACGAATTATAAGAACGGTGCCAAAATTAATCTGTCCAACAATCAAATTTTTAAAAAAACTTAAGTACCTACATAATTCACGAGCTATGAGTAGGGTTGCCATCCGTACTTATTATAAAGTCATCTTCAGCCTCAGCCTGCAGAGGTCCACTGCTGAAAATAGGCCTTCCCAATGGATCGCCACCACACTCGGTCCTCCGCCTTTCGCATCCAACCACTTCCCGCCGCCTTCTTCAGGTCGTCGGTCCAGCGAGCGGGTGGCCGGCCCACACGACGCTTTGAGCGTGGTCTCCATTCGAGAAAACGTCTGCCCCAACGGCCATCGGCTCTACGACAAATATGCCCCGCCCATTGCCACTTCAGCTTGCTAATTTTTTCTACTATGTCGGTAGTTTTAGTTCTACGTCGAATCTCTTCATTTCGGATCCTATCCCTTAGAGAGACTCCGAGCATAGCTCTCTCCATAGCTAGCTGTGTGACTTGGAATCTATGAACGAGGGTTTTTGTCAATGTTCACGTCTCAGCGCCATATGTGAGGACCGGCAGAACGCACTGCTCAAAAACTCGCGTTTTTAAGCACTGCGGTATAGGCGCCTCGAAGATTTGACGCAACTTCTCAAACGCTGCCCAACCCAGCCGTATTCTTCTATCAGCTTCCTTGTCGAAGTTGCTTCTACCTAGTTGAATGACCTGTATAGGATCCACAAATGAGTTAAACATGACCTCAGTCTTGTCCAAGTTCATCTGTAGTCCAACTCGTCTGGAAGACACGTCTAGGCTCTGGAACGTTTCAGACAAATCCTGCAGCGATTCTGCCATAAAACTATGTCGTCCGCGAATCTTAGGTGTGAAATGTACTCGCCGTTTATGTTTATGCCCCGTCCACCCCAACTTAGTGTCTTAAAGACGTCTTCCTATACGTTGCTAAACAGTTTTGGAAATATGACATCTCCCTGTCTCACTCCACGCTGCAAAGGAATCGGTCTTGTGTGGGCATCGTCGCGGTATTATACAGGCACTTCAACACCTCAATATATCGCCAGTCGACTTGGCATCGCTGCAAAGATTCCAGAATAGCCTAGGTTTCGATAGAGTCGAAAGCTTTTTCGTAATCCGCAAACGCAAGGCAAAGAGGACGATTGTACTCCTCAGTCTTCTGTACAATCTGTCGTAGAGTGTGAATGTAATGTAGTCAATATATCTAAACTGTAATTACTAAACCTAAACATATTTCTATTTGCTGTAACGTCAATCGTTTAAGTGTATTTCCATAATGATATTAATAACCGGCTACAAGTTCTTAACAAGTGTAAGTGTTTAAAGAATAGGTATTTTCCCAGTGTTCTTGCATAGGTACTTCTAGGATTTTAATGTACACTAGTCTATCTATCTTTATAATGTATGTATTATTATGCCAGTAAAGATCTTTTAAAATTGAATTGAATTGACTCTATACTTTATGAGAACAATAAAGTACGCGAAAATACTTTATTTCACATATTTTACTTCTCTGGGATTCTTTTTACATTCTTATAACACACAAAAAAGTTGCTGTGCAGCTATTTAGCAGTGATAATTATTTGTTAAAAGTTGCTAAAAGCAATGAGAAGTATGTATTTAAGCGAAATAAATAATCGTGCTTTTTTGACGCTATGTACTTTTCATTCTGCCTTTTAATAACCCATGTACTGTATTTGCACAAAAGAAGGTGGCAACCCTAGCTATGAGTTCAAATTAGGAAGAGGGTGGAGAGGAAATTTGCATCTGCATAAATTGCGTACCTAACCTACTTCGCCGTGATTCGTTTTAATAAGAATATCGCGGAGCTGGCTGATTCACTCCCGCTTCCATCGCGGCCGACAGTAGATCCGGCAGAGTGGCTCATTAAAGGCACGGCGCGGCGGCGGCGGCGCGGCGCGGCCCCGGAATGTCATTGTACCACCATTTTACTATGAAATGCACTTAACCAGGGCTAAATGCCTCTGTGATCTAATGGTAAGACTATCAGTATTATGGGGACTTGTGCGAGTTTTGTTTGTCGACTCAACTGACAGTGAAAATTTGAGGTAGGGGTAGTGGTGGACAGTGGTCGACAGAAATCAGTGATCGACAGTGGTCGGCAACATTTATGTTAGTCTATAACAACAATTTAAAACAGACCACCGTGTTCCTAGCTGACAGCTAGATTACACATTTTACTGTATGACATCAGTAAAATTTCAATGAAATCCTATGTTACTATAATGTTATGTAATATTAGGTCCTTACCTATGAAATTGACGTTTTGTATGTAGATTTTTTGTAAAATTATATTTTTCATACTAACGTTTTTTTTAACATCTATTTATGTTATCATGCTTTTTAAAAAATATAGAGTAGTGTGTTTGTTTCACTAGCTAAATATAGTCAGACATTAAAAAGAAAAAAAATCAAGACCCTTCAAAGCTACAATGAAACAAAAGGTCAATTCCGCGAACAAAAAAAGAGGTCCATTTAAAAAAAATTGGGCGATAAAGACACAAAATGAATAATCATTGTTATTACTGAAGCCTAAGTAACATAGTCCTAATTAAAGGTGTATAATAATATTAACAACCGGTATTGACTTTTAGAAGTAATACACCTATTAATAAGTGAAAAAAAAACGTCATTTCATAGGTAAGGACCTATTAATAATGTTGAATACTGTTGCCTACAATAGTTACGTCGTCAGCATTTTGGCAACAAACTGTCGTACAACCAAACAGTAAGTTATTGTAAATATTATATAAGAATGAAGAAGAAGAGAAGAGTGAAAGAAATCCTTAATGAACACGTTGGTCCATTTAAGCGCTTTGCAAATGGCGGGGCGGGGCGGGGCGGGCCGGTGAATTTCACGAACGATGATAGCGCAAAGGGAATCCTATACTACCAACGCACACAGAGGGCAAAAAAGAACGCGCCGCCCGCCCGCCCGCCAGTGCTCGGCGGTCCTCCGGTCCGGTCAAAAAGTCTACCCCGCCCCGCCGGCACCGTTTGCAAAGCGCCTTATGGTCAATTTGGGTGAGGATGCTATTTTTATGCATGACAATGCCCGACCTCATACAGGTTGGATTGTGTATGACTACCTTCAAGATACGAACATTACTCGAATGGAGAATAAAATGTAGTGACTCATTTAATTGTCTATTAAACACAAATTATTACACTAAGCTAGCATTCTTAGTTTCCGAGGTTTATAGGTTTCTCCAAGTGACCCGGATTCATTGCTCTCGAGTGTACGTTCACGGTATGATTGGTAGTACTTCTAATTCCGCCTAGCTGACTACCATCACCATTTCTAAGTCTCTCGCCATCCATACCAATATAGTTTGTAGCATTGTTGTGTTCCTGCAATTAAGCGCTTCGCTTTAAGTTGTTGCACTCGATGATAGAATCTCTTTCTAATTGCCGCAACTAGCAACTGTCAAATTTGTAGTTGTTTCAAGTTGCTTGTTTCTCCAACTGGCAAACACTGCCTATTGACCTAGGTTTGAAAAGTTTATTCAGAATCGCGGCAACCGTAAACTGGATCTTTTTTGCTGCTACCTTTAACAAAAACTTTAAAAAGGTTGATAATTTCTCTAAGTTGATAGATTCTGGAACTAATGTTGATCTGTATCCAGAGCGAAAACTAGATATGGAGTGCGCTGCCATTTTCGGTCTTGTCGTCACTGGCTTAGGTAGGATAGAGGCCAGGCGCCCCCGTTGTGTTGTGCTCAAACACACATTTCAATTTTGCACTCGTCTTTCTTCCCTGGCCTCTGATCCTGCAATAATGTTGTGCAATCGAAGCAAGGCTTCTGCTAAGGTTAGAAAACTGAGCTTAGCAATCATGCCAACATTCAATTATCCTTTCAGCCGCACATTCGTGCACAACTAAGGTCTAGCGCAGGCGAATAAATTTCATTCGTGAAGTATAAAATTTACAACTGACTCTAAGACCAAGCGCTCTGGGTACCACTTTTTATAGAGGTTATAATATTAAAAAAGGTTTAAACATTGTATCAACTTCACTTTCCTCTTATTATACAGGTTGACTTTTTTATCACCATCCAAAACTTCCTGGTCGAATGAATATTGAAGTTTTGTATGGAACAGCTGAATTTTATTTTCGAGTTAGGGAGTTGGTCCAATAGTAAGAGTTGTTCGTTTGTATCACGGGAATCATCTCAGAAGGTTTGGAAGGCATCCAGCTCGTCACGCTATCCCTTCTGTCTGCCGTACCAAAGTACTACCATCTTGCATTGATCAGGCAAACGTGGTATAAGTGCGGTAAAGGTGGCTAGCCTATTGCCATTTTATAAGGTATATTAATAATAAAATATAAAAATAAAGTATAATAATAAGGTATAATAATAAGGTTATATTAATTATGCAAGTTACTATTTAATAGTAATGTTTCATCTCCGTTTATGAGCCTCGGCCTCTTCAAGTGCACGCCACTGAGCATGATCCGCAGCTACTGGCATACTCGGTAGATATAGATATGTTTACCTTATATTAACTTACTTACAGCGTCCGAGGCTTTGCAATCCACTAATTGGCTATCAGATAATAGCAATAGGAGGTAACTCGTCCAAAGAAAAATTGCGTCGTCTCTACAAAGCTTTTGGTCGACCGCGTTCGTGAGGCCTTACGAGCAGTGGATACCACACTGCCTTGCTCTATCCTTTCAATTGCGAGAGATTTAGGTGCTTAAGCCTATTCTTTCCAATCTCCATCCAGCGGTATATGCCATACGCAGACAAGTGTGTCAGCTAGCCAGGGTGTATCTTTTCAATCATCACCAGCTCATTGTATGTCCCCACTTCTGGGACACGAGCCTTACCTTGTAAATGGAAAAACCACAGGGCGAACGGGCCATATGACGCGAGCCCAGTGCGTGTAGTATTATGATGGACATTCGATCATGTTCTGGATCACATTATCGAAAATGAGAATTTGAATGGCTAAATTTTAACTATCCTCGTCTTTCACCAGGAGGCCCTGCTTCAATGCCATACGAATTCGTTTCGGTAACATGATCGAATGACCATCATAACTTGCACTACCGCGAGGCCAATGCTGAATGAAACCGTTTCCGTCACTTTACTAAATTGATAACACTTTAACTATGTTATACTCACGTCGGCTTGGCTGTTCATGTATGTAAGCTGCAGCCGCTTGTGCTCCTGGAAGGCATTCCTGAGGAACTGCTTGTCGCCATACACCGCCACCCCCAGCTCCTCGCGCTTGTTCGAGATCTCCTTGCGCAAGGTCCGGATATCGCGGGAGTACCGCTTCTTCTGCTTCGCCAAATCGCCTTCATGAATCTTTCGATCGCGTTCTAAAAAGCATTAGGTAATTTAGAAATTCAATATAATATTTTACCTAATGATACATTTTCGACGACCTCCTTGGTCGAGTGGTTTGTTCACCGGTTTTCATAGTGTCGCCATCTCTGAGGTCCCGGGTTCGATCCCAGGTCGAGTCAATTTAGAAATTATTGTTTCTAAATTGTCTCGGGTCTGGGTGTTTTCTATGTATAATAAGTATGTAATTAAGTATTTTTGTTGTTTAGTTACCATTTAACGAGTTTCATAACGAAGCTTCTCTTGGGCAGGATAATAGGTGTGAGTGTAGGAAAATTTTTTTTATTTATTTACTTATTTCTTTAAATAAATAAAAAATCACCATCATCACCATCATCATCATCATCATCATCACCATCATCACCATCATCATACCATCATCACCATCATCATACAATCATCATCATCATCGCCATCATCATCATCACCATCATCATACCATCATCATCACCATCATCATCACCATCATCATTATCATCACCATCATCATCATCACCATCATCATCGTCACCATCATCACCATCACCATTATCATCATCTCCATCATCATACCATCATCATCATCATCATCATCATCATCATCATCATCAGCATCAGTATCATCATACCATCACCATCATCATCATCATCACCATCACCATCATCATCATCATCATCATCACCATCACCATCACCATTATCATCATCGCCATCATCGTCATCATCGTCATCGTCATCATCATCATCATCATCATCATCATCATCATCATGCCAGCCACTTTGATAGGATCGTTACTCCACCTAAACTAAGGTAATTTATAAAATAAATATTAAAAAAAAAAATTAAGACATGTGGCTTGTTTCCTATGTATAATAAGTATGTATTTAAGTATAATAAGTATGTTTATCCGTTGTCTAGTTAAACCATTTTAACAAGTTTCTCAAGGAAGCTTTTCTTGGGGCTAGATAATTGGTGTGAGTGTGGGAAACATTTATTATTATTATTATTATTAGTTGTTTTCCTTTCGAATGCTATGATCAGCTTCAATATGAGATAACTAGTATTTATTGTAAGTAACCATTTATACTCGTAGAAACTTCAAATGAGCTGAATATACCTACCTCTTTGATTGAAAAGTAATCAAGGATAATCCATTTATTTATTTATTGTGCAACAAATACACAGGGGATAATACCCTGTGTATTTTACATTGCCCGAAAACCACATGGCAATATTTATAATGTCTAGGCAATGTGATAAATAATGAAGGTTCAAATTATAATTATTTATTTTGCCTTAAGTAGCTTGTCATTATTTATAATGCCCGGGCATGATGTAAAATGCCCCAATTTATTACTTGGTCCCAAATACAATACTCTTAAAAAAACATTAATATTACGAAACTATGTAACTGCATAATTTGCTTGTGATTATCTCCAAGTTCCTAGTATTGATAAGAAAGGTTGTTTTATTTTCTTTCAGAAAGTTGGTATATATTTGAACTTACCATATAATTTGATGAGCCCTCTGTATTGATTGATCTTGTCTTTTATCACCCAGTTTTCATCTTGCATCCCATGGATACGGACCTTGGCAGCCGACAACATGTTCACTCAAATTGTATTCAACAAAACACTTTATAACAATACGCTTTTTAATGTATATTTTGTAAACTCAAACAAATCAAAGATAAGATTTAAACAAATAACCAATAACAGTTAGGTTTTAGTATTTTCATAATCTTTTTATTTACATTCATGACATGGCAATGTCAATGTGTTTTTTTTTTATTTCAAAAAGTTTTATATCATTTTTTACTTTTTGATTATTAATGTAACCAATCCTTCTTTGATCGGAACCTTCACCCGACGACGGACGCCGCGCCGGCCGCGCCGTCACCGCCGCCATCTCATCCATTACCGAAGGACTTCAGTCTGAGGTACTGGCTGTATTGTTAAAGCAATAGACTCAAATAAGATGGTGGTAACTCAGTGAGTAAACAGAGATCTAGCGCTACTTACTACCAACCAAACAGCCCAAGTAACATTTTAGGTTTTAGAAAGATTTTAAAAGGGTTCTAAAACCTTTGTATGGAAATTCGATCGTAAGTCTGAACACGCTCAAAAATGTTATGCATAATCTTATAGGATATTTACCCTTTGTTAGCCTCCTGAGTGCAAAAAGGACCCACGTTTTAGAACCTTTTTAAGCTACAGCAAAACCTACAGCTCAAATCCAGAATCTTTAGAACTAATTAAACAGGTCCCAAATAAAATCTACACAACTTAAATTTAACATTAATATAACCATGAAATGTAGCTGTTAAGTTTTAAATTAGATTTGGACTTAGGATTTTGATGTAAATCTATGATAACTTAAAACCTTTTTGATGGACATGAATAAATGCCTTTCCAAGATTCTGGAGCTTATGGAGTTTTAAAATGTTTCTATGAAAGATTTTTTTACACAGAAATAGCAAACGTCAATTTAAATACTTAGAGCATTTTAAATACTTAGAATGGCGCTATTCCCTGTCATTTCACCAAGATTCAAAATGGCTAGACAATAAATTGTTGTATTCATACAAAATATAAAGTAGCTTGCTGAAGACAGGAAAAATTAAAAACATAATGCAACTGGCACTTTCGTGACAGTTTATGATAATAGTGCTGTATACGAGAAGGGCCTTTCGTAAGTTAAAAATTCTCAAGATATTTTACTGTAATAATCAAAAATAATGTAATAGAAAAATTAAATTACATGGTTGGTGGTAAATCGCATTAGAGTAAAACTTCTATTAATGTAAACAATATATATTTTAAATCTTAAAGCACATGTAACTTAATCATGCCTTTTTTAATTCAATTATTGCTTTTTGTTTTGATTTTTTTTATTTCAAGAAATAAATATGGCTGACATTGGGATATTACTAGAAAGTATTAAGATTAACTTTTTCAGAAATGTAAGCTAAAAACTCCTAATATTTGCCAAAACAAGAGCTAAAGGTAATCTCGCGGAGCTACTTAAAACGACAAGGTTGTTTTCGCAGCTTTAAGGTTATCGCCAGGAGTAGTTTATGACTTGTCAGTCGCGAAAACAACCGTTGAGCACAGTTAGTTACCTTTAAGTTTTGGTTGTAGGACGTGCCGTCGAGCGATGGTTCGACAAGTGCTGAACAAACAGCTACAGGCTGTTCATTTCCACTACGTTTTCTTGAAATCACCTGTGTCGGTTCATCTTGCAGGACAATCGTAACGTAGTGCTGCTTTGAACTCGCGGAGAAAACTGTAACTTTTTGAGAATGCCTATATAGCTTTAAATTATTCTTTTAGTACTTTAATCATACCTTTAGTCAGCTCTTAAACAATTCGTTATGGTTTGGGTTTCTGCAACTTAGTTCTAATTTGTATGAATTATTATTATTATTTGTATTTTTTATTTCTATTTGTTTTTTTATATTTTTTTTTCTAACTCGAATACAATCTAAAGGTTTAAGATAGATTTTAGAAATAACTTATTAGCGATTTCAACAATCCATGACCACATGGTTGTATCAAAGTTAAAAACTAAACCTTTAGATCTCACTTTCGCATTACATTAGCCTTTCCAGAACTTAATCAAAAGTCTACGACAATTTTATGATCCTGGAACTATACGAGTATGCTCTTGTAAAACAAGTCAAAATAACGTTAATTAAAACTCTTGTCAGCGGCTCCCAGGTTGTAATAATAAACTATTAGTTTTAAGACTTATAATCATTTTCAAGTACATAATCATCATCATCATCATCAGCTCATTTTATGTCCCCACTGCTGGGGCACGAGCCTTCCCTATGGATGGATAGGGAGAACGGGCCATAAACCACCACGCGGGCCCAGTGCGGATTGGTGGTTGTTAACGACTGCTAATGCAGCCGGGACTAACGGCTTTACGTGCCTTCCGAAGCACGGAAGAGCTTGAGATGATAAATTTTTGGTCACCCATCCGATGACCGGCCTTAGCGAAAGTTGCTTAACCTCAGCACTCGCAGACCGGGCGCGTTAACCACTGCGCCATCGAGCTCCTCAAGTACATAATATGACCAGATAACAAAGCATTAACCTTTTTATGACTCTTATAACACCTAAAGACGTTTTTTACAGCCTAGGCCCGAATGAATGTTACTTGGGAGAGTACGTTAAGATCCGGGTTAGTCCATCTAGTTATACTATTAGTTATGCAATATAACAGAATGGACATTAAACTTAAAACCTGGGCCTAGAATCTGACAATACAATTGCCTAATTTTTTAATAAGAAATATGCAAAAAAAGGATCTTTAAAAAACACAGAATCGAGGCTATGTAGTCTATCCACGCCTCGGTGGTCGAGTTGCAAAGCGCTCGGCCCGATACCCTAAGGTCCCGGGATCAATTCCCAGGGCCGGCAAAGTGTGTTACGGATTTTTTGTTGCATAGTCCGGGTTTGTGATCACCAACCCACATTTGGCAGTGTGGCTCATCTTGGCGTGGCCACCATAACCAACTGGAAATCGGACTTTGTAATTTGTCGATAATTTGTCGGAATTTGTCGTGAAATCTTAGAATTTGTCGGTCCACCGTTCAAAAGTTATAAGGGGTTCAAGGTGGCCCCGCCAGGATGAGCGCTCATCCTGGTGTCTTGAAACTACGGGTCGTAGCGAAGATCTGATTACACCAATAATTTGTGAATAGTTTGTCGGAATTTGTCGACAAACTAGAATTTGTCGGTGCTTCTATGAAAAGTTATATCAATTTATTTTTTTCCAGTACTTAATGATTACGGAACTTTAATATGTGTGTACGTATGTCTGACTCTATATTGGATGCACATAATCAATGCATGAAATTAGTTTATTGGAAAAAGCCTTAAGAAGCGGTACCTACCTGATGGCCATGATTTTCCCGTCGTAAATTAGACTATAATTTAACAATACATGTGTATTTAACACAAAAAAGGCGCATTTTTATTACTGTAAAATTTGTTAACTGTTTTATCGATTTTTTAATCCCCAGATAAATTTGTTAACTGTTTTATCGATTTTTTAATCCCCAGATAAATTTGTTAACTGTTTTATCGATTTTTTAATCCCCAGATAAATTTTATTAGCCTTATAGATTATTATACAGCCATTTAGAAAATGTGTTGTCATCTCGTTGTTTCTTGTATTACGTATAGGGTGACATTTTAATTTGATTTGGTAACATTTTATCAGCTGGATAAGTTTTATTCAACTGTTGAAAAATCAGTCCATATCATTCTAATTGACAATACAGGTAATCCAATGTTTAGGATAGTTGCATGGAGAGTTAAGAACGTTACGAGAGGTTTAACAAAATAGAGATACTGATTTTAAAATATCTTAGTATAATTTAAGGCTTTATTTCAAAATAATACAGATACTTCTAAAAATCACAATTTCAATCATAGGCAATTAAGCGTAATAATTGAACAAGATGTTCTGTAGTCCTGGGCTAAAAATAGGCTCGAGGCTAAGCTGCTACCATGTCATCGTCCGGACACACCATCCGAACCCTCTACTAGTAGTACTAGTGGTATCCCTCCTTACTATAGTAGTGGAACGGGACACTGTTCGACTACTATAGTAAGGAGGGGAAAGACAACTGAGTGCATCTGCAGTTTGCGCTTACTTTTGTGCACCTGCGCATTTGACCGCTTCCGAACTGTGGACTCTGATTTATTAAAATAAGGGTAAACCCTGTTGTGCTTGGTGCACACACCAGTTTATTGAAAAGATTAATTATTAATTTAAAAAAAAGAAATGAAAGAATTAAATCAGCACAGTACCTACCTAAGCGGCACATATTGAATATTTGTCAAATACCTAAATCACAAAAAATCTTACATTTATATATTTGTACGAATAATCACAGATTCGATAATCACAGTAAATCAGTTCCTTCAGATTATTTATTACAGGTGCATTGGGGTATCTTCGTGAACGGGTAAATTTCGATAGTCATGGATTGCTACCAAACAGGTAGCAATTTAATGCTTTGGCAACACATACCTGTACGCCATGTTCACTCGTTTCCTAATTCAGTTCGCTTCGGTCGCTAGCTGCAGGTGCATGAGTGGTTTGTTAATATTTCCGAGCCGTGACAATTTCGCGGCTTTTTTGCCTTTTCAAAATTACCCCCCGTTTGATTTCTCAGTAACTAGGTGAGTTATTTGATTGTTTGATAGTTTTAGCGAAGTATTGATGTTTTTAAATAATTCCTTAGATGGTAACGTCGCTCTGGCTATAGTTTTAAAGGACCATTTGAGGTTACCCCACGGGAAAATTTCGAATAACTTTCCTTTCGAAATAACCCCGAATTATTTATCATAGAGGTTAACCAGGGGTTCTCAACCTATAAATATACATACCTATGATTGATTAAGATTTACATGTTTTATGTAAGTACATTTATGTTTAAATGTTTTTAATACTTTTATCTATTTGCAGGTGCCAGCTCATTGATGTTATTCTTCGACGTATGTCAGGCCTAAGTAAATAACGTAAGTAGGTGTAATAGACAATATTTTTTTCATAATATTAACAATTTCATAGGTTTGATTGGAAATAACATTGGCGCGAAGGCCTTAGGTAAATATAAGGTGACAGTTTATTGTTGATCTATTCATAAGTAAGTCAAATCTGAATGTTGAAATGCGAAAGTTAGTGTAAAAGTCTTTACTCAAATATGTATGTATGAATGAAGTAATTTATGAATTTCTCAGGCCTGTTAAATGTAAAGTATCGTCATAAGAGTAAGTTTAATTTTTTTCAGAGTTAAATTGCCTCTAAATTGTGAAAGAAAAACTGTCCAAAGGTACACCTAAGAAGATATAGAAAAAATAATTAATGAGGTACATATCAAAAATCGACGATCCACGCAACTGCAAAAACATATTATATCCCTACTACTAAGCTTTATAATAAAATAAAATAAAATCATCGCCTGAATGTTGGAAGGCCTCAGGCGATTCCTTTAGCCGAGGAATTAAAACTGGCGGATGGCTGATTTTTCAAAGACTAAACTAATTAATAATAATAATAGTGTGTTAATATAAAAAAAAAAATATTTTTTGTCAATGTCTTATTTCTTGGAAACTAAATTGGATACGACCTACTCGTATTTGGAAATTTCACACAAATGTTTAGAACCACTGATTCCTCGTGGGGTAACTTCAAAAATAAATTAGCCAAAAAAAGCATTTGGGGATATTCTATGACTGTTATCAATATTACAAAAACACAAATATTGAAAAATTTCCCACGAGCAGGATTTAAACCTGCACCCTTCTGACATACCGGGTCAGGTACTCTCGCAATTGAGCTATCGTGGTTCTAACCAGCCCGCCGAAATTATTCAACACTATTTACTTTTTACTTTGAATGCCAAAGGTGGTCAACAACTACCGTCACACATCAGAAGATACGCCAATATCGGAACACTTGACTCGCTATGCATCCCGACTTCACTTCCTTGCGAGGGACCTAGCAAAGTCTAAAGAATATAAATATTGCTGGACTGCTTATGGAAAAGTATATGTGAGAAGAAATGATACTTCACCTATTATCAATATCACTAGTGAGGCTCAAGTACAACAACTATTTATCTTGGATAAATGACTACTTCTAACTTATTCTAGTATTTTGCAATTATATGCATTAACATCATGTTTGTACTTCGGCCTCAAAACTATCTGTGTAGGTATAGTTTTTCATTATTTGTGCCCTTTGTGCTCATTTTTTCTGACTCTTTTTGTTACTAAATTTATTCAGCATTTAATTAGACCCCATACACACGCTTACGTCGTAATCACACAAAATCAATCAAACAATATATACTCACAAAGACATACACTTCCAAATACTTTGGTCACATATTTCATAACACATACCTGTGCCTTAAAAAATATATCTACAACAAAACACCTAACTACTGCCCATAAAACGTGTATAACCAAAATAATTATTTACAGTCAATACCTTATTATAAAATTAAAACCATACCAAAGTTTGTATACAATGACACAATATCTTACCCGCTTAAGATGAATTCTGTTACGATTTCAGGCTTAACAATAAAATATAAAGAGCACAACCATTATCGTGAAAAGTCGTGCAGTTTTTGTAACTTTCTACAAAATGGTTGACACACTACATACTTTGAATGAAATAGACGATCTCATCAAATGTGACAGTTCTGATCTTACCAATCACTACAATGCAAATGGAAATGATTTCACGATTATTTCTCAGATAACTGTAGCATATACTGCAATTTCGATGACTTCGTTATTACTCTGTCTAGCTTACAATTTAAAGCTGATGTCATAATCCTGACTGAATGCTATCTCAACCCAGATAAACCCATTCCCAAACTGAATGATTACCATTCTTATTCAACTACCAAACATTTAAATAAAAATGACGGTAGTCTATATAAAAGATGCCCTTAAGTCTAATGTTAAAGAAATTGAACTATCTGAAGCATCCTGTCTGCAACTAGACATTCTAAATAATACTATTCTATGCATTTACCGCTCACCGTCAAATAAAAATACTGAAAGCTTTATTACTTCATTAAGCACTTACTTCGAAAACATAAAATCACAAAATAACATAATAACATAATAGTTGCGGGAGATATTAACATTAATTTAATAATTAAACCTACCGAGCAGTCTTATCAATACAAAAACAGAACGCAATATCTCAATATGCTATCACTTCACGGTATACTTCCTGGACATCAATTGGCAACTAGAAAAAAAAGCTGCCTCGATCATTTTATGTTAAAGATAAATAAAAAAAGGTAATTGCGTTTATTGCTATCTTACCAACTACCAATACTGATCATTTTATAACTTTCTTATCATTAGCTAAAATAAAAAATCGCCAAATATAGATTACTAAAATACCCCTTAATACCCCTGGATTGCTAAAATGTATAAGGAATCGTAACAAGTAACAAAAACAATCTAGATCTGACCCCTTCAACGAAATTAAAAAAATAACATATACACGGTACAGAAATTGCTGTAACAATTTAATTAAAAAAATAAAAAGAAAGTATGAAAGACAACTACTTACAAATTCAATTAAAAACAACAAGTTACTTTGGAAAAACATAAAATATATATATATAACCTACACAAATAAGTCAAATAAACCAAACGTTGAACTTGTTAGGTTTTTTTTAAATTGAAGGTTTAGATTTAGGATTAGGATTTTAGAAAAGGTATATCAACTGAGGATGCAGTCACATCTTTAAGCTCACTGATAACCGAAAAACTTGACAGAGGTAATAAGTGCCTCTCCATTTTTCTAGATTTAAAAAAGCTTTTGATACCGTTTCTCTCCCCATCCTTGTGCAAAGATTAGAATAAGAGGTACGCAGCTATCCATATTCAAGGATTACCTATCTAACAGAAAACAGAAGGTTAGACTGGAACAGTACACCAGTGATTACATTGATGTATCATGTGAGTATTCTGGGCCCTTCCTTCTTCCTCATCTACATCAATGATCTCTGTAATATTAATAGCATAAATGCCAAAATCTTTTCATATGCAGATGATACAGCTGTTGTTTTCACTGGTCCATCTTGGAATGCCACTAAAGCTGATGCCGAGCGGGGAATGGCTCAAGTCGCCGATTGACTAAAACATAACCTCCTCACTCTCAATATATCCAAAACGAACTACATGTGTTTTAGTTTTACTACATATAATCATCAACAACCGAAAGATTTTAATATAAAATTGCACGCATGTAAAGACGTAGCTACAGCTAGTAATATATGTGACTGTCCATTTATAGATAAAGTGAATCAGACTAAATATTTAGGTGTAATATTGGACCAGAGATTATCTTGGTACCCCCAAATTGAACAAATATCTTCAAGAATTAGGAAATTTATTTGGATGTTTAAATCACTAAGATATGTATTACCAAAGAGTGTTCCAAATGAAGCTTGTTTTTATTTTTTTATTTTATTATTGTCAATAGTTTTAAATAATCTAAGAATACTATGTACTATTATGTTATAGAAGAACGGAGCCTCCTGACGCAGGCGTTATCATGCTTAACAGGAGACTCGAGCTACTCGCTTTTAAGTCCATTTTTTCTTAGTGTAAATAAAGATTTTTGATTTTTGGATTTTTTTTTGTTAATGAGCCACACCATTTAGCAGGCGTGGTGATTAAGCTATTACCCATTAATTTATAGTGATGACCTGATTTCATAGAGGCTTTTTCCCAGAAGTAACACTTCTGGGAAATAACTAAAAAAATTTACGCATTTCATATCCATCATTTCATCATCATTCTCAGCCTACAGAGGTCCGCTTCCACTGTTGAACCTCTCATATGAATCGCCACCATTTTCGGTCCTCCTCCTTCCGCATCCAACTATTTCCTGGCCTTAACTAACTTAACTAACAAAGAAATTATCATTTTAAAATTTAACTTTAAAAATTAACTTATAACGAATTTTCCATGTCTTCTACAAGGTAGTTTTTTCTTTCTTGTAAGTCCATGCACTAAGCAGCGCTCCATTTATGCATTATTATCCAGTGACCCGATTTCTGGGCTATGCTGACAGTGTCAGTAACAGCGCCCACATCGTTCGATGGTTCCAAGATGGTTACACTTGAAAGCCTCCGTGTTTGTCTAACCTACATTTGGGAGACTTCAATTATTAATGCTAAAATATGTATTAAGGTACTCTTAGAATATGGAAAGAGTTATTTTGGTATTTATGCCTTTGACTTATAATTTGTTGTGACACTTTTTATTACTTAAATGATTATTGATTTATATATTTATGATTATATTTATATGATTATTATGATATTTAGATTATATTCTTATTTTTTATATTTATTTGCAATTCTTATTTTAAAAAAGCTACTACTAAAGTTTGTGACTGATTATCTTTGAGTCACAAACCGTAGATTTAGCGGCCGTGCTACAGCTACGGTATGCGACTGTAAAATGACTAACCTTGTTCATGGAACCAAATTCTCAACTTTAGACGACCTTAACCCTACTCAGGGCTGAGTGCGAGTTAAAAGGAGAAATTGTATGACATCGAAGCAGCGATGAGGTGACAACCCTTCTATACACTACCATTCAAGTTTATACTGACATTTTTTGTCGTATTTATATATCACGAACCCGTTACAGGTATATAATTCAAAACATACGATTAGAGCAACGTAAATTCAGACCGTTACCAACTAATTCGTAAGCATCAACTATGTTTTACGTTATAAAAAAACAGCAGTTCTAATTCAAAGTGTACTCGAAAAGAAAAAATAGTTTACAAATTAAAATTATGACTGTATAACATCTGGATCTCCGCTTACGTCACACAAGGCTCTGTGGGTGCGGTCACCGCACTTGGTGCCTTGTGGGCAATTGGAGCACGTAGGCCCAGCCTCGTAAATAGGGAACCCTTCGATGTTGCCAGCCGGTCCGTAGTTGCAAATCGTAAATGCTATTATCTTGGGCTCCTTCCGTGACTTTTCCTTTTTAACGCTTTCCAAAATGCCTCTATGCAACGGCGACTCATCGGATTCGCTAAGCGTCGTTATAGCAAAGTCTTCCAATCGTGGCGGCGTTGCTAATGTCATATACTTGGTACGCCTCAAAAGGTTTTCTTTGACCGTAGTTCTGGTTAATTCTTCTGATTGTTCAGTAGTGTGATTCTCATATATCGTACGTCGATTGCGATACACAATACACGATCGTTTTTTGACAGTGCAAAGAGCTTGCGAGCATCCGATTCGCCATGTAGACGCCCAAGCAGCAGCCGAATACCAGTGAGCATTGCAGCCACCAGGAGCACTGCAATTGCTGAGCCTGAAAGACCAAACGTTCTCTGGCGGCAAGACCCTAGAGCCGGAGTACCACGCGCCGACGGCATCTGCCAGCAGTTGCGCTTCCGTGACCCTCGCGACGACCGGCCTTACATCCATGTTCTGAAGCACATTAAACCTGATTGTATTTCTGCATTCGTCATGTCGCTTTTGACATTGCCTCGCCCACGTCTCGGCCATCTTCTCTAACTCGTAATCCCAATACATCTTCCTCATATTGGTGGCAGGCGGTTGACCGGCCTCCAAGCCCATAGCTATATTGTCTCTGTGGCGGTTGTGTAGCAGTAGTATCTGGTATCTCATCCATGTCGTCATGCCAGACGCGTAAAGTCGCGGGCTCTGCTTGTTTGCAGCTATACATAACGTGTGCTGATTTTTGAGGGAACAGTCCGGATGTGAGCAATAGTCTTCAATATACTTCGTCGTACCGTTGATATTACAGAATACATGTACAAACGTAAAACCAGCCAAGGTACTAAAAATTATGTAAAACATGCACATGTCGAAAATTGCTTCTGAAATAAAATACTAAAACACATCACAGATGATTAAACATCTAAAATGTCACAGACGAACATGAAGGTGTAAATAAACCTTCATGCATAATAAAAACCGGCCAAGTGCGAGTCGACACGCGTACGAAGGATTTCTACCTGTTTCTACCTGTTATCGTTATTAAGACCGAGAAATAAATTGGACAAAAATCACGTTTGTTGTGTGAGAGCCCCCGTTAAATATTAATTTTATTTTAATTTTATTATTTATTTTTAAGGTGAATAATATAACTCAACTAGCTGTGCTCGCGACTTCGTCCGCGTGGAATAGTGACTTTCGGCAGCATTTTTAATTTTTTAGGCTCTTTTCCCGTTTTTGCAACATTTTTCACTGATGCTTCGCTCCTATTGGTCGCAGCGTGATGTTATATAGCCTAAAGCCTTCCTCGATAAATGGACTATCCAACACAAAAAGAATTATTCAATTCGAACCAGTAGTTCCTGAGATTAGCGCGTTCAAACAAACAAACAAACAAACAAACAAACAAACAAACAAACAAACTCTTCAGCTTTATAATATTAGTATAGATATTCTGTGAATATTTCAAGCGTCTATCTGTTGCCGTTATCAGTATCGAAAATCGATTTTGGCCTATATATAGTATAGGCCAGCAAAATGATTTAATAAAGGATTTAACCCGGCGTCATTGAGGCAGGGCCAATTTGACCCTTATTAGTACTGCTCGTGATCCCTTGTTGATGATAATGATGATGATGATGAATTGTAGTGCATAGCCTCAGAAGCTGCAGCTAAGGATCACCCCTCCCCGATTTGCAGCTTACTTCAGCTGTCCGGGGCGCCCGAGACAAGTAAGTCGAATAATAATGAAAGGGTCTTTGAAATAAAACAGGTATCATATCATATAAAATTGCAAGATAGTCAGTATGACCACCTCAACGAAGACGGTATAGCCACTTTCCGCCACAATGATGCCTATGGTTAATCGTCCACCGGCACCGCTGCGAAGCGTTAGAAATTTACGTGGCGGGCCACGTAAATTTCTTGATTTTTCCCAACAATTACAAAACATATGAAAGTGATAATTGATGACATGATTTTTCATTTAATTGACTTCATTTTGCTAGTTGCAGAAACACGATTTGTTAACTTTATAACAGAGAAAAAAATATCAAAGTAACCTCTTTTAAAACACAGATTTTCATTTTACAGGCAATCCAGACCGATTTAAGCATCTAAATTTTCTTAGTAGATTAGTCTTAACACACACTTCAATATGCTAGTTCATTTTTTAAACTTATTTGTAGTTTTAATTGGCAAGAAAAAAAAACAGTTTTTCTTATGGTACGGGGTGCAAACGCTCCGTATTAGATAATTGTTTAGCGATGCGTCGCCGTAAACTGCTTTTTTACTTTGTTTCACTACAAGAGGGCCATAATATCATGGAGCAGATAGGTACTACCACAGAATAACTAATGTACTACCTATCAATGACTACTGAGGGCCTAAAATGCCATACTAATTTTCGTTTTTGTAAACATATTCGAATGAATTCGGATATTAACAAAGCTCACACTAGGCATAGGCACCATTCGCGCGGTCAATTCCCAGTGGATCAGGTCCCGTGACTGCCACCTAGCTTTCTGCTTATCGGAGTTTGGTCCCCCAGGGGTTAGTGGGTATCCCCCTTCGTCTCGCCCTTCCAGCTGGGACTTCTTCCTGGCAGCTGACTTGGGGCTTCTCTCCTTGTCAGTGGGTGTAGAAAGGCGGACGGGTGAGTCCCACATAAATAACCGACAGGCCTCCTCAAGGCCGGGTAGTCATAATGGCTTCCCATGTGTAAAAATAAATAGGCATAGGCACCCTGTTAGCTTAATAAATATCAGGGGACCTAGTGTGAGCTTTGTTTACTATCCGTATTCATTCGATTACCTACGTTTACGAAAACGAAATTTATTATGGCATTAAGGCTGCGCCTCCTGGCGACATACCATAAGAGTTAAAAAATTTGCCATGCAAAGTCTCGTTTTCGTTAACGTGATTGAATGACTAAGAAACTCGCACAGGCACCGCGCTAAATCTTTATTACTGTATAAATTAATTAATTATTATCATATTTATTAAGTAAGTCGTATTTGTTTTAAGTTTATTAGTTGTTTATGTGTAACTGTACGTATTTTATTTATTATTATTATTTATTTATTTCCCCTTAAAACTATCTTTACGGATAAATCCCAATGCGATAGTAAGGCCTATTTTACAATACAAAAACATATTCCATCATATTAAATTTTAAAAAATGTAACAATACTAATTGTAATAATATTACAATTAATTAAATACTACCTACATTCCATCATTCTATAAGTAAATAAGAGAAGTTAAAAAATAATAATAAATATAAATTGAAAATTAACACATAATTTTTACAAATAAAAAAGGGACTCTAAATCGCTGCCAAGCGGGAGAGTGCCCAGGACGCTAGCGGCGTTGCCTCTTTGGATGACCAAACTTAGGCGTTGGCCAAAATACGCGCCAGCTCGAGGGTCACCAGTGGTCTCTATAAGTCGAGCGGAAATTTGTTGAAAAAGTTTTCGAGCTGCTGGTCCCCATGGTCCCAAAGATATATATATATATATATATATATATATATATTTATTGACTTTATGCTTCGATCAAACCTGTATGGGGTATATATGACTGACAGATGATATTTATTGTTTTGACATTAAATGGTTTTGTTGCTTGATGAGAATGAAATCAATTATTTTGTACAAAGCAAGCCATTATACAAAAAACAAATATAATTTATAATTGTATTTGTTACTTCTCACACTAACATGTAGATACTATTTTTACTAAACGACTGTGGAAATAAGTATTTATTACCTACCTATTTGTAAATTGCTGTTGACTATGTTCAAAATAGTGCAGATGTGCTTGCGTGGGCTGACCTTTGTGTTGATGGTGTTCAGTTTGTTCTACAATACAGAAAGTGATCATTTGACTTGTTTTGTAAATTTTATATTGTCTGGTGTCTTTGGCGGGCACGCCGTAGTCACCATAGGCCTTCTTATAGAAGGAGCCCTTTATTTAGACTCGAACAAGTTTGTGTCTTGCCTTCTTTTGGGCAACGCTGTAATTTCAAATATGTTTTGTTCTGTATTGGCTTTCTATCAGTTTTATGATGAAACTCGTTACAAAAACGAAGCAATGAATAAAGGGATTTTATCGTTTATAGCCATCGTTATGTATGTTGCTGACCTGGCTATTATGTTCCGGTAGCTATTAAATTCTGATTTATTTAAGCTATTTTTTTAATTCCTTATCGCAATAGTTTTCTTTAAAATTTTAAGGCAATTTTAATGCCCTAACCTCAACCAAACGGGTGCCTAGTGCGAAATTTATTCTCCATTCGATCACGTTAACAAAAACAAAAATGTGTTTGTACTTATTGCATTTGAAAAAGCAGCTTCTAATTCCCGATCCGACCCGGACCCCTCGGTGAATCTAGTAGGGCACGGGGACACGCACTAGTGCGTGATGCCGTTCCCTCTAGAAAACCACCGAAGGTGATTCGTTTCACACGGCTTGAGGAATCCTTTAACCTTTTCACCGTCCAACTATCCTGCACGCGATGTCCCGCTGTACGCCAACGTATAAATGTATTTTAATAAAGTAGGTACAAAGAAGAACTTCTATAGAAGTGCTGGCGTGGGCGGCACGAAAATCTCGAACTTCTATAGAAGTTGTTGGCGGTAAAAAGGTTAAGTTTCTCGCCGCCCCTAAAAAAGCCCGGTGAAGCTGAAAACGCCGTCTGAGGCAATCGGCAAACTCTCTCAAAAAAGCTTCTAATTGTAACAGAGCTTTTATTCGCGTGATCGAACAACATTCAGCAGCATTATACTTATGAGATTCTACTACAATTTATAAGGCACTAGCTGACCGGCGGACTTCGTACCGCTTTGTCAGTTTCCATGACAACAAATCAAATAAAACGTTAACAGTTTCCATGACAAGAAAACAAACATCATTCGTCCGCTTAAGAACACCCGTATCCCATGATGGACCCCTATAGCAGCGCCACCTACCGGGTCCAATTGTAAATCTAAACCATTCTCGAATCCACTTGAACACACACAGAAAATTTCATCTAAATCGGTCCAGCCGTTTAGAAGGAGTTCAATAACATACACACGCACAGAAGATTTATATATTAAAGATGACAGGTATAGAACCTCAGAATAACAACTAAAGCCATAGAACAAGTAATTATTCCGAGCAATAGGTAGTGCCACCTAATGACAAACGTATGTGACTATCGTGTAAATAAACTCGTAAAATATCGTGTAAACTGCTTTTATTATTATTTTTCCTTAGTTGATGGCTCCGCGCGGTTAACACATTTAGCCAGCGTCAAAGTAAGTGCGGCCGCATGCGGCCCGCGTGCTTCGGGTTGGCCACCCTTGCTCTAAGCTCTAAGGTCAATACACAGCCACGAGAACTGAAAATAGATAGCTAAAAGTTAAATTTTATTGAAAAGTGGTCTAAAATATTTTTAATACCATCCAAAGCTTTTGTTTTTGCAAGACAATGTTTTATATGCCTAAAATCTTCCTAAAATGAATCAGATTAAAAAAAATGATTTGTATTTAAGAATTATTATTAATTAATTAATTTCTTAAAGTCTCTCGGTAATCAACGCCTTTCCGAATGCAATCGAATATTAATGTCCATGCTCATTAATCCGTCGTCTGCCGTGAATACACACACATAATACATGGTTACTTGAATAGTTTGCAAATAAAATTATTTTGTAATCATTAATAGATAGTGGGTTTTTTTACACTTTCAAACTTCCGCATTCCATTTTAATCACAAGTATAATAAAGGGTATAAGATCGGGCTCAGTGGCATGCATTGGAAGAGGCCTATGTCAAAGTTGTTGCTTGTTATGTTTCTACTTTGACGCTGGCTAAATGTGTTAACCGCGCGGAGCCATCAACTAAGGAAAAATAATAATAAAAGCAGTTATTTACACGATAGTCACATACGTTTGTAATTAGGCGGCACTACCTATTGCTCGGAATAATTACTTGTTCTATGGCTTTAGTTGTTATTCTGAGGTTCTATACCTGTCATCTTTAATATATAAATCTTCTGTGCGTGTGTATGTTATTGAACTCCTTCTAAACGGCTGGACTGATTTAGATGAAATTTTCTGTGTGTGTTCAAGTGGATTCGAGAATGGTTTAGATTTACAATTGGACCCGGTAGGTGGCGCTGCTATAGGGGTCCATCATGGGATACGGGTGTTCTTAAGCGGACGAATGATGTTTGTTTTCTTGTCATGGAAACTGTTAACGTTTTATTTGATTTGTTGTCATGGAAACTGACAAAGCGGTACGAAGTCCGCCGGTCAGCTAGTGCCTTATAAATTGTAGTAGAATCTCATAAGTATAATGCTGCTGAATGTTGTTCGATCACGCGAATAAAAGCTCTGTTACAATTAGAAGCTTTTTTGAGAGAGTTTGCCGATTGCCTCAGACGGCGTTTTCAGCTTCACCGGGCTTTTTTAGGGGCGGCGAGAAACTTAACCTTTTTACCGCCAACAACTTCTATAGAAGTTCGAGATTTTCGTGCCGCCCACGCCAGCACTTCTATAGAAGTTCTTCTTTGTACCTACTTTATTAAAATACATTTATACGTTGGCGTACAGCGGGACATCGCGTGCAGGATAGTTGGACGGTGAAAAGGTTAAAGGATTCCTCAAGCCGTGTGAAACGAATCACCTTCGGTGGTTTTCTAGAGGGAACGGCATCACGCACTAGTGCGTGTCCCCGTGCCCTACTAGATTCACCGAGGGGTCCGGATCGGATCGGGAATTAGAAGCTGCTTTTTCAAATGCAATAAGTACAAACACATTTTTGTTTTTGTTAACGTGATCGAATGGAGAATAAATTTCGCACTAGGCACCCGTTTGGTTGAGGTTAGGGCATTAAAATTGCCTTAAAATTTTAAAGAAAACTATTGCGATAAGGAATTAAAAAAATAGCTTAAATAAATCAGAATTTAATAGCTACCGGAACATAATAGCCAGGTCAGCAACATACATAACGATGGCTATAAACGATAAAATCCCTTTATTCATTGCTTCGTTTTTGTAACGAGTTTCATCATAAAACTGATAGAAAGCCAATACAGAACAAAACATATTCGAAATTACAGCGTTGCCCAAAAGAAGGCAAGACACAAACTTGTTCGAGTCTAAATAAAGGGCTCCTTCTATAAGAAGGCCTATGGTGACTACGGCGTGCCCGCCAAAGACACCAGACAATATAAAATTTACAAAACAAGTCAAATGATCATTTTATGTATTGTAGAACAAACTGAACACCATCAACACAAAGGTCAGCCCACGCAAGCACATCTGCACTATTTTGAACATAGTCAACAGCTTTGGAAGGTATTAAAAATATTTTAGACCACTTTTCAATAAAATTTCACTTTTAGCTATCTATTTTCAGTTCTCGTGGCTGTGTATTGACCTTAGAGCTTAGAGCAAGGGTGGCCAACCCGAAGCACGCGGGCCGCATGCGGCCCGCCGTCGAGTGTCATCTTTTGACCCGCGAAGCAGAGTCCCCAAAAATTTACTTTTGTTCAACAAAACCACGAATTTCTTCTATTTCACGTTTAGAACCAATTATCATCATCTCAGCCAAAAGACGTCCACTGCTGGACAAAAGCCTCCCCCACGGATCTCCACAATGACCGGTTTTGTGCTGCTCGCATCCAGCGGCTTCCCGCGACCTTCGTCAGATCGTCGGTCCACCTTGTTGGAGGCCTGCCCACACTGCGCTTTCTGTTACGCGGTCGCCACTCAAAGACTATTCCGCCCCAGACACTTGAGCTTAGCAACTCTTCGGGCTATGTCGGTTACCTTTATTCTTCTGTGGATCTCCTCATTTCTAATTCGATCACGCAGAGAAACCCCGAGCATTGCCCTCTCCATTGCTCTTTGAGTGACCTTGAGCCTTTGAGGCCCATAGTGAGCGACCATGTCTCAGTCCTGTATGTTATCACTGGTCAAAGACTTTCGTCTTGAGACACTGCGGTATATCGGACGTAAAGATATTTCGTAGCTTACCGAACGCTGCCCAGCCTAATTGGATTCGACGATTGACCTCTTTGCTGAAGTTGGACCTACCTAGCTGGACCGTTTGTCCCAGGTAATCGTCTACAACTTCAAGGGCAGAGACCCCAACCAACCTTCAGAGGGCCACTCTTCTGACGGTGTCACGTGTTGTACCCACGTACGACATGTGAGTTCGACATAACTTTCGTCTTCTCCATGTTCATTTTAAGACCCACTTGTTGAGAGACTCTGTTGTGGTCATCGAGCATTGTGCCGAGGTCTTCCAGGGTCTCAGCCATGACCACTATATTGTCAGCAAATCGAAGATGAGTGATGTATACGCCGTTGACGTTGATGCCGAGTCCTTTCCAATCCAGAAGCTTGAAAACATCTTTCATTGCAGCAGTGAACAGTTTCGGAGATATCACATCTCCCTGTCTCACTCATCGCTGCAACTGGATAGGTTTTGAGGTCCTGAAGACAGACTGACATAGTGGCGCTTTCATACAAACGCTTCAACACTTCGATGTACCGGTAGTCAATTTGGCACCGCTGAAGAGACTGTAGCGCGGCCCATGTTTCAATCGAATCGAAGGCTTTTTCATAGTCCACAAACGCTAAGCAAAGAGGCTGCTTATACTTTTCGGTCTTCTGTATAACCTGCCGCAGCGTATGTATGTGGTCTATGGCGCTGAAGCCTTCTCGGAAACCGGCCTATTTGAAAGGCTGGATTCAATACAAACATATTACTGATGTTTACCTACCTGGAAAACTGTTTTTAAGTGTAGCAAAGCAACAACCTCAGTCGATATCAACATTGATGCACTTAGTACTGCCAAACATCAGTCAGACATCTCATTAACATATTTTGTAGATAAAAGTGACTAACAAATGTGTGTTTAATTCTCACATTTTCATTTTCATCTAGGTACTTAATATTTGGTAGTGCGGCCTGGTGCCATATCCTTTTTCCGAAAGGAGATGTTCGTTTTTGGGCCCTTAATTTATTACAGTTTTGAAGTGATGCTTTTCTGAAAGATCTGCCTTCTAAGATGATGTTTCCAAAAAGAAAAAAAATATAAAAACCCCCAAACATAATTTAAAAAATATTTAAAAACTTGAAATCTTGTTTTCTTCATCAAGCTCTTCTTATTATTTTTGGGTTCTAATGAAGTTTTAAGTGTTTATTATATGTTGCTAAACTTATTTATACATTCTAAAAGGTATTTTAATGTTTCAATGCAATTTCCTGAAAATGAAACCAAGCGGTTGCTGGCTGTAATAGATAATACCATTGCATTACTAATTTAAAAAATAAGTTATATTTTTAAATACATACATTTATTAGAAAAGCGAAGTTGCCAAGGTAGAAAAAGTTTAGGGTTGCTATGTTATGAATTTTTATTATCTGACCTTTTTTAAAGAATACAATTTTTGGGTATGTTTAAAAAATATATTAATACATGGAAAAATTAATTATTTTTTGCTCTTTTCATAAAATATAATTTCATCACTGTAAGAATTAGGGGGCCCAGCCTCCATACAAAAATGGAACATCTCATCTTATTTAAGCGATAAGACCGCCTTTGCCCACCCCGATATAAAAATTTTGTTGTTTTGTTTCTACTTTTCTGTATGTGTGTGCAATAAAGCGTTTTATCTATCTATCTATCTCCTTTGGCCCAGCTGCCGAAAAGATTGGCCACCCTTGGCTTAGAGCAGGGGTCTCCAAACTACGGCCCGCGGGCCAAATCCGGCCCGCCAGTGCCATCAATCCGGCCCGCGACAGCTTAAGACTATACTCAACGCAAAGACTCGTGGCAGACGGTGCCATAAATCACTTTTGTAACAGAGATGCGCACGGCTTACAGGATTGTCGATAAAAAGCATTGTTTGTGAGTTATGTCGATAACTAACAATATGACAAATCACCTCATTATAGTATTGATCATAACTAATAGTTTATATACTATGACAAATTTATGTATTGAAGGTAGTTAGCAATAATTAAACTGTAGGTTACTTACCCTCTAGTTGAGCGTTAAATGTTTTGTAAAAAAGACAAAGTCGCTAAAACGTCACAGCCATTTCAATTGATAATTTCTTTCGAGATGGAGGTGTTTATTAAAAATAATATAACTAGTGTTCAGGGGAATATCCAACAACAAAGTAGTGTTATTATAAAAAAAAAATTAAATTTCCTAACGGAGTTAAAAGAAGATCCTGCCAAGTTAAAAGAACTCGACTTCAACAAGCCTCGCGATCTAACTGCAATGATTTGTGGAATTGGTTTAAAAACTCGATAGAATAAAGAAGGAGAGTGCTTTTGGCGATAATAACCCACTTAAAACTTATTATCATCGATAAACATAGTATACAAACAACGCGTATCACTACGTCTTTGTGACGTCACCCATAAACAGTGTAAGTGCGAGAGGGCACATGATGTGCGCTGTCTCATTTGCACGTTTTATTGCACCGTCTGCCACGAGTCTTTGCGTTGACTATAGTGTCATCAATCTGGCCCACGACAGCCAATGTTTTGTTACTATTGCTGTGATAAGTTGAATGCAAAGACATTTAACTACTTATTATAGACAGGACATAGAGATCGAAACTGTAATCCACACAGTGTTTCCACAATGAGGGGAAATTTCCCTTTTGAGGGGAAATTAGGGTCCAGAGGGGAAGAAAAAGGGGAAAGAGATGAAAAGGGGAAATCATGGCTTAATGCTCTAAGGTAAAGTCTAACCAAAAAAATAAAAATGCCTCGCCATAAGGCGGAAAATTTCGGAATTAATTTCTGTGTGGAATACTATGTGTTAAAAAAAAAGATACAGTGGCGACACCAATGCAGATTTAATATATAACTGGTCAGGCTATAAATAAGAATACGAATGTTGAATTATACTTTATTTATGCTTAGTCAAATTTTTTTGGATTTGCTTGCAGTTGCATTTATCCTGTAATAAGGTAATAAGGTTCAAATAGTTATTCCGTGTTTTGTCTCTTTCGCTCTAATTTGAAATGACGTTTACATGATAGGAATAAAACACGGAACAACTATTCGGAGCTTATTCTTTGTTTATTTGTAAGGCAGTACTAGTGTATATATAAAGCTGGAGGCACAGAGGGAGGGCAGCCCCCGCCCGCTGTGACAAACCACAGCACAGACAGTGAAGTGCCTGCGGTTTGCCACGCAAGGGCGGAGGGGCTGCACTTCCCGCAGTGCCGAAGACACTCAGAAGTCTCAAGTTTTTTAATTCTCTTAGTGCAAAATACATTTTGAGGTGAGGTAGAAAATTTTTTTATAAAAAAAAAACGAAATTGGTGGGGGGTGATTTCTAAATTTTAACCCAGATTTTTACTACTAGTTACTAGTGCTAAAACTATAGCGGAATAATTTTTGAGAGGAAAAAAGTCCTGAGAAGGGGAAATTTCAATTGAGGCGTGGGGAAAAGAAATCATTAAAGTGGAAACACTGAATCCACAACTTATTACCAAGTGGTAACAAGTCGCTCAGTTTGATGTGACACGCCCTCTAGTGCAGTCGTGTTTGTGCGCGAATAGATTTGACAATAACTACACAAAAATGCCAAATTGCGTATTGCGATATTGCAAATCTCGATATGGTAAAAAGGCTGAACGTGATTACAGTTTATTTTCGTAAGTATTTTTTATATTTACCCTATAATCAGCCTATACATATATTAATTTTCAATAAATTATTCTAGAACATTTGCCTATGCTCTATACCGACCTCTAGTGGTAAAAAGCAAAAGCACTACTTTTAGACTTTGTAGATGATTTAGTGATGTTTAAGTGATGTCGTTTTATTTATCGATTGATGTTATAGATAATATTTTTATATCGTAAGTTTAAGTTTAATATAAGTAGTAATATTCTGATACTATGATCATTGCGTTGGAGGGCTATTATGAACTGTAACAGTAAGTGTTTGGACGGGGTTTTTTTCAATCTAAAAAATGTTTATTGTTCAATAATTATGTTTTATTGAAGGTTTCCGCCAGTTAATAGTACAGCACGCGAAAAATGGGTTCGATTTGTGCAATTGGAACGAACAGAAGAAAATTGGATACCATCTGCTGCATCTAAACTGTGCTCTAAGCATTTTAGAAGTGAAGATATATACTTCGGAAAGACAGGTCGAGCAGTTCTAAAAAAAGGATCAATTCCTTATAGCCACGTCTACAAGCTGTTTTCGAGAGTCATAACGAATCGTCTCGCACGCAGGTTTAGAGCAGTAGCAGCAGCAGCGGCATATACCACATACATACGCTGCGGTAGGTTATACAGAAGACCGAGGAGTATAACCAGCCTTTTTGCTTAGCGTTTGTGGACTATGAAAAAGCCTTCGATTCGATTGAAACATGGGCCGCGCTACAGTCTCTTCAGCGGTGCCAAATTGACTACCGGTACATCGAAGTGCTTGTATGAAAGCGCCACTATGTCAGTCCGTCTTCAGGACCAGAACTCGAAACCTATCCAGTTGCAGCGAGGAGTGAGACAGGGAGATGTGATATCTCCGAAACTGTTCACTGCTGCATTGGAAGATGTTTTCAAGCTTCTGGACTGGAAAGGACCCGGCATCAACGTCAACGGCGTATACATCACTCACCTTCGATTTGCTGACGATATAGTGGTTATGAATGGGACCCTGGAAGACCTCGGCACAATGCTCGGTGACCACAATAGAGTCTCTCAACAAATGGGTCTTAAAATGAACATGGAGAAGACAAAAGTTATGTCCAACTCACATGTCGTACAGTGGCCCAAGAAAGTGGTGTACCAGTTTTGATTTAGTTTTCTAGTCATTGAAAATTACAACAACGTTCATACTAGATCTCACTGAGAGATGCATAATAATGACATAATCCTAATTGATAAGTATTCATATGTCGTAGGTCACTTATAAGTGCATGTCATTTTAACCTTTATTACAAATCGATACGACATTAATTACTGTAAAGAAAATATAAATTTTCTAAACAAAAGTAATATAAACTATTTATATATAGACAACCAAATTCTATATGATAACAAAAAAACTGACAATTGACATTTTGACAAATATATTCTAGTAATTTCTATTATTTTCCTCAGAAAAATTGATTTATTTTCAGTATAACTTTTTTACTCAACAGCATATACTTAAATAACATCGTTTGTTGTAAAACCATGGCTAGCCGCACACACACAATATTATTGGCAATTCAGTTCTGACCATAATAATTATTTATCATCCCCCGGCCATTGATTTTACGACGTCATTGTTTCCAACAATTTCAAACTAAGAACAGCTGTCACGTAACAAACAGTAATTTTATTAATCAAATAAAGATGGCATTTTTTTTTTTGAGAGAGACTGCTGGTTGCCGAGGGGCATTTCCAGCTTCACCGGGCTTGTTTTAGGGGCGGCGAAGTACGTAAAGGGTACCTCAAGCCGTGTTGAAACAAATCACCTTCAGAGGATTTCTAGAGGGGTACGGCATCGCACACTTAAAAGTGCGCGTCCCCGTGCCCTTCCAGAGTCTCCGAAGGGTTCGGATCGGATCGGGGAGCGGAACCACCCGAGGGCGCCTCTAAAGGCACGGACCTCGGCTCGGGTAGACCGGGCCGTGGAGGAGGAGAGGAGCTCCCAGGCACATGACTGTGCCTGGCATAGAGCGCGTGTGAACCGGTTCTTCGTACCCTTGTTCTACGAGTACGGTGTCTTGGGCCTAAAACAGTGTGCATGTTTAGTGTATTCCTTAAATGTGTGCTGTCATTTGGAGGATCGGGCGGGGAAAGATGGCAATAGAAGATGTCAGATCGATCTGCAAGCAAAACTAATCGTTATCGCCTATGATTCTGTCAAGCGATATTCAACCTTAGGGTGGTAAACCAATTTTTTGGGCGACCGTACCCATTCCTCTGTTAAATATTGCTTTGAAGTAGACTCGATTGCATGAAAAGCAGGGGTGGCTCGATTCCTGTATACGGGAGTGTATAATAAGCTTTATTTATAATTAGTGATAGCCAGAATGTTTCAAAAAAGGGTGTTGTCAATAAGTAGTAGTCAGTATATTGTCAGTAGGTAATAAGTAGGTACTTATGTTATTTCACGTTGCTTTAAATTAGTTATGTATGCTGAATTGGATCAGTTAACACTTTCTTACTAAATAAATAATAAGAATCATTATAACCACCGGAATTTTTATTTTCTACCTTGATTGCCACTTGCTTATTCAAATGTTATATCATCAGCTCATTTTATGTACCCACTGCTGGGGCACGAGCCTTCCCTATGGATGGATAGGGCGAACGGGCCATAAACTACCACGCGGGCCTAGTGCGGGTCGGTTAAATGTTATATATTAGGTCCTTACTTATGAAATTGACGTTTTGTATGAGGTTTTTTTATATTATGTTTTTTAAATATTGTTAGCATCTATTAATAAATTAATTAAATGTATATAAAAATACTTACAAATGGTATTGAGTTTTGGAAGTAATGCACTTATTAATGTGTGAGAAAAAAAATCGTCAACTTCATAGGTAAAGACCCAATATTTTTTATACCGATTTTGGTTAACCTTTATCAAAACTATCGATACGTCGAAATCATAACGGAACATCCCTAGTGCAGAGCTACACCTACCGTGTGGTAGCTGAAACTCATTCTAATTTATTTTAATGCGCTGTTTTGATTTTCAACGTTAGATGGCGTTACTAGCGCCCCAGCTCAAAGTTTTTGTATGAAACGGTCTTTATTAGCCGCTCTATTATTACTATATATTAAATCTCTTTGGTTGAATGGAAGAGAATGAAAACATACACAAAAGATGAATTTTGATATTCTGTAAATCAATAATTTCCATTTAAACTTCCGGAGCCAGGGTTTCAATGTCAGAATCAAAAGAATTTTGAAAAAGCTTAATTTCATTTGCAATGACATCAATGTCTGAGAAACGTATTTACTCATGTGCTAAAACTCAACTGATTTAATACGAATCTGTCCGGCCCGCCTAAAGGGTAAAGCCTGGAAAAGCACTCGTCTTTGCCGTGCGAAAACACCTCAGATTATTAACTAAAGCTATAGAAACCGGACTAAAATAGCAAAGGTGTCACCAGATTTGTGACGTCATATTTGAGGTAATTGACTTTGTAAAGGACTCAAGATTTTTTGATCACCGATTATCTGATGACCGTTTGACATTTGTTGCACTCCAACCTCCTTTTCTAGCCCTATGATAGAACGGAACTAAACATAGTTGCACGATTTTTATTTTAGCCATCCTTCTATAGCTTTAGTTATTGTTCTGAGGAAAACACTGACTTTACTGTTGTCATTGTTGTCAAAACAAAAGGCTCTTTGAATCTCAGAACAATAACTAAAGCTATAGAATAAAATAGCAAAGGTGTCACCAGATTTGTGACGTCGTATTTGAGGTAATGTAGTGAGTGACTTTAAAAAGGACTCAAGATTTTTTTTGATCACCGATTATCTGATGACCGTTTGACATAACAATACAAAAAATAAAAACTAAGTGTCAACCATTTGTCGCACTTCAATCTCCTTTTCTAACCATAAGATAGAACGGAACTAAACATAGTTGCACGATTTTTATGTTAGCCATCCTTATAGCTTTAGTTATTATTCTGAGCTTTGAATGAACAAATTGAAGTGTTCGAGGCGAATTCAGCTGTCTTTTTTTATCTTTTATTTGTTAGCAGTGAGATGAAAGAGATAGATATAATTTTAAATGTACGTTTCAAGGAAGAGACACACCATTGCTTCTGCCCCACAGAACACATATTCTGCCCGCTACGGGCGCGTGGCAATCAGTACCTAGTTTTTGTGCCCACAGTGGGCAGGCTGGCAGAGCTGAAAGGCCTTTCAGAGGTCCTGTCCATATGCTACGGCTACACTATCGCGGTATCGCGAACATTTTCCGTTATCACGACAAGTCGAGCCAAGCAATAATAACATTTTTGACCGTGTTCTGAAATGTGGCTATTGCTTGGCCCGGCTTGTGAAAACGGAAAATGTTCGCGATACCGCGTTAGTGTGGCCGTAGCTAAGGTCCTATCTTATACATAGTTTATGGTACTGTCAGCCAATGCTGTCCCTGTCTGTCCCTATCTACTGACTCTGATAGGTAGGGTATGGCAGCTGGAACTACGGGTCCGGCTGTCTTTTCAAGGGTACCACGGGAGTTCCGGATCCTAGGCCCCCATTCCGGTTATGCCTTCGCGGTGTCTCCGGCAGGCCCCGGACATGGGTTGGACTCGTGGTGGCATGTGGTTAGCTATAGAAGTGGGAATGTTCGTCTGCCTGGTTGGTCTGGCCAGGCTTCCATTTCGTGCATAGCGAGCGAGTCTTAGTAGCGGTCCGGTGGGGGCCTGAAGCGAAAAGATCTGCGGAGTACGTGAGTTACCCTTAGTTGGTGTGGTGCTCGGTGGTTTTCACTGAGTAGTTACTCCAACATCTCCGTCACTAGTCTGGAGAACTAGTAGAGGTGCCCGCTAGATGCAAAGGCCTCCGGTTTAATCAGCCGCGTAGAAATTTGGAATTGATCAGGTGCCTGGATGGGTACCGAGAAGTGAGTGTGCTTACAACTCCGCCACCAAAGAGGACATTTGGTAGTCGGCTTTAGAGCTGACGGCCCAAGCAGTGGTATACTGCGAGTTGTGCTCTTATTGCAACGAGAAGTGAGCGAGCTTACAGCTCCGGTGACCTTTCTGGATATTAGGTAGTGGACTATACGTGTCCACGGGGCGACTAGCTTGAGACACTAGTCTTAAAAGTACTGGATGAAGGATGCGTACCGGCGTGTTCTGATCTGGCGTTATGACCTGACGTAGATGGTCCCTTGCGCTTGCGTAAGGTTATTCTGACACCTACTTTGTAACCGGAAGGTTGGTAGGGGGTGTCAGTATAAACTTTAAAGTAGTGTATAGCGGGTTGTTGTCAGCCAATGCTCTAGTGTCAGCCAGACCTATATATGCCTATTAGACCTGTGTCAATCGATCATTTGTCGTAACCCGGGTCGATCATGACCCGCTCGTTTGGTGATCGGGTTGAAATGATTCAATCTTCTCGTTCATTTGGGTCACAGTTCGTTTGTTTTGTTTGTGTACCACGGCGGCAGATCAACCTACCCAAATCTGTAAAATTTCTCCAATTAATATTGATCCTTAAGTTTAAACAATAAAGTTCAAAATTGATTGTAGAAATTTGAAAGTTTTGGGTAAGTTGATCTGCCGCCGTCATCGATTTAAATCGATGGCCGCCGTGTACTAGTCTAGGTAGACGGCGTGTCGATCGCGATTGATCGAATAATTTGATTTGATCATTTGTTAAAGCAAGTGAAGCAAGCAATTAGTTACGGTTATTATATAGAAATTACCGGGTCAATTATAATCGAATCTTTTAGAGATCCGTGATTCGATTAATCGTTCACAGGTTGCGATCGAATCAAAACGATTCGATTAATCGCAATCGACACAGGTCTAATACCTATAGAGTACATATTTATTTCTCTCTGGCCAGCCGTCATCTGCCCAGTGTTGCCAATTTAGCGACTTTGTCGCTAGATCTAGCGATATTTCGTTTTCTACAGCAACTTGAAATATATATCTAACGACAAAAAAAATCTAGCGACTATTCTAACGACTTCTAGGGCCTTACAAATAAACAAAGAATAAGGTCCGAATAGCTATTCCGTGTTTTGTTCCTGTCATGTAAACTTCATTTCAAATTAGTTCCCTGTTTATTTGTAAGGGGACTAGAGTTTAAATAATAAAAATAAATAAGTATTTTAACTATCTTCCTAAAATATGGCAAGATCTCAGAAATCAGATATCATTCTGACAAGTCTCCGGTATGTCAGAAGGGTGCAGGTTCAAACCCTGCTCGTGGAAATTTTTTCAACATTTGTGTTTTTGTAATTTGTTCGCAACAAAATTTGCGTTAAGTCTTTTTCGCTTCGTTTTTCTTGACTTTTCGTTTGTTAATAATTGTTTTTTATAATTTTCAATTGCTTTAGACCGGTTACAAATATTATTCTGTGTAAGTTAACAAATTATTTTATTTTATTCTAACAGACCAAAAAACTGTGCCCTATTCTACCGTGCGTAAAACAATATAGAATTAGAGGTACGTGAAAGAATTGCGCTGTTTCCATCCCTAGCGCTCAGTCTACTGGGATAATTTAGCGACTTCTAGCGACTTTTGATTTTTGTCCATAGCTAGCGACTTCTAGCGACTTTTCAAGCGTACGTTTAACGACTTTTTGACATGTTGAGTTGGCAACATTGCATCTGCCAGACTAATTAGTATTTATGTCATCATAAAATTACCTGGAGCAAAGTTATACAAAATAAATATAAACAAATTACAAATAACACCATTTAATAATACACAATGAGTTTACATAAAGCAAGGTAGTTATTGTCTTTAATTTAAAAATGTTAATAGTACTGTATATTTGCAATGTAGTAAATAATTGGGCGTTTTGCCAAAATGTGTGCAACTGTGCCGCCACTCTTGTATTGTTTTGATTATTTTTCATTGCTTATGTTTTTCTCTTTTACCGAAAGAATATACTGTAGAGTGTAGAGCAAATTAAGAGCAAGAATCCAATAGTTTTATTTTTGTAAATATGTTAATTTATTAAAAGGGTGATAATAACTACACTTACTAGTCTGCCTATTAAATCCAGAGTAAGATTATACATTCATGTAGGTACTTACAGATAATTTTTGTTATACTATCGGTTTAAATACCTATAGAAAATGCATATTTTTTGCTATTTTTTTTATCATTAACAATTTTTGCTGAAAACAGACACTAATTACAAAATGTCCATTTTGTAACATTTCCAATATACTAAAGAATAAATACCACTTGAGATAAGTGACAAATTCTGTAAGGAGACCCTTAGTGATAGCTTGGTATAATTTTTAAATGTGTAATTTTTTGCGTCTACATCATAATACGGAAACGAAACCGAAACAAAATGTAAAAATATTATGTATAGGTAAATTCTATTGCACCTGTTATTACACCTAATTCAATATGTACTTTATTATTCATTCAGTTTCCAAGCTTTGAAAGTCCCATGCTGGGAGTGCTAGGACAAAGCCATTTCTTTATTAGACTGACATTCTGTGGCCAGCTTGTGTGTCAACCCATTTTTCTGTGCTTTGCGATTTTTTCATTTTCAGTTTTAGGGCTTCCCTCTGTGACTCCTTGTAACAGAGACTATCAGACATTACAGTGATGTAACCATCCTAATTCCACTTGATTACTCCAATGTGTCATTCTTTTTTATTGCAGAATAAAAGCTTTTGAGGAAATATTAGACCAAGATGTCATTAACATTGAAGAACTACGGCGAATGGCATTCAATGGTAGGTCTTGAAAGTTGCGAGTGTTGGTTTATATGTCATAATGTGAATTATGATTACTCTTGTCATAATTTTAGGTTTACCCGATGAAAAAGGTCTTCGTGCAGTAGTATGGAAGATCTTATTACACTATATGCCCCACGAAAAAGGTGCTCGAGAAGACGCTTTATTAAAAAAACGCCAACTGTATCATCAGTTTATAGGTAAGTATGTACAAACGTGTTCACAACATTCGTTTTTTTTTGCCAAAAAATGTCAAAAAAATCCTTTTATTATTATGGGAACATACCTACTTAAAATAAAGTACAGATTGGTAACTAAGGACAATAAGAATAATGTTGTAAAAACTCCAATTTTTTATTGATTTCTTCATGTTTTGCTTGGTTGTAGATGAAATAATCGTCACACCAGGTGGTGAAGCGGACCATCCTTTAAACATTAGCCCTGATAGTTCATGGAGCACATACTTCAAGGATAATGAAGTCCTTTTGCAAATAGACAAGGATGTCAGAAGACTGTGCCCAGAAATCTCCTTCTTTCAATCTGCAACTGAATTTCCATGTAAAAAGGTAGAGTATTATTTGTTTATCTTATTAAAGCAGCTTGTGGTAAGCAAATCTTAATGCATTATTATATTAAACATGCATTAAGTTAAAACCTGTTGACCTATTCAATAATTTATTTTGTATATTATATTTATTTTTAGTGACACATACATAGTTTCTCTCTTTAGTATGTTTATCCATTGTCTAGTAACCATTTAACGAGTTTCATAGCGAAGCTTCTGTTGGGCTAGATAATTGGTGTGAGTGTAGGAAAGTTTATATATTATATATCTTTGTATAATTCTTCAATATGTGTGTATGTTGCTAAACTCCTAAATGGCTAGACCGATTTTAATTAAAAAAAAATTGAGTGTGTTTGAGTGAGTCTCTGGATGGTTTTGATTAACAATCAGACCTGGCTGGTGGTGATGTGATAAGATTTTAGGATTATTTTTTAAAAATTACATTGAATATGGCTGTTTACCCAATTGGGCGACTAGTGTGAAGTGGTCATAGTCATAATTAATTATTGCATCATACTATTGGTATGATACAGATGAGTAATAAGTACTATTAAGATAAAACAATGATATGTGAAAGCTGTGTGTATTTTATTTGGAATATTATTTAAATACTTGGACTCCCAAGGTAACCACAGTGCCATAGAACAATTGAATTTCTTTTGTCTGGTTTAAGAACAACTGAGTGGTTAATATATTATAATCAATTAAGCATTATTAAGAGTTTTTTGAGGACAGGGCGCTATGGCGCTCATTAGGGGAGGCCTATGTCCAGCAGTGGACTGAGATAGGCCGATGATGATAATGATGATGAAGAGTTTTTTTATCAAGGCAATGAAAGGCAGTGTGCCCCAATTTATTGAATAAATAATCGATAAAAGCAGACTCAATCAATACCGGAAATTAAACTCCACTATATGCACAAGCAACCTTACTAACATATTTTTTACTTATTATAATACAACATACAAATAGGTAATTGTAGATGAGCCACTTCCAGACTCCAGTAGCTTTCTTTGTTTATGTATATTGTAATGTATTTCTTTTATGTTTGTATCTCTTTTGAATGAAAGCAATAAACATTTTTCTTCTTTGGTCATTTTACCGGTCCTAAATCATTGTTGTCGCACAAATGGGTATTCAATTATTTAATTGTTAAATGTTAACCTAAACTTGCTAATAGTTTTTTTTATTGATTGCTCAAATCGTATATTTATGAATAGTTGTCTGATTAAAAACTTAAGTTAATATGCATTTCATATCATAAAGAAATCATGCTATAGCATTTCCCAGGCTCAGCTGGAAATCAGTCTCGAATATGAAATCCATACATTGATATATTTAGGTATCATATTGTGTTTCTGATTACTTATAATTATAAATATTTCCAGATTGTCAACAGCAATGGTATGAAACGACTTCACAAGCGTGTTGAGCAATCAGTATTAAAATATGCAACTCTCGAAAGGAGAGGACTGGGCGTTGCAAAGGTAAATTGTACTGTATACCACATGATGTTAAAGTCTTGTTTGCAACTTGTGCATGTACTTCTGTAAAGGCTAGTCACAATATTCAAAGTATAAGACTGACTCTATTTCCAGTGCAATAGATTCTTGTTCCCTACCTCAATAAGTTTATCCGCTTGAGGTATTGGATGCAGATAAATGATATGTGGGTGCTTGGTTAACTAGCGTATAGAGATTCCTTACCACAAACAGATCGTCTTCAAATTACTTAGTGTAAAACGTGATTCAGACTGTAAAGTTATAGAATAGAATAGAAAAACGTTTATTAACAACACACATAAATACAAAAAAAAAACAGGCAGACAGTATACACACAAGAAAAAAGAATAATATTAAACAGAAACAAACAAAGAGTGTGAAGTTAATGGGCCCTCCAGGTACAGGAAACGGGAAAACCCCTTTTTTTGATTACCGATTGTTAAGGAAACCCTATCAATACGGTAAGCATTTCGTCACTTACTGCATCGAAAGGCTAACCAAATTGATACAGTTAATTAGGGTATGCTCTAACTGTATCCAAAAACCCTGTTGAGGCTAACCCTATAAAAAGGGTTTTAACGCGCACAAGCAATTCAAGCTTCTACGTGCAATGCATTAGACTTATTATTGCATTACCGTTTACGCCTATCGACGCCGCCGCGCCGCCGCCGCCGCCCTGTCGAATCAATGTACCGGTATGTTAGTAAAAATCACTAAAACGTTACGCACATTACCCCGATCCTCTAAATACCACTACACATTTACAGAACACACTAAACATGCACACTAGCTTAGGCCCAAGACACCGTACTCGTAGCGTGCGACGAACCGGTTCACACGCGTTCTATACCAGGTACAGACATGTACCTGGGCGCTTCTCTACACCACCACGGCCCGGTCAACTCGAGGTCCGAGACTTTAGAAGCGCCCTCGGGTTGTTTCGCTCCCCGATCCGATCCGAACCCTTCGGAGATTCTAGTAGAGCACGGGGACAAGCACTAGTGCGTTTAGCCGTACCCTCTAGACAACCTCCGAAGGTGATTCGTTTCACACGGCTTGAGGAAATCAGAAAACTCTCAAAAAAAATCAAGATCATAATAGAGCAATTATGCTTTCTGTATACCAAATACATTTTGCATTTAAAATTATAGCTACACTGATCGACGATCCATTACTTAGCTGATATTTAAAACAATCAATCACGCAATTGACAGTCTATTTGCGTACAGCGAGGTGCGCTGCCACATTCGGGATAATCACGTACGTACCTGTTGGTGAGAAACGCTGCATACATTCGTACCATGTAACAATCAGTCACTAGTCCAATGTAATATATAAAATTAATGTTTCTTTGTATCTTTGTCCTCAATGCGTTCATATATTATTGTTCCGAATGCGATGAGACTTTAGTAAGTTGTGCATACTCCCGCGGAGGCTGGAATCCTTTTAGTTTGTAAAAGACGCAGACGGAGACGCGGTCAGTCTAGGGGTACTTAGTTATACTACAAATTCATTTCGTTCTGAAGCGGATATCGCTGCCGATATGTTACTAATGAAAGTTGCTGGACACTTAAGTACCAATATCATACGAAGTTATGAACATTATTAAAAATTTACCAGCAGGATTAATAAGTAGCTTTGACAAGGTGCTAAAGTGTTGACGAATTTCTTTGTTAATTGTACAGTAGAAGCTACATCCGCTTTACAACTTATTCGTAGCAACAAAATGATGTATTTGTTAATCACTTGACAAAGGAGATCATTCGAGCTCCATACATTTTTGAAAGTGCCGGCCAACAATTAAAAATAGTACGTCAATGTTAGAACTAACCATTTGGAGTAATAGTTAATATGGCACAAAAGTTGTAGGATTGCTCTGAGCCAAGTTATACAAGTTCGATGATTCATCATTTTCATACATTTATTTATTTTTAATTTATTTTTTCGTATCAACTTCAAAGCGGTCGTTTGATGCTTCACAATGACAATTGCTTCGGATCATTAGTTTTAACAATATCTATCATTATTTTATGTTTTCCAGCACTTTCAGGAATCAATAAGTACTTGTATAAGAAAATGATGAATCTTCGAACTTGTATAACTTGGCTCAGAGCAATCCTACAACTTTTGTGCTATATTAACTATTACTCCAAATGGCTAGTTCTAACAATACGTACCATTTTTTTTTGTTGGGCGGCACTTTCAGAAAAGTCCCAAAAAATGATGTCCTTTTATTATGAACTGGCGATCCGTCACCTGTACTATTAGCTCATAATATGATTTGATTTGATTCAATGAATAACGAACGGTTCTGTTAAAAAGTGAGTAAAAAACATTGCAGCTGAGTAGCGAAATCCGTCGTTCAGATAGCATGTCTAGCGGGGACTACGCGCCGCTGAACGAAGGCTGCGAGGCGCACTGGGAGGTGGTGGAGCGTATGCTTTTCCTGTACGCCAAGCTGAACCCCGGCCAGGGCTACGTGCAGGGCATGAACGAGATCATCGGCCCCATCTACCACACCTTTGCAACTGACGCCGACAATAATAACAGACGTGAGTCCTTGTTTTTTTAACGCTGATTATTATGATGCTTCATTGATTGATTCATGAAGTTTGAGTTGGTTGCGTTTCAATATTTGTAACGCTATAACCATTACAAATTATTATTTACTTTATTTTATTTAAATATCTTATGTAAACCAAGGTTCACAACAACATATCACATTTTTTATGCAACATGTAACTCAAGTCAACGCAATTACGTTTTAATTTTGTTTGCTTCAACTGTTCAATGTTAATGTCACTATTATTGGGATAAAAACGTAAACATTCAGTTTTTATATTATTTTTTAATTGTTCAATTGCACTGGTTCCAATTTTGCCATACATTAACTGTCTTTACGTGCTTATTGATTTCGCTAGTTCAAAAAATTTACAATAATGTGCCGGTAACTTAGTTTGTAATTAATACTATGGAAAAATAATACAATGAATGAATATATTTACTAGTTTTACTACAATAGTTCTACTGTAACTATAGAATAGCATAATAATAATGTATTGTATACACAAAAACAAAAATGCAGGCGTAGACATTAAAATAGTAGATGGCCCCATTTCTATCGTTGGTACCTTTAAGTTTTCTGTGTAAGCATATGAAACCTTGATTTTCCTAAGACAAATTGTTATTATTATAGCAGCCATAACTATCCCAATCCTGGGCAAAAGCCTCCTCACATTTTTTCCACACCTGGTCTCCTGCAACATCACGCCATTGTTTCATGAACCTATCATTGTCGTACCGCCCCATCTTCGTATTGGTCTACCTGGTTGCCTTGTGTGTGTTTTGTTTACTATCCGTATTCATTCGATTACGTTTACGAAAACGAAAATTAGAAGCCATACTTTTTTTTTTCGTATGTAGAAATTCTCGTTTTCGTTAACGTGATCGAATGGCGATTGAAACTCGCACTTGGCACGGTCGCCTACCCACTTGCTCCGACAGGGTGTTATAACACCCCTAAAAGTATTATATAGATGTACCCTAATGTAATACTTTTAGAGTTTTATTTACAACAACACACAAACACTTGGTCGGACTAATTGGGTTAAATAAATAAATAAAAACAAGTGATGTTGCACAGAGCACGCGGAGGCGGACTGCTTCTTCTGCTTCACGAACCTGATGTCCGAGATCCGGGACTTCTTCATCCGCACTCTGGACGAGACGGAGAGCGGCATCAACTACATGATGGGCAAGCTCGGCGGCTGCCTGCGCCAGCACGACCCCGCCGTGTGGGACCGGCTAGAACTGCAGGAGCTGAGGCCGCAGTACTATAGCTTCAGGTAATAATGTTCATATAAGTTTGTTTTATAATTACGCAGACGCATGGGCAAACAACTCTGCCTCTTCCCGCCTCGTTTGAATGACCCTATGTCGTAGAAAAAAGGGAAAACGTGTGTTGGTAAACTATTCCATCTTTTGGAGGATTCGTTGCTTACTTAAGCGGTCCAACCGCGTCGTGACCGCACGTACTAGACTACGACCGGCTAGAACTGCAGGAGTTGAGGCCGCAGTACAGCTTCAGGTAATAATGTGCATATAAGTTTGTTTTAATAGTTACGCAGACGCAAAGACACCTGGTGCAGCGTGAAAACAACGCAGCATTAGCTGCAAAGAGATTCCCTCGTGAACAACTTAACATGGTGCTTTTAAGTACGGAAGTATTCTTGGTGACTTTCCGAATATTAACTACCAACCAATCTACTCCCAACTCCCAAATTTTTCCCATAACTCGCTTGCTGCGTAGCTTAGCTGCAACGAGATTTCCCCACCAACAACTTAAGGGTGCGCCGTTTTATTTGAAATGTCGTCGTCCATATTTATTTGATGCCGCGCGGCCATTTTGTATGGGGAATTTAAGGTGCTTAATAAAAAAATATTATTTAAATAACCACTTGATGAATCAAAAATGTAGTCTAGCAATTTGTAGTTTATCCATTGATGATTGTTTAGACAAAATCAGAGGTACAATAATTTAGATAAACTATAATAAATCTACTAAACGCCGCCACTCGTTTTCATGATCTTTGCCCAATTTTAAATGATATTGTAGAAAAAACTATAGCGTGTTATGAATTTATGGTTCTGACAAATTGTAAACACGTTCCCTATGATACTAAATATATATTTTGTTCATTTAATACGATAGTATTTTCAATTATATTTACTTAACCGTAACTGCATTTTTGGCATTTTTTGGTCGGCCCACCCTTAACTTGTTCTTTTGACCCCAGCAGTGAGAGGTTTATAGGCTTGAAATCAATGTTTGTTATAGATGGTTGACGTTGCTCCTCTCGCAAGAGTTCTCACTGCCAGATGTAGAAAGGATCTGGGATTCATTGTTCGCCGACGAAAATAGGTTCAGCTTTCTCATTTACATCGGCTGTGCCATGATATTGTGAGTACATTGAATTTCAACATTTCTTTACTATTATACAACTACTATAATAATACTATAATAATATTATACTTTATTATTATACAACTTATTACGATTTTTCTATAATGGTCCATTTTATTTTTTTATTTATCTTATTAGGAAACTCAATAGCCTTATTGTTACAATCAAGCTTAAACTTATATGTGACACTTAGCCAAGAATCAAGTTTCACAACATGGTAAACAATATTCACGACGCGAAGTGACATAAAATAATTTGATATACTTAATGAATTTTACATAGTTTGCAACAGTATGATTAATATATGATAATAATTGATAATAAATTATAAATCTTTATATATATAAACCTTCTGTGCGTGTGTTTGTAATTGAACTCCTACTAAACGGCTGGACCGATTTTGATGAAATTTTTTGTGTGTTGAAGTGGATTCGAAAAGGTTCAGATTTACAATTGGACCCTATTTTTGATTTTCAGGTTAGTGAGAGAAAATTTGCTTAGTGGAGATTTCGCGTGTAACGTGAAGCTTTTACAGAATTTCCCCCCCATGGATGTCTCGCAAATTATCAACAAAGCCGTCGAGATTGCCAACGCATAACTCTCTTGTATCACCGAACTTTTGTACAAACTTTATACAAATATTAACAGTTTTTTACGTATATTTATATGTATGTACTTACATACAAATTTATGGGCATTTAAAATGAAGACTTGATCGTACATTGTAATATAAAAGGGAGTTTTGATTATTTTTTATTAATTAATATTCCAAGTCCTTTCAGAGATGTGACAATCGGTGAAATCACCTTAAACTAGATAAGTTAAATAAGTACAGCCAGCTTCGAATTGACAAGACCTCATAAGCTGTCAAAACATATTGGCATTAACGAAAAACAAACCTTAATGTTGTTGTTTTAGAGTGTATTTCTGAATAACAGTGACACAACTATTTTAATTTAATGAAAAGTAATTTCTTACACTTAAAGATAATTTCGACCATTTCGTATACATCAATCAAATTGATGTTAACTGTACAACTAAAACAGTTTGATAAGTAACTATAAAATTATGTTAAGCGGTCTGTAGTCGGATTAACTAACTGGAATGAATTTGAGAACCCATTAAAATCGTCTTTTACAATAAATCTTGACATTGTTTGTAGCCTTACGTTACTTCCGTCCCCAGGGCCAAGACTACCTTATTAGATCTGACAGGGACCTATTCGAATTATTTTTACAATTAGCTTAGATACTTGTTTTTGTAGCGTATTCGTTAATTCAAGTTTATTTAATCACCATTGCAGCAAGGCCGCTAAGGCGCACATATATGTTTGTGTATCTAAGAAGATATGAATTTTAGGGTCTGCTTATCATTACAGGGTGTCGTTGAATCAAGTGCAGACATTTTTAGTGAGTTTCAATCTCAATAAAAATCAACACAACAACACAATAAAAATGTATTGTTTGTCGGTTACTACATTTTTTTTATTTTTTTTTTTATTATGGCACTCCAAAAAAGCTGCACTCTGCTTGATGAAAAGCAGCCAGTGAAGCCCAAGAAGTGAAAGCGTTCATCACAGCGCTACCACGCTATGCCGAACGCTCACACTATGGCGGCCTGCATAAATGCTTTTTCACGCCCCGCTTAAGGGTGCGCCGACAAAAAAATGCCAAAAATGCAGTTACGGTTAAGTAAATATAATTGAAAATACTATCGTATTAAATGAACAAAATATATATTTAGTATCATAGGGAACGTGTTTACAATTTGTCAGAACCATAAATTCATAACACGCTATAGTTTTTTCTACAATATCATTTAAAGTTGGGCAAAAATTATGAAAACGAGTGGCGGCGTTTAGTAGATTTCTTATAGTTTATCTAAATTATTGTACCTTTGATTTTGTCTAAACAATCATCAATGGATAAACTACAAATTGCTAGACTACATTTTCGATTCATCAAGTGGTTATTTAAATAATTATTTTTTATTAAGCACCATAAAATCTCCATACAAAATTAGTATGGCCGCGCGGCATCAAATAAATATGGACGACGACATTTCAAATAAAACATATGACACTTGTCACTTATGGACGGCGCACCCTTAAATAACCCGGGAGAGAAAGAGGAGGGAAACACGTACATTTAATAATATAGAACGACTAGCAAACTATAATACGCCAATTATGTCCACGTCAACACCCATATTCTGAGATACAGATGGGATTTTAAAAATCCTTTCGGAATGTTGATAGCGGGTATGGAAACAAATTGTCCGTGTTAAAATAGTAGCCTCGGCTCACCGTACCCACTTGCTACAGGTGGGTTCACACTCGAATTCATTGCAAATATCACACAGTCAACTGGGGCTCATTTTCTTACTATGGCGGGGCGTACGCCTGTACCTACTCAAACATCTGGCACTTGATTCAATGCCACCTTAAATAATATAATAATTCATAAATCATACTATAGACTAATATTGTTTTGACATATCTTTATTACTAAAATTGCTATGAAATTTATTAAAAAAGAAATAAATATAAAAAGAGCTTTACGACAAAATTAATCACGCTCTTTATAAAGGAATAAAGTGCAAACATTCGTTTCAGACTGTCATAATTAATAAATATTGTGTCTAAATATGCCAGCTACTATTTTTGTTATATTTAAACTTTATAAAAAGTGGACATTATCTTAGATTTAACTATATTTTTTTCTCTCCGAACTAGGGTTTTGATTTCAATTATATCAAAATCGAGGCCCTCGCCTACACACAAATACTTACAACGAAGTTGAAATTGTCCTCGGTGCGACTAGATCTCTTTTTACGGATAACATTTGGCGAAATTAAATGCATGGGCAGTCATGAGTTCTTCCTAAACGTTTCGTTTCAATCTGTATCAATAAACAATTAAGTAGTCTCATGCCATTTATTAAGCAGTTTAATACATTTTGGTATCCCATACCCATACCCATCCCAGCATAGTAAAGTATTTATCAGACTAATTAAACTGTCTATGCATACGGTAAAACAAATATCTTATATAGCGAGTTTATTAGAATTATGGAGAAGTATGGGATACACAAATGACAACTGCAATAATAGAAGGATATTATAAAACGTAATCACTTTTCATTATAAAAAGTATTTTATAAGAATTTACTTTTTGATGTAATTTTATTTTTTTAAGTGCCATAAATAGTAGCTATAACTTGATTTCAATTATGGATTCCTTTGTCAGCAGTAGGACAGTAGGCACTGAATAAGTAAGTATTCAGTATTGCAACTTCAAGCAAAACGGGTGAAACTACGCTCTTTGAAATGTCGGTTTGCATCGGTTAGCAGCATTTCCGAATTGCGAGTGCGTCGCAGAAACATGCGGACGCAGGCAGCGTAGGACGCTCCCGCGCAATTACGCGAATTATGGCACGAAATTATTAACTGTCAACAACCGAATTGACAAGGAAGTGCTTTAAAGTAACATTATTTTTAATTTTTATTTATATTTGTTTTATGTATACGGTCGTAAGATCTAAACTATTTATACAAATGATTTGGTGTAAATCACGAAGTTCTATTCTATAAGAAGTACTGGTAAAAGAATTTTTGAAATATTGGTTGCACGCGTTTTACTTACTTGTAACCCAAGACAGGCAGCCCTGCTGCGTGTTTACGTACCGAATGGCCGTAGTAGGTAGATAACAAGGACACTGCCGAGTTAAAATACTGTAAACATACTTACATCATCATCAGCCCCTCCTGACCCACTGCTGGACATAGGCCTCTTTGCTTGTGCCATCCGTCTCGATCCTGCGCTACATACTTATATATACTGTGGTATAGGTATTACTTACATTTTTATTTATAATTAATAAGAAACATGTTTCATATCCAGCAGTTTCAGTTACAATTACGTATTCCCGGATAAAAAGGCTAATATACTTAGTAGTTAAATCAGAGCTTATAGTAAGTAGTACTAGTAGGCCGTCCGCGACTTTGTCAGCGTGCACTTTTACTAATGTGCGCCTAATCCAATTTAATCTCAGTCTGATGAATGTATTAGGAACGCACCCTGGACATAGAAACATTATTATTTATATAATTATAGATTTTCTGTTGTAAACGGTGATTTAGGTACCTACATATTTCTGCCACAAATCAATAGTGCTCGCGTTGCTGCTTCGGTTGGAAAGGTATGAGATCCAGTAAATTTACTGGGCATTCTTATTTAGATGTGGAGTTGTATTGGAAAGAATACTGACTCTAGCTTAGGGTCGGCAACGGCAAGACAACTCGTATTTACACCCATGGTGATCATTTACCGTCAGAAGGGCTATGGACATAAATACTGACTCGGTCGCTTTGATAAAATGGATGTGATTCATGCGTTTGATTGGGTAATATTGTTACGGATATATTTAGTTATATATAGGTAGTTCTGTCGGGCAGTTTAATAGTACAAGCAGAAATAAACTAGCGATTCCTGTAATACTATTACGTTTACAATTTTGTTAGTACCTAATGGAACATTTTGGCTGCTCATTAAGTCCCACCACAGTATCGGTACAAATTGTATACAGTAATGCAAAAAAATATCCTTTGCAGTTATAACTTTAATATAATAAAAATAATTAGTATTATTGTCAGAATACATACTTAATTCTAATATCGTATGGTATTTGTTATGTACCAAGTGATAAATATGACGTTAATAATAATACCAAGACAGTAAAACAATGACAAAATCGACAATAAAACACGAAAGTTGTAAAAATATTAGTTATCCGTTAACTATAAATTATAAAATGTGTTTAACTATGTCATGCAATCATTGTGTTTGCCAGACATATTCAGATATAATAATCTAATTAATATGATGTATCTAATTTGGTAAACCATAATTGATAAAGTCTAGGAAATATAAATAATGTCCATGATCAAAGTTTTCCTGGGTTCCTAGTGTGAGTTTTGTTTACTATCCGTATTCATTCGATTACGTTCACGAAAACAAAAATTAGTACCGTAAAACTACACAACTATAGTCCTGTACCTCAACTATAGTCCAAATACCTCTTCGAACAAAATACGCCGGTTTTGACTGCTAGCGACATCTAGTGGTAAATTTTGGCGTTATTTCGTTTAATCAGCCTACGAGTAGTAGTTCTATGTATTACAGTGAGGTGGCGAATTGAAACAACTCGTTCAGTTTTTCTACTTTATCTAAAACATCAAAAGGTACTAAATATACAAATCCTTTCTTATATTAGAAATAAATAAATTTAAACCCAGAAAAATCTGGACCATAGTTGTGTAGTTTTACGGTATGGCATTGAAGCAGAGCGCCTCCTGGCTATATACAAGAAGAGTTAAGATTCTGCCATACAAATTCTCGTTTTCGTTAACGTGATACTCGCACTAGGCATGTTTAAAAGACCATTACTTTTTTCACGCTTAAAGCAGTTTTGTAAATATGATCATTGTTATATTTTGCTAGCTGTTTCATGAACTATAGACTGTTAAATGATAGAAATTACTTACTGTTTACAATGTAATATAAAAATTATTGACTGAATCTTTTTTGATAACTATGATATAAAATAAAATAGTTAAATACTAAGCATTTAAAACGAAAATAATTTTTTTGACAATAACGAAACATACCTACATACTAGGTATTAGTAATTATAAATAAAAAACCTTTGTCAAATAACGTTTAAGAATGCCTTGTAACGTGTTTAATCTTCTACTGTTTCTATCCTTTTATTGAATTTTATATATGCTTATTATAACTCACTAGGTACCTATTTGTTATCTTTAAAATATTTGTTGACTAAAATCAATTTTGTATTATACCTTGCCTATTCGAAAACAGATTTGATATGTATCGTTTTGTGTGTTTTTGTGTGTAATTTAGCTAGTTTAATTTAGATAGTTTTACCGTGTATTCCAATTATTAGTAAACATTTAAAAAATTACTAGCTGTTTGAATTTTTAAGCTTGTCTTAGATTATCATTATTTTTTTGTTATTTATCAGGAGTGTTATGCTTTCATCTAGCTAAAAATAAATAATCAAAACTTTTAAAATAAAATAAAATTACACTTCATGTTACCTGTTACCTGTTCATTATTGACTTGCAAATAGCGTTATAACTCATAGCCTTGCATAGATAACTCATAATTCTTACCTGTTTTTATTTCAAAGGTAAAGAAGATATCGTTCAATTTATTTCATTACCTTTTCATTTCACGGTCTGAATTTTTGTATGATGTATCGACTAATTATCTACAATCATACCTTCGCTACATGGTTACACCCTCGAGATACCGGTGGCTCAGCTGTACTATACTGACGCGTCAGGACAGCTGGGCCACACCTGTATCTCGAGAATGGAACCACCTAAGTATATAGCAAAGATCTGTTTGCATAGAGAATTAGTCGATAATTAGTCAAAATTAGTCGCCAAGTTTCAGAATTAGTCGGTGTCGCGACAGCGCAGCTGGGCCACAAATAACCGCTTATAACTTTTAAACGCGACACCGAGAAACAGAAACGAGAAACAGGTGTTGCCCAGCTGTACTGACGACAGTACAGCTGGGCCACACCTGTTTTTCGAGGAAGGAACCACGTAGCGAAGATCTGAACATTCCGCTGGGGTAACGCACCCTTACACAAGTGTGAACGACTGTATTTCGTACAGCACAAGGTTCACAATACCTCATACACAGATGAAGCAATCAAAACAATGCACTTCGTTGCACTTCTACTTTTTCAAAGACGTAACAGATGGCGCTGAATCCATTAATTTCATTGCCAAAATAACCTTTATCTACACTAATGTCGTAACATTCTACTTATGTTTCCAATACTTGACTTATAATTACTACTGTTATAGCGCAGACAACAAAACACTCAATTTAAGCAATTTCACATGATGGTATAATATCCACATCGATATCGTAAAATCTCATTATAACATCAATAAAACGCGACCAATTAACCTGGCGAGCCTTATGTCAAAATCCTCATACAAGTTGTATAAAATTTTGATATTAGGCTGGCTTTTGAAAACAGTTGGGTTATACGTGAAAACTTCGTCGAAACTACTAAACTTACATACACAAAACTCTTTGGTAAGATCTTGTGCCAATTAAATAAAAAAAGAACAGCGCGCGCTCGCTCCTGATTGGCCCTGCGCGCGCAGCTGCGCTCTCATTGGTTATATTTTAATGGCGGCAAGTTCACTGTGACAATACACGTACGCGTGAATTTAATGTTTCACAATGTGTTTTGTTTTTAAAATACAAATTAAAAGTTAAAAATGGACAGCGACGCTGATATTTGTACGCCTCCGGATATTCTAGAATTGGCAACAAAAGTAACTCACAATCTTTTGCCAGAAAAATCTAGAAAATTATATGAAAAAGAATATAATAACTTTTTGGCATGGAAGATCGAAAAGAAAACTACATCATTTTCTGAAAATGTCATTCTTGTGTATCTCAAAGACCTCTCCGACAAATTCAAGCCATCTTCTATGTGGGCTAAATATTCTATGCTCAAGTCCACACTGAGTATCTACAACAATATTGATATCACGAAGTATTCAAAAGTCATAGCGTTCCTGAAACGCAGTTCAGAAGGACACAAGGAAAAAAAGTCCTTGACGTTTACATCAGGTCAAATAAAGATGTTCCTGAAAGATTCACCAGATATTTTGTATCATTTTGAAAAGGTAAGTGTATTTTAGTTCTGTTATTTAATCTACCTAGTACTTACGTACTACACACGCAAGTTATCTAGACATTCCGTTTAAGCGCTTTGTGTATAAATTAGGTAGTAGGTACCTACACTTTACTACTTCATAAATCATAGTTTTTGCCTTGGCTATGTACCTCAAGCTTATTATATCGTTTATTGTTACAGGTTGCACTAATCTTCGGCATAATGGGGGCATGCCGAAGGCAAGAGCTATACAACATCCAGTTCGATGAAGTCTCTAGCATAGACGACAGTACAATCATGGTGAAAGTTTCGAAAACAAAAACGAATGCCGTATGTAAAAAATACATGGAACTTCGACCCACCCCCTGTCGAAACCCTGCCTTTTTCTTGAGCTATAGATCGGGGAAGTGCGTCGATCAAAGAACTGGTATTAATAAATTTGGTGCTCTGGGAAAACTATCGCAAGTTTTTTGAATCTGCCTAACCCAGCGTTGTACACGGCGCATTGCTTCCGGCGCACCTCGGCGACCCTTCTCATAGATAGCGGTGGTGATTTGACCGCACTGAAACGACACGGGGGGTGGAAGTCTTCTACTGTGGCTGAAAGCTACATTGATGAGTCTTTAATGAATAAAATTCAAGTCTCAAATACGATCTTGAACAGTATAGAAAACAAGACGAATGAAGTAATTATAAATATTCCAACTCCGTCTACGAGCTCTACTGCTTGCCCCGCGACCGCTACAGCTGCTGGATCAATAATTAACATTAACTTTCAAAATTGTACCATCCAAAATTTGAACAATTATTATTAATAAACTATTGTCAGCTTTTACTCTTGTTGTTTGACTAATTGCATTAGTGAAGATAAAGTAGTGTATGCAACTGCATATAACACGGGTATTAAAACACTCGTTACTATTATGAAACTCACACTCGTGTTTTAATACCCTTCATTATATAACAGTTGCATAAACTACTATTATAGTCTACAACTGAATGATCAATGTTGTATGACAATAAATTCAAGTATTAACTAAATGCTTAAGTGCGCGACTGCACATGTTGTTTTTGTATGGAAAAAAGAAGTTGCGATAACTTTTGAACCATGGCCCCACTAATTCTGAGATTTATCCACTAATTCCCACTAATTATCCACTAATTATTGGTGTAATCAAATCTTCGCTACGACCCGTGGGTTCAGAGATACAAGGTGGCCGTGCCAAAATGAGCGCTCATTTTGGCACGGCCACCTTGTATCCCTTATAACTTTTGAACCATGGCCCCACTAGTTCTGAGATTTATCCACTAATTCCCACTAATTATCCACTAATTATTGGTGTAATCAGATCTTCGCTACGACCCGTGGTTTCAGAGATACAAGGTGGCCGTGCCAAAATGAGCCTCATTTGTGTGGCTCATTTTGGCACGGCCACCATCACCAACCCGAAATCTGAGTTTACAGATAATTAGTGGGTAATTAGTGGGAATTAGTGGATAAATCTCAGAATTAGTGGGGCCATGGTTCAAAAGTTATAAGGGATACAAGGTGGCCGTGCCAAGATGAGCGCTCATTTTGGCACGGCCACCTTGTATCTCTGAACCCACGGATCATAGCGAAGATCTGTTTACACCAATTATTAGTGGATAATTAGTGGGAATTAGTGGATAAATCTCAGAATTAGTGGGAGTTTCTATGAAAAGTTATATCAATTTTTCATTTTTCCATAGTAGATGTACAATCGCGTACATGAAGCTTATTGATAATTTGAATTATCAAATTAAAATTGAAAGGTATAAAGAGTCTAGGTAAGAATCTAGGTATTTAGAGTGAAAGTAAGTAAATGAGAGAGAGAATCGGATACATGTATGGATATGATTGTACATGACATTAATTTAATGTCAGGAACCAAAAACAAACAAATTAGTTAGTATATAAATGCATTTCTTTAAAAATATAAAAAGACTCATTTGCATTTCTTTACAATTTACAGTCTTACAAATAAAACATTTTTAATCATCATCTAAGCAATTACTTAAGTAATCATTTGCTTAAATTTTAAGCATCTGATTAGCAGCGCTCACAAATAAAACACTTTAATCATTTGGTTAACTAAACATCGTTATTGAGTTTGACTTAAGAAATAATGTTATTTTAACGTTAAAGTTTGGCATAATTGTGTAGAAGTCTTTGCTTTTTCGTACATAAAGTATATAATGACTTTTGACATGTTATGTTTGAACCTATTGTATTCGTGATTTTACTGATTTACTGTTACTGGCATTTTATCTGGTATTCCACCTTCACGAACCGCATAATAACTGGCGACGAAACATGGGTTTATGAATACGATATGCAAACAAGTCAACAATCTTCAGAATGGCGCCTCGAAAACGAGTCGAAACGCAAAAAACCGCGTCAAAGGCGCTCGAAAATCAAAGTTAAGTTATGCTGATAGTTTTCTTCGATTGCCGCTGTGTAGTGCACTACGAATTTCTTCTAGAGGGACAAACGGTGAATACAGAATATTATTTAGGTGTCATGAGGCGTTTGAGAGAGAACATCCGCCGAAAACGGCCAGATTTATGGAACGACAATTAATGGATTTTACACCATGATAATGCACCATCGCACAAAGCCATCATTGTGCAAGAGTTTTTAGCCAAAAACTCGACGAATGTCATTGACCAAGCGCTGTACTCTCCTGATATGGCTCCGTCTGGCATTGTCCTGTTCCCGAGGTGAAAATTACCACTTCGAGAAAGGCATTTCGATTCGATTGAATCTATAAAAGAAAATTCGCTGAAAGAGTTGAAGACCATACCTCAATCAGCTTACAAAAAATGTATGGAGAACTGGGTCAAGCGCTGGCGTAGCTGTATTGCAAGCGAAGGGGCCTACTTTAAAGGCGACAAAATAAATTTTGACGAATAAATTACTTTTTGGTTTTATTGAACAATTCCCGGTAGTTTTACACAGAAGGTATATCGGTAGATTTAAACGTTCACTGTAAGTTTTTTCCCTCCGAAATTTTCTAAGATATTTTAGATCCCTTAATTCTCTCAATATCACTACATAGTATAAAACAAAGTCGCTTCCCGCTGTCCCTATGTATGTATGTTTGTATGTATGCATATGTATCTTTAAAACTACGCAACGGATTTTGATGCGGTTTTTTATTAGATAGAGTGATTCAAGGGGAAGGTTTATATGTATAAATACGTACGTAATATAGTAGAGAAACACTGATAATTTTAGAGTTTAGAGGTTTCACATTTTTTTGCGCTTACATTGCACACGCTGGCTGAACCCTACGAGATAGATCAAAATAATGTACTACAGTTTTGTACATCTTAAAAAGGTCTACAAAAAAGTCCGTGATGGCATATGTCTATCTCTTAGGGATAACCCGTAATAATCATTTTTTATCCTTTATTTTTTACGAGAAATAATGGCTTATTTAGGAAGCGATTTTAAGCAATACAGCATTAATCCTTATCCAATTAAGTACCTTAAATACATTGTGCATTTAATATAGATCAATATGACCCTTTACAGCATGTAATTTAAATGAACATTTTCGAAGATATTACAGATTTAAAATGCAGGGACATAGTGGTTCGTGTATCAGCATTGCACCCGTGCGAAGCCGGGGTCGCTAGTTAATAATTTCTTAGAACGTCAGTGTTGGCAGGCGTTTTGTCATTGTCTATCATGTCACAAAAACAGCTGTTGCGACGTCGCCATCTTGCTGTTTAACGAGTTAAACAGGGTCTCGGAGTGTTTAAACTTGACAGTTAGTTAGGCCGCTTTTAAGCAATTTCTTAGTGCTAAATAACTTTTATTTGTAACAATTTTGGCTAACTAATTAGTTATCGATTGATTAACGCTAACTAATTACTTAAATATTTTTATTTGTAAGGCTGTAAATTATTAACCGACTTCAAAGAAAAGATGAGGTTCTTTTTTACTATTAATTATTAATTTTGCTTATAACACACGAGACAACGGGATTACAACACACTTTTAAAATGGCTTGTATAATCTATCAGGCTAATAAATGTTATCTGGGGATTGAAAAATCGAAAAATCTGTTAATACATTTTTTAAGCATTTGATGGCGCCTTTTTTATCGATACAGAATCAAACATACGTACACACATATCAAAGTTTCGTCGTTCATTCACAATTTAATTAATTCAAGTAATAACTAAATGCTTATGTGCGCGACTGCACATGTTGTTTTTGTATGGAAAAAAGAAGTTGCTATAACTTTTGAACCATGGCCCCACTAATTCTGAGATTTATCCACTAATTCCCACTAATTATACACTAATTATTGGTGTAATCAGATCTTCGCTACGACCCGTGGGTTCCGTGCCAAAATGAGCGCTCATCTTGGCACGGCCACCTTGTATCCCTTATAACTTTTGAACCATGGCCCCACTAATTCTGAGATTTATCCACTAATTCCCACTAATTATCCACTAATTATTGGTGTAATCAGATCTTCGCTACGACCCGTGGTTTCAGAGATACAAGGTGGCCGTGCCAAAATGAGCCTCATTTTGGCACGGCCACCTTGTATCCCTTATAGCTTTTGAACTATGGCCCCACTAATTCTGAGATTTATCCACTAATTCCCACTAATTATCCACTAATTATCTGTAAACTCAGATTTCGGGTTGGTGATGGTGGCCGTGCCAAAATGAGCCACACGCCTCATTTTGGCACGGCCACCTTGTATCCGTTATAACTTTTGAACCATGGCCCCACTAATTCTGAGATTTATCCACTAATTCCCAATAATTGTCCACTAATTATCTGTAAACTCAGATTTCGGGTTGGTGATGGTGGCCGTGCCAAAATGAGCCACACGACCCCCTATAACTTTTAAACACGAGACCGACTAATTATGTTACTTTCTACTAATTTCGACTAATTCCTGGCATAGTCAAAAGTCTGTTTTCCACGGAATTGATACCCAAAGTCAACAATCATATGATCAACATTTAAATAATCAACGTCCTAATAGCATACCAACGATTCAAAAGATCGACAGATCAAAATATCAACAGTTCATTTGATCAACTTGCAAAATGACAACAATTTAAGTATAATATAAAAATTGTTTTGATCAACACATTTTTCACTAAGTTAGTAACAATTATAGTAACCCACTAATAATAATATATCATAGTAATAATAATACCAGTAGGTACTTTGTAGATACTTTTTATTTTGACTGGTGAACACTATAATATTATCTTTTATAGTTTTATTTATTATCTTCATGCTACATTATTAATACTAACTTACTGAAAAATGTGTTGATCAAAACAATTTTTATATTATACCTGAATTGTTGTCATTTTGCCTGTTGATCAAATGAACTGTCGATCTTTTGAACTGTTGATATTTTAAACTGTTGATATTTTGATCTGTCGATCTTTTGAATCGTTGGTATTTTAAGTTGCTGCTATTAGGACGTTGATCATATGATTGTTGACATTGGGTATTAATTCCGTTTTCCACTGTGGCCCAGTTGTGCTGACGCACACTATGAGCGGTTTATTGTGGTTCAGCTGTACTGACGCGTCAGTTCATTTGATCAACAGGCAAAATGACAACAATTTAGGTATAATATGAATTGTTTTGATCAACACATTTTTCACTAAGTTAGTATTAATTATAGTAACCCACTAATAATAATGTATCATAGTAATAATAATACCGGTAGGTACTTTGTAGATACTTTTTATTTTAACTGGTAGTGAACACTATAAGTAATATTATCTTTTATAGTTTTATTTATTATCTTAATATACAATACTACATTACTAATAATATATAATTTATAATAGTATTACATAAGTTATATAATATAATAATATTACAATATAAATATTAACTCATTAGAAAGAAGGATAAAATTAAAGACCTAACCAGCACTAGAAAGGCTAATTAATATACATATCCAGCACTAGATGGCGCTAAAGCCATATAAGTAAGTTTGTTTCAAAGGTAATATAACATCAAGATAACTATAAAAGATGTCCGTGACTCCAGCGGGATAACCCCTTCAGATCGGCTTCAAATTTCGCTATGATTTAGTTGATATTATGTTTAAATTTGTTAGCAAATATCAAAATTTGTTGACCAATAGTTATCGAGATATCCCATGTTAAAGGGTATCCCGCTGGGGTCACGCTCGTCAAAACTATTTGACCTAAAACGAGCAGGTACGAGACACGCTACTGATATAGTTTTTGTGCTAAGATTTTGTTGATTCAATTATGAATCCATCAGTGAAAATTCCAGGATTCTACCTTCTGTAGTTACCGAGTAATCAAATACCTACTTTTCGTCAAAATTCTTCCGAAAAGTTCTAGTTGAGGTGTAAGACAAAAGCAAGATGGCGGCCAATTTTTTTGTTTAAGGGCCGAGTCCGATGAAACTAAAATTGGCCACCATTTTGGTCTTTTTAAAGAACCAACTTAATTTTGTCGGCTAATACGCGTACTTTTAGTATGAAAAAGTTATAAATTTTAATTTCTCCTAAAATACTGTACCTAGAAAACTGAAAAGTAGGAACTGGTTAGATTTTAACACCCACAAAATCTTGGCTATAGTCATAAACTCGCTACTTGCTCCATTCCTGTGGAAAAACCATGTTTAAGTATCAACACCGTGACCCCAGCGGGATAACCATATTAGCGTTATATCTCAGGATGTACTGTAGCTAGAGTTCTCGGTTTTGTCTAACATATTTTCTCTCAGAGTCAACAAAATCTTCCCTGGATTTCATGAATGTAGCCTTTTGTCTTACACCTCAACTAGAACTTACTTTTCGGAAGAATTTTGACGAAAAGTAGGTATTTAATTACTCGGTAACTACAGAAGGTAGAATCCTGGAATTTTCATTCATAATTGAATCAACAAAATCTTAGCACAAAAACTATATCAGTAGCGTGTCTCGTACCTGCTCGTTTTAGGTCAAATAGTTTTAACGAACGTGACCCCAGCGGGATACCCTTTAACATGGGATATCTCGATAACTATTGGTCAACAAATTTTGATATTTGCTAACAAATTTAAACATAATATCAACTAAATCATGGCGAAATTTGAAGCCGATCTGAAGGGGTTATCCCGCTGGAGTCACGGACATCTATAAAAGATAATATAGTGTTCAGTACCAGTTAAAACAAAAAGTATCTACAAACAGTATTTGGTCGGAGAACCTACTGGTATTATTATTATTAGTGGGTTACTATGATTAATACTAACTTAGTGAAAAATGTGTTGATCGAAACAATTTTTATATTATACCTAAATTGTTGTCATTTTGCCCAGTGTATCCCAGTAGCCCCCTCTAGCCTTTCCCCCTTAGGGCAATTGGGATTTTTTTATAAAAATCTCCCAGTTGTACCCTCTACTACCGACACGGGGGACAACTGGGACTTTAATTATTAGATGTCTCAGTCTCCCCTACTTGAGATCTTGCCGTATAATTTTGCTAGAAGTGACAAACAATAAAGCATTTTTGTTAGATATCCTATACGCTGGCTCGGATATAACGAAGTGTCTTAATAATAATAGTAAGATTTCGTTTCGTTTTCATCCATATATCCGATTCACTCTCATATACTTACTTGCACTCTTTATACCTTTCAAGTCGTTTATTCACAATATCAATAAGCTTCATGTACGCGATTGTACATTTACTATGGAAAAAAGAAGAAGTTGATATAACTTTTCATAGAAGCATTGACAAATTCTGGCGTTTGTCGACAAATTCCGACAAAGTATTGGTGTGATCAGATCTTCGCTACGACCCGCTAGTTTCAGAGATACAAGGTGGTCACGCCAGGATGAGCCTCATCCTGGCGGGGCCACCTTGAACCCCTCATAACTTTTGAACGGTGGACCGACAAATTCTGAGATTTCACGACAAATTCCGACAATTCCAGTTGGTGATGGTGGCCACGCCAAGATGAGCCACACGATCTTTTTGATGCTGACCGTAACGTACATAAGCATAGCGTTTATATTACCTATCTATCTATATAGTTGCGAATTAACCGGGTCCAAGTTATGTAATATTTCAAATTCCACTTTTAAACCATACGAGTGCAATGTAAGATTTGATTTGATATACCTACTCGTAGGTTCATAGTTATGGGACAATATAGAATAACTTCTAAAACGCCTTTAAAGATTTAATATAAATAATTACAATGTAATTGATTTGTACATATTCATTGATTGACAATAATAATAGAAAGTAAATATTTTATACAAATATAATGTCATTTAAATTTTTATTACACATACAGCTAATACATTGTAAAATATTGAAATAAAAACAATTAGTTCACATTTATGATGATTATTATGGGTGGGTACTGATTAAGTAAATTTTTCTATTTTTTTTTTTCAACATCCAAGCACATTTGTGCACCAAAATGTAACATTTATCATTAAAAATAGTGTACCTTAATGTCAGTATTTTACTTACAAATAAAAAACTTTAAGGAACATACTTTATGCTTTAGATTTTTATTTATAAAGTGTTTACAGTACATATTTTACTTCCATTAACATATATATTATAATGTATATTTTACATAATTACATAGATACAATAGTATGATCATGAGAGCCATAACGATTTGTGAAATACAATTCTGGGTGTAATGAAGTTTATTATTAATTTCGTGATTTTTCTGAATATTATATTAATTATTACTGAATTATTCTTACAAAAAATATATTGAAGGCGAAACATTCTTGTGATAGCACCAGATGTAATATTTTTGATGACACTAAATTTTACAATGTAATGGCCCTCATTATGGCAATATTATGACCAAAAAATTTTGTGCCTGAAATAAACGCACTCAAATATTTTGGTGACATAAAATTATAATAAAAAATAACGATATAAATTACAAGCACTATAGTAAGATCTAGAATATGTAAGAATGTAAAATGAGATTTTAACGTGAAGGTTTCTTACGAAAGCGCTGTTAAAGTTGACTGAATGAAAATTGTGATAACTTTAATTAAACTCGAATCCAGAAAATTGTGATCAAAAACGTTAACAATATTGTATTTGTCAAAATGACCATTCTGGAGTAAACTACGTCACTCATAAAATTCAGAAAAGTTTCTTAATTAGGTAAAATTGCTTAAAATTCGAATTAACTAAATTAAGCCAACTTATTGAACAGCCCTGATAATAAACACACTATTATTGCCAAAGTGAAAAAAAACAGCACAATACAATGCCAATTTAAAGATAATTTTATTTACTGAATGTTCAAGTCTTCTCGCGGTACTTCCAGTAATAAAAAATGTCAATTTCGACCTATTTTGACACAGCTTCGTATATGACTTTAGGTTTCGCATAGTACCTACATGACACTGTTTTTATAACTGGGTAATAAAAACATCGCTTACGTTTTTCATCTCTAATATTGTGGATTCAAGTGTATTCTTATATTAACACGGCGACCTACTAGCGCAGTTATCAGACGGACACACGCCGTTCTGTAAGGCCGAAAAGCCTAGTGCACAAGGCCTATCCTCTGCGGGTAGTGCTTACAAGGTACATCAAACAAGGAACAATCACGTGTATATTTCAGCAACAAAAGTTATACTTGTCAATCATCGATCACTGTCAAGCCATGGTCAAGCCCACGGCCACATGTAAAGTACTAACTTTAGGGTTGCAATGACAAAAGCGATTGCCTACTTTAGATACCAACCGTACAACTTCGAATAAGCAATCGGCTGTTGATGGATTATGTATACACAAATCTAAATCAAGCTACCCTAGTTGGAACTACAACACTATTTCGTATAACACCCACGTCAATTGCATATCAGGCGTTTAAATTTTACAAATGTCAGCGAATTTCTTCTGGAATATCTTAATCCAGAAAGCAGTAAGTAGCCCCTCTAGAGGCGGGTCCACAGGTGCTTGACACACCATCCCTCCTTTAGCGCATTCTACGTAATACAAAACCTAAGCAATAGAATAAAAAATAATTTATTTTCCAAACATTTTATTAGGTCAGATATCCTAACGTCGCGTCCTGCCTAATTTCCTATCTACCTTATCGGTGCGGGCCTCGCGGAGCGCACTCTTACCCCTAACAATCTTTACATGGGACATTCGGTCCGAGCGGTCTTTTTATACAATAGAACCTGCTTACTCTTATCTCAATTACTTCGCAATATAATAATCATTTCAATGGATTGCAAGGAAAATAGCCCATTAATATTTCAAAAATATTTTATTAACTATCTTATATTATTTTAATGTAGTCATGCACATAAAAATGGCTTGCCATCACTTATCCACCGGCGAATACTACCACGTCGTCTGGTGAGTCATAATATTTGTCGTTGGAACATATTGTCACTAGCCAGTTGCACAAATGTTTGTTTCGAGAACACCGCGTCGCATATTTTATATATCCAAATGAATAATACAGTCTCGTTATAATTTAGTAATGGTTCCCCTAAAGTCGACCGTGTGTTTCGCGAACTGGCCAGTGACACCATGTACGCTACAGCTACAAATGTAGACGTATGTGTGTACACTATTGGACGCAAGCGTGAATCCTGGAGTTACTATAGATAAACTAACAACAGCAGTAACAGTTAATATTATGTAATTACATATTTTTTACTCTCTGTGGAACTACTGCTATAATAATAGACGGATGATGAGCAAACACAAACGTACGAGCTAAGATTAAGGTACACACGTGATATCATCGGCTTCTAAAATACTGTCCTCGCACCGTTGACTGAGAGCTGGAAGCCACTGATGGCGACTCGATTAAAGGCCGCCTTGCAGTGCTTCAGTTGAGTTTACGTTTTGTTATGAACTTTGCATTGAAGTTAACAATTGGATCAAGTCATTTATACTGGTAATAATTAATAATATTTTAAAACATACAATCTTATTATTATAGCTGTCCCAACGACGCGTCAATATATTAGATTACTAAGTTTCGCTGCACACTGTAAAAGGTGGTCCAAATCGTCTCAGATGAGTCCACAGGGAACTAACATTCGTAATCCAGTTTTACATGATCAAGTGTAGTTCCACAGACCTTAACCATCTGATAATTCCAATGTTTCGATAACCATTCGGTATGTATTAATAATACTTTTTTGTCATAAATAAGGATATAAAAATATACATTTAAATTATGTCAATAAACATTATTCAACACATATTCAACTTCAAAGTAACATATATTAAACAAATAGATGCTTCACGAGCAGAACTGGAGAAATATATTTAGTTACAATAAAAGTTGATTAACTTTAATATTAAAAAGAGCATCCTCGTTTTCTCTCATATAATTGCACAAGCTCTGTATTAGCAAATTGCCGAGATTCTCTTAGGTGAAAAAACAAGATGTCTCGTATTACAACATCACATGCACCTCAGCGCTCATCGCTGTCACCCAAAATACAATTGTCTGAAATCTAATAACGTGTCGAAAACAATTATTTTCCTCAGACTAGCTAAACAAAATAAATACTTTTAAGTTTGTACCCTAGAGTTCAATAAAAACTTAGCAAATATAAAATTATCAAAAACAATCATCATCGTAATAATAACAAAGAAGGAAGCCTATATAACGAAAGCTAGTGAGGGCGGGGAGGGGGGGAACGAGCTAAACTTGTGATAGGACGATGAACACAGATATTTTGGAGTATAGGATGCCGTTGGGCGGGTGGGCGCTCGCTTACTGGATGACGCAGCACTTGCACTTGGGCTTCTTCTTGATGGTGACGTGCTCGGGCTGCTGCGGCTCGGGCGGCGGCGAGCGCGTCACGTCCACGGGCCCGGCGCGCCCGTCGCGCGCGTCCACGCCCCCGTTCTTGGTGCCGTTCATGGCCTTGGGCGTGCTCTGTTGCATGGGGCTCGACACCTTGGTCAGCGGCGAGGATGGAGCGTTGGCCTGCGACAGTGTAAGTAAATACAAGTTAAACTTTTTTTAAAGTAATGGTTTGGTGCATTTTAAAACAGTCAAAAAGTTCAGCATTGGCCTGCGTTCATATGTATAAAGATATGATTTTTTAATTAATGCTTGGTGCAGTTTGCATATTAAACTAATGGCAAAGTTAGGGAGATGTTGTAAATTATATTCTCCTAAACCCCTTGACTATCAATAAAGATGTGTGACTTTACCGAGATCTCAAGCTGACTTCTTGAGAAAATTTGAAAACCTACACATTTTGTTTATTTTATTCCTCAACGGGTTGTGCTTGGATGATCTCACCTGATGCTAAGGGACGATAAGGCCAAAGAAGAAAGTGTGACTTAAATAAGATGGTGATAACCACCAACACAGACATTGTTCTCGTAGTCCAGCTCATTCTCTTCACAAGCTAGAAACGACGCGGTCGTAATGAGCTTGCCGACATATATCAGAGACACGATTTAGTAGAAGTAGCAACGGCGCCCTTAGCTATAACGTCCAGTACAGAGCACACAGGACACTGCTACTAACAGGTACCTACTACATGCATGAAGGGTTATGTAAAGCTGTTGACATTGTTTGCCTGGTTCCGCTCCTCCTCACCGAGGTTAAGCTGCGCAGGCGCAATGGGTTGTTCAAATGATGGTGCCCCTATGCCCAGTATAGTTCACAAAGGACACTGCTGGCTGCTGAGAGGAACCTATATGTAAGACGGGTTATGAAAAGCAGTTTCCGTACGTGGACATTGTTTGCGAGTTTCAGCTCCTCCTCACTAACGTTAAGCGATGCAGACGCAATGGGCTGTTCAATTGACGGTGCCCTTGTGCCCAGTATCAATCACGTAGGACAACCGCTGCTGACAGGTACCTATATGTATAACGAGTTATGTAAAGCTGTGTATATTGGCAATTACGTGGATCAGCTCCTCTTCGCTGATGTTATCAGATTCCTATAGGTATGAGGGGTTATGTAAAAGTATGGAGGTTTGTACATACGTTGACATTGTTCGCGTGGTCCAGCTCTTCCTTCTCGTCACAGGCGGGCAGCGGCGCGGCGGGCGGCGAGGGCGCGATGGGCTTGCCGCACTTGATCAGTGACACGATCTCGTCCGCCTCGCGGCTCAGGTCCCCATCGGGCCGGAACGGGTTGTCCCACCCCCTTTCCGTACTGTAACAGAAGGGGCTAATTGTTTTACTTCAAGCGATCGGCGCCGGTCTGAGAAACCGAGTTGCAAGCTTTGGTTTTAACTATAAGTTTAACAGGGCATCTAATTTTAAATAAATAAATATACAAATACTCCTATCCTAATAATTTGATTCTGAATCCAAATAAATTTGTTTTGAATGTCTAGCAGGTTTTGGCGAACTAGACGGTTAGAATTATCTGTTCACTTAGTTTACAAGACCCACAAGTGCTTGCTGTTGTATTTTTATATGAAAACTGGAAATGTTTAAATCTACTAGGTAGTATAAAACAAAATTGAAACCACCTAATTTGGGGAAGATGGAACAGGATTATTTGTAAAGGACTTCGCTGTTAAAATGTGATGAATGAATGATGTGAGGAATGTGAAAATCACATAAATAGAAACGTGCTTATATTGAAAAACATTTGAATATATTATTTATAATTGTAATAATTGGACATAGGCGCTAACGAATACGTTTAAATACTTCATATCACTAGAAACGTAGTCCTCAAGGTTCTGGAAATGCATCATCAAGCTGGTTCATTGCTCAAATACGTGATAGAGTTATCAACACCAATTACAATAATCAAATAGGATAATGACAATCAAGCAGTACTTAAATGCTTATAGGACCTGTAAGCTTATTATTAGGTTTTTAGGTTTAAGATTTTGAGCATAAATGCATTTTAGCTGTCGATATTTTATATTGAGGAATTCTAATACGTACCCCTAAACCAAAACAAACAAATGTCATGTTTTTACAAGATTAGTGTAAACAAAGCCGCATACAATTACATTAGAAACAGCCAGTATAAAACTTTGTACCCCGATAATGGTAGAGAATCATCATCATTATTATCAGCCTAAACTAGTCAACTGTTGGACATAGGCCTCTCCAAGTGCACGCCACCGAGCACGATCCGCGGCTACTCTCATCCAGCTCTTGCCAGCCACCTTGCGAAGATCGTCGCTCCACCTAATCTGAGGCTGAGGGCGTCCTACACTACGTTTGCCGATACGCGATCTCCACTCGAAAACTCGTCCACCCCATCAGTTCCACGGCTAATTTGGCCGGCCCATTGCACGATCTCAATCGTCACCGTATAGTGTCGACCTAGGTCTGTCAAGCATGTGCATTTGAAATATCCGTATTATTATTTTTAATTTACTTTTCTAATATTGTTTTCTAAAGTTTACGCGAACACTACACATTGAAATGAAACAACTTTTACGGATCTACTCGCGTTTATTTTACACATTACTTATTTACCCCCTTACAAATAAACACTATTTAAGCATTTACTTAGTTAATCATTGTTTTGTCAATGTCACACAAACGTCGTTCTCAATTTGAGAAAAAGAGACAAAACAATGATTAACTAAATAAATGCTTAAATAGTGTTTATTTGTAAGGGGGTTAATGTTTATCCTGACGTTTCGAACCCTTTGCAGGGTCCGTGGTCACAGGGAGACTGAGGTGTTGGTCATCTCATAATTAGTTGATAGCTTGTATACCCTCATTTAAATTTAATCAGGTGCGTTCGTAACTTTTCTAATCTGGGTTATGGGAAGTAGGCATCGAATCAATGGAATCAGGCATCAATGAACAAATGAGCGAAGTTTGCGAAAGTATTTGAATGCGTAACAAAGTATGAGTGAGTTTTGCTCAGATTAGTAATCTATAATATGAACAATATTGAGACAATTCTTGAATGGCAAATGAAATCATGAAAATGAAAGAAGGCCGAAACGAAACTTTAATAGGTATGCTTTAATAAAGTGAAGTTTGCAACAAGAGGCTACTTAGAAACGAAACCCTATTAAAGTCAAATTTGCAACAATAATCTAAAACGAAAGGAATTCTTAAAAAGGTAAAGGTTGAGCCCTTTCTTCAATTCCTAATGAAATGTAAGGTAAACATTAAAGTTGTGCCGCGAGGGTTGGTGACGCTTTTGCCCCAAGGCTTTTGATCCGGCTGAAGTTTCCACATCGGCAAAGAAGCAGACTTTCTAGGAAATTTAAAGGTTTGTTTTGGTAAAACAAAAGAGCACTGAAATATATTTTTTTTATAATCAGAGTTGTTTTGCTTTCAACAAAGATAATTAAAAAACAAGCTTCATTGCGAAGGAAATGTTATTCAGCAAAATGTTTAATTAAAGGTTCAACATACATGTGAAATAAAATAAAAAATTACTGATGTTAATCTAAATGGCTTAAACTATACAGACATTTCTGTGCAATAATACAAAGATCCGCTTCTTCATTTCGATGTGATAGAAAGACAAAATAATAACGTTCTCGCATTAATGACATTACAGTTGGCATGTAAAGTGTGAAAATTAGCATATAATATGCATAAGAAGAGCGTACCAATAGAGAAGGACACACTTCAATGCACCGGAGCGCACCGAGCACAATCACAAACATTGTTGAGACGGTATATCTGAATCAGATAAACCGATAAATATATCGTACCCTAAAATAGTTCATAATCAGCGTCGAGCACTCCCATGTTAACGTTCTACTGAATACATTGAAACCACATTGTGCCGCCTAGTGCAATCTATGACCTAATCAAGGTTCAACATTGTATCAGTGGGTTCGGACGAGTTTTTATGGCGCAACATAAAATGTCAATGAAAACGCCCGACGATGTCGTCATTGCATTTAATACCTTAACTTGGACAATCCACTTCCAGTGACATCAGGCGAGTCCATTAATGCAGGCACATACAGTGAATCTTTTAAATGGTGTGAGCTAGACAAACTACATGTGGTCCATGAGTTATTTTTATCTATGATATCAGTGTATAATGGCGTTTATATAATATGTTTACCTAGGTATGCAAATAGGTATGCTTCACGGAAGAAATTGTTTTACCTGTAGCAATCATAATAACAGTATTGTGATCATTAACATAAAGATTTGTATTGGTAGAAGCCAAAGGTACATAAGTAGGTTTCGGTATTTGTAAATGCTTGTAAGAAATCTTGTATTTGCTTACTTTTATTACCTATATTGCAATAACCATGAGCAAGATGACGCAATGCTCAACCAATCACAAAATCGATCTCCGGGTCAATTAATGCAAATATTTTTTTGACATTTTAATTAACTTCCTACTAGTATGCAGGTGCTCTAAATTAAAAAGAAACAAACAGTGTGTGCTATTTTTAAAGCATAATTACTAATCGATACTGACGATATCGACGACACGGACGTATGCAATCAAATCAACATAATCTACATATACGAGTAGCATAGCGTACCGTCCGTCCGTAGTCTTTGTTTAAAATACTATGTAACATCTGGAAAATTGTAGTAACTATAAGAATTTTGGTAGTGCGAACTGGTCCTCAATTAAAACTTCACGATCGTGTCCTAGTGGCATTATTTCTACAATTTTCCTGATAGGTAGTCCAAATGTCAAAATTAGCGTAAGCCGGCAACAACGGCACACTATTGTGATGTTATTGAATTGGCAGACTTGAAGCTCTGGGGGCGATTTTTGAACCAGTGACTGATGCTCACGTTTTATTAAATCAATCACGAGTGGTCTTTTCTCTTATTCAAATTCACATGGTAAAAAAATTTTGTCAGCGGCACTGGCGATTGCGCTCAGCCGTCCTGACGTTTGTACACGAAAGTCGTGTCTGAGAGTAGGTTTCTTTCTACTCTCGTACACAGTCACGCAGACTTTTTTGTATCGACACTGACTGGCACCTATTCTACCTATAGTCACGTCTGGCATGGCGGCGACTTTGGCTGCCACTGATACGAGTAGTAGAGACGCGATAACAGCACCGGACAAGAGAGCACGCAATCCTAAGGCTACCTAAGAAGGTAGCCTTAGGATTTTGTCGCTTAGACCAATTCTGTCTGTAAGTGTAGGAACATACTATGCCGAAATTACGCGACTGAAGTTCGGCATGATTACGCCTGCAATGCTATTTGAATTACCGACGACACATAATACCGAAATTACGTAGCGTTATATCGTACAGCCTAACTTCGGTCGGGCGTAAGTTCAGCGGCAACTAATTCTATAGAGCACACATTATACGCGACCGAAGTTTGTTTCGATTGCCTACGAAGATCCGGGGGCGGGGCGTAAGTTCGGCACTTATGGTGTGTCATATCAGCCGAATACGTCGGAACGTAAAATCAGCCGCGGAACTTCGGTCGCGTACCTTCGGCATAGTGTGTTTTTACACTTATACACACCAGTCAAGTCAGCGTTGGAGGTGACAGAGTGTAGACACACGTACTGTCACGAGCATTAACACCTAAACAATGTGACTCTTAATACAATGAAATAAGCGTCGAAGCGTATACGTAAGCTCGGGACTGTACATGTGCAGCCCTAGAGCCCTGAGCGCCGGCTCTGGCGTTTACACTCATTTCTTCTTTTATTGTGCATGTGCATGTCGGAAATCATGACTAGGATTAATGACACGAAGGTATACAGCCCTGATCTGGACCAGATAGGTAGACTAGCGATAGGATGTTGTTGAGGTATGCGTCCATCAGCGGACGGTGATGCGCTGAAGTAGAAGATACAGCACTAACGCGTGCACTTTGAAGTTGCTCACCTGTTCTGTCTATTGTAAACGTCAGTCATGTCAGCGTTGGCGGCGACTGAGAGGAGAGCCGCGTAAAGCACGTGCGAGTCCTGGGCAGGCGGAGGGGACACGCACTGCGGCCGCGCCCCTTGGTAGAACGATACTCGGACTTTGGAGTGCTCCGAACTGGAAACATACAAAAATACAATATTTAATACACAATTGTATTTGTCAAGTTACACTGTAATAGCCGCAAGCAGATTGCACACACCAACTAGCAACATATTGTTTTATAAATAACGGTTCACACGCAGAGACGCTCAGCTAGAAAATAAATCATATTTAAACTCCTAAGCTAATGAGTAAACTCGCCACTTCTTCCATACTTTGTGTAGTTTAGCTTCAGCAGATTAAACATAATTATCACGACCTTTATACCTATGTAAACAATGCATTTATTTCATTCGCACAAGAAGATGAACATAAAAAATGGTAAAAAAAAACATTATTAAAATTAGGTGCAAAATATGGTTTCACCTTGCTTGTGTCCAGCAAAGTAAAAGTGTACCTACATGTTTATATGTATACATTTACCTAACTAGTATGAATGACAACAATAAAAAAAGAACATGCAATAAGTTGGCAATTGGCTGCTTAACAATAACAATATACATACCTACCTACTTATTTGTTAGCACACCGAAATAAACAGAACGCTTTCAAATCCCGAAAACAACGCTCTCGTGTTTCGGTAATGAACAAACTTTCAATGGTGGCTTATGCAGACTAATTTAATAACTTTATTACCAGAAGCAGTATGCCTAATGCATGTCATAATTTCGCCTTTGCAATATGTAGATGTGGCAGACGGAGGCACGGTTAGCGGCGCATGCATTAATTCTAAAGGTGATTCAATGCTAGCTCCTCTTTTATTAATGGATGACTATATTCGACGCCCACGCGTTGTTTAACTCCGATCTTAAATATCTTGTTAGAGTTTAGAATAGTTGATTTGGTTACGTAATATTGCCAGATATTCAGACTTCGCGTATTTTGTACAAGAGTTGAATGTGTATGTCAATATTTTCTTGTAGGTAATAAAAATAATTTTAATTACCTACCGTCGGACTGATAGGAATAACGCGCCAAAGCGAAAACTATTTACAGTAATATAATTATTATCACATGTTGTACCTTCATGCACACAGCCCACTATTACCTTGTCGAAAGGATGGACGAAGGGGGGACTACAGATCATTCGATCCTGACACAACTCTCTAGGTCCAAATTGTAGCTACAGGCATTATCGGCCTATAGGAAGAGCACAGAGAAAGAACGATCAAAGTCACTTTTTATAAATTTGAAGATACCTAGGTAATTGATTTCTTAACTTAGAAGACTCATGTACTTGAAGAAATTACACAATAATAATAATTTCTGACTTAAAATCACTGCTAATACTTTGGTTATATAATTTACTAAAAACATAAAAATACTTTAAGTTTAATATTATTTTTTTTTTTTTTTTTGCCCAAACAAAAATCGTATAAATGATCAAAGTCTTAGTGGAAATACTAAAAAAAATTAAAAAAATATATTACATTATTTTTTATAATAAGTAATTTAAATATGTACCTACCTAATTAAAATTAACTAACTGATTTATCGGCGTAAACAACAGCAAAATCATAGAAAAACAAATGTTACTCTTTGAAATCTCACAGAGCAATAGACCGTCAACGTGACGTTTAGATTATTCGTTCGAAAAAAAAAAAAGAACGATCAAAGTCGTAGGACTCTGGTCGTTTTTAAATTTTACCACTCAAACTATGATCACTAGTGATCACTAATAACTTTTATATAAAAAAATATAACGTGATTTATCGGGACTTTGTACGTTTTTATTCTTTTTAAGTTTAGCGACAGGCAAACCAGATGACGTTATTAACTAAAAAGCAGTTTTAGGGTGACTTTGATCGTTCTTTCCTTGTGCTCTTCATAATTATGTTCTACTCACTGTTCTACTGATAATCCCAGGCTTTCCTAAAAGGTATTGCGAACAATATTGTTTATCTTGAAGAGTAGGTACCAAGAAACTGGAGCAAACCTACTCTCGTTCCTTCAGTCATCAAGAGTAATAAAACAGAAAATATGACGTAAACACTGCATGTGTTCCTTTAATGGCAGATGATTCAACAAGCAGGCAAAAATAGAGAAATATCATCGCGCAGCTTAATTGACACCGCGTCAAGGTCGCATACGTGGGATTCGCCTCACAACACTCGTACTGAGCAAATAAATAGAATACAGCGTCATGCACACACTCAATAACAAATAAAGAATCACGATCTGCGGCTACTTTCATCCAGCTCTTGCCAGCCACCCTGCGAAGAGCGAAACCCCCCCCCGGTATTTGGCCAATGATATTGACAGGAGTGGATACTGCATCAATATACTCGTGATACATGTACGAACACGGTACATACCTACACTACGCGGTAATTTTCCCAAGCTTTGTAAGTACCTATGTAAGTACAGTACCATAGCTTTGGAAGTAGAACTGAGATGAATGAAAATCTACAAAATATGGACAACAAAGACATATCAAACTACAAACAAAACACATATGCAAAGCAAAGCCTAAAACTAAGTAAGCAACATTTTTTAATACAAAATAACTCTATTAAGCTTATTTTTTTCTAATTCTTTTCTATTAATTACTACTAAAACTAAGGGAATAGGGAATTCTAAAGGAATTAAACTGTGTAATGGAACTGCTTTATTTGGCTGTGAATTAAGCTTGAAAAAAGTATCTAATTAGTGGTAATGAAAAACTTTCCTCTTAGGGTAGGTACTATGACTCACTATCAGCACTGATAACATCTAAAAAATATTTGTATCTTTATGAACTGGAAATTATTTCCAGAAATACAAGTATATTTTAAATATGCTTAGTGCTAATACAGATTTTAATGAGTTTAATTACATAATTGAAATTTTATAATTATAGAAGTAATTTTGAAAGGAACACTACTTGTAGAGATTTGTAGTAAATTACAGTTTGAATATTTGCAATGAAATGCAAATGAAAAATGTATAATAATATCTCTAAAATAGCGGTTAAGTTCGTAACGGCCTCGGAATTTTGAAATATGTATTGAATTTCTACAAAAAAAATCCCATTCAAAGCCATAAAACGTTCAGAATTTGCTGTAAATATCTCCTTACTCCATTAATGTTATTAAGTAAAATGTACACCAGAATTAACGTTAGTTTATAAGATTACAAATACTTTTTAGTTACAATATATATACAGGGAGTATGATGCGTGTGTGTTAATACGGTGTACACACACTACAGATAAAAAATTATTAAACTTCAAATAAACCAACTACAACTGCACAAAATGCTACTTTTGCGATGCGTCGGCCGCTCGTAGTACTGAGAAAGCACGATCTCGCGCATATTGTGATAAGCCTCTTAAAGAAGAACAATTTTAGAAATTATTTAAAAAATGCAACGCCTGTCATATGCTAATAAATATTCTGAGGTCAAACGTTTTTAAAGTGGGTGGCGGTTAAAGATCAAACGGAGTGTGTAATTATAACAATTGTACCCAATAATAGGTTTCAATTCTCATTGATTGTCACCTAATTGACAGATCATTAAAGTTTTATGTGTCCGCTTCGAATCTGGGTCACAGTAAATGCACTAACCCTCTGCCAACATTATGTAATGGAAGGTGGGGTGCAGTGCTAAATGTGAGACACGATTCAGGCATAAATAACTAAGAGGTTTTAATATTAGATTGGGGAAAAAAGTCTTTTCGCTTTAAGTATGTATGAACTTATAATAAAATCTCTTTGGCTATACTTTTGTATCTGGCTGGTTTTGGTATCAATAAAACTTTAAATTTTAAAGAAAATAATTCCAAATTTAAATTAGGAAAATGTGTGATTTTTATTTGTTTTTCTTACTGTCAAGATGAGTGAATCTAATGACAAAATAAGATACATTTTAAAATTTTACTACAAAAAAGGTAAAAATGCAACGCAAGCCGCGAAAAAACTTTGCGATGTTTATGGACCTAGTGCAGTGTCTGTGAGAGTAGCACAAATTTGGTTTTAGCGTTTCAGAAATTTTGATGTCAATGATGCACGTCGCTCTGATCGCCCATTACGGATAAAATGGATGCCATTTTTGAAAAAGTGGAGCAAGATCGGCATATCAGTAGTTGTAACTACTACGTAGCTGAAGAACTGGGTATTGACCACAAAACAGTTTTGGCGCATTTGAAAAAATCTGGGTACACAAAAAAGCTCGACATTTGGGTACCTCACAAGCTCACTGAAAGTAACCTAATGAAGCGTGTACTCATTTGTGATTCTTTATTACGACGTAATGAAACTGAAGATTTTTGAATTATGGAAGAAGCTGATAACTGGTGATGAAAAGTGGATCACGTACGACAAGAACGTGCGAAAAAGGTTGTGGTCAAGGGCCGGTCAGGCTTCACAGACTGGCAAAACCCGGGTTACCTCGCTACAGGTTATGCTGTTTGTGTGGTGGGATTGGAAGGGCATTATTCATTATGAGCTGTTACCACCAGGCAGGACCATCGATTCTGAACTCTACTGTGAACAACTGACGAGATTAAGCAAGAAGTTGAGATAACGCGGCTGGGAATTAATCAACAGTTGGGGTGTGGTTTTTCATCATGATAACGCTAGACCTCACATATCTTTGGCCACTCAGCAAAAATTAAGAGTTTGGCTGGGAGGTGTTAATGCATCCGCCGTATATTCCTGACCTTGCACCTTCAGATTTCCACCTGTTTCAGTCTCTTCAGAATTCTTTAGGCAGTGTTCCGTTAACATCACGAGAGGACTGCTAAAACCACTTGTCGCAGTATTTTGATCAGAGCCCCAATTTTAGCAATGGGATCATGTCCCTACCTACAAGATGGCAAAAGTTATCGAACAAAATGGCACCTATAAACATAAGTTAAACGTAAATAAACTATATTAAAAAATGTTTTGAATTTTCTTAAAAAATGTGAATAAACTTTTTCCTTGACCTCTTATGTTCTTTTTATTTTTTCTATTATGTTACTTCAGTTCCAGCAGCACATTACTAGACAAAATGCTAAATTTTAAGATTAATAAACATTAAGACAAGAAAATAATTAATTTTACTTTGTCTTTGAAACAAAGGAACATCATATATTTTACTCATTTAAAACACTTTCTAAAGATCTACTCGCATTTATTTTAAGTATTGTTTTAAACCTGAGGATGTAAATTTTTTGCATGCTCCGTGGTCACGGGGAGACCGCATACCCTGTACTTATGATAAACAGATGTACCTACACACTTAATTAAAGTGTTTCCTGAGTAGCTTTTGTGTTAACTGTAGAAGATTACAATCCTTTTTATTTTAATGAACTAAATGTTTGATAAATGATTTTTGATAAACAGATTAATGTTTCTGTTTCATTGGAGGATATTCTTCATAACAAAAAATCTAAATTTCATGATAGGTATTGGTTTTAAGCAAAAAATAATCTCAGCAAGGTTAATTTTTAAGCATTTAATACAATATGGTGAGCACTGATTGTTAGTATTAACTAAAACAACAAAATGTGTTATCATGTTGGAAAAATGGCAAATTACGTATTTTGAGAATGTGCAATAGCAATCAAACGTTCATGGGTGTGTTTTGGAAAGAATGCAATGCGCTGCATGCAAGCCCATTGACAGGCGTGTGGACGAGGCACAACCCAGGGCGGGTCCACGGTGCCCCGCCGATCACTGATAGTGACAGTATAAATAGAGCTTTTAAACGTTTGCCAATTTATATTTACTACTAATATGCCGCGTAATGACCTTGTGCTCCCGACCGCTACTGGATAGATCCGAAACTTTATGTTTATAAATCACTACTCGTGACGTCATGTTGACCGAATTCCTACATGGAAACCACAATCGCAAAGGACAATCGTACATTCAATTAACAATTTGGTTTTCCTGAACAAGCGAAACTATTCGGAGTAAAACACGTTTTTGAAGCTCACTTTTACACAAAACCTTGCTAAAATCTGCAAGTTTACACCCAGTTCGCAGCACAACAAGTATGACGTGATAACTGTAAATAACATACCTTTATAGTCAATCACCGATTAGGCTCTGTTATCACTGCACACCACGTAATAGTAATTGTTGTAAATTAGACACTAATGCACAGGTTATAACAAATTAAAAACGCGCAATTCGCGTTGGGTTTGGTTCATTCGACGCTTCACAACAGTGTTTCCCTCTACAACATCGATCTCGGAAGTCGCGCGGCTTGTGGCGAATGGATGGATAGAGCGGGGCGCGGAGCGAAGCACGCAGCGCAATATAGTTCGTTTCGTTCTCGTTCGTGGCTCGCGCTCGCTCGCTCGTCTAGTGATGTAACGAATGAGTGATGATGTTCTTCGAGAAATGTATTCGTTTGGACTCGTATGTTGCGTACGCGATAAACGGTTAATGTCAATGTCAACTATGGTTAGTATTTACGTTATTGAATTTCTAAAATTTGTTTTACTATTTATAAAGCGAAAACCTATACAATAAATTATTAAAATAGGACGTTAAGCGAGATGATCGAATTGATCGAAGAGTAGTACCTATCTACCTACCTATATAGGTACATTTTGTTGGGCTCGAACTGGATAAATAAGTGTACCTAGCGCAGTGTTATACCTATTAGACTAGATTATCCATTGTATGGTAATACTTTACGAATATTTATTAATTTATTTACTGACCACATTACATACTTTGCAGTCCACTCTCGGGAGTTGAGAGACGGACCTACCTATTCGTCGCTTACGTCATCCATCATAGGAAAGTCCTCGGATATTGATGTCGTGGGAATGTATACTGGTGGTGGGTGGCGCGTGGCGCCTAGGACTAGGGTTACCTCTTGCTCATACCTACCTACCCAATATTGTACCTATACTATATTTTGGTGAAGTTATTCAGAACGAATATACCTACCTACCTATCTATAGTGTTGATGAAAAGTATTAGGTAGGTATTACGAAACAGACTTAGATTATATCTAAGGAAAGGTGTAAAGTTTGGTAAGGTGGGTAAAAATAAACCCCAAATAAACCCCGGATCCTAATAAAATACCTACTCTGTGCACTATCGCCACCTGAGCACTAAGATCGCCACAGACGAAGCTATCGTTAGATAGATAGTAGTAGGTATGCGTGTATCAGGTAGAGTTGCCAACCTTACTTTAAAATAACGTATCCTACGTTATTTTCCATCCCCATACTTTATTCTTTTATTAAAAATAAAGTATGGAAATACTTAATTTCTGAACTAGGTGCTGAATGATACTTAGACTCAGGTGAAGTGAAACGAAACACAACGCTAATTTCTGAACGCGCTATAAAACAATAAAAAAATATTAGATAGTGCCAAGAGTACAAAGACATACCTACCAACATTTAAATAAATAAATTTCGAAAATACTTTATTTTTTTTATAACTAGTTAGCTAAGCTAGTTAGTGATAGATTTACTTTAATTTCCTGAAAAATAGTTGGCAACCCTAGTATCAGGGTACTTAGGTATTTGCATTAGAAAGTTAAAATTACTAATTAAGGATCACGTCCTTGTATGTAGTTATTACATTTTCTCAAAATAGATAGGCAAGCCTTTCTCAGGGCCTAGTCAAGTAGGTACCTAATCATGGTCCAAGGACAAGGCAAGGATAGCGCTACCGCGACACCTACCACTGCTGCTGCAAACATCCACCAACGATATCATACGCATACGACGATGTACCAATAGATGGCGCTGTTGCGAGAATTTGCATAATAACAAAAGCATGAAGCTGTAAAAGCGCTCTAATTATGACCTATCCCATGTATTGTTCTAACATATAAATTTATCATGTTTTGATAACCCTACTAAGTTTTTGATTTCAAAATGTTAAAACCGACATTGAAAATTCGTTACCTAGGTAGGTACCTACTTCATAGCCCTGCCTGCCGCACTTTAAGAACTAGGTATAAAAACCCCAGAAGAAAGGGTAAAAATTTACCGTAAGTAGGTAAGTAGGTACCTACGAACTTTTTATAAGTTTCATGAAACTCTTGTTTCCATTTTTTTTACTTTTTACATTATCTTATTATAGGTATAATACTCATTACATTATTATGAAGGTCTTTTTGACTTTTGTAAGGTTTAGGTACCTACTTACTTATTTTTTTAAATAGCTAAATATAGGTACCTTTGTAGTCAAAGTATGTAGGCCTACCTATAAAATGATAGATTTTTTTAGCTACAAAACAAAATGGTGTGCTCGATTTGTCGCTTGACGTGTAAAGAAAATGAAGAGGGGAGATGCACTCAATGTTATTTAATGATTGCGGAAGAGGGTCTCACTCACTCATACAACGCTACGCTATTCAATGAAACAATTACACAAATGCCCCGTCTGTAGGTAGTTACAGAAAATCAAACTCTATTTCATGGCGTTGTTGGATTCAAATTACGTATTTCAATAGTGACCTATTCGATTGAGGAAAGTTAACAGCACACAAATTAATCGCTTATACCTATGCGATGCGTACCAATACCATCAATGTATCTTTCTTACCAATAGCACAAAGTAGGGAATCTACTTTGTGCCAATAGAGCACAGAAAATAGATACCTACCTAATAGCACAGTAGGGACGCCTGCACATCAACCTATCCAAAACTGTCAAATTTCTTCAATACATTTTCAACCATATGCCTTAGTAATAAAGTTCAAAGTCTATTGAGGAAATTTGACAGTTTGTGGTAGGTTGATGTGCAGGGGTGTGTAATAATGGCACCAATGTTCGACAGGCAGGACCCAGTTTACGACATCTTCGAAACTCTTTTTATTTTTGTGACGAAAACTTTCGAACAACGGCTCTAAAGTGGTGCCGCTACTACGATACCAACCAACAGTTAGGTCAATACACCCTCTTATTTATACAAACTATTTGACCATTATGTAGGTATTTATTTAAATATTGTTTTGTCAACGTCACACAAACGTCATTTTTGAATTTGAGAAAAAGAGACAAAACAATGATTATTTAAATAATGCATAAATAGTTTTTATGAATAAGGGGACTAGTTGCTTACTTAGGTAGGGTAAATACATGTATACAATAATAAATGTCGGCCCCCTTACGGATTTTCTAACTTTAGATTGCTCTGGCCCCATCAGTTGCAATGAAAGGATAGCTTGAGATGCGGTTTTAGAAAGCTTGAAAATCTATTTAATGTTTATTAGGCATAAGACTGACTTGTCTACTAAAAGAAAAAAAGTATTAAGGTTTAAATGCGTCAAGAACGAAAAAACCTTAAAGTCGGCCATTCACGGCCCATGGTCGGTCACGTTTTTCCCAAATGTCGGCCGGGTACAGGGTGTTTTATATGAAAACTTATTAGAATAGATATATATATAGAATATGATTTATTTCGTCAAGAGCTTCTTTTATTATAATGCGATCGTATCCGCATAATTTTGTTCTTTTTTTATTTTTTATTATTAGGTATTTAGCCTAAACCATGTTTAGCTATTATAAATATATTTTCAATATTGTAAACTCCTACGTCCAAACTTAACTTCTTTATAATTATACATATTATTAAATTATATTCAATTTAAAGAAAATATGTTAAATAAATAAATTAAAAATTACTACACACACAATCAATAAAGCAATACAAAAGTAATCATCCTGTATAGCGGCGCTTGAATTCCGAGGCTGGCCGACATTACGATCTTTAATATTTCTAAAGTCGGCCCCTGTCTCGTGTACCTTATTTCTCGAGATTCAAGTAATATCACCCCGGCCGGTATTTGGCGATTAAACGTAAAATAGATTTATTTACCTATAAGCTTTGTAAATTCTCCAATTAAGCCAATGGAATTGGTAGAATTTGAATATAAAAAAACAGATTGCATTTACTTTAAGTCGGCCCCGGCCGAGTATCCGGTTTTAAGTCAAAACTGGTGAATACCAGTTAGGGGGCCGCTATTAGAATTAATGGCGGCCCCCTATTTTTCCCTAAACTAATACGCAAAACGTTGAAAAAACTATCGCAAAATATAGTAAAAATAACTTTTTAGGGATAACAAAGCTTAAAACAATAAAAAGAATCGTCTTATCGTTGTAATTTTCATCCCCGAGGCGCGGGTATTTACAGTGAGTAAGCTATTTTAGCTTAGAACTTGACGCTACAACGGCGGCAGTGCTACTGACGCTCAGTGTGCGAAGAGCGAATTACTTAATTGAATAGTAACGGTTTGTACGTATAGAGTATGAACTAAGGTTGCAATTCGAGTTGCAAAATTGCCACTTAATTTCCTTTTGAATGAACGCAAGCTGAAAATGTGCAGACGGCCGAAGTTTGGGGGGGCCGACGTTTAGCGTATTTACCCTACCTACCTCACTTATTTTTAGGAAATTGAGTGACGATAGGTACACTTAGTATGACGCGCCAAAATTTTATTAACACAATACCTACCTACCTACCTAGATAGTAGGTAGGTGCCTACTGGTGCCTACTACGCGAAGGATCCATGGAGAAAGGCTAGTAGGTAAATTATGTGTAATTCACGGTCAGTGAGAGGTACACTTAGGGTTGCCAAACATACTTTAAAATAACGTCATCATCATCATCATCAGCTCATTCTCATGTCCCCACTGCTGGGGCACGAGACTTCCCTATAAATGGATAGGGAGAACGATAGAAAATAGCGTATCTTACGTTATTTTCCATCCCCATACTTTATTCTTTTTTATTAGATCAAAGTGCCTATTTTAGTATGGCAAAGTTTTAACTCTTCTCCTTTGTCACTAGGGGGCGCTACTTCAATGCTATTAAAAATAATCTATGAAAAATACTTTATTTCCGACTAATGCGTGCGTTTGAACTTTGAACGGAATATTCCTGTTGACGTAATTTCTGAACTACTGAATGATAGGTAGGTACTCAGACTCAGGTGAAGTGAAACGAAACGCGCGTTGCGTTTAAATAAATAAATTTGGAAAGTACCTACTTTATTTCTTCTTCAAATCTTTTTTTTTAATACTAGGTAGTGATAAATATACTTTAACTTCCTGAAAAATAGTTGGCAACCCTATGTACACTATACGCGCTTGCCTTAGATGCGCTTGCACATTACGATGGTCTAGCTAGAAGACAAACATGCTAATTACCTGTGCTAATTACAGAAAATACCAATTTTTCAGGAGGACTGTTTTTATTAATTCAAAACTTACTATAACTTAAAACTGTGTAGAAATTGTGTAAGTATATACTGCCTAATAGGTACTTAGTTAGGGTACCTATTTATCTTTTTAAGTGCTTATTTATTTAACATCAATAAATTTGAACATCAATGTCCAAAATAGGTAGGTATTCTATAAAAATATCAAAATAGCAAAAAAGAGCATCACTTAGTAGGTACTAGGTACCTACCTACGTTTGTACACAAAATTTATTTCGTGTATTGTGTAGTCAAAAATGTCTAGGGGGCAAGTACATTTTTAGCTAGGTACTTATAAAAAAAAATTCTAATAATATTAATTACAATTTTATCCCTAATAATAATATGTTGAAAAAATTAAAAAACAATTAAATTTTTACAAGTTGGGGTTGGGGTTAGCTTACGTTAAGGTCACCTAATTGGCAAAAAAGCAAGAACAAGGTTGATTTTTAAAAATTTTATTGTCTAAATAAAAAATAATAATCTGTATTTCTACCATTGACATGCGGCCCCGGGAAAGAAATGAAGTTTGCAAATGGTCGCGGTTGTGAATACCGCACAACTTTTATATGGATAAAGCAAAACACGTACCTATTAGGTGCCTTTATAATGAACGTACATTTTATAGAAAATAACTTTGTTCTTAGATGCAGGAACATAATAACGTACGAACTTCAATATCCTTACCCGGGTAGGTATGCCAGAAGCTTAATATTATATACCTACAAGGCTAGAAGAAGGTATATTTTCATATTAAAAATACCGTCGTCGTGAAATCCTCTGAAATTGCAATACCTACCTCTACCGATCCTTCAGCATTCAAGAGTGCAGAGTTTTATTGAACATTTGATCGCAAAAACTAGAAATTGCATGTGAAGACATGTCACTAGGAGCAACGAGGCACTGCGTCAATGCCACAGAAATTATCGTGATAATAAAACTCTCACTCAGCTCACTGAGAACGTAGCGTACGTACGTAGCGTACGTACCTACGTAGGTTACGCTTATTCTATGTATATACACTAGTCACCAAACCCTAGGACACGTAAGAAGATAGTTCGCCTTGAAACAAAATGATCGCTATGCACCTCTATTGTAAAAAAAAACATACTTATAAAATGAATAGAACGTACTCGTCTTCGACTGGCGTGTAGGGGAAGGCTGTCTCCTGGACCCTGGGCGGGGGGCTGCTCTCGGGTTCCTCTTGCAGCGGGCTCTCGTAGATCAGGGTCTCCACCATGGACCCTTTGGAACTCCCGAATGATACCCTGCGACAAAACATAATTGTTAATTAAGATGTTGATACACTGTTGGTACACTTACGTTACGAATGTTATTATTAATTTTAATCTGGTAACACTGCCATGGTTACCCAGCTGGGATTAAACCCACCCTGCTATCTTTAGTCCACGTTTTGTAATAAGACGGTAATGGTTGTTGTTGCATTCCTATTCTATAGCCATTGACGGTGGTGTTTGCCGCGTGGGTGACCCATTATGGCTGATAGAATGCGCAGGCGTATTGTAGGAAACTCCTTAGATGTCTCACAATAATAGATCTACGGCACCCACGCTAGTTCGACGGGCTGACGGGACTCACAAAACTAATGTAGTGCGCCCTTACAATCTTACAAGAACCTGTTATAGAATGTATTGAGTAAATATATATCATCCAGTAGGTATACCTACATGTAATCGCCAATAACGTAACGTATTTACTGAAATAACCAATACTCAAGTAAAAATAAACAAGTAAAACATGCCTACTTATAAGTGGACAGCGTTATACATGTAAGAACAGATTAAGCGGCACTAGATAGAATTTGAAGAAAAGAGCTGCAAAAATTTAAAATTGTCGCTGTGTGCTCATTATTTATGTTACGTGTATGATATTTTTACTTTAAAGTAATATGTGTATGTAGTGTAGTTTAATTAAGAATATATTACGGTGCAGAATGTACTTAAAAAGATATCGCCATTCTTCCGTTTAATTCGTTAATGTATTTTAGTTATATTGAAATTAAGGCGACGCATCGCTAAACAATTATTCTAATACCACAAGAAAAACTGTTTATTTCTTTCCAATTAAAACTACAAATAAGTTTAAAATATGAACTAGTATATTGAAGTGTGTGTTAAGACTAATCTACTAAAAAAATTTAGATGCTTAAATCGGTCTGGTTTGACTGTAAAATGCAAATCTATGTTTTAAAAGAGGTTACTTTGATATTTTTTTTTCTGTTATAAAAGTTAACAAAAAATGAAGTCAATTAAATGAAAAATCATGTCATCAAATATCACATTCATATGTTTTGTAATTGTTGGGAAAAATCAAGATCCCCGCCACGTAAATTTCCAATGCGTCGCCTTAATTAAATTTGTCAATAACGTACTATACGACATTATTGTCGTTTGATTCTTTAAGGGTGGGCCGACCAAAAAATGCCAAAAATGCAGTTACGGTTAAGTAGATATAATTGAAAATACTATCGTATTAAATGAACAAAATATATATTTAGTATCATAGGGAACGTGTTTACAATTTGTCAGAACCATAATGTCATAACACGCTATAGTTTTTTCTACAATATCATTTAAAGTTGGCCAAAATCATGAAAACGAGTGGCGGCGTTTAGTAGATTTCTTATAATTTATATAAGTTATTGTACCTCTGATTTTGTCTAAACAATCATCAATGGATAAACTACAAATTGCTAGACTACATTTTCGACTCATCAAGTGGTTATTTAAATAATTATTTTTTATTAAGCACCTTAAATTCCCCATACAAAATTAATATGGCCGCGTGGCGTCAAATAAATATGGACGACGACATTTCAAATAAAACATATGACACTTGTCACTTACGGACGGCGCACCCTTAATACGATTTGTTTTGGGTGAAATAAAACGCAGTATAAAATAAATCCAAATATTTTAATGCAAAGTTCTCAAGTTAAACAAAACTTATACCATTTCTCTAACTTAGTTCTCTAAGATGATCTTGTATGGCATTGCTGATTACGAAATACACATAAATTTTGATAAATTTTTATAGTCAAATAATAATATCAACATGTTTGCTTGTCTGCCTATCTATATTATAATGACTTGTCCTGACTGACTGACTCATCATCGCCGAGCCTAAACCGCTGAAGCTAATTAGATAAAATTTGGACTGTAGGTTAATTGAGTGACGTAACCAGCTACTAAGAAAGGATTTTACGGAAATCACACCCTAAGGGGGGTCAAATAGAGGGTGAAAGTTTGTATTAAAAGTCCGTCAGTTTTGAAGTAAAATACATGAAACTAATTTTCATGTATTTTACTTTTTTTGGGTTTTTTTTGGGTTCTTTATTTGGGTTCTTGAAAAGAATTAAAGAATGACGTGTCTCAGGAATTTTGTTTATTTTTCTTTAAATGAGTAAAAAAGGGAATAACGTTTTTTTTTGAGTAATCATTATTTTTAAAGTAATAACTATAAAAATGAATATTTTAATCGATCTTTTTAATGTTAGATTTTTCAACAAAAATAAAGAATGACGTGTTTTAGCATTTTTCAAAAAACCTACCCTAGAGAGGTGAAATAGGGGTGGAAAGTTTGTATGGAAATCGCGCACAAAACATCACGCGTTTGCTGATTCCTACATTTGCCCACATGAGTAAAGCCGCGAACAAAAGCTAGTCCTTTATAAAACTAAAACTACTTCAATCGGTTTTTAATTTCTACTAGTGGACCCGGCGGACTTCGTACCGCTTTGACAGTTTCCATCAAGTTATTGGTTTCCATGACAACAAAACAAATAAATCATTTTGTATTGGAAAATTAAATTGCCTTTAATTTAATTGTTTTTAGTATTTTCCGTTACTTATTATTTATGTTTCTCAACGTTTAAATCTTCCCTGAATTTCCACAAATATTTCAAAATCAAAATTAGCCAAATCGGTTCAGCCATTCTCGAGTTTAGTCACTCAAACGGACAGCAATTGATTTTTATATATATAGATTTAAAAATAAAATAATAATATTATTTATTTCGTAATCATTCATTTCATACAAATATCGTTCAAAATAAACAAAACTATAAACACAAGGTGTGTTTATAGTTTTGTTTATTTTGAACGATATTTATTATTTATACTCAATATAAAAAACTTCTAAAAACTTAACTCTTAATAAAAAATAAATGTGTTCAATTATTTTTCTGTCGACCTCCTTGGTCGAGGTGTACACTGGTTTTCATGGTGTCGCCATCTCTGAGGTCCCGGGTTCGATCTCCGGTCGGGTCAATTTAGAAATTATTGTTTTTCTAAATTGTCTCGGGTCTGGGTGTTTTCTATGTTTAATAAGTATGTATTTAAGTATTTTAAGTATGTTTATCCGCTGTCTAGTAACCGTATAACGAGTTTCATAACGAAGCTTCTCTTGGGCTAGATAATTGGTGTGAGTGTAGGAAAGTTTATTTATTTATTTAATCTTCTTCTATATCAAAATCAATAGATCTATTAAAACCTTTAGGCGGTTAGTTCGGTATTGCGTTTTTAATAAATAAATGAAGCGGATTATCTACAACTTTTGTGGATTTCATGCGTATATGCATTTTAAAATCCTGTTTGTTTATTTTGTAACAGTCACTTAGGCGCATAATTCTTTATTACGTAACGAATGTGTGCAAAAGTTATAACAAATTTTGACATGTCGCTTGATTCACCCCTTATTACAAGGCACTAGGAGTGGTTTTTGAACACAAAAATAGCTGAATACATAGTTTGACATGCCTGGAATCGATCTGTATTTAAAACTATTTTTTTTTTAATTTTGTCGCTTAATTCGTTCTTACATAACGCAGTCCAAGTGTGATATTAATGAATGATAAGACTTAGTTTTTATTAATTAGAAGGCTATTTTGAGGTGGCAGCTTTTATGTAATACCTTTTTATGTAATACCTAACCTGTTTGATATTTTGTTATTGTTATATTGGATATATTAATAACAATAAACTTTATTTAGTTTAGACACAACAAAAGCCAAATCTACTGGCAATATATCCAATCCAAGTGTTGAGGTTTCTTTAAAATGCCGCCTCCATGGCCGTCCAAGTACAGAACCAGCACACTAAGCATATCCCCTTGCATCGTGGTGTGAGACAAGGGGGTGTTATTATATCCCCTAAATTGTTCACAAATGCTTTGGAAGATAATTTTAAGACGCTGGACTGGAAAGGACATGGGATTAACATCAACGGTGAATGCATCTCACACTTGCGATTTGCAGACGACATATCGTCATCGTGGCCGAAACGTTGCAAAACTTAAAATACATGCTGAACGGCCTAGCTGATTCTTCTCTATGTATCGGTCTCTGGATAGGTAAACTTGAACAAAACCAAGATTATGTTTAACGAACATGCCATTCCGGGACCGATTGCAGTTCAAGGCAGTACTCTCGAAGTTGTTAAGGAGTATGTCTAACTCGGGCAAACTCTGTAGTTGGGTAGAAACAACTTCGAGAAAGAGGCCAACAGAAGGATACAGCTAGGCTGGGCAGCTTATGGGAAATTACATCGGGTCGTTACGTCACCTATTCCACATTCCACAGAGTCTAAAGACGAAAGTCTTCAATCAGTGCGTCCTACCCGTCATGAAACCGTCATGAGCCGAAACACTCACGGTAGGCCTGGTCCACAAATTTAAAGTCGTTCAGCGAGCTATGGAAAGGGCTATGCTTTTATTTTCTCTAAGGGACCGGATCCGGAACGAGGTGATCCGACAGAGAACCAAAGTCGTCGACATAGCCCACAGGATTAGCAAGCTGAAGTGGCAGTGGGCCGGCCATATTAGCCGCAGAACCGATAACCGATAGGGTAAACGAGTTCTTGAGTGGAGACCGCGTATCGGGAAGCGTAGTGTAGGACGCCCTCAGACTAGGTGGAAAGACGATCTTCGCAAGGTGGCTGGCAAGAGCTGGATGAGAGTAGCCGCGGATCGTGCTCAGTGGCGTGCACTTGGAGAGGCCTATGTCCAGCAGTGGACGTGTGTAGGCTGATGATGATGATGATGATGATGATGATGATGATGATGATGATGATGACACAACAAAAGAGAAACATAACTCAACTAAACTTAAAAAAACAGAGAAAAAAATAGCAAATTAAAAGCTAAATACCTATAAATAAAAGATGTCCTCCAACTGTGGGCTCATGGGAACGGTCTAAAGAATGCTGGCAACATTACCCCTCTGGATTGCCAAGCTAATACGCTGGCAGAGGTAGCTGCAGCCTTCTTGTCACCGGAGGAGGCCTCAATAAGGCGAGCACTTAGCTCTTTAACAAGCTGCCTTGCCTCCGGCCCCCATGAACCCATTGTTTCCACCGCAAACGGAACAAATAAATAATTACGACCCAGGTTCGCGTATTTGTGCCGTTTGCGATTTTCAGCGCTTACTGCAGTAGCCCCCACATGAAGAGAAGTTGCGCGAACATGCGAGGGAGCCACGGTGTCAGTACAGGTTGAATCCCACACCAACGGCCTGCCAAGCTTCCAGGGCCCAATGGTCATACCGTCAGGTCTCTTGCCGTCGTCGCTGCGAGAGATACCAGCTGGCTCTCAAACTGCCGGTAAACCAACGGTGGCAAAAACACTGCCGGTGATGAGTATGTTTCTTTTTTGAGTGGCGTAACATATGACCAGCACTACGAGCTCATGAGAAGCCATGGAGGCCTAGGTCGCCAACAGCCTTCCCACATACACAGCGGTGAGGGTGGACTAACCTGGCGCCTAAACGGAGGAAAACCGCTATAGTGAGAGACTTCCCGTGCAACAAGGTACCGACATTGGCTGATGGTAATGCTTGGAGCCAGTGGCCTGACTCTCTCTCGCAGACTGCAGTGAGACGAGCGAGCTCGGCCGTGTCAGCCGATGTGAAAATAAGCCCCTCCAGAACTTGCTTGCAATACGGCCCGTCCCATTGCTTCTGGAATTGTGGAAGTAAAGGTAGATTAGAATTTTGAGAGGCGGATAATCAAGCGTTACTCGCATCTGCCTTGTACGACAACTTTATCTACGGAACCCAAAGATGGGTTGATAATCTTCCTGTAGAAATTGTTCGTGCTATGAGCAGATGACAAAAACGCTGGCAGGGCCACGCTGGACAAATTTCTAATTCCGAGCCCTCCGAATCGTACAGGAAGTGAAGCCTTGTAGCCAATTATGCGGTCGTTCATTTGGCAATTTAGAATTTGAACAAGTTAAATTATCTAGATTGGACAACAGAGCAGGAAGAAGCCAGAGTTGGGAGTATCGAAGAACATAAGTAAATTTTGGAACGAAAAGACAAAAACGAATTATAAATAAGGCCATGTGTGGATAAATTTGGAATAAACGGTCTGAAGTTAAATTGAATTTAGCAATCGCTCCGTTTATTTTATTATAAATTTACGTCGTCGTCGTCCAAAATGAGTACCTAAACATTGTTGAGGTTGCATATTCTTCTAATTTGATCATCATCATCTATTGGGCCCAGTTCTTCCCATAAACAATAAATACCACATGAATGAGGAGCTCGGATCATCACATCACCCAGCACGATGACGAATGAGGACTACTTAATGATTGATTGGACGAAACGAACGAAGGACGAATTATTGGTAACATTTAAGAAAACTAATCGTAATGCAAAATTGTGATTACGTTTTGTTTTTTCGAAAGCTACGAGTTTAAAGCCGAATGTCATGTCGTCGGTATTATTAATATATTTTTTAATGTTGTTTGCCTCAAAGAAGTAGCTACCAATTTCATTAGGAAAAATACATTGAAATGGCCAAGATATTCACACTTTTCGTCTTTTTTACAAAATTTTGCAAATACTGATACTTAGACGCGGTTTTTACAAACTGCTCTTACGCGGTGTCGCACGCTCAACGGCGATATTCAAATGTGTTTAAGAGACTTTTAGATCTAATTAATAATATCTATTATTTACTTATCTTACATACTAATACGGACAACAAGGAATCATTAATCTTTAATGATAAGTCGTTGCTAACATGTTCAATTGTTTACAGAGCAGCCACATGGCCACATTGCGCTTCGCTGTTTACCATGAAGTTGTATTCTGCTAACACGACCACATAATAGACAACTAATAACGCTTCATCAACCGATTGACCTCCTGTTTATATTGATGAGTTAGTTAATGCTCCTGGATGTCCCCCAAAAGCCTGCCGGTGACCTAAATAGTACCGCATGCAGCACGGGTCATGCAAGGTTGGTATCCCAGTTATCGCGTACGCCCTAGTTCGCAGAATTTTTTATTTTCTCTTTTAAGCATGGCAACTATTTATTACTGTCAGTGTTCCGCATTTGTTTTTTCGCTGGATGTTTGAACGTGGAATGGGAAATACTTAGGTATTTGCCATATGTTTGAAAGGCCCACGGAATATTTAACTGTTCTGTGGAAAGACCTATCAGGGCCAGCAGCGGACTAGTGTAGGCTGATGATGATGATGATGAAGATGATAATGAATATTGTTTTATTTACTGAGTAGGTATTTTTAAATTTTTTGTAATTTATTTTCCGTCTTCTGGTATACCTACGTAAGCTGTTGTGTTAGCATGAGTTTTGAGTGCGATTTACATTTAATATTCGATCATGTTAAGGGCTAACGTTAACGTTATTATCAGTGGTCGGAGTAGGTATATTGAATTAAGGTCACTGACATCAAACGTATATGTTAATATGGATACTCCTCCGAGTTTCCGGATTATTATGATAAAAATACCGAAACATCGAAATTATTACATGAAACTAGTTAAAAATGTATCAATACTCTCAACGCTATGCTGCTAGTGGCGTAGATGACCAGAATTTAATAGTAAAAAATGACTGGTGTGTAAAAACCTTGTTGTAGTAAAAGTGTTGGAGTAAAAGCCTAAGCATGTATAAAATGATATAATAATAATATTCATTTCAACACACGACATCCGGCAAACAGGGTCTTTTGTCCTCTTATCTCTATGCTCAACGCATCTGACCAATTAGAATCAAGTATCCAGGATGACTCATTTACTGTTTGTTCGAAAACAATGCGCTCGCACCGACATCCAGACCAAGTGGCTCACTCACTTATTTCGGTTCGTGGAGTGCGCTTATTTTATGTGTTGTGAATATCTTGACTTGACCCTGGCTTGTTTACTGTCTTCTGAAATCTACTTAAAACGACGAATTTGGCTTATAACTACGGACATCGATTTATTACTCTTGGATTGGGCCCATTTGAAGTTGTTTTTGTACGGGTAAGTTTTAATTATTTTCATTATTTAAGAAGGTTTTAGAACTTGGAAACAGTTAAAAAAATCACTTTATAGCAATCATCACAGCGCATGAGAGTCCGGTACGCACACCGCAGGGCTATCACCGCTTCAGTTAAAAATGTAGAACTTGTAACCGATGAGGATTAAAAATAATTATTTTTAATAAAACTGTAATAATGATTATTTGTATTAACAATAAACAATTTTGTTTGCTTACATATGGTTTTTTATTTTATTACTCTATTTACCAAATTTTTGGAAACTCCGGTACATTCCGGAAGAAATGCATGTCCATGTTATGATATCATGACGCAAGTATCTAAAATCAATATACCTACTCCGACCACTGGTTATTATACATGTATGGCAGCAGCGTTATTATACTGGTGGACTAACAAGAAGTGTTAAAAGTCTTGCCATATAAAATCTCATATCTGTAAATATGACGAATGGGAAACTACACTCGTGCTAGGCACCCTGTAAAGTTAATATTCACTCTTCAACCTCCTTGTGAAGGCTCCCGCGGTGACTAAGTCACAGGTGTCGGTACACCTGTCTGTTTCCATGCCGTGTAATTAATTTGTTAGTTGGTATTGAAAGGACAAAGCACAGTTGTGGTGTACTCTAATTACAGTCTATTGCTATTTCCACAGAACAGTGGCTATTTCAGTCTAAGTACATGTACTTCATATTACTTCCTATAGCTTAGCGTTGTGCAATACCATAAATAATTACCTACACACAAAAAATATATTTATTTTAAATTATTATTTTGCAATTACATACCTAATACTAAGTAGGTATAGGTGTTTATGTTTAACGATAATAGCACTTAAAAGTTCGATAGGACCAATTTTTTGGAAGCTGTCAGAGACTTTGTTGATTATGGTCAAAATAAGTTTAATATTTGTTGAAAAACTTTTAGCAAAAGACATGAACAGTTTCCATTAATCAATGTTTGTGTCTTTAAAAGCTTACGCATATTTATAATTATTGATTTCTCTGATAAGTTTTTGGATTAAAACTGCAGGTATCTTTTGTACAGTTAAAATAATCCTAATAGGTAAGTACGCAAAAAATATTATGGATGATTTAAAAGTAGGTAAGTATTATGAAATAAGTTTAGTTGAAAAAAAAAAATTTTTTTTGACTTTGTAGCATGCCTAACTTCAGTTAAGTTTTTTTTTATACTGCGCAAAATGCATTATTGCATTCTCAATATCGTCATACATAACGGGTCCGGGGAGACGCTCGACTTGTGGGGCTCTCCCCCTGCGCCCCCATCCAAATCCAAAGCTTTCGACGTGGGCCCGCTGCCCAAAGCAAATCGCTGCAAAAAGCATCAATCACGGAGACAAATGCAGACATGCATCGATTTATATGTTCAAATATAAGTCAATGCAGACATGACTACAATTTAAAATCTATTTTGATTTATGTACCAACCAAAATTAACAGAGTACGAACCAAAAGCTTTGGATTAAAGCAGAGTCTGATTAAACGGCATTATACCTGCCACTATAGAGCCAATTTACTTTATATCTCGGCCCTGGGTCAAAGAAATTACTTATGCAAAATCAAATCTTATAAGTACAATCCAACAAAACTGTTGAAGAAGAGACTAGTAATATAGTTTTTATCAAAGACAAACAGTTAACTAAAATAATATGTTGTGTAAAAATAGTGTTTGTATGTCAATGGAATTTAGCAAAGTAACAGCTGATTCCATTAATCATTTGAATTCTTATATTAGTACCTATCCAATTATTCAAGACAATCTGCTATTCAAACAGAAAACATATACAGGATGAGTATATAGTTCCGAAACATAGCCATTGCAACGTAATAAAAAGATCACCGTGATAATTATTCAAAACCATATTACACACATTTTGTATACATATTATTATATTATGTGTGATGGATGTATTTTACCAAATAAATATTTTTTCTATTTCTGTTTTCTATTTAATATTACAAGTACACAATCTGGCAGCCCTGAGCGACATCCCTGCGACATTTGGATGCACAGATTGCCAAAGAGTGCACGTCCGGACCAATTGGGTGCCAATTTCCTCTAAGCTCACATAGTTCGGAAGTTATTCGAGCTGTTTCCTGTAACGAGCAGATCTAATGTCTTTTATAGCCATATTAAGCTAATGCATCCAGTTGTCGAGCTGCCTTTGGAGTAAATCTAATTGTCAAGTAATTGGAAATAAATAAATAAAATAAATAAACTTTCCTACACTCACACCAATGATTGCCCAAGAGAAACTTCGTTATGAAACTCGTTAAATGGTTACTAGACAAAGGATAAACATACTTAAAATACTCTAATACATACTTATTATACATAGAAAACACCTAGACCCGAGACAATTTAGAAAAACAATAATAATTTCTAAATTGACCCGACCGAGGATCGAACCCGGGACCTCAGAGATGGCGATACCATGAAAACCGGTGTAAAAACCACTCGACCAAGGAGGTCGCCAAAAAACAGTAGGAAGGATCTTTTTTTTCTTTGGAGAGATTCCTCATGGAGAGTGTTTGTTAATTTACTCAGACAACATTTTCAGCGTCACCGGACTTTTTTGAGGGTGGCGACAAACAAGGGTTCCTCAAGGCGTGTGATCAAAACACCGTCAGAGGTTTTATAAAGGGAATGGCATCACACGCTAGTGCGTGTCCCTGTTCGCTACTAGATTCTTCGAGAGGTTCGATTCGGATCGGGATGGGAACAACCCGAGGGCGCCTCTTGAGGTCAGAACCTCGGCTCGGGTAGATAACGCATCTACTCGCCTTTACTCGCCTTTTCGTTGACAACCTCCTTGGTCGAGTGGTTTGTACACCGGTTTTCATGGTGTCGCCATCTCTGAGGTCTTGGGTTCGATCCCCAGTCGGGTCAATTTAGAAATTATTGTTTTTCTAAATTGTCTCGGGTCTGGGTGTTTTCTATGTATAATAAGTATGTATTTTAAGTATGTTTATCCGTTGTCTAGTAACCATTTAACGAGTTTCATAACGAAGCTTCTCTTGGGCTCTTTCTCTTTAATTGGTGTGAGTGTAGGAAAGTTTATTTATTTATTTATTTACTTTTCTGCCTGCAACCACGGACCCTGCAAATGGGTACGTGAAGGGACGTACCTATCCCTTCACGTACCCAAACCAGGGTACGTAGCTAGACTCACCATTCGATCACGTTAACGAAATCATGAATTTGTAGATATGGCAAAATTTTAACTTTCCTCATATTTACCAAGAAGTACCACTATAATGTCAACTTTTCTTTGGTTAACATGATCGAATCGCCAGTAAAACTCCCACTATTTTTAGGCTCATGAATAAATTAGTAAGCGGACTGTATTGCTTGATTAATTGGCCTGTTAAATAAGAAATGGTCTTGTTGAACGCACTGCCCAGGTGGTGCCGGGGATAAAGAATTGCACCACCTCAATTCTTCCCGTGGGTGTCGTAAAAGCCGACTAAGGGACCATTCCAGAGGATAGCAGCATCTTTCTGAGGTTAACTCTCAACTACTGCGATCGCCAACCCGCCTGCCAAGCGTGGCGATTATGGCAAATCCCCTCATGATGCACACAACGAAACACCAGCCCCTAGCCCTCGGCGGCCCCGCTCGCCCTAGCTACGGTAGCGGCCAAGGCAGCGACGGGGCAGGGGGTGCTAAGAATCTCCGGCAGAGATCTGGCTACCGCCAACGACCAACTATAGCCCTGGTAACATATGACACGCGCAAATTGCGGACTGACGAAAAGATTTTGGAACTAAAGGAAGAATTGAGCAAGATACGGTGGGACAACTTCGTGTGTTCACACTAGTCCACACTAATTCACTAGTGTGTGTTGCCAGTGATGACATACGGGACTGAGACGTGGTCGCTCACTTTGGGCCTAATAAAAAGGCTCAAGGTCACTCAAAGAGCAATGGAGAGGGCTATGCTCGGGGTTTCTCTGCGTGATCGAATCAGAAATGAGGAGATTCGCAGAAGAACTAAGGTAATCGACATAGCCCGAAGAGTTGCTATGCTCAAGTGGCAGTGGGCAGGGCACATTGCTCGCAGGACTGATGGCCGCTGGGGCGGAATAGTCCTTGAGTGGCGACCGCGTACCGGAAAGCGCAGTGTGGGCAGGCCTCCAAAAAGGTGGACCGACGATCTGGTGAAGGTCGCGGGAAGCCGATGAATGCGAGCAGCACAAAACCGGTCGTTGTGGAGATCCTTGGGGGAGGCCTTTGTCCAGCAGTGGACGTCTTTTGGTTGAGAAGATCATGATGATGATTATGAACGCACATTTAAACTTTTATTCCACAAGCAAGATGCAGACAAAATGTTGTCAACATAGAAAAACATTAAAATATATAAAAAATAAATATTATATAAAACTAGCTGACCGGCAGACTTCGTACCGGCTTTGACAGTTTCCATGACAACAAAACAAACAAGTCATTCGTCCGCTTAAGAACACCCGTATCCCATGATGGACCCCTATAGCAGTGCCACCGACCGGGTACCCATAGTAAATTTAAACCATTCTCGAATCCACATCAACACACACAGAAAATTTCATCCAAATCGGTCATGCCGTTTAGAAGGAATTCAATAACATACACACGCACAGAAGATTTTTATATATAAAGACTACCTGTCCCGGCAGACCTTGGTCTGCCCTATTTCTCTAAAACAAAGTTACATTGACTTTTTTTTTTGTTTTGTTTTGATTGACATCAAATGTTTGACAGCTGGGGACAGAGTGAGTGGTTGTATGGGAAAAGAAAATTGTTGTTTTTACTATTTTCCTCGTATTTTTTTTACGTTTTTTTCTCCATAACAACCTTCCTCAGACTTCATCAAACACAACAAAAAAGAAATCAGCCAAATCGGTTCGGCCGTTCTCGAGTTTTGCGATTAGTAACACATTTAGCGATTCATTTTTATTTATATAGAAGATAGATATGTATTGGATATATAGATATATATATATTTATATAGATAAACGTGAGTTTATAGATTTGTATAAAACATTGCATTTCAATATGTACTATGTCCGCGTAACCTTTTGACTTTTTCATGAAGGTCATTTGGTCTGCGATATCGGTATTTGGCATTTATTTATTATCGTAGTTCAAATAACCTATTATCCTCATCTCTACCTTGTACAGTCGTGTTTTTCTACATTTTAAAGGTTTATCATAATGAATCCATTTCATGAAATGACATGTTTTTATTATAATTTGTTTTTCCTGTTGCTCACTTGTTATGTCCAAAGTATTTTTAAGTAGCAACATGAAATTGTTGTTTTTATTGATAATATATTTTTATAATCAAAACGTGGTAACTAATAGATTTCCAGAAAAAAAATTAGAAGCTATTCTAATAAATATCACGTCCACTGCTGGACAAAGGCCTCCCCCAAGGATATGAGGGGTATTTGCCGTAATCGCCACGCTTGGCAGGCGGGTTGGCGATCGCAGTAGGTTGAGGGTAACCTCAGAGAGATGCTGCTGCCCATCCTCTGGAATGGTCCCTTAGTCACCTTTTACGACACCCATGGGAAGAGATGGGTTGGTGCAATTCTTTATCCCCGGCACCACACAGGGAATAAATATACCTATTTACTACTAAGAGCGGCGGCTCTATAATACTGTATAGTCGACAATGAAATTGCTTTACCACCTTAGAAGTGAATTTTGTTTGCATGTAATAAAACAACAAGTTCTATTTTTGTTTAAAAGACCAAGTGACAGATACGTTGTCATTATTGACAATGCGCCTTAGCGAAATTTTATTGTAATGGAAGTTTTTGTCAAAAGTGATAAAGCAATTTCATGGTCGACTATACATCGACTTTACGTTACTAGACGTAAAGTCAATGTACAGTATTATAAAGAATTAAAGAGCTATTTACACAGAAAAGGCAACCTATTTCCATCATAATATAATGATAAGTTAAAAGACTCGCAAAAGTTATGGAAGAACATCAAACGTGATATTGTAAATTTTAAAAGCAAGGATAATTTTTACCACCTAGTATTAACGATCCCAATCTAATATGATATTATTTCTTAAAATAATGTTCCTGGAAACCGAAACGCTTCAATTTCTGAGCTTATTGTGAATATAACCGATGTGGTACGGCAGTCTTCAGTCTCAAAATGGTTGATCAAAGTAACATTTCCGATATTATTAGGAGTATCACGTCAAATGCTCAAGGAATTGATGGTATATCACTCGAGATATGGTACTTACTTTACCACGTACATTAAATATCGTAACCGACATAATCAACAAGTCCATCTAAACAGGGATCTTTCCAGAGATTTGGAGGTGAGGTCTAGTTAAACCTATACCCAAGAACAATAACCTGACTGATTTAAAGGATCCTCTAAAAATCAATATTATGCCTTTCATGTCCAAGATTTTGGAAAGGGTTGTATGTCAACAACTGACCTAATTTTTGAATGTTAACAACATGTTACCAGAAAGGCAGTTTGGATTTCGAACCGGTCATAGCACAACTACTGCATTGTTGGATGTGGTAGACAACGTATTGAGTGCAGAAGATGTTGAAAAGGGCACTTTACTAGTCCTGCTTGACTTTTCCCGTCCGTTAGATACGATAAATCACAATCTGCTTATTTCCAAACTTTCGTTCTATGGCTTCGACAAAACTGCAATAAAATGGTTTTCAAGTTACCTTAGTGATCGAATCCAACGAGTTGAGTTTTTTGATAAAAGGGGTAATAGGACCATTTCAAGCTTCTTTTCTGTTTCTCGAGGTGTTCCACAAGGATCTGTTTTGGGCCCAGTACTTTTTAGTTTGTACTGTGCAGATATTGTTGACTGTTTTCAGCGCTGCAAATATCACATCTATGCTGATGACCTACAATTAGTGTATAAATTGCTTACACCTTGCGACACTTTGGCAGCGGTGAGTGCACTTAACCAAGACCTGGAGCGAATAAATAAGTGGTCTAATCAAAATTGCTTGGTCTTAAACCCACCTAAATCCAAATTTCATATTCTAGGTTCTAAAAGTCAAATAGAAAGAATCAATGATTTCGTTTCTGTATTGAAGATTGGCCATGATGCTATTGAACAGGTAGATGAAGCCCCAAATCTTGGTGTTATTATGGATAGCAGATTGAAGTTCCATAATCATGTTTTAGAAATAGTTAAGAACTGCTTTTACCGGCTGAAAGTCTTGTACCAGGTGCGCAATTATTTGAGTATAGATTTAAGAATGAAGCTTTGTGAATCTTTGATACTCTCCAAGTTAAATTATGATGATACAATCATAGGAAACTGTATTTATGGTTATACAGAAAGGGTAATTGCTTGTGCCCGTTACTGCTTTTTAATACCAAACAGGACTCATGTGACTTCTTCCCTCAATCAATCTAGTCTTTTAACGATGGAATCGAGACGTTCTCTTCATTTTGCTTGCTTACTTTTTGATGTTGTGCAACTATGATGGCATGGCATACCTACGCGAACGCGTAGGTAAGCCATGCCATCATACACTGGCCTGCAAAATTAAGTATCACACTTTTAAAATTGCAATAACTTTTTAAGTACACAAGATATACTTTCGAAACAAAAAGGAAAATGTTACTAATGTATAATTTACTTTAGTTTTAAAGAAAGCTGATAAAAATTGCTGCTAAACGTTTTTATTTAAAAATCTCTAACTTCTATAGTTTAGAAAATAAATAAGTATTAAAAGTGTAGTACTTATTTTTGCAGGCCAGTGTAGTTGTATGACAAGCTACAGTTTTCAGAGCGTAGTGTTAGAATGGCAAACCGTCTAGTTTGCCCTAGACACAGCATTGTCGCATTTCTAGGCAGTTTTCAATTTCTGGCTACAAAATGTTGGAATAATTTACCACCTCCTTTAAGATATTCCTGTAACGTTCGTATATTTAGAGATAAAAACAAACGGCATCTACTAAAATAGCAAAAAAATAGATAAAAATAATAATATAATTTTGTATAGTTTTCTTTTTGTTGTTTTTGGGTTAATATTAATGTATATATGTATGTAATGTATTGGGCTAATTTTAATGTATTCTTATTAAATTGTGTTTAATACGTCCGTCCACTAGTTCATGCGTAATTCACTTAGTTTAATCTAAAAATGTAATTAGTTAATTTAGTTCTTACTACGTGTTTGATTGCGTACTGTTGGGCTCTCACGCTAAGATGTTCGTGGAAGACCAGCGTCAGGATACTCTTTTAGGTGACCTGACGTTATGCTGAGCAGACACCTTTTAGTGCCACACTTAAAATTGAATTGTGTTGTATGTTTTGTTTTATTTTGTATTGTATTATTTTGTATTGCGATATTTGTAATAGTTATGGCATTATTAAACTTTTTCTATTCTATTCTATTCAACTATTATTTCGGACTAATTCGGACATTTCCAAAATTCAGCAAACATGCAGAATATCACGGAAAAACATAATGTAATTAAAAGGCTTTGAGGCACTTTGTTGGGTGGGTAGTTAATAACTTTCGTTAGGTTGGCTTTTAGTTTTGTAAACTTTTATACTGTCAACAAACAATACTGTTAAAACCCAACAAGATTTCTATTTACAACCAGTAGGTAAATAATAGTTCCGCTCCTTCCCACCTATCATTTTATTAGTAATATGACCCCCATACACCCTCCTACCGAAACCGTAATATGTACCTACGATCTTGAAATAGAATCGTACCTACTTAAGTTTCAAAATACATTTTAGTTTTTCTTTCACTGTTATATAAACGAATCGCCTGAAGTTTAAGTTTATCAACAACTTCAGCGTACAGTTGAATTATTAAAAAAAAAATACCGCAACTTGCTTGCTTTTAAAATATTTAAAATCTTTTAAAATCTTAACAGACGAGATTTTCTTACCTAGGGAGATTCACTGGGTATCACTTGGCTTGCACTGGCTAATAAACCTCCCTTCATTACCTATAAGTTATGAAATACTTCTTACAGAGAAAATAAAGTTAAAAAAGAAACAAATAACAATTATCACAAGTGATTCGTAAGAAGTCTCCCTTTTTACCCGACTGCGTCAGAAGGAGGGTTATGTTTTTCGAGTGTATGTTAACGACATGATGGTTTTTAACATATGAGGTGTCGTTAGATTTGTTTTGACTGTGGGAGTTACATAGGCTATAAAAAAATCGGAATGTGGAAACGGGAATAAGATAAGTTACAAAATATGACACGTAAAAGTAGCGCCATCTATCGGGAAGAAGCGTAAACGCGCACGGTTTACGCAGGAAAAAGCGTAAACGGTGCGCGTTTACGCTTTTTCTCGATAGATGGCGCAAACGTCTACTACCGCCATCTATTGTACATCTTTTTTTTATGAGAGGCACATCTAACCTATACCCAATAATATACATAGTATAAGAATGATCGGGTTAGCTATTTGTAATTAAATTTTTCTGTTAAATAATATGATTTTTTATGTAGGTTTTCAAATGCTTGGTTATTTACTTTACAAAGCTAAAATGTTTGAAATAAACCAAATTATTAAAATAAAACAAAAAACCCGACTGCTAAAACAACTAAGTAGGTATATAAAAAACAATTATATACTCGTAAAAACCGGACTAACATAAAAAATAACTGTAAAGAGAATAACTGAAAAGAAAAAAACAAGCGTTACGATCCCAGAATTCAATTTGAGCAATGTTGAATGCAACGTGAAATATTTCCTTGTCCGATACCTATACTTAAATAATAAAATCAATAAATGAGTATTTATTTTTTATTCAAATACATTGAATATTGATAGTGGTCGCAGGCGGGGACAATCACCAACCAAAGAAAGTGCTGATTAAATTGAGCTAGTCACCCACGGCCGCTTTTGTTTTTTGATTGTGTATTTACTTGACTTTACTTATATAATACGGTAAGTAGGTATTTAAACTTAGTTTCAACTTTAACGTTAATTCATTCCAGAGATAATACCAGATGGATAGATTAAGAAATATCTTCCACAAAAATACAATTGAATGGAAATGTAAAGCTACGAGTTGTCTCAACTCATCAAAGATTAAAATTTCATGAATAGGTATCCACTTCGTTACTAAGCGAGATTATAATGTTTAAAATGTCTGGCGTCAAAGTTTTAAACGAGTTGGAGATCAATTACAATCTCCGATACCGAGGCGCCGCCGCCGCCGCGCCGGAACAAGGCAAACTCAATCGATTATGGACCCGGCTCTCCAAACAGAAACAAACAGAAACAGAACTCGGTACAAAACGTAAAACTTGCGCAAACCGTGCGCAAACCAATGTGTACAAACAATCGACAAGTTGGACGAGCACTTGTAGGGTGTACGATCGTGTGGAGCCAGCATAACATTTATTTATTGTGCTTCATTCTCTTTTGCAAATCCAAGAAACCATAGACGTATTTAAAAAAACTTCGAATTTTTTCTTGTCTACCAGTTTGGCAATTTTGACGTTCCGTTTACTTTTACGAGATAGCCAGGAATGCAGTGAACAAATAATTTAGATATCGAGTATATTTTTACACATACATACGAATGTAAGTTGAAAATCATTCCTCCATTTACAATGTGATTAAAATAAACACGCATATGGGAAGGGCTATTGATTACGGACCCACGATTTTCGTGGTAGGAGAGGGTGGAGGGGGAGGGAGGAAAGAGGCCTACCCCCCCGTACTACTCCCCCCCCTCGGCAATGGATAGTTTTTGAGATATGGGGGTTGCTTTAGTATTCGGCGGCAGTCGAAGGGGGTAGGGGAGCGGGGGAGATGAGGTTTTTTTGACCCTCCCCACTTCCGTGACTGAACATCGCTACGCTGCGCTTCGCTCGGAAAAAAAAATTTAACCTAACCTACCCAACAGTAAGGATTTACGTAACTTTAAATACATGTAAAAAAAAAACCACGCATCTCCGCGGGGGGGGGGGGGGGGGGTGTCGATTGAAAGGGGTAACCAGCCCCTATAAAAACCAACTAAATTGATAAGGATCAATTCCTAATTCGTGCCGCCGATTACTAAAGCCAACCCAAGATATGAACTTTTGAAAATTGACTAAACCTAACCTCAAAATGTATGAAAAATATCATTCTTTTCATTAGAAATTAACTAAATTAGCTTTTATTCAAAAAAAATGCCTTGTACGTCTAGTGTCTACCAAATCCAATAGCTGCATAACCACGTGTATCCAAAGACCTTTGTAGGTATCGACAATTAAAAGACATGGAGTTTCTTAGTAACTTTAACCGGGTAACTTGAGTCGGTTGATCGAAACACAAACACAGGCCAGCAGGTTCCGTCACAGTGGATACCCTTCCCACCACGCCTATCAAGTCCCTTCTGGGTGACTAGTGCGATTTATACGTTACCGAAAACGGGAATGTATTAGGTAGGGCCGCTCGCGGTTTCACCCGTGTGGTTCCCGTTCCCGTGGGAATATCGGGATAAAAGTATCCTATATGTTAATCCAGTATTTAAACTATCTGTATGCCGAATTTCATCCAAATCCATTCAATAGTTTTTACGTGAAAGAGTAACAAACATCCATCCATACTTACAAACTTTCGCGTTTATAATATTAGTAGGATTGAAGCAGAACGCCCCCTGGGTGCCTAGTGTAAGTTTAATTTGACATTCGATCACATTAACGAAAACGAAAATTAGTATGGCATTGGAGCAGCGACTCCTGGTACGAGAAGAGTCGACGACCTCCTTGGTCGAGTGGTTTGTACACCGGTTTTCATGGTGTCGCAATCTCTGTGGTCCCGGGTTCGATCCCCGGTCGGGTCAATTTAGAAATTATTGTTTTTCTAAATTGTCTCGGGTCTGGGTGTTTTCTATGTATTTTAAGTATGTTTATCCGTTGTCTAGTAACCATTTAACGAGTTTCATAACGAAACTTCTCTTGGGCTAGATAATTGGTGTGAGTGTAGGAAAGTTTATTTAGTTAAAATTATGCCATACACATTCTCGTTTTCGTTAAAGTGATGGAATTGTGACCAGTAAAACAAAACTTCCACTAGACATTCAGATTTTAGTAAATCATTTTGTTTCTACCTAAAAAGGTAGATTGCAGACCTGGCGAAGGTGTCGCGGGTAGCAGCTGGATGCGAGCAGCACAAAACCGGTCGTTGGGTGCCTTGGGGCATTGGTTCTGTGGACATCTTTTAGCTAAGATTACGATGATTGTGAACTACGGGCAAACTTTATGCTTTCATTTCACTCTATGGATGGGTATCTAGTGACCATAAATGCCGAAGGTGATATCCTTTAACCTTTTCACCGCCCAACTATCCTGCACGCGATGTCCCGCTGTACGCCAACGTATAAATTTATTTTAATAAAGTAGGTACAAAGAAGTACTTCTATAGAAGTGCTGGCGTGGACGGCACGAAAATCTCGAACTTCTATAGAAGTAATTGGCGGTAAAAAGGTTTAAAAAAGAAAGTCAAGGATCACTTTCTGTCACTTATGTCATCGCAATGATAGGCACTTGTAATATCCATGTTTATTATTATTATTGTATATATCGTCGCTTTTCTGACGAAGGGGCGTAACTGACAATGTTGGCGTAACTGCGTTAATAATGTCAAAGTGAATCAAATTTGAAGCTCTTTCTATCTGTCTAATAGACGTATTTATATCTTAAATAGATCGCTGTTAATGGACATGTTACGGGTGACGTATTTACAAATTTGCGAAAAAACAATCAAACTAAGGGGCGTATACGTTACTTATGACTTTTAGTAAGATTATAAAAATGGTTACCGATTCATCCCTAGTGACGTATCTGAAATTTTATATGAGTTTTATAGAATTTTATATGCGTCTACCAAAATAATTTGGTATGTCTTTGTTGATTGTTTAATTATATAGGTATTAATTTTAAAGAAAAGTAAATGTTTTTAATTTTTATTTTGAATTATTTTTTATTGTGATTATTCTATTAGTGATTTAATTATTTCAACTCATGACAATAAATAAGAAGTTGATTCTTTAAATAATGTTTTATTTACTTATTTGTTCAATTAAATACAGACGTATCTGTTAGTTGATACCATACCTGAGAAAAACAAGATTCTCTCGAAGTGGCGTATCTGTATCGTAGCTGTTTTAAACATTTTTATTTAAATAAATATGAACTTTGAAAATATGTATTTCATATGATTAGAAAGATCTTAACTCGAAGAACATAGAAATAATAACTGTATTAAAACAAAGCTTTATTTGATCGTTCTACCACAGAAAGTATGAAGTACGAAAACGAAAAAAGCTTCTCCTGAACAATTTAGTAAATGTCAGATACGCCCCTCCGTCAGAAAAGCGACGATATGTTTATATTTATGTTGTATTATTATGTATGTTTATGTAGTTTTTAATAATATTGTTGTACATGTATTGTATATGTATTGTACTTACCTAATATTGTTTTTTTTTTCGAGATATTTTTGTTTGCACTTTTGTCGCTTCCTTTTAAACATGATGCTCCCATTCCACCTTAGGTTGGCTGGAAGAGATCTCTTTTAGAGATAAGTCCACCTTTGCTCACCATTGTTTGTAAACTGTTCTCTGTATGTGTGTTTTTTGTGCAATAAAGAATATATATATATTAGATGGAAGCACTACTCAGCCTCTGAGAAACTGTCTTGTCTCTTACAAACGTTATATAATCATAGTGGTTTCGTAAACTTTGATAGCTTTTGGGAAGTGGACGCTATGGAAAGTGGGCGTTTTGGGAAGTGGACGTTATGGAAAGTGGACGTTATGGAAAGTGGACGTTATGGGAAGTGGACGTTATGGAAAATGGACGTTTTAGGAAGTGGTCCTTATGAGTCAAAAGGATTTTAACAACTACAGAAGTTGTAAATTGTGTAGCATGAACTTCTATTTATGGAGCAAGTGTATCGTCACTTACAATCGGGTGACGTAAAGGTCAAGTGCTTCTCCGTTGTGATCCTATCAGTCTTATGCTGATGCCGCCATCGAGCTTTTCATAGCTGGACCAATTAGCATTATATTAAGTAAAAAAGGCTATAAATTTTTCTTACCTACTGATAACGTAGAATTGACTTACATTTTAAAATTCAAAAATGCCTTGCACAGTTTAAAACGTTCAATTCCATAGTTATTAAAGAATTTAATCTTATGAATAACGTATGTATATAGGTATAATACCTTTAATAAATAGTTTCCAAGGTATTTTTGAAATTCTATAAAAAACCTTGTGTGAAGATCATTGTTAGTAAAAATATATGTATTTTTGCAGTCTCATCTGTACAACTGGATTACCATATACAACGTAAAGTGTCGAATTAGTAACCCAAACTCCAACAGGGTAAAAGAGCTGTCTGAATAAGTTGGTAACCTATAGAGGGACAGGTAAAAATAAACAATCACGTGTTAGTAGGTATATAAACACGCCATTTTTCGGCACGCATTGTCGAAACTAGCCTACTTCGCAGTTATTTATGCCTTAATACGATTAGTTATGCTCCTACGATGTTAACGCACTTTGATATTTACTGATGAGCCATAAAACGGGAAGGTTCAGTTGTTTTCAGTACTATGGTCCGTAGTACATAGTCAAATAAACATCACATACCAAATTTCACTTTTGAAATAGTGGCAAACGTAATTGACAATAAACAAACCAAATTAAATCGTTTTAACCCTATTCTTGGCAAAGTGGATTATTTGAGACACTTAACTTACAAAAAAAATCGAGTAGTGAAAAAATAATAGATAATACAAAAAATATATATAATTCCACAAAAAAAAACTCTTAAAAAAGGATTAAAAATTGTACGTAAATAATATTTTTATATTCTCTTCCTCTTAAAAAATATTTAGTTATCCTATCGTTTAAAATTGTCCATTGCCAAGTGCCATGGGAAATACCACACCAACTTTATTTATTTCTTATCCGTATGCCCAGTGCACAGTGTGAGCACGCCTTTAAAATAAAAGGAAAGGCCGAAAGTAGGTTAATTGGGCAGTACCTAGCGGCTAATAAGAGAATACTCGGCGCCGCACTACAAAAAAGGATAATGGAATAATTTCGAAGCTAAAAGAGAATACAGCGCTCGGTTATTCCAGGCAATGGTAATAAGTTCAAAAGTGAAAAAGTATAGGTCGGTGAAATGAAATTGCCGGCATAAAAAATAAGGTTACGAGGTGGCGCAGATCCAAGGTTCCCAGTAACAGATAGTTTAATAGAGATATTATTATCTAATTTACCCAGGGAAAACTCCTTCTTTCTTTCCTTTTTTTAGAACCCTAGTCGAGAATTGGATTGCTGCAGTAATATGATTATTGGTGACTGGTGTAACGAAATGTCGTCTTACTTTTACACAGCAATTGCTCTATTTCTTGATAAACAGCTATTATTAGACCGTTGGAAACTCTACATTAGCGAAACCCGGCCCAAAGCCCTTAGCCGCTCTCCTTAAGTTGCTGGTCCGTCGATATATTTAAAAATATGCAAATAGTCCTCGAAAGTACTAAAAGATCTTGTGAAAAGGCAAGCTTGCACCATCTTAGTATCTTGCCGGTCGGAAAGTGCTTCACTATTAATTTCTTTAATAATAATTTTTTTGATGTTTTGTCATGTTGTAAAAAAGAAAAAATATTAGGTTCAGTCAAGGTCAAAGATATATGCAACTAATGTGATAAAAAACAGGTAATCATAAAAAGTTCAAAAGATATGTACTCATACAAATACTAATAAATATGTAAATTTCAAAGGCCACGTAAATATGTTAAGGCAAGTTCAAAAACTTGTATACCTTGAAACTTACATAATTAGTATCCAGGAGTAGATACCTACTCTCTTAGAAATAAACTGAGTAGGTATAAGCTTGGACTAGTTATTCAGTGTTTTGTTCATGCCACTCCAATATAATTTTGAATGGTATGAAAAGAGTATTATAAGAGTTAGAGTTTTAACAAAATCCATATGTTATGTAACGGTCGGTGGTAGGGTATAGGAAGCAGTGCTCGACAGGAACCAGTGATTGTCATATTTTTCCTTGAATCATTAAAAGTAGGCGCCAGCAACTGATTTTAGCCCCGCCCGATCCTATAAATGCCACTACACATTTCCAATCTACAGTTTTCCAAATCGAATTTCAAAGACAATCTATGTTAGCTGGGCGTGTCGGTGCAAAATTGGTGCAAGTTTCCTACGGAAATTTAGATTGTCAATTAGTTTGTTGCAGAACAGAGGGCTATCTAGTCGACGTAACTAGTTTAATGTAGTTCCGTATCCGATCCTGGCGCATGTTTAGCATGCTGGCGTTGGCTGGCCTACTTCCATCATAACTTATATAACGTTCTCTTTGACCGTAACTGACGATGGCCTAGCCCTATCTTGTATACTTTATGCTTATCTATTACTATTGACTGGCATGGTTAGGGCATGTTTTACCTTTTTTAAAGGTTCCGAATTCGATGCCTTCAGCAAAATTTGGAGTAACTTGGAATTGTAGCTTTTTTTTTTTCTCTTTATTTTGGCACAAAATGACAGCAGCAATGGCAGCTTGATGGATTCGTTCATTATTTCACTCATGTTATTTTGCACTACACTTTTTTGGCTAAATTTTCATTTAATATGTGAATACTTAGGTAGTTATACATTTATATTTTTGTAAATCGACTTATTTTCTAAGATTTTTCTGTATTTGCCATAATTAATAAAACAATATTTTTTTGTTTCACGAACTTAAATTTTAATTGAATATTAGAAAGAATCTTTTTGACATAACTCTGAAACACTCAGGACGACTTCGTCATTTTCTTAAACTTGACACTTTCCTGACTTGTCTCTTTTTTAACTCGGCTCTTTCTTAGTTGGTCTCTTTCTTAAACTTGACACTTTCCCAACTCGTCTCCCCTCCGGACGACTTCGTCATTTTATTAAACTTGACACTTTCCTAACTGGTCTCATTTTTAACTCAGCTCTTTTTTTTAATATACTATCATTATACAATCACATAAGGGGAAAGAAGAAAAACAAGTTCTTTAGTATTAAGTATTAAATTTATTAATTTTTTCGAATTTTTATAATGCGTAACCGGCGATCTTGTTAGTTGAACCTTAACAGTTGAACCTAGGTGAACCACGAGAAAAAAAATTGCCCGTAGTTTACCTAGGTGAACTGATCCGGTGGACCACGGCTAAGGAGAGAGGAAAAACAGCGACTGAGAAAGAGCCGAGTTAAAAATGAGACGAGTTATGAAAGTGTCAACATTGCCAAAGAGACCAACTAAGAAAGAGCCGAGTTAAGAATGAGACGAGTTGGGAAAGTGTCAAGTTTAAGAAAGAGACCAACTAAGAAAGACCCGAGTTAAAAAAGAGACAAGTTAGGAAAGTGTCAAGTTTAAGAAAATGACAAGTCGTCCTGAGCGCTCTGAAAGTACTGATGAGGTGATGAATGTCATAACTTTCAGCCATGTTAAGCTGAGTCGCGGTAATTTCTGTTTCACAAGACTGCACTGTTGATTTAGCGATAGGTATGATGTTTACTCGACGTCTTAGCGAGGACAGTGCCCCGGGGACTGCGGGCACCCATATAATCAAAACCTTGCGCGTGATCCTTAAAAGACATCACATTTAGGTATATTTTTCTTATAAAAATACCCATTACATTGTATCTTGAGAAGTTTGACTCTGTTGACTTCTTATAGTCCGAGCAAGTTCTCTTACGAGCTTCCTACTTAGCCTTTGGTTTACTTGATGAGTTTTTCATGTTATGGGCTAACGCTGCAGCGCTGTCAACCAAAGTAAATATTTGTTTTGGTCGGCAGTCTTACTTTTCATTATATTTTTTAACTTTAGGATGTAGATAACTATTCATTTCTGAAAATACGAGCTTCTGCGAATTTCGCGTTGCATGTTCTCAATTTTCTTTCATCGTTCATCCATTTACGTTCTTATAAAAATATCCATATTCATTTTACCAAGTTTACGCGAACACTCCACATGAACGAAACACTTCATACGAATTTACTTGCCTTGTTTAATATTGACACGATTTGCACGCCACGATGCCTTAGCTGTGTTCTTTTATACATTATTATTATTTAAGCCTCATATTTCGAACTAATAAAACCATTTGTTGAACATTTTCATTTACATTTTCTGCAATAAGTACGGCTCTAATCTAAGCTTTTTATGAATAGATTTGCAGAATCTTTTATTAACTTTAAAAAAAAATATTTTATAAAGCAAGCCAATAGTATTTACATTGTGTATCTAAAGAAAGATTGATTTTATTACATACCAGAATGTAATTGGAAGCTCTTTCACGCACGAATTTTATAATATTTAAGCGATAGGTTTTTGTTTCATTCAACGGATGACGCAAACACAACAACTCTGCCCGATGGACTGCAACATACGCTGGTAACAAACATATTCTGACAAGTTCTACACACGGGATGACGCAGAACCATATCGTCTTATGTGCCACTACTAAACGTGATGTGACTGCTCAATCAGCAATAATTGGTTATATAACTTCGGCTACGAGAACATTGCGAGTATATTATGCTCACATCGTGAATTATTGTAAATGTCTATCCACATTGTGAATTATTTTAAGTGTCTATCTAACTAAATTTTCGTTAGAGCTATTGTTTATTTCATAAAGTAAACAGATTTTAGTAAATATAAAAGAAAAGTACTGATACACTTACTGACTTAGTCAAAGTCAGAGTCGAAGTCAATTTTTTTATTCAAATAAACTTAAGAAATGCGCTTTTGAATCGTCCATAAATTTTTTACCTAGACATTCAGGACGTCTATTTTTTAGCTGTGGAGAAGAATGGGCGCAAGGAACTCCACAGCTTTGACGGACTTATCAACATCCAGCCCAAACCATTGGACCTAGGAAACTGGATTTGTATAGCTCTTATCCCTATTAAATTTCGAAGGTTCCGTTTATGATGTAGACAAGCAATACGGCCTGATGATACGAATATTCTTTTGGGATCACGGTATAATACGTGTGTTTAGGCGCACAAACTTGTGGGCAGTCAGTATAGTCGCTCCACAAAGCAGAAAGCAGACATGATTCTGAGAAACATAAGCCATTTCCATAAGTTTCCGCCATAGAAGACTTCGGGATGAACGAGGGCTTTGATTATATACATCAAAGAACGAGGGCTGCCAAATCTTTTTACGACGCTATGCCCTATGCTACTGTAGTGTCCGTCCAATTTAATACGATTATCTGTTTTCGGTGATATTTATTTGTGTGATTCTTAAGTGGAAAGTTATTAACCGAATGTATCAAAGAAGAAGATGTTAAAAAAAACGTTGTTTACTGATGTCAGTTCACAAATAAATCGTAACTGAACAGCCCTGAGAAGTTGTTATAAGTTAGAAAACAAAATAATGAGAAAAACATTTTAACTTTCCTTAAGGATTGGATTAACAACGGATAATATTTCAGTGATTAATAGTTCCAGCAATTTTTTATATAAAGTAATAGGCAAATGACTCCAATTACGAAGCCAGACAATTATTATTACACGCCTCGGCGCGGCGGCCGAGTCGTATAGCGCTTGGCCCGATACCCGAAGGTCCCGGGTTCAATTCCCAGGTCGGGCAAGTGTGTTTCGAATATTTCTATGCATAGCCCGGGTTTGTGATCACCAACCCGCATTTGGCAGGCGTGGTGAACAAGCCACTTCCCATCAATTGTAGTGATGACTTGATTTCAATGATGGAGGCCTTTGCCCTGCAGTGGGACAGTTATAGGCTAATTATTACTTGGAAAATAATATTGAGAGACCGATATTTTATTTCAGAACCAGAGACTATGGCGAAGGAGTTCAACCCCAAGTTTGATCCGAACACGGAGGCCTTCCAAATGCGGGCGCAGTGGAAGAAGGCGGACATCTGCAAGAAGCAGTGGTTTGACCGCTGGAGCTGGTTGCTGGAGGAGAGGAAGTAAGCTCCGTCATAACTGTTACCGCTCGGTTACGACCACTGGCGTCTTGACACAAATTAACTAATAGAAAGAAAGAAGAAAGAAAGATATAATCTATACTTAATAATAGGTCCTTACCTATGAAATTGACGTTTTTTTTCTCACTTATTAATAGGTGTATTACTTTTAAAAGTCAATACCGGTTGTTAATATTATTATACACCTTTAATTAGGACTACGTTACTTAGGCTTCAGTATTAACAATGATTATTCATTTTGTGTCTATAACGCCCAATTTTTTTTAATTTGACATCTTTTTTTGTTTGCGGAATTGACCTTTAGTTTCATTGTAGCTTTGAAGGGTCTTGATTTTTTTTCTTTTTAATATCTGCTATATTTAGCTAGTGAAACAAACACACTACTCTACAATTTTTACAGTGTTAACATAATTAGATGCTAAGAACATTAAAAAAACGTTAGTATGAAAAATATAATTTGATAAAAAATCTTCATACAAAACGACAATTTCATAGGTAAGGACCTAATATTATAAAGCTGAGAGTTTGTTTGTTTTTTGGTTGAACGCGCTAATCTCAGGAACTACTGGTTCGAATTGAAAAATTATTTTTGTGTTGAATAGTCCATTTATTGAGGGAGGCTGTAGCCTCCTCATAGCGTGATGTAATATAGCCTATAGGCTATATTACATCACGTTATGACTATTAGAACACGGGTGAAACTGCGGAGCACAGCTAGTAAATTATTATAATAGTTTTCTTACTACATACATACATAATGTACACTCGAAAAACAAAACCCTCCTTCTGACGCAGTCGGGTAAAATAGGGGTCGCAATCGCAACTGATTTTAATGTTTAGTAACAATTCAATACAGATCACTTGCTTCGTAGCTGTCATACCTTAAAATTTCAATAAAAATCTACAGTATTTTTTGGCGTCGAAAACTGTGTCGAATACTGGCACCTTTACCCTAGGTGATTTGTGGCAAGCAAAGGGCAAGTAGAGTGGCGAAGAAAACTGTTATTATTATTTCTTTTTTTTCTTTCTTTGATTGACGACCTCCGTAGCCGAGTGGCTTGCACGCCGAACTTTGGGCGGCGCTAACTCTGAGGTCCCGGGTTCGATTCCCGGTCGGGTCAATGTCGTAAACTAACTTTTCGATATTGTATCGAGTCTGTGTGGTTGTGGCACCGTCGTTGTTTCTGATTTCCATAAAACGAGTGCTTTAGCTAAGATAGCTAAAGCACTCTATATAATTGGTGTGCACTTGATCCATTATGGTAAACGGTGTGGGTTTTAAGTCCGGGACGTGTAAGATTTTTCCAAATAATTTTCCAAATTATTTAATTTGCCTGCCTTCGCGTAGTGTCCAGAGTCAGTCGGGATGGCGATCAACCTAATGGATGTCGCATAGCACATTTTTTTTGCATTTACTGTGCTCCACTTTAAAGGGCACTAAATCCAGTGAAATTGCATTGCAGAGCTAGGCATAAAAGTTCACGGACGGCAACTTGAGCGCTATTGCGACGGGACGGGACGTAAGCTCGTTTGCCGGCTCAGTGGTACAGAAACATCTAACAAGCATTTTTACTGCCTTTGAATATGTTTATTTTCTTTAATTCAACGCTTACTGCTCTGTAGTATCAAGAATTATGTTTAATCGAATAACCTTTTTACCCGACTGCGTCAGAAGGAGGCTTATTAATAATTCTTAGACGATTCGTGATAGGATAAACCAGACAGTTAAAACCTACGTAGTCTGAAGTAGTAATCTGGATGTATTTTACTAAGATGACATTTTTATTTGGCGGCTCCCATTCATGCAATTATTAATATGCAAATAAAGATTAAAAAATTGTTAAATAGGTCGAATTTAAAAAGATAAGAAATTGAGGGGTTAATAGTACATATCAATCGCCTTCCATTATAGAACAAATCGAGATTATCCGCACAGTAGGTGTATAACAATGGAAAAACATTGTGTCGAATTTCGACCACTGAGCAAATACTAGTACCTACATATAAATAAGTCATCTATACGTTCATCGTAATTGGAAAATGTATTATGTACACAATAACATTCCGATGCGATGACATTTCATGGGAAAATGTCTCGGCCACTCTCCCACTTTCCACCCAGATACCTACGTCCGTCAAGCTATAAATGGAGTAGGTGTTATGTTACCCATCCATTTATATCCCCGCACCTACACATCGATAATAGTCTTTATTGAATAGCGAAGAAAGCCTTGCTCTATTATAGGATAGATACACATTAATAGAATAAGGTCGTTTGCAATATGTAGGACAGATTCACACATCCTTGGTCAGTCCTCAATCTGTAACCAAACAACTAAAAGAGACAAAGATAATTTTTTTCTCTGTATCAGTGCAAAATTTTATAATTCGTAAAAGGGTTTAATTCTACTTATAGTTTTTTTGTCTTTACTTTGAAAGTATTATTTCTAAGACTAGGATTCGTAATTTCATAACGCATGCGCATCAAAAACGATAATAACCAGTTCAATAATTTATTATAATGATAGTGACTATAGCTTAACAAGTGCTATTTGACAGGAACGTCCGTAAATATGTTAAATACTATGCATTGTATAAGTATTTGTTACAAAATTGTATAATTGATGTTTCGACTAGGTACTTTCAAATTTACATATATTTTTGGTTTGTATAACAATAGATGATTATAGCAGGTACCATTGATTAGGCTGGTTTAATGATAGAGGACTTATACGGTAGTGGAGTCGTAAAATCTATTGCTGAATAAAATACAGCCTACTTGAAGTAGATTTCACAGTGTGATTAGTGGTAGTGGATATAAGGATCAAATGAGGATCAAATGAGGAGCTCGATGGCGCAGTGGGTTAACACGCCCGGTCTGCGAGTGCTAAGGTTAAGTAGCTTTCGCAAAGGCCGGTCATCGGATGGGTGACCAAAAATTTATCATCTCGAGCTCCTCCTTGCTTCGGAATGCACGTAAAGCCGTTGGTCCCGGCTACATTAGCAGTCGTTAACTACCAATCCGCACTGGGCCCGCGTGGTGGTTTATGGCCCGTTCTCCCTATCCATCCATAGGGAAGGCTCGTGCCCCAGCAGTGGGGACAAAAATGAGCTGATGATGAAGGATCAAATTAATAGCAGCTTTTCAATAAATCTAAAGGGCATTAGACTTTGTAGGTTATACTTACTCACATGATTTTATTTTATTATTTTTAGGGCTTCTTATGTGTGATGGAAACACTGAACCCTTATAAAGTAGGTACCTACTCATTATGTGTCTATCTGTGTGTAAAATTCTGCAGAACTGATATTATAACTAAGAGGCTGACTCTCCCGATTATTAACAGACGCCCTTGCCTAGGTACAGGCATGTGCCGGCGCATTCCCATCCCCTACGTCACAGTCAACCTGAACCACAGAATAAGTAACCTGAACCGAGGTCCGTGCCTTAAGAGCGCCCTCAGATCTTCTACTGTTGTCAATCCACGCGACCGCCTCGGAGTATTTTGTATGGTCCCAGACCCTTAGAAACTGCCTCTGTGGTCTAGTGGCTAAGACCACCGGTTTAGACCCAGAGGTCCCGGGTTCGATTCCCAGCGGGGGGTACAAGTTTGTGTAACTCGGTTTGGTTGGTGGTAGGGCTTGTTTGTCCGCCTGGCTAGCTACCACCGTCTTATCTAAACATGTCCGGCAGAGATAAGATAGCCAGTACCTCACTAGTTGAGGATCCCGGGTAAAGTGCGCTTCCATCATTGGCCTTATCATCACTTAACATCAGGTGAGATCAAGGCACTGTGCTTACCCGTTAATATAAAAAATATAAAAATATAAAAAAAATAAACCCCTCAAGGATTTACTACAGCCTTCGGTCACTACTACAGCTGATGAACCTTAACCCTTTTACTTCAAAACAATGTTTAAAGTTAAATATTAGCTAAAAAGTAGCAACCCGTAGCATCTGTTTTACAAAACAAATAGCTTATGTAGGGCATGTGGAGAGGAAACGGACTCAATGCAGCACCTACTGTGTGACTGCGACTCTCTGGCTAGGAAAAGAATGGGACTCCTGGGGTCGGCCTATCCGAAACCGGAGGACTTCAGGCTCTTCGCTCTTAAGGACGTTGCCAAACTTATGACATCTATCTTTACAGAGGAGGAAGAGTGAAAGGATGGGGTTGCACTAAAGATCTCGATGGGTCGAAGTGCTACTGACAGAGGGAAACCTCAGCAGGCCCCACTAAGATAAGATAAGATAAGCATTGTCTAATTTTACCCATCATTTTGTGGTAAAGCAATAAGTTTCTTGTCGCCTATGAATCCGTTTATGCTGTAAAAGCAAATTCTTTCGTATAAAAAGGGTTGATGGACTAATACAAGCTTAGCCTACTTGTTGCTGTGTCAGTGCCTTCGGGTTGGCAGTTCTTTTTAGCAAAAATGCTGAGTTAAAGATGTAGCGCCGTAAAAAAGTAGATGTTTTAGCATGCACATGGTATTTGGAGTAACTGATAGGCCAATGCCGAGGCCACGAGGGGAATGTTTATTATTGTACATAGCTGTACTGTACCCAACGAAATTAAACCAAATGTGACTCTCCTCTATCCTAGTTACTCGACAAGGTCTTTAATAATGCATATATATATAAAGACCAGGTTATAGTATTAATTAACATAATATTGTATGAACAACTCATTTAAATGCCCTAATACTTGCTTTTGTGCAAATTAATTAAACTCGAGGTCTGTTTATAAACAAGACTGTTTCTATTCTTTAATAAACAAATAATAATTTTAATTTTCCATTCATCTAGATAGCACCTCTATAATTATTATCACGATCTCATCAATAAAAAGACGTCCATTGCTGTACAAAAGCCTACCCCCAAGGATCTTCACAACGACCGGTTTTGTGCTGGTAGAGTCCAACCGCTACATTAATTCATCTAGCACCTATAGCATACACATTATAGATTGTAATAAAAATTAAGTGTATAGTATAAAGTTGGCCTAGTGCGCTTGACCTAACATTGGTTGCAAATCGCAATGAATATCAATTTCGGATTTCCCTTTGACTACGCTTTCGGAATGCGTATCGTTTTATCGGGCCAGACGCGGCGTATACGATTACAGAGGTGCCCGGCAGCCGCACACATCGCCGACTAAAACGAATTCGCTTTTGAACAATTATTAGCCTCGCCCGTAAACTAATGAACCGGCAATAAACTTATCTCCGCTTTTACGTGTACGCCGTTAAGATTAAGCCTTTGGTGCGTTGCCGAAATACCACGCAGATCATTCTAAGACATTCGTTACACATTAAAATTGTGTATATAAAAAGTTGTGTATGTACACTAAACTTTGTCTCATCATCGTCCCCAGCTCATTTTATGTCTCCAATGCTGGGGCACGAGCCTGCTCTGTGGATGGATAGGGAGAACATAATAGAAACGTTATCTATGTGTTATTAATTGTAAAGTTAGAAGACTAAGAAGTATTTTTTTTAATTGGCATCTTAGGTGCTTTGTCTATCATAGCGCGCTGTCCTTTTAAATTCCACTAACATGAGATCGTGTATGAGTACAGTACTTATGGATGACAATAGATACCTACAGAAGGACAGGGAGAGATGAAAAAAGAAACAAAATTGTCGATAGGATACTTCAACATTGCAACCACAGATGTAGGTATTAACTACGCTCGCCGTTGATAGGTACTAGAAGTGACAGCGTTTTTATAATGTAACATACAATAAATAGTCTTTATTAACTTGTTATCTTGTTATTAAACTCATACTTAAATATATTTATTGGCAAAATATTAGTAATTTGTTACATTCATTATACAAGTGAAATTGTGTAAATAAATTATCCAATTTGTTTCTGTCATCAAATGATAGGTATTAAAAATATATATATTTCTCATACAATTCACTTAACAACAATAAACATAAATTTAGTGTCTTGTATGAAAACTTGTGCCTGAAAACGCTTGGGTAGCCCGTGAACAGTAACCAAGCCTCACCGCGTGAACCACCACAATTAAATAGTTTAAGAAAAGTAAAAAAAATATAGAAAAATAACTATGTAATTATGGAGTTTGCAGTATTGTAAAAGGATTTAAATAACCTATCCTTAAACAATGATGGTGGTCGTCCTTCAACCAAACTACCGAAGCATAACCAAAGCAACCTGAGCCGTGGTACGAATACCGCTACCCGCTGCATGCCAGAAGAGTACTGCTAAGGCTGTATTTTTCTGTGGGATTATCTCTTTGTAATGTTGATCTCAAAGGAAAGAAGAATTCTGTGCTAATAATACTCGGACGTAAACTTTTATATAAAAGAGTCAACTAAACGGGTCAGTATGGGTAAGACGGAAACTAAGTTATAAGACTTTCGAAAAACAAAGACTTTTACAGGAACCGACATTTAAATAAACGATAAAATGTGCAAAAAAAAAATTTTTACCTCCAATACATTTACGAATAGAATAGAACCCGTCATATTTTTTTAAATAGTCGCAGTTTACCCATTTTAAGTGCTTTAGTTCATTAGTGCTTTAGTTCATATTATTATTAGTGTAGTGTAGGGTGACAACGAATAAGCTTTTAATCTGTCGTCTGCTGTGAATACAGACATAATAGAATTTTAATTGTTTGTAGGACGGATCTGGCTCTAAGCAGACGAAAGGTTAAACCACTAATCACAAAGTTCTAATAAAGTGTGCAAATATTTTCAAATTTTGTGAGAAAACATCAAAATTACTAAATGCGGTTTTATATAAGTTTAAAATCAACGATATGGTTCGTTATTATAACAGTAATGTGGTAATAGGGATGTTGACTACAACAATAATAGTTTCCAGAACATTATAAATTAAACGTAACAGTCCAATAAAACTTTAACCAATTTTTTATTTGACTTTAGCATAATTTCTGTAACACAAAAAGTTATTAGTAAACAGCCTATAACTGTCAGCCCACTGCTGGGCAAAGGCTTTCATCATTGAAATCAAGTCATCGCTACAATTGATGGGTAATGGCTTAATCACCACGCTTGCCAAATGCAGGTTGGTGATTACAAACCTGCCCTCGAAAAATCCGAAATACATTTTGCCCGACCTTGGAATTGAACCCTGGACCTTCGGGTATCGGACCGAGCACTCTGCCACTCGGCCACCGAGGCATTCAAACAAGTTATTAATTAACATTCAATTGACGAAACATGAAAGTGACGTCATAGTTAGCCATTCCCAAACAATATCTATTTAAAAAGTCGCTTTGCCAGTTTATTGTTTGACTAATTAGTTAAATACCCAATTCTATCGGCAAATCACATTCCTCAGTGCAGTCTTCACATTCTATTACTAATTGTTGCGTTTTAGCAATCCCGGAAAGTCCAAGCGAGATATCAATTGTCTCCCCGACTCAATAGCCGATGCCTCTAAATGCCTATAGAGTTGGAATTAATTTGGAATCTGTATCGGACGGAACATGAAATGGCCGCATTCGTCGCGCAGGTGAAACTTGTCATGCGCAGCCAATGTATAACACGATGGCTTCTCGTTCACGAGCGACCGCGCCACGCACCGCTCGAGCCACAAAGGGGATTGCTCTTCTGGCTGGTCTTTGATTGAACAGTCAGACAGAAATTGAAGTGTCAGCCTTTAAAATATTTAACGAATGCATTGGTACGGATGTTTTCATCTTTTTTGGTTAAAAACTACTATTTTTCAAATGGTCTAAAAATTATAGCCAGGTCTTCAGTAGTTAAGGATTCACGGTGAAGACCATCTTAGGTCTTATTGTCACCTACCTTTAGGTGAGATGGAAGCTGGGCTTTCACTTTATTATGCAAAAAAGTGGCAGTAACGTCAAACGTGAGGAAGCACACTTCACGTAATCCTTAAATTCTGATTAACTGGTTATCTTATCTCGAACTGTCGAGACAACAATGTTACTATGTTACTAACATTGTAGTTATGGCGACGGATATAATCAAGGTGGTGGCTAGCAGCCAGATAGACTTGGAACAAGGTCTACCACCAACCAAACCGATTACAATACGTACCCCCACTGTCTGGTACAAATCACTACCAACGGTACAAATAAACAAAAGAATACTCGTTTGTTGGCCCAATAATCCAATTTCCACCTTGCCGTTTTGTTTCAGTTGTTTTCTTTTTCCCAATACCTGGCGTACTAATGAATTAAGCATGAAGTAGATATGGTTTTTAACACAATGGAAGATCTGAGTGGCCAGTGTTTTTAGAGAAAGTCAAGATCTTATTTTTTATGTTTTCGTCTTGGTTTTTCGCTATTTCATAATTATTTCGATAATATAAAAAGTGATGACGTAACATGTGTTATGAAAGCTTGAAAGGTCAACAGTTATGTTAGTTTAAGCAACAGTGAGGCAGGAAAAGGTTAAGTGGGCCAACATTATACAGCTTATATGCCCCTACTAGCTATTCATCCTTACCGATTTACTGGCACTTCCAGTAAGTATAAGACTGTGGCAGATTATTAAAATTTTACTTACATAACTACCTTATTTTTACACAATATTTGGTATTCATATTATGAATATATGAAAAGACACGAAGGAGTTATTTTATAATTACATTTTAATATACAACGTTAGTAGGAAAGGGGTACCCCCTTTCCTACGCCTAAGCCGAAAGAAGGGTAAAGTATACATGATACTTAGTGAATTACATTTTTTCAAAGAACTTTTCCTTAAAAATTAATAATTTTATATTAACAGCTTTTTTAAGATTTCAAAAGAAATTACGCTGTGGTAGCCCTGGCGGTCACAAAAAAAACAAATTAAAAGTTAATATTATTGGATACATTAGTCCAATCATGGAGAGAAAACTCGACTATTTGTTGAGAACCTACGGCAAAACCGTAGCCTACTAGACTTTTGTAGACCAATCAAATGTAAATAAAAAAAAACAAAAAAGTATATAAAAAAAGTTAAAAATAATGAAAAAAATTGACAAAAGTTATTCACTATCATTGTATACTTTACCCTTCTTTCGGTTTAGTACCCCCGTTCCGACTAACGTTGTATATTAATATTTTAATATTTTATTATCCTTCCAAATGATGCCTTTAAACCCACACACAGATGTTTTTTGCTCACAGGATGGAGCAGATGCGATCGCTCGCTGCAAGTGATTTGTTTGTTGCAACCACAGAACACAACCAACAACCTCTTTCTTGTGTTCTGTGGTTGCTACCCATTCATTTATTATTGTACGTAGTACTGATGTCATAGGAATATAATTTGTTAGCTGTCCTTTTCTAAATAAATAAATAAATTTTAACATTATGTTGAAATCTAGCATTCCGGACTAACCTCAGTGGTTTTTGGTGTGCTATGATGCAAAACTATTTTATGTTTTTAGTGTAAATCCTACTAATATTATAAACGCGAAAGTTTGTAAGTATGGATGTTTGTTACTCTTTCACGTAGAAACTACTGAATGGATTTAGATGAAATTCGGCATACAGATAGTTTATAACCGGGAATAACACATAGGATACTTTTTATCCCGATATTCCCACGGGAACGGGAACCACGCGGGTGAAACCGGGAACCACGCGGGTGAAACCGGGAACCACGCGGATGAAACCGCGAGCGGCCACTAGTAAATGATAATTTTAAAAATATTGGTTTACGCTGTAGACGATGTCCGCCGGGTCAGCTAGTAAATAGATAGATTTATTCATTTTATTTTGAAATGGAACCACTCTTACGGAACTACTCCCGTTTATTTTACACATTAGTTTAGTTATTAATAAAAACACAAATGTTGAAAAAATTTCCACGAGCAGGATTTGAACCCGCACCCTTCTGACTTACCGGGTCAGGTGCTCTTCCAATTGAGCTATCGTGGTTCTAACCAGCCCGCCGAAATTATTCAACACTATTTACTTCTTACTTTGAAAGCCAAAGGCGCACATTCAATGTCAACAACTACCGTCATTAACATCTGATTTGTTCGCAACAAAATTTGCGTTAAAAATTATATAAACATTTTAGTTATTAATTTTTATCCTAACGTTTCGAACCCGTAGCAGTTGCAGGATCCGTAGTCAAAGGGAGATTGAGGTGTTGGTCGTCTCATAATATTCATATAATTCTACTTTACTAAATAAAAACGTATGTTATTGTATCATCAACATTGAGTGCCTTCTTCATACTGAAGTTAAAAGTCAATGTCAAAGTGAGATCGTTTATTCAATATAATCATTTACAGGCACTTATTGACGTCAAAACTAAGTATAAAATTCAAACAACAATAAACTGAAATTTAGTTTTCTAAACAGCTGAATCAACCACCAGTTTTTGGGAGAGCCTTCGACCAAGAAGAGCTTGCAAGTAGAGATCAATACACAAAACTTCCTGCGGTAACTGACGTTAGCTAAGTGCAGTCCACTGTTTGACGTCGTCCAGCTGTTTGCGTCTCGATAACTGCTATAATATAAAAATTTTGACTGACGTTAGCTAAGTCCAATCCACTGTTTGAAGTGGTCCAGCATAGACGTACGGCATAGACGTCTACGGGGACATCGGAATTTAAAAGAGATAACTTCCAAGGAACAGTGTCGTTGAGTCCACTTATTGATATTGAGAAATACTTTGGTATCATTATTTTTTTCTTATTTTTGTTGATAAGACTTAGAAAATTTTGGTATAAAGATTTGGTTTCTTTCATGGTTTCTTAGAACAAACTCTATCTCTTATCGATTCGGATCTCGGTCTCTCGTTTAGAATTTCTTTTAACGTTGTACTCTATAAATTGTTGTGCCTTCCAGACGGGCTATTGAAGAGTCGGACAAGCTTCGCGCGGAAGTCGCCTCCGCCTTCCACGGAGAGGTGTCCAAGCTCGAGGTTGCCAAATCACTAAAGCCTGTGCCTGTCACCACAACGGGCTTCATCGGGTGGCTGGCATCTAAGTATGAAACTAACTGTATTATTTATTAGGAACAGCAAACAACTACATTTTAATTAGTATAAATAAACAGTAGTAAAAAAAAATGTCATAACCCAAACGGGATCAAATGTATGAAGTAAAATTGTTTTACCTAACTACTTAGTTGTTCTTAAACCAGACAATAGAAATTCAATTGTTCATGTCAACTGTGGGTTGACACAGGCAATTTAGCGGCTAACGTAAATTTTGTGACCGTTTTAAATAAGGTGAATGGGATATAAATGTAGCCAATACCTAATACAGTCCGTGATGGCACAGGAGAGATTAACGGTATCCACAAGTTACACAAAAAATTTCTTTTCAAAGTGCCGATAACCAATAATACCTTGTCTTTCAATACCTACCTTAGAACTAACTTCAAAATGTGAACAACCTGTGCCTACTTTTGAATCAAGTGTATTTACTACCTTTTGATTTTTGGCGCTTTAGCAGTTTTCCCTTTTCACGCTGCCTATAATTCTGATGGAGGTATTCACATTAAACATATCAGAGAAACCCATATTAGCATATACGCAAGGATTTATAGATATGATCAATGCTACAGTATGCATAAGTATCTTATCGTAAATTTTAAAGGTATCTTGGCCAATTTCAGCTACAGCTACTGAATATTCGACCGAACGTATTTGATATGCAAATTATTGGTGAGAGCTTTGCAGTTCCACCCTTTGATGCGCTCTGTGGTTGTGTACGTACACACGCACGCCTGCGCATCAGACTACCACAAACTACAGACACGTCATTTACTCAATAGACTTTGAACTTTGTGTCTATGGCATATCCTTTTTAGACCGAGATCGCGACGTCCATGGTTTAACATTTATTATTGACTAGGGGCCGCTCGCGGTTTCACCCGCGTGGTTTCCGTTCCCGTGAGAATATCGGGATAAAAAGTATCCTATGTGTTATTCCAGGTTATAAACTATCTGTATGCCGAATTTCATTCAAATCCATTCAGTAGTTTTTACGTGAAAGAGTAACAAACATCCATCCACACTTACAAACTTTTGCGTTTATAATATTAGTAGGATGTAATCCGACAGTTTTGGAGAATCTGATATCTGATGTGCAGACGTCTAGACCCTAACTTTGCTCGAATAAGTATTAAAACATTTCAGGCATTGACAGCACCTTGAGACGACTTAAGTAGTTAATAAAATTTTAAACATTTTAAATATATTTTTTTTGTCAAATACGGCGTGGTTGGCCATACTATCTGGAACGACGAGAAAAAATACTCAAAAAAGCCGATATCGATATTTCTGATTGTCAAATATTGGATCCTTACCTATGAAATTGACGTTTTTTTCTCACTTAGTAATAGGCGTATTACTTCTAAAAGTCAATAAGTACCGGTTGTTAATATTATTATACACCTTTAATTAGGACTATGTTACTTAGTTGTTACCCATTTTTTTTTTTTAATGGACTACTTTTTTGTTTGCAGAATTGTCCTTTTGTTTCATTGTAGCTTTGAAGGGACTTGATTTTTTTTCTTTTTAATGTCTGCTATATTTAGCTAGTGAAACAAACACACTACTCTGCAATTTTTACAGTGTTAACATAAATAGATGCTAAGAAAATTAAAAAAACGTTAGTATGTAAAATAAAATTTTATATAAAATCTTCATACAAAACGTCAATTTCATAGGTAATTAATATTAAAAATATATTTTTCCGCAATCGAAATTAATTGTATTGTATATTAGACATAAAGCTAGCACAATAGATAGATTAAATAAACGAGATCTGGTATTTAATCTTAAACGGTCAACTTTTTATGTGGCTGTGGCTTATTTCGTATTTACTCCAATCTCCGCTCCTATCAACAACCTCATTGCGGATAAATAAGGTCTCCAAGTAGCCTCGTTTTCCTAAAGAAACTCCATCCTGAACCAACCTTGGGACACTGTATTGGTGAATTTAGGTCATTAGTGGCACGTGTCCTCTCCCCTCATTCTTATGCCACACTTACTCTGTGTTGTTTGAAATCAGATCACAGATGAGTACATCTTTGCACATTATAAAACACAATCTTTTATTGTATGTAAACAGAATTATACTCAACTATTTAGAATTTAACAATCTAAGTAGTAACTATAGGTACTTCATCATCAGCCTATACACGCCCATTGTTGGACAAAGGTCTCTCCAAGTGCACGCCACTGAGCACGATCCGCGGCTTACTAACTAACTATAGGTACTTAAATCCTTGTGAGGAGCTCGATGGCGCAGTGGTTAACGCGCCCGGTCTGCGAGTGCTGAGGTTAAGCAACTTTCGCTGAGGCCGGTCATCGGATGGGTGACCAAAAATTTATCATCTCGAGTTCCTCGTAAAGCCGTTGGTCCCGGCTGCATTAGCAGTCGTTAAGAACCACCAATCCACACTGGGCCCGCGTGATGGTTTATGGCCCGTACTCCCTATCCATCCATGATAAGGAAGGCTCGTGCCCCAGCAGTAGGGGCATAAAATGAGCTGATGATAATGATGATACTTAAATCCATTAAAATAACAATCACAAACTCCTACATATTAGTTTTTATTAATAAAACTAATATAGCAAAGTGTCATACAAATCGATCAACTAAATAGTTAGTGCATTTCTCTCTCCTCGAAACAATTGAATAATGGTTCACGCGATCGTTAAGGGTGCGCCGTCCATAAGTGACAAGTGTCATATGTTTTATTTGAAATGTCGTCGTCCATATTTATTCGATGCCGCGCGGCCATACTAATTTTGTATGGGGAATTTAAGGTGCTTAATAAAAAATAATTATTTAAATAACCACTTGATGAATCGAAAATGTAGTCTAGCAATTTGTAGTTTATCCATTGATGATTGTTTAGACAAAATCAGAGGTACAATAATTTAGATAAATATAACTATAATATATGAAATCTACTAAACGCCGCCACTCGTTTTCATGATTTTTGCCCAACTTTAAATGATATTGTAGAAAAAACTATAGCGTGTTATGAATTTATGGTTCTGACAAATTGTAAACACGTTCCCTATGATACTAAATATATATTTTGTTCATTTAATACGATAGTATTTTCAATTATATCTACTTAACCATAACTGCATTTTTGGCATTTTTTTGTCGGCGCACCCTTAAAGCTACTGAGTACTGCAATAATTGTTAGATGGGAAGTTTAATAAGGATATCTATGTAGCGATTGCTTTGACCATTATCGTTAAGTAGTAACCAAAAACCATACAATAAAAAACCCTTCGAAAAAACCGTACATTTACACTTGCGTAATAGGCAAGAACACCACCGGTTTAGACCCAGAGGTCCCGGGTTCGATTCCCAGCGGGGGGTACATGTTTGTGTACTCGGTGTGGTTAGTGGTAGAGCTTGTTTGTCCGCCTGGTTAGCTAGCTACCACCATTTTATCTAATGTCGCCATAATATCAATGTTTGTAGCATTGTTGTGTTCCGGCAGCTAGAGATAAAATAGCCAGTGCCTCACTAGTTGAGTGTCCCGGGTGAAGTGCGCTTCCATCATTGGCATTATCATCACTTAACACTAGATGCGATCAAGGCACTGTGCTTACCCGTAAAATATAAAATAAAGATGACATGTGTGAATAAACCTGCAATAGCGGGCAGTGATATCCGCACTGATTCAATGGCTCTACTTTGTACGGTCCATTATACAACGTGAGTCAAAAGTCATTGCAGAGCCTAAATCAGACGATAGCACTCATGAATAGGAGCAACTGTATGTATTGGACCAGCTCTGACATCTTTAAAAAAACCAACATGTATGAATTCTGTCTTTTACAAGTGAAGTACTTTAAAATGAGAATGAATTATGATAACTGTTATTAGCATGTCTAAAGTAAAACACTACACAATTAAAAGTGTGTGTGGGTGTTATGCGGGCCAACCCTATGCCTGGACCGGACAGCCATAGGCGCTTGTGGAAAACAAGTATTGTATCAAACAAACAATACCTAGATCGCGAGTTCATTAACTAAAACCATTTTATATATTATTGAAAATTTAATTAGACAATTATCTGTGAATTTACTCATTCCCTGTGTTGTATATCATTTATAAACAAAAAGGTTTTCTTATATGAATAGTATAATGCAAACCTTGATTACCTATATAGGTATAATTAAAGAAGGCGAAGATACATCTATCTCTACTTTGCTGTACTTATTAATCTCAAACTGCCAAACAGTCTTCTTTCAAAGCAAGATTACATGTACTGCAAACATTCAAAATAATACAGACATGGGTTGTTTCTAGACCTTCAAAGCTTTGTTCTCAAAAAAATGTAACATAAGTAAATTTAAAAAAATGTCTATGTGATAATAATATTTTTTCATCATATTAAAGTTATCACTATCAGTCTATATATATATAAATAAAAATGAATGTTGCTAAGCGCAAAACTCGAAAACGGCTGAACGGATTTGGATGAAACTTTGCACATAGACAGACCATGACCCGGACTAGGATATAGGTAGGATACTTTTTATCCCGGTAACAGGTTCCTGTGGGATAGTATAGTCTTGGCGAACGAAGTCGCGGGCGACAACTGGTTAGTAATAATTCTGTTAGTATTTATTGTTTTATATGATAGTTTTATTAATTTAATATAGTTACTGATAACTTTTGAGTAAAGAAAATATGTACGTATCGATATAGACAATACTAATGTGATTAATTAAAAAGGTTTTTAGGGTCAAGTAGGTAGACAGACGCTGACTGCTTTCTGTCACCAAAGTAAAGAATATTATAGGCTTTTATAAGCGCCTTTATGAGTTTTGTTTGACACATTATTTGCAACTTGTTCGCGCGGCGCCTGTTTACAACTTACATTGCAAAGCAACTTCCATGACTGTAGCTAGGGTTGCCAGAACTAACCACCGAAAATAAGATTTGACATGAAAGGAGAATGGCGAACTGGGTATCATGTGAACTATTGTGAATTCCAAGCATACTAAAAGCAAACTATATGCAATTTGTCGGGCACAGTTTTAATAATATTTTCCATGACCAAATGTTCTGATAGCTGTTAGGAGTACTGAATAAACCATAAAAAATAATTTATATTGAATCGTAAACTTTAATCGAAAGGTAGAAGCTAAGAAGAGAAAAGAGGATTAAAAAAAAAAATTAAAACCGTTCAGCATACATTGTCATATTGTTATCATGCGTTGCCTATCATGATGAATTATTTCATAATTATTAACGTTTTTCTTGAACCCGTAGTAAAATAGCCGAGAAATTTAAAAATATTTTTAAGGAACTAAGAAAATATTCTTGTGCTCTAACGCCCGAAATTAATAACCAATCTTCAATCCAATATTGAAATCAATCCCAGATTGAACCCAATCCGTAGATCGATCACCTATCTCCGTCTCAATAACGAAATTCAAAGCCCGCAATCTTTTTTATGCTCAGATAGCCCGTGATCTTTTCCTTCTCGGGCCGTTCCGTTTCTCGCAGAACTAGATGTTTCTCGTTCATGTTTTTTCGGATAGACGAGTGTATAACAGGCAAAATAATTATAAATTCAATAATACTTTACAAAAATGAAAAAATAAAAACGTGCTAAGATTGCAAATATTACTCTATGAATGACTTATTTTAAATTTTAAATCGTCAATTAAACAGTCGAACGGAACGTTTCTCCCGCCCCGGCCGGCTTCTGTCATCTGTCTGCCAGATGTTGTCATTTTTATTAGTGAAAGTTTTCTTGGTGTTATTTTTGATATTAATTTATCTAAAATATTAGTACAATATTAATTGCATTGGACACGGTACAAGTAAGTTTTATTGGTAAAACTGTACAACCGCGTACCCAAAATTGGCGGGTTAAGGGGTGAAGGGGGGAGGAGGTGGGGGGACCGAAACCCCGAGAAGACGCATAGTTTCAGAGATATGCAATTAAGACATTTTGAGGTTATGAATCCATAAAAGTTACATTATTATACGTTTAAGGAGATAATTTGCTTCCTTCTTCCCTCTCTGTCCGTGACTGCCCTCCCCCCTTCTGTGACTGGCCCTCGCTACGCTGCGCTTCGCTCAGGAAAAAAAATTAACCAAACCTATCGAACAGTAAGGATTTCTATATTTGAAGAATTTGAAAGACGGAGTAGGTACGTAAAACGATCTCAACTGGAAGGCGAATAATCAGTGACTGACAGCTGACAATTGGCGGCAAAATGGCGGCGTCGTGTTTGCGTTTTGTTATACCACAGTAAAACCGACAAACACACGGTCCGGGTGTAGAAAAGGGGGCCCCAAAAAATAACACAATTTTTTTTCACGAAATGCCAAAAAATATAGCTAACGAAAAGAGACTTTTTTTTTTTTGTTATTTTCTTTGTATGGAGCTAGATTTCTGTTGTCTAATAAAAAATAATAACCGCAAACTACAGCAAAAAGTAAAAAAATTCCTAGCTCCATACAAAACATGATTAAAAAATCGGCTATGTCTCGGACCGCCTCTGCTAATACCTAACCCAATTTTACTATGAAAAAAATTTTCAGATATCGTAGATAATAAAAATAATACTATAACATCGCATATTTTTTTGAATTATGAGATATTGTTTGTGTTTTTTAAGTAATTAAAAAAAACGTAATATTTGTGGCTCTATAAACACATTTTACCTTTGTTTGAACACAACTAGCAAGTATTTATACATTAAAATCAAACTCAAAATTGGAGTCCATCAGGGCGAAAAATATCGATTTTCATATTTTTTTTACAACTAAACTACGAATATTCTCGGTGTGAAACTTTGCACAAATTACTTCTTTAATACAGATATTTTCAATAAAAATATTAAGAACATTCAACTCTTGGTACGCGGTTGTACAGTTTAGCCGTTTTATATATTAATTTGATGATTAAAATTGTATAAATTATGTTTATCTACACTAATGTTGTAACATTCTACTTATGTTTCCAATACTTGACTTATAATTACTACTGTTATAGCGCAGACAACAAAACACTCAATTTAAGCAATTTCACATGATGGTATAATATCCACATCGATATCGTAAAATCTCATTATAACATCAATAAAACGCGACCAATTAACCTGGCGAGCCTTATGTCAAAATCCTCATACAAGTTGTATAAAATTTTGATATTAGGCTGGGTTTTGAAAACAGTTGGGTTAGACGTGAAAACTTCGTCGAAACTACTAAACTTACATACACAAAACTCTTTGGTAAGATCTTGTGCCAATTAAATAAAAAAAGAACAGCGCGCGCTCGCTCCTGATTGGCCCTGCGCGCGCAGCTGCGCTCTCATTGGTTAGATTTTAATGGCGGCAAGTTCACTGTGACAATACACGTACGCGTGAATTTAATGTTTTGCAATGTGTTTTGTTTTTAAAATACAAATTTAAATTTAAAAATGGACAGCGACGATGATATTTGTACGCCTCCGGATATTCTAGAATTGGCAACAAAAGTAACTCACAATCTTTTGCCAGAAAAATCTAGAAAATTATATGAAAAAGAATATAATAACTTTTTGGCATGGAAGATCGAAAAGAAAACTACATCATTTTCTGAAAATGTCATTCTTGTGTATCTCAAAGACCTCTCCGACAAATTCAAGCCATCTTCTATGTGGGCTAAATATTCTATGCTCAAGTCCACACTGAGTATCTACAACAATATTGATATCACGAAGTATTCAAAAGTCATAGCGTTCCTGAAACGCAGTTCAGAAGGACACAAGGAAAAAAAGTCCTTGACGTTTACATCAGGTCAAATAAAGATGTTCCTGAAAGATTCACCAGATATTTTGTATCTTCTTGAAAAGGTAAGTGTATTTTAGTTATGTTATTTAATCTACCTAGTACTTACGTACTACACACGCAAGTTATCTAGACACTCCGTTTAAGCGCTTTGTGTATAAATTAGGTAGTAGGTACCTACACTTTACTACTTCATAAATCATAGTTTTTGCCTTGGCTATGTACCTCAAGCTTATTATATCGTTTATTGATACAGGTTGCACTAATCTTCGGCATAATGGGGGCATGCCGAAGGCAAGAGCTATACAACATCCAGTTCGATGAAGTCTCTAACATAGACGACAGTACAATCATGGTGAAAGTTTCGAAAACGAAAATAGATCGTTCTTTCGTTGTGACGGGCAACTGCTATGCCGTATGTAAAAAATACATGGAACTTCGACCCACCCCCTGTCGAAACCCTGCCTTTTTCTTGAGCTATAGATCGGGGAAGTGCGTCGATCAAAGAACTGGTATTAATAAATTTGGTGCTCTGGGAAAAACTATCGCAAGTTTTTTGAATCTGCCTAACCCAGCGTTGTAGACGGGGCATTGCTTCCGGCGCACCTCGGCGACCCTTCTCATAGATAGCGGTGGTGATTTGACCGCACTGAAACGACACGGGGGGTGGAAGTCCGCTACTGTGGCTAAAAGCTACATTGATGAGTATTTAATGAATAAAATTCAAGTCTCAAATACGATCTTGAACAGTATAGAAAACAAGACGAATGAAATAATTATAAATATTCCAACCCCGTCTACGAGCTCTACTGCTTGCCCCGCGACTGCTACAGCTGCTGGATCAATAATTAACATTAACTTTCAAAATTGTACCATCCAAAATTTGAACAATTATTATAAATAAACTATTGTCAGCTTTTACTCTTGTTGTTTGACTAATTGCATTAGTGAAGATAAAGTAGTGTATGCAACTGCATATAACACGGGTATTAAAACACTCGTTACTATTATGAAACTCGCTGCGCTCGTTTCATAAACTCACACTCGTATTTTAATACCCTTCATTATATGACAGTTGCATAAACTACTATTATTCGTGAGAAACACATTTGTTTTGCTGTGTGAGAGGGAAGCTAGCAAATGCACTGAAAAATAATAAGGTCCTTCAAATCACTACTATCACTGCTTGTGATTAAATTCAAGGCCATTTTACAACAAAATATATCAATAATCTATAATTTAGCACAACAAATCCTAGAAATGCGTAAGATTGCAAATATAGATCGAAAACCAATCGAACGAAATGTCAAAATTGGTGAGATAGGTTATGGATACACAAGAAACGTCATTTTCGAACAGAGGTCAATCCGTAATCTGAGATCGGACCTCCTATGGATGGTTTGCATCCACAGATAGTATTTGTAATCTGTAGATACTTTAATGACACACTCAAACACAAATTTAGATTGAAATCGCGATCTTGGATAGTTAAAAATGGATTAGGATTGATTATTAATTTCGGGCGTAAGTGGACTACCTCTGCTACCGCCATCGCCAGTGTACCTATATTAAAAGCATCCATTCTTTTAAATTTAAACTCTTTCTCAGTTATTTTTATTAATAATGCAGAAAAAACATTTTTATTCCACTCGCGAAAAATACCTCTCACGATAAAGTGGCATTGAATTTTAAAAAAAATGTCTTTCTTTTTTTTTTCAGGCCAGAATGTCAGTTAGAAATTTATACTTCATGGCTGTCAAAAGTGCCAGTAAAATTACCAGATGCGTGGGACAACAGCGAATATTTGGGCCATAAAGATTAATATTAAAATAATTTCATAAGAAATCTATACTTAAACATAATTAAACGTAACGTCTCACGATTGTACTTTTATTATCATTTATTTTATTATTTTACATAGCTTAACTGTTGATTTGTAAAAAACTTTTTAGAAACCATTTCAAATTGTTATTAAATAAACAATTTATATTTTTATTAAAAATACTGTTTCATTTAAACATCAATTGGTAAAGAAATATATAAAATATGCAGTTCTGTAGAAATGTATGCGGGTTTCGTGACTTAGCCGGGAATGTAGGTAAGCAATTTGCAACTAACACCTGAGCACTGGTCATTACAAGCTTAATTGGTTGCACAATTAGTGTTTTATTGTTGGTCCTTCGGGTAATGTTTTGCTTCATTTGGCACTACTAGCGATATGGATTTCTCGCTTTCTTAGGCGAGTACCTATTAAAAAAATAAATGGCTCCGTTGTTTTGACACATTGGTTTATTCTGTGACATTGGGCAAAGTAAATAGTTTTGTCGTTTTCAATGGTCATGAGCAGCAATTTTAGCGCAGCACTGATTTTGTGTAAAGTATTCTTTAACTTTTAAGGCGTAAAGGATAGTACAATTAATGGTAAATATATTGTTTAATGTAGCGAAGTAAATCAAAATAATAATACTAGAGTTCAACACATTTTTTAAACACGATAAGTAGCTACGTAATTGCTACCTATTATTTAATCCTTTAACGAAATGTATCACTTATCAGCACCCGCACGGTAATCAAGTACCTATGTTGGTAATTATATGATTATACCTATTGATTCTAAAATACGCTTGTAGGTATGATTCCCTTAACAAGCTATGTCGTTGGGAAATGTTAAGGTTACTTAAATAAAATAATAGCACACTGTTAGCTGTAAACAAGGAAACACGAATACATTTATAAAATACAATCTACTTACTTACGGGGAATTGGCACCAAAAAACCTAAATCGCGGCCGGGGGCAATCACCGTGCTTCTTTGACAAAAGCAGCTGAGCAAGTCATGCGGAAATCGATAGACACATTGACATAGTTCGCGGACCGTTCACTTACCTTTTTAAAGAGGTGTGCTTCGTGCCGTTGCCGAGCAGCTTGTGCTTGGGCTTGTCGACGGCGCCGGTCGGCGTGGAGGAGGAGATGGTGAGGTCGCTGGCGAACGAGCTGGTGGAGGACTCCTTGGAGATATTGGTGCGCGCGCGCCGGCCGCCCGCCTCGGGGCTGCCCGGGCTGCCGGCCAGCTCCAGCGCCAGCCGCCCTTTGCCGGGGCCCGGCGGCGGCTTCTCTTCCACGGGCACCATGTACGACAGCATGGCTCTCAAGTTACCACCATCAAACGACTCAGAGCCCCCTGCTGCCGCTCACCAGTATGATTTCAATTACTAATACGTCGTCCATTTTTAATCAATTCGATCCAAATTATAGTCCAATCTTTCTTTACTTCTGTATCGTACGGTGTGTCACAGAGACCTGAAAGATAATACCAAGTGTAAATTAGTTAGTATCTATATTGTGCATAAATAACTAGGTAGTGTGTATATATATCGAATATAATAAGATATCACAATATTGTGTTATACCTACATTACACAATATTTATGACGATTACGTCCCTATAGTGCAAGTGTGCATCAATGAATTTTTAATTGAGTAAGCAATTATAAAATAATACGACCTGCTTTGTATACGAATACGATGTATTGTATTTAGATCATCGGATCGCAGTTGTCGATCGACAAGCAAGGGTATGTGGATCATTTGTATAGTGCGCGTCATTCCGGTTAATAGGCTCACCATATGATCGTAGACTTAATTCCCACCGGATTATAACGTTCCTCTACACTAACAGTATTTCAAAAAACCATCTTTTTCACTTTGGTATTTCAAACTATTATGCATAACAATAAAATAACAATAAAGTTGGGCCTTGTTTCACGTTCACGTATAGCGTTAGTGAACTAGTTTAACTATTTTACGACTTTTTAAAAATAGTTATTTACTATATTGTTGTTTATTCAGTAGCGGAGTGTGGTACTTGCGTTGTTTATTGCATCCCTCACAACTGATTAACAAAGTATGAACTATTAAATCTACATACGTAGGCCATTTCCATAAACAACACATAGACTTTTGAATAATTACAGATAAACGGGTTATTGTTAACAATAAATGACGCCGAATATTGTGTTAAAGTAAAAGTTTTCGATCAAAAATATTCGGCACGCGAATGATTGATGTCGGGTAGAATAAAATGTATTTGTAGATATGATATATGCCATGTTTTCGATATTAGATGAGCGCGGCACACAACGGCACGGCCTTGACCAAATTATACCTTCACCTTATAATTATTTACGTATTTCCGAGAGACTGCGCGCGGCATTGATGTCTACGTGCTAAATAAAATAAAAGAAAATATAGATATATTTTTCATGAAGTTTTTGCAGCATTGATTGATTATTATGCTTTTGTGACATTTGTTTTTTTTTGCTATGCAAAAAAGTTGATTCACTGCTCCTGAGAACTAAGCGTGTCTTGCATACCTATTTGTAGTGATTTGTTTAATCAATTAGATAATTTAGTACATAATAAAATATTTTATAGACTTAACACGCATAGATTTAGTAAAACAAAACTCTTAATTTGCGAATTAAGGAATACTTTTGAAGGATTTTGTATGAACCCCATCCCCACCCTACAACAGTCATGGGATGCGTGTCAACTTGTTCATTGGGACCCAAAAAAGTTTCAAATACCTGTGTTAGTTGCAAAAACTATTAGGTTAATTTATAATTTAAGAAAAAAAAATTGTTAGGTAAGTACTGTAAAATAAAAGTTACCTTAAATGAAAACATTATTAAGATCGCCATATTCTAATCCATTTTATTACACACTAAGTATATGTGTAAGTGAAAAAAATATATATATATAATAAGAGATAACCTAACCTAACCTAACCTAACTTTTTTTTCCCTGGGGAATATTCCCTACGGAATCATCCCGCAGATCGGGGCTACCCGCGGGTGTATGTGGGGTTGAACTGAGATGTTGTGCGGCCGACCCACTAAAAGCCCAGGGAAAAACCTAACCTAACCTAACCTTACCTAACCTCCCACCTACCAAACCCAACGTATTTGAAATATGTCGCCATAGTAAAAAGTTCTCTATTCTAAAAGATGTTTCAATTGACACTTGTTTCAAAACTGTTGGATGGTGTGGACGTTTCTTATCATTGTCCTTTAACTAATTCTCTATATATTAAAAGAGTATATTATTACTAGTTGTCACCCGCGACTTCGTTCGCGAAGACTACACTATTCCACAGGAACCTGTTACCGGGATAAAAAGTATCCTATATCCTAGTCCGGGTCATGGTCTGTCTATGTGCAAAGTTTCATCCAAATCCGTTCTGCCATTTTCGCGTGATGCACGGTCAAATAATCAAGACAAACAGACAATAATTCTAAAAACTGTTGGAACGTGTTCTTTTATCGATTCTAAGTATCCCCAGCCAACTTTTTTCGAATATCTTCCATGTACACTGCCGTCATAAGGAAAAAGGGCACAACTAACATTTTTTTTAAATTTGAGTAAGATACATATTTGGAATCAGGAGAAAAAGGCCTATCTTTTCAAACCCGTTTTTCTCCTGATTTGAAAAATGTTAGATGTGCCTTTTTTAACTATGACAGCAGTACAGACTTTCGACTCTCTTTAGCTTTAATAAATGTATAGGTACCTAGATTATAATTCTCTATGACCCACCGCTTGATGAACATATAAGTTATAGTGCATTATGATGAGATATCATGTCCTTGGATATTATTTGTTTTAGCTAGTTTATAATTACAATAATCATAGTATTCATTTCACAAAACAATTAAGTATGTGAGCAACAATTTTACTTAAAAATGTCCTGTATAAAAATTATACCGTGACGATACTTTTAATTTAATAGACAACACTACTATTGACTACTATCAATACAGCGCAGCATGCGACGGACATGCACTGCTGGTAGGGCTGCCATCAGCTAAATTACGGACCCAGGACAAAAACTTCAAAAACCCAGGACATTTGGGTGAAATAAAGATATTACCCCGGACTCCATCGGATAAAATTACAATATTTAAAATAAAAACATAGTTATCATATTTTTATTTATTTATAGAAAATCAACTTAACCGACTAGGGGGGTCACGTCACGAGACTCACGAGTGCGCGGATATATTTGCCGCACCGAATAACTATGAAATGCTGTAATTTATTGCTAATCTTTTAGCAATAAATTACAGCATTTACAGCTTTAGGACACTTTTTAGAAACCCCGCCCGGACGCTCCCCGGACGCCCTCCAAACTAGGACAAATCCTGGGAAACCAGGACGGATGGCACCCCTAACTGCTGGTCTCATACCGATGCCTCAAAGTAAGGAGTCAGCAGTATGTAAGCTACAAACGTGGTCAAGCGACGCACGCTAGACTACAACAGGGGACCTAGTGTGAGCTTTGTTTACTTTCCCTATTCATTCGATTACGTTTACGAAAACGAAAATTAGTATGGCATTGAAGCAGCGCCTCCTGGCGGCATACGAGAAGAGTTAACATTTTGCCATACGAATTCTCGTTTCCGATCAAATAGCGAATGAAACTCGCACTTGGTACCCAGCTGTTGCTGCGGTCGGACTGTTATTCCAGCTATTCCGAAATCCGTGTCCGTAAAATAAATAAATAAAAAATTAAATTATTTTATTTTCTATACCTAACAATTTTTGCCTTATCTATAAGGTTGATTGGTGCCTCCATTTAAGCCAACGTAGCCGGTGTTTGGAGACTCCGCTCCTCCCTTAAAAATAAGTACTAGCAAAAGGCAGTATGGTACCAACACACATTTTAACATTAACCTTTCATAGTTTTTAAATTTATTGAGGAGCTCGATGGCGCAGTGGTTAACGCGCCCGGTCTGCGAATGCTAAGGTTAAGCAACTTTCGCAAAGGCCGGTCATCGGATGGGTGACCAATAATGTATCATCTCGAGCTCCTCCGTGCTTCGGAAGGTACGTAAAGCCGTTGGTCCCGGCTGCATTAGCAGTCGTTAACAACGCACTGGGCCTGCGTGGTTATGGCCCGTTCTCCCTATCCATCCATAGGGAAGGCTCATACCCCAGTAGTGGGGACATAAAATAAGCTGATGATGATGATGATGATGAATTTTTAAATTAAAAACTAAAAAGCAAACTAAAAAGTGACAGGATGTATGCTCAAGCGCGGTATGTACAAAGCCTACCTACTGGATCTAAATATTTAGTGCCGATACCGAGATTGTTTCGCATCACGCACCACGGTCAATGTCAAGAAGGGTTAAACGACACTGATCGACCTTGCAGTGGAACGGCGGCGCCTCAGCACCGGCGCCGTGGCCTTAGGGCCGTAGGCAGCCGAGTATGGGTACAAAACTGCCTTGCCAAAATCTTAGCAGCAGCTCATGACTGACCATGACTGTACCATAAGTAGGCGCGACGTTGTGGGACTTAAAAGTAAGGTGTAGAGCGATGTAATGGGAATGCACGCAAGACGTCTGTTGAGGAGCAACATTATGGGAAGCGACGTTCAGGGAAAAATTAATAGTTTTATAGAGAGCTGTTGTTGTTAAGGAAACACTTTTATAAAAGGGCTATTGCAATGTAAATGATTATGTTCATGATAAGAATGCATGGTACTGACATTCCTCCAATTCTCGCACACTGTATAGGTATAAAGGGTCATTCTATAGTTTATTAGTAATACCTACATCGTGCTCAAGTACGTTTTTTTAGAATAAAGTGTAATGTTAAGTAAATGTATAGAGGGTCAGGGAATAATTGCAGGGTCCGTGGTCACAGGGAGACTGAGGTATTGGTCATCTTATAATTAGTTAGTAGCTCGTATACCCTCATTTAAATTTAATCAGGTGCGTTCAGTTTTACTGCAAAGGGTTCGAAACGTCAGGATAAACTTTAAATAAAGTAATGTGTAAAATAAAGGCGAGTAGATACGTAAAAGTTGTTTCATTTTCACTTTTCGTAAGTTTATTTGAATAAAAAAAAATTGTCTTTGACTTTGTTGCTGACCGGCATCAATGGATCGACATCATAATTATTTCGTGCAGTGTGAAGCTACGGCTCTAGTTCTCGACACAGACTTCTCTTAAGATGTTTTCACTGCATTCGTTTAATCTTGGCGATAATAGGCTATTACATCATTTTTCGAAAAGTGTTTTAAATGACTCATAGAGTGATAATAAACCACTATAATTTTTATATGATTTTTTAAAACCGATTAATGCCATAAAAACTACTTTCAATTTATAATTTTCAATTTTCGCGCGGAAACGCTAGCCGTCATGCTGTTTCGGCTCGTGACGTCACTGCGTCGTCAGTAAATAAACATCGCTTACATACGAACATTGATTTACAAATAAAACACAATACTTAAGTATACTATTTTTGGAAATTAATAATGAGTTATATAACCCATATCATCATTGGAGTATTGTGCCTGAATGCAAGAATACGAGCATAAAAACGCCGGAAAAGTTGTTGATTCAAGTGCCAACTAATATAAATATGAGAAATACTTTATTAAAATTGGCAAGAAGAGAACCAAAGTCATTATCCATAAATACTAGACTGTATTTCTGTGAAGATCACTTTGATGTAAGTAAGTGATAATATAAATAACTATCGTTTGACCAACAAAAGAAAACTGATAGTGCAAAAGTCAACATTTGTTATTTATTAGCCCCCTTATTCATAAAAACTATTTAAGCATTATTTAGTTAAATATTGTTTTGTCAATGTCACACAAACGTCATTTTCAATATGAAAAAAAGAGACAAAACAATGATTAACTATAATGCTTAAATAGTTTTTATAAATAAGGGGGTAAGTGTTTTACATTGATATATGGTATTTTAGCTGGAAAATTACATGGAGAACTATACAAAATATAAGATAATGGGCTCTGTTAAACGGATTCGAATGAAACCAAACTGAACACCATCCAGGTTGATTGTTGTGCTTATTGTTAAACAAAAGTTGGTACAATAGGTACCTACTTACATTGAAGTTTTAACATTTCTCAACTCGGCAGAACAGAAATCGGGATTGCATACAAAAAAAATCGCCACCATCAAAGTATTTATTCTAGGCAGATTAGTACTTTCTGCTTTGACAAAACCTTCTTCCATGATACGATTTCAATAAAATTCTACAAACATAATATTAACTTGAAAAAAATATAAATAACACGCAGCGCAACCAAAATCAAGTTTGTTTACTGTCGAAGTGATGTCACGTTGGTTGGAATCCAATATGGAGAATAGCGTTTTAGACATTTGAAGAGTAGATTAAAAAATAATAATTTTCAAATTTAATTATAAAATTTATACTTCACTAGCATAGCGGCCGCCCGCGGTTTCACCCGCGTGGTTCTCGTTCCCGTGGGAATATCGGGTTAAAAAGTATGTTATATGTATGATAAAAAGGATACGTATGCCGTATTTCATCCAAATCCATCCATCCGTTGCAGCGAGAAGAAGCAACAAATATACGAACATACATACCTTCAAACTTTCGCATTTATAATATTAGTGTGATGTTTATGAATAGAAATCAACATTTCTCGTTTGTTTCTTACAAAATCTATCGTAAATACGTATTTTTAGATTGTTTTCTTAAATGGTGCAAAATACCCTATTCGGTGATGATTGCTTAATTATCGCTTCACCTTTGGCCCCTTTAAGTGCAAACTCGAATATGTCGCGGTTATCATCTGATTATAGCAATACTCCATGCAATGTACATTCATAAAAGTAGGTAATAAGGACTGACAGATTCTGCTATTTTGCGGCAACAGTAATGTAATAGTGTTGTTGTAGTTGTGAAAATGCGTCTTATAGACACGTCTCGTTTTCACGACTGCAATACATACACTTCGTCCTCTCACGTCCTCCTCCCATCCGATCCGATCCGATCTGGACCCCTCGGAGAATCTAGTAGGGCACGGGGACACGCACTAGTGCGTGATGCCGTTCCCTCTAGAAAACCTCCGAAGGTGATTCGTTTCACACGGCTTGAGGAACCCTTTATGTTTCTCGCCACCCCCAAACAAGCCCGGTGAATCTGAAAATGCCGTAGTTATAAGGCTATCAGCATACGCTCTCGAAAAATAAAGTCCTCCCGAACAGTGCATCAAAATCACCAATTTTGAGTTAGTTAATGACCGACGGCGACGCCACATCATCACTACATAGTATAAAACAAAGTCGCTTCCCGCTGTCCCTATGTATGTATGTATGCTTAGATCTTTAAAACTACACAACGGATTTTGATGCGGTTTTTTTTAATAGATAGAGTGATTCAAGAGGAAGGTTTATATGTATAAATACATGCATAATATAGTAGAGAAACACTGATAATTTTTGAAGGTTTCACATTTTATTGCGCTTACATTGCAAACGCTGGCTGAACCCTACGAGATAGATCAAAATAATGTAGGTACTACAGTATTGTACACCTTAAAAAGGTCTACAAAAAAGTCCACGTTGGTATATGTCGATCTCTTAGGTAGGGATAACCCACAAAAATCATTTTTTATCCTTTACTTTTTACGAGAAATAATGGCTTATTTATGAAGTGATTTTAAGCAATACAGTATTAATCCTTATTCAATAAGTACCTTAAATACATTGTGCATTTAATATAGATCAATATGGCCCTTTACAGCATGTAATGTAAATGGATATTTTCGAAGATATGGATCTTACGTGCATCTTTGACATCAAAATTTCCGGATTGAAAAGGATTGAAACAAGATTGAGAACGCTTAATCCAAATTTGTGCTACTCTCAATAAAAAAGTACTTTGTGCACTGCACTAGGTCCATAAACATCGCAATTTTTTTCGCAGCTTGCGTTGCATTTTTACCTTTTTTGTAGTAAAATTTTAAAATATATCGAATTTCTTCATTTTATTCACTCATCTTGACAGTAATAAAAACAAATGAAAAAAAATCACACATTTTTCATAATTTTAATTTGGAATTATCTTCCTTAAAATTTAAACTTTTAATGATAAGAAAACCAGCCAGATACAAATAGTATAGCCAAAGAGATTTTATTAGAGGTTAATGTATGATTAATTTTACTCATGAAGTGTATGTTTTGTTAGCTGTCCTTTTCAAAATAAATAAATAAATTACAAGTTCATACATACTACTTATATGCGACAAGACTTTTTCCCCAACCTAATAGTTGCCAGATCAAAAGCTACGATAAATTATTTCTGCGTAAAGCGTAACAATAGTAGATAGTACAACAAGTGCATAAAACGAGCCATTTTACCCGAGACGTGCATATAGCCACCCGAGCCGGTACGGCGAGGGCGGATAGTCACGTCGAGGGTAAAATGGGTTTTATACTCGAGTTTTACACTCTGCTTTTCACTTCGATTGCAAGGAAATAAAACAAACCAAAACACAACAAACAATGGATATATATAGATAGATATAGATATAGATAGATAATAGATATATAAGATTTAAAATGCAGGGTCGTAAGTAGCGGTTGCATGTATCAGCATTGCACCCGTGCGAAGCCAGGGCGGGTCGCTAGTTTAGCATAATCGAAGTAGGGCTCTGGTGCCTAGTGCGAGTTTTGTTTACTATCCGTATTCATTCGACTACGTTTACGAAAACGAAAATTATTATGGCATTGAAGCAGCGCCTCCTGGCGGCATACAAGAGTAGTTAACATTTTGCATACAAATTCTCGTTTTCGTTACTGGCAAATAAGTAAAGTATTCATATCATCATCATCATCATCAGCCTACACACGTCCACTGCTGGACATAGGCCTCTCCAAGTGCACGCCACTGAGCACGATCCGCGGCTACTCTCATCCAGCTCTTGCCAGCCACCTTGCGAAGATCGTATAAATAGTATAGTATAGTATATAGTATAGTTTATAGTATTCATATAAATATAGATTATTACAAGGAAAAACCTACGTGATCGAATAGCGAATGAAACTCGCACTTGGCACCCTGAGGTTATTTTTTTTTAGACAACATCATAATACATTGTTCTGATCCCAAGGTAAGTAGCTAAAGCACTCGTTTCATTGAAATCAGAAACAACGACGGTACCACAACCACCCCACCACACCACGGTATTGAGGTGGAATAGAATAGATAATATCAGTGATAGGTTGATAGCCGATATATCGCTTGATGTGCGAGCATCTTGAAACCCTTGTGACTATTACTAAATCTGTGCCCTTGTCCATTAGTCGGCTCGGCTCTAGACTTGCACGGGAAGATAGGCAGACTTTATTTTCAGGTCCCAGACCAGCATGGAGAGCATGGCAGTAACTGTTATAAGTGTTCTAATGTTTGTTAAACTGTTTTAATCTTATTCACTTATTGTTCTATTCAATTTTCATCTTTTAGACTTTAAATATTATTTATCTATAGCTTTAAGTATATAAAAATAATTTGGAAGCTCTTTATAAAATTTCCGTGCTTGAAAAGGGTGACAAGTTTTAATTTTTTTTTTTAAATGTTACACTTTTTATACACTTAGCTAGCAATAAAGATTTGATTAGATTTGACTTGTGTTAAATGTAAGGAAGGCCCTAGACCAATGAGACGCGATTGCGGAGGTTTGGAATAGCAGAATTGAGGCCCATGGCCCTGTTTCATAAGCTCGATGAGTTGAAATACCCGATATTGTTTTCTAAAGTTTACGCGAACACTACACATTGAAATGAAACAACTTTTACGGATCTACTCGCGTTTATTTTAAACATTACCTGCTTATTTAATGTTTATCCTGACGTTTCGAACCCTTTGCAGGGTCCATGGTCACAGGGAGACTGACCCTGCAAAGGGTTCGAAACGTCAGGATAAACATTAAATAAGTAATGTGTAAAAAAAAAAAAAAAAAAAAAAAAACGCGAGTAGATCCGTAAAAGTTGTTTCATTTCAATGAAATACCCGAATTTTTATTTGTCAGAAAATCTTCGACTATTTGTCCAATGACTATATTGTTTAGTTAATTAAGCCCTACGAGTTTTAGTTTAAAGCAATTCGTGTTTAGGGTTTGCCCTAAACACGAATATTGTCAAATGGTCAATGTTTTGTTCGCTCAGGAGCAGTTTACCAGATTCTCAATTCACCAGATTCGCAACTAAACAGTATCAGTATTTGTGGCTTTGTTGTGTTCCAGCAGATAGAGATAAGATAGCCAGTGCCTCAATAGTTTTTTGATGTGTAAGTAACGTCTTTCCGCTCGCTTACTAGCAATTTGTGGGAGTGATTTCGTGAAATGGGACGGAAGTGTCCAACAGTGTAACAGGAACTCAGGAAAGCAGTATAATTAACAAAATACATTAAAAGTTTTGTTGAACTAATAGGTGGTTGTCAGTCAACATTCCCATTTACTAGGGCACGATCTGTGCTTCTGCCGATTCATTAGCGCGGCGTTATAAGATTAACTGCAATTACCTAAACTTTGTTATGGCCTGGCCATAATAAAGAAAATATTCTGATTATGATACGAACCAACAGTTTTATGTCCACAAGGCGAGAATTCCCACAACTCTTCTCTTTATTATTTCGTTGAAATTATCTGGAAGAAAAAACATGACATCAGTACAACTTCTTGGAAACTATTTAAAAAAAGTAACGGTGCAACGAAATGCCTTTTCAAGAAAAAAATACAATTAACCTTAGCACCTCTTTATAAAATGTAACTACGAGTACTTTAAATGTATACATTTATTCAGAACGTCAGTCTGCTAAGATTTACACATACTACCAATAAACATTTGACCTTCAAATTGCAAAAGTTGAGTAAGTTAATTATTTAAATGATCGTTCTTATGACACCTTTCGCTCAGATCCGATCCGAACCCATCGGAGAATCTAGTAGGGCACGGGGACACGCCTAGTGCGTGATGCCATTCCCTCTAGAAAACCTCCGAAGGTGATTCGTTTCACACGGCTTGAGGAACCCTTTGAGTTTCTCGCCGCCCCCAAACAGCTTCACCGGAAGCTGAAAATGCCGTTTGAGGCAATCAGCATACTCTCTCGAAAAAAAAAACGTAGTTCGCCTACCTATTAAAATGATGTCTCAAAAATCTGACTCTTGAATTGTCTAACCGCCAAGGTATCCATATTAATTATTGTTTTTGTCTACGTAACCTGTTCTAGAATACGCCTAAAGCCGCGTTAAAGATCACGCCAAACTCCATAGTCCGTTCGGGAGTTATTCCGGGGTGTTTGAAATTAGAGAAAACCTACTGTAGCACGCTACATTTAGCACTTATATTTGGCTACTGCGAATCAGATCGCCTCGCGTTTGGAGCGAAGTAAAAGTTTGTCGAGCGTCGAGCATCACGTCCGTGACCCTGCCGGGGCGCCAGCAGCGCCGCGGAATTGGCGCGTCCAAAAATCCGTGCGGCTCCACAGGCAGGCAATCACGAAATAAACTAAAAATAACCACAGCTACATAAACAACGGTACGCTTATAACATTCATTCATAAGAAGACTATGAAATGCACGACGCACCTACCTAACTAGTTATACCTACGTACATTGCGCTCGCTCTACACAAAGTACGTTGTTAAACCTTTGCCAATGAACTATTTGAATTAATAAAAGAACTGTCGTCCCCCGTGTAATTTGTTTTCGTTAATACCGATGTACACCGCGGAGATAACATTTTTTTATATCTGATAAAAGGCAGCGGATTTTCCGCCAGTCATCGTCACCAATCATGTTACAAAATGAAGCACGGTAACTTTTAAACATCCGTGAACTGAATTTCGTGGGAAATGGCGGTTCAAAATGGCGCCTACTTGTAACTAGAGGAAAGGCATTCTATTGGGAGTTTTATATAGTTATAGTACTATTTGATTGGGATAGTTAGTTAGAGATTGGTGTGGTTTTATTATTGTAAAACGTTTTGATTGAGCTTTAAACCTACATTTTTAAGTTAAAATCGTTAAATTGGCGTTGTTTGGCCATGAAACTCATGAACAATGTATGGTATGACCTATGTAATCCTACCAAAAAGCCTATTTGGTAGGAATAGTGCAATTTACTGTGAAAATGTGCATCCGAAGGGAAATACCGGAACATAATATAGAACGCTTTTGCGCCAATTTTTCCAAGTGTGTCTATCTATATTATCTATACTAATATATAAAGCTGAAGAGTTTGTTTGTTTGTTTGTTTGTTTGTTTGTTTGTTTGAACGCGCTAATCTCAGGAACTACTGGTTTGAATTGAATAATTCTTTTTGTGTTGGATAGTCCATTTATCGAGGAAGGCTTTAGGCTATATAACATCACGCTGCGACCAATAGGAGCAAAGCATCAGTGAAAAATGTTGCAAAAACGGGAAAAGAGCCTAAAAAATTAAAAATGCTGCCGAAAGTCACTATTCCACGCGGACGAAGTCGCGAGCACAGCTAGTAATATTATAAAGCTGAAGAGTTTGTTTGTTTGAACGCCCTAATCTCAGGAACTACTGGTTCGAATTGAAAAATTATTTTTGTGTTGGATAGTCCATTTATCGAGGAAGGCTTTAGGCTATATAACATCACGCTGCGACCAATAGGAGCGAAACATCAGTGAAAAATGTTGCGAAAACGGGAACAAGAGCCTAAAAAATTAAAAATGCTGCCGAAAGTCACTATTCCACGCAAACGAAATCGCGAGCACAGCTACTTAGTATAATTATAATTGTAAATAACTGTTTCTGTTTTTGTTTAAAATACATATCTATAATCTACTCAGCGGCACGGAAACTTGGCCCAGCTCTTATTAAGGGAGGGAAACAGTATTTTTTCTCTGAGGGTAGGTTTTTTTTTCGCTTTACGTGTTCCAATTGCTAGTATACGTGTACGGAGAAGAAGAGGATAACGATTTTTGTCCAATACCACCATTGAAACTGTCGGCTTTCAAGAAGTCTTTATTACTTATAGTCTGGGGAAGAATAAGTTCCGATCACAGACTATAATAGTCTGTGGTTCCGGTGCTCGTACAGAGTTGGTTGTTGTAGATAATCAATTAACTGCAACGCGATACATCACAGAAATGATCCAAGACCACGTTGTGCCCTATAAGCGGGGTTTATTAGATACGAGCAGTTTCTTTAAACATTTAAAGAAAATGCTCGCCCACGCGACGCGCGTTGCGTTGACGAATACTTACCTCCAAGACGTCGATACACTGAAATTACAGTAGCCTGCTCGTAGGCCAGACTTAAAGCCTATTGATCACATTTGGGACATGGTGAAAACAACTTTTGAAAGAAATTTTAGACTGCATCGGCTGCTTACCATCAGGCAGGATGTAGTCACTATGACGTGCCATAAAAAAAAGAATGATAAAATCATCTCCTATTAACCCGCCGCAGACAATCAACGAGCTTCGAACTGCAGCGATGGCAGCCTGGGGTAGTCTATCTCAAGTTGATGTAAGAAACATCACTGAGAGCATGCCAGATCGCATACAAGCAGTCCCCAGGGCAAGAGGAGGAAACACCGTATATAATGTGCAAAAAGAACAAATAAATTTAATTGACTTCTGATTTTGTTGTTTCCAAGCTGGGTGTTTATTTTCGGGTAATTTAGTTATATCAAATAACACAATTTTTACAACTAATTTGTTTTAAAAACTATTTAAACACATTGAAAACATAAAAAAGTGGATATTGAATGCCATAAGTAAAACAAATTTCGTAAAGAAAAAAAATGTTATTTAAATGCGCTACCAAGTCGACAAGTTTCCGTGCCGGTGAGTATTAAAATATTGCATGTCATTGCATGAAATTTCTTTTTTAATATAGCCTATGCTACTCAGCGCTAATGTAGTATCTAATGGTGAAAGAATTTTTAAAATCGGTCTAGTAGTTTTGGAGTTTATTCGTTACAAACATACAAAAATACAAAGCATTCTTCTGTATAATATTAGTATGATTATGTAAATAAGATTGGTTTATGACGTGACGACTTGACTATATCATCATCATCATCATCATCATCAGCCCCTTTTTATGTCCTGCCGGGGCACGAGCCTTCCCTATGGATGGATAGGGAGAACGGGCCATAAACCACCACGCGGGCCCTATGCGGATTGGTGGTTTTTAACGACTGCTAATGCAGCCGGGACCAACGGCTTTACGTGCCTTCCGAAGCACGGAGGAGCTCGAGATATACATTTTTGGTCATCCATCCGATGACCGGCCTTTGCGAAAGTTGCTTAACCTCGGCACTCGCAGACCGGGCGCGTTAACTACTGCGCCATCGATCCATAGAGACAATTTTACATGCCTGAACTTGTTCAATGTAACGGTGGTCACTTCGAAAACCTACTAAAATAAATTAAAGTATGTGAAAACAATGCATTTTATTCATTTTAGACATCATGTTTCATAGAGCCATTTACTGCTTAAGATCTACACAATCGATATCTAAATAGAAATAATAGTGTAAGTTTATTTTTTTCAAAACAACCGGGTTCGATTCCCGAGCTAAGTACAGATTTTTTTAAATGTATGAATGCAGTTTTTCTTCTTATTTAAATCGATGATATGGTTTCAAAGAACAGATCTTCGTATGTCTTATAATTTCAGACTTTCCCATACTGACCGATTTAAATGAGGCATCCTGTATACCTAAGCACTTTCAGTAATAAAAAATTATCACTAGTAATCACATAAATTATTAGATGAATGACAAATTCAGTAAACATTTTCATTTAGGTACTATCTGCCACTCTTTGAGCGTGTAGGTATTCGAGTATTTTGCACAGAAGCCTCCACTTCAAAGACGTGCTCGTCAAGTGGTTAGCCGGCAGGTCGTGTGGGAATGACAATAGAATAGCATTCCTCGCCGAGGGAAAAGTCAGTTGCCTGTGAAATAAAACACTGCCCCGACTGATTGCAATCAGTTCTAATTAAAACATGAGCTTGGTTTTTACCTCAGCAGCAGCGCTATGGCTTTATTAAGAAAACGAATGCAAATTAATTATTTTTAGAAACGGCGTAATTATTATGTAATAATAGGTCCTTACCTATGAAATTGGAGTTTTGTATGAAGATTTTTTATAAAATTTTAATTTTCATACTAACGTTTTTTTAAGTTTTCTTAGCATCTATTTATTTCAACACTATAAAAAATGTAGAGTGTAGTGTGTTTGTTTCACTAGCTAAATATAGCAGACATTAAAAAGAAAAAAAATCAAGTCCCTTTAAACAAAAGGACAATTTCACGAACAAAAAAGTTAGTCAAATTAAAAAAAAAATTGGGCGATAAAGACACAAAATGAATAATCATTGTTATTTATTACTGAAGCCTAAGTAACGTAGTCCTAATTGAAGGTGTATATAATAATATTAACAACCGGTATTGACTTTTAGAAGTAATACACCTATTAATAAGTGAGAAAAAAAACTCCAATTTCATAGGTAAGGACCTATTATTTACCCGATTTGACTTTCTCTAAGTCCGTCTGGCTAGCTATCATCATCATGTCTAAGTAGGATCGTCACTGTCCAACAATGTTGAAGATGTAGAAGTTAAAGCCAGCCCCAACAGCATTATGTGCGAGCTGGCTGACAGGTGGGAATCTTCCCTCCTACAGCATCGAGTGCCTCTCCATATTGTAAAAAAAAATAATATAGGTAATTTTAATTTATTGGTTTATTTAATAATAAATAATTAATTTAGGGTTGTCTGATCACGACACTGGCCATGGCCAGTCAATATCATTTCAAGCAGCAAACAAAAGTACAAGCAATAATAAAATAGCTAAGGAATGGTTTGAAAGACGACGTGATTTTGGTGGGGACAACGTTGATCAATTTTGTTACTGTTTGTCTTCTGTCTTTTAACGAAATATTTGAGGAAAATGATTGCGAAAAGTCTTTCAATCTATTCCATGATTTAGTCAAATTATTTTATGTTATGAGTTATGCTTTCCAGTAATATGGGTTAAAGTAAGAAAAAAGTTAATCTATTTAATAATACGCGAAGCAAAAACTTTGTACCCCTTTTTTACGAAAATTGCGCGGATGGAGGAGTATGAAATTTCGCACACGTATAGTTTATAAGAGAAGGTTATCCGAAAGTTTTTTTTTTTTAAATTATGCTTAAAAATACATTAAATCAAAAAAACAAACATTACACACACTACCATGTATTTGACACACACGCATAAATACTCCTTTCAAAAATTTCAAAAATGGAAGAGTAGCGGCCGAAATCTGTCAATGCTTGCAATTGGCTTATGATACAATCCGTGCAGCCTTAATAAAATTACGGTCAAATTTCGACCACTGGGCGACCACTAGTAAAAAATTAATGGATATCTAAAGGTCTAAAGAAATGTTGTTTAAAGAAAAGATTGTTATATTTTAAATATCATAACCAGTCAGATGATAAAAAGTACAATAAAAAACAATATTTCAGATATAATAAAATTTAAAAAAAATACATTTTTAAATCACAGCAGATTAATAATTCAAAATTTAACCATAATAAATAAATAATAAGTAAAGATATTGCGGAATTGTTTAATGACTATTTTATTAGTTTAACTTCAGAATACAATCAATGTGACAATAAAATAAATACTAGTAGACCACAGATTAAAGAAATAGTTAACAGTATGTTTTAACACCTACATGCGAATTGGATATAATGCAAATTATTAAATCTTTAAAACAAACAAATTCTACTGGCTACGACGTGATAAGTGCAAAAATAATTAAAGTCTGTGCTAAGTTCATAGCAGCTCCTATATCTCACATACTAAATAGGTCGTTTGAACAGGGAGTATTTCCGACACGTTTAAAAACGTCAATTAGCAAGCTTCTCTTTAAAAAGGGTAATCCAACTGATATGGGCAACTACCGACCTACACTAACACCCATTATTTCTGAATTATTTGAAAAGGCAATATCAAATAGGATACTGATGCCTGATTTCACCATTGACCCCTAAGTTTTAGGTGACCCCTAAGCCATGTTAGGTGACAGTTGTTGGAGCAAAACCGTCACCTAAAATGGCTTAGGGGTCACCTAAAACTTGGGGGTTAATGGTGAAAATGGGCATCAGTTTCATCGAGACAAATACCTAATGGTCAGTACAGCCAGAAAGTTTGGTTTTAGAAAAAATAGCTCTACCACTCTAGCTTGTTTCTCATTAATAAAAGAGATCACGGAAACTAACTCCATACCCGAAAGAATATGGTGTACATTAGGGTGTCATAATATTAAAAAGAACTGCATATTCTGCCATCGTCGGCGTGGAAATTTTGTGCAACTTATACTTAAATTACAATGTTCTTAAAATTTTAATTAATTGATAATACTGTACGCAGAATAATAAAATGTATTTAATGTTAAATAAATAAAATAATAGTATTAAAATTGAATGCAATGTCAACATTATTGAATTGAGATACAATGAATTACATTTTATATTCAAAATATTCTTTTGTTGTTTAATAATTAATAACATTCATTCAGGAAAAAATTAAATAATTTTTGTTTAAATTTATTCGTAGTTAATTCGTTTATTATATTAATTCAACAGGCAATTTATTATAGAACTTAATAGCATTGCAAAATGTATTGTTACTATATAAGTATCATGTAAGGGAAAGAGATATAATTTTTTTTAACAAACATACAAACTAATATGTAGAGGAAGGGTAGTGGTTGGACTCTAAGCTCTTTAAATAGTGGCTTACAGGGGTCGAAGTAATCAGTTCCGTAAATTGCCCGGATACACTTTTTCTGTGCTTTAAATATTTTATTAATATCAACAGAATTTCCCTATATAATTATACCATATCGTAGCACCGATGAAATATGGCCATGATATGCCGCCAAAGCAGTTTCTCGGTTTGCAACTAATCGTAAGCGACGAAGGGCAAACACGAATGTGTCCAATTTAGTACAAACTTGTAGGTTCTTATCAATAGTAATTCCTAGGAAAGAAGTAGAATCTATTTACGGTACGGATGCGTCCATATATGTAATGCTGTCACTCTTTGTTGGGTTATTATAAGAGTGAAAATTCACAACACTACTTTTCTCTAAATTTACTTTCAGATTATTGTTTTTTAACCATTTAATAACATTCTTTTTTGTTCCTTAATACAGTATTTTTCTAAACTATCTTTATTTTTACACTTAATTAATAGCGTAGTGTCATCGGCAAATAGAATGCAATGCAATCATGATTTGGAAATAAACGAATTATTATTATTATTTTTATTATTGTTTAATTTTATATATATAAAAACTGCAATACCTACTGTTAAGAAATATAATTTAAATTATTTAAATGATTTAATTTAATGAATTACATTGTTAACTAACATAGATTAAGATTATTTTGTAACTAACACATCAATATGAACTTAGTATGGTCTGAAATAAATGATTTATTGCTATTGTTATTATTATAAATAACTAGTGGGTCGCCCGCAAAACTTCGCGTTTATTCAACAGATTTTTTAGGAATTTCAAAACCTATGACAGGTTTCTTTATTTTTCTGCACATCTACGGCTGGAGCTCTTCAAAATGAGACCATAACCGATTTTTATGTGCACCTATTGTATCATAATCACTGGGACAAAAGTCAGCTTACGCTATTAATATATATATTGTTTAACTAGTCTCCTAGTAAAATGAATGAATTCAGTAATGGCAACCACCATGCAGACTTACATTAGTCACATTTTTGCTTAATTTTACAGTTTTTACTAACTTATTATGTTGTAATCAATGTGTAATACTCGTAAATTAAATAAGACGTTTTTCACTCTCGTCTCTACATTTAAGTAACTGTTATTAAATTTGTTGTTTAATAAAAACTGTGGAAACCAGACAACATTTTTGAAACTGGCAACATTGTTAAACGTGTTTACATTTAGCCCGTCTCATGAATATGTAAGCCGTTTTTTGTGCATCTAAGCTTTAATATGGTAAGTACAAGGCATAAAATGCAACAAAAGTAAAAGTGGTCACGAATCAAGGATAACGTGTGACATAAAAAAAATATGTCCGTAACACAAGATAAATAAATAAACTTTCCTACACTCACACCAATTATCTAGCCCAAGAGAAGTTTCGTTATGAAACTCGTTAGATGGTTATTAGACAACGGATAAACATACTTAAAATACTTAAATATATACTTATTATTCATAGAAAACACCCAGACCCGAGATAATTGAGAAAAACAATAATTTTTAAATTGACCCGACCGGGGATCGAACCCGGGACCTCAGAGATAGCGACACCATGAAAACCGGTGTACAAACCACTCGACCAAGGAGGTCGTCAAAAATGTCATGTCAACATGTTATTAGTCGTCATCATCATCATCATCATCTCAGCCAAAAGACGTCCAATGCTGGACAAATGCCTCCCCCAGGATCTCCACAACCATGTTATTACACAATTATAAAATATTCAAAGTTTGTTTTGTTTTTGGCAAACAAACTAAATAATGCAGCGTAACATTCATAGGGGCTCTACTTCAAATATCTGTGTTCTACTTCAAACCACTTACAAAAAAACAGAGAATATGCTCCGAATAGTTATTCCGTGTTTTGTTTCCGTCATTTGCCGAGCTAAGTATAAAAAAAAATAAAAAATGTGTACTTAATTTCAAATGAGAGTAGAAGAGACAAAACAATAATAACTATTCAATAGTAGATTGTTATACAAGGAGCTAAAATGACAAACGAATGAAATGAGGTAGTTTTACTCTCGAGCTTTAGCGAGGGAGTAAATAGAAACTGATTAACCGAGTTTTAATGGGTTTTTAGCGCCGTGTGTTACACTTTACTTTTCACTACGATCGCGAGAAAATAAAATAATCCAATACAATATGAAAGACTTTATTTTATTAAAAATTATACTTATGTACAATTTGTACAATTCTGGATATTTAACGAGATGTTTTTTCCCGGTAACTTAATTTCAGTCCTCTGTGAAGATGAATGTTGAGTTGTCTGTGGGGTAAACGTGGGAGATACCTAACGTGACCATACGTCCCGTTTTGAACAGGACCGTCCCTTTTTGCGGTCCTCTGTCCCGGTGTCCCCGAAAAAAGCTTCGGGACGCAAAATTGTCCCGTTTTCCATAACCGGTCCTTAAGGCAATGTTAATAACAAAGGTAAACATTAAAAAATCGAGCCTAGAATTTTATTCTTATTTACAATCATCACTGAAGAATATACAATAACTGAGCATTTGTTTAATTACTGTTTTCATTTGTAATACCTACTATTTTGATAAATAAAATAAAACTTAACAAGAAATTATTATTTTTTTCACTGTAAACCTATCAATTGACGTACTACGTGAACCGAAGTCCCGTTTTGAGTAAAAATATAAATGGTCACGTTAGAGATACCACGTAGTTCCAGGTTTGAGGATCCATCGTTCGGATGTTCTGGATAGAGAATCAGCTGAGTTGACTCATCTCTTGATGTCGATAGTCGTGGGCTAGTTGGGAGAATATTGATGCGTTCTGTGATACGCTGGGTGATAACAAATCTGTTTGAATGGAGTTCTGGACATAGCCTTCCGTCACTTGATCGGATCTCCATCCACCGTGGCGTTTTAACGTTGTTATAATTGCACCAGAATCCGCCAAGAGAGTGGCGGATGTTCTTCGGAAACAGTGGCCAGTATACTGTTCCGGATTAGGCAAATTTGGATAGGTGGTGACCTCTTTTGGCATGTTACTTAATTTATTTTTGCCTATAACTTGCCTTGAGCATTTTCCGTTTTGATAGTTGATAAAAAATCTCGGCGTGCCCACTCCATTCGGCCGTAAATCTTGGTAGGCTTTGAGAGTTTTTAGAAATTCTCCACTTATAACGAATTCCTCTCCTTATTTGTCTTTGTATTGGGCAGATTTATGGCCTGACATTTTCACTATTTTAAAATTAATTACGGTCACTACCAATTCAATTTGCAATTAGAGAAAAATTGTAAAGATTTCGCGCCAATGTCTTTTTTTATTTCTTCTGTAGCCGCAACGCATTGCATGCATTCTACCAAAGAGATCGCCGATTTTAGTTCCATTTTCAAAAATAAAATGTTGTTCTTTTTTTATGAAACAGTAATAAGTCGAGTCTATATTCACGATTATTCTACTTATGGCTAAAGACTTTTTCGTTTTTGTAGGCTCATTGTCATCGGACCGACAAAAATTAAAAAATAAAAGCTTTTTCCCCTAGAGGAAGAAATGCTACTTTTTCTTTAATCTGGTACGCCACAATGATTTTGAGCAGGAGGAATGAAAAGTTTTTTCTTTGTTTAGTTGTAAGGCCCTAAGCCTTCCGTTTAACACTTTTCAAAATCAGAGTATTTTTATATCCATCGGGATTAGAGGTCTGTTTTATTCCACAACACGGCTGCCTTTGCACAATGGTTTCTGTAACACATTAAAAATAGGAAGTCATTCACTTCTTGCGACTATTCAGAAAAAAATATAACAATGGGTGCACGACACGGGTGATTTTAATCTAATATGTATGCGTAGACAAGAAATGATTTCATTATTGACTCGGTCATAATACTAATTTATTACGATGAGATGCTTTTTTGCGCACACGCAGCAAACTAATAAATTTAATAGAATGTATGAAAATTGCGACACACTATGTAGCGACACGATTACCTAACTAACTATGCCATAATGTTTAGGATGTCAGTTTTTTTTTACAAATTTTATTTATTTATTTTACACTTCTGCAACATTCAATTACATGGTGGACTTAGTGCCTGAGGCATTCTCTACTAGTCAAACAGGGTGGTGCAGAAATGACATGAGGATATGTGGTTTTTTATTATATTTGGGTAGCTTATTGAATAACGTTTAGGGTATGTAATAATATAGAGCCATTTACAAGCCCCAAGAGGTAGCAATGAACTTATAACAAATTATTAAAATAAAACAAAAACCCGACCTACTAAAACAACTACTTAAAAACAATTTTACAGAATTCAATTTGAGCAATGTTGAATGCAACGTGAAATATTTCCTTGTCCGATACCTATACCTAAATAATAAAAACTATAATAAATGAGTATTTATAAATACACTGAATATTGATAGTTGTCGCAGGCGGGGGCAATCACCAACCATATAGAGTGCTGATTTAATTGAGCTAGAGGAGCTAGAGAGAAGATTTCGTATTTTCAATCTCTCGTACAAACAAAGTCACAAGCTTCACCGGTTTATCATTAGTAGGTTTAGTAAACATAGCATTTAATTAGTGTTACCTAAATTAATAAAAATATAGCATGAGTTACACAAACTACAAAATACAAGTACTTACCTATATCTACGAATGAACCACACGTACTCAAAACATATTGCAAACTATATGGTAGTAATCGTTAAACTGTTTCTGTAATTTCACTTTGGTATTTATGCTTTGTTTGCTCAACTGTAAGTGTGTTATTGCTTTAATGACGTAATTTCTATTCCATAACTCTTATTATCACATTTGCTTTGGATTGAAATGTAAAATGTGAAAATAGGATGAGTTCTCGCGGGATGAATACGGAACAACCCATAAAATGACTAAAATCGATTCAGTAGCCGTTTCTTGACATACTACTTCCAAGGTGTAAGTACATTTATTATATTGTGTTGTATGATTTGATACATAATAATAATAATTAGGGAACAGTTACCATTTACTGTAGGATATTTAAGTACTCCTTATAAGCAAACAAGCGTAACTAACTACCCTCGAAGGATAGATCTACAAAAAAATCGCATCAAAATCAGTCCAGTGGCTCCTAAAGACTAGCCCGTTCTAACAAACAGACGCACAGCGGGCGCGGCGGCGGCGTTCCGGTGACTTTTTTATATGTATATATTTGTTGAGTGGCTGCATTTGACGACTCATATCTCAGCCCTAAGAAGAGATAATACATACATACATACATACATACATACATACATACGTACGTACGTACATACATACATATATACATACATACATACATACATACATACATACATACATACATACATACATACATACATACATACATACATACATACATAAACTCGTAGATGCTCCAAATAAGCACAGCATTATGTTTTCTTTTTTAAATTTTTGCATGTGCATTTATTTGCTCACAATGAGGTGTATATTCTCCTTATATGCAAATGCTATATACTCTTTATTTGCTGACTCAGGCAAATAAATAAAAATTACTATAATGGATTAAAACACCGACATGCGCACTCATATTACTGTCGTTACCACAGAATAGCTAACTATCTAACTAACGTTATTCTGAATCTGGACTGGACATGTCCTTGTCCGCCGTATGCCAAACGAAGTGTGGGCGATGATATCAACGAAGCCCAGGCGTGGGACAGTCATCTTCTTAGCCTACACGTCATTCGTCCGATTGCTTTTCCTGGGTTTTGGTGTGGGTGCCTGGTGCTTTAGGCGTCTTCCATTCCCTCTCTTTTACCTGGTGCTTTAGTACTGGAGAAAGGTGAAGGCGGGTGGGACCAGAAGATCTCGTTCGAAGTCGCAGCTTCCGTGCGGTTGTTTAATTCAAATACCTAAGTATCCCCAGGGTTTATTAAGGAGTGGGACATTCATAGCTAATAGCAATGACTCGGTCAACTCGAGTCGAGGTCCGGTCCGATCCGAACCCCTCGAAGAATCTAGAAGGGAACTGGGACACGCTTGGGCGATACCATTCCCTTTAGAAACCTCTTGACGGTTCTTCGATGACACGGCTTGGCACCCTTTAAGTTTCTCGCCGGTCGCCGCCCCCAAAAAGTCCGGTGACGCTATAAAGACCACGTCTGGCAACAGCAAACTCTTAAAAACACGGCTAATATTGGAAATTGATGTTTTTTTCTCACTTATTAATAGGTGTACTTATTACTTCTAAAAGTCAGCACCGGTTGTTAATATTATTTATTATACACCTTTAATTAGGAATATGTTACTTATGCTTCAGTAATATCAATAATTATTCAATTTGTGTCTATGTCGCCCAATTTAATTTTTAAATTGACTTCTTTTTTTGTTCGCGGAATTGACCTTTTGTTTCATTGTAGCTTTGAAGGGTCTTGATTTTTTTTCTTTTTAATGTCTGATATAATTAGCTAGTGAAACAAACACACTACTCTACAATTTTTATAGTGTTAACATAAATAGATGCTAAGAAAATTAAAGAAACGTTGGTATGGGAAATAAGGGTAATTTTATAAAAAATCTTTTGAACCATAGTATCACTATTTATATGCTATACGTCACTATTTATACACAATTTTTTGACGTAGTCAAACAAAACAATCTAATTCCGTGGTGAGGCTGCTAACTTGACGCTAGTAATTATACTAGGATTCTTCAATACGTGTGTATGTCTCAGATGTTAGTACGATAGAGAGTAATTGTATGCCATTGAAGTGGCCTTGGTGTAAACCCCTACCCCTGTAAAACGCACACCGCCCCCCCCCTCCCGCACCAGGTGGTTAGAGGGATGGGATATGTCTGAAGGAGCCACCGCAGAGATGTAGAAGGATGTACTGTTTTAGTGGGTCGATCAGAATATCAGCTAACCCTATATACCACGAGGAGTTGAAGCTACTCGAGATGATTCGAATAGAGAACCACTCAGCATAAAAATTCACCCTGGTGACAGACGAGTTGCGTTGCTATTGCCATAAAAATTCCTATTTCCGGGAACGGAATCGAACATTGATTTTTTTTTGGAACGGAAATTTCACTCACCATGCCTTAGGCAGTAGCCAGTTGGCGCTAATTGTGTGTTTGATTGCCAATTCCTAAAACCGTTTGACCAATTTTACGTTAACCTGCAAATGTGACATATCGCAGGTTATACAGCCTACGTAAATATGGCGTTGTTAAATAATAATATTTTTTAATAATATTTTGTTTTCTGAATTTTACGATTAGGTGACCACTTAGATTAATGTGTAGTTTTCGAGTGATCGGACATAAATTCTTGATTTTAACCTTAGCTGACAATCTTTGTGATTTATATGGACTAGTATAATTATATTTTTACCATGAATAAGTAAAGTGAAATATTATACGGTCATTGACGTTATACAATACGACATAAAAACTATTTTTAATTAAACTAGTATTTACATTTTATTGTAATAAAAAAGTTAAAAAAACTTTCAAATTGTATTAGGAAGTGGTTAAAACTTTATGTGTGCCTTCAGTATTAGTATGCAACCAGAATTAACACTTTTGACTAGTTTTGACGCTTAATTCATTGTATTAAGAGTAACATTGTTTACATGTTAATGCTCGTGACTGTACAACGAAGCTCGTATTTCAATGCAAAGTTGGTCAACAATCAGAATGGAAACCATCTCTACTATCGGATCTGAACACTATCTGGCGCGTGTAAGCTGCTTACCGCACTAGACCGCACGCTTGCATCATGAGAAGCGCTTCAACTGTCAACAAACGTCAACAGCTGATTCAACAGTGGGCCCATAGCGTAGGCTAGCCACATTTTGGATGCAAATTTGTATCATACGTAAACATACGTTATTTGACGCGCACACTGGTTGCATTTTCCTCAGTTGAAATGCCAGCAGTGACTGTAACGCGAGACCGGTGTCATAAATTTTTCTATATCCACATTGTGTATTTTTTTCTTTTTTTTTTATGTTAAAAGAAGGCAAACGAGCAGGCGGGTCACCTGATGGAAAGCAATCACCGCCGCTCATGGACACCCGCAAAACCAAAGTAATCGCGGATGCGTTGCCGACCTTGAGGAAGGAGTTGGATCTTGAGGAGGGAGTAGGAATTGGGAAGGGGGAGGGGTGAGAGATGGGCCTCCGGTACTTTCACTCACCGGATGAAACACAACAGCAACGAGTGCCGTTGTTTCACGCCGATATTCTGTGAGAGGGTGGTGTATTCGTATGAACGTATAAAAATCCGAACAAGTGGGGGTTGATTTCGGACGTCGGAACTTCATAGGTAAGGACGATTTAAAATTATTCAAGCGAGCAAGTTAACTAATGAGATCCATCAAGTCTCATGAATGTCTCACGCGTCATGTCGTAAAACAAAACAGATTGGCCGATGGCCGATTCGTATTACTTTGTTTCCGGTCGGATCGTAGTGTTTGTATTTCTTTCGCTTCCGCGGTTGCGCCGATGTTATATACATCTACAGATAACAGAACATCTGACGTATCGACTCAATACCGTTTATATGTCAATGCGATAGTGTTATGTCGTATCGGATGCTGTTAATCATGAGATCATGCTGCGTTAAGAGTTAACTTCAGTGCACTATCGCTTTGCAATCATTATCTTGCTGCAACCTCTGATCGTGGATAAATTCAAGTTGTAAACAAAGTTAGACAACAGGCCATGAAATGTATGTCATAAGTTTTCTACTCCACCTATCAACATTTTTAATTATATTTAAAAATGTATTTGTTTTGTTTATATAATTTTTAACGCAAATTTTGTTGCGAACAAATTAAAAAACACAAATGTCAATTGGGAGAGCACCTGACCCGGTATGTCAGAAGGGTGCAGGTTCAAATCCTGCTTGTGGAAATTTTTTCAACATTTGTGTTTTTGTAATTGTTAAATATTTTGTATATTTTTTAATTAACTTCTTGTAATGATTATGATTATAAAGAATAACAGTTTTATCTCGATATCTTTGAGATTACTGACTCTTTAGAAGACTTGACCAGCCTCAGCAGACTTCTTGGTCCTGGGTTCGACTCCCAGCAGGAGGTACCATAATTCTATTCGGTTTTGTTGGTAGTAAGTACCTACCAAGACTTGTACCTCTTATCTCAGTCTCCATTCCATAACAGATAGGAATTTAGCATTTTTGTGTTCCCACAGTTAAAGTAAAATAGGCAGTTTGTCATTGAATAAAGATTCCAGTGGCGGTAGCCAAATTAACATTAAGAAAACGACAGCGAAGTTCGAAAGAATAACATGTATGGGATTGAAATAAGATTGACCACGTGATTTAGCGCGGCTTATGTCAATCCCATACATTTTATTCTTTTCGAACTTCGCTATCGTTTTCTTAATGTTACTTACTTTGGCTAAGCCTGCTGGTATTGTGCGTTCCCTCCCTCGCGACTCCTCGCGTTATGTGACGCTAATTCATCCCCATCTGATGTTAATTAAATCATAATCAGAGATTCGCATCAGGCGGCTTGTGATTGTGCCGCGCTAGCTGTCTTAACCTTACCAGCTCGCAGGTTGCACATCTCATTTAAATTAGGTGAGATGTAGGTAAAGCGCTACCCCGTAGAAATAAAAAAAATAGTTTGACACTGCAATTTTGTTTATGAGATAAAAAGGCACATGATTAGCGCACATCCTAAGACACGCCAATTAGAATATTTAGTTATAATTAAAAATCATGCATAATTATTTCACTTACCTACTTATATCAATTAGATACAAGATTTTTATTTTATGAGGTGCGGAACCCTGAATGGGGTTAGCGTCGGATTGATCATAACAAATGGTCAAAAACGATTTGAGGGAATTTAACCTTATTTTCATTATGATTTGAGTTTGTTTTGACAAACACGATCTTTATATTTTTTTTAATAAAGCACAAACATAATCTAAGCTCGAGCAATATTTACTTACTGATGTAAATAAATGTAATCTTATTTAAATCAATAAGTAAATTGTCAATTGGATGCTGACTCTACATTATTGATTACCATGGCGCGGCGTATATTCTAACCACGGAGCGCGGCATTCTCTGTTTCTACTCACGCTTTTTTCAGCAAAAATGCAATCAAGAAAATAATGCCAACCTAAATCAGAAAAAAAATAAGAAAAAGAATTGAATTTCTTCATTTCACAACATTTTTAATTGAGAAACTCAATCGCGTCGCACCATAAAGTAGAGGTTACTCAAAACGCTTCCACATTGTTAGACGCCCGAGCACGTTTCATTGATTCTCGCAGAAATTGGAATTAAATTGGAGGGGTACGAATATATGCTTTCCGTAGGCATTGGCACAGGATCACCTCTCACGAAGCCGTCGTATTCATTCTGCTAATGTTTTGTACTTATTCTTTCTCGCAACACTCAATTCAATAGCTGACAAGATGCTATATTTTCTAAACACAGGAACGTTTATGGGGTTTTAAAGCAAAAACATACGGCAATAGTAGATAATAAAAAGTTTCAGCAAAGCTGATAATGATAATTGATAATGAGTACGATTTATACAATTTCATAAAATTAACGTTCTTGGAACAAAATTGTTTCATACAGACAATTTTGTTCCAAGAACGTTAATTTTATAAATACAAAATACTATTTTCATCGAATTTTACTTAAACAATTACGCACTTTCCTATGCTCTCTATTTCGTAAAACCTTTATTTCCCAAGATCTCTATACAATCTATTCGTATTTCACGAAATCCCCCGGGCGGCGAATCCAATATCTCATCAATTTAACAGTGTCTGTGCTAGACCGCCTAAACGCTGGCATCACGAATGGCATACTGTCTTTGACAGTCGACAGTTCGACACCATATAGACTTACGCGCTCCAGAGCAAATTTATTTGCAGAAACTAACAACAGACTTATAGTTGAAGAAAATATCAACTTATAAAAGTTTTCGTTAAAGGTCGCCAATTGCAGCAACAAAAAGGCCTAGTCTAAGATTGCTGCGATTCTTAATACTTTTCAAACCAAAAGTCAGTGTTTGCCAGTTGGGGAAACCAACAACATGACACATACAGTTGCTAGTTACAATAATTTAAAAATTATTGCATAAGTGAGAGTGCAGCAACTGAAAACTGGTGATGATCATCGATGCTTGCCACTAGAGTTGCTCTGTCTGCGTAGTTTCTTTAGGTTATATGGAAACAGCTAGATGCGAGTTGCCTGTTGACGCAATATGAACGGAGATCAAAGTTGCTCTGTGTGCGGAGCGCCGAAGCCAAATTCCGCCAGACTGTACACATTCGGCCCCGTTCGGTAATCGATCCAGCATGCATCGCGTATTAAACGCAAAGTCTGTACCCCTGTCTGTACCAATATGTGCCTGCTGGACATATGATCTAGAATATGGATATAAGATACCGTATTAAACGGGTAATAAAAGGCTCAGCCTTTTATTACCCGTCGGATGTTACCCCTTGTATTACTCGTCAGAAGGACTTTTTTGAATAATGTGAATATGTGTTTGGTTTGGGGTAAGTATGTGTGTTTGTTCTTGGTTTAGACATATTGCAAGAGGGCTTGGCTGTACCCCGGTCTGTACCAATATGTGCCTGCTGGACATATGATTTAGAATATGGATATATGATAACGTATTATCCGGGTAATAAAAGACTCAGCCTTAAATATTCCAAAATTATATTCTAAGACAATAATAGGTTTTTTTATTATCCTTTCTCTATTAACTAGTAGTTATCTTTAAAATCGTGTAACATATGTTGCGGGATTTTGGTCACCGAAATGATTAAAGATAAAAACTGTCTCATGAGTCTGGATGATATTGAAATTGGCGATATATTAGCAATGCCCAAAGAAAAAATCGAAACCGATTGTAATTTTAGAAGTCAAGCATTTAACTACTAAGTCATTAGTACAAATTGTAACTCTATTACTAAATATGGTCTCATAAAAAGGATCTTGTTATTTGCAACTCAGTTTAAAACTTCTGCAAATAAGAAATATATATAAGACGAAACCAAAAACTATGTATTATGACGATGTCATAATATATAGTTTTTGGCGACGATAACTAGTATCGAACACTGGGTTACTGTGCCGAGTGCCGACCAATGGTACCACTACGATAAGTAGCTTTGTTCTTACTACAATCTATAGTATTAACTATATACTAAGTCTATGGTATTAACCCATCGTTGGCCGTAAATACCACACACAATAGAATTTTATTGTTTGGCGCTTAGTTAATAAAAAGGTAACGTTTGTGACTTCGTTTGTTTGTATGTCTCTGGAACTACTGTAGCCCGGTCAAAATAGACATTGACCCTAGCATTAATTCACAACAAGCTGAAAATTTACAGGCATACGTAAGGGATACCGCTCTAATGAAACCCTGAAAAGTCCCCATTGATCCCGTATGTAAAAATTTTCATTCAAGGTCAAAAGGTATTGGATTTTTTGCCCAAACGGTTAGTTTTACGATAAAAATAGCTCCGATTTAAATTGTAGATCAGGTAATTATCTACAAAAATTGTTATATGTAGACGTAAGCTTAGTAACAACTTCTTTGTTTAATCCCAATTGACGATCTATCACTTCGCTGTGCTATTATTACTAAGCCAGTAGCTGACGGAAGGAGACATTGATGGCATCTCTATAGCTCCGAGAAGCGTCTGCCGCCGGATCGTTACCGCATTGACCAATCAAACGGCACCAACCCTGCCTGTAATGAACTAGTTGAATATAGCACCGCCTGATTTGCCTGATGGGAGACCGACACGATTCACTTAGCCAACGACCAATAGCTACATCCGCTAGGGGTGTGGTGACTCTAGAAGTAATGCAATGCAGCAATCCCTGCTACTTGCGAGTTACCAAGTAGTGCAATTTATTAATTTAAAAAAATCTGATGGCCTGATCAAGGCCTTAAGTCTGCTTGAAGGTGTAAAAGGACCAGCGAACTTAACATTTTAGCTTTATCGTGTCACAATAGCATCTTTTAACCGCCTCTTCGCACTAGTGGTTAAGACCGTGTCGGTCTCAGACGCAGAGGTGCCGAGTCCGATTCCCATTGCATGTCTGTGTACTCGGTTTGGTTGGTGGTAGGGCTTGTTTATCCGCCTGGCTAGCTACCACCATCTTATCTAAATATGTCGCCATAACATCAATGTTTGTAGCATTTTTGTGTTCCGGCAGTTAGAGATAAGATAGCCAGTGCCTCAGTAGTTGAGGATCCTGGGTAATGGGCGCTTCCATCATTGGCCATAGGTGAGATCAAGGCAAACTGTGTTTTACACGTAAGATAAAAAGAAAGCTTTGTTGAAGGTGACGACCACCGGTTAGATTCCTCAGTTGGTTTGAAAGAGTAAAGAAGTGAAACAAGAAATATGAGTGTTTAACTTTTTTTTGGAGGGATTTTGCTAATTGCCTCTGACGGCATTTTCAGCTTCACCGGACATTTTTGGCGACGGCTAAAAACATAAAGGGCTCCTCAAGCCGTGTAAAACGAAGCACCAATAGAGGTTTTCTTCTAGATTCTCCGAGCGACCTTTTACGGCGGCTTTTAGAACAGAGTTTATTAGTTTTTTAGTTTAGCATAGCATTAGTTTTTTCGTAATGACATAATGAAAGGTGTACCTACTATAGTCCGCTTTGACGCACCCAGGTGACGTGGCTTGCTATTGTTGGCAGTCCAGCACAGGAGCTGGCCAACGTTTGTATTGTCCGATTGCGCGACCGCCGTCAGGGCTAAGGCCACTGCAACGCGCCCAAACATGACATGTACGGTTAACGACGAAAGCGCTTCGGGCCAAGTCATAATAACTTGATTACAACTATTTGACTAGTTGAAAGGCGATTGTTAGATTGTTTGGTTGCTGGCTGTAGCTATATCGGTAATTAGGATGGTAATAAACTAAGATCAGTCGTTTTGTGTCATTAAAGCTGGTTCAAAATATATTTGGACTGCCGTATAACTTTAACTATTGCAATTCGATAATACATTAATAGCAGTAGTAAATATAACTGGGCATAACAGCACAGTATGATGGGCAGCTTTTGGTCCTTGAGTCAGTCGCGGACAACCAAATGTCAGTATTAGTAATTGGACTTGGGGCCCAGAACTCTTGCGCATGCGCTTTTAGCTATTTTTAAGTTTTATTTAAGTAGTTGTTTCTTTTACGCATATTTATTTTTTTAATTTATGATTCTTGTTCTTCGGATATATCTCAATCGGATTTAGATCCGGGCTTCTCGAGGGCCAGTCCATGCAATTGATGCCAACGTCCTGAATATACTCATTTACAATTTGAGTTGTGTGTGGTCTAGCATTGTCATGTATAAATATGGAATTTTCACCCATATTAATCAAGTATGGGCCGACATACTCATTAACGATCTCTTCTACATATCTTGCACTAGTTCGCATACCATTTTTTATCAGCACTAACTCCGTGCGACTCTCTGAATAGATTCCAGCCCAAATTGTTTATTTTAATTTACTAGATTCATCAGAAAACATTACTCTTGCCCATTCTTCGTCACTCCATTGTGCATTTTCGCGGGCATAACGTAGTCTTGCTACTCGATGTTCCCTTGCAAGTTTTGGGCCTTTTGTGGGTCTATGTGGGGTCAATTTAACTTCTCGGAGCCGCCGCCTAACAATCCGCTCGCTTACCTCGTCTCTTCGTGTCTCTCGAAATGGATTTGTAACTTTAACTGCCGTGAGGTGTCGATTTCGGAGATGGTCGTAACAATAAATCGATCCTCTCGAGCCGTAGTACATCTCGGTCTGCCGGTTCCTGCTCTTCTAATGTTGAGCCCAGTTTCTCGGAAACGTTGCACGACTCTTTGCACCGTAGAAAGTGACACGCCTGTTACTCTCGCTGTACTTCTCTGACTTCTGCCTTCCTCTAGCATAGTGATGATACGTGTACATTCTTCTGGCGTTAGCGACATGATGGTAATTTTATAATGACCGTGAAAGGAGATGATGACTGCCTTTTATCATTTTCATTTGACAGATTTAAAACAAAAGTGAGAAAACAAGCAAAAGTAAAACACGCGTGATTTTAATTAATTATTACCAAATTCGAACTTTTGTTAATTAAAATTTAAGGTTTTATGTCATACGATATTAAAATTCTCTTTGATATAAATTAGTTTCATGCATGTATCATTATTAATTTACAAGATACATAGGATTTTGTCACTGACCCTTTTTTAGTTGTCCACGTGTGTACATTGAAAATGAAACTATTTTTACGGATCTACTCGCGTTTATTTTACACATTAATTTGATTTAATGTTTATCCTAACGTTTCGAACCCTTTGCAGGGTCCGTTGTCACAGCACAGACAGTAGATCCGTAAAAGTAGTTTCATTTCAATGTGTAGTGTTTGAGTAAACTTTAAAAAACAACATACAGTCTGCTGCGCTACTCTTTGACAAATTGCAGTGTTGACTTTCGTCGCTGTTTGTACAAATTATATTTGGGATGGTCATGAGCGCCTCTAGGTCAACTGTAGAATAATTGTTCTAGGTCTCTTGCGTCCTGCGTCTGTCTAATTACAGTACAAGGGCGTGACAATAACATTCCCACAATATTGCCGCCTTGTTATATCTAAGGATAACGATGACCAATTACAATAAGTTTAATAACGTTCAACTAGTTACAATACAGATGTATTTAGTATTGTAATTAAATCTGGTTTAGCGAGTACTTTGACACTTGTAAAAACTCAGAACAATAATTGTTCTGATACAAAAACTACATTTCAGCAGTGATGAATGTTAATTGATGACGATTGACAATTGATGTAAATTGGCTTTATAAAACTGAGTGTGTAAGTGCTAGTGTTCAGCTTTCGATCACATTAACGAGAATATATTTGGCATTGAAGCAGCCAGCGCCTCTTGGTGAAAAAATAGGCAATACTGCTTTTTTGCAATAGGTTGGGTGAATAGAATCCGCGCTCAGCAGCTCAGCACTCGACAATCATTGACTGTTAACACAGTCGTAGGTTTATACACAGTCAACTCACTTATACTCACTTATGGTTTTACAAAAAGTAAATTTTACGAAAAGTAAAAGTTACTTAGTAGGTAAGTGCTTTACACAGTTTTCATAACTAGAGTCATGTGCTTCCTATCCGCTTAACTTTTATGCGAGCTATGCGTCGGCGTGTAGTATGTCAATTTTCAATTGCTATATAACTGGTGTTTTTTTTAATAGGGTTCAATGGATACACAAGACCGTCACAGGGAGATCGGCACCTTGTCTCTAAATGCAAGTAGTAAACAGCCTATAACTGTCCCATTGCTGGGCAAAGGCCTCCATCATTGAAATCAAGTCATCGCTACAATTGATGGGTAATGGCTTAATCACCACGCTTGCCAAAAGCGGTTGGTGATCACAAACCCGGGCTATGCATCGAAAAATCCGAAATAATAATTTTGCCCGGGACCTTCGAGTATCGGACCGAGCAGTCTGCCACTCGGCCACCGAGGCGTTTAAATGCAAAGTAAAAGTTTAATTTTAATTTGTGGTGTATGTGTAAACTTTGGAGACCAATAATAATTTCACAATATTAGGTAAGTATGAGATTTTTTTTAATTAAACCTAATTAGTTTCATACATCATTCCAAAATTTTATCTTGTGAAAATTAATGGCTACCGCTAAGCAATAACGTTTACTTTTATACCGGATTTATTATGATTATGAACCATAAAGGGAGTCACGAGGCAGTAGGCTTGATAATAGTATAGGTACCTACCTACCTATTTCTTTTTATACCTCTGTATTTATATGTTACGAGGTATGTTTGCAAAATGTTTAGTTTGCTATAATAGTGTAGCAGAAATAAACAAAAAGAACTAATCAAGTTCTTGTTCCCTTAATCAGTCGAAATATATAATTAATTATATATAATTTATTTAAATTTATATAATTAAATTATATATAATTTAACCGGTTTGAACTTTACTTTAACTTCATGAATGTAAAAATTGTCTTTCTCGTTTACTTGAAGTCGAACAAGAACATAGTTCAAAAATATTATATTATTTCTTTGAGAAAATAAGTTTTTTCTTTAAAAAGCTCTCTGTCTTATCCATCATACATCATCTAGCCTATCGTAGTCCACTGCTGGGCATAGGCATCTGCCAAGGCGCGTAATTGAGCCCTATTTTTGGCTATAAATTTAGCCAGCCGCACTGCGCAGATTGTCGGTCCATCACACTAAGTTAATCATCAAACGTCTAAATAAATCTCCAACTTCGGTGTAGCGTCACCGTTGCAAAGTTGCAATTGATGGATTTCGTAATCCTAACTCAAGAAAGAAAAATAAAAGGAGCAACCAATTCCCACCACGGACAAGCTCGATGTCGTCCCAGCGCAGCGTGAAACTGTCACAACTTTCCAAAGTTCGCAAAACTCTTAGCGTCACAATAGGAAATGTTTAGGTCAGGGGGCGAGAACGAAGTGCACACATCTCACTGCCAACATTAAAGTTACATTTAGAAACTGTTCCACTTCGTTGGGCGCTCCACTCTAACAAATTGCAACACTCATAGTTTGACGTTGATCGGCGCTTACCTTCACTGCATCGGCGGCACAGAAAGGGGATCGTGTCATTTCTAAATTTTAATCACGAGCCAAGTGTTCACAGATTCCGTGACGCCGATTAGCGTCTTGGCCGTTCTTTGGGCATATACCCGTTCTAGATCGACGGAGCACTTTTATTTGTTATCGTGCAATTATTTACAAAGAAGATTCGGGCTGCGGTTAATTTTGCTCGCGATGCTTTATCTGCCATGAGTTATTGTCGAATAAATCAATTGTCGACAGTGACACGGCTGGGTTGGTTAGATGCTTTTTCTGTTACATCTCTAACTTTATGGCAGGCCACATTCACTTGCAGAAGCAAAGGAACTACTAACAAGGGCTCGTAAAGGTCTTTGCATGAAAATAGCGTGTTCTTTGGACTTACGATGACATAATTTAAGTGAGTTTGTAAAGCTTGTTCATCTACGAGTACCTATTAGAACAATAATAAGACATAAAAGAGTAAAATGTAAGATATTATTTAGCTCTCAGAATATAACTAAGGTTTAGTTATTGTTCTGAGATTTGGCTTAGGGCTATAAATGAACGGCTCTGTGAATGGCTCTAATGCCAAAATCTCTATGGCCCTGACCTTTACTGACAATAAGGAAAAAAATACATTTCTTAGCCCATTTATTATAACAGCGCTAATATTAGAATAAAGCTCTTCCCGTTTTAGAAGGACGAGTTGAATATTATTTTTATTTCAGAACGGAATAGTGCTTGACTTTCATCTTATTTACTAAGTGTCGCTGGTGGTCGCTCACTTCACCCGGAATCCTCAAACTGAGGAGCTGGCTATTTGATCTCCATAACAGAACAAAAATGCTACTGACATTGTTGAGATGATGAAAGACTTAGATAAGATGTTGGTAGCTAGTTCGGCGGACTTTGTACTTACATGTGTAATACGAAATTGTATAATTGTGTTCATTGATTTTTGTGTTAGTTTTTTAAGTTGTTAATTTGATGTGTATTTTTTTTTATTTTAATGACCTGTTACATGTCTTGGCGTTGCTGTAAGTGTAGCAGGTATTTGATGTTTAAATAAATAAATCAATCAATAAATAATGTACGCACGCCTGTGTAGTAGAGTGCACTACGTCACACACACCACAAAAACCAACAAACAACGTCCTACAATGACTCACAAAGACAATACTGTTTATTATTATAAATTAATATTCCATTTAAGATGTTCTATAAGGTCTAAGGTGGACGTGTAAACATGTAATCGGATACTTTTTGTATACGATAAATTAATACTTTTATGAACAATTAAAACGCCACGTATTGGCTAATATAAAAAACCCTGATTTCTCCCAATAAATCAATCAGTTAAGAATCAACTGCCGTTGTGTTATTTCGTCTCCCGACGACGCCACACATCTCATGGCGACCCTGCCAGGATCACATCAGGACACATCTCACCTGCATTTGTTCTCAGTCAACCTGCCACAAACTATCAAATTTTCTCAATAGACTTTGAACTGTATGACTAAGGAATACGGTTGGAAATGTATTGAAGAAATTTGACAGTTTTGTATAGGTAGATGTGCAGGCGTACCCACCACTAAAAATGGTACCATCGACTTCTACAAACAAGTCCTACCACCAGCCAAACCGAGTACACAAACATGTGTCCCCCCGCTGGGAATCAAGACCGGGACCTTTTCTGGTACCAATAACAATATCCGATCCGATCCGAACCCTTCGGAGAATCTAGTAGCGCACGGGGACGCGCACTTTTAAGTGAGCGATGCCGTTCCCTCTAGAAAACCTCTGAAGGTGATTCGTTTCAACAAGGCTTGAGGTAGGTACCCTTTATTACGTACCTCGCCGCCCCTAAAAAAGCCCGGTGACGCTGAAAATGCCGTCTGAGGAAATCAGCAATCTCTCTCAAAAAAAAAATAACAATATAGCCAGGCAGACTCGATTAGCCATCGGCGTAAGAACACAGCGGCAGCGCTACAATACACCTAGCCTATTAGATATTATATTCTGTTCTACTTTTGCAACAGCATTTTGTCCCACTTGCATTTCATTGGCTTCCGGCATGATTTGCAAGGAGTCAGGACATCCACCATTTATCTGGCAGCCGTGCCAACGTAAAGAAATGCGAGCTTCCTGCCACCACGCAGACCCAGAAACGTCTGGGACATGACCTCACCTAATGGGACTGCCCAAACTAGGTCGCAGTAAGTGCGGTTCCGTAGAGCCCGCATCAACATATTGTTCTAGCCGATGCTGAGCCAGATAACCGCAAATAAACCTTAACCTTTCCGCTAGCACATAAACGGAGTTATTATTGTTATTATTATTATTAGCCCTCACTGTCCCACTTCTGGGAAAAGGCCGCCCCCCATTTATCCCACTTTTAAACAGAGTTTTTTTACCTAAGTGAGAATGGAGTCCAGACGCGAAGGCAACTGGTGCAGCTTTAAAACAACGCATCAGTCACCCTCCCCCAGCCTGCCGGCCCACAAGGTGCCTCTTCACGCCTCGTTTGAAGGACCTCATGTCATAGGAAGGACGGAAAGGAATAACCATTAACGCGTGAACTATGCAGTGAAACAGACAGAACGCAATCAATTTTTTGTTTTTTGGCTAGGTAGGTAGGTACATACCTACAGTGTCAGAAATTCAGAATCGTGACATTTTTCCGCTTCCAAATCGCTTGTTTCCGCTCGTGATTTAGCTTCCGATGGAAACCTTGAGGTTTTATTTCCTTGTTGTATGTAACTACACCTACTTGTTATATAATTTGAAGTTTTCGCCACCACTTTGAGTTTGAATGTTAAAAAGCTCGCTGCTAAGTATATTTTTATTAAGCAGAATTTAATGGTCTGTTTCGGAACATATTGGATCACTTACTATAGGTATAAATTCAAATTCTCGCAAGGTTGTTTTTTTTAATACCAAATATCAAGCTTACGGGACCGAGACAGTTTTGGAATAGGTCTAATAAAAACAAAACATGTAAAAAAAATTAATGAACTCTAATAAACAAATTTGTTTGAACTTTGCCATATGACCCTTTTAACACATTTTAGCTGTAATAGGCAGTATAAGTATGTTGCCCACAATTTTAATGGCTTCAATTGCCTTACACCCGCACATCTGAGAAAATAAAATGTGTAAATAGGTTGTTAGGTTAGATACCTATCTAACGATATTTCGTTTCAAACACCTAGTAATAGGTTTGATTCAGTGGCGCAACAAACGCATACAGGCTTTGCGATGCAGTGCCTAGTGTGTAGGCAAAGTACCTTATCTAGCATGTAACGAGAAGTGATGAAAACGGTAGAGCAGACGCATGTTACGTTTTCAGTGCCGGCAGTTCTCGAATCGCAATAGACGCCAAATCGCGGGCTGTCTATGTAGAGTCCAGTGACAACATGCGAATGTTTACAAGCAAACATTCTAAAATTATCTTATTTATAGTTTACCACAGCGTTGATACGTGTACGTGATGACAGCGATATACGTGATGCGGTGGGGAAAATTGTTGCGTAGACATGAAGGAAAATCGACGTAAACAAGTGCATACATACTAGGTCCGGTCGGTGCGGCGCCGGCGCGGGCGGTGCATTCAGGATCAGCCGTCCGGATCGCTCGCTGCCAGACAAACGTATCAAAAACAAGAGGGACCGAAAAGATGCGGTCGACTGTTTATAAACATTAAACCAGTCGGACGGTATGGGATGCGATGCGATCAATAACGCGGCGAGCACTTGCAACGGCCGGGGCACCCCGGCCCCAACCCGGCTCACCTGCCGCGACCGTGCGGCGCGGGGCTCAGTGCACGGGTCCGCGCGCGCGAGTGCAGCGGGACTAGCCGGAGCGGAGCGTACTGCGCGGACGTACTCAGCGAGCGGCTGGCGGCCACCGTGTGTGCGCCGCCCTAGCGCGGTTACGTCACACTCTTTTGACAGCTGGCGCATGAGGACGGAAACGCGCGCCGCCGGCCGGCGACCGCGCCGCGGCGCCACCGACGCCGCGCGCCGCGCCGCCGCGATCAATAAGCAAAGACGCGCCGACGCGAAACTAGACTCTAACCGCACGCCTCTCTCTCCGTCGCACGCAGCGTCCCCTGGCGGCATCGTGTTGCAAGATAACCTCAAAAGCCGGCCTTTTTTCATTTGTAAAACAAAAGAACCGCTTTTGAAATGGTAAATAAGCTCTTTAGAAACTTTTTAGAAACCAATCGTGTAGCTAAAGCGCTCATCTGTAAATAACATGCCAGCGTAATAATGTTTATCTAAGTAGATAAACATTATTATTAGGTTTAGTCAACCATGAAAATGCTTTAGCACTTTTGACAAAAACTTCCTAACTATAAAATTTCGCTAAGGCGCATTGTCAATAATGACAAAGTATCTGTCACTTTGTCTTTTAAACAATTATAGAACTTGTTGTTTTATTACATGCAAACAAAATTCACTTCTAAGGTGGTAAAGCAATTTCATTGTCGACTATACATAGTTATGTTCAGTTACTAAGTAACCAGCTTTATAATGTTGGTTTAGGAGAATACCTAGTACGAATTTAGATATTTACAGCAACACTTAAAATCACTTATGCATTCAGTCCTATCCCCTAATCACCTATCAGACCTGTTAGTGCTGTATCAGCTCGAGATATAATATCGGTAGAAAATTATAGACTCATATTACTAATTTCAATTGGTCGAACCCACTAAGGTTCTTAGAGTCCCTTACATTACTCTTACAGATATGGTTGTTTTCCTAGAATGTGAAGAGAAAAAAAAAGCGAATTACTTTCTTATCTTCAAAAAACCAAAGAAAAACAGAATAAAAGAAATTTAAATAAAAATTAAATACTTAAGTACGTAAAAGAAAATAACAACCAGAGTAGGTATGTATTTACTACCTCTACCTAACTTTTCTAGGTTGAAACTGGTGGAAAATTCAGTAGGTAAGTTTAAAGAAAGAACCAAAAATAAGAAAAGAAAAGTAGAAGAAATAGGAAAGACAAACAAAATATTAATATAACAAATAGGAAATGGGCAATAATAAGAAAGAAGGAAGAAGTTTAGAAAAGGAAATAAATCCTGTGTTGTACAGTCGCCGTCAGATATACTGTAGCAGACTTACTTCATTGATATCTGAGCAGATGCTAGTCATTAACTACTAAACACACAACTAACCAATAATATCTGAACACTCATCACGTCAAGTGTATCTACGCAGTTATACACTGGGTTTACAAGTACAATACAACTGATATCGCACAATAATATAATAGTGTCATATTAAAATATGAATTTGACATAACACATTTATGTACCTAATACCATAAACCAACCTTTATGTCCACAAAACATGAAAACTTTAATTGGAATTATGCAAAAAAACAAACAAGAGACAATAATAAAATCATTTTTCTTGACTGACGACTGTAACAAAACAATCTCGTGTAGTGAATAATATTTTTTCATTGATTCTAAAAAAAAATAGATATTGAAATCAAACAACTTCTACGGATCTACTCGCGTTTATTTTACACATTACTTATTTAATGTTTATCCTGACGTTTCGAACCCTTTGCAGGGTCCGTGCCAACTTGCTGTACTTCCATATATGAAAGGTGTCACTGACAAGATTGGACATATCTTAAAGCGAGCTTCAATCAACACTTACTTCAAGCCGCCGAAGAAGATTAACCAAATTTTTACGACCTGCCAAGTGCAACATACCCCTTCAAGATGCAGGCGTGTACAAACTGGACTGCGACTGTGGGCTCTCTTACATCGGGCAAACAAAGAGAAGTGTAGGAACCCGTGTTAAAGAACATATAGCCGACGTCAAGCATAGGCGCGAAAATAAGTCTGCAGTATGCGAAAAAAAAAACATAAACATTCCCTAGAGGGGCCCAACCATTACATCAGATTTGATAAACCACAAATACTCGCTAGAGAACAACGATTCATCCCTAGGATGATACGCGAGGCTATTGAAATTTAAAAAAAAACATCCTAATTTTCATATAGAAGATGGTTGGAATCTACCACCATCCTGGGATCCCATCATACAAAATATTAAATCCCAGCCCCGACACCATACTGCCAGACCAAAAGATACTGTAAGCTCTTTCTGCGTAAAACGGAACGCACCCGATTAAATTAAAATGAGCGTATACAAGCTACCAACTAATTATGAGATGACCAACACCTCAGTCTCCCTGTGACCACGGACCCTGCAAAGGGTTCGAAACGTCAGGATAAACACTAAATAAGTAATGAGTAAAATAAACGCGAGTAGATTCGTAGAAGTTGTTTCATTTCAATGTGTAGTGTTCGTGTAAAGTTTAGAAAACAATATAAAAATGTTATGTCAATGTTAATAAAAGAAAAAAGATATTGTTTTTTAAATGAAATCAATAATATTTTTATTTACAACATCATAAATAAACACATTAACACATATCATGACAGTAATAACAAGACTGAAAACACCAGCGCCATAAATGTTTAAATAATTTTTAACGCAAATTTTGTTGCGAACAAATTACAAAAACACAAATGTTGAATGTTGAATGGGCACCTTTGACTTTCAAAGTAAAAAGTAAATAGTGTTGAATAATTTCGGCGGGCTGGTTAGAACCACGATAGCTCAATTGGGAGAGCACCTGACCCGGTATGTCAGAAGGGTGCGGGTTCAAATCCTGCTCGTGGAAATTTTTTCAACATTTGTGTTTTTTTACCAGCGTCATCTTACTATTATGTAGGTATATAAATTATCAAAAGAGTTCATAATAAAACAGTTTTTATTGTAAAGTCCACTTCTTACTGCAATTTTTCCTAAACTGTTTAGATATTTAAGACCACACTGTCGTGATGTGTTCAGATATTATTGGTTAGTTGTGTGTTTAGTAGTTAATGACTAGCATCTGCTCAGATATTAATGAAGTAATGAATGTTCAGATATTAATGGTAACTTGTAGCGTATAGAACTTATTGACATTTTGAAATGTTCAGAAGTATTTGGTCACCTTGTCTGCTACAATATATCTGACGGCGACTGTACCACAGAATAACTAAATATTAGTTTATTACTACCGTGTTGTACGCCAGATACAACACAGCACTGGTTGAAGACTCAAAGTCTTATCTACTGTTAAAATGAAATGAAACAAATCCATTCAGGACGTCTTTTAGAGCGGCACAGAAGCAGAAGTAACAGGACATTTACTAAATTATTACCTACCTATTAAGAATTAATCAAAAAAATACCTGGTAAATGTTTGGAGCATTTCAAACATTTTGAGCATTTCAAACCAACAGAGGTTGTTTTTTTATATCTTTCAGGTAAACACTGCCTTCATCTCACCCTGACGTTAACCAGAGCAGAGCATGTTGAAATTTTTCATTGGTTTTCGACCTTATGTTAAGGTAATAAAGTTAAAATTATGGTGTCCAATATAAGGACAAAGCCCTGTAAAGCGTTCCGCCCCAAAGGTTGTGATGATATGGCCAAACCGTGGAAGCGCACTTCACTCTGGCCTGCTCTTGAATACTTGTCATAATCTTATTATTATGAACTATGGGTGCCATGGTGATATTATTTGGTCTGTGATTATGGACTTTGTTTTTCCCTCAGAACAAAAACTAAAGCTAAGTTATTGTTCTGAGGTTTTTTCGTAGTTTTTGACTTTTATTAGTACTGTATGACATTGTGAAAATTTACTGGTAACTGATGCCAATATGCGAACTTAGATTTTTTTTTTCCTTTTTTTTAACATGTCCTATAAATTTTTGTGTTTTTATTTGTGATGCAAAGTGTTTTTTTATGATAGGGGATTTTCCAATATTTTTGGCGCTCAGCTCGCACAGAGTCCGTCTAAAAACAATAGACAACTAGCATCTATGCTATAGATCCAAACATCAAAACTACATTATTAGTTCTACGATTTTTTTGGTTTCGTTTTTTTTTTAATTTAAAATTCTTGAAGGAAAGATTGAAGATGAAATGGAGAATAATGAAAATCTAACGAAAATGTATAAAAGTTGAAAAAAATAATTATTAAATAAAATACAAGTGAAGTATAAATTGCTTTATTATTTCATAACAAACTTATACTTGCACTTTTCACACAAAGAAACAATTCGGACAAGTCGAATATACCAAAAATTACAGAATATCGGTTTTTAATGCTGCCAAGCTATTTACACGACTAGGCGTCATATACAACCGAAGCAATACCTTCAAAATGATAAAAATGGTTGGAATAGTACTGGAAACAAGCTGATGGATCTTATGGACACCCATAATTGATTCAATGCGCTGTGAGTGCGTATATTATTATGTTGAACAATTCTTTAATTTCACTAAACTCTAAGTAATAGTGTATTATTTGAAATTGAATTATAAAATTAATTCAGCAAACAGCACATCGAATAAAGTACACAAAAAATCGTCACAATGTAAAATAAACATTAAAAGCAGCCGATGACAATACACTGCTCTCTACCTGGCTATTGTGAAGCCATGAAATCGTAAAAAAGTTATAAAATAAATACATCATCGTAAGGCGGCGGGCACATCGAGGGGGTAGTTGATGATCTAAAACACTTAATCATGAAACTGTAATCTTAATTACTATGACTCAGTCGGCTAGTCGTAGTTCACGGTACACGGGAGCTTGGCAGTCCTATAGGTATAAATATGGGACTAGAAATAAATAATCAAAAACTCTCTGGGAAGCTTTACACACTGCTATGATTATGATAGGGTCGAGTGCACAGTCAAGTTGGAGAGGGACTTGTCCAGGGTGTTTCGTAATCTAAAATGAATAAAGAAATAGAAGAAAGGACGGCAGTGTCGGGTGGAGCTGAGTTCTGTACAACAGGGCGGGCGCTGCGGCTCAGTAGACCTTGAGCTGGTTCTTGTCGTCGAAGCCGGCCGAGTGGCCCGCGTTGCGCACTATGAACGAGTTGCCGTCGAAATGCATCCGCCGCTCGCCACGCCTGCGCACGACAAAATCTACTAAGTACATGCGCACACACTCGCTATGTTCATTAGCGATATGTAACTAATCAAAATTTGAGGTGGAGAAGAGGAGATACGGTGTTATGCACAATGTATATTTTAAAAAGTACGAGTGTAACGATTCATGTAGAGTCGATAGTTAAAAAGTGTTATTTTTCTGTTTACCGCACAGCTATGAGAAATAAAGTATTGCAGCCGTGCTTTATAAATTAGCAAACTAGAGAGTCGAGGCCGAAAGTGTTGTCACAGTATTTCCATTTAACTACCTATGTCATAAAAATATCATCATCATCATCATCATCAGCTCATTTTATGTCCCCACTGCTGAGGCACGAGCCTTCCCTATGGATGGATAGGGAGAACGGGCCATAAACCACCACGCGGGCCCAGTGCGGATTGGTGGTTGAAAAATATAAAAATAAAAATATACCTACCGCTAAATATAAAATTATTAAGCTTTTTAACACTTTTCACTTTCAAGCGTATTTACTTTAATTTATTGGTCCCCTTTAAATTATCAATAATAATAATAATATCAATATCACCGATTCGGACGGTAATGTCCCTTTCGAAAAATGTCCCCCGTGCTGAAGACGGCCCATTATCAAAACGGCCCGTTCTCAAAACGGCCCGTTCTCAAAACAGTTTTACTACCGAACTAAACCTATTATATTATCTGCTCTGACTGTACCTGTACCTAGCCTACTACAATCCCACATTCGTAGAACCGAATCACATGAAAACTTTTTGCTAATCTTCTTTAGATTAATTAATCCGTCATGTTACAATAACACACTTCATTATTGTCATTGACTCACATTGACTAGAATCTGCTATTAGATTTTCACTACCACAAAGCGATATGGAGAAAGGCAAAAGAACTCAATACTTCTTACAGAGTTAGTGGTCGAAAAGTTGTCCGACGATGTGCCATCCTGGCACTGTTACCACCACAGTTAATTTCTCATGGATGGGAAATTATACTCAAGAGACGCTCCGAAAAAATATGAAGTCACGAAATTTCTTGCGTACTACCAAAAGATTTGGTATCCAAATCTATCTCCATCAATCTTAAGCTGTGCCTATCAAGCTCACAGAGCAACAAACGTTGTAGAGGGCTGGAATCATCGTTTAAATACTCGTATCGAAAGACGTCCAACGCTTTTATCTTTTATACATAAAATCAAAAAAGAAGCAAAGCGTCAAGACCTAAATATTAACAAATTTTTGTTTGGTTATTTGAAAAAAAATAAAAGAAATCATAATCAAATATATAACAACAAATAGGTATACAAAAGCTCTTAACAAATTGGAAACCGGAAAAATATCTGTAAAACAATTTATAACAAAAGTTACATTCATACGTCTTTCATCAGGATACTGATGGCTCTATCTTATGAAACGGAAGCATCACCTAGTTAAAGAATTAATGTGTTTTGTCTAGAAGTATGTTTATTTTAAGTTCTTTTTTTATAACATGTCAGAATTTCATTAATAAAAAAATTTGCTCATATTACGTGGTTTTGATTATAGAGAAACTAGGAAAGTGATATTATACGACGGAACTTTTCGCGAACTGGACATTTCGCAAACGGGACATTTCGCAAACGGGACATTTCGCGAACGGGACATTTCGCAAACGGGACTTTTCGGGAACGGGACTTTTCGGGAACGGGACTTTTCGGGAACGGGACATTTCGCAAACGGGACTTTTCGGGAACGTGACATTTTGCGAAAGGGACATTACCGTCCGAATCGAATATCACATCTACACCTTCACTTCGCCTTGTTAGGCTCTATCAATAATAGGCAGGCGCCCGCCGCGCCGTCGTCGCCTCAAGTTTGAATATTTCGACATGAAGCTACACACAATGGACCAAAGTTTTCAAACTAAATTATTAATAGGAATATTAATCTTTGACTGAATAGCCCAAAACAATTGCTTTAGATAACATGTATTCAGCCAGTCGACAATAGTAGTTGCGATCCAGGGCCGTGCCGCGCAGGCCCAAGAGTAAAGCGAGTGGAGGGGTCGCTCTAAGCGCCCCCGATGGCAAGGTTCGCTAAAATGCAATAAAAAATGGCTAGCGTCTTTTTTGATGAATGAGCGATATCGCGTTATATTTAATTCTCGCTCTCCCCTGATCATTGTTGCAATCTTTGACAGAGCGGCTTAATCTAGCAACAGACCTCACCAGGTCTGCGTTGGCTTAATTCTCAGCCGTCATTAAGAGAAGCGGATCCGTTGTTTGACGTGAAAGTGTTCCCTCCGCAGCATAATGTACAATACGCAAAATGTACACAACGCTTAATGTGCACAAGCGAAATGTACAAAAAGCAAAATGTACATACGCAATACGTACAAATCGGAAAATGCAACCGCTAGCAAAACGTACAATACGCTATGTGCTTACACGCAAAATGTACAGTCAATACACAAATAGGTATTGACATTTTGAATTGTTGTCACGCTGCCTATTTTTTGATATTGTTACTTCCGGAGTCAAAACGAGACGCTGTCCCTTGAAAATGAATAAATATATAAATATGTTATGCCAGAAGAAATATTCGTTAACACACAAATAAACATACCAGTATTCGAGGGACCTCCAGTTTTGAAGGCAGGGTAAATACTAAGTAGACTATGGAGATCGTTGACTTCTCTTTCGCCTTTTTTTCCTAACTAATGGCTTTTTATCCTTGCTTATATGCAAGTATGTATTTTGCCAGTGTCCGAGTTATAATATGCTAATTTCGAATTAGTTTTATAATACTCTGAGTGCAACGTTGTACGGTTCTTATTGCAACATCAAGCGAGGGTGTTTCAATGATCAGGGACGGTTAACTAGGCCTAGGCCTTCTGTAGAAATGGGAATCTTGTAGACATGGGATTCTGTTGAATTGAAAATCTATAGAGTTGGGAATCTGTAGACCTGGTAAAAATCGATGACGCCATCAAAACGACTGCCGTCTCGACGCGAAAACTGAATTTTAGCCAGCATCGTTTTTACCTGTTTGTACATTTTGCGTGTAAGCCGACTTGCATGTTGCACATTTAGCGTATTGTACGTTTTGCTAGCGATGTGCATTTTCCGATTTGTACGTTTTGCGTATGTACATTTTGCTTTTTGTACATTTCGCTTGTGCACATTAAGCGTTGTGTACATTTTGCGTATTGTACATTATGCTGCGGAGGGAAAGTGTTTAGGAAAGATTTGGGGGAGGCCTTTGCTCAACAATGGGACTAATAAGAGAGCTAAGAAAATGAACTTACCTAACGAAAAGATGTTGCGTCTGGCCGAGTGAGGCGGTGCAGTGCAAGAAGGGGCTCGTGATAGAGGCGGAGCCGTTGCTGGGGCTGGTGCGCAGCTGGTACTTGTGGCTGCAGCGGTGAATCCTGCAGGCAAACCACATCACGATTTGGAAAAGTGTTTAAAACCTTAAGCAGGATTTGCGGCGGCTAGTTCGGTCCCAGTACACCCTGGTGGCAAAAGAGGGACAGCGCTGGAGGTTATGAGTGGGTTTGCCTCCTTTCCCCCCTGCCCTGCCAAGCTCTTTGGGACGGTAGGCCGTCAGGTCCGGGGTCAGGAGGAGAGTTCCACATAACCATCTGCGTTGCCTCGGATGGCGTTGTACGCGCAAAAAGTTTTCTTATAATTTATTTATCAGAAAACTTTTTGCGCGATTAAGAAGATTAGAATGAAAAGAACGCGCGACGTCATCAAAAAAGTAGCTTATTATTTATTTAATATACCCTTATTTATAAATGAAATCGCTTTTAATCGTGGTGGTAGTATTCTGCCCAGACCACTGTAATACCTATTTCTGCCGCTAATCAGCGTTGCTTTGCATACTAGCTGTGTTCGGTTTAAGAGGTTGAAATTACAGGGCACAGAAGTGTAATTACAAGGGAAGGGTCGGCGCGTGATACCAGAGGCCTTCCATCAGGCAGATCTAATGCTTGTTTGTAAGTAACAAAATAAATCCACAGCGCCCATATTGTATGTAGACTGTATAGTAAAAATGCCACCAAAACTTTTAGACCCATCGCAGTTTCCACAGTGTCTAGGGAAAGCTATAAGAGCGTTTACGCCGCACACTAGCGCCACTAATGAAAAAAAAACATATCTACTAATTAGAGATAGAAAATCAAATAATGCTCAACAAACTATTTGAATGAAGTAATTTAGCATTTTTACGTCACTTAATGAACACCTCACATGTTATGGTTTAGTTAAATAATACGCTACGGCCACTTTTAACTATAACGCCATACCTATTTAACTAAACCATAACATGTGAGGTGTTCATTAGGTGACGTTAAAATGCTAAATTACTTCATTCAGATAGTTTGTTGAGCATAATTTGATTTTCTATCTCTAATTACTAGATATGTTTTTTTTTTCATTGGCGGCGCTAGTGTGCGGCGTAAAGGCTCTCAAACAATGACAGTATACTCGTATTAAACATACTAGATCATGGCAGAATGGTATTTATGAAACCAACGTTAGAAATCTATTTATTTCTGATTTCTATTTACTTTTTCACCCGGAATCCTCAACTTCTTGAGTCACTGGTTATCTTATCTCTAGCTGCCGGAACAAAACAAAGTTCCAAACATTAATTATATAGTGACACATATAGATAAGATGGTGGTAGCTAGCCAGGTGGACAAATAAACCTTACCATTAACCAAATCAAGTACACAATCATGTGCCCCCCGCTGGGAATCGAACCCGGGACCTCTGGGTCTAAGACCGCTAGACTACCGAGGCGGTTAAAATTAATGATAAATACCACTTCTGTGTGTGTAGTGTGTGAGTCACCGTGATGTTGGATATTTTTATGGTCACCCCGTCTTCTGATATACATTTCATAGTGATTACCGTATCTCTGAGAAATGTCAGTCGGTATCGATTGATTTGTATCAATTGTAATCTGTGTGTCTAAGCGATCGTTAAAAAGAAAGTACATATTCCATAAACTTATACGTATCAGCAATAGATCTTAAAGTTTATATACCTACTTAGTTAGGCAGTAATCTAAACTTATATGGATTCTTCATTGTTGGCTCTCAAAGCGTTATCCTCTTAGCAAGCATTAAATGATCACACTACAAGCTTAATCGTGCAAGTATGCATCAAGTTCATTTATTAGATACTTTATACCAAACCCTGTTTAATCTAATTACCTTGAAGCTTTATAGGCATACAAACTTCTTAAAACCATAAACCAAATTTCGTTCTTACAGACAAAAAAGCAGTTAACTTGTGTTCTATCTGATTAGAATTAGATCCAACTTAAACGTTACTTAAACTAGAATCCAATTAGACAATAAAATAAAATAAATTAAAATATCAGGTCAAATTTAGACAAACTAAATTTTAACAAAAACATTTTCAGTCAATCTTGGCTATCAATTACCTACCTTAATCCCGTGCCTCCCAGGAGTGATTCTAACAGGACAAATCATCGTGCGTGCTATCGTTTATTCTTCATGTCAAGAAAGGTTTTTAGATGTCCGAATCGAAATTCAATCGCGGCAGCCACTGCGCTAATGACCTCCGCCATATCTAGCAGAGGAGCACGATGGTGCATCAGTGGTTATTGCGTCCGGTCTGTGATTGTTAAGGTAAAGCAACTTTTGCATAGACTGGTCATTGGATAGGTGACCAAAAAAGTATCATCTCGAGCTATTTCGTGCTTCGGAAGACACGTAAAGCCGATGATCCCAAGCTGCATTAGCAGCTAACTAACAATCTGCACTGCGCCCGCGTGATGGTGTTTATGGCCCGTTCTCCCTATCCATCCATAGGGAAGGCTCGTGCCCCAGCAGTGGGGACAAAAAATAGCTGATGGTGATGATGGTGATGATATCTAGCCAATGACGAATGATGAAGTACCTAACTAATCCGTCGGCAGTCTGGCTGACGCGCACATTGTTGATGATCCAGTTGTCAATGCCGTCATCGGTCTGCCAATACTGCGCTGCTTGGAGCAGGGACAGAGCTTCGTTGACGAAAGATGGCCCATGGCGGGATTCGCTGGAATAAATGATTTAGCTTTAATTCTGCAATAATAAAGACAGTTCAGTGATTCCACAAAGCCCTATTTGGTCGAGGCAAGGAGGCCATAAAGCAAGAGTTTACCAGTGCGCAAATTAAAGAAGCGGGGACCCCAAGGGGTAACTCACTATCAATAACAAGATCCGGTTCAAATTTTTTCTGATTTATGGAAAAGTCTTCAAAAAATTTTTTACGAGCTCATTTGAGCACCCGCATGTAGAAAATAAATCAAAGAAAGTAACGATATACTCGCTCGTTCACCGGCGGGTGGAGCAGTATCATTAAAAAAACAAAAAAAACCGAGCGTTCCCCCGCGGCACTAGGGTACTCCATTGAAGTGGGGCTGAACTGGGCGGAGCAGCCGCATCAAACTCCATCGAGGCGGAGTGGAGCAGATTTGATGCGGAGCAGAGTGGAGAGGATTTGATGCGGAGCTGAGTAGAGCAGAGTTGTGTGGAAGTCAACCAATAGCCCCTTTATTTTTACGGCTCTGCTTAACTCCGCCCAGCCCCGCCCAGTTCGTGTAACGTGAAGGTTTTCCTTAGAAATCCCGACGACGCCGCTCATGTCTGCTTCACTAAACACTGGAGCGGAGAACAGTTGAAACAAAGGGACTCTATTGTTTGATTTACACTCAGTTCTGCTCCGCTTAAAGGCTTACTTGTAAAAGACGTTGAGTGTGAAGTCCTGGCTCATATCGAGGAAGGTGTCGGTGGTGGTGCGCGTGCCGGCCGCGTCGACCAGGTACACCAGTGCGCACTGCTCCGCGGTGAACGAGACGCCCTTGTACCACATTTTGGCGTACCTGAAAGGATTTGGACGTTCATATATATGCAAAGGTCGGCTGGGCAGTTGTAGATTTTTTCCTAGACTATTTAATTCCGGTTAATTTAAATTAAGAAAATAGGTTACCCAGTGCTTTCTCGTCGTTGAGTTTTCTTCATTATTCTAATTACCTGCTTTATAAGTTCGATACAGAGCGTAGCCTAGTAAAGAACTTGTGTATCTGCCGACGACAGCGGCTCTCTGACGCCATTTCCTAAAGTGCGTTCTAATGCGACTTGCAAAGCCAAACTTGGTCTTGAAAGTTCAGTTACAAGTCCACAGTACCTTAGTATTATTATTAAGTGTAAGTATCTAACTTATTGTTGCCCTGCTGGTGGCGCGCTTGGATCTCGACGCGCGAGCCGTAGTGGTAGACGCGCCCGTTGGGGTGGATCAGCGCGGCGGCAGCGCCGGAGCGGGACAGCGCCAGGATTATGTTGTTCTTCGCGTTGGTCACGCGCACCGCTCCGTCGATCGTCATGTCCACCCTGCACCGAACCACACAAGAAATAATAGTACTTCGACCATACACAATACCTAAGGGGCTTTACCATGAGCTCTTAAGGCGGTACTAATAGTTACTGCAATGTAATTGCAGTTGTAAAACGAAACGTGGCTGTCTGCAAACAGCGTGAAGAGTTAAGCACCTAGGTAAATAGGTGACAATGTGAGTGAAAACTCAAAATTTTCGCAAAAAAAATGGGCTTAGGAACAGTAGTTATCATGAATTTTCTTTAAATTTGTAAATAAACTAACATGGAGACAAAAGAAAATTACTTACCGTCCACAATCATACATCTCAATGGCCTGATTTCCCATCAGGGCTATGAAAATTACAGAAACCGAACACAGAGAGATGATCGTAGACTTTAAAAATAGCAGGACGATTTCCAATAAGGATACTAATTGGATATTGGATATTTTATAGTGTTGCAATAAAAGAATTATCTATCTATCTATAATATCTATTGGTATAAAATACTCCTAAAATATTACTATGTACTTAGTTAGTTTAATATAAAGCACATAAAATAGGGTATTTTACTACAATGAAAATATTGATCAAAATGTTGTTAATTTAATAGTAAACATGTTTTTAAACTAATTTAGCCAGCACAAAATTTTAAAATAAGTATGATTTTTATAAAAAATCACTAATAACATGATAATTTTTTTATGATTGACCACGTGATCAAAAACGCACGGGATGACGCTGAATCTGGAGTGACGTCACCAGCTTGTTTCCAGTAAATGTCAATCAAAGTTTTGTACGTTTAATTTGACAGCTAAAAGTTTGTTTACAAGCAGGTGACGTCACGACATCACGTGACCTGCATTCAGCGTTTTGGCGGCTATTTTATTAATTTGAATTTTAATGGCGATTTTCAAAAAAATAAAGAAATTCACAACGAATTAATCAAATTGCAAATATATTATGCTATAATGAACCATTAGACATATTTTTCTAAAACCTGTCAAATTCCTCATTATCGGGATTTACATACGAGTCTAAGGAACTATTTACAATCAGTCTACAAGCATACAAGTGTAGGTAGGTACATGTTGACATGATGAATGTGCCAACTCACTTCACCCTGTCTCGAAGTCTGAGGCAGACGGTGCCGTGCGGCGTCACGGAAGCGTTGTACCCGGCACCTCCGACCACGTCAGTTACCTAGACACAAATAAAAGACACTTCTTTACCACAAAACAACTGACTGCCATGCCGAACGTAGAATAGTCTAAGAAGCGATTTTTAAACCAGTGACTACCTAACTAATAGGTACTCTTTTCTTTTTCTTTTTTTGAGAGTTTGTAGATGGCCTTTAGCGGCCTTTTAAGCGTCACCAGATTTTTTTTGGGGTTGGCGAGAAACTTAAAGGGTTCCTCAAGCCGTGTGATACAAACACCGTCAGACGTTTTCTAGAAATGGTATGACGCCGCCCGGCGCGGCGCGGCGCCCCGCCTGCGATTCCCTTCTACATTCTCCGAAGGATTCGTATCAGATAGGGGGACTAATTTTCACGCTATGATATCAATTAAGAGTGGTCCTTGCTCTCCTATTCAAATTACGAAAATTAAATTAATTAATTACAGACACGTTTTTGGTATGTTTGAGGCAAATAAAATGTCTATACAGGTACCACAAACAACCCACGTAATTGTTTTAAATTATAGAACACAAATTGGATCTGTGGTTTGACACCCAAATTGATAGAGCTGGCACAGTGGCTAGCGCCTCGTGTAGCTTGTTTGTTGATCGTGAGTGTCTCAGAGACAAAGAGGAGAGCAATATTGCAAACATCGTGTGCAAACGTAAACAAAAGACAGGCTTTTTACGCTTTGCTTGAGCGACAAGCAAGATCTGTAAAATTCCTTGCGGGTAAGCACTTAATGGCTTTAATCTCACCTGTAGATAAGTCTACAGGTGAGATTAAAGGCAAGTACTAAGTAAATAAGTAAGTAAGTAAGCTAAGTGCTTGGCTAATGCCAAAGTTACATTAAGAAAAAACGATAGCGAAGTTCGAAAAGAATAAAATGTATGGGATTGACATAAGATTAATCACGTGATTTAGCGCGGCTAATGTTACTTTGGCTACCGCCATGTATATATTAAGCGATGATTAAAGCTAAGATGAAAGCGCGCTTCACCCGGAATCCTAAGCTGTGGAGGTATTGGCTATCTTATTTCTAATTGCCGGGACACAACAATGCTTGCTACTAACATTGAAGTTATGTCAACATATTTAAAGACATTGGTAGCTCTAGCTAGGCGGACAAACACGCTACCACCAAACAAACTGGGAACACAAAGAACACAAACGTACCCCCTACTGGCAATCGAACCTGGGATCTCCTGGGTCGGAGACCGGGAGTCTTAACCACTAGACACCACAGGGCGGATTGCGTATTCTGCCTATATGAGCAACTTAACATCTCGAAGTCCAGCGTGTAACTCTTTGACGCTGGACTTCTGTTATCACCTGCACTGGGCCATCATAGTACTTATACAATGAATGAATCTAAATATCCACAAAGTCTGGTGCTAAGTGCGAGCCTTATTCACACTAATCACAGCGAGACGTTTAGGCAGCCAATTTAAAGTTCGGTGACGCAGTTAATGCCGAATGAGGCAATCAGTAAACTCTCTCAAAAAAAACCTAATTGCAATATAACGATAACTAATATGTTTTAACTATGACGTAATTATTCTTTATAGGTATTTATTTTCTTTACTAGGATTGGGTTTGGATGGACCTAATAAAATCGTGAGCTTGGGCCACTTAACGCCGTGATGTGACACGAGTCGTGAAGACAACAGAGCATCGGATTATTAAAGTGACCCAAAGTGGCGCATAGTGGACATCCTCTTTTCCCCACCGAGGGGACTTGGGACCTTGGAATTAATGAATATCTGCGGTAGGGAGAGCTGCAGATCTCTCAAATGGCTAAATATGCTTACACTAACATCAATGTTAAGGGGTAGTCCGGGAGAGTTAAACAGCTTTTTACATAAAACATCATATTTTCTTGTTCATAGGGTTTAAAGAATCGTTTATATATTTTTGCGATATCTTATTACCGTTTAGGTTCAAAATGTCCCTTTCCCGCAATGTCCCTATCAGAAAACGTCCCTTTCCCGAAATGTCCCCCCTTTCCCGAAATGTCCCTTTCACGAAATGTCTCTTTCCTAAAATGTCCCTTTCCTACAAAAAATAGACTAAACGATTGGATACATTTGAAATATGGATAAAATAAAACCATATTATGGTCAATCAAATTTTAATAAATAAAATAAGTATTTTTCCTTGAGCTTGTATCTGTGTACATAAATAGTTAAATAAAAAACCTTGTATATAAACTCTACTTTAGAATAAAACAAATTACTATTAAGGCTGTCCATCCGCTTGTTCGTGTCATCAACGTGCATTTATTTAAGAACATAAAAATAGAATGAAATTTTAAGAAAAATATATACAAATTGTTGTGGACTCTATTAAAATATATGGCAAATGAAACATAGCGTTCAAATGCAATGTCAGAAGAAGAAAATAAAATAAAAGCAAATGTCAAAAAGGACTAAAGTCTGTCAAAATTACAATAATAAGTATAAAAACTACTATTCCCAACATTTAATAATCATTAATAAAATAGTCATAATAGAAAATCGAACTTAACTGTATGCTAGGCTGGTAACATAATAATAACGTGTTTCAGTTTTGAAATTAAAATTGGGTAGATATTTGACACCAATCGTTGACGTACTTTTTGTTAATTTCAAAACGCGTCCCATCAATAGATTCATAAAACGAAATGTCTCTTTCCCAAAATGGCCCTTTCTTACAAATGATAGAATAATCGATTGGATACATTGGGATATGGGTTTATTACAATCATCATCATCAAGGGACGTTTCGGAAAAGGGACGTTCGGAATGGGGACGTTTCTGAAAAGGGACATATCGGGAAAGGGACATTGCAAGAAAGTGACATTGCGAGAAAGTGACATTGCGGGAAAAGGACATTCCGGGAAAGGGACCTTTTGGAACAAAGGGACATTATGGGAAAGGGACATTATGGGAAAGGGACATTTTGAACCTGAACGCTTAATAAAGTAGCTACATTTTTGCATAATTGTGTTTTAAATATCGCAGGTAAAATTTTATTAGCATTTCTGTAAAAAAATAGATATGAGTCAAGTCTCCCCACCAGCAGCGACGCTTGAACCGGGGTATGGGGTGAGCTGACCATACTATTTTGGGGGAAAGTAAAATTTTAGCTTGAAACACAGTTTTATTAAGATATTTTACACAATAATTAACTTGCTTGTAGTACTCCCAGCAAGGAAAACACAAATTTAAAACAAATCAAATGTTCCCAAAATTAACAAAACGACAACAATCAACTTTTTATACAAACATGATAAATATAAAAAAAAAATATAAAAATAGTTTATTTCATTAACATTAGATACAAAATATATGCAATGGCCAGAACCAACCCAGGAAACTTGTAACCAAGCTTGTAGTGGGAGGTTCTGCTCTTCCCAAGATACAATAACTAGGTTTAAGATACAGAGAGTAAGTACAGTTGTAAATAAACTATTTTACTTATGGCTAATTAATTACAATGAAAACTGTGTGTGCGTACATATGCGTGTGTGAGGGTGTGTGCGTGAGGGTGTGTGTGTGATTGATGGTGTGTGAGTGAGGGTGTGTGTGTGTATTATTGTGAGGGTGTGTGTGTGTTTTATTGTGAGGGTGTGTGTGTGTGTGTGTGTGTGTTAACGACTTAGAAAACACTCTTGAATAATAACTCCTCAGTCTCACAATATCCAATTGTCACAAGCCCATTAACCAAAATGTTTTTGCATTCGATGAATGGAAGGTTAAAGATCTTATATCTGTCATTTAGCTTATTATAGAGATAAGCAGAGTGAGCATGAAACTGACGCTGTGCCAATAAAGTTCTACAATAAGGAACTTGGGCTACTTTATAATGTCTTTTTTTTGTTTGAGCGGGCGTGTAAGGCAAGGACTTATGTAGTTTAAGTACTGAATTAATTATATAAAGTTTTCTAATAGATAAAATGTTATAGTTTTGGTATAATTCGTCAGTGGGAATCTATACGGTTTGAAAAACATGGTCTTAAGTAAACATCTCTGGGCCCTTTCTGCTTCAAGAAATTTGATTTTAGAGGCACCACCCCATAAGGGTATACAATAGCTCATAACTGTTTGTGCCAATGCAAGGTAAATACGCTTTATAAGGTCAATTTGGGTGACGTGTCTTAGCTTTTTAAAGACCCAAACGAGTTTTCGAATCCTGTTACTTAAATTGTCAATTTGATTATGCCAGGACATACGGTAGTCCAGGATCACCCCGAGGTACTTTACACATGTAACTGATTCAACAACATCGCACGAACAGCTTAATGTATTATTGAAATCACAGTGATGGAGTTTTAGTTTTAAGTAAGCTGGAGGGAGTGAGCCTTTATTAGTGGCGAAACAAACATAATTTGTCTTTGCAATGTTTAGGGTAAGAAGGGTGGATTTAAGCCAACTTGCGACCTTGTAGAGACCACGCTCGGCTACTTCGAAAACTGAACTCCAGGATGTGCCATTAAAAACAATGGCTGTATCGTCCGCATATGAGAACACTTGTCCTTTTTTAATATCAAGGTTAGTTAAATCATTAAGGTATATTAAGAATAATGTAGGGCCCAGGACGCTGCCTTGAGGTATCCCGTACTCGATTTTAGTGTCAGTGCTTATGCAACCGTTTATTTTTGGGACTGGGATCGGCCCTTCAGGTAATCAGTTAGTAGCTTTAATGGGATACCCCTAATGCCGATTTTCTCCATTTTATTCACAAGAGTGGAGATGGAGACAGTGTCAAAAGCTTTTTTTAAATCGATGAAGACTGTTAGACACTTTTCTCCACGGTCAAGATGTTGGGATACTAAGGAGGATAAACCTAAAATTGCATCTTCTGTAGATTTTTCTTTTCTGAACCCAAATTGGGAGCTAGATAAAATATTAAATTTTTCAAGATAATTTATTAAACGCGAGTTGATTAACCTTTCAATAATTTTTGAGATAGCTGACAAAACCAAGATGGGCCTATAATTATTTATATCATTTTTGTCACCACTCTTATAAACGGGTGTCACAATTGATTTTTTGAGCAACGTCGGGAATATACCTGTTTTGAAACTGAGGTGTTTTTAAGCTAGAAATGACGCTATAGACTTCATCAGGGTCGGTCTCCATAAGACCAAAAGAAGAAGGCTGTAACCTTGGGGTATTAGATGCCGAGTTTTCAACTCGCAGTGGAGGTCCATTGAGAATGTCGTCTGCAAGCTGCTTACCGACGGTGGCGAAGAAGCTATTGACCCAATTTACAGATTCTGTTGGTGAATTTCGAATATTCAGCAACTCGCCGCTATCAGTTTTAACTTTATTAAGATTTGTAACTTCTTTAATAGATTTCCACAAAAGTTTCGAATTTTTAATATTAAGTCTTTTAATCAATTTGTTACAGTAATTACGGTACCTTAAGAATGTTAGCTTTAATATTTCATTATGCGGGGCAGACTTAGATTTTAGTTGCATTTTATTTCGATTCCTTATACAGCGCAAGACACCACTAGTAATCCAAGGCTTTATAATACGTTGATTACTTGAGATCCTCTTTACCTTAACACTCTCCTCCAGGGACAATTTAAGCCTATTGATTAATTGTTCGACTACAATATTTGGATCATCGGTAAATAATAGATTTGACAGGTATTTATTTGCGAGTTTATCAGCAGCCTTTTCGAAATCAATTAAGGTTTTTATCGTAGGGGAGGAGTTGTTTGCTTTTACTTTAGAAATACTCATGAAAACTGAGGCGTGGTCAGTTATTGAAGAGTTTAAAACTGAAATTTTTGCTGATAACTGGCTTTTGTTAATCTTTAAATTGAAGTGGTCCAGAGAACTATTTTCGCGTGTAGGAAGTGTGTGTCCGGGTAATAGTCCATGTGAAGAAAGCATGTTAAGATACGAAGCTCGATTACTACTTTTGTAAGAAGATTCGTTTTCTTTTACGATTAGATTGATGTTTATATCCCCAGCACTATAATATTTGGATCACATTTAGTATTGTCCAATGCAGTCTCTAATGAGTAAATAAATTTAGCTGCATTCTGATTTGAGGGGGATCGATAAATGCCCAATATAGTATAACCACATACGTTTAGTCTCACACATGACGCGTCATCCAAAATCAATTCTTTAAAATTTGGTTTTAGTTTCGATTTGGCGTATATGACCACCCCACCGTTTTGATTTGAATTGTTAGTGGTGGCATAATGAGTGTAGTTTTGTAAATATGGGATGGGTTTATTTGGGTTGAGGTGACATTCGGTAAGTATCAGAACGTCGATTTCAGAGCTAAGTTCCGAAATAGTAGCTTCAAAGTTATCAAAATTGCAATAGATACTTCTTATATTTTGTTGAATTACGGTTAAGTCATTTTTGTTAAGGCTTTTAATATGTTTATTTAAATTCACTATATCACATATTACCGATGTTGCCACCTCAATGTTATCTAATTCATTAAAATTTCCGTGATTGTCCATCATTTACTGTTTGTTTGATAAGGCTGATTTTCATATGATGGTGTGCTCTTATGTTGCAAAAAACAGATAAGAGTGGGCATGGTTATGGAGAAAGTTGCAGTTGTGTATATTAGTGTATGAAATATAAGTATGAATGTAAGTATGGATGTTGAATATGTATCTTGTGTCTGGATGTAAGTATGGATGATATACTGATTAAGGGCTGATATTTCAATAGTCAGTTAAAGTTTATTCATAGAATAATTTTGACATAATGACAGATTCTCTTAGAAAATTGTCACCATGACAATGTTATTCGTTGGATAAAACTAGTCTGAGGATTGAAAAATCGGGCCTTAGGCGACTAATGTCGGTAAGGAAAAATGACGAAGTATAATAACAGTTATGGTGTCTGGCATTGACGCATGAATGAAGACTTCTTAGTGTTGTGTCACTCTATAGTTATTGATATGATGCTAGGCAACCATTATTATTGACTGTCTGTATGACTTTAAAATATAAAAGTGTAACCTAAAAAATAGTGAAAACATTTACAAGAATATTTAGTGTGTCTAGATCCGCGAGTGAAATAAATAGAATAGGCCGCTCTGTAGGAAGTGTTCATTAGCTCATTAGCTTCTACAAACCTCTGTAAAGGTATTCTTTTGTTTTACCTATTTACGATATCAGGTTATTGGACCCGCATCTGACCTTGAAGATACAAATAATGGATTATTCTACTAAAACAGATATTGGCAAACTCACAGGAAAAGAAAACTGGTCCACATGGAAATATAAGATTTCCATCCTACTTGATGGTACTGAAAAAGCCCTGGAAGTAGTGGAAGGCAGTTTTCCTAAATCTACCCTCACGGTCGGAGCAGGTGACGCTGACATCGCTAGATATAATACAATGATGGCCAATCATAAGAAGGCTGAAACTGGCGCTCTACTCATGTTGACCACTAATATGTCTGAGAACACACTTAAGAAAGTTATGAGGTTGTCTTGAGAAAGTTTAAGAATGCTCATGAAGTTGGAATTACATAGACTATTTGACGGACAATCGAAAGTTATAGCTTACAATTTAAGTTTGGAGTTCTTTGGACTAAAACATGATAAGGCGGACGATATTCCAACGCACATGTCAAAGCTCAAGAACGTCTGGAACGAATTGAAGGTGAAAGTTGCCAAGTTTGACTCCACAGCTAAGCTTCCTGAAATGTTTCTGATCTGTAAGGTCTTAGACACACTGGCTGATGCTAAAGCAGTCTGAGAGAGCAATTGAGAGTCTAACAAGTCATCTGTGCGCATTTGAGAGAGATCTGGTTTGTCAAGTAAGTTCCAAGAAGGAAGCTATGGTGACTACACATACAGAGCGACAAATCAAGCGCAATAAGGACGAGCAACTGATTTGCGACTACTGTTCTCTCAAAGGACACAGAGTGCGCAAGTGCAGGAAGTGGATTAGAGATGGGAGGCCTCCTAAACCAACTCCAAGCACATCACGCTCTAGCTCGAAGTCCAATCAAGTGCAACACATCTCGCTGATGGTAAACACATGCTCGTCAGAACAAACACAAGATCTTCACAGCTCGTTTGTCGACAACTGAGCAACGACGTACATTGCAGTAAGAAGTGATTTTTATATCATGAATTTGACGCTAATTCACACAGTTACGACTGCAGACGGAACCACAATTCCAGCGTTAGGAAAGGTATCCGTAGTGGTAGCATTGGGTCCGGCGGTCAATACCTACAAAGTAAAAAGCCTATGTCGGCCAAAGCTCACGTATTATATTTCCTACGTAGTATATGGATATCATCGGTAAAAGACATCGTAGCAAAATGCCTACTTTTTCAAAATAGGTACCGTTAAGCAGAAAACTTCATTGTAGCTTGTGTTACTGGCCACTTACAACCCATAGATTAACCTAGCACTGAAAAAATAACATGTATCGGAAAAGTCTTATTGAAGTATGCGATTAAATATTTTAACTTTTTATTTATTTAAAGATTTGTAATCGGCATTGTTCTCTGATTTATTTATATTATGGATAAAGACCTAGTTCATAAAGAAAGAAAGAAAAGACATAGTTCTTATAGAAAGACCTAGTTCATAAAGACAAAGTTCATTACCAATCAAAAAGGAAAAGAGGCCCTACTACATGACGGCCACCGATAGAACTTTGCAAAACATACTGAAGTAAAGTGATATTTATATGTCGGCATTTTTATACTTAGGTAATAATCATCTTAGATTTTTTAAAGGCGGCATTTATATGTATAGGTCACATTTTATCAACTGCAAATATTTTGAGATTAATTCCACAACATATTTTCAAGTAAAACGCCAAAAGACATTTCGATTAAAAAGTAAAATAAAACATTTTCGATAGTTTCAATTCAAAGGAGCCGAAACAGAGAGGCCGCTATGCCTTCGCCGCTTACACGTGTCCGTAGTTACATTCAAAGAAGCCGACAGAAAGGCCGCTCTTAAAAATAAAATTCTTGTCATGAAAAGTAAAAAAAAACTAGCCTGAATTTTTTTTTTAAATGCTAGGGTCTTATTTATTAGCGTCAAAATGGCGACGCCAAGTCATAATGATAATATTTTCACATTGTCAGATGCAGTACTGAAATTCTACTATTTGATACCCTAAGTAAAAAAATTACTACCTTTCTCGTTCTCAATTAAACGTTGGTCCCGCCAATTTGACGTCAAAGTGGCAGAACCACAAGAAACAACACATCCGAGTAGATAATCACTTACATATATTTTTACTACCTATAATCTACCTTATAAAACTGTAATCCAATTGGCATTATTCGCAGGATAATCAGAGATACAGACTTGAACTCCCGGTCCCGCCATCATGACGTTTTTATGATTCGCAAAAATCACGCGAACAGCAAATAATTTCTTAGTTTTGAATAAATATGCATTCACTACCTAATTGCTACCTATCAATTAAGCTTATAGTTTAAATGTTAGCCTATATTTTAATAAGTAAAAATTTATTCTTATTTCTCCCAATACAAAATATTACTAGCAGTAGTAATAATGGACAAGCAAGATAGACCGGGATAGCGGACAGCACAGCGGACTGCGCAGCGGACCACACACTGGATGGAACAGTATACAGTAAAGCACAGTGGACAATAATGTGAACAGCACACCATATAAGACAGCACAGCTCAGTGGACAATTACGCAAATAATTGTAAACATAACTTTTAGACTAAGTAAATAAAATAAAACCTCTTAAATTGTATATTAATGTTTATTTTCTCACATAAATTATGCAATGTGGAATAATATTTGCCTGACTTTTATTGACTCGCATCTTTAAGTCATCGTAGCATTTCCAATGATTTTCTCGTAAACAATTTGCCCTATAATGACCAATTTCCCCTGATGTTGGTGGTATAAAATCAATTGCAGCCAAAACCTTATATTCTTGATTTTTTAGTTTTATTTGTTGTGGAATATCATTAATATAATTTTTTTTATCTTCATTAATTTCAAAGAAAATTATATTTCACTTCTCATGCTCGTAAAGTTGTTCTTTATGTCGAGAGAACACAGACATATAATAAGAAGCAGACCAAACATTATTTCACAACTACATACATGAGAATAAAATAATATTTCTACTTCTTTCTCTCCAACCACAAATTAATAAGACTATCTCGTTTCTTTTTACTGTTGCAACACTTCCACACACATAGACAAAATGCGACGTGAGGCAAAACGCCATCTTGCTAAGCTACCAATAAGCGAAAAATGGCGTCCTAGACTTGTCGTCAAGCGGCGTACAGGAGATTGCTTTTCGCTTATTTTTGCGATTTAATAAAGTTTAAGAGCCAAAAGTACAAAAATAAAATGGTGAAGTGTAGTGCACCTTTGTGCGGCAACTCCTCATGTAGGAAAACACCTGAAATTACTTTCCATCGTAAGTTTTGTTGTGCCATAAAATCTCCTATTGGGTTTTTCGTCACTAAGTGATTATTATTAATCTTTTGGCATTGTAGAAGCAGTGAATAATTGTTAAAAGTGCAAATCTCGTAAAAACTAAACGTAAAGTAGTTTTTGAAAGATTATTGTGGTAACAATAGCCAATTAATTATTAACCCCGATCTCGTTTGACGTTTCATATACTTGTACAATTTTACAGGGCATTATTAGGAATATTTATGAAGATTGATTAGATTAAAGTATGCAATTTAATATTTCTTTATGGATAAATTTTAATAATGAAATCGTTTTCAGGTTTCCAAAGGTGATTATTTAAAAAAACGCCTTTTTTGAGTAATATGAAAAAAGAACATTGGCAGCCCAAATCATCTAGTGAAGCATTTTGAAACTCATATATTGGATCACAGAGTGGCTACCGTACAGTTCTTGCTCCTAGTGCGATTCCAACAATTGTCGATTCATCGTACCGAGAAGAAGTAAGTGTCCACATATCTTTTTTACGTACCTACCTATCCAAACCATCTTGAGTTAAAGGAAATATTGAAAGATATTGAACTTTAAATTAAACTTAAATTTAATTTTTTATTTAATTTATCCTAGTCCTATGTCCAGCAGTGGACGTGTGTAGGCTGTTGATGATGATGATGATGAAACCCTATCCTACCCCTTTAACTCTATGCTAGTCGTGGGGATGTATTCTTGTATGAAAATGTGCATAAAATAATAACTTTTTAAATTTGTTTTTCAGAATTTATATAATCTTCACTTAAAGGTCCAGTAAAAAGAAATGCCAGTGGAGATCATGTTTTGAAGAAATTGCAAAATTTACAGCCGAGTACCTCAAGTGTACTACATTATGTGAGTTAATATAAATATTATATTGTTGTACAGTATTAAATGGTATAACATGACGAAGATATGTCTGAGCAGTCACTCAACTGCATTACTTTGAAATATACAGAAAGTAATAAATTTATTTATTTTCAGAAACCTTCATCGTCATCTTTATATTTAACCTTTGGTTTCGCAGTCAGGGTCGCTGACTTCTCGACCACCCGGCGCGTCGGTCTTATCACTAGTTTTAAACATTGTGACATTATTAGAAATAGAAATAGAAATATATTTATTGTCTTTCTACATTTTTATACAAAAGATAAGAAAATCTACAGTACAAACAGTGCAATTGCACTTAAAAACCAATTTATATAAAAATAATTTATGAAAAAAATAAAATAAGAAAAGACCAAAGGAAATGGCTCAGCCTAAGTTAGTTGAGGCCTAGACCTTAACCAACGCTGTTTTCAGCCACTCCCTGTACTCTGAGATGTCAAAAGAGTTTGCCAATAGTGTTTGCCAAGAGGACATACATGTTTTCACATTAATTTTGCATACAATTTTATACAGATTATTAATTATGGTAATTATTATTTTATTAAAAAAATACCAGCAGAGTATGTTGTTGTTTTTATTTATTTTATTTTAAGGGTTCCGTACCCAAAGGGTAAAACGGGAACCCTATTACTAAGACTCCGCTGTTCTTCCGTCAGTCCGTCTGTCACCAGGCTGTATCTCATGAACCGTGATAGTTAGACAGTTGAAATTTAATTTTCACAATGATGTATTTCTGTTGCCGCTGTAACAACAAATACTAAAAAACAGAATAAAATAAATATTTAAGGGGGCTCCCATACAACAGGCATGATTTTTATAGAACAATTACACGAGATAATGGTACGGGACCCTTCGTGCGCGAGTCCGACTCGCACTTGGACGGTTCTTTTTAGTTTACCAACTGTTCATACATTTTATTCAAGTTAATGATGTGGCGTCGTCACAGGCAGATATAAGGTAGATACAGAGATAGCCTGACACTCAATGATAGATAACGTTAGCATTCTACTGGTAAAATCGAATGAGTATCTTCAAATTTCTTTTTAATATTTATAACATTATTCTATAGATGTAGGTACTTGAGGTCCCTTGCGTGCCTGAGTTCGGCCCCTTTTATTGTAAATGTGTGCGTGACATTTGTCTGTAGGCGTAATTGGCACGCTTTTTTATTATAATGTTACGTCTGCTTCTTATTATAAGTCTGTGCGAGAGAAGGCAGCAGAAAATGAGTTTTTATGCTCTTGTGCATAAAGTAATTTCTTCTTCTAAGACTAAGGAAATTAGGCCTTACAGCCTCATACACAATACACCTACATTTAATTGATATATTTTTATGAGATTTAGGTTGTCTTAATTTAATTACGACATAATTATGTATTACTATATAGGTACAAATTTACGATTAATACGGGCGTGCATTCACGTAAAAAAATATAACGCAAAATATTTATAATAAGTTAGCATTATGGCTCAGACCATAGTCGAACGTCACATAGTTGAAAAATTAAAATTAAAATTAAGAAAAATTATGTGGCGGGAAGCTAATTATTTGTCATTTTTTACGCTATAAAAATTAATTAAATTTTCTTTTAAGCTTAATCCTTGTTTTATTTCCTTGCAATCGAAGTGAAAAGCAGAGTGTAAAACTCGAGTATAAAACTCATTTCACCCTCGACGTGACTATCCACCCTCGACGTGACTCATCCACCCTCGCCGTACCGGCTCGGGTGGCTATATGCACGTCTCGGGTAAAATGGCTCGTTTTATGCTCTTGTTGTACAATCTACTATTTGATAGAGAGCGTGTTGTTATTTTAATATCATGACAATGATCACATATATCAAAGTTGTTTTCATCGTATTCTAGCATTGATTGAGCAGATTAATTCAGAGCTTTGATGCCCATATTCCCTAAATATATAATTTTATTAAATACTATTTCATTACAGCCCTATAATAGATTTTTGAAAAGTTAATTAAGTAATTAATTATGAAAACTATAGATATGTAAGAAACGCTTAAAAGCAACAGCACTCGATAATGATACGGTAAGAGTTTTGTATTATAAGAATTTATTAAAATATAGGCTAATATTGGAATTATAAGCTTTATTGACAGGTAGCAATTAGGTAGTGAATGAATATATATTCAAAACTAAGAAATTATTTGCTATTCGCGTGATTTTTGCGAATCATAAAAAGGACATGATGGCGGGACCAGGGGTTCAAGTCTGTATCTCTGATTTTCTTTGAATAATGCCAATTAGATTACAAATTTATGAGGTAGATTATAGGTAGTAAAAATATATGTAAGTGATTATCTACTCGGATGTGTTGTTTCTTGTGGTTCTGCCACTTTGACGTCAAATTGGCGGGACCAACGTTTATTTGTTCTAACTTAAGAACGAGAAAGGTAGTAATTTTTTTACTTAGGGTATCAAATAGTAGAATTTCAGTACTGCATCTTACAATATGAAAATATTATCATTAAGACTTGGCGCCGCCATTTTGACGCTAATCCTTATTTCTCTGATATAATAAGATGTTTTGTCAAAATATTTGCAGTTAATAAAATATATACTTAGGCAATAATCATCTTACGACTTTTTTAAATGGCGCCATTTTTATACTTATTAATAATACATCTCTCCAATTTTCTAACTTGACAATATCACGTTAGTTATTTTTATACCTAGTAATTTTTCCATAGAGTCCTTAGTCGCTAAAAGGACCATTATCGTACTTTGTAATAATCAGAATTTATTAACTAAAGTTAATTACTTAATAATTAATTAATTAACTTCTAATAGTCTCAAAATTATTTTAAATCACAAACATTTTAATATCATGTATCACATGTGTCATTGCATGAAAACAATGTCGGTCACATTCGCCTTCCTTAATTTCGTGTATGGCATTTTCCAACTAACAATTTTCCAATTTTTTTTTAACATTTTTTTTTTACTTCTTTGTGTATTATTTTCGTTTGCGTGCATTTTTAGGAGGCTCGTATTAAGACGACGCATTGGTAATTTACGTGGCGGGGGGATCTTGATTTTTCATTACAAAACATTATGAAAGTGATATTTGATGACATGATTTTTCATTTAATTGACTTCATTTTGTTAGTTGCAGAAACACGATTTTTCAACTTTTATAACAGATAAAAATATCAAAGTAACCTCTTTTAAAACATAGATTCGCATTTTACAGGCTAACCAGACCGATTTAAGCATCTAAATTTTCTTAGTAGATTAGTCTTAACACACACTTCAAAATTGTAGTTCATTTTTTTAAAATAATTTGTAGTTTTAATTTGAAGGAAAAAAAACAGTTTTTCTTATGGTACGGGGCGCAAACGCTCTTATCAAAACGTATGAGATTTATTGTTTAGCGGTGCGTCGCCTTAAAAGGGCATCGTGTGAATGTACTGTAAATAAAATTGTAAAATTTTAGACAAAAAAAGAGCACTTAAATGAAACTACGTTTATAATTCCTACAAAGGGAGAAATGAACCACTGAGCATGTCTCCCGCTGCCGTTAATTTCACATTTATCTTTTGGCATAGAGAAACCTTCAATATCGTAGAGAAAAAATACTTAGCGCACCTCAAACTACATTAATCTGGTAATATAATAAAAGTAACACGCGACGCGATACGTATCTCAATAAACACGACAGCGATCACAAAAATACTTACATTTAAAATAATCACTACACACCGCACAGCTACAAAAACACATTTTAAATTCCCACTGCCAAACAAACCAGCGATGATGCAAAATAGCAGCTTGTGATTGGCCTTTCGCATGTGACCAATTAACGCATTGAGGTTTCGTTCGCGCTACATTTGAATACAATTATGAAGGATGGTTCAACTCTCCCACCTGGGCAAGTAAGTCTCCCGGTTTCCCCCTATATTATTGTGATTTTTTGTCAATGAAAAAGTTTTTGGTTCAAGAAACAGTATCCACTAGTTAGGTACCTAAATATTTTGAAAAACTGCTGTTATTATGAAAAAAAAAGACCCACATTGTTATTATAACCCAAACATGCATTATTCGATTATGATTATGACGTACATAGTAAATTAATTAACAGTCTTAGGGCTGATTTAATTTTGACTTAATGACAGATTCTCTTAGAAAATATGTCACAACGACAATGTTATTCGTTGGATAAAACTTATCTGAGGATTGAAAAATCGGGCCTTAGTGATTTACTAGATTTTAACTTCGATTCCCAGTCTAAAGTTTACAGAACTATTTTGATCTTAAAAATAAGTAAAAAATATCTTACGATTTAATTTGTTATGTATAAAAGTATTATTATTTTATTTTATTCATGCGGATGTTACCTGTAAGTACTTACCTATAATAATTTACATTTAGCTTGTAAGTTAACTGCCTGTATTATTTGTAAAAACTGTTAGTGATCCAAATCGGTTTGGTTGACGACGTCTAAATCCCCGAATGTCTAGTCGCCATACATCCATTATCCGGATGTCAAGTCGCCATACGTCTATTCCCTGAATGTCTAGTAGCCGCAAGTCTATTTTCCCCGAATGCAAGTCGCCATACGTCCATTCCCTGAATGTCTAGTCGCAAAGACAGTGTTTAGTTTGGATTTTATTCATACGTAAAATATGAGTACAGTCAGCAGCAGAAATAGCTACGCAAAATAACATGTTTAAAATGATCTACACAAGCTTTATTCTCTTGTAGAATCGTGTGTAGATAATTTTGAGCCTTTCGTTTGCGTAGCTACTTCTGCTGCCGATTGTACTAGTATTTTACGAGTATTTTTAGGGTTCCGTAGCCAAGTGGCAAAAAACGGAACCCTCATGGATTCGTCATGTCTGTCCGTCCGTATGTCACAGCCACTTTTTTCCGAAACTAATACACTATTATTAAAACATCGATCAAAGTTAAACGGACTACGAACTTTTATAATAAGTTACTTGCTGCTACGGAACCCTTCATGGGCGAGTCTGACTCGCACTTGGCTGCTTTTTTTTAATTTTATTTTTCCCTTTTTTTTTTCTTTTTTTTTTAACCGTTTGTCCTCCTACCTATCTGTGTGTGTCAGGGTATGGTTAAATAGGCGTTATCACTATTATCATCATCATGATCGGCTAATATCAGTCCACTGCTGGACGTCGGCCTCGCCCAATCATCAATAACTCATTAATACATGGAAATAGTCATTCGCGGATTAAGACATTCGCGGATTAAGACGTTCGCGGATTTAGACATTCGCGGACTTAGACATTCGCGGATTTAGACTTTCGCGGATTTAGACATTCAAGGAATTTGACGTCGGCAACCAAACCGATCCAAATAAACAAAAACTAAAAAAATAAAAGATAGACTCAGTAAGTGGCAGTCAGCGCGCCAGTCAAATCTACCTCAAGTTCCCTCCAAGTGTCAGCGTGGTAGATGTCGTCGCCGGGGTAGAAGGGCGCCTTGCGCAGCAGGGGCGCGCGCCATGGCGGCTGCCACCCCGCCGCGCCCACCAGCTCCGCCTGCCCCAACCCACCCTCCAGGAACTTGCTGTAGTCTTGGAAGGCGGAGAGGTTCGACTCCTCCTGTGTGGACACAAAAGTATTTACATTACACCGCCTACAATGTAACGGTCCATACATAACCGCGCTCTCTTTCTCTCCAATGTCTTATCATGGACCTTGCTGATCGGCCAGAGTTGTCTCTTATGGAAAATGAAAGCTTTAATGGATGAGCCTTTAGATGAAGGCAGTCCAGGTATACTTGGGAATGCACGTAAAGCCGTTGGTCCCGGCTACATTAGCAGTCGTTAACCACCACCAATCCGGACGAGGCCCGCGCGGTGGTTTATAGCCCGCTCTCCCTATCCATCCATAGGAAAGGCTCGTATTATCGATGAGACATGATGATATTACGTAGCCTAAAATTAAAGACGACATTTCTTTTGTCAGATGAAGGGCCACCGTTGTTACTTCGGATTCCTTTAAAGAACCCAACGGACTGGTAGGAAATAAATAGCCTATTCTGTCCCACTGCTGGGCAAAGGCCACCTTTATTAAAGTCAAGACATTGCTACAATTGAAGGTTTATTGAACCAGCACTATACATTTAAATAATTCGAAACACGCTTTGCCCGACCTGGGAATCAAACCCAGGACCTCCGCAACAAGAAATCGTTATACCTTTATTAATCACAGCTGTGTGGCGTTGTGACTGATAACTTATAAACCACCTTCTTTTTTTAGACAGTAGAACTTATAAACCACCCTCCATCAAAATTGTGCAATGCCCCTTTAAAATCACTCTTGACTATCCCCGATTAGCACGTCAGGCGCTGCGCAAACGTAGACACTTTTGGTGTCTTGTGTGGGATACAAGCTACCAGTCAATATGAAATCAGCCCTCCCTGCGCAGACGTAGACACTTTTTGTGTCTAGTTACTTACACCTGACACTAAAGTGTTCGGTGTAGGTAACTGGACACACCAAGTCGTCAGTTGAAGACACAAGCAACATTAATAAACTTCCTTACAATTGTACTGAGCTGATTGACGACCTCCTTGGTCAAGTGGTTTGTATACCGGTTTTCATGGTGTGTCGCCATCTCTGAGGTCCCGGGTTCGATCCCCGGTCGGGTCAATTTAGAAGTTATTGTTTTTCTAAATTGTCTTGGGTCTGGGTGTTTTTTATGTATAATAAGTATGTATTTAAGTATTTTAAGTATGTTTATCCGTTGTCTAGTAACCATTTAATGAGTTTCATAACGAAGCCTCTCTTGGGCTAGATAATAGGAGTGAGTGTAGGAAAGTTTATTTATTTATTTATTTATTGACAAGATTCATGAGATAAAAATAAGCAACGAATTGTTACCGCAACCCGCAAATGTGTCCAATCGCTGCTACCGGACACAGCAACTCGGTTTCCTTGTATGGTGTGCTGTGTTGGTAACAAAAAGTGTCTACGTTTGCGCAGCGCCTCACTCACGCATGGTTTTTTTCAAATGCAAAAATTTATAGCAGGTGTAGGTATAGGCAACGCCACTTACATGGTATGGAGGGTGATAGACAATTCGTAACGCAGTTTTTTTTATTCTAAAAATCCTAGGATTGTGTTTGAAGACCTCAAAAGCAACTTATCTCCCTAGCTGTGAACTGACAGCTTTCAGAATTAAGCTGACATAAGTTCTATCTCAGCACAACTCATTGTCTCAGCATAAAAAGAGAATTATACTAACAACATGATAGTAACACCTTATCTGTGATTGAAGGTAATTAACTTATTAATTTACTTGACTTTACAAACTGTTTAGGTAAGTAGTAGAAATCTAAATATGTCTGACATGTTGGTAACAAAAAAATATTGCAAGAGTTTACTTTTGTCATTTCGAGACGAGGATTACCTATGCTATCAGAGATTCTAATATCTGGGTTCAATGACGTACATAGTCAAGCAAGTAGATATCTTAACTGTTAAGATGTGAAATATTACCTGATTGTAAGAATGTGCTGTATACACGCTTCTTGGGCGGACTGGCATAGTCACGTCCTTCCGAAAATCTGCGCTAGCCATTTTAACACTTCTTCAACTTAAAACTGATAAGGTTAATTCACTATTTTTAAAAATATATGAACAACAGTGACTACATAATATAAATCATTCTTCACGGTCGGAAAGTAAAGGAAAAGTCATTTGTCATTTATTTTATTCGATGTTCAAAATTTTTATTTTCTTCTCTGCGGCGATGGCCTTCTAATTTATTTAAGTGATCAACCTCTTTTGCAACAGTTGAAAGTTTTGTGTTTTTGCTTGACCAACTTTGTTTTTGCAGCTTAGTTTACTGAAAGGTGATCAATAAAAGGCACAAATTTTCATCGAAAGTGATGGCAAGTGGTTATAATAATCGGTACCTACCAGACCAGCCAGAAGTCATGGACTTGACGTGACCGACTAGATTAGCACAAAGCAATATTTATTGCTAAAAAGAACAACATTCTATCTCTTATTCATTCTTAATTAATGAGCCAACTTCTTGCGAAAGAAGGCTAACTAATGTTTTAACCGCTTCTGTGGTCTTGTTGTTGAGCTAACGGTCCCATCCCAGATCCAGCCCCGAATTGGAATCCCGAGGGAAAGTTCATAAAATCTTATCGTATACTCGTTTTGGAACGTGGTAGAGCTTGCTAATACAAGTCCGCCATGGCTATGTCACCATTATAACAAAACACTGTTAATTGCATTGTTGTTGTGTGCCGACATTAGAGATAAGAAAGCCGGCGGTCTTTAGTTGGTCAGGGAAGGGAGCAGTGCGCTTCCATCTTGGGACTATCAACTACTATCATGTGGAGTGAAGCCCAGGCGCTACCCCATGGTGTGTACAAATATATAGGTAGATCAAAAACCTACAATGAATAAGTTGACAATCTAAACAAAGCTGTAAAATAAATAAAGCAGTAATTCATTTATTTTATTAATGTAGGGACATACGTAATGGACTGTGTGTGAGATGATAAGAATGAAAAGGGAGTGACTGTCGGGTTGACGGCTGATAGAGGAGACTGGAAAAACGACCATTTTCCGCCGATTCCAAAGTATGTTTTATCCGTGCGGTGACGGAGAAAGAATACAATTCGCCGCCTCTCTCCTCCGGTGGGGTGTCGTAAGAGGCGACTTACGGATTTTCGAGCTTCCATATGCTCCACTGCGTGTTAGGGCTTGGCCCGTCTGGTTAGTGACCACCGTACGCATGGTGTAAAACCCGTCAAGTGACCGCTTGTCGGTAGCGTTTCGGGATCAGCCAGCGTATAACCAAGAGCTCGAGTGGATGTTGCTGCGATGCATTTGGTCTGTGGAGGCTTCCGTCAAACCAGTGCCAGGAGGACTTCGTTAACCCGCCGACCAGGGAGACCCGTAGAAACGGCTGTCCCGCTGGCCGCCCGTGGCACAGTACAGGGGCCCAAGCGAGCCTAACCAGCTCGTGAGACTGCCTCACCATGCCACGCATAATCTCGGGGTGGTCCGTCGTGCCGGTTGGTGACCGGAAGGTGGGGTCCCGGCGGCCATTCCCGTGGGGGAAATTTTGAAGAATCCTTCAAAGCCAAAGCCGGAGTTTGCTTGTTTGTTCGGACGGATGTTTGCTGTCGCCGTCTGTGCTGTCTGGAGGACCCTTCCTTTTCTCTCCTTATGATACACGTCGACTTGGGCTCTTATAGCCGTGTCTACGTCTGCGTCTACCGATCCCATAATGGCGACATCACCTTAGTCGGGTGGCAGATGAAGTGCAGGAGCGGTTTCCATCGGCGGAATTAGTGTTTTTAGGGGACTTCAATGCTCACCACGAGTTGTGTTGTGGTTAAGTTCCTCCAAAACTGACCATGCTGGTAGAACTGCCCACGCGTTCGCTCTCACGCACGACCTGACTCAACTGGTGAACCAGCCCACCAGGATCCCAGATATAGTCGGTCACGCGCCCTCTTTGTTGGACCTTCTGCTGATGAGCCGCCCAGCTGGTTACCAAGTGGAGGTTCGAGCCCCTTTAGGCTCTTCAGATCACTGCTTGGTATTCAGTAAAGTGCCTCTGGCCCCGTTACCGCCTACAGCAGTATCGAAATGCCAGATTTGGCATTACTCGTCGGCAGATTGGGATGGTATGCGGGACTATTTGGCATCCGTCCCTTGGAGGCAGCGCTGCTTCAGTGGGAAGGACCCAACAGCTAGTGCGACTGCAGTTGCTGATGAGATAGTTTTAGCGATGGAATACTATATTCCGCACTCCTATCTGCCTTTGCGGCAGGCGCAACCGATGGTTCAACCGCGAGTGTGCCAACGCTGTTGATAACAGGCAGGTGGCATACCGCGCTTGGATCAGGGGTAAAGCTCTTGGGGATTCCGAAACCAGCTCGCTGAAAGCAGCCTATAATAATGCCACCAAGTCCTGCAAAAGAGCCTACATCAGAGCGGATGCCCAGCGCGTTGCACGGGTCGGCCAAGAACCGCCGTAGCTACTGGCGTCTGGCCAAAGCCGTGCAATCGAACTTCTGCAAACACTCGTTGCAACCACGTTGAGATGTCCTGACGGAACTTTAGCTCACAAGCCGCAAGAGAAGGTCGATCTCCTGACCAAACTCTTTGCGACTAACTCCCGGATCGATGACTGCAATGCACAGCCACTTACAATTTCTCACTGTGGCCACACAATGCCCGATATTAATATTATGTCCGTGCGGAGTTGCAGTCAATCGATGTCCGGAAAGCTAATGGCCGTGATGGCATCCCAGCAATAGTCCTAAAAATGTGTGCAGCGGAGTTGTCACCCGTGTTAACGCGCCTTTATCGTCTCTCGCTCGCTTCAGGTTGTGTGCCGGAATCTTGGAGAGAGGCCAATGTGCAACCGGTCCCCAAAAAAGGAGATCGGTTAGATCCTATAAACTACCGCCCTATAGCCGTAACTTCAGTTTTGTGCAAAGTCATGGAACGCATTTTAAATAAACAACTTGTCCACTACCTAGAAGAACATTCCTTAATTCACGATCGCCAATACGGTTTCGCCCGAAGCGAACAACGGGTGATCTTCTAGCTTACGTCGCATATCTCCAGGGTGAGGCTATTGACAAGCGCGGTGGCTTCGAAATCGGATCTGGCATAAAGCTCTTCTCTCCAAGCTCCCGGCATACGGTCTACTTGCACAGTTCTGCAACTGGGTCGCTGGCTTCCTGCACGAGCGTAGAATCCGTGTCCTGTCTGATGGATGCGCTTCGCGGCTGATGTCAGTGAACGCTGGTGTCCCTCAAGGTTCCGTTCTGTCCACCACGCTGTTTCTTCTGCATATCAATGTTATGCTTCCACTTGGAAATATTCATTGCTATGCAGATGATAGTACAGAGCACGGTGGATATAACGGTCACCCTGCGGCTGGGCGAGTCGAGACTGAAGAGAAACGATTGAATCTTGTCATTGAGCTCAATCGGGTATGGGAGGTCATATCTAATTGGGGCTCCAATAATCTTGTTGAGTTCAATGCCAAGAAACACAGGTATGTGCGTTTACGGCCAAAAAGTCACCATTCCTTCCCTTTCCAACTCTTCAGGGCACATCTCTAAGCCTGCAAAGCAATATCAATATGCTCGGTATGACGATTCGCTGTGATCCGAATCAAAAGGACTACATCAAAAGCCGTGATCAAAACAGCGTTACGAAAACTCGGTGTCCTGAACAGAGTGCGGCGATTCTTTACGCCTGACCAGTTGTGTCTTTTGTACAAGACTCAGGTACAGTCTTGCGTGGAGTATTGCTCGCACATCTGGGACGGTTCCGCAAAGTACCTTCTCGATGCCTAAGACCGATTGCAGCGTCGCGCTGTACGCATTATCGGCAATGCAGAGCAGAGGTCACTATTACTCTGGAATCTGGAACCCCTGCAATTGCGTAGAGTTATAGCATCACTCATCGTTTTCTATCGCTTATACCAAGGCGAGTGCTCTGAAGAAGTGAAGAGGCACCTTGTGGGCCGGCAGAGTGAGGTTGACTGATGCTGCGTTGTTTTCACGCTGCACCAGTTGTCTTCGCGTCTGGACTCTATTTCCACTTAACATCAGGTGGAGTCATTTGCCGTGCTTGGTATAAAAAAAAACATGATGGGACCAGAAAGGAAAGGAAAGATAGATACTTTGTACTTTTTTAGTACGAGTGTAGTACTGTCACATTTCATTTCTGTTTTGAATTAGAATTATTAATAAGTACTCATTATTATTGTTAAGAATATTGCAGTACCTACTTGTAAAAAATGACTAAGCTGTTAGCACGACATAGCAACGTTAGTTGCAAAAACTATCAAACTAAACCACTCAAAACAAAATTATTAAAATAAAACCTGGAATGCTGTGAATGCTGGAGTCCCGCAGGGGTGTGTGCTGTTGCCTACTCTGTTTCTTCTGCATATCAATGACATGTTGCATAACAACAGCATTCATTGCTATGTAGACGACAGTACTGGGGATACACTTTACACCGGACGTACTAATATTTCTCTAGAAAGCGTCATCGAAAACCGGAATACCCATTTGGTATAGTCGGGCTTTAATTCGCTGTATAAATGAAAAAAATAAATATCATAAGCGCTTCAAAAAATTTTCCAACCCCCGAGACTATGATAGCTTTTCTTTGCTGCGGAGTAGATGCAAATCTCTAACTGCAAATTGTTATAAAACGTTTCTGTCTTCAGTAGAAGAGTCCTTGTGCGATGATCCTAAAGTGTTCTGGCGGTATGTCAATGACAGGAAGGGTGTTTCTGCTATACCACACACTATGACTTTTAATAATAAAACTTACTTAGATGGTCAAAGCGTTTGCGAACTTTTTTCTGAATACTTTGGATCAGTTTTTGATCTGCCTTCTAGCCCTCAATCTCTCAAGCTAAGCAATATGCCCCGAGCTAGTAACCAGTCTTTACACAACATTAAAATAAGTCAACGTGAAATTTACCTTAAAATAAAACGGTTAGACGTGCGGAAGGGTCCAGGTCCTGACGAGATCCCACCGAAATTCAAAAAAAATCTTTCCCGTTAGCTATCCTGTTCAACAAGTCTCTAGCGTCCGGCATTTTTCCTTTACGTTGGAAGATTGCTCATATTATCCCGATATTCAAATCTGGAGACAAAGCATCATGTACTAACTATCGGCCGATTAGTATTTTATCTTGTATCGCTAAGCTATTTGAATCTCTTACTTATACTTCACTTTATCATCACTTAAGTAATTTTATATCAGACAAGCAACACGGATTCGTCAGAAAAAGATCTACGTCAAGTAACCTTTTAGAGTTTAAAAACTACCTGTGTCAAGTATTCGCTGCTGGAGGTCAGTCGATGCAATTTATCTGGACTTCAGTAAGGCTTTTGACAAGGTCAATCATTGTCTGCTCAGTCTTAAACTTGAACACTATGGCATTCATGGGTGTCTGCTTAGGTGGATTATTTCTTATTTGAGTAACCGGACTCAACTTGTTACAGTCAAGGGTTTTTCATCATCGTCTGTTCATGTTTATTCAGGCGTTCCGCAGGGGTCCCATCTTGGTCCACTTCTGTTTGTCGTTTTTATAAATGACTTGATCAGCCGCTTATTCTGTACCTCTCTTCTGCACGATCTCAAAGTTTTTACTGATGTCAAGGACTTAGCTCAGCGCTTGGCACTTCAAAATGACCTAAGAATTATTTCTGACTGGTGCTTGGCCAACAAAATGAGTCTTAATGTGCAAAAGTGCTGTGTTATTTCATTTACAAGAAAGAAAAATAGGCTACACAACGAATACTATATGCAGGGTCAATTGATGAACAGAAAGGACATAGTAAGAGATCTAGGAGTTATTTTTGATGAGCAATTAAGTTTCCGTCCTCATTACTTGTACATCACAAAGAAAGCAAAAAAAAAAAAAAAACTCTTGGGATTTATAATCAGATCAACTAAAGATTTTAAGAAACCTTACAGTATATTGTGCCTTTTCTTTAGTTTAGTCAGAAGTGTACTAGAATATTGCTGTCCGATTTGGTCCCCTTACTTTAATATTCACGTTGATGCGATAGAGGGAGTGCAAAGACGCTGCTTGAAATATGTTACGCGTAAATATAATTTTGGTCGATCGCTTATTAGCTACCGTGACAGGCTGTCTAAATTTAGTATGATTTCATTGCAAGTGCGCCGGAAAAGATACGATCTCATTTGTCTTTACAAAATTGTGCATTCTTTCATTGATTCAGCTGGTTTGCTCTCCTTGATTGACATTAACACCAGGCATAGGTCACGTTGTGTGAATGCGTTCTTGATTCAGGCTTTTAAAAACAATACGTCTTTTTATAATCCTATTGTAAGAATGTACCGCACTTATATCGAATTAGCTCGTGTTCATAACGATATAGACGTATTTAACAACGGATTCTCACAGTACAAAAGGGTATTTCAGCCATATTTAATGACGAAACATCCTCAACCCCACTTATTACATAAATATCCGTATAAATAAATAAAAAAATGTTAATAAATATTGTATAAGTTAAGTTATGTTATACAAAAATGTTCTGTAAGTTTAAATGATTGCATGCTGTGTACACTCAATTTAGATTATTGTCTTGTCTTATTATGTGGAAAATGTTTTTATTTTTTTAAATAAATAAACTTGTGACTGACACTGAGAACATGTTAAGTCATGTCTCGAATTGGGGCCGACTTAATCTAGTCCATTTTAACCCTTCCAAAACACAAGTTTGCGTGTTTACCGCTAAAAAACATCCCTTCGTCGTATCTCTAAACTTTGAAGGAGCTCCCCTTGATACTAAGCCGACCATTAGAATCCTTGGCGTCGATATTTCGAGTCACGTTCAGTTTCACAGTCATTTGGAAGGTAAAGCTAAATTAGCTTCGAAAAAGCTGGGTGTGCTCAATAGAGCGGGACAGTATTTCACGCCGACCCATCGCTTACAGCTTTACAAAGCACAGGTCAGGCCTCATATGGAATACTGTTCCCATCTTTGGGCTGGAGCGCCCCAGTTCCAACTCCTCCCCATTTGACCGCATTCAACGCAGAGCTGCTCGAGTTGTCGACGACGTGGTAACCTCTGGTCGGCTCGATCCACTGGCCCTTCGGAGAGACGTTGCGGCTCTCTGTATATTTTATCGCCTTTATGCTCTGAGTGGGAGTGCTCTGAGGAATTGTTCGGTTTGATACCTGCCGCTGATTTCCTTCACCGCACTACACGCAATCGACTGTCTTTCCATCCACACCATCTTGATGGATGGCGATCTACTACTGTGCGTTTCTCACGTATTTTTTTACCACGAACTACAGTGCTGTAGAACCAGCTTTCAGCGGCGGTATTTCCGGACCAATACGACTTAGGGATCTTCAAGAAACGAGCCTATTCCTTCCTTAAAGGCCGGCAACGCATCTGTGATTCCTCTGGTTTTGCGGGTGTCCGTGGGCGGCGGTGATTGCTTTCCATCAGGTGACCCACCTGCTCGTTTGCCTCCTTCTAATATAAAAAAAAAACAAAAACCCCACTGCTAAAACAACTATACAAAAAACAATGATATACTCGTAAAAACCGGACTAACATAAAAAATAACTGCAATGAGATTATTCTCTGAAAACTGAAAAGAAAAAAAAACAAGCTCTACGATCCCAGAATTCCATTTGAGCAATGTTGAATGCAACGTGAAATATTTCCTGTAGTAGTGGTCCGGTTTATATCATTATTGTTTTTTATATAGTTGTTTTAGCAGTCGGGATTTTTGTTTTATTTTAATAATTTGGTTTATTTCAAACGTTTTACTTTTTTTGTTCCGGATTTTTTATAGCCTATGTCACTCCCACAGTCAAAACAAATCTAAAGACACCTCATGTGTTAAAATCCACCATGCCAAGAAATAGACATACATACATATATACATACATACATACATTCGAAAAACATTCTGACGCAGTCGGGTAATAAGGGCCACCCGTAAAGTTGTAAAATAAACAAACATATTAATGTTTGTAACAATGTCTAACTAAGTCATTGACGTGCTCAGTGAGAGGTGTACATTAAGAGTAGATTTAATATCCAGCAAAGTAGTGAAGCGTTATGCTCAGTTTTTGGCTGCTCCAATTACACATATCTGTAACCTGGCGATTTCTAACGAGGTCTTTCCTTCAGACTTCAAAAAGGCCCAAATTAAACCAGTACATAAAAGCGGATATAAGAATTATGTCAGCAACTATAGGCATATATCCATCTTGCCTACTCTCTCCAAGATCCTGGAACGTATAATGAACAAAAGACTTGTTCATTTCCTCGAGACAAACAACTTGCTCTCACCCTCACAATTTGGTTTCCGTAGTAGCAGATCCACGAACGATGCTACCCGCGATCTTGTTCACTCCATTGTTGATGCTCTTGATGAGAGGAGGAAATGTGTAGTTCTCTTTCTCGACTTAGCAAAAAATTCGTCTGGTATCAATCCCACGCCTGCTTAACAAGTTGGAAAGGTTCGGAATAAGGGGTCTTCCCCTGAGACTGTTTGAAGACTACCTAACAAATAGGTCCCAGATGGTCAAAATTTAACAGTGGATAAGTGACGAGACTAAGGTCACGTATGGTGTGCCCCAGGGCAGTATAATCGGCCCCACTCTATTTTTAGTCTATATAGATGACCTGTGCCAGATGCAATTCCATGGCGGTAAGGTCTATACGTTTGCTGATGACACTGCTCTTTTCTTTCAGGGTGACACCTGGGACTGTGATTTTAGTCTATTAAATTCTTGTAAACATCTTGCCCAGTCTCTTCTTGTGTCGAGTGTAAAAATATGTAATATTCCATTCAATTTTCACTATAATGATTCTGATATAATAATAAAAGCTTTTAGAGAACTTAATATAAAAAAGACTGAGAATCTTTGGGGTATCTCCACTGAATATTAAAACCTATAATATCTTCTATCGAGTCTAATTTTGCAATAATATTTAATAAATTAGTTGATGAAGGTGTATTTCCAAATTTAATGAAGTAAAGTAAAATTATACCGTTATTTAAAACAGGCGATAAAAGTGACCCATCTAATTTTCGGCATATCCATACTACCGGCTCTTATTAAAATTTTTGAAAACTTAATTTTTAATCAATTGCTGTCACATTTTACAGATAACCAGTAACTTCATAACAAACAATTCGGTTTCACTAAAGGTATACAACCGACGCGGGAGTGCATATTTTCAATCACGAGACTTTGTTATTAAAAATGGATCATTATGGTGTTTCAGACAAATCACTTATCTTATTGAAATCATACCTCACTGGCAGAGTTCAAAAAGTTAATATTAACGGTACTGATACTTCTGGCGCCCCTTTACATATGGGGGTGCCCCAGGGTTAAACATTAGGACCTCTTGAATTTCCCATAAATGTAAATCATCTACCTTACTACACCGAAGATCTTTGTGAGATAGTATTATTTGCTGATGACACCTCATTGATTTTTAAAATTGATAGACAGAGCAATATTTGACGACGTAAGTAATACTCTCTCTCAAATATTACATTGGTTTACCACTAATAACCTGCTGCTTAATGCAAAAAAACTAAACGTGTGAAATTCACGATGCCCCATGTGAAGCAGGTTAATACCAGTATCACTATGAACGATGAAATAGTAGGAATAGTTAACTCGACAGTTTTCCTGGGTATTACCTTGGATCACAAACTACAATGGGGTTCTCATATTGCTGCCTTGGCAGGAAGACTTAGCTCAGCTGCCTATGCGGTTAGAAAAATATGGTCACTTACTGATGTAGAAACGGCAAGATTGGTTTACTTTAGTTACTTTCACAACGTCATGCCATATGGTATTTTATTGTAGGGCTCAGCGGCTGACATTGAAACCATTTTTGTGTTACAGAAAAGAACCATTCGAGCTATTTATAGCCTTAAACCCCGTGATACGCTGAGAGAGTAAATATAAGCAGATTAATATTTTAACTGTAGCATCACAGTATATTTATAAAAAACATCATTTATGTTTATAAAAACTTAGATCAATTCGAAAAAAAAGTAATACCCATAATTTTAACACAAGAAATAAAAACAAACTAGCCGTTCCAAAACTTAGACTCAATAAGATTGGTAATTCATTTGTTGGGAAATGTATAAAAATCACAATAAAAATATACAATAAAGTGCCTTTCACTCTAACGGAATTGCCGCTACACAAGTTTAAGACAGAAATAAAACAAGGTCTAATGAAAAAAGGTTACTATAAAATTGATAATTATTTTAATGTTATGAATGTGTGGTCATCTTAGTCTGCTCGCCTGCAATGTTATTTCACATTGTAAGTAGTTACACTTTTTTATAAAAGGTTATTATTACAGTCAAAGAATATTTAGATGATAAAACAGCCTGGTTGTAATAAAAACATATTATACTCTATTTGTATCAATATACATAATAAAATTAATTTATATAATTTTTATACTGATATGATAGCCCTTATCAACAGTGTCCTACAGATAACAAACAGCGTTGCGTTAAATATAATTATCATTAAGTTTTTATTTAGAGTATCTTGAGTGTGTCATGCTCTCTTTATTGTCTCTGCGATGGTGGCGTGTGCGTCGGGTCGTTATTACGTTCCCTAAAATATGGTTGAGCGGAAGCGATTGCTGATTCATATGTCATACTCGTGAACGGGTGCCGCCTGTGGAGGCTGGTCTGCTCTTGCATTCTTATTGTTAGTATTAATTACTATAGTTTGACTTTGTTTTCCTTAAACAATTTTTGACTTTTATTAGAGTACTGTAGTGGTACTGTATGACATTGTGGAAATTGAAGCTTTTACCCTTAGATGAATGATAGGTCTCGCTAATTTAATTAAATTTAAATAACTTTAACAGTTAGGCTTGTTTCAAACATACTATTACCATAACAACACCGTCGCGACAAAAGGTGGTCAACCTGTGGTTACGCGTGACAGCGAGACCTATCATTCATCTAAGCTTTTACCTGATGTAAATTTGATAACTTAGATTTTTTTATTTTGTTTTTTTACATGTTGTGATTGTCTTCTATATTTTATGTGTTTATTTGTAATGGAAAGTGTCCTGCTATGATAGGGCATTTTCCAATATTTTTTGACGCTGTAAGGCAGAAAAGAACTGGACACTTGCTGAGTTTCTTGCCGGTTCTTCTTAGTACAAGATCTCCCGCCCAGAGTAGACTTATCGGACCGATGGCATAGCGACATTCACAAGAGCTGCTTGTAGCCTAAACTGAATAAATGATTTTTGAATTTGAATTTGAATTTAAATCTATATGTATTTGTAAAAATCAATTGTTGTTCGTTTGAGTGGCTAAAACTCGAGAATGGTTGGCCCGATTTGGCTAATTTTGATTTTGAAATATTTTTGGAAGTACAGGGAAGGTTTTAACGGGGAGAAACATAAATAATAACTAACGGAAATTACTAAAAACGACAATTTAATTTTCCAATACAAAATTATTTGTTTATTTTGTTGTCATGGAAACTGTCAAAGCGGTACGAAGTCCGCCGGGTCAGCTAGTTCTAAATAAACTTTTAAAAGTTGTGGAAACCAAATTTTATAGTTGCTAATTTCGGCATTTGAAACTGATTCAATCATTGATTGCAATTTGCAGTAATTGAAAACTGTTGTCGATCATCAAAATTTGCAACTAGAGTCGCTGTTGATGTCTACACAGTATAATTACGTTATATAGAAACAGCTAGTTGCGAGTAGCCTGTTGCTGCAATCGGCAATTAAAGTTGCGTTGTCTTTAGAGTGCCTAAGACCTATAGGTCTTATAGACTAATATAGATCTGTGTTATCTGAAAATAAATTTATTATATTATATTATTAATAAAGTACACTTAGTTGGCAACAAATCACTTTGAGTTTGATTCAGACACGATTTTATTCGAGTCCTCAAGTTCTTCATGTCCGTGACTCCAGCGGGATAACCCCTTCAGATCGGCTTCAAATTTCGCCATGATTTAGTTGATATTATGTTTAAATTTGTTAGCAAATATCAAAATTTGTTGACCAATAGTTATCGAGATATCCCATGTTAAAGGGTATCCCGCTGGGGTCACGTTCGTTAAAACTATTTGACCTAAAACGAGCAGGTACGAGACACGCTACTGATATAGTTTTTGTGCTAAGATTTTGTTGATTCAATTATGAATCCATCAGTAAAAATTCCAGGATTCTACCTTCTGTAGTTACCGAGTAATCAAACACCTACTTTTCGTCAAAATTCTTCCGAAAAGTAAGTTCTAGTTGAGGTGTAAGACAAAAGGCTACATTACTAGAACTTACTTTTCGGAAGAATTTTGACGAAAAGTAGGTATTTGATTACTCGGTAACTACAGAAGGTAGAATCCTGGAATTTTCACTGATGGATTCATAATTGAATCAACAAAATCTTAGCACAAAAACTATATCAGTAGCGTGTCTCGTACCTGCTCGTTTTAGGTCAAATAGTTTTGACGAGCGTGACCCCAGCGGGATACCCTTTAACATGGGATATCTCGATAACTATTGGTCAACAAATTTTGATATTTGCTAACAAATTTAAACATAATATCAACTAAATCATGGCGAAATTTGAAGCCGATCTGAAGGGGTTATCCCGCTGGAGTCACGGACATAAGTTCTTCACTAGGTGGCGTTGCTCCGATTCCTTACAAAGTCGATCAAACTTTAACGAAAGATTGCGAAAGCTAGGACTAGGTAGACTAGCTAGCACTAGGCATGCTGATCAAGCTCAAGCAAGCGAATATCCTACACTTGCTGGATTTTTCTCGATCTACCTACCTAAGACCGCCTGCCTTCTTTGGTTCGGCTGTTCTTCGGGACCTTTTTTACTTATTCAATATACGTACCTACCTACATTTCCCAAGACTACCTATACTTACGTAATTTCTCTTCTCTGCATATATAAATAAAATGCATAATATGAGAGTAAAGTCCGTGTTTAAATTCAATACACATTAATATTCTTCGAAACACGTCATTTTAGTATACCTACATATAAATAAAACTGCAAACATGATTTAAAACATGATTGCAAATATGTACCTTCAGGGATTTTTTAAGCCTTACCTAGGTTTTCCTAGGATTTCGCATCGAAGTCATCCCGCAGGACTGCAACTCCGCGGGGTACCCATGTGGGGTAAGCCTGATGGCCGAACCACTAATTACAGAGGGCACCCGTCTACCGCTTGTGTAGGATCCCAAGAACTCTGCGGAGCCGTTCACGACCCGCCACGATGGTCCCTTTAGCGTCCTCTCCAACCAAGGCGCCTCAGCCCCGGGCGCCTCCAAATTAGTCGCAAAATGTCGGGCGGCTGCAGCGCTGCAGTCGCGCGTTTTTTATATGGATTTACATAGCAGCCTGGCTGAGCAGCGCTGCTGCCGCGTATCAGATTATCGATCGACTGGTGATGATGCGCACGTATTTTTTGTTATACCTACTCGTATACAAATAATAAGTTCCAAATAGTTATTCTGTGTTCTGTTCCTGTCATGTAAACGTCATTTCAAATTAGAGTAAAAGAGACAAAACACGGAATAACTCATCATCTCAGCCTAAAGACGTCCACTGTTGGACAAAGGTCTCCCCCAAGGATAAGAGGGGTATTTGCCGTAATCGCCACGCTTGGCAGGCGGGTTGGCGATCGCAGTAGGTTAAGGGTAACCCTCAGTAAAATGCTGCAACATTATTTTTGCTTATTTTACTATAAAATAAAATGTCAGTGATCGCAACATTGCCCTCGAAAAAGGAGGTATAATATAACGGTCGATTTTAAATTTCTGTCGCTGAGTAGGTAGTTTATGTTTTTTTGGCAATTTGAAAGGTTGCATCATCTCATCATCATCTCAGCCAAAAAACGTCCACTGCTGGACAAAGGCTTCCCCCAAATCAGCATGGGAGGGTCTTTGCCGTAATCGCCACGCTTGGCAGGCGGGTTGGCGATCGCAGTAGGTTGAGGGTCACCTCAGAGAGATGCTGCTGCCCATCCTCTGGATTGGTCCCTTAGTCGGCTTTTACGACACCCACAGGAAGAGATGGGGTGGTGCAATTCTTTATCCCCGGCACCACACAGGGATTTGAAAGGTTGCATAGCAATGAAAATATTCTCTTTTATCTATTTTTGCTTATTTTATTATTTGCAAGCACTTTTACGATGGTCAAGTTAAGGCAGGCAATGTTGTGTATGGTTTACGAGATACTGAAGCCACAACTTTGCCTAGAGATTTTAGTGCCTAGGGATGACACTATAAAATTATAAAAGATTAATCAAAATAAAGAAAATGCTTAGGTTGTAGCTGATTGTAATTACATACACTTGAATTTGTATATATTTATATAATATTTGTATTGTAATCTTAATTATCCTAAACCCTTTACCTACCTTTGATTTGATAAGTACCTACCTAATACGTACCTACGAATTAGATTAGTGTGTAGGCAAAAAAATATATTTTTACTGTTTGTTGTTTGTTCTATGTTAATTTCGTATGTTTTATTTTGTCACCCATAGTTTTTTTTATAAACTTACAGGTACCTACATATTTCTATAAGTTTGTACCTACTTTCGCAACATTCATCTACAATACGAGGTCGAGTAGGTATATATGATCGAAGACTGTAGAAAACCTACTTTATCTCAAGACATTCGATGTATGTGCCTATTTGAAATTATTATGTTATTAATCTATAAATAAAGAATTTACGTTGCTTTATTCTGTTTTACTTTTATAAAAATTTTCGTGTTAAGTTATGTCTTACACACATCACGTTTTTCCGTGTAATGACAACCCTAGCTTTTGTATTGAGGGTTTCTGAAGCCATGCCTAACATTGCCTATCTTTTAAAAAAAAAAGAAATACATACTTTTAATATAGTCTTACTTTTTGCATCGAAAATAAACCCACTTTTGGTAGATTAAAAATAAAATAGTAATTTAAACATTTAGATATTGCGAGATTTTTGGCTTGGCAAAGTTGTTGTTTGAGACATCAACTTTGCCTAGGTATTTAGGGGCTTGTAATTTCGTTATTTCTTACTTTTAGGCTAGTGTAGACCTTATTATTTACTGTATTTTAGCTTGAAACTACATAGTACGCTCTTTTTAAATACAAAAAAATAACGACAAAAAACGTCAAATCACAGGCAATGTTGCAGCATTTTACGCCTAAAAACAAAATAGTGTGTATAAAATTTGATTTCGTTAATCTTTGTATAGTATTGTAATATTATGCCCATCATCATCATCATCATTATCTCAGCCAAAAGATGTCCACTGCTGGACAAAGGCCTCTCCCAAGAATCTCCACAAATTTTGCCCATTTATTCCAATAAATAAGAAGGTAAGTAAAGTACCTCAATAAACTTGATATAAAAGTATGTGATAAAATAACTTATCATTCGAAGTGCATAACTAAAATATTTATGTATCAAAGTGGAAGCGCAAACAAAGAACAAAATCAAATCAGTGCTGCACAGCGCACACAGCTGCAAAAGCTGCAAGTGGTGGCAATGCAACAGTAGGTACACCTACCTACCTACTTATCAAACAACAAATCAATCCTCAACTTATTATAGAAGCGGATTGCCATACGCTAAAATAAAAAGTAACTCGATGCTCCACGCCTCTCCACGACGACTTTCTTTCTACGTCACCTCCCTTTTTGCATAGGTTGCAGTCCGAATCGCAATCGCAATGCAAATAACAGAACATAAAATGTTCGGATATGCATTTTGGGGCAGGGCCTAATACCCCAGATACCCAAATAAGTTTAATATTTTGTTTATAATATATTTTATTTAATATTAAATACAAAGTTTTTTTTTATATTAAGTAACGTTATTACTATAAAGTTAAATTGGTAACGGCAATGCAGGTAACGTTATCTAAAAAAATATCTTAACTTTTTCGTCTAATGTGCTTTAGCCAAAGACCTTTAAAACGACATAACATTATGAAATATTTGTTTTTCTCTTTTCATCTAATCGATAACGCTGTTTGATGAAAGAGATAGACATATTTAATGTTTTCTATTTCTGGCAATGTTTTTGCATGACGTCACGATTTTGGCCGCGCGTGCCACGTCCGCCATTTTATTTCTCACAAATTTTTGATAATATATGAGCTGCCTAGGGATGTTCCGATACCATCAAATAATCGATACCTATTTATATCAATAGTAATCAAATCATTTTTCGATACTACTCATACGAATACTCCTAAATGTATCGATGCTTTGCGATGCGATGCGATGCGATCGAAGGTGGACAATAATTTCGTATGGGCAAAATATAAAAGAAAAGCCATTAATTAACTATTTTTTATTTAATTAACATAAAATATCTTTGTAATTAAGTATATTATCAAAAAACTCTTTAGTATCAAGATTGCCACAAAAACAGTACCTAACTGCTCTAGGTATTTTGGTGACAATCTGCCCCCTGACCGCCTAATCGATCGCTTTGACTGCGCGTATAGTTTATGACGTCATCTTGCCACCTCGCACCTCCTATGAAAGCAAATTATCAAAAGGTAAAGGCTATAGCTTTCGATATTGCTTTCATAGGCGGCACGAAACGACAAGATGACGTCATAAACCACACACGAAGTCAAAGCGATCGGTTAGGCGGTTGGGCCCCTGTTCCTTGTTTGCGACATTGTTGCTCCGGCTTCCGATAGAGACTTTTTTTCTCGTTCTGTCTGATGCGTTCACGTTCGAAAGTTCGGATATTTTAAATAAGATCAGTCTGATTCGATTCGATACCGAGTAAATATCGCAAGATTGATTCAATGCTATTATAGCTATTAGTTCTTGGTATCAAATTTTGTGTTTGTATAGAAAACACGCTATCTCGCGCGGGCTAGCTGATCCAGCTCTTACGCCCCGAGAAGCGTTTTCAGTGAGTTGGACCCGACGCGTTTACCATAAAAACCGAAGTACTTACAAAGAACGTTACAGCTCCGCGCGTAGCAGCAGATCTGGGGAGCTCTTATAGCAGTATTATTGCAGTTGTGAAAACGAGACGCGTGTAGCGGCGAATATACTCGCGTCTCTTGTCCACAACTGCAATAAGACTGCTATAAGAGCTCATAGCTGCTCTCAGCAGTGTGATTTAGATTTTATTTGACAAACCAATAATACAATAGCAAAGCCAAACCAAGTCATTTCAACAAATTGTTAATATAACATATTTGAGACAGTGTGAGAACCGCCTTAGTTAAGAAACGTCGAAGGAAATGTTTTTAGTTTTTGAGTACTTTTATCAAATTAATCTCGTCCATATCGTTTTAAAGGTCTTTGGCCAATCAGCGTCGAGAAGTTAATAATCTTTATATTCATAAATCTTCTGTGCGTGTGTTTGTAATTAATTAATTATTAAAATCCTTCTAAACGGCTAAACTGATTTTGATGAAATTTTTTATGTGTGTCCAAGTGGATTCAAGAATGGTTTAGATTTATAATTGGACCCGGTAGGTGGCGCTGCAATAGGGGTCCATCATGTGATACGGGTGTTCTTAAGCGGACGAAGTCGCGAGCAGGCTACTAGTTTACCGGTAAAAATGCCTCCCAGATAACGAAGCTAAGCATAACGTTACCACTACTTTTAACGATATCTCCGTTTGACAGAAGTATCGTTACCAAATTTTTAACGGAATTAATTTCTTTTCAACAGCTGTTTTGGGGTGTGATTTTAGGATCAGTGACTAATTCTAATACTAATGATGATATTAATTATGATCGCTCCTTCTCACTCTTTTTAACGCAATTGATGGTGCAATCTATATCCCCGAGTGGAGCCGGTAATAAAGAATTGTCGGTCACGCCCAATTTGGGACTGGGAATTCCCGACTTGCGAATCGAGACTGGGACCTCAAACTCAAACTCAAACTCAAACTCAAACTTTTATTTGCAAACTAAGTGGTACATAGATGGTGTTTACATTGATAGTGTCCTTATTACTTAGTCACCTTGTACAGGTATAACAAATAATACTTATATTAACTATAATACCTTCGGGTATCGGGCCGAGTGCTTTTCCACCGAGGCGTTAGGGGGGGTTTGGGTACCGCCATGTCCGCCATCGACGAACTCTAGACCTGGCAACATATAACACGAGCACATTGCGGACTGACGAATAATATTCAACGGCTGAACAGTTGAATACCGCAAATGAACCTGGATGAGCCCCGATGTTGCAACAAGAATCGAGATTGACTTTATAATGTTGACGACGAAATATTCAATGATGTGTTCAATGCATTTAAAACAGGCAGATTTATATTTTTTTAGAACCTGAATGAAGTCTGCCAAATTGTTAATGTTACTATTATATTATCAAAATTTAAAAAAATGTTAAAAAAATACGAGCGAGCCTTACCAGGTAGTCGCATAATGATGTGCAACATTTGACATCTCACCTTAGTAATAAGCAATTTTAACATTGTATTCTGAAAAAAAAATATTTGAAATGTTTTTTCATAACAAAGAATCATTATTTTTAATGAAAATTGTATTTTATTTAATCGACACTTAGAATATACCGCGCGCTCATTCGTCAAATCAAATGGCGCGCGCTTCCCTGATTGGTTGGTAACATCCGACGGCCAACTCTACCACCGCGCGTTCATTCGTTAAACCAAATGGCACGTGCTTGCGCGCTTCCCCGACTTCCTGTTACACACTTCCGTCCCATTTCACGAAATCACTCCCATAAATTGCAAGAAAGCGAGAGGAAAGATGTTAAACTTTGTTCAAGTTGATCTCGAAATGTAAAAGAGTCTTAGAAGACTGTTACATACTGAATTCATAACTGTTTGTGCTTTAATTTTTTATCAACTTGCTCGGGCGCGCGATTCGGACAGTGACACGGTTTCTATTAGAAAATATTTATTTGTATAATTCCACGAATGAAATAAATTGTATTGTAATTAAATAATTTAGTTAACTATTACGCAGAGAACTAAAACCAAGGGTTGTTTCTCATAACAGTGAAATAATAAAATATTTGAAGAAAGTAAATAATCTTTATCTGTGGGAGTGTAAGTTTTAAAATGTGGAAACACTAGCGTAGCGGCGCGCCACGTTTCGCCAATCGCCAGTCTTGTAGTTGTCCAGTCGTCAGTAATTTTTAACTTCATATCCATTTACCACGCTGACTGAGTTGTTTAATTTTAAAAATGAGTGCTCCAGCACCCACCCCTGCCTACAAAATTGGAATAGTAAAGCAGGTAATACATCAATCCTTTGTTATTTTTCATTTGGTTTGCACCAGTTGCCATGCCTCGTGCTGGTTTCACATAATTTGCCTTGTTGGCACCTCCCTGCAACGAATCGACCAAAATAATGACCGCGTCGGTCCTTTACTATTAAAGGCTTTCAAACCTGTGTCGATAATAGCAATCGGTGCGTTATTGTGAGTTTTGCTTGAAAATATGTTGGCTTGTAAAAAATGGGGTCGGTCAGCAGACCGAATGTCAAATAAATCGTTCGGCTACATACTTTTCAAGTGATTTCTATGTCGAAATGTATTTAACCAACTTTACGCATTTTCGTCCGTAGGTACTATCGGGAGATACTGTTGTGATCAGAAGACAGCCCCAGGGCGGCCCTCCACCGGAGAAAGTCATTGCACTTTCTGGCATCACCGCGCCTAAGCTTGCTCGTCAAAGAACAGCCAACAAGTAAGTATGACATCTGTGACCAATTTATATAATGTCAAAATTTCATTTTCATTCATCTAGTAAATTTTGTGCTTTAGCTAAGTTATATTATAATAGAAAAGTGTTTTTGTAAATGCAAATGCTAACTTTTATAATACATAATTATTTTTGCTTCAAACCATCTTATTAACAAACTAACATCAGCCATCCATAAATTCTATGTAAAGTTTGAAAACCTAATAAAATGTGTTCATATGTACTCTAAAAGTGAAAGTGCTATGTGGCATTCATTAATTTCCAATCAAATTAAGTAACTAGATCATTATTTGCCACTGCGAATTCACATTATCTGACAAATTATCTCTATTGTATTTTTATAATCTTAAGTTTTCTGCTACCTTATTTTAACTGATAAATGTGTATTAATAAAATCAACAAACATCGCTTTGTGCATAGTAACATTATCATACAAAGTTATCATTCATATGCACAAATAATTTTCTGGTGCCTTAAAATTATTGTTATTCAGTTTAATATCTCAAGCAAAAACAGAAAGACAGAGAGACAGCTTGGTAATAAATAAATAAAAAATAACAAGGATTTTTTGTAATAAGTGTTTCTAATAACAGTGTTTAGTTGGAAACAAAAACATCACAAATTTAACAAATAGGTTATGCAATAGATCACTGTTAATCTATTATAATATTCTGTTCAATATGTTTTTTGAAATTATGTTACTGCTATCGAAGAAAGCACTTGCTGTGCTTCTTACTGGTTAAATTCAAAGGTTATCTGCTAGATGCACAAACTAATGGCAAAGTTAAGTATTAATTGTTACATTGTGGCCAATATTTTTAAAACTGTGCTCGTGACAGGTTGAACATTTTCAAGTTTGAAAATAATAATAATTTATTTGTTGCCAAAATCCTATTCATTAAATCATCTATACTTTTACTGCTGCAGTCAGAGATATGAATAAACATAATGAACATTAATCATAACTTAGCAACTGTGATCTTTTATTATAAAATATTATTATCAATACAGATTCAAGCCCTTTTTGAAACTAAACATATTAATTAATTATAGATATTATGAAAGTAATAATAAGTATCATTTATTGCCATCCATGAATGAGGCAGATACCTTTAACATTTTTATGATAATGGTGCTGTTAGATCACAATTTTATTAAATTAAAAAATCTAACTCTTTGTTAGCTATCTCTTTGTTAAACAGTCATTAATAAAATTCTAAATCTGAATTTCTTGTAGATATTGTCAAAGTAACCCATATCAAGGGAACCCTTAACTGAATATAAAGTATATCTACCTGTGATAAGTATGTAAGTTACTACTCCAGTAGCTTTTCTTTAGTAGTTTTCTTTTATTAAACACGCTAAATCGAAGAATCCTCATAATAAAAATATTTAAAATCTACCCATGTTGTGAGCTAAGCACAGTCTACAATTTCAATGTGTAAGCATTTGTAGATACCTATCACAAGTATTAACCATTCTTAACAAGGTGAAGGCTGAAGCACATTTAAAGTTACAAGTTTTATAGAAATTTTGTAAAAACCATATACTTTTTTCTCCCCGTGTGGTGCCGGGGATAAGAATTACACCACCCCATCTCTTCCTGTGGGTGTCGTAGAAGGCGACAATGGGACCAATCCAGAGGATGGGCAGCAGCGTCTCTGTGATTATTCTCACCTTACTGCGATCGCCAACCCGCCTGCCAAGCGTGGCGATTATGGCAAATTCCCCTCAAAATTATTTATCCTTGAGGGAGGCCTTTGTCCAGCAGTGGACGACTTTTTGGCTGAGATGATGATGATGATATACTTTTTATTACATTTCTTTTATTTTAACGACAAGTTTGGGCTAACCCTATTCTTGGCATAGTGGATTGTTTGAAACACTTAACTAACAAAAAATTTGTATTAAAAAAAAGAACACATTTTATACCACAGAAAAAATCTGCCAAGTATATGGTTAATGTAGGTATATTATATTATTTTATTGATACTAAGTAAAAACATATAGTGCCTTACAAATAAACAAAGAATAAGGTCCAAATAGATATTCCGTGTTTTGTTCCTGTCATGTAAGCGTCATTTCAAATTAGAGTAAAAGAGACAAAACACGGAATAACTATTCGGACCTTATTCTTGGTTTATTTGTAAGACACAAAGTGTTTGATTTTGATGTTAATAAATAATAAATAAATAATTTTTCCTACACTCACACCAATTATCTAGCCCAAGAGAAGCTTTGTTATGAAACTCATTATATGTTATTAACTGTGTTATTCTGTGATGCCTGTTTGCGAATGTAGCTATAGAAGAAATGTTGTAAAATGCACTTACTAATGTCATTATGCCAAGTAGATAATAATTTCATTAATTTCAAGTAAATGACTTGGAATTCTATTATCTTAATGTGAAATTTAACTAATTAATACCTTGCTAATATATTTTCTAATATAAATAGTTTCGGATTGTATCATCCATCAACCATATAAATATGTGAAGCAAAAACTTTGTACACCTTTTTACGAAAATTGCGTGGACGGAGAAGTATGAAATTACGCACACTTATAGATTATATAAAGAAAAAGTGCAGAATGCTAATATTTTTTTTTTATTATGCATAAAAAATACATTAAATTAAATAAACATTGTTTCATACATTTTTCAAAAATGAAAGAGGAGTGGCCAAAATCTGTCAATGCCAATCCAAACTCACATTTAAATTTTTAATTTTTAATTTTTTAACCAACTTCAAAACAGGAAGAGGTTACTCAATTCAACTCATATAGGTATTTTTTTTTTATGTGTTTGCGGATAACTTCGTCGTTTATGAACCAATTTTGATGATTCTTTTTTTGTTGGAAAGGAGATATCCCAAGGGTGGTACCATGATAAGAAAACCAGGATCTGATGATGGCATCCCAGAGAAATCGAGGGGAACCTTCGAAAATCGTAGTGACGACTAGTGCGTTTGTTAATGTTTTCATTAAGTATTTTAAAGCACTACTATTTAATGAAGGTCTGAAGTCGATCTGATGATGGAGCCGACAGACAGTCGGGAACTCCTCAACGATTTACAGCAATTACGTGGTGTTTGGGCTTTATTAATTTGTATTGATGAGAACTTTACACCTAGATGGGTTTTGACTGTCATTAGGGTCTGATGATGAAGACGAAAGACAATCAAGGGAACCTACCTACCTTGTGTTTGGTCTTAATTCATTTCTATTGATAAGAACTTTGCACCCATATGGGTTATAAGTGCCATTACAGGTCTAATGATGGAGACCATAGACAGTCTAGGGAATTCCTCAACGATTTACAGCAGTTACCTTTTGTTGGGCTTACTTCATACGGTTCAATATGCCAAAATGTTTAGTTCGTACAAAAATAATACCTAATTAAGATTTAAGTTTTACATAGGAATACCACTACCTACTAGGCCGTCGTTTCCTCATCCGAGAAGTATCCTTGGCAGGTCTACAACTACCTATCACTAAAAATCGTAAAATAAAATAATTTTTAACAAAAAAAAACCGACTGCAATAAACAGGAAACTTAAAAAAGTAAAAACAGTTCTAAAAAGCAAGAAATAATATTGAAATCATATTATTAATTACCTATAAAAAGTGTGTTAAAAGGTGTGTTTTAAGTTACCTATAAAATTGGGGCTTTTACAATAAAAAAGTGGATATAATGGAACAACTATAAAGTTTAAATAAAACAAAATTGTCCCCCAGCTGACCACCAACCACCCGACTTCAGTAGACATTTTTTTAAACTGACATGCGTATCTCGTAATTGTTCTCGTATTTGTTTTTCTTACTGTCAAGATGAAGTGACAGCTAGAAAAACAAATGAAATCACACATTTTCCTAATTTGAATTTGGAATTATCTTCTTTAAAATCTAAACTTTTAATGATACCAAAACCAGACAGATACAAATAGTATAGCCAAAGAGATTTTATTACAAGTTCATACAAACTATATGCGAAAAGACTTTTTCCCCAACCTAAAGAATATTAAAATTTTCTAAGTTTCGCTCATTAGGTTCTCTTTTAAATATGATATTATCCCCTACTTTTTGCTTGTTTCTATTGTATATTTGTGCTGTGCGATTACTATTTATTTTTGTATGTATTTCTATTTAACTAAATTGTATGTGTATCTTAAAATTAAATATCTTCTCTTTTGTTTATAGTGACACAGAGTCAAAAGATGAACCTTACGCATGGGAGGCGCGCGAGTTTCTGAGGAAGAAACTCGTTGGCAAGGAGGTCATCTTCACGGCTGAAAAACCACCAAACTCTACGACCAGAGAATATGGCTCTGTGTGGGCTGGCAAAGACCCCACTAAAGATGAGAATGTCACTGAGAGTTTGCTTGCAGAAGGTTTTGTGAAGGTCAGAGATGGAGGAAGAAACATCCCGCAGCTGAAAAAACTTGTGGAGATTGAAGATGTTGCCAAGTCACAAGGAAAGGGTATTTGGGGATCCGATCTGCAGGTATGTATTGACAGTTTTAATTGGATTTATTTTATTTAGTTTTATGCAAAATTCTAATAATGTATATAAATGCAGGATCATGTTCGTGACATCAAATGGAGTGTTGAAAATCCAAAGCAGTTTATCAACAAGTTCAACGGGCAACCTGTTAAAGCTATCATCGAGTATGTAAGGGATGGCTCAACGGTTCGACTTTGCCTCCTGCCTGAGTTTTGCCAAATAACATTGATGCTATCAGGAATTAGGGTAAGAAAATTAACAATTTTTTACACTTTATGAACTTCCATATCTTTCTGCTTAATTTTTAAATTCTGTTACGACTTTTTATTCAGTGTCACGCTGTGAAGCAAGATGGTGAATCTGATCCTTACGCTGAGGAAGCACGGTTCTTCCTTGAATCTAAGCTGCTGCAAAAGGACGTGGAGGTGATCCTTGAGTCAGTGAACAACAACAACAACTTTGTTGGCACCATCCTCCACCCACAGGGCAACATCGCTGAGGCCCTCGTCAGGCAGGGCTTCGCCAGATGCGTCGACTGGTCACTAGCTGTCATGAAATCAGGTCAGTCACAATTATATGACAAACAACATCAAGAAAAAACTGCACACTGTTTTTTTGTGCATTCACATTTTGGTAGAAGTTATTTTTTGTTAGATTGATGCATTTGTAAAGTACTAAGATAAATGATACACTAAATCATCTTAAAAGATTTGTTTAAACTCATCTGTTTTTAAAACCCTAGAAACTTATGAAATTTTAATAAGTGCAAATGTGTTTACTAATACTGACAATTAAGTCATTGCAGTCCAATGTCGAAAGAATAATTATCTCAATAATAACAAAAAATAACTCTCGCGAGTATTGACTGTTGAACGACGAACGTATATTACCTCACTCAACACACACATGCCTGTCCCCGCGCTTCTCGCTAAAGATTTAAGAGATCACTGCAGTAACTCCATCAATTGTCGAATGTAGTATAATACTTTCGAAACACAAAACATAATTATATTTTATTTTGTTTGAATCTCTTTATTTTTTTATAAAAATAATTACTGTTAATAATATAACTCGCACTAATAATATTTTTTTCGATAAATATCGAGTATTATCGAACCCTACTACAGTAGACCACTGTAAATCAATGAAAATTGAATTATAGACAGTTTAAAATAGACTAGACATAACTTAAGGTTGGTAATCGATATAGGTGCATCCTCGCTGCGATTGGCCGAGCGCGCGGCCAAGGACGCCCGACTGCGCATCTGGGCAAACTACATCAACAACGCGCCCGTGATCGCCGCCAAAGACAAGGAGTTCACCGCCACCGTGCTGGAGGTGGTCAATGGGGACGCGCTCGTTGTCAAGATGTCCAACGGCACGCACAAGAAGATATTCTTGGCAAGCATCCGTCCGCCGCGTGAAAAGTGAGGCAATAATAATAAAAGTTTTGATTTATTTTTTAATGAAATGAAATAAAAATATATTTATTAGAATACAGTTAGGTACCTACATACTTATATAAAAAACTAAAATGTGTCTCAAAAGGGACTCCACTCAACATTTGTTGCAGTGAAAAAAATCACTACAACATGTCTTATTTAATTATTTAAGTGGTACACCAACAGCAATATACATTACACATTCATTATACTGACACAAAGGTCTTAAATCTAATATGTTCGCCGATTACAGGTAAACACAGCATTTGCCATAGTGTAGTTACTATGATAATACAAATATTTTTCATAACTTGCACTCTGCGTTAATGCATTGTGTTATTGCTCAGTATTGACCTACTTTTATGTAAATGCATTTGTTCACGGTGTTTGACAGTGTAGTAAAGACATTCGACCTCTACTGACGTATTTTAATTACATCTACGTAGAACATCCCGTGACAATTGACATAATATTCTTGTCATCAGTACGGGTTCATACAGTAAGAGCTATGACAGCATTTAAGAAAAATAAACTTTACTAAGCAGTAAAGACAGACACATTTGGCTAGCTTAGTGATTAGGACTTATACCCATCAATGAATTGTAACAGTGACTTGATTTCGATGATGGGGCCTTTGCTTAGCAGTGGGACAGTAAATAGGTTTTCTTTTTTTGTATTTAATTTGTTCATTCATGACGTGGATACTAGTCCTTCAGTCGAAAACTTAATTTATACGTTTCTCAAAATTAAACTGTATATAGGATGATGATGAATGATAATAGAAATGAGAAGTGAGAAATTATATACCCCCCCAACCCCTCGAGTATCTCAGTAAAGATGTGGGGCTTTACTAAGTCCTCATGCGACTTCTTGAGTGAATTTGAAAAGTGCCGTTGCACTGTTTTGTTTCATTTGCCAACACTCTTGCACACTCACGAACACTTAACGGTCAATAATCCACCATTATTTCACATTAATATTCGACATAACACAAAATTTTGAAAATAAAACAAAACCGCAGACACGACTCTTTACTTTTCCGACAAGAAGTCCAGTATAGGCTAATTATGATGTTACTAGAGTATATTTTTCATTACTACTGTCTAATTTCTTTGGTTACTTATTATTTACGCATTTTATCTATTTAAATATAAAGATCTTTGACTATTAAGTATACTGTGATATGATAACAAAATAAAAATCATCCACTTCCTTCTATTTCCTTTCATCTTCCTTACTGTCTTTAATTTGTGACTTTCTAAATTAGATGAATTGTCAGAAAAAAGACCTTCATATTTATACCATCGTGTTTGTTTACAGGAACAGCCCCGACGAAGAAGGCAAACAGTCGCCCAGGCCGAAAGGATTCAAGCCGCTATACGATATCCCGTGGATGCTCGAAGCTCGCGAAACCCTCAGGAAAAAGTTGGTCGGCAAAAAGGTCAACGTCACCGTCGACTACATACAGCCCGCCAAGGATAACTTCCCCGAAAAGACTTGCTGCACGGTGATAGCTAGTGGAACGTGAGTAGAACTTCATTGTAGTTGTGTAACCTGTATTTATTTGTAGGGAAGAGTTCGTTTGCGCGTTCTTGCAAATTATAGAACTTTTGCAATGCTAGGACAAAAGTGACTGCATAAGTGACAAAATGATTTCCGAAAACTTTCTTTCAGACTTAACTTAGTCCAGCATTATGTACTTTACTCACACAACATTTTCGTATACATACTTTTAAATTGATTAAATATTGTAAGCTCCTCCTGAAAGCACGTTAAGTTTTTGGCTTCAGTTGTTATTATAAATAGTTCTACGTACGTATTGGGCCAGTTTCGTGAGATATGCCCGTTCTTTCCACATGCTCCATTGGAAAGTTTTACAGGCTGATTATTATGATGTAACATGAGAAAATAACGAATAATTTTTCACAGAAACGTTGCTGAAGTATTAGTCTCCAAAGGTTACGCTTCAGTAGTGAGGTACAGAAACGACAACGACCAGCGAAGCTCACACTACGGCAAGCTGCTGGAGGCCGAGGTGAAGGCCCAGAAGGCCGGCATCGGCGTGCACGCCAAGAAGGACATCCCCGCGCACCGCATCCAGGACACCAGCGGGGACTCTGCCAAGGCCAAGAAATTCTTCCCGTTTCTCAAGAGGGCTCAGAAGACGGACGCTACCGTTGAGTTTGTCGCAAGCGGGTCGCGCATGCGCCTCTACATCCCTAAGGAGTCCGTGCTGGTGACGTTCCTGCTGGCCGGCGTCAACTGCCCGCGCGGCGCACGCCCCGCGGTCGGCGGCGGCGGCGGCATGCAGGACGCAGAGCCCTTCGGCGAAGACGCGCTCCACTTCACCAAGGAGAAGTGCTTGCAGCACGACGTCAATGTCACCATCGAGGAGATGGACAAGGCCGGCAACTTCATCGGCTGGCTGTGGATCGACAACGAGAACCTGTCCGTATCCCTGGTGGAGCACGGGCTCGCCTCCATGCACCACACGGCCGAGACGTCAGAGTTCGCGCGCGCCATCAAGAACGCGGAGGAGAACGCCATCAAGAAACGTCTCGGCATCTGGCGCGACTACGTCGAAGTCGAGAAGGAGACGGAGAAGGAGAAGAACGCGCCCGTTCAGGACCGTGTTATGAAGTACGAGAAGGTTGTTATTACTGAGATTACACCTGAGGGCAACTTCTATGCGCAGCACGTGGACTTGGGCACGAAGCTCGAGAGCTTGATGGACAAAATCCACCAGGAGTTCAAGACGAACCCGCCGCTGGCCGGTTCGTACATGCCGCGGCGGGGGAACATTTGCGCCGCGCGCTTCACGATGGACGACCAGTGGTACAGAGCCAAGGTAGAGAAGGTCACTGAAGATAAGAAAGCACATATCCTCTACATTGATTATGGAAATCGCGAGGTAAGACAAAATAAAATATATTTGCGACTTTACATAAATGAATTTTTACTTGAATATAAAACTACATAAAATGGAGAAAGAAAATTTAAGACCAAAGAGTAATTACGTTACAAATGCGATATTAGTATTTTTTTCCTATTTTGCCTGTTAGTCAGCTGTGTTAAATCTAGTGTGTTCTCTCTTTCTAATAATTAGAATTTAACTTTGTTATTATGAAATGGCTATAATAGCCTTGCGTGCGATTCCGTTCGCAGGAATTTCGGATTTTGGTTTATTATTTATTAGCTATTAGATAGATAACACAACTTTTATGCACACACACATAAAAAAACAAATGACAAAAATGTTAATTCACAGGTGGGCAAAGACTTGGCTTTTGTTTATGGTTATTCAGCAGCTAAACTTTCCATCAATTTGTTTGAATTAAACAAATGTGTGTACTTACATCAGGTGGTGAGCATAACCCGCCTGGCGCCGCTGCCCGCCGGCAGCGAATGCGAACCCGGCTACGCGAGCGAGTACGTGCTCGCGTGCGTGAAGTTCCCCGCCGACGCGGACGACCGCGCCGAGGCGGTGGCCGCCTTCTCGGCCGACACGCTCAACAAGAAGCTGCTGCTCAACGTGGAGACGCGCGCCTCCCCGCCCGCGGTCACCCTCCTCGACCCGGCCACTAACGCCGACCTCGGAAAGGTACATAGTTGTTGACTGCTACCTCGGTGTTTTAATGTAAGGATGGGAAGGTTCTGTTGTTCGTTTTGTTTGATGTTTTCTTTTCTGTTTACACCGTTTTCTTTAATTTTTAATTCTAGTCTTTTTTTCTGACTCATTTTTTTGCATAGAATTAGAATTGACCACCTTTTTTTACCATAATGCCACTTACTACCCTTAGGATTTTTTTTCCATATACGATTTGTAGTCTTGTATGTTGACTAGACACTCATCTTTTATTACGTTTCTTTTGTATTTTCTAAACTTGTTATCCAAATGACAATCATTGTTTCAGCATATATCGATTATTATGTTTTAAAAAATAACGTTTATTATTTAATTGCATACACTTACATCTATCATTACAGGTTTTAACCTAATGCAATAGTGAAGGACTTAAAGTAGAAAAAATAACTAAGCATAGCGTATAGCATATAACAAATGAATAGTGATATAATAATTGTTTGCTGTTTGTCAGAACTTGATCAAAGAAGGCCTCGTGCTGATGGAATACCTGCGCGAGCACCGGCTGGCCGGGCTGGTGGGCGAGTATCGCGCGGCGCAGGAGCACGCGAAGAGCTCGCGCCTCAGCCTGTGGCGGCACGGGGACATCACCGAAGACGACGCCGCCGAGTTCGGTGCGCGCCGCTAGCGCGAGCTTCCGTGGTACGACGCCACCGCATTGCCATCGCACAAGCTCCATTGTGCCACCTGCACGGAACCCCACATTGAAACAATCATATACACTATCCTTTATGACTTTCTGTGAAGGCAACAAAGACAATTATAATATACCTATCTCCCTTGTCAGAAGTGAAATTTAGATTTAATGTCGTCCTACCGCAGGGCATTGCTGTATAATAATAATATATACATTATTGTGTGTACAATTATAGAGCTATGTGTAATAGTATATTGTATTCTCTTCCTCTATTGTGTAAATGTAATGTAACAGGGTTTAGGCGTAAACCGTGTTAAGGATGTTTCATTTCTGGAAAGAGACATGATCCTAAATGTGACTGCCTTCCGAAAAAGACGATGATCATTATCTGTTTGCATGAAATTTCTCAGTAAGTTATAATAATAATTATCATACATTATTTGAAGATTTTTAAATGTTGTGAATGTTAATATTGTGTCGATAATATATATATGAAATTGTAATCGATAACTTCTTTGTATATTGCGTGTGTAATATGCCGGGCCCTGGAACGTGGCGGGAGAGTAGAGATCGTATGTATTGATCCTGCGCACGTAAGTGACCATACGATTAATAATAACGAAAACATATTAACAAGCACGGCTCCTAGCAATCATAAATATCATAATAAAATTAAATAGTATAAGTTATGATGTAAATTATTTGATTATTCTATAAACAGAATTAAATATAAACTTGAAATATACTATATGACTATACTTTATTTTTAACTATTACTGTATCAAATAAATGGATTACATATAATAATGAAATTATAATAATGTGAATTGATATTAGTGATAATTATGATTTTTTACAGTTTTGAATCTTGTAGTTTTATATTTTGTTATTATATTTCACTATTTATTTACAATGACACGTTTATTAACAAGCATATATCATTAAATTGTGTTGATTATATAGCAATAATTGTCCATGTTAATTAGCTTGTCTTGTTGTTTGCTTCATAGATTGTATATTTTGTACCAATGCACTGAATACATTACTGATTTAGCGTAGCATTACGTATAAGGCTAGCACAGATGTCTTTATTATTTGGAGTATCTCTTAAATAATATATTATGACTACTTTAGTACCTATGTAGCTACACGTCTATTTTCTACCAATATTACATTTTCCTACTCACATTGTGTAAAAACCTACCTCTCTTCCCGAGACATATATCAAATTTTATTGAGACATTAAAATAAAAAATACCATACGGTGGATTGTTAAACGAACTTGATTTAATGAATAAAATATTTTAGGAAGTAATTGTGGTTTTTTTTAATAAACGAGAAAGGCAAAAATCAAAATATAATAGGTAGAAAAAGTTTTATTCACACACTTTATATTTTTCTCTGTGACACACGTCACATTATACGCCCGGGCGGGCGGGCGGCGGCGTGTGGTTCATCTTGGCGTGGCCACCATCACCAACTGGAAATCTGACTATAGAATATGTTGTTTTTGTATGGAAAAAAGAAGTTGCTATAACTTTTGAACCATGGCCCCACTAATTCTGAGATTTATCCACTAATTGCCATTAATTATCCACTAATTATTGGTGTAATCAGATCTTCGCTACGACCCGTGGTTTGATGAAAATGAGGCTCATTTTGGCACGGCCACCTTGTATCCCTTAAAACTTTTGAACCATGGCCCCACTAATTCTGAGATTTATCCACTAATTCCCACTAATTATCTGTAAACTCAGATTTCGGGTTGGTGATGGTGGCCGTGCCAAAATGAGCCACACAGCGAATTTCTGATTACACCAATAATTTGTCGACACACGCCAGAATTTGTCGGTGCTTCTATGAAAAGTTATATCAACTTCTGTTTTCCCATACAACAACAACATGTACAGTCGCGTTCGTGTGGCTCATCTTGGCGTGGCCATCATCACCAACTGGAAATCTGACTATAGATAATTTGTCGGAATTTGTCGTGAAATCTCAGAATTTGTCGGTCCACCGTTCAAAAGTTATAAGGGGTTCAAGGTGGCCCCGCCAGGATGAGGCTCATTCTGGCGTGGCCACCTTGTATCTCTAAAACTACGGGTCGTAGCAGTGTTGCCAGTGGCTGATAGTCAAAAGAAACACGAGACGGTGCAAAAAGTAACATTTTCACGAGAAAAGTAACATTAACTATTTTTTTTAATTTATAATTATTATTATTATTGCCTTTATTTATTTTTCTCATATATTTTTTTTTACATTTTTAAGTATTTTCTAAAAACAAAATAAATAAAACATTTAAAAATATAAAAACATAGGGGTCCGCTGCCATCGGGACCAGGGTCCAAGCTATCGGTGGTTAGGGCTCCAGAGACAGGAACTTCCTCACAATACGTGCCGTATCGAAGAAAACTGCCTTCTGAATCAGGCCCTTGATCCAGCCGCCTAACGAGAGCCTCATAAGATGTTGATCGAGGCTCTTGGCCATCAGGCTGTTGGCCGTAACAACAATCGGTACGATGACAGCCGAATCCACATTCCACATGTCGACAACCTCGTGTGCTAAGTCGAGATATTTGGTTTGTTTCTCTTTCTCATCTTTCACGAGGTTCTCGTCATAGAGAATGGTGATATCGACAATCATCGTGCGGCGCGCTAATCGATCTATCACCACAATGTCAGGCTTATTGGCTACAATAGTCCTGTCGGTGATGATAGATCGATCCCAGTACAACGTGACATAGTCATTTTCGACCACATGACATTTTTCATGGTCGGGCACATACTTGTATTACGGTACCTCAGAATCCACAAGTTTGTATTTCAAAGCAAGTTGCTGGTGGATAATCCTGGCCACTTGGTTATGCCTATGCAAGTATTCGCCGTTAGCCAGATGAGAACAGCCAGAAATAATATGGCTGATACACTCACCCGGACGGTGGCATGCCCGACATAATGTACATATTATTATTATTATTATATACCACATAAGGCACTTGATTACACGAAAAACTCTCTATTCCATTTTTGAAGCTTCGAAAGAAAGAAAAATAATGGATCCAATGTTGTCTAATTCAATAAGTACCTATACCTATTATTTTTATTATTATTTATTGTCACATAAAAACAGGTTATAATAACGAAAGTGACTTCCCTGACCTCTAATGCTAGGTAAACTACCGGTATGACCGAGGTCAGTGCCTTCCTTCAGAAATCAGTAGTATTAAAACTTATTGATCGAAGTAATAAAAGTAATAAATTATCAAACGTTGTTTTCAAAGTTCGTTACGTTAGCTAGGTACCTTCGCTACCTCGTAAGAAAGAAAAGAAAATGGACAAAAACTAAATAAACTAAAGATGAAACTATCTTGCGTTCCGTTTCACGATTATCTTTGTATGCTAGAAAATATTTAATTATAGGTACCTATATTTTTATCAAGTTCTCAAAGTAACGTAAAAGTAACATTTTGAGTCGTGTAACATGGAAGTAACATGAGATGGTCAAAAGTAACGTAAAATGTTACAAAAGTAACATTCTGGCAACGCTGGGTCGTAGCGAAGATCTGATTACACCAATAATTTGTCGGAATTTGTCGCGAAATCTCAGAATTTGTCGGTCCACCGTTCCAAAGTTATAAGGGGTTCAAGGTGGCCCCGCCAGGATGAGCCCTCATCCTGGCGTGGCCACCTTGTATCTCTGAAACTACGGGTCGTAGCGAAGATCTGATTACACCAATAATTTGTGAATAATTTGTCGACAAACGCCAGAATTTGTCGATGCTTCTATGAAAAGTTATATCAACTTCTTTTTTTTCCATAGTAAATGTACAATCGCGTACATGAAGCTTATTGATGTTGTGAATTAACGACTTCAAAGGTATAAAGAGTGCAAGTAAGTATATGAGAGTGAATCGGATACATATATGGATGAAAATGAAACGAAATCTTACTAATATTATTAATGTGAAGTTTGGATGTTTGTTACTCAATCATGCTTCAACCACTGGACGGATCGAGATGAAACTTCGTACAATAGGTTTGGAACCAGAATAGGACCAATTATTACGGTTAATTGCCTATGATTAGTTCATTTTTGAACATGTGATTTTTAGAGAAGTACCTACCTGTAATATTTTGAAATAAAGCCTTATTATACCAAGTATTTTTTTAATCAGTATCCCTATTTTGTTAAACCTCTCTTAACGTTCTTTACTCTCCATGCAACTATCATAAACATTGGATTACCCATATTGTCGATTATGATGTAATGGACTGATTTTTCAACAGTTGAATAAAACTTATCCAGCTGATAAAATGTTACCAAATCAAATTAAAATGTCACCCTCAAGAAACATTAAGATGACAACACATTTTTAAAATGGCTATACAATAATCTATTAGCAATAAATTAATGTCATGCATTATGCTTCCGATAAAGAGTCGGACATACCTACGTACACACATCAAAGTTCCGATCCTTATTCACCATTTAATTCGTTCATTAATTCACGTTATCATTAAATGCTTATGAACGCGACTGTACATGTTGTTGTTTGTATTGGAAAAAAGAAGTTGATATAACTTTTCATAAAAGCACCGACAAGTTCTGGCGTTTGTCGACAAATTCCGACAACTTATCCACAAATTATTGGTGTAATCAGATCTTCGCTACGACCCGTAGTTTCAGAGATACCAGGTAGCCACGCCAGGATAAGGGCTCATCCTGGCGGGGCCACCTTGAACCCCTTATAACTTTTGAACGGTGGATCGACGAATTCTGAGATTTCACGATAAATTCCGACAAATTATCGACCAATTATTGGTGTAATCAGATCTTCGCTACGACCCGTAGTTTCAGAGATACAAGGTGGCCACGCCAGAATGAGCCTCATCCTGGCGGGGCCACCTTGAACCCCTTATAACTTTTGAACGGTGGACCGACAAATTCTGAGATTTCACGACAAATTCCGACAAATTATCGACAAATTATCTATAAAGTCAGATTTCCAGTTGGTGAGGGTGGCCATGCCAAGATGAGCCACACGTCGCGTTCATAAGCATTTGATGATAATGTGAACTAATGAACGAATTAAATAGTGATAGAAGATCGGAACTTTGATATGTGTGTACGTAGGTATGTCCGACTCTTTATCGGATGCACATAATCAATGCATGACGTTAATTTATTGCTAATAGATTATTGTACAGCCATTTTAAAAATGTGTTGTCATCTCGTTGTTTCTTGTATTATAGAGTGATATTTTAATTTGATTTGGTTACATTTTATCAGCTGGATAAGTTTTGTTAACTGTTCAAAAATCAGTCCATAACATTATAATCAACAATTAGGTAATCCGATGTTTATGATAGTTGCATGGAGGTTAAGAACGTTACGAGAGGTTTAAGAAAATAGGGATAACTCTTAACTTCTGTTGTAATTATTCTTCTGTTTAGTGAACATGCTTTTCCATTATTTCTTTTAATTCATTAACACGAACCTATACAGATAATACATAAGTATATTCTAGAAGTACCTATATACAACCTTATTTTTAGTTTATACGAAAACCGAAACACGGGTCAAATATTTTCATTTAAAGAATAAGTACAAAAAAAATTAAAATAATATCTAGAAAACTCACGTAAGTTACAAGCTTTTTGTGCTGCCCCGTTGTGTGTTTTTAGTTGGGTATAATTTATTTGAGTCTTTGTAAATATTATTTGGTCAAAATGTAACATGGTATAAAAAATATTGAAATCGATTCTATTACTGATTCTGAACAAACAGTTTTCGGGTTTCGTATAAACTAAAAATAACATTGTATAATTATGTAACTGCCTAATTCTAATTTATTAAATAACTACCTACGATCGGATATTGATTATGAAAAGTTTTAATTTAGTAAAAAAAAAAACTATCAACCTTTGAGATACATTCAAAAGTAGTGATTGTTGAGGTTTACCTATTATTGAAAGATATTATAAAGATACTCCATAAAACTTAAATCTTTAATAATATCCTACAACATGAAAGTTTTCAATGATACTAAAACTAAAAATAGTTATTATGTGTTATATTTATATTCAACTATCACGCGCCTTCATACATAAACCTATCTACTATGCTAGTGTCTTGAGTAATAAACTTTAAATACCTATCTAAGGTTTACAGCATTCTAAAGACTTTAGCTCATACAAGTAGTTACATACATACACGACTATTTGTCCCTAGAGGGTTGGGACTAGGCAGTTAGCACCGCGAAAGCTACTACTGCCACAGTCCGTGTTTCACCAAATTACTACTGCACCTGTGTTCGCGTGATAGGTGGTGAGCCTGTCGCCGCTATAAACAGTTGGATGTATGTATGTGCAGTTCTCAGCCCGTTATTCGCCTTTTACGACATCCAAGAGAAGGAATGGTGTGACAGTATTCTTAAAAGGAGCCGCCACCACACGGCTCACAAGAAGTTACAAAGAAAATTAATAGATAGGTATTTCTAATTAGGTACCTACCTACCATTTTTTAATTAAGCACCGATGTCGACTAATTACATTTTTAAGAATTTTCTTTAAAACATCTTCTCTAAGTAAAAAGTACTTACTTGCTTTTTATCTACCTAAGTAGGTATCGCGCACAATATACCAATAATAAAACTACAAAACAAGTTCAAATACTACTAAATACACTACTGCGAACTGAGGCAGTTCTCTAAACCGCTATTTGCACTTATCCCGGTCCGTGCCAAACAATAACAAACATCGCCGTTGATCATTCTGTTTTAGATCATAAAGGTTATTTTGGTATTGAAAATAATGAAACTACTATTCAGCGCTATCTGTTATCTCTTTGAAAGACTACAAGTGCAGCGAAGTGCAATGCTGCCGCGCAATTTATGAACGCAGTAAAGAACATGTGACAGTTTCGAGAAAATAGATCGTAATGTCAGCACATCAAATATCACAATCGTAAACACAGTAAGTGGTACTTACTGCGTTTATAAATTGTGCGGCGTAATGTTTTCCCTACTTTTTTGTGTAGGTATAAGGTATTGTGAGGCTTGTAGCGTACGAAATAAAGTCGTTCACATTAGTGTAAACATGTCGTTCTCTCTCGGACATGGATCTCGGAACCCCTGTTAGCTCCAAAGTATTTTTCTAATAGTCGCAGTGTTGTTTATTATCGATTTACATAAAGTTGCTTTCTTTTTACTAAAGTACTTACCTATTTTTCTTAAAGATAAATAAAAACATAGGCTCAGTCAATAAACTATGACACTATTAAAAATAATGTGCGAATTTTAATGAGTAACTATGTAGGTACATAGGTATTGTCAGTCACATTATGTAACGCAATAATTTTAAAAATATAAATAGGCTACCTAACTAACTATGTTCTTACTAGTTACCTACTTAATATTATAAAATATGCGAATGTTTGGATCTTTGTTATTCAATCACGTTTCAACCACTTAACGGATCGGGGTGAAATTTGGCTCCCGCCCGAGGTTTCACTCACGTGGTTCCCGTTCCCGTGGGAATGCCGACAGAAAAGTGTCCTATGTCCTATACTGGGTCCAAACCTATTGTACCGTTTCATCCCGATCCGTCCAGTGTTTGAAGCATGATTGGGTAACAAACATCCAAACTTCACATTAATAATATTAGTAAGATTTCGTTTCATTTTCATCCATATATGTATCCGATTCACTCTCATATACTTACTTGGACTCTTTATACCTTTGAAGTCGTTAATTCACAACATCAATAAGCTTCATGTACGCGATTGTACATTTACTATGGAAAAAAAAGAAGTTGATATAACTTTTCATAGAAGCATCGACAAATTCTGGCGTTTGTCGACAAATTATTGTTGTAATCAAATCTTAGCTACGACCCGTAGTTTCAAATATACAAGGAGGCCACGCGAGGATGAGCGCTCATCCTGGCGGGGCCACCTTGAACCCCTTATAACTTTGGAACGGCGGACCGACAAATTCTGAGATTTCACGACAAATTCCGACAGATTATCGACAAATTATCTATAAAGTCAGATTTCCAGTTGGTGATGGTGGCCACGCCAAGAAGGCCACACCCTCACTGTCTGAACCCTCACTAGTAGGTACAAGAGGTAGCGTTATTCCATTCCAGTATTTTAAGCACCCTAATATCTCCGGCGCGTTTGATTCATTAATATAATGGTAAACCAGTTTACTAAGATCAGTTATGTAAGCCAACTTCGGGCGCACACCAGCGCCGCCGTATAGACTGGAAAGTGGTCTTTGTCTTTATCCAAGCATCCGATTAAGTATCACTTATATACACATACCCTGTGTGGTGCCGGGGATAAAGAATTGCACCACCCCATCTCAACCTGTAGGTGTCGTAAAAGGCGACTAAGGGACCATTCCAGAGGATGGGCGGCAGCATCTCTCTGAGGTTATCTTCAACCTACTGCGATCGCCAACCCGCCTGCCAAGCGTGGCGATTACGGCAAATACCCCCCATAACATGCACACCAGCAAAAACCGGCCCCTATTCCCCGGCGGCCCCGCTCGCCCTAGCTACGGTAGTGGCCAAGGCAGCGACGGGGCAGGGAGTGCTAAGAATCTCCGGCAGAGACCTGGCTACCGCCAACAACGAACTCTGGCCCTGGCAACATTTAACACGCGCACATTGCGGACTGACGAGAAGATTTACGAACTGGAGGAAGAATTAAGCAAGATACGGTGGGACATAGTTGGATTATCTGAAGTCCGAAGAGAGGGGGAGGACTCGATAATCCTCAAGTCCGGTAACTTGCTCTATTTCCGGGAGGGCGAACAACTGTCCCAAGGTGGTGTCGGGTTCATCGTCCACAAGTCCCTCGTGAACAACGTTGTCGAGACTGGGAGTGTGTCGCCTAGGATAGCGTACCTTATACTCAGAATAACCAAACGGTATTCGTTGAAGGTCATACAGGTTTATGCTCCTACTACGACATACCCTGACGATGAGGTGGAAGCTACGTATGAGGACATCTCTAGAGCCATACAAGCCTCCAAAACCCATTACACCGTTGTCATGGGAGATTTTAACGCAAAACTGGGCAAACGAAGCGGCGATGAGATGAGAGTGGGACGATTCGGGGTTGGTAATCGGAACTCCCGGGGCCAACTGCTGGCGGACTTTCTTGAGAGGGAGGTCATCTCTTTATGATGAACTCCTTTTTCGGGAAAGCTGAACACCGCAAGTGGACCTGGATGAGTCCCGATGGTGCAACAAAAAACGAGATTGACTTTATCATGTCGACGAGGAAGCAAATATTCATTGATGTCACTGTGATCAATGCGTTTAAAACGGGCAGCGATCACCGGTTGGTAAGAGGCACATTGAATATCAACGTTAAGCTGGAAAGACGTCGATTGGTAAGGTCTACGCTCCGTCCTGCACCCATCCAAATCCAAAACCGAAAACTTTCAGCTCGAATTGCAGAATCGCTTCGAGTGCCTAAATGATTGCGAAAATGTGGACGAATACAGCAACAGGTTTGTAGAAACTGTCCAAACGGTTGGGTCCAAGTTCTTTAAAACCCACCGTACAAAAGGAACTAAAGAGTTCTCAGACCATACCCTAAAACTAATGGAAGAGCGGCGCGCAATGGTTCTGCTTTCCTCAGGTGATGCGTCTCAGTTTCGGCGGCTAAATAGGCAGATCTTGAAGTCTATGACTCGCGACACGCGACAATTTAATACTAACCGTATTAAAGAGGCCATTGAGCGGAACAAAGGCTCAAAAGTGTTCGCAAGAGATCTGGGTATTGGGCAGTGCCAACTGACGACGCTGAAAACCGATGACGGCAGAACTGTCACGACCAGGTCCGATGTTATGGGAGAGGTCAAGAAGTTCTATGAACAGCTTTACACATCCACACGGCCACCTGTACAAAGCTTAGCTAAAGACCCTAGAGCTAAGTTAACCCGGCACTATACCGAAGACATCCCGGACATCAGCCTATACGAGATTAGTATGGCTCTCAAACAGCTCAAAAACGGCAGGGCACCAAGTGCTGACGGAATTACGGCCGAGCTTCTAAAAGCAGGCGGAAGACCGTTACTCGTAGCTCTTCAGAAGCTATTTAATTCCGTCGTACTAGGGGGCAGAACGCCAGAGACGTGTCACGAAGGTACGGTAGTGCTGTTCTTCAAAAAGGGCGACAAAACCCTGCTGAAGAACTACAACAAGAACGAAAATCTACGAAATATCTTTTCGTCCGATATACCGCAGTGTCTCAAGACGAAAGTCTTTGACGAGTGTGTGTTGCCAGTGATGACATACGGGACTGAGACGTGGTCGCTCACTATGGGCCTCATAAAAAGGCTCAAGGTCACTCAAAGAGCAATGGAGAGGGCTATGCTCGGGGTTTCTCTGCGTGATCAAATCAGAAATGAGATCCGCAGAAGAACAAAGGTAACCGACATAGCCCGAAGAGTTGCTAAGCTCAAGTGGCAGTGGGCAGGGCACATTGCTCGTAGGACTAATGGCCGCTGGGGCGGGGTAGTCCTGGAGTGGCGACCGCGTACCGGAAAGCGCAGTGTGGGCAGGCCTCCAACAAGGTGGACCGACGATCTGGTGAAGGTCGCGGGAAGCCGCTGGATGCGAGCAGCACAAAACCGATCGTTGTGGAGATCCTTGGGGGAGGCCTTTGTCCAGCAGTAGACGTCTTTTGGCTGAGATGATGATGATGATATACACATAATTAATCAAGTTGCACTCTTTATATCAAAACACCTTTCAGATTAAATTATTTATTTACTTTATCAATAAACTTTATGCACGCGATTGTACATTCACTATGGGAAAATGAATAAAATTATTATTGAATGGCCCGGCAACAGGGCATCGTTCAGGCTTTTCCCTTCAAACTATGCTACAGCATCGAGAGCTATTCGCGGCTTCCTTTTGATTGGATGTATTACAACGAAGTGTGGCAAATAGAAGGTTCTCCCCGTGGTTATGGTGAGCTTAAATATTGTACCTTTTCAAGCGCCTTGATGGTGGCAACGGAGTTCCGAACGTGGCTGGCGAATGTATATACGTCATTGGGTTCTCAGCGACCCTCGGAAGTACTTTTAGTTTATCCAACTCGGACAGTGCCGGCGTCAAAACGCGTCGGCGGTCGTCCAAAACGCGCAGCTTGCCCCTTCATAACTTCCGCTGGATCCTCGGCAGTAAATAAAAGGCTTTTTACCGCTTCTCTGGCTCTCCCTTGGAGCGTTCAGCCAGATTCTGAGCGGCGGTGAACGAGTGTGCCGTGTCTTCATACGACCGCCGGAAAGCTAACCACTCTTCGCTGGCACCGTTCAAATGAATTTCGATAATGTGTTTTGAAACTGAAGATTCCAACGTCTTCAAAGAAAGCTTAGTTATTGCTTCAGCCAGTTGCTTCATGTCGCTTTTCTCTTTCTGAGGTGGTATTCGATCTTCGTTGGCCTGGTCGAGCCAAGTTTCGACTTGTTTTTGCCGGAATTCTTCTTCATCATGTTCCTCCACATCTAAATCCACCTTCAGAAGCTCCAGTTCTGCTTGAGTCAATCTGGCTTTTGCTTCGGCCACTTCTAACCCCTTCTTGGCGAGTTGCATCTTTGCTTCGACCTCAGCTCGCCTGAATTAACTGAGCGCGTATCGAACCTTTCCTGCTGCACTTCTTTGTGCCGCGGCGCTGCGTTTGGCTCGACTAAAGAGAAAGACGCCATATGCGTCTTCGAGCATGCGAGCAAAACGCTTCTTCTCCATTTCTTCGATACGAGCCATCATCTCTTCATGTTGCTGTATCTGGTCAGCTAAGAAAGTGCCTGGGCGGGGCGTAAGGCGGATTGCCTTCGGGTCTGACAACATTGGAGCGTGCTGTATCCCCTCTACCGGCTTGCACGGTGACAGGAACGTTGTAATCTCCCATAAGGCGAGCGGGTGATACTGTGCGGTCTTCTCCAGGTGATGAGGATACTCCTCCAGTGGGGCGCGGTGGTGTCCTCTTTGCCATCGTATACTGGCTTGCCGACGTCTCTGTAGTCTCAGTTGGCGTATTCTTGCACCAGCCAGTCGAGGTGGACGGTTCTGCAGCAGCTCTTGATCTCGACGTTTTCGATCTGATGATGGGCAACTTGTTTTCCAAGATCCGGCTCGAAGGACCAAAAAGTAGCGGGCGGCAACATATTATAACGGCGGCGGCAATGCTATGACGAGTTCTGTCAAAGCAAAGCAGGAGCCAGGCTAAACGGTGGCCGTCCGTCAATAGTCGACTGTATGTAGCGGTTGACTTTCTTAAGTTCGAGCTGGCTGGGACAAGGATGCCGTGATGCCAGACATGTCCAAAAACTGCTAGAAAATAGCCGCAGAAACTTCCAGCACTTTATTTCAAATAAACTCTTCAATAAAAGTATTTGGTTTAATTTCTATCGAGCGATTCCAGTATAATGTTTATCGGCGTGGATTCTACCGATTCCAGTATCGCGTATGAAACTAGACTGCCGAACGCTTTTTCTTTTTTGAGAGATTGCTGCTTGCTTCACACGGCATTTTCAGCGTCACCGGGCTTTTTTGGGGGCGGCAAGGTACGTAAAGGGTACCTCAAGCCGTGTTGAAACGAATCACCTTCAGTTGGAACGGCATCGCACACTTAAAAGTGCGCGTCCCTGTGCCCTATTAGATTCTCCGAAAGGTTCCGATCGGATCGGAAGCGGAACCACCCGAGGGCGCCTGTAAAGGCACCGACCTCGGCTCGGGTAGACCGGGCCGTGGAGGAGAGAAGCGCCCAGGTACGGGTACATAGTATAGAGCGCGTGTGAACCGGTTCTACGTACCCTTGTTCTACGAGTACGGTGTCTTGGGCCTAAACTAGTGTGCATGTTTAGTGTATTCTGTAAATAGTGGCATTTAGAGGATCGGGCGGGGACCACTGCCGAACGCAGAAAAGTACCGCGTAAGGGCCCGCGAACATATACCTCTCTCTCTCTCTCTAATGTATTGCTGTCTCTTTCACTCTGAGAGTCTACGCGTTTCTCGAAAGCTCGATGCCGTGTTTGGACTTTTCTATGATTGGTTGACCTTACTAAGATTTATTATACAATTCTACAACTTTCTAGAAACTTCCATGGAATGTTTTGCTATTTTTACAGTTCAAACTTATTTCTAACTATTATTGAGTAATAATAAATGTATCCTAACGCACTTATTCTAAACGTAAAATAACATACAATTTAAAACATTTTACTTATTTCAATTAAATATTACGATGCGTCGCCAACACTATGATTTTAAATTTCCGCCAAAATAAAAGACAAAACCATGTTAAAATAACATTTATTTACAGTAAGTTTTGTAAGTAATCTAATTAAAAAATTTAAAACGTTAATATTATATTATGTCATTATACTAATAGAAGATACGTAGGGTCATACAAATAAACAAAGAATAAGGTCCGAATCATAGACCAAGCTATATTTATGATTATTTACATATGTAAATTATATAATTTTACGCAAATATTGTTACGAACAAATTACAATTTGTCCCGATTGTTATTGCTAACACCCACTAAACCAAATTTGAGCAGTGTGGTTGGGTTATACAGGTCTGTGGTCCGAATCACAGACCAAATATCTAGATAGACGACGCAATAGTTATTCCGTGTTTTGTCTCTTTCACTTTAAATTGAAATGACGTTTACATGACAGGAACAATACAAGGAATAACCTATTCGGACCTTATTCTTTGTTTATTTGTAAGGCGCTTAATGTATAAGATTTTAAGTCATTCACCATATCCGTTCTACATTAGCGATACACCATCGTTTCATTGAAAGGAAGAAGGCACGAGTGTTTATTATTCAATTTGTCAGTGGTTTCTTCTGTGATCAATGACCCAACGTGCCGATTCAGAAATTTTTGTCACACTCATTCGTTAATACTTATCAGTAAGTGGTGAAAAACGGTCAAATATAATATCCAAACAGTCAGATAGTATTCAACGTAGAAGATCGTCAGTAGTAGAGATACGTTAGTAAAAAAGGTTAAGGGGAAAGTTATTCACAAAACTATTATTTATCTATTTTAATTTTACACACTATTCCTAAGGCACGAGTGTGGAAAATACCGAAAGTTTGGTGGTTGTTATTAGAATTAACATGAATCTATTGTAACAATATCGATAGTGAAAAGGAAAAACAACTGATACGCATTTTACCAACTGTTCAGTAGAGCTATTAAAGTTTGTAATATTAAGGACAAAGTTATAACTTATTTATTTATTAATGTTTGGTTTTGATGGTTCACATGAACATAATATTGATTGTTTCCTATATCAATAGAGAAAAAAAATATCGAACTGTGTATAATACTCATTTATGAACAAAATGGCGTTTCAGTTGATTTCCTTTCCACCATCGATATCATAATTCATAAATATTTCATATTTATGAATGGACAGAACAGAATAAGTAAGAGCATTGATTTAAAAATAAACACAACTATTAAATAAAATTGTGTACTTACACATTAGGGGTCAGTGTAGTTCAATAGTCAATAAACAAAGTTACCCTTATACCAAAAATACATGATTCTCGAATAAAGCAATTACAAATTATTTATATTAAATATCAAAATGCATTGAAAAGCAATAGAAAACGTTATTCAATAATTAATGCATTGAAAAGCAATAGAAAACATTCCTTAATTATTTAGCAAAACAAGTTGATAACTTTTTATATAACTTTGTAAGAAAAAAATCTTTGCATTCCTTAACAGAAGCTTCTAGTAATAGATTAGACAATATAGTTTTCTATAGATGTACTTGGACGGGTAAAGGAGGTAGCTGCTGTCTCACTGACCCGGCGGCGGTGCCACGATTAAGTCATTTCACAAATACAGCAAACATCGCTGGACACAAACGCTAAGCACTCTTTGATTAAGCATAAACTGACGACAAAGGATAATTAACTCTCAATACAAAGTGTTATTATCACGTTTAGAAGAATAGTGATGGTCTGTTTGATTACTTAACATAATGTACTCTAGTACACAGTTCATTAATTACTAACTAGTAATTAAACTTGTCTCTGCGATTTATCTTAAGTATTACTATCTTTAGTAGTACGTTACGCAGACTTATCAGCTATTCTGGAGGTTATCCAATAAAGTACTGTACCGACACATGAAATGAAGCACTTACTGGATATTAATGTTATATTACATTTCTATAACAATTTATTTAAGTTAATTTTCTTGTACCAATTATCATCACATAAGCGTACTAATCAATAGGTATCTGTATTTAATTTAATTCTCAGCCATAAATAAAGACCATAATATACATTTTACATAAATGTTAAAAAATTATAAATGGTAAAACGGTTAAAAAATGATTGCTATAAGAATACCTGTATACTGAAAAGAATATTTGTATAAAGACATCTATAAGAATACTCTGAGTCTTTGCTTAGCCTAACAACCAGCGTGTAAGAATATTTATATACTACATTAAACAACAACAATAATTATTAATATACTAAAACAACGGAAATCGCACAGCTCACACTAAACCATTATTTGCTATTTTTGACACTGTTTTTGAGTTTCTTGTACGCAACGAAGAGGTCCTGCACGTCCTTGAGCGACCGTTCTATTTCCGTCACGAAGTTGGAAGAGCTCTGCAAACAAACAACCAATACATTTCAATTACAACTACATGGCATTACAATTACATAAATGGAAAGAATTCTTGACGGGGGGGTGTCATTTTACAATATTTGAAGCTGTAAAAGTAGAGATAAGAAACGTCCTTGCTGCTGAGGTTCTGGCCGGTTCTTCTTAGCCTTAGCTGAATAAAATAAGCTCAAGTTTGAATTTTAACATCTATAGAATCTGGCAATTTCTTGCTGAGATAATCTATCATGGTGTGTTGAAAAAGTTATTACAAACTTACTCTATCATCCATTGACAGCTAAACAACAAATAGTTTCAGTTCCTTGTTAAAGGGTAGGCATTAAAAGTACAAACCTAATTGGCTATGTAATAACAATTTATAAAAAAATCTTAAGACTAATCACACAATAGTGGACAAGTAAGACAATAATTTTAACACTTACCAAAACAAATAGTCATAGATATTGTATGGAAATAGTAATCTTTAATGTCTCTATTTAATTATCTTTTATCAATTGAGTGTTTACACCACTTTTTGGGCAACAGAAATACTTAAGTTTAACAAAAAAAATGGTTATTATTTTGAATGGTAATGTGTACTTTTATACGTACGAACGTTTTATAATTAACTGTTGTTGTAATCAAGATCCTAATCAGAGATGATAACTAATATCGTTGACATATTTGCTTTGTCAGCATTAAACACAATAGTATTTTATTGTATTTATGGTAACTAGTGGTCGCCCAGTGGTCGAAATACGACCGTAATTTTTATAAAAAGCTGTTTACTAAACAATATTTTATTAAGGTTGCACAGATTGTATCCTAAGCAATGAAACATTAAAAAAGAATGTGAGTTTGGATTGGCATTGACAGATTTCGGCCGCTTCTCTTCCATTTTTGAAAAGTTCGATAAATGTATGAAACAATGTTTATTTATGTTAATATGTTTTTTATGCATAATTAAAAAAAAATATTAGCATTCGGCACTCCTTCTCTATATAAACTATAAGTGTGCGCAATTTCATACTCCTCCGTCCGCGCAATTTTCGTAAAAAGGGGTACAAAGTGTTTGTTTCACGTATTAATATATAGATGAAATATTTATAAAATTCAGTCAAAAAATTAAACGCCTACCCGACCCAGCCAGGAATCGAACCTGGGTCTTTCGCAATCCGGGCGGCTGCACTGACCGCTATGCTACCGGGAAGGCTGACGTAAGCGCTAAATTTTCGGTTAGCCTTCCTTTATAAATTATTATTATTATTATTATTCCATAATATATAGTATTATTAGGTATATGGGAATGGCCAACTATGACGTCACTACTTTGTTCCGTTAATTGAATCTTTAATAATAGCTTTTTGGGTTGCAGAAATTCATGCTTAGATCAAATAAAAAACTATTGCGTGATTTCATTTATACGTTTAATGTTCTGGAATTTATTATTGTTGTTATCAAAATCCCAATTACCGTGATGGAGCAGCTCTTCTTGCTGGAGACGTGGAAGAAGAGCGTATCCTCGCCGACGATGATGTAGGAGACACCGTAGCCGTCGTCGGCCACGGGCCCGAACCCGCCGCCAGCGCTGATGCATTTCGGGTACTTCTTCAGGTCGATCAGGCTCGTTTGACCTGGATCAATTGCATCATTATAATATATGTACCTGTGTTTTTTGTTTCATCTAAATTATCTGAAGATTCGAAAATACCACTAAATCTGTATACTTGCCAAAATTAACCTTACCACAAGATTTTAAGGTGTACTTAAATTTGTTTTTATAGGTCAGTCGAAAGTGTACCCGACTTTCATAGCTATAAAGTTTGCTTTCGACAATTTTCAGATATTTTGGTAATTTAAACGCTTAGACAACTTAGATAACTAGCTACATGTACTCAGCATGCGGCATATTGTTGTGCCTTATAAAGTGTAGAAATCTAAAAATATTGAGAATTTATGCCTATTATGCAGTTTAATCGATAAATACTTTCTACCCATTTACACCTGTTCCCTATATTCTATCTGTCTGTTGTTTTGCTTACTGGAGTTTGAAATTTGACATAATTTGTATAGAGCTTATGTCAAATTTGTATCTATAGTAGGCAAAACCACAGATAGATTTGGGAACGGGCGTTAAAGTACACAAACCTAAAAAAAAATACATGTACTCAGCATGCGGCATATCATTTTGCCTTATAAAGTGTAGAAAGCTAAAAATATGACACGACTATGTTTACCAAGCGCTATCCGATTGGTGAAAATTGTAATCCCCCGCCCGATCTTCAAAATGCCACTACACATTTACAGAACACACTAAACATGCACACTAGTTTAGGCCCAAGACACCGTACTCGTAGAACAATGGTACGACGAGCCGGTTCACACGCGCTCTATAACCAGGTACAGACATGAACCTGGGCGCTTCTGTCCACCTCCACGGCCCGGTCAACCCGAGCCGAGGTTCAAGCCTTTAAAGGCGCCCTCGGGTGGTTCCGCTCCCGATCCGTTCCGAACCCCTCGGAGAATCTAGTAGGGCGCGGGGACACGCACTTGTGCGTGATACCGTTCCCTCTAGAAAAACCTCTGACAGTGCTTCGTTTCACACGGCTTCAGGAACTCTAAGTTTCAGGCCGCCCCCAAATAAGCCCGGTTAAGGCGACGCATTGAAAATTTACGTGGCGGGGATCTTGATTTTTCCCAACAATTACAAAACATATGAAAGTGATACTTGATGACATGATTTTTCATTTAATTGACTTCATTTTGCTAGTTGCAGAAACACGATTTTTCAACTTTTATAACAGAGAAAAAAATATCAAAGTAACCTCTTTTAAAACATAGATTTGCATTTTACAGGCTAACCAGACCGATTTAAACATCTAAATTTTCTTAGTAGATTAGTCTTAACACACACTTCAATATTGTAGTTCATTTTTTTAAAATCATTTGTAGTTTTAATTTGAAGGATAAAATACAGTTTTTCTTATGGTACGGGGCGCAAACGTTCCGTTTAAGATTTATTGTTTAGCGGTGCGTCGCCTTAAGCTGGAAATGACGTCTAAAGCAATCGGCAAACTCTCTCAAAAAAAAATTGTAACCCTTTTAAAGTACAGAAATCTAAAAAAGTAGGGCTGTGTGACCACACGTCGTCTGATTGGAAAACATTCAAAGGCTGTCTCACCATGCGGCGTCTGGCTGGTGGACAGCCGCCACGGCTCGTTGAACACCTCCTGGAGGAAGGGCGAGTCCAGCTCCAGGTACTTGGAGACCACGTACAGGCAGAACAGGTGGCGGTCGATACCGCGCCCCGTCATCGCGTCCTGGTAGCCCAGCTGGTGCCGCTGGCTAGCCTTCAAGAACAGGCTCATGCGGTCCTCCACCTGGCGGAACAGGTCACGTTACCAATTTAGCCCAACCAGGCGTTTGTTGTGTGTTTATTTATTTATTTATGGAAAACCAACAGCACATGAAACAGTATACATTTGATATATAGGTAGTAGAAGGCCAATAACCGTTGTAAATTAACCTCTAAAAGTATTATATTAGGGTACATCTTTATAGTACTTTTAGGGGTGTTAATAACACATTGTCGAGTCAAGTGGGTTACATCACATCACTTATCCAGCTCATTTTATGTCCCCACTGCTGGGGCACGAGCTTTACCTATTAATGGATAGGGGGAACAGGCCATAAACAAGGCCACACGTGGTTATTAATAACAGGGACAAACTGCTTTAGGATCCTTCCGAAGCACGGAGCGTAAACTTTAGCAAAAACAATATGAATAGTTATCTATACTAATATTATAAAGAGGAAACCTTTGTATGTATGTTTGTATGTTTGCAACGAATAAACTCAAAAAGTACTGGACCGATTTAAAAAATTCTTTCACCATTAGAATGTTACAATAGCGCTGAATAACACAGGCTATATTTAAAAAAACTGTCCACCCGTGCGAAGCAGGGACGGGCCGCTAGTAGCCTATAAACTGACCGCTGCCGTTATTGAAATCAAGTCATCTCTAAAATTGAATACGCATTCGTCAAGCCTGCGACTTTGAACGGCAGGTTTAATTTCCCCACAGGCTTAACCGTCACGCTTGTCTTATGCGGGTTGGTGATCGATCACAAACCCGGTCTTTCTAGACAGAAACGAAACACACCTCACTTCGGCTCCGAAAATATGAGGGCTAAGCGCATTGCCAACCGAGACCATTGAGGCGTATTTCAACAGAGACCTAAGTCACTTAACTATCTATATAAATAAAAATGAATCGATAAATGTGTTGCTAATCGCACAACTCGAGAACGGCTGAACCGATTTGGCTGATTTCTTTTTTGTTATGTTTGATGAAGTCTGAGGAAGGTTCTTATAGAAAGAAAAAACGTAAAAAATACGAGGAAAATAGTAAAAACAACAATTTTCTTTTCCAATACAAACCACTCTGCCCCCAGCTGTCAAACATTTGACGTCAATCAAAACAAAACAAAGGCGTGTTAGGATTATCTTTGGTATGCTTTTAAGTTGATTAGAGGTCAGATTTATTTATTTACGCGCCAAGTAATCAAAGGAAAAATATCGTGTACCAGGCATTACAATAAAAATATCATAACATTAGATATTACTAAAGTCTTCAATGTTATTTTATTTCTATTAGACTGCGACAGGCCAATAACTTTTGACAGAACGAAATCTGTCGGGGCAGCTATTATCATAAAAAAATCAATGTAACTTTGTTTTAGAGAAATAGGGCAGAAAAAGGTCTGCCGGGACAGCTAGTATATAAATAAAAATGAATGTTGCAAAGCGCAAAACTCGAGAACGGCTGAACCTTTGCACATAGACAGACCATGACCCGGACTATGATATAGGATACTTTTTATCCTGGTAACAGGTTTCTGTGGGATAGTGTAGTCTTCGCGAACGAAGTCGCGGGCGACAACTAGTATATAATAATTATATAACTATTGACCTTAACTCTTAATTGATTGTGTTTTAGGTAAGGTAGCTTGATGATTGTTTGTGATTGTAACTTTTTTTTTATTTGAATAAAATAAAACTCTAATAAAACTTTGAGTTTGTCTTACCTATATGGGGAATCAAAGTTCACCAACATTACATTACAATTTCACCGGTACAGCGCATTCGCTTGCATTTATGTAAGTGTGTCATCTGCGATAAGATATTGAACCAGTTGCTTCTTGAATGCGTTGAACGAGTGCAAAACTTACAAAGTGGTGCTTCTTCAAAAGGTATTATTGTTATGTCATAATTGTACCGTTGTTATACTTACGTATAACACGACGTTACCGTCATAAGATGTTTTAAACCAAGTTTAGCTATTAATGAGTTGTGTGTATAAAATAAATCTATATATATATATATATATATATATAAAAATCAATTGCTGTCCGTTTGTCTCGCTAAAGCTCGAGAATGGCTGGACCGATTTGGCCAATTTTGATTTTGAAATATTTGTGGAAGTTCAGGGAAGGTTTAAGCGGTGAAAAACATAAATAATAAGTAACGGAAAATACTAAAAACGACAATTTAATTTTCCAATACAAAATTATTTGTTTATTTCGTTGTCATGGAAACTGTCAAAGCGGTACGTACAACAGAATGTTCCTAGCTGTGAAACATTTGATCTCATTAGTTTCTGGGGTGGGAAATTAATAATTTATCAAAAACAATACTTATGGTATACTACCACCTTGAAAGTGGGCATGAAATTTTCCTGTACAATTATGCGTTGCGCCAAACGACGTCATTTGAAAGCAATTGTTATATTTTTGGATGTTGGCCAAAAAATGTTTAGAGTAATTTCCCACCCCAGCCGATAATGTTTAAGTTTTGATTTTTTCACCAATACATGTAGGTGATAAGAAATTCACCAGGTCATCTAGGAAGTTAATAAATTTAGTTTTTAATAATACAAAGGTATAAAATTCTGTTAGCATTTTGGGCTTCATATATTTCAAAGACGCCTCGTACCCGAGCAGTCGCGGCTTTGTAGATTGAATCATCAACATAATCATCTCAGCCAGAAGACGCCTACTGCTGGACAAAGGCCTCCCCCAAGGATCTCTCTACACGACTGGTTTTGTGCTGCGGGCTCCTGCTTGCATCCAGCGGCTTCCCGCGACCTATACCAGATCGTCGGTCAACCTTGTTGGAGGCCTGCCCACACTGCACTCTCCGGTACGCGGTCGCCACTCAAGAACAGTTCCGCCCTAACGGCCATCAGTCCTGCAAGCGAAGTGCCCTGCCTACTGCCACTTGAACTTAGCAACTCTTCGGGCCATGTCGGTAACCTAGATTGATTATTATTAATAAATAGTTTGTTTGTGATAGAGTGTGATAGTTACCGAAGCCGTGGGGTCGACCATCGCCTTGACCCACTTGGAGCTCTCGATGGTGCAGGGCCGCACGGTTTCGGTGCGCCCTTCGCGGAACATGCGCGTCATGGACGCCTCGTACGTGAGACAGAAGCGGCCGGCGTCGCGGTAGTAGGACAGCTGCAGTATCAGCTGGATGTACGCGTCGGGGGACACGCGGCAGCTCTTCATGAAACCTAACGGTCACCAACACAATCATACTAGTTAAATTAATGAATACGATTTTTACTCGAGCAGTGTTTAGATTTCGCATATAAAGCAAACATTACATAAAATTGAAATGCTGTTCATTGGTAACTGAACCACTTGAAAGAAAGAAAGAAACATTTATTAATGTGTGTTGTTAATAAAGTTTTTATTTTATTTTTTGTAGACATAATACAGGTTGACTTATTTATCACCGTCCAAACCTTGAGATAATAATGTATATACGAAAATAAAATTTTATTTTCGTGTTAGGGAGTTGGTCCAATAGTGACGTTGTGTGTGTAGGAGTTGTTCGTTTGCATCACGGGAGTCATTTCAGAAATAAAATTTTATTATCGTGTTAGGGAGTTGGTCCAATAGTAAGAAAAATAATAATAATAATTAAAAAATAAATGAGGCAGACAGTATACACACAAAAAAAAATAAGATGAAACAAAAAGATTTGAGATCAGGGTTGAATTAAATTTTGCACATAGACAGACCATGACCATTATTTATTTTCAATCATTAAGTAGGTTTTTTTAATATTTTTGTTGTATTTTTAATTAATGACCTGTCGCATTCCTTTGCGTTGCTATAGGAGCAGGAGGTATTTGTTTTTAAAATAATAAAAATAACCCGGTATATAATATGAAATAAATAGTTATCTATTGATTATAAAGAGCCTTCATAAGTTTCGAACTCTTCGAACTTAAAAAAATCCAATTTATTTAAACCAACAAGCCAATGTTAATGTTACTTTCTATGTTTAAGAAAAAAACAGAGATTTAAATAGTTGTAAAAATCGTTTAAAAATCATCTAAGTTTATGCGATTATAACGTACCAAAGTGGACTTTAAAGTGCATTTCTAAAACACAATATAAGTGCGAATCCTTGATTGACAAATTTGTTATGTGACAAGCATACCTTTCCCGTATTTGGTGTACATGAGTATTCTTAGGTCAACGTCGTTTAGCAGCTTCTGCGCGACGCTATTGGAGACGTCGATGGCCGCCATCGCCTCCTCGTTGTCCAGCTCCCACTGCAGCCGCGTGGGCGGCGGCGGCGGCGCCTCCACGGTGCCCTTGGTGTTGCCATCCGCCTCGTATCTGTCATCATCACCAACATGATCATCGTCGTAAGCCAGCCAACATAATTGTCACGTTTATATGGAGAGGTCAACATCATCGCCACCTAATTTTATGTCCCCACTGCTGGAGCACGACTATTTCTTATAGAAGGAATGGGAGTTCTCCCACAGGGAGAATGGGCAATGAACCACCACCCAGGCCATGTGGTGATTGTTAACGACTGCTAATGCCGGTGAGAGCAACGGCTTTACGTGCCTTCCGAAACATATAAGAGTATGCTCATAACCCTCCTATCGACAGAAGCCAGCCAGCCACTTTTCTATTGGTTTTTGTGTGAGTTGATAACGTAATTGGGTAATTAAAGAAGAAAAACTTTTAAGCAACAGTTAACAGTTAACTGTATCGGAATGGCAAACTATGACGTCACTATTGTGTTCCACAAATTGAATGATTATTAAACACCTTGTGCCTTACAAATAAACAAAGAGAAAGGTCCGAATAGTTATTCCGTGTGTTGTTCCTGTCATGTAAACGTCATTTCAAATTAGAGTAAAAGAGACAACCTTATTCTTGGTTTATTTGTATTATTTGAGTATTTCTGGGATCGTAGAGCTTGTTTTTTTCTTTTGAGTTTTTTCTCTTTGCAATTATTTATTTATGTTAGAATGGTTTTTACGAGTATATTATTGTTTTTTATATAGTTGTTTTTAGCAGTCGGGTTTTTTGCTTTATTTTAATAATTTGGTTTATTTCAAACTTTTACTTTTTTATTAAGTATATTCCGGATTTTTTTATAGCCTATGACACTCCCACAGTCAAAACAAGTCTAACGACACCTCATATGTTAAAATCCACCATGCCGTTTGGGCTGTAGGGCGTGCCAAAGAAATAGACATACATACATACATACACTCGAAAAACATAATTCATAATTTATATTATTATTGTTATAACCCTCCTTCTGATGCAGTCGGGTAAAAAGTAATAATTAAATACATTATGATTATAATTACTTCATTATATAGCTTCAATCTACTTCATTGCAAACAATTGCAAATATATGCTTACACGTGCCGATCATACTAAACGATTGCACGTATTCACTGCCGTGATATATAATATTATGGGCATATAATATATTATGTTATTGTCTTGTATATACGACCGGAGGCGGACGAAAAGTAGAACGTACCAAAATATTAGGTTACATAATGAAAATATATAGGTAACCATTTAATGACTAAGTACGCACAAGTTTTTTTAAATATTTACGGTGTCACAAAGAGTTGCTTTAAAAAAAGTCAACATTAACCGTTTTATCTAAAACAAAAAATCGAATAACCTACTGCCTCATCTACTTCATGTTAACAATAAATCTAAATAGCACCTATTGAAAGGATTAAACACTCAAAATAAGAATACGAAGCTATCGGGTTGAGCTGTTAGCAACAGAACCACAATGTCACTACCTGCAACTAACTAATAGACATGTAAACTGCGTACACCTAATAAAGTTTTATAAAATCAATTATGTAACAGCATGATTGCTATGTGGGATTGTGAAGTACCCACCCGATTTCTAACTCGGACCAGATCACATACTCCCAAAGATGACCCATTACTGGCGCGTCGGCCCTGGAAAACAAATAACATAACATAATAATATAGTAAAAACACCTTGACGAAACGTAAACACAGAGTTATCATACCGCAGACTCCCTGAAGTTGTTATAACTATTACTTATCAGCAAAAAAAATTGGTTGCGTCTCTTATCTGTAGCAGACACTTCCTGATAAATCAATATGGTAATAAGCCAGACCAGTTGTGCCTTTTGTACAAGACACAGGTACGGTCTTGCGTGGAGTATTGCTCGCACATCTGGGACGGTTCCGCAAAGTACCTTCTCGATGCCTTGGACAGATTGCAGCGTCGCGCTGAACGCATTATCGGCGATGCAGAAGTCGCAAATACTCTCGAATTTCTGCAATTGCGTTAAGATGTTGCGTCAGTCAGCGTGTTTATGGCGAATCTGAAGAACTCTTTGACTTCATCCCACCTTCTCCCTTCCTTCATATTGGAGTACACGTGCTGCTTTTCGTAGTCACCGCTTCACTGTCTTAAATATCCCATCGCGCACAAAGAAATTTGGTGAACAGTACAGAATAATACAGAGTGCATATAAATAAATGATTACTCTTAAGAAATAAGCATCCCAACTATTGTGCACATCCTTAAATACGATCTAATAAATATACAGTGTTTATATTAACTGTGACAATATGAGGAAGTCTGAAACCATAAGAGATAAAGATATATTATTATTAGGCCATTTTTTGTGAAACAATTTAGACATAGAAAATATTATGGTCAAGTGTGAGTTGTACTTAGAAATGACTCAACTTGATCAAAAAATTGTTTATAGCAGAGTGACTCCGTTTTATGTAAGAATAATTTTATTGTATCGGAAGAAAAAATCGATGCAGCAGAAGTTAGTAAAAAATTGTTGTTTAAATGAACTGCATCCTCTAACTCTTGTGCAAAGTTGTATCGAGATTCATAATATCGACCCCTAAGATAACCCTCATATGAACAAATCCATCGGTGTCATATCAGGTGAATGTGGTGGCCATTTGATACGAGACCATAGGGTTGAATACAGCAAGATTAAGGCTATTATGAACATATATTGCATTCGTTTTGTTACCGCATAGGTACATATGACATACAAATTGTGTAAGTAAACATTTCATAAAATTTTACTGACTTCTGCTGCTCTAATTGGTTTCTTCAGATACAATAAACTCTTACATGAAACAGAGTTGGTCCGCATTAAAACAGCTTTTGATTAATTTGATCAAAAACTTTTGCCATGCCAAATTAGTTTTCACAAAAATGACCAGATCGTTCCTATGACATTCCATGTCATCATCGTCATCATCATCATCATAATCAGCCCACATCAGTCCACTGGTGGACATAGACCTCTCCCAATGCATGCCACTAGCCCGATCTTCCATCTTCTTTTTATTCCATGTATCTCCTACAATTTCAGATTTCCCCATATAGTACGAGACGGCACCGTAAGAAACCCTACGTCATTTGATACTAAAATAAGCGCCATGGCACACGTTCAGAAAAGTGATGCTAAGCTTGGATAAATTAGTCAATGGATACCGATTTGGCCGAAAGTACAAAAAAGAGGCTACTTCTTGTGAAAAAAGACGTGACATTTTACATCATTTGATACCGATGTAATACTTACGGCATCAGTTACTACTTCATTTGTAGTAACAGATAAAGCCAGTTTGCCAGTTCCAGTTCTGGCTGACAGTACTTGGCAGACGGTCTCAAAGATGACGATTCGGGCCCCTATTTTACGGCAGATTAAGACGTTACGGCCACTTATAACTATAACGCCGTATTTAACTAAACCATAACATGTCAGATGTTCATTAGGTGACGTAAAAATGATAAATTACTTCATTCAAATAGTTTGTTGAGCATAATTCAATTTTCTATCTCTAATTACTAGATATGTTTTTTTTTCATTGGCGGCGCTAGTGTGCGGCGTAAACGCTCTTAAGTTAAGTAAAAAGTCCCATTCCGTGAAGTTGATGTATATACTTTTTCTTTAATCAAATATGATAACAAACCTACCAACATAATCTCTAATGATAAGAATAATTGGATTAGATCTTCTTCTAATTCCAAGACATTTTATGATTATTTACAATACGGTCTAGACATATTATAACTTTATTATTTTATTCAAAATAATATAAATAGTAAAAAAAAATATATTTTATATTATAACTTATAGAGAATATGCCGTATATAGAAACGGAAGAATACGATATTGAACCAGAGTGGAATATACCTCCTGGATATAACTGAATCCGGAGTTATCGAACTCTTCTTTAATTTTATCTTTACATTTTCAATAAGTATCGTTAGGCTTAAAGCTAGTTCGAAACTTAATATCTTAATATAACAGAAGTGACTGCCTCAGATGGGGATTCTAACGTCTCTGTCACTATCTGGGGTATTTTATCGTAGATACTACACAAAATAATAATAAAAAATAGTCAACAAAATCACTTACCATGTATGTTCCGCATTGAAGCCAACCTGATAGAAAAACCAAACATTAGTTGTTGTTAAATATAACTTCAACGGTTGTACCATAATAATAATAAATCGATATTATGTTTCTAATTTATTGGTTAAAACATAATTCTGTCTTTTATCTTCTGAAAGATTACAATGATTTTATAAGCAGGATTATCGAAAAACATGGGATTGTGATGCAGGCCGCCTTTAACATAGTATTATAATAGTTTATAAAATATTTCAGAGAAAAGAAAAACAACAAAAAACAACCACAAGACATTAATATAAAAATAATAAATATAAAAGTACGACAAAGAGTCGCGTAGAATATATTATTATAACTAGATGTCTATTACACTCTGTCTAAGCAAATTGGAACTTATTCCAATTACGTCTTAAGGCCCTTTTTGATTTGGAAGGCCTTAATACACTTAAATAATATCAACATAGAATACTCACAAAGCCATTGGTGCTGAAGCAGAGGTTGAAGGATTTGTCAAACCAACGGTCGTAGCCTTTTCCGTGCAGCAGGATGCGTCCGTAATCGTCCAATTTAGAGAGGTTGGTTTCGTCAAAGCCGTACTCTTGATCATCTGTAACAATCAGGGGAAGTGTAGAACTTAATATAACCATATTCGAATCGGCCGGCAATATTAGACTAAATAAAAATAAATATAATATGTTTTTTTTATTAGCTGGACAAGAATCTTCAGAGTTCTTTTTAAAACGACTAGACTCAATTTTTGGGGAGCTGCACTCATAAATGAGAACTCCAGCCTTTTTCTTTCAACAGTCAACTCAGAACGTCCTGCGAGCTATGCAAAAACGAGTCCAGTCAAGATATGACTTAAAAGACTCGAGTCCTGGGATCTAATTCTCACGCAATAGAACTTTTTCAGTATGGTACTTTGTATGCGAAGATGTCCTTTCTACTATAAAGTTCGAACATTTCAAATTTTTCGTATTCTGGGGCACGATAGAACTATTACCACTCGAACTGTCTAGTGGAACGTAGCATAGACAATTTATTACGTTTCATTACGGCGTTTTTAAAAACGCTAAGAAAAAAATTGTAATTTCCACCTAATAATTATTGATTTTCACAAAATTATCTTAAAAGCTCGTAAGATTATTTTTTAAACTTTTAATACCGTTACAAACCGTTTAAAAAAGTAAAATTCAGAATATTTCCTAAGTTGTATTGCATAAAACGGAACGCATTAAAAAGTTGTCTGTGTCAATGTAAGTTTGTGGACTTCTTGGCGGCAAAGCGAAGGAAAAGTCATTCTGCGGTTTTGTTTTATTTTCTAAAATTTGTGTTATGTCGAATATTAATGTGAAATAATGGTGGATTATTAATCGTTAAGTTTTCGTGAGTGTAGACGACGTAAAGTAAAAGCCCTTTTTAGTGGAAATAATCACTATATATTAAATAATAATACAATTAAGTAAGAAAACAAGCTGGCCTGGTGCCCTGTTGCTATGTAAGTGTTTATGTAGATTTTTCATAGCAACAGGGTTGCCAGATCTGTCGCCAACATCCTCCCCCCTGGTAAGAGAACCTTAACACTACGGCGACAGATCCCGCTTTACCAGCTTACGCACGGGGCGACGCAGCACCCCTGCGCCCGTACGCACGTCCGCTACCCGCACGACGCTATCTGTTCCTGGGAATACCTTCACGACCCTGCCGCGAGGCCAGACTGCGCGAGGCATGTTGCCGTCTGCGATCAACACGGAATCTCCCTCTCGTAGATTGTTATGTTGAGCGGAACCGAGGCCTCTTGGCAATAGGTCGGGAAGGTACTCCTTTACCCAGCGAGCCCAAAAATGATCAGCCAGACGAAGCGCCTTTTTGCAGTTCTGCCGACTGATGAGGTCCGCGTCCGTGGCTTCTGGTGAGGGTAATGTAGAGCTCGACCCCAGGATAAAATGGTTCGGCGTCAAGGCGGGCTCGTCATCGTGCGCTACGGGGACGTTTGTGAGAGGCCTGGAATTAATTATAGATTCGGCTTCGGCCAAGAGCCTCTACCTCTACCTCTTCTTTCGGCGCCCTTTCCTTGAGGGTGACCGAGAGAGCGGCTTTACACTTCGGACCAGGCGTTCCCATGCCCCTCCCATGAATGGCGATGCAGGTGGGATGAAGTGCCACACTATTTCGTGGGAGGCGGCGAAGTCGTGGATTTGACCCTCGAAGGACCACGATGTAGACGACGTAAAGTAAAAGCCCTTTTTAGTGGAAATAATCACTATATATTAAATAATAATACAATTAAGTAAGAAAACGAGCTGGCCTGGTGCCCTGTTGCTATGTAAGTGTTTATGTAGATTTTTCATAGCAACAGGGTTGCCAGATCTGTCGCCAACAGTGAGTGTACATGAGTGTTGGCTAATGAAACAAAACAGTGCAACGTCACTTTTCAAATTCTCTCAAGAAGTCGGCCCGAAGACTTAGTAAAGCCCCACATCTTTACTGAGATACTCGAGGGGTTGGGGGGGTCTATTATTTCTCACTTCTCATTCATCATCATCATCATCATACATGAAGGGAAAAATACTAATGAAATTAAGAAACTAGACAGACAAGAAGTGTCTAGAACGAACGAATAGGCTTGATGGATTTCATCTGGAGCCGTAAAACAATACACAAAAAAAAACGAAGTTTATGTACTATTTAGTTTTGGAACCAAACAATCTAAATTAGAATTAGATAAGTTTTGTTTGTAGAGCCGACAAACTAAATTAGAAATAAAGGAAATGGATAAGAAAAAATACGCCAGTGCCGTGCTACGCTCCTTAATCCATTTGGTGAAGTTGGACTCCCCCAGTTAAAAAGTGGGAAGTTTAGTACTTCTTTCTCTAGCTCCTCAACTAAATTCCGAAGAAGTCTACTATGAACTCTTCTTCGTTCATTTTTGTCAAATGAGAATACAAAATCAAACTAAACTTATCCCACATAACCTCAACAAACTCGTTTTGACAGCTGAAGTTCGTATACGAGTTTCAACTTCGATTGGTCAGTACCACTCGTTGCGTTCGAGTGATGCACGATTGAAATATTTCGATTATGAAATTCTGAGAATACGCAAAATGTGTTTGTTGCCTAAAAATATTTGAATTTCGTACTTTTTTACGAACGTGAACTTTTCTCTATTGCGTGAGAATTAGGCCTCTGACCTAAACTAGTATCTAAACATTCTTTAGTAAAGAATAACGTTCGTTTATTTGAACGTTATAGAAAATGACCTTTTCAATCAGCGTGCTTGCTTGCAATGTACGCACGCACGCACGCAAGCACGCACGCACGCACGGACGCATGAACGCGCGCATTCGTTTTGCTGCACATGTGAAGTGGTCTCAAATTCAGATAAGATGCTAAGTGAATATTGCAATAACAGCTTCTACGCAAAGATATTATTATAAATAATTAAAAGTAGTAATTAAGATAAGTACTTGTAAACATAGAAGAATTAAGTAGGTAGTTTAATATTTCAGTGCAATATAAAAAAAAAAACACAAATGTTGAAAAAATTCCCACGAGCAGGGTATGAACCTGCACCCTTCTGAGTTACCGGGTCAGGTGCTCTTCCAATTGAGCTGTCGTGGTTCTAACCAGCCCGCCGAACAACATTTGTGTTTTTGTAATTTGTTCGCAACAAAATTTGCGTTAAAAATTATATAAACATTCAGTGCAATATTATCAGCAAACGAGGATGTGTCATATTCATATCCGTGATTGTATACAAATCCGGGACCCGATAAAAACGAAAACGTACATTCTAATCTTACAAATTCTTATCATCGAAGACCCGAGACCACCCGTGATAACTGAAATTATTGTCTGTAATACGAGATAGAAGTTCGCAGCGATGACGCGACCGCTTCGATAATTACATATCTACGTAAAAGAACGGTTGTGACAATTAACTAGCTCGTCCGCTCTTCCCGATGCCAGTGCAGATACACACACACACTCACACAAACACTCATACATACATCCAGACACACTGCACATGCACATTATCCTAGTCACCGGTACTCATCGTCGAGCTCAAAGGTCCGGTCATAGATGCGCAGTAAATTCTTTTTGCATATTCCCTTTCTATCTAGATATAAGATACCACGACTCTACCTGTACTACCACGACATCTATTTGTACATGAATGTACCTGAACACGATAACTGTGATAGTGCAAACACCATCCTTGCCAAGTAACTATCTAGCGGTAGCGTTTAGAGAAACCTCGGATTTTCCGCTTTCGATTAACACCACAAATCCGAAACAACTATTTTATAAAAAATAATTTAATTCGTTTGTTTTTAATGGCGCTAGGAGTAAATGATGCCTTTCGATAGCAGAACCGGATTCGCACAACACGTATGAAATCATATTAAATAACATAGATATACTATATTACATTATGGTTGAAAGATAAGATCAGTAAATTAATTAAATTGACGTGACACCTAATAATAACCTTTTTTTTCAACTGAACTTAAACGCCGCGCCGTGTGCATACTACTGCGTCAGGGAAGACTAATGAAAAGTGTTTGTCTATGTAAGGCTATTTCAGATATTCTGTCACTGTAGCAAAATGAGTAAAAAGAAATGCCTTTGCCGAGTGTTTTTACTTACGAACCGATGGCGTAGTGATATTCGTAAGAGCTAACTTTTTGTAGCAAATAAAATGTTGGTGACTGATTTCTGTGTCGCACTTCCAAAGGATGAAATAGTCTACCATACGTTTTCCCACACAGGTTTTAGAAAACGTTTTCCCTTTTTCCAATGACATGGAGTCCCTCAAACAAGCCGTGATGACTAACACTACGTCGTTATCTCGCTGCACCAGTTGTCTTTACGCCTGGACTCCATTTCCATTTAACATAAGTGGAGTGGATTTGCCGAACTAATTATAGAAAAAAATGGATAGAATATTATATTGAAGTGTTGCCAACTTAAAGATTTCCCGTCATATCTAGGATTGAAATGAAATAAAAACGGACAAATTGATTGGTCGTATAACCAGGCATCTTGCACTCCGTCATACCTACCGCGATAAGCACCTACAGCGCGCGACAACTTGAAGTTGTAAATCAGTCAGGGCCCCAGCGCGCTTTCGAGCACACGCACAGGCATAGTTTGAAGTGGATCGCAATTTCGATTTGTTTAAAAATAACTACCTCTTTGATATCAGTAAATCTACAAGCTCCGTAATAATGGTGAAACGCAACAGAAATATTTGTTGTGTGGAGGGCTGTCGAAATAAACAGAAAGATTCGAAGTTACTTATTCAGTGCTTATAGGTAGGTATGTATTTAGTGGTTTGTTTATTCTTAGGTACTTGTCTTATTTGCTAAACAACCTTCACCCAACTATTTACTTATTGAAATAATAATTTAGTAGGTACCTACTTACTTACCTACTTCCGAAATTGTTTACTAAATTACTAAATAGGACAAGTAGGTACCTAAAGATAAACAAGTAAGTAGGTACCTACCTATCTAGTATCCCTATATATTACTTTAGGATAGGTACCTTCCTGCTAGTTCCTACGTAACTACCAAAACCAAAAGTTGACTTTTGTTATCTATAGGCCTCCCGCATATTTACATACCTAGTTAGATAATTAAATATTATAGTACTTATAGCTAGTTTGATATGTAGGTACCTTCTTACTTACAAGTTCTGTTTACAAGATCAACGTTAGCTTCGATAAGTACTTATTGAACTACCTACAAAAATATATTTTTTTTTTTAAACGGCAACGCAACGGTAAGGCGGCATAAAGACAGCCTCAAAGTCAACTTATATGTAGTCTGATGTGGCGTTGACTGTACTTACATAGGTACCTAGCCTAGGTTTATTTGAAACTTACTTTGTTCACATTTAAGTACAGTACACATTATAAACACAATAACATGTAATAAATTAAGTAGGTATTCAGATTAATTATTATTTAAAAGAAGACAACCCTGAAGTCGTTAGAAAAGATAAGAGCTACGGGATAGAAAGAGAGGCAACTTCTAGGTGAATATAACTGTAGGTAAGGGAGCAGTGTGCGACCTGAATTGCACTTTATTGTGTCTTAGCAAGAGTCGTTATTGATTTAAATGACTTTGCGGAGTGCACCTTCTGGTACTATTGCTTATTCTGTGGTATAACGGCCAACATATTTTCTAGCGGTATGACAAAATGTTAAATAATATTATTGTATTAGGTACCTACAATTCTTTAGGTATCTTAGAAGATGTATCCTGAAATTTGTGCAGCGCCATCTAGTTACTTACTGTGAGAAGTGTCACTATGTTTAGATTTCAACTTAAGAGCGTTTACGCAGCACACTAGCGCCGCCAATGAAAAAAAAAACATATCTAGTAATTAGAGATAGAAAATCAAATTATGCTCAACAAACTATCTGAACGAAGTAATTTAGCATTTTTACGTCACATAATGAACACCTCACATGTTATGGTTTAGTTAAATATGGCGTTATAGTTAAAAGTGGCCGTAACGTTTTCTATCTCTAATTACTAGATATGATTTTTTTTTCATTAGTGGCGCTAGTGTGCGGCGTAAACGCTCTTAAAAGTGCTAAAATATGGCGGTATTTTTATAAATTATAGTTGAAAACACTGATCTTGAATTTAATTATTATCAGTATTACCTAGGCATACGTTGAAGGCCGCCCGCTCGATGCAGTGCAGCGACGTCCGGTTGTGTCCGCGGTTGAACACAGTCTGGCGGATGTGGGCCCAGTGGGACCGCTCGCCGGCCGTCAGCGCGCCTAAACGCTCCTCGCTCACCAACGGTTCGGACTTGTCGTTTAAGATCTGTTGGATTTGTCTGTAACAGACAAAACAATTAGTGTATTTTCTTACCTACATATACCTTACATTGTTACGGAGGTATTGAAATGTCGTTTTAAAAAAATAAAACAAAAAACCCGTCTTCTAAAACAACTATATAAAAAACAAATATACTCGTAAAAACCGGACAAACATAAAAAATAACTGCAAAGAGAAAAAAAACCTTAAACCGCCTCTGTGGTTTAGTGGTTAAGACCACCGGTTTAGACCCAGAGGTCCCGGGTTCGATTCCCAGCGGGGGGTACATGTTTGTATACTCGGTTTGGTTGCTGGTAGGGCTTGTTTGTCCACCTGGCTAGCTATCAACATCTTATCTAAATATGTCGCCATAACATTAATGTTTGTAGCATTGTTGTGTTCCGCAGCTAGAAATAAGATAGCCAGTGCCTGACTAGTGAGGATCCCAGGTGAAGTGCGCTTCAATCATTGGCCTTATCATCTTTTACCATCAGGTGAGATCAAGGCACTGTGCTTACCCGCAAAATATATAAAAAATCAAATATAACAAAACAAATTTCCTTGTCCGATACCTATACTTAAATAATAAAATCTATAATAAATTAGTATTTATAAATGTTTATGTTTTTATGTTTATGTTTATGTTTATTTTTGTTTTATATTTGTAAAAGTAGTTTATGTAATAATAGTGTATATAAATATATTTATATAAATTGTATATATGTAGGTATATACTGTGCGTTTTATAATATATTATTTTTATTTCTAAATTGTTGTCTTCACCCAATTGCACCTACCTTGTTATTTCTGCACCACCCTATGGTTGACTGGTAGAGAATGCCTCAGGCATTAAGTCCGCCATGTAATATATGTTGCAAAAGTTTTAAAATAAAATAAAATAAAATAAATACATTGAATATTGATAGTGGTCGCAGGCGGGGACAATCACTAACCAAAGAGAGTGCGGATTTAAATGAGCTAGCCACGGCCGCGCATACACCAATATTTTTTAGTTTTAATTTGAAGGAAAAAAAAAACAGTTTTTCTTATGGTACGGGGCGAAAACGCTCCGTATTAGATTATTTGTTTAACGGTGCGGTAAAAACGAAACTCTTGACGTCTAGTACTTTTGACTGACAAGTTCTTTGAGTTTTTTAAACATGGGAATAAAATCTGCTATTATTCCCTGGACGCGCCACTATACACGGTACACAAACCACAGTCCTTATTTTATTCAAATAAATATGGTGATTTATTATAGAGGAAAGGAGGATAAGGCTTACTTGCTGTATACTATAGGTAGGTTCTCCTCGCTGCACCAGGGCTGTATCACCAAATGCACTACACTAGAATGTACATTCACAACACGTTGATTGTTCCAAATATATCAATTTTAACGGTTTCTATAATATAAAGTTTCCGCGCGCGTAGATGTCAAGATTTTCAATGACACTCGATAGACTGTTCGAGGACGACTGGTGTGGTGCGTGCGCGGCGGTTGTATTTCAGCCAGGGGAGAGACCAAATAAAAAAGGGTAGATATATAATAATAAAATAAGGACTGTGGTTTGTGTACCGTGTATAGTGGCGCGTCCATTCCCGGAAACAAAACACTATAAAATATTGCTGTAAATGAAAATTATTAACTACATCTACGTCTATAGAAAATTGGTCCATATTCTCTGTAGACGTTGTAGTTCGTTTAAAGAATTGTGATCGTGTGGTTGATCTAACAGTTTTTTGGGGTCTTTATTTTTTTTGTTTTATTTTTATTTTTTATAGCCTATGTCACTTTCACAGTCAAAACAAATCTAACGACACCTCATATGTTAAAATCCACCATACCGTTTGGGATGTAGGGCGTGCCAAAGAAACAGACATACACACACACAGACATACATACATACATACATACACACGAAAAACATAACCCTCCTGACGCAGTCGGGTAAATACATCGTAAAGCGATTTGACAGCTGAGAAACAATGATGTACAATAAAACGACATTCCATCTCAGAAACAGTTGTATTTGGGGACTATGAGAAACACCAGAATCCAGCTACTGATACACGACTGTGAACGTTTTAAAATAACAAATTCGAGTCGCAGACAACCTGGCATTGCGATTGCTTGGCTTTTTTGTATATTATCGAGCTCCTCTTGTTGTAGTAAGCAATAATGCGTTCAGTACTAATCGTTTAACATTTCAGAATAATAAGCCATAGTAACTATGCGATAGCGACATACCAGCAACATCAATTAATCATGGTAATTATGTTCCCACCGAGCGACAGTCTAGTAAATGTTACAGTCAGAACCCAATTGCAGTCATAATTAGTATTGACTACGCAAACCTATTAAAATGTTTAGCCAGCTAAGTACGGATTCATTATTAATTGCCGCTCGTAAAGGTAGGTTCATTTTGATTTTGAATATTAGTTACTGTTAGAGCACCCTATAAATCACACAAGTTGTGAGGTTGTTATCACTTCGTGTACATCCTTCTTATTTCTTACGACAAGAACCCAATACAATAGATTTTCCCAAGTATATGTTGACAAAGGCATAGTCTGAGCGAGTATAGAGTTCAGGGTCATATTAAAATATTTTGTTTGTGTTTTTTTGTAGTATAGCCGTCTTGAAGTGAATAACTGCGTACTTTGTAGCGAAGTGTGTTACGTTGAAGTGCGTTGGGTAAAGAGTTTAATTGCCTTTACGTGTCCAGAATTTTTCAGAAAAGTTCGTAATTTTTTTTAATGCTTTAATTTTTGATATGCCTATTTCTGTTTAGGGTGCAATAAGCGAGAAAGCGCCACGGAATAAAAAAGGGCATAGGTACTTTTAAGCTTTGCTGAAAAATTTTATAACATTTTATTCTTAAGGGATTTTTTAATTGAAATTTTTATTTGTTAATGTGTTCCCTGATTTAACTTCTTTAAACACTTTGATTTTACTGTGCACTTTAATTAATATGTATGAAATTTATTAACATGGTTTATGTTTCTGATACGGCAGTATGTTAATAGGGCTTAGCCACGCCGCGCCCCAGTGAGTGCGGAATGAGGACATCCAGACTATTAAGGCCTAAAGGACTTTGGCATTGAACTTGTTATTTTTAGAGTACCGCAGACACGGTAGCAAGTGCCACCACATTCATTATCTTATCACGTCCTGCCTCGAGACGAATCGTAACTACTGCGTACTACTCGTATGTGACATAATTTTCCAATAAATAGCAGATCGTTTGTTGTGAGACAACCCCAGAGAGTAATCCAAATACTAAATAGTAGAGGTGATTCGCTCTTTACCTAGTGCCAGTACATTATTGGGCCAGTTTGAAAATTATATATCTTAGTTCCTTATTAAAAGGGAAATACTCCAAATTACACTCAAATTAGATAATTGATTTGAATGCAGCATATACAATGTTTTAAGAGCACCAATTATAACATTAAATGCGTCAGCGATGTACCGCGACGGTCAAGGGATTAAGATGTTACTACAATTAAAGTAAATTGGATAATGACGAACAATGATAAGTGCATTCTGCAATCTACAGACAGTTGATGTTTATTGCACAATAAGCGCATGGACTTATATTTGGTTAATGCAGGCTTTTGATGAAATTTCGAAGGTCCTTTAACAGACGAGTCTATTTGAAAACTTTACAACATTTGATTAAAAGTTGTAAAGTTTTCAAATAGACTAGTTGAATAGTTTGCTTTTGTTTTGCCGTTAAGGCCGTTACCGCATTGCTCGGTACGTAATACCGAGCCGATATCCTCAAATAAACAATAGGAACTCCTTCATAGCTCGGCGCGACGACACGACACCGATACAACGCGTCATCTACATTTTATCTTTTGAGACACTTTGCGTAGTTAAATTAAAACAGTATACCTATTATTAGTTCATTTTAATAAGATTATGTTTGCCTTTAAAATTTAAACTCTCATTCTCCAATAAAGACAGAAATTATAGATACGCAAAATGACTAACACGCGAAATGACCAAACTTGCTAAACTAACATGAGAAATGACCAATACGCGAACTTGCGACTAGTTTGACTATGAAACCCTACACAGTACAGGTAATTTATGGCAAATAAGTAAATATATGCAGTCTTACAAATAAAACATTTTTAATCATCATCTAAGCAATTACTTAAGTAATTATTTGCTTAAATTTTAAGCATCTGATTAGCAGCGCTCACAAATAAAACACTTTAATCATTTGGTTAACTAAACATCGTTATTGAGTTTGACTTAAGAAATAACGTTATTTTAACGTTAAAGTTTGGCATAATTGTGTAGAAGTCTTTGCTTTTTCGCACATAAAAGTATACAAGGTGGCCGGAAGATTGACGTCCAAAAGAAAAAAATAGGTCTCTCGTGTCGTGGGGTATCCGAATCACCCCCATGTATGTTCCGCGATTTTTCACGGTTTTCGAGTTATGAATTTTTTTCTAAATTTTTGAGAATTTTCGAGCGATCAACTTAAAAAATTTCTAGAAAAAGAAGTAGAAGACTTTTTGAATTTTTTTTTTTGCAACGAAATCTTCATAAGTTGTACTTTTATGCATAAAACAATTAGCTTCGTAACTTTGATGAAAATTTGGAAATGCAGGTCTCAAGAATAAAAAATACGATTATTGAATTATGACTAGAACATTAAGATTAAAATTAAAAATCTAAACAGATGACTGCATGGTTTTTTTGTGATCCTAAAACATGCAACATACTCTCAGCTTTCATAATCATTAAAAAAAAGTAGTACTTAATGAGCTAGTTTTCCTAGAATCGGCCTTCAAAGACAGCCACGTGGTATTTTTTTTTTAAGCAGCAGCGCGATTGTATCGCGAACAACTTCAACGACGTGGTGGGCCGCAACCTGCACATTATCCCGACCATCGTGTTTTTATTAACACGCACAACACGTTGATGGCAGGCCACATTCCTGGTCAACGCGGTGGTCGTGAAGGAATCCCTCGAGTCGATCCAGATCGCAGAGAAAGAGTGCTCGAAGAAGTTCAGCGAAATCCGTCCACGAGTACGAGAAGAATGGCTCGTGCTCTGGGCATCCCAAGAACGTCTATGCAAGCCATACTTCACGATGAAGGTCACCCTTTCCATATCCGACGAGTTCAAGCTTTGCTACCTGCAGACTACCCATTGCGCGTTGAATTTTGCCAAACCATGTTACGAAAACAGCAAGAAGATCCTGGATATTTCGATAAAGTTTTGTGGACCGATGAGTCACGATTTGAGCGATTTGGAATATTCAATATTCATAATTACCACTCGTGGGCAATCGAGAATCCACACGAAACGAGAGATTCATCTTTTCAACACCGGTTTAGTGTTAACATGTGGTCGGGTATCCTCAACGGCGAACTTATTGGCCCGTTTGAATTGCCATCCAGACTTAATGGAGAAATTTACAAAAACTTTTTAGAAAATGAACTACCATTGCTGCTGCTAGATGTGAATCTTCAGCTTCGACGCACTATGGTTTTTCAAAATGATGGCGCCCCGTGTCACTACGCAACGCAAGTCCGAAACCACTTAAATGAAACTTACCCCAACAGATGGATCGGACGCAGCGGACCAATCAGATGGCCTCCACGCTCACCTGACCTTAACCCAATCGACTTCTTTGTGTGGGGCTATTACAAGGAAATCGCTTACGCCCGAGAATGTTCGAGTGAACAAGAACTTAGAGAAAAGATTACAGAAGCCGAACGTGTTGTGAGAGAGAATATGGAAGCTTTTAGACGATTAAAAGGCAATTTTTTACGAAGGTGTAGAATGTGCATTGCTGCTTGAGGTGGCCACTTTGAAAACCTTTTGTGAATTTAAAAAATAAATTTTCTTTCTGATTACCATCTCTGATTTATTGACAAAACCACCTCTTACTTAAAACGTTTGTTAACTAATCTCTTAAGAATTTTTAGTTATCAGCAAATTGACAACCTTAAAATTAAAAACTCAAAATGTTAATCTTAGCTTTTTTGCGGCAATTTTTGGTTAGTCAACAAACCAATTTAACATTAGGAACCATAAAATAGCAAGACTTTTTGTTTTAATCACATGGATTTTTTTTTTTAAATGCCACGTGGCTGTCTTTGAAGGCCGATTCTAGGAAAAGTAGCTCATTAAGTACTACTTTTTTTTTAATGATTATGAAAGCTGAGAGTATGTCGCATGTTTTAGGATCACTAAAAAACCATGCAGTCATCTGTTTAGATTTTTAATTTTAATCTTAATGTTCTAGTCATAATTCAATAATCGTATTTTTTATTCTTGAGACCTGCATTTCCAAATTTTCATCAAAGTTACGAAGCTAATTGTTTTATGCATAAAAGTACAACTTATGAAGATTTCGTTGCAAAAAAAGAAATACAAAAAAGTCTTCTACTTTTTTTTCTAGAAATTTTTTAAGTTGATCGCTCGAAAATTATCAAAAATTTAGAAAAAAATTCATAACTCGAAAACCGTGAAAAATCGCGGAACATACATGGGGGTGATTCGGATACCCCACGACACGAGAGACCTAATTTTTTCTTTTGGACGTCAATCTTCCGGCCACCTTGTATAATGACTATTGACATATTATGTTTGAACCTATTGTATTCGTGATTTTACTGATTTACTGTTACTGGCATTTTAACTGGTATTCCACCTTCACGAACCGCATAATAACTGGCGACGAAACATGGGTTTATGAATACGATATGCAAACAAGTCAACAAATCTTCAGAATGGCGCCTCGAAAGCGAGTCGAAACCCAAAAAACCGCGTCAACGCCGCTCGAAAATCAAAGTTAATCAAAGCTGATAGTTTTCTTCGATTGCCGCGGTGTAGTGCACTACGAATTTCTTCTAAAGGGACAAACGGTGAATACAGAATATTATTTAGGTGTCATGAGGCGTTTGAGAGAATATCCGCCGAAAACGGCCAGATTTATGGAACGACAATTAATGGATTTTACATCATGATAATGCACCATCGCACAAAGCCATTATTGTGCAAGAGTTTTTAGCCAAAAACTCGACGAATGTCATCGACCAAGCGCTGTACTCTCCTGATATGGCTCCGTCTGGCATTTTCCTGTTCCCGAGGTGAAAATTACCACTTCGACGAAGGCATTTCGATTCGATTGAATCTATAAAAGAAAATTCGCTGAAAGAGTTGAAGACCATACCCCAATCAGCTTACAAAAAATGTATGGAGGACTGGGTCAAGCGCTGGCGTAGCTGTATTGCAAGCGAAGGGGCCTACTTTAAAGGCGACAAAATAAATTTGGACGAATAAATTACTTTTTTTGGTTTTATTGAACAATTCCCGGTAGTTTTACACAGGAGGTACATCGGTAGATTTAAACAGTCACTGTAAATTTTTTCCCTCCGAAATCTTCTAAGATATTTTAGAGCCCATAATTCTCTCAATATCACTACATAGTATAAAACAAAGTCGCTTCCCGCTGTTCCTATGTATGTATGTATGTATGTATGTATGCTTAGATCTTTAAAACTACGCAAGGGATTTTGATGCGGTTTTTTTAATAGATAGAGTGATTCAAGAGGAAGGTTTATATGTATAAATACGTACGTAATATAGTAGAGAAACACTGATAATTTTAGAGTTTAGAGGTTTCACATTTTTTTGCGCTTACATTGCAAACGCTGGCTGAACGCTACGAGATAGATCAAAATAATGTACTACAGTTTTGTACATCTTAAAAAGGTCTACAAAAAAGTCCGCTATGGTATATGTCTATCTCTTAGGGATAACCCGTAATAATCATTTTTTATCCTTTACTTTTTACGAGAAATAATGGCATATTTACTAAGCGATTTTAAGCAATACAGCATTAATCCTTATCCAATTAAGTACCTTAAATACATTGTGCATTTAATATAGATCAATATGACCCTTTACAGCATATAATTTAAATGAATATTTTCGAAGATATTACAGATTTAAAATGCAGGGACATAGCGGTTCGTGTATCAGCATTGCACCCGTGCGAAGCCGGGGCGGGTCGCTAGTTAATATTTTCTTAGAACGTCAGTGTTGGCGGGCGTTTTGTCATTGTCTATTATGTCACAAAACCAGCTGTTGCGACGTCGCCATCTTGCTGTTTAACGAGTTAATCAGGGTCTCGGAGTGTTTAAATTTGACAGTTAGTTAGGCCGATTTTAAGCAATTGCTTAGCGCTAAATAACTTTTATTTGTAACAATTTTGGCTAACTAATTAGTTATCCATTGATTAACGCTAACTAATTACTTAAATATTTTTATTTGTAAGGCTGATGAAGTCTAGCTGTGACTCAGTAAATAAATCCCAATGCACCATCGAACACCTATGAGTGTCGAAGTACTTACACTTGTATCTCGCACGGTTTCAAGAGACGGCCTCTGGAGTACACCATAACTTTGAAGTATCTGCCCTTATGGTACACGGTCACGTGGCTGGAATCTTGGTAGTGAACTATCTTATCAGTCTCCACTCCGGGCACGCGGACCGTGTTGAAAAGTCGCTCGTATTGCCACGAGCATAGGGGTACCATACTTTGCAGCATTATCTGTTCAGTAAATAAAACAGGGTCACCAAAACAATCGAATCACATTGTGATTTGCTTTTACACAATGCTTGTGTATAATATAAAGTATTTCGAACACAGTACATATTTTCGAAATATACTAACAACTTTTAGCGTAAAATTATAATTTGTAATTCGACTAATTACTTTTATTATCGAATGTACACAATTTGAAGTAGACTTTAGAAAGTTTCGAAATACACAGGCTGACCTTAACTTTTCATACAAAACTTTGCGTTACATTATAACGGTACGTTACGACCTTAGAGACTCAAAATAGAGCTAAAATATGAATTAAAAAAAATAGCAACATACTGTCGCGTTTTCGAAATTCTCACCGGTTCCAACTCTTGTCGGTCGATGAGCCTCCGGAACCTTAAGCAGAGGTATATGAAGACGGCAGCGCGGGCCGCCTGGTTGGTGGTGGGCCGCAGCAAGATGGCGTCGGTGCCGTAGAAGTTAGAGTTGACCATGAGGGGCGAGCGCCCGCGCAGGTACACGTACTCCTCCCACCAATCCGACACGTAGTTGCTGGACCACCTATTGGAAAAAAATATAGCGGTGATTTTACCAAACACCAAAACTATGAGCAACACAGGATAAAAGCAGTGTGGTCGTGAATGTTTTGTTGGTTGTTCTTAGTAAGTAAAATAAAATAGCTCCTTCTTCGACGCGTTGCCCTATGTTTACTGGTAAATCTAGAGCAGGGCAATCGCGGAGAAATTTCTTCACGGGCTTGCGAGCTTATTTTATGAGACGTGGTGCATATCGCTCCTTCCATTACAACTATTCACCGCGATCAACGCGCGTTGCGTTTGGTGTGTGGGAGCCTTAAGAGTTGCCCTTGACAGTATACAAGGATATTCTACATACGGATATTCTATAAAAATGTTCTAAGAGGTAAGCGCGTCACAAGTAAGAAGATATTTTTGTTAATAAGACGCCATGTGAGTCGGAATATTATTGTAATTTGTGGTGACAGCTGTGGAAGTGGCATTATTGTTTTTCAAAATACAATATTTTATTAGGGTGTACATCAAAAAGATCTAGTAGTTATTTGGTAGTTGATTTTTCGTCGATGTTTGTTTGTGGATGACGACGAACCCTGAGGGCACCACGAAACCGCTGATGATCTTTAGCATATTTCATATTCGCCTCCAACCAATGCCTCAAGGTTTTCTGTATCTGTATCTGTATGTAATACAAAAATCATCAACTCTCACTTTTAAGAAATAAACCTGTATAGAGGCGAATAATGTTTTTGTTCGGTCTGTCTCTCATTAACAATAAAGTTGATATTGCTTCAAATACTTACCATGATTTAAGAACAAGGTATCTCTGTAACTTTACTGCAATGGTCTCTTCAAACTCTTTTGCCAATCTTTCCACTCTTTTGTAATTCTCATCGTCCAACAGAGGTCGAACACTGACCAAGTACTAAAAAAAAACAAACAAATACATTACAGCTGTAAGGAACAAAAGAAAATACGATTACCTAATTTTTCTCAACAGTTTATTAACCTAGTTTTGTGCTAATATTACCGACCTGACCCAGGGTTCGATTTCAAGCAATTTCCTGGAATATTACACTGAGTTGCACTAAACAGGCAAACAAGCGTACTGAAAGCGCTTGGAATTAAAGTTTATGGGACGCGCGAGTCATAACTTGAAGTTTTTAAAATCTATCAAATATAAAAAACGTAAAGCTAACATGAGACTCATTTACTTTTTACTTTTTATGTTTTTTATTTATGTTAAAAAATTTCATCTGGTACTCCAGATTTTTGTTTAAAAGTCTATAAATTTTAATGCACTGGTTATTTTATGTCTAATACATTATATATTTAATTACCCGTTGCATGGTGTCTTTGACAGAGGGCAATGGCAGTCTGGGTAGTGATCCTTGGAAACTATATAGCTTCGGCTTGTTCCATCCTGAGAGTACTTTCACAATACTGACCCACAACTTTGTTTTCAATGTTATCTTTGAGCCTGGAGCTCTAGATTCGTACATCCATCCCTGAATATGGTTGCAAAATTGGTAACAAAATTAAATAAATCAGCTAAAAATAAATTCAATTTATAAAAAAGCCTCTTGTGATAACACACAACTGCAAACTTACCTTGTACATGAGCAGTAGTTTGAGTGAGTATCTCATTAGGAAAATGACAGACAACCACATAGTCAAGGCTGCCAGTAAGCAAGCTATCACTTGCCACATGGTTGAATTACTAAAAAAATATGAGGTTACAATAAATATACAAATGACAAAAAGATAAGCATTTTATATTACAGTCCACCTTGGTAACTTCGGAACAATACGGAGACTAGAAAACATTGTAAGAACTTGGATAAGATTTTCAATGGTTTTTAAAGGGTTCTGATAACTTTAATAAAAAATGCTTTGTTTGCCCACACAGCTTGTTTTCATTTCTTAAGCACTATTTAAACATTCTACTAGTAATAAAAAAAGTATTTTAGGAACTTCGCATCTTGGTATTTATTTAGGCCATAATCAATTTACAAATGTTCAAGACCCTATTAAAATCATTCTTAACAAAATCATCCGTTTTCTTTAATTTTAGTTTTTTAAAACCTAAAATCTTTAATATAAAACATAGTTTACCCCTGCAAACCTTCTGTAACAAACCTTTGACACTATTTTTTATCAAATTTCAATATTTAATGTAGTTTGCCAGCTACAGAAAACTTTATAAAACATAAGTGGCAGATTTAGCAGCAAACGAAATTCACATTTGCAAACAATTGCTACTTATTAAGGCCAAAGATAAAGTCAGTATGCAATTTTCAAAACAAAAAATAATAAAACATTGAAGAGTTAAGGGGTGGAACAATGCTATAACAAATGCCTAAGTTTCCAAGGTGACTGTAACTATAAATAATATATTTAGAAAACAATGTAAGCATGTACCCAGGTAATATGACTAAGGATTTTTGAACAAGTCCAAAAGGTATGTTGAAGCCACCAAAATGGGCAGCCACCAGGAGAGTCCACAGCACATACAGGGATTGGAGATGACCTGGATAAACGCCATTGTGGACACTGTTCTGTGGATGAGAACAGGCAGTCAGCACATCACTTCCTGTACACCACTTCATTATGTAATAAAACAGTTCTTTGGATTTTTTACAATACATTAATGGATGTGGTAACATTATTTGACAAAACTAAATAATAGGAAGAAATTCAAATTATAAACACGTATTCCAATCTTTGAATCTAATTATAAATCCAAAATCTACACTTCCAACACGTCAAGTCACGTATAATGTATGAACGAAACTGATGCTACTTTCATTGTACTTATGGATTTATGTTAATTAAATTGGTGACATTTCATATATTTTGTAGTTTACGTCAAAGGTAATACAATACAAAGTGTTTACGTCACAGGTAGGTAATTAAGTATGATACTTGTTAAAATCATCAAAGAGAATACAAACGACAACAAAGTAACCTCATATGTGAAGACATGTAATGTCATATTCAAATTTTACTGTAGCTTAGTTTTTACTTTACCTCAATATTACTCGTACATAATGCAATAAAAAATATATATTTATTATGAGGGCAAGACCACAGATGAGCTAAGATTTAAGTGCTTATTTTAATGCTATATCAAAACAAATAAATAGTACTGTGTAAATCATTCATTTATTTAGGTGATGGTGTTTAGATTTATCATCTATTTTCAATCATTACTGTATTACAATCTATATGTAATAACAAACTTTGTATTTCTTTTGAAGCATTTTGCTAACAGGTTGGAGGATTTCAAATAGAAAGAGTGAGAAATATAAAGTGTATGTCCTGCAGGAAAAGCAGAAAAAAATAGATATATAAAATAATTTTAAAAGTAAAATACAAAATGTGGATGATAGAAATAATGCCAAATATCTTTGGGTCTTTGTCCAGCAGTGGACGTCTTTTGGCTGAGATGATGATGATGACATATTAGTAAATACTTACTATTAAAAAATTTCATAATTTACTAATAAACTTTATATACCTATACAAAACTATGAATTATGGTTGAATTTCGACTACTGGGTGACCACAAGTAAAGTATAAAGACACTTACCCTAAATCTCGCTAGACGTTTTTTCCAAGAACGGAGACCAGACTCCCAGACCAAATAAAGTACTTCTCGGTCAAAATTTACATCCCAACCATCGTGAGTGATTGCAAATGAAAATGCAACAGCTGAGTGAGCTTCAGCCATCTTTGTTCACTAGGTAGGTACCTAAAACAAATAATCTTGTCAAATATAAACAGTTACCAATTGCTGGCTAGAGCTGAATAGCCAAAGATCGTGCTCGGTGACATACACTTGGAGAGGCTTATGTGGATAAATTTAGGCTAATAATGATGATGAATACAAATTTATATAAAAATTAAATTTATACTGCCTTATATGCTTTATTTTGCTAAGGCCCAAAAGATAGGTAAGTCTTATCTAGCGGTTTGTACCGGAGCATAGATCTCCGGAGAATCACAAAAATAGAGGGTCAAGAAGAAACATTTAAGTCAGTCAATTAACATAAATTCTCTGAAGGAAGAAATTAATTAAAAACTTTAAAATCAATTTAATACCAGCCAGAAAAACCATTTCTTAATGTGTCTACAAAATATGCTACATTATCATTTTTTTAAATAATATCTACTGGCAGAGTTGAAACTTATGGATGGATAGACTTATAAGAAAGTGGTGAAACTGGCTCATTATAATGCCTTTGTGCAATCAGTAATACCTTACATTACAGGGAGGGAAGCAATCAAGGGCAAATATATATGTGCACAGCTGTGACTTAATAACAACTATATGGGAACCTTATAGTATTACCAAAAAATGTTCTAAGAAATATATATTTTTTAGAAATTATAAGTATAGTAACTATTTCTTTAGCAGTGGCGGCCCTAGACATTTTTTTAGGTGGTTTAATACAAACAATACCCTAATGATCCTATTGGTATAAATATTAATCTTCTCAACAAAGATATTAAAATAACACATTAAAAAGAAAATTCAATGTGTGGCTCAGATGCACTTGTAACTGAACCACTAATAAAATCATAATATTGTATTATTGTATTTACATTCGCAGCATATAGAAATACCTAGGTAGTTTAAGAACAGGATATAAATATACGCGTTCGCCACAGCACACGCACACATTGCAAGCTTGGTGCAAAGTCTAATTTCAGAAACATAGCGCTAGATGACATATTAAACAAATCATATAAACTATGTTATCAATGACTAACATATTTTTAGAAAACTATCAGACGTGTTCACATGCTCAGTATTCTAAAAAGTTACAGTCGCACTCAGTACCAGAGTACCTAGTTGAAATGTATTTCGGGATTTTTTTTAGATGTCTCTTATTGTTTGAAACACAAGACGTAAATAAAAGAAATGTTTGCCTTACCTTCCAAGAGAGCTTTCCAGTAATTAATAAAACAATATTTTTTGTTGTACGTTCCGCAGGTAGCTACGGGTACTGTGTTACAGTACCTCGTTGGTCAATATTTACACATCACCTTTCGACATTATGTCAGAATGTCAATAAAACTGTACAACGAAATACAAATTTACCCAAATTTAGGATAGAACTAATGAATAGATAACTTAAGTACACGAAAACCACAATAAAGAAATACGAGAAAATGTAAACGAATGCGCACCTACGTGCATGCGTATCTAGTGAGCGTTCAGAATCAGAAAGCAAATGCACGGCATACGCACGGCATGACGATGACGGCACGAATGTCGCGATTCGATTGTCGCGACACGAGCACACGAGTCACGAACACAGCTAACGTAGGTAGTGTTAAATTCTCTTTGAACACAGCGTGAGCGTATCAGCGTAGTGATTAAAATTCTCTTTGAACACAGCAAGCAAGCAAGAGACAACAACAAGGCAGTCTAGTGCGCACTCACACAAACCCAGACGTGCGGCCCCCGCATGTTCATGAAGCATAGAAATGACATTTATGCAAAGAAAGTATCGCCATCTGTTGCTTCGTTCCAAAACTATTTGAAACACTTTTTTATATATTTTTTTTTAATTTTTTTATTTGTTCATGACCATGGATACTAGTTCTTCAGTCGAAAACTTAATTTATCAAAATTAAACTCTTTATAGGATGATGATGAATGATAATAGAAATGAGAAGTGAGAAATGATATACCCCCCCAACCCTTCGAGTATCTCATTAAAGATGTGGGGTTTTACTAAGTCCTCACGCGACTTCTTGAGAGAATTTGAAAAGTGCCGTTGCACTGTTTTGTTTCATTTGCTAACACTCATGCACACTCACGAACACTTAACGGTTAATAATCCACCATTATTTCACTTATTAATGTGAATTAATTTCATTCAATTTTATTTATTTTCATTTCTAGCAACCCTATGATTTTGTGTTTCAAATGACTTCTTGGCGGGTAAGTGAAGAGTCATGTCTGCGGTTATGTTTTATTTTCTAAAATTTGTGTTAAGTCGAATATTAATTCTATTACTGCAAACATAAAACAATTAGTGCCTCTCTAGTTTAAGAAATAAAGACCTTTTTAGTGTGTACGCTGGCATCACGACCAAGCTGGCGTACCCATGACCGTTCTCAAAAATTACTGTCTACTTATAGTAGGTATAGCAACGTTTACACGCCTCATTAGTACCCACGCTATGCAAAATTTCATAAGGATTGCTCTTGAAAAAGACTTTTAAATGACATTTCGAGCTGGCGGGCGTCTATACAGCGTACCCATAATAGTGCTTACAGAAAGCGAACTATTCTATTTATTATTGTTATATGCGATACCCGCATCGGATAAGGTTGTAACATTAATTCAGTAACTTGTCAGAATAAGCAAAAAGTGATAGCTTTGTGTTTGAACTATTTGTATAAAAAAACGTATAAGATTTGCTGAAAAAGGAGTCAATGCGTCAATTAGATAAGGTTAAATACTTTATTTTAATACATGTGTATCTCAAAATAAACTGTTAGATGCAAAGATAGCAACAGTTACAAAGGTTTTGGACAACTTTTACAGTAACAAGGTTGTATCTAGCAAGTTACTACCTTGTCCGTATTGAAAGGTATAGTCGACCATGAAATTGCTTTAACACTTTTGACAAAAACTTCCATTACAATAAAATTTCGCTAAGGCTCATTGTCAATAATGACAACGTATCTGTCATTTGGCCTTTTAAACAAAAATAGAACTTGTTGTTTTATTATACGCAAACAAAATTCACTTCTAAGGTGGTCAAGCAATTTAATTGTCGTCTATACCTACCCACCTACTTTTAAGGAAAGTAAGTATTTCTAATGTAAAACTTAATTTAGGTAAAACACATAAATATGTCTATATATTTTTATTGACATAACCACTAAGGGATGATTCTCATTAGAGCGGGCCATGTCCGGGGCGGGGCGAGGACGGGCCGTATTCCATCCGTGCTGCACAATTTATATTTACACCGTGTGTTAAACGGGTTATAAGCCGCCACGGTCACTTCAATGTAGCGTAGTGATGTGAATAAACGAATGAAACGAGCCCATACTCGATGGGGTTGTGTCGTTTAATTACCGAGTTCCTATAGCCATCTTCCAGCTCCATCACCAGATCAGCTCCATGTCATAATAATTTTGCATTGTCATCCGATTACACATGCACGCAAAATTTCAGCTCAATCGGTAACCGGGCAGTGGATCAAATTTAACTTGCAAGATTCAATCGATCGGGACAGGTGAATAGAAGAATAGAGAAGAATGAAAGGGAAACTAAATAAAAGCGCGTAAAAATATATTTAAGACTGACATACGAACACACTGTTCTAATGAAAAACCACGATAATTTTGGGTTTTCTGAAAAAACTAGGTCCAAAGATTTAAGCATATAGAAACTGTTTAAAAATGGCGCGCAATGACGCCTCTGAGATCTATTTGACATTTATGTACCTATATTAACATGCAGGTAACCCTAATATAATACTCACCTGTTTCATTTAATTCATTTCCAATTGAATTCCATATGGACGTTTTGAACTTTGTATCCATGTATTTTTGATGTGACATGTCATACAACTCAAATGGCAAAAAACGGAACCCTTATGGATTTGTCATGTCTGTCTGTTTGTCTGTCCGTCCGTATGTCACAGCCACTTTTTTCCGAAACTTTAAGAACTATACTGTTGAAACTTGGTAAGTAGATGTATTTTGTGAACCGCATTAAGATTTTCACACAAAAATAGAAAAAAACAATCAATTTTGGGAGTTCCTATACTAGAACTGAAACTCAAAATTTTTTTTTCGTCAAACCCATACGTGTGTTGTCTATGGATAGGTCTTCAAAAATGATATTGAGGTTTCAAATATCATTTTTTTCTAAACTGAATAGTTTGCGCGAGAGACACTTCCAAAGTGGTAAAATGTGTGTGTGTGTGTGTGTGTGTGTCCCTGTAACTTCTAAAATAAGAGAATGATAAAACTAAAAAAATATATGATGTACATTACCATGCAAACTTCCACCGAAAATTGGGTTGAACGAGATCTAGTAGTTTTTAGTAATACGTAAATCTTCTGTGCGTTTGTATGAAATTGAAATTCTTCTAAACGGTTGGACCGATTTGGATGAAATTTTTTGTATGTGTTCAAGTGATGGAAGTTATGGAAAATGTCAAAGTGGTACAAAGTCCGCCGGTCAACTAGTATTTTATAAAAAACTTTTAGAGATAATAAAACTTAACTGCAAATATGACACTTCACTTTTCAGACAAGAATCCAGTTAACGATATTATTTTCCTGCTAGATTAGTTTTTGATTTCAATTCAGTTTTCATTTATTATTTCAAAAATAACTTTCATGGTAAAGAAAACAATTTTGAACTTGTCTGTACTTCTACTATGAATTGATCTTTACTTATTTTTTTTACATAGTTTCACTAAGAATTTACCTAATCTATTTATAATGATGACAGAGTCAGTATTTCAGGCACTATTAATACATATTAACAATTATAAAAAGAAAAGTTTGCTTTCTGTAAGCACTATTATGGGTACGCTGCTGTATGTATAGACGCCAGTTAAAAATGTCATCTCCAAATTTTGTTCAATATCTCCGTTCAAGAAATCAAGAAAAGAAAGAAGCACTTTAAGACACATGTGTGTAAATTTCGTTGCTATAATGTAAGTAGTTTTCGAGAACGGTCATGGGTGCGTGGCCATGACCGTTCTCGAAAACTACTACAGCTTGATCGTGATGCCACCGTACACACTAAAAAAGGTTTTTATTTCTTAAATTGAAGAGGTATTTAATAAATTATTTTATGTTTGCAGTAATTACGCACTAAAAGAGAGCATAACTACAAACGTGAATTAGACCTTGTGTACGCCATCATAACGACACCTTTCTTCCTGGGCCCATGACTTCACGCACCGTCTTCAATGTACCCACCGTAATGTAACTTTCTATTAAGAAGAGATTAAAAAGAAGCTTTACAACCTTATTAACTCTAAGTACCTAACTAGCTAGTATTACTTTTCTCTATGCTACCTAGCTTCTTTTGAAATTACGATGCACGCAGTGCGCAATCTAATTTTGTTCTATTACAATATCCTTGATTGTATACACAAAGTACTTTTTAATATATTGTATACACCCATGGAGCTTTTTACTATTATGTTTTATGTCAATTAACCACAAAGAGTGATCTATAAAGTATTATTTTATTTACATGAAGATTTAGCTTGACCGTCTTCGCCAGAATTTTTGAAACTACTGAACCTATTTCTAAACGTTTTCCAGCTGGCAGCATTCCGTCCATCACTTTAGTGTCAAAAAAACAGACCTTTGCTTGCTGACATATATCTGTGTTCTGTGTTGCTGACAGCTACCTAAACTATTTATTTTTCATTTATAATCACCGGTTTATAGTTCCTTAAAGATAGAGATGTAGGATGTAGGCTCTTAGAAGAACTTGTAAATTTTTTGTGATAATGTAATTTTGACTTAACGTTGTTATCCGCTGTTTATTAAGTAAGAAAAGCGAGGGATAGGTAGGTACTGTTGAATGTTTCGTATTGTTAATTTTTTTATTAGGTACCTACATCCTATGTTATTGTTTCTCGGCTAAGTGGTCATTGTGTTTTTTCTACAGGCTGATGATACCTTGAGCAGTGTAGCTATGATATTTGCAGGTATGCGTAAATAACCAATACATTTTACGTAAACTTTACTTCACTCGTAATTATAGTAAAATAATTGAATAGAAACATTTACATATTAGTAAGCTATAATCTAGAATTCAAGAGGATAATTTAAGGTATGTAATTATAGTCAGCCTGGCAAAGTAGTAACTAGATGTGTGACTTGGCTAATTAAAATATAAGTGTTATTTATTTTTAGGTATTTACCAGAAATATGTGATGAACAGTAAAAATCTTTGAATAATTTTAAAATGTTTAAAATTGAATCCTACATCACACCAATTCTACTGAGCTATGTTGACAAATATGTACGGGACTTTAAACCAGCGGATGCCCAAGTAAGTAGATAACCAATACAATAGTTAGTATTAGACATTTTTATCCCTAAGTAATTTAAAATGAGCTGATGATCATGATGATCCCTAATTTTAAAGTGTGTAATAAGTCTGTAAAAGATATCCTCCATCCTGTAGTAGTTGATCCAGACAACGACTTTGCTGTCTCTGAATGGTGCCGCTAGTAATCTAAATAGTTTTCTACCTTTAGCTTAATTTCTTGGAATATTGCTCTTAGGATTAAATTGCGAATCTGCAACCTACAGGTATGTTAACATCATGGTTATATATAAGTATAAGTTAGTTCGGTTTGCTCTGCCATGTTTAAGGGGACCGGTGTTGGGACAAGCAAATTCTCTTGTTGAATTGAATAAAATTGATTCAAAATGCTCATCCCACACTGTGGTGATTTGGCATTATATGGCCTGTTAGGAATTTACTAGTCGTCATTGGTCGCCCCAACTTCGTGTCCAAGTAGTTACACACACAATTTGTTGTAAATATTAGTATAAATTAATTCCTTAAATTGAAATTATCTGTGTTTGTTATTCCAAACATTTTAATCTATAAATGCTTGAATCAAAAATGTCTATCAAAAACAAAAATTAATTATTGTGGCATGTAGATTACCAACCAATCAGTTGTTTGTTATTTCTCAGAACTTAGTCTATAAATACACAACAAAGATAATATTTACTTGTGATTGCATCATGATTGCATAGGTCCTTATATAATAATAACTAAAACACTATATGCTACAAAAAGTTGGTTTTAAAAGACAAAGGACAATACTTATAGATACTGTTAGCCAAACAAATAGATACTCAGGTTGAGTGGGAAAAACCTACTACAAGAATTATAAACTTTCTTTAGGTTTAATAGCACATTAGTATCATAAAAATAATCTTATTAAAACAATGTTTGCGGCAATCAATCACCTTTAAATTAATTTATTATTGATATAATCAATTATTACCGATTTAGCTAGATATTTTGTTTTGCGAAATGTTTAAATTGCAATAATTACAGTGATTCGATGACTTTATATGAAACTTAATAACTAAAAAATATTAAAAGTTATTGATGTTCTGACATATTCGGCAGTCAGGTGTTCAAACTGACATAGGTATCCTCCATGGACTTCTAAATCTCTCTATCTTTGGCACTTTATTGCCATATGTGTGGAAGGTCATCCTCCCATTACCTGCCTTCCTCGATGCCTCTTTCCATCTATTGAATATTATTCTTTGGTCCATTGGATGACTGGATATAAATACAGCATTTCAAATGCACAATAATAACGAAGATAACTTTGACAATTTTCCCTATTTTCCTTATTTTAATTTTCCTTAAAAATTGTGAAGGTATCACTATGGGGCGGAGGCGTGGCACTGCACAACCTGGTGCTCAAGGCGGATGTGTTACAGTCAGAGGTGGCGCTGCCGTTCACGCTTGTGTCTGGACGCATCCACGAGCTACTTATCCAAGTGCCGTGGACAAAAATCATGTCCGAATCCATAATCATCACAATAGATACCATCGGTGAGTGCAGAACTGGCAGGGTCTTCGGGTACTTACCGAAACCCGTCAGGCAACTTTGTTGGCGTGGAATGGCCGTTATTTTTCATATCAGATGTTTTTATTGATACATATTGGAGTCCAACCGGGCCACTACTTAAATCATAAACACTTTTGCAGTGGTTATTTCTGTAGTGGTAGACATAATAGTGCACGCCAGTTAGTGCAGGCGCTGGATGGAGTTGAGTGTGCAAAATATGAGGACCGCATTCTGTACATAGTTTTGGACTCAGAAAAGCTTGCAGATTATGATTCTGGATGTTGTCAGGGGGTTGTCATTAGATATCAATTAAATGGACTAAACAAATGCTTTAGAACCATTTTAATGATTGTTTTAGTGACAATATCTAATTGTTTCTTATGATTAAAGATACATAGCTGGTCAATAAAAAAAAAGGAAAAAAGTTAAAAAGTTGAATTGTTGATAAAAAAATATTTAATACGAAAAATCAAATTATAACCTAAGTCTGATGACTTGTGTTGACTTGACTATTTGTATTTTTTTTGATGACTGATGTCATCATAAAAAAAAAATAATCAATCTTTTTTATTTTGACAGTCATTATTAATACATTTGCACAACGAAATACAATTTAGTTGTAATTTTTTGCAAGTTCAAGCCTTTGTTTGACAATTTGATGTCATATCCTAAGATGTAATCAATAGACTTCAGTAGTGTTTGGTCAGCATTTATCCATACATATGTTTGTACTGAATCTCTTAAAAAATGAAATGTAGAGCATCTGATGTGCAAATAACTTTTAATAAATTTAAGCCGAAGCCGATATTTTAAGAAATTAATTTAGACCGAAGTTCATCAGCAGTAAATTTTTTTTTTAGAAAAGTTTTTTATTTGTGCATATCTAGGAGCAGCAAGTACAGAGAAATTGAACTTGCTGTAACTTATTTCCAATCTGCCCATATCATTATTCTTAGCGCTGATACAGATGAGGTTTTCATCCTAGGAATTTATTTCTGGAATAAGCTAGCATGTCTAGGTTGTTTAGGTTTATGGTTTGACGGTTCTTATAAGAAGAAATACATTTCAGGATGTCATTTAGCTGCTCAATCCCTTGGCAAAACATTTGTCGTATTTTGCCAGCATTACACTCTGTAAGTAGTTCAGATTCGACTAGCAGATTTGGTTCGAAAAAAAATGGTTTAAAAGCATCTTTGAATTTTGTACAAAAAGCTCTAAGGTATTTAAGAAATCCATACCTAAGTGTCGAACAGTTAACAGAATTAGAAACCATATGCACCTATCTTTCTGAAAAAAAAAAAATTTCCTGCTGATGAATTTCGTTATAAATTAATTTCTCAAAATATCGGCTTCGGCTTAAATTTATTAATAGTAATTTGCACATCAGACGCTCTACATTTACATTTGTTAAGAGCTTCAGCACAAACATATGTATGGATAAATGCTGACCAAACACTACTACAGCCTATTGCCTACACCTTATTAGGATATAAAAGAAAAGATGAATGAAAAATACCTACTGCAACTGACGAAGCGACCATTGCCAGAATTGTTGATTCAGCCCAGTAAATGTACATCAAATTGTCAAACAAAGGCTTGTTATTACAAAAAATTACAACTAAATTGTATTTCGTTGTGCAAATGTATTAATAATTTGTATTTTTTTTGATGACATGTTATAATTTGATTTTTCGTATTAAATATTTTTTTTATCAATAATTTGTTTTTATTTTTAATTTTTTTCCTTTTTTTTATTGACCAGCTATAAGTATATTTAATCATAAGAAACAATTAGATATTGTCACTAAAACAATCATTAAAATGGTTCTAAAGCATTTGTTTAGTCCATTTACTTGATATTTAATGGGATGGGGTATCAAAAATAAATGGACCAACAAACCCCCTGGCAACATCCAGAATCATAATCTGCAAGCTTTCCTGAGTTCAAAACTATGTACAGAATGCGGTCCTCATATTTCGCACACTCAACTCCTGCGCCCGGTCTAAGTGGTAAAGTTTCGGTTTTCATTTGTTTACAACACTAGTTTTTATTCGTTTCCTTTTGTTTATAGTCAATATCCTCAAACATTGTCTTCTTTTCAGAATGTGTTCTTAGCCTGAATCCACCACCGCAAAGTGACAGTGCACCTCCTGAACCGCAAAGGTAGATCTCCCTTTATAAAATATTTGCAGGAGCAGGTTGATAGCAGTTGCTATTAATTTTATAAGCTTTTCAGTTTATTCTTCAATCATCAATAACTTAACCGATTCAAATAAAACGATACTGACAGTTCTTGTATGGAAGTGGCGCCCAGAATAAAAAAAAATGACATTATTATAAATAGTTTATTTATGATAAAATTCATTGTTCGTTTTCTTCAATAAAAATCAATATAAAAACGTCCATTAAGGTCGTTATCGTCAGAATTATTTCTGGGCTTATTTCTATAGCTCCTAGCTCAGGCTAAAAACCAAACTAAGTACATAACGTGTGCACGATAATAATGAATGTTTTTTATTATTAACTCTGGGTCACATCACGTCTAAGCAGCAATTGGCCCAAAACCTATCATTGTCTTTTGTCAAGCTGTGTACGCTTGAGCAAATTCTTAACTTGAACTTTGTAATGATTAGTTGAAGAAATATGCGATTACAAATAAACAAAGAATAAGGTCCGAATATTTATTCCGTGTTTTGTCTTTTTTACTCTAATTTGAAATGACGTTTACATGACAGGAACAAAACACGGAATAACTATTCGGACCTTATTCTTTGTTTATTTGTAATGCGGTAAGTGTTTATTTTACATTAACAATGTTAACACCTTTGAGTGTGCACACGCCTGCACAGCACATCAGACTACCACAAACTGCAAATTATCCTCAACAATAGACTCTCTACTTTATGTTTTAGGCTTATGGTTGAACACGACTTCTTGGCGGGAAAGTGAAGAGTCATGTCTGCGGTTTTGTTTTATTTTCTAAAATTTGTGTTATGTCGAGTATTAATGTGAAATAATGGTGGATTATTAACCGTTAAGTGTTCGTGAGTGTGCATGAGTGTTGGCAAATGAAACAAAACAGTGCAATGGCACTTTTCAAATTCTCTCAAGAAGTCTGTGTGAGAACTTAGTAAAGCCCCACATATCTACTGAGATACTCGAGGGGTTGGGGGTATATCATTTCTCATTTCTATTATCATTCATCATCATTATCAAGAAGGAAATATTGTTTATTTATGTATTACTTGTTAGAAAAATTTACTTTGACACTGGCTAAATATGCTAATCGCACGAAGCCATCAAATAAAGGAAAAAAAAATGGTTGAACACTAATTATTGAAGAAATTTGACAATTTTGGATGTGTAATAATTTTGGCTATACCTGGTTAGCCATGATCATTTTGTATTTGACTTTACACATCATTCAAGAAAATTATGTCAGTTTAACCAAGCCATTGGTTTTTGTGTATAGACTAAGTAGGTACCACAAACTGAAAAATTTCCTCAATATACTTTAAATGTTAGGCTTATTTTATTTTATTATTTTATGATTATTTACATACTTACTTAAAATTTTACGCAAATTTTGTTGGGAACAAATTACAAATTGAAAAAAGACAGTGTTGAAAAATTTCCACGAGCTGGATTCGAACCCGCACCCCATCACATGCCAGGTCAGATGCACTACCAACTATGCTACCGTGGCTCAATCCAACTCGCCGAAATTAATCAAATCTATATCTATCTATATCTACTCTTACTCTGTAAACCAAAGGAGCCCTATTCAATGTCGACAACTACGTCATCTACAAATATTGAAAGATTATGGGACTTTTTCAACACATTCGTCTTTTTTCAATTTAATATTTTATTTTATAAAATTTTTATTAAACCAAGGTTAACAAAATTTTAATAGGGTTACAAAGTATCCTACTAATATTATAAACGCGAAAGTTTGTAAGTATGGATGTTTGTTACTCTTTCACGTAAAAACTACTGAATGGATTTTGATGAAATTCGGGATACAAATAGTTTATAACCGTGAATAACACATAGGATACTTTTTATCCCGATATTCCCACGGGAACGGAAACCGAGAACCACGCGGGTGAAACCGCGAGCGGCAACCAGTTACGCATAAAAACCACTAATAGGTTCTTACCGATATGATCGAACACTTATTGAAGAAGTTTGACAGTTTTGGATAAGTTGACATGCGAGCGTCTGTAGCAATAACTTGGTTAGCAATAAAAATTTGGTATTTGACTTTGCACAACATACAAGAAAATAGGGTCAGTTGAACCAAGCTGTTGGTTGTTGTGTATACGTAGGAGGAACCAAGTGGTGGAAGCGCCGCCGGGCTACATGCAGGCGCTGGTCCGCCGCATCGTCAGCAACATCGCCCTGCGCGTGCACCATCTCATAGTGAAGTACGTGCAAGACGACATCGTGCTGTCGCTCAACGTGAAACACTTGGCTGTCGACAGCGCGGGGCCTAATTGGGAACCGGCATTTGCTGGTAAGTGCTACATTTTTTTTCATCACCATCATGACCAGTTCGTTTTTATGTTTCCACTGCTGGGGCATGAACCTTCGCTATAGATGGATAGGAATGACGGGCCGTAAACCACAACGTGGGCCCAGTGCGGACTGGTGCTTGTTAACGACTGCTAATGCAGCCGGGACCAACGGCTTTACTTGCCTTCTGAAGCACGGAGAAGCTCGAGATGATACATTTTTGTTCACCCACCCGATGACCGGCCTTTGCGAAAGATGCTTAACATTAGCAACTGCAGATCGGGCGCGTTAAGCACTGCACCGAAAAAGGAGAAGCTCGAGCTCCTCCTCTTTTGATAAATTTAGTTTAATAATAATTATAATTATAAAAATAAAAATCTATATTTTTAAGCAAACATTTCATCATCATAATCAACCTATATCAGTCCACTTACCAACGTGCCTCTCTTATGAATGCCACTGAGCCCGATCTTCGGCTATTTTTATCCAATTGCTGCCAGCCAATCGTCAGTCGCTCCAACTGTAGTGTAGTACATGTATCAAGAGGCGCCCCTCAGATATCGAGCAGTCCGAGCCCATGTTTCAACAGCTGGTGCGTCTGGACTGCCTGACTTTTTAACCTTTTTACGGTTCTACTTACGTTCATTTCCCACCCCTTTGGCATTGGCCAAGAAACCTAAAAAGCATAGAAGAAAATGACTGTTCAGTAGTTGTATGTCCTCAATGCACAGGCATTGAGGACATACAACTACTAAACAGTATAATGTTGTGTGTGTGTTGTCTGTGTGTTGTCTGTATTTAATGTTGTTCTATTTGCGCTCCTCAGACATTGAGCAGGCAAAACCTATGCTGCGACGGTTGGTGCGCCTGGACGACCTGACTCTGTGCCTGGACCGCGCCGACGCTGACGGCAAGATCCGCTTCTACCAGGAGCCGTTGCTTTACCGCTGCCAGCTAGACCTCAGGTGAGGTCACCATTATACTGTAAAGGTTTCAATAGTCTAATTAAATAGGTAGCTAATTATTAATAATTTCAAGCAGTTCATGAATGATTTTAGTTATAAACCAAACAACAAATTCTTGTTTTGCTATTCATTCAAATATTTAAAAAAATGTTTATTTTATCCCATTGTTACATTATTTTCTGTATCTTATTCTTTAATATAAAAAATATCTGTAGTTTTTTTTTTGTAGTAATCATTGTACGAGTATATGTATAAAACAATAGTCTGAGACTAAAATGACCGTGGCAGTTAGAAACACGAATATGACAAAGTTTTGTTAATAGCCAACAACCAAACAACAATCGTAAATCTTCCAATTTCTCGGTACAGGGTCCTAACTCGTTTGGTGTCTGCAAGCACGAGGCGCGCAAGCAACCTGAGTGTTCAACTTCGATCGTCGAAGCTCGCGTGGGGCGTGTCTGGTGACCAGCTAGTCCTGCTTCTGCGGCTGGTGCGGGAGAGCCCTAAGGTCGAGGTGAAGCCGCCGCCGCCGCCGCCGAAGATGTCACATGTGGCGCCGCTGCGTGAGTATAAAGAACTACACGTACAGACTCGTAGTTGCTCGTGTGGAGTGATTAGCGACTGGCTGGTGTTGCTGCTGCGGCTGACGCGGGAAAGCCCTAAGGTCGGGGTGAAGACGTCCATGTCGCAAGTGGCGACGCTGCGTGAGTATTCAGAACTACAGACTCGTAGACACTCGTGGGGTGATTAGCGACCGGCTGATGTTGCTACTAAGGCTAATGCGGGAAAGCCCTAAAGCCCTAAGGTCGAGGTGAAGGCGTCCATGTCGCAAGTGGCGCCATTGCGTGAATATTCAGAAGCTACATACATACATATTTTGCATCGATGTGAAAAGGTGACTAATATGTGTTTGTTGTTATAGAAAGTCATTTCGATATGGCTTAAAAGGGCCATAAAAACCACTTAACTCACAAGTTTATAAACAGGGTGGGGCAGCGGTAGTATTAAATGTCTGTATCCCTCTGTTGTTGTTAAAATTCTATATTTTTTCATTAGTTTTGCCAACATAAAATAGTAGATTGTACAACAAGAGCATAAAACGAGCCATTTTACCCGAGACGTGCATATAGCCACCCGAGCCGGTACGGCGAGAGTGGATAGTCACGTCGAGGGTAGGATGGGTTTTATACTCGAGTTTTACACTCTGCTTTTCACTTTGATTGCAAGGAAATAAAACAAGAATTAAGCATATACAAGAAAACTTAGTTTCAACTATGTGACGTTCGACTATGGTCTGAGCCGTAATGCCAAGTTATTATAAATATTTGCGTTATATTTTTTTACGTAAATGCACGCCCGTATCGTAAATTTGTATTTAGATAGTAATACATATGTCGTAATTAAATTAAGATAAAACCTAATCTCATAAAAATATATCAATTAAATGAAGGTGTATTGTGTATGTGGCTGTAAGGCCTAATTGCCTTAGTCTTAAAAGAAGAAATTACTTTATGCACAAGAGCATAAAATCCCATTTTATGCAGCCTTCCCTCGACATAAAGAACAACATTACGAGCATGAGAAGTGAAAAAGTAATTTTCTTACAAGTTATATATGTATAAATAAACAATATTTACTTTGTTAATAGATGATAATGAAGTAAAATAGAAATGAACCCCTTGAGTATCAGTAAAGATTTGCTGAGACCTCACGCGGACTTCTTGAGAGAATTTGAAAATGAGACGATGTACTGTTTTATTTCATTTGCTAACACTCATGCACGTTTATGATTACTTAAGAGCGTTTACGCCGTTTTGCTCAAAAACTGTACTTTTCAAACCTCTTAATATCTATGAATATTTACTTTACAAATATGTTAATTACTTATATCATTAGGCGATCTTGTCATCAAAATAGTTTGTTGAAAACATTTTTAGATTTGTGGATATTTTAGAATTTATAACCAGATAATTGAACAGAGGTTTTCATAATTTGACTTTCCGCGTCAACTTCGAAGCTTAAAAATGTGTTTAAATTACTGACAAACCTAAGAACAAAAATTTTATTTCAATTTGAAAGATCTTCAGCAAAATAGTTTGTTGAAAACATTTTTAGATTTTGGTTACTAACAAAAACTATAAAAATCCGAACATTTTGAATTTTTAAAGAAGTTATAGGTGATAAAATAATTGTTTTCTCTATTAAACTTACTATATAAATATAAGATAAAAGCTTTTTACTATGGAAAAAAGTGTTCTTTAAATTATGCGCAAAATTCTTTTTACTAAATTAGCTCTATAATTTTTCTATAAATATTTTAAAACTGCTCTAAAACTACTACAAAACTCTGCGTTCTATTAGTATCAAATCAGTCCGCCGCGAGGCCTCTGAGAGAGTGGTCACGTCGCTCGACGCTCTACCCGACGATTTTCGAACAATTGCCGTAATTTCGAAGATAGTTCAAATTTATAGCGCGATAAGCAAATCTTAGTACTTTAGTGAATAAATTATTTTATGTTACTTTTGATGAATTGCAACATTTTTAAATTGGACGACCTCCGTGGTCGAGTGGTTAGCGCGCCGGGTCGATCGGTCGTGTCCATGTCTATGCATTTATATATTATCTTATTATCTTATTATCTTCATATTATCTTACTATACTAACGAGTTTCTTAAGAATACTTATCTTGAGCTAGATAATTGGTGAGAGCATAAACAAATTAAATTTTTAAACTGACAACGTATATTATGTTGAAACCCCCCCCCCCCCCCCTCCGAATCGGGCGTGGTGAGAAGTGAGCTTTAATTAACTTTCGCATTGCTGGCCCACGGGTTGGGTGGGAAATACCATCTATGTGTGTTTCTCTCGGAGGAGGGAAGGAGTGAAAAGGAAGGGATCCTTTGCAAGACACGTAAAACCGGTGGTCCCCGTTTTTGTCACGACTGCTCCGCACCCGTGCCAGTGTGCGCTATGGGCTATGGCCCAATCTCCTCGCCATATCCTAGCAGTGCGACTTTTGTAGACTAATTATTTATTTTGTTAGTAAGTGTATTCCTTTTTTAATTTTTTTAAGTATTCTTGCCTATTATTATGTTTTTTAGAATCCTGCTTATTTCAGTTTTTTTTCAATGTATTACAAAGAAATGATTAATTGTATGGGCAGTCAAATAACTTGACCGAGTTTTGACAGCACCTATTTTATTGCTGCATGATGCGCTTTGTGCTTATGTGGCTCATATTTTCCAAGTAGTTTTTATACAAAATTTATTTTAAAAGGAGATTAGCAAAATTGGGCTTGGTAATAGACAACATATTATTATTGATATATTCTAAAAAATCGGTCAATTTATTTGGCTGCCCATACAATTAATCATTTCTTTGTAAAATATTGGAAGAAAAACTTAAATAAGAAGGATTTTTAAATGTTTCGTATCTCAAACCATCAACAAACTGTCAACTGTCAACGTCATGCAGGGAACAACGGACTCTATTTCCACTTAACATCAAGTGGAGTGGAGACATTTGCCGAGCTATGAATAAAATAAAATAAAATGTGTCGTCGTCAAATCAATTCGTCCAAAATAAATCGTTGAGGAACAGATAGGTATTGATTATAATTTTGTGATATAAGATTAATTACAAAATTAATAAAAATACATACAATATAGTATTATAGGTACTTATTTCATGTATCTGTAGTTTAGCCATCTGCTTACGCCCATAGTTAAAAATAAAAAAACGACGGGTTGCACCCCGGGAGTGCCGGCAGAAGTGAAAACTTGAATATTAACGTTGTGCATTTTTGATATTTTGGAATGGTCAGGGAATAATTTTGCACGAATTGCTTCAATTATCAGTATAAAAGTAATATCATTTATGTGGTAGAATACAATATTTATTTATTGTGCTATCGTACACAAACATGACAATTTATTCGCGCAAGCGCCCTGCGCCGCCTAAACGAAACAACAGGCATACATTTTCGCCGCGCCGTAGAAAGAGAGGGGGATACTTCCTCTCCTACGCCGCGCCGGCTGTCTACTCTCCATCCGTCTTACGATTTTACGTCTTACATTTTCGATCAGGTCACGTGTCCTGACGCGAATTTAACTTTTTTTTTAATTTTTTTTTACCCATTACAAAAAAAATGTACAACGCCGCTAAAGAAGTTTTCACTTCAATAATTTCTAAGTATACCGAAAAACTAAATTCGAACGGATCAAAGTAGTGAGTTTGACTATAGTGAGCAGAACTAGCCTACTCTACGCACACACTCGCGCACGCTCACAGCCCGCTTCTGTGTGCGTGATATTTGGACTTAAAAACCTAAACTTAAGGTCTCGCGCTCGGCGTAAACGCTCTTAACGGTTAATAATCCACCATTAGGCGTTCCGCAAATGGCGGAGCGTGGCGGGCCGTAAAATTTCGCCGCAAACGATAGAACAAAGGGAATCCTATACAACCAACACACATAGAGAGCAAAAAGACCGCCCCGCCCCACCGGCCGTTTGGGAAGAGCCTTAGTTCAAATTAATATTCGACATAAGAAAAATTTTATAAAATCAAACAAAACCACAGACAGCTCTTCACTTTCCCGCCAAGAAATCCCAACATTCCATTATTACACAGACACGACCAACACCGCGGAGCCGGCGCGCCAAGAGAGCTGGTCAGAATGGGCGTGGTCGTGGCTGCCCGCGTGGGCGGACCGCGAGGGCGGCGCCGAGGAGATGCCTTCGCAGCCATCGCCCATACCTGTGCACCTTACCGCCTTCCTGGACGACGTATCGCTGGCGTTCAAGGTCAGTTTGGTTTAATAATTTTTGATTTAACCCCTCTTTACAGCAAGGTTTTTTCGCCAGCCAAATTGTGATCATCATCATTTATAAACGTCTAGTATATACTGTGTGGACTCAGGCTTTCCCTCATGAAAAATACATGGGGAGATTCGGCTATAACCTACCACATGGCATGAGCCCAATAGTGGTTGTTAAGAATTAAAGTAGTCGTGGCTACACACATACCGGTGCTCCTAGCCGTCTTCCTGGACGACTTGTTGCTGGTGTTCAGGTCAGTTTGATTCAATCCTGTTTGGTTTATCCCCTCTTTACAGCACGGTTTTGTCAGCAGCCAAATTTTGTTCATCATATTAGTCTATAAACACCTGCTATACACTAAGCTGGGATCACGATTTCCCTCATAACCAACTGAAGGGGAGATTGGCCCCTAATGCGAGGTGGTAAGAGTGGGTGGGGTTTTGGCTACCCGCGTGCCGAAGAAATGCCCACGCAGCCCAGGGCCATACCCGTGCACCGCCTATAAAAGTAATATCAAAAGCTAAAGGCTATAGCTTTCGATATTGCTTTCATAGGCGGCACGAAACGACAAGATGACGTCATAAACCACACACGAAGTCAAAGTGATCGGTTAGGCGGTCGGGGGGCAGGTGCACGGGTATGGCCAAGGCGACCGCCTTGCTGTGTTCAAGGTAAGTTTGTTCAATATAATTTCTCTTTATAAACTACTAAAACCCTTTTCATAGCGCTATATTTTCAGTGTGAAACTTTGATCGTCATCATCATCATAAAAGTTTGCTATATACTCTACTGAGCTCAAGCCATTCCCCATGAACAACACCATGAGTGTCCCGATCCGATCCGAACCCTTCGGAGAATATAGTAGGGCACGGGGAAACGCACTAGTGCGTGATGCCGTTTCCCTCTAGAAAACCTCCGAAGATGATTCGTTTCACACGGCTTGAGGAACCCTTTAAGTTTTTCACCGCCCCCAAACAAGCCCGGTGAAGCTGAAAAGGCCGTTTGAGGCAATCAGCGATCTCTCTCAAAAAAAAAACACATGTGTGGGCGTTATGAGCCTTTATAATGTCATATTATTTGAAGGTTATTTTATTGATTGACCAAAGGTGATGGAGCTAGACGGCAGCATGCGCAAGCGCGGTCGCGGCGTGCTCGAGCTGAGCGCGTCGCACGCAGCGGTGAAGAGCTCCCTGCGAGCGCCAACCATGACACGCTTGTGCGTCGGCCTAAGAACTATAACGTTGAGCTCGCGCGGCAAGTGCGTGTGTGGCCATCTTGCTTTCGAAACTGTGAGTCATACTTTTTGCTTCCTTTATTTACAATGTGAGCTATAATCTAATCATTAATTCACTGGAGTAAACTGACAGATGCTAATGTCACATTGTAAAATTATGTTGCCACATATATTGTACTATTGATGAGTTTCGTTCATTGTCATTCAGATCACTCACACAAACTCAGTAGGAATGTTTATTATAAAAAGGTATTTAATTAATTATAATATAGGTAGGTATATGAATGTCTTTTTGTAGCGAGAAATTTCACCTGACAGTTTAGTTGTCAGTGTTTGTTTTGCTTTGGGAGCTGTTATTATTCAACAATTTTGGAAGTATTTTAATTATTGTAATTTTTACATCATCTATCTTTTTGAAAGTAAAATACAGATTTAACCACCGTGTAGGAGTACCATTTACTGCTTATCAATTAAAACAAAACAGAATACTATAAATTGATAACGTTGAAATAGAGATAACCTCAACAATATAAGGTACAAATAAGGCCTATGCTCAAATAAAGCCTGTAGTGCGGAAAAGTCGATTAAAATATATTTACATCAAAAATACTTCACACACGCATAGACGACAGCTCCACGACTCGGCAAATAGTGCTCGAAAGGCCAGCTCGCGCTCACAGCAACATTAGTGGCCGGTCGTTTGTGAAGGACCGCCGTTTTCATCGCGCGTTATTAATTTGTCGTAATTTCTATCGAATTTTAATACGTTATTCTTTGAAGTTTTGTTTCAAGTAATGTATATAACTATGACTTTAAATTGTAATTTTTAGAATATGCTAATTAAATACTGCTTATAACATTTATAAAGTACAATATACTAAATAAAGCCTAGTACCAAAACGAGCTACGTGGTCCGAAGATAGCTTGAGAGCGGCAGTTAATGATGTGCATTGTGGGCGATTGTCGACTTACAAAGCTACTTATTATGTTCCAAGGCCTTATTTTATTTAGTTACCTTGTTTAATTAAGGCATATCTAAATATATTTCATTTTTCAATATATTAATATTTTTGAGAAGATTATGTTAATTTGCTAATTTTTGTGTGTATGGATATATTTTTCTTTATATTATTCTTTATTTTTTCTTAACATGCGACTTTTAGTCTGGATAGAAATTTAAGCAAAATATTTAGTAAAATAACTTAGAAACTTTTTATTATAAGTAATACTCTAATAACAACAAACCTATAATTTAAGTAGGTATACAGGCCTTGTTAAGTCACTATGTTTTAAACAGGCCTAAGGCTAAGGTTTCAGAATTACCTCTTTTTTAATGGTTTTTGATAAAAGATTATAATATGTTTTCTTAATTACTTAAAATTTATAAACCAAAAAATAATGCCTTGCTTTTATTTATCACCTTCTTCAAATAATTTATCAAGATATGAGTGTTTGAAATTAGGTAGGCCTTATTTGTATCACTTACCTTCAATCACTCGATCCCGTTACAAAATGAAAAATCACTCTGACCCGTTCTAAAACCATTTTGTATCACTTTCTCACATAGCACTTTCTCTGTCTCCGAGTGAATTTTACGACAACTTAAACATCAACTATTTACAATTACTTTTAAAAGCATCGTCAAACAGTACAATTATTAAAACTAAATAATGTTATTGTCGCATGCAGCACGGATCGCGCTCATACCTATTTTGACGCAGACTAGAATAATAGACAACAAAATCAAATTTCAAAACGTAAACAAATTACGCCGTCAACTAATAATCAAGTAGAAATAAGCCGTAAAAATAATAATGTTTCATATCGTAAGACGTCAAATTGAGTGCGGGCAGACTCCGACTCCGACCGGTGCCACTGTCTCGTTTCCGCACGCGCTGTTCATAATCTATCTGTTCGCTTTACTCTCCTTCAGTGAAGTGTGAACTAAGTGATATACTTGCTAAATGGACTAGTCCAATTGAAGGATTCATTCATGAACATAAACGACTCATCTCTATGTCTGTCTGACGACGACAAATAAAAATATATCCATTGCATTTTTGTTTGATTTTATATAATTCGAGTAATTCGCCTTTTCAAAGTTATCATTTCTTGGCCTTTAACCTTTTCACCGCCCAACTATCCTGCACGCGATGTCCCGCTGTACGCCAACGTATAAATGTATTTTAATAAAGTAGGTACAAAGAAGAACTTCTATAGAAGTGCTGGCGTGGACGGCACGAAAATCTCGAACTTCTATAGAAGTCGTTGGCGGTAAAAAGGTTAAAGGTACCAATGCTAATATTTTTATATCGATTCAACAAATCTGGCCTAGGAGATTTCTTAATAAAGTAAATAAAATGAGTACCTAATGTGATTTGACTCAGAACGTTAGACATACTTTAATGGAGAGCTTTCTGCCAGCGCCGACCATGAGTGAGCGTCAAGTTAGCAGCCTCACCACGGAATTAGATGGTTTTGACTACGTCAAAAAATTGTGTATAATTAGTGATAAATAGTGACGTATAGCATATAAATAGTGATACTATGGTTCAGAAGATATTTGAGTATCTTGGTGAGGCTGCTAACTTGACGTCAAGCTAGCTGGCACCTTAAGAAATACAGTTCGTATCAATGTGATTTATATTTCAAAAAACTGTGCATAAATAGTGAAATGTATACGCAAAATTTCAATAATAGTACTTCAATACAAGCCGAGATATTACGGTCTCTAAGTGGCTGCTAATTTGACGTTTCTTGCGATGGCGATTCCAGAGAAACGGGTACAAGTTTTAAACAAATAAATACATGAAAAAATTGTGCGTGAAATTGTGAATCTTACGATATAAATAAAAAAAGAATTAAGAATAATTAAATTTTATTATCTGTTCCCGCTTCGCTGAGCGTAAGCTTGTAAATAAAATTTAATTTTTGAAGTGAAAACTTCTTTAGTGGCGTTGTACACTTTTTTTGTAATGGGTAAAAAATGTTAAATTCGCGTCAAGACACGTGGCCTGATCGAAAATTCGTAAGACGGATGACAGCCGGCGCGGCGTAGGAGAGGAAGTATCCCCCTCTCTTTCTACGGCGCGCCGAAAATGTATGCCTGCTGTTTCGTTTAGGCGGCGCAGGGCGCTTGCGCGAATGTTCGAGTGCTTTTTAATGTAATATAAATTGTCATGTTTGTGTACGATAGCGCAATAAATAAATATTGTATTCTTCCACATAAATGATAGTACTTTTATACTGATAATTGAAACAATTCGTGCAAAATTATTCCCTAACCATTCCAAAATATCAAAAATGCACAACGTTAATATTCAAGTTTTCACTTCTGCCGGCACTCCCGGAGTGCAACCCGTCGTTTTTTTATAGCCTATCTTTTGCACAATCTCGTGTTCTTACTACATACAAATTTTAAATGTAAACTTTTTTTCTTTTTTTTATAGCCTATAATTTGCACAATCGCATGTTCTTGCTACATACAAATTTTCATCAAGAGCCGTCACTCACCCGCTTCTTCTTCTTCGTATTCTTCTTCATCCCGTCGCCACCCAATGCTGAGTGTAGGCCTCTCCCTTTGCACGCCATCTCTCTATGTTAGTAGCCATCCCAAACCAGTTCAAACTCGCCCGCTTCACTACATACAAATTTTCATCAAGAGCCTAACCTAATAATTATTTTGATTAGCATTCATTGACCCATTATTTTCGCACAGCGACGCGGGCGGGTGACGGCTTGTCGTTTTATAAAGTTATCTATGAAATGGCTTCTCTCGATTGTAAGTTTTATTTACGGAAGTTGTAGCGCTGTATCAATTACGCTACATTTGCAATTTTGATTATGTATTATTTCTCAACATTGAAACACTAATCAGACAATCAAAAAATATAGTTTACAGTACGTTATTGGAATTATAATTTTCTTCTCAGCTTAAAGAGGAGCCGACTATATACCTAAGCAAGGCAGAAGTAGCTGAAGAAAAGGAGTGGTCATGGCCTGATGAGAACCTGACCGACAGCAAGATAGAAGTAGGTCAAGACGCAGACGAAGCTCTACACGCCCCACCCCATATGCCCGTGAGTTTCCTACGATAAATAACCTTTTTGCTTTTGTTTCAGATTCATCAATTATGAATACATTTATATAATTACGAGCACTTGACTTCTTTTTTTATTATTTTTTATTCGGGATAACTACAGTTTTAATACTAAATGCTTTTAAATATGTCTAATCATAACGAAGCCAATAACAGTTATCCACATAATTTTAGTAAAAACAGATCCTATGTGTCTTTTTAAAAAGAAAATATTATAGAAGCATACATTAGTGACCCAAGCTTAAACTAATTATATTTTTTTAGCTAATACAAAAACAAAAAAAATACTTGCCATATATTTATTTATTGTGAAAAAAACGACATAAATCAATAACATTTATCACACAATTATACAATTCGAAATTAAATTAATTATTATAAAATGATATTAGAATATAATTATACATTCTTAAAAATTAATTTATTATACTTTTGATACTAAATTATACATAAAATTCATACATCATTCACAACTTCATCGTCAGAGTTACATACATATCCATTGGTCCCACAAACTTTCAGAATAACTCAGTAATACCTGTTTAATAGTTGACCAATTGTGAAATGAGAAATCAAAATCAGCATTGGCAACACGGAGTGCATTGAGATGGCACAGAGGTCGAACCAAAGGAGAGTTCGCACGCGATACGGTATGGCTTTGACTGACTTGAAAAAGATTATGTTGCCGCCGGAGGACCGCGCCGGCGTGCCCGAGGAGGCTCAGGACTGTCAGGAACAAACAGGACGCACAATAGGTTGTGCAAGAGGATACAATCAATTGACCCTCTTAATGTTTTAAGGCAGATGGTAAGCTGGTCAAAAATTCTTCTCACCTCTAAAGAGTTGAAGCCTAGATGCCCGAGTAAAAACTTGGTCGGGTATCGAAACGGGTAATAACCATAGGCTTTTTTGTAAAAAGCTCTTTAGAAAGCTTTTGAACTTTTTCCATACGTGTTTTATTTTTCGCGTACGTGCGTAGATTACATGGTGCGGATTCCAGACACACGCGCTTGATTCGAGTTTGCTCCTAACCAAAGAGAGAATTGTGAATCTTACTATATTAATAAAAAAATAAATCTTCTTTGCTATTTTCCAAAAATCTAATGTAGGTAAATTTCTACATAATACTCCTAATATAGACTGTTGACCAATGTTGAACTTTGCTCCACAGTAATAAGGTTTAAGAGCGTTTACGCCGAGCGCGAGACCTTAAGTTTAGGTTTTTAAGTCCAAATATCACGCACACAGAAGCGGGTTGCGAGCGCGCGCGGGTGTGTGCGTAGAGTAGGCTAGTTCTGCTCACTATAGTTAAACTCACTCACTTTGATCCGTTCGAATTTAGTTTTTCGGTATACTTAGAAATTATTGTTTTTAACTATGGGCGTCAGCAGATGCCTAAATTACGGATACATGAAATAAGTACCTAAGTGTAATATTATATTGTATGTATTTTTATTAATGTTGTAATCAATCTTAAATCACAAAATTATAATAAGGACGAAGTGATTTGAAGACGACACATTTTTTATTTTTTTTATTCATAGCTCGGCAAATGTCTCCACTCCACCTGATGTTAAGTGGAAATAGAGTCCAGACGCGAAGACAACTGGTGCAGCGTGAAAACAACGCAGCATCAGTCACCCCCCTCACCCTGCCGGCCTACAAGGTGCCTCTTCACGCCTCTCTTGAAGGACCCCATGTCATAGGAAGGAGGGAAAACGTGCTAGTAGACTATTCCATCTTTTGGAAGTGCGACAAAGAAACGAGTCACCAAATTTCTTTGTGCGCGATGGAATGTTCGTATATACAATAATACCTTGTTATTGCAAGCGAGTCATATAAGAAAAAAGGAAGTAAATACATTTTGTAACGTCGACATGACGTACAAATAGGAGATCAGAGATCAGCAAAGTGCCCATACAAACTGGCCGTGAAATTTATTGAAATTAAACACTGTGTCATGAAGGGCGCATATAACAAAGTCCAATAAAGCCAAAGTCGGTCGTGAAAGCTAAATTGGAGGTCCAAAACACAAATAAAGTTGTAAGGTAATCACAACGTAACATTTGCCGTGCAGGAAACAATGACAATGTCAGTTGCCGCTGTTCCCTGCTTGACGTTGACAGTTGACAGTTTGTTGATGGTTTGAGATACGAAACATTTAGGAATCCTTCTTATTTAAGTTTTTCTTCCAATATTTTACAAAGAAATGATAAATTGTACGGGCAGTCAAATAAATTAACCGATTTTTTAGAATATATCAATAATAGTATGTTGTCTATTACCAAGCCCAATTTTGCTAATCTCCTTTTAAAATAAATTTTAAATAAAAACTACTGGGAAAATATGAGCCACCTAAGCACAAAGCGCATCATGCAGCAATAAAATAATTGCTGTCAAAACTCAGTCAAGTTATTTGACTGCCCATACAATTAATCATTTCGTTGTAAAACATTGGAAGAAAAACTTAAATAAGAAGGATTCTAAAAAACATAATAATAGCTAAGAATACTTAAAAAAATTAAAAAATAAATAAACTTATAAACAAAATAAATAATTAGTCTATAAAAGTCGTACTGCTAGGATATGGCGAGGAGATTGGGCCATAGCCCATAGCCCATAGCGCACACTGGCACGGGTGCGGAGCAGTCGTGATAAAAACTGGGACCAACGGTTTTACGTGTCTTGCAAAGGAGGAGAGAGAGAAACACACACATATATGGTATTTCCCACCCATCCCGTGGCCCAGCATTGCGAAAGTTACTTAAAACTCACTTTAGTTTAAGTGCAAGCTTTTTACGAATTTGTTACCTACTATGTCTGCAACATAATACTTGCAATAATTCATCAAAAGTAAAATAAAATAATTTATTCACCAAAGTACTAAGATTTGCTAATCGCGCTATAAATGTGTACTATCTTCGAACTTACGGCAATGATCGACAATCGTCGGGCAGAGCGTCGAGCGACGTGACCACTCTCTCAGAGGTCTCGCGGCGGACTGATTTGAAACGAGTAGAACGCAGAGTTTTGTAGTAGTTTTAGAGCAGTTTTAAAATATTTATAGAAAAATTATAGAATAATTTAGTAAAAAGAATTTTGCGCATAATTTAAAGAACACTTTTTCTATAGTAAAAAGCTTTTATCTTATATTTGTATAGTAAGTATATTAGAGAAAACAATTTAAGTATCTTGTCATAAATTCCAAAATATCCATAAATTTAAAAATGTTTTCAACAAACAATTTTGATGACAAGATCGCCTAATGAACATGTTTGTAAAGTAAATATTAATTGATATTAAGAGGTTTGAAAAGTACAGTTTTTGAGCAAAACGGCGTAAACGCTCTTAAACTGATGGAGGCCTTTGTCCAGCAGTGGGACGGTTATAGTAGGAGTTGAATAAAACGCTGTAATTTTTCTCATTAGGCGGAGTTCCAGTCATTAACCGAGCAGCCGGAGGAGGAAGCCACCGTCGAGGTAGCGGCGAGCAGCACGGACGAACTCGATCCACTGTGGGTGGCGATGGAGCCCGTACTTTTCCTGGAGTTCTGCCACGAGCGCTCGCCGCCGATGGCGTACACCAACCCTTACGACAACCCACCCACTGACTTCGAGTACAGGTAACATTGTTAGACGTGACTATATAGGCTATTTAAAAGTCATATTTTAGGAGGTAGTTCAGAATAGAGTCTAAAATACAGGGGTAGTATCCTTTTTCTTTACACTAGACTCCTTTCTAATTGACCTTAAATTTTTTTTTATTAAATCAATGTATTTATTTTTTATTTTTCCTGTAAATTAGACTAAATTCTATACCACCCCCTAAAATTATGAGATAACCTTTTTTATTTACTAACTGAATTAGCAAGGTATGACAATAAAAATAATATTATTTTGAAATATTCGAACATTTTTTTTGCGTTATATGGTGTATGCTTTTTATAGAAAACATGCATAAAGAAGCGCATTTCAAAGTGTACAGCTCCTTAAGATAAGCAAATGCAGTGGACCTAGCACAAACTTCTAACGGTACTTCCTATCGGTTTACTTCTATCGGTAACGGTGTACGAACAGTGCGGTTCGCGTGCGTGATCACGAGCAAAATATTTTCCTGCGCAAAGAAAATGTTTAGGTATAGTATACTAAAAGAATGGTAAAAGAATGGTAGCACATATTATAGCGATCGCGAAATTAATAAAGCTTCAACCTTATACTAAAACAGTGTAAAGCTTGTTGTGTGTATGTGTTTGACGCCTTATTTCTTATTAAACATTAAATAGTTAGTACTACTATATTTACGCCACACACAAGAGTAACCATAAGATAGTCTACATGTAAACCAAGTAACTTTAAGAGTTAAGACTTATTTCGATCCTACGACCTATGCTAAGAGAAGTTTTAGAAAAACTAATTTAATTCAACTAAGCTTCACGGATAAAGTACATTTTTTTTCAAAGGAAGGTCAGCTACGAAATCCAGGCGTAACTCTGCTTAAATTCCGTAACATATACAATGGTGGACTTATAATTAGAAACACTTCATATGAATTATGAAAGTTTGAAGTCCACATACAATATTCGTGAAAATTTATAGATTCAATATTTAATAATTATGCAACAATATAGCCACTCAATTAGAATACTCATAAAATACATTAAAAAAACGAAACTATCTAAACTTCAATCATAAAAAGGGTTTAAAGCATACATAGCTTATTTTCTGTTACTGGCCGCTTGGACGCCTAATAAGAAACACTTAAGAAAAGCATGCGCGGCACATTCCATTTTTGAAATTGATAAAATAAAACTTAACTATTTAAACTATCATGGTCACTTACAATAGAGTAATTATTAACGGGATTCTTACCATGTTTATTATTTATGAGTATCCGATATTTCGGCACAGTTGCAGGCGCCATGATCACGGAATTACTGAAGTTAGTTTTTTATGAGCAGACAAAACGATCTACCCTCTTCCTTAGTCGCTTTTTGCAACTTAGAAACCAGTGGTACGGGCATCGAGCGCAAAAAACGACTAAGGAAGAGGGTAGATCGTTTTGTCTGCTCGTAAAAAACTCACCCGCATTAACTTCAGTAATTCCGTGGTCATGGCGCATGCAACTGTGCCGAAATATCGGATACTCATAAATAATAAACATGGTAAGAATCCCGTTAATAATTACTCTAAAATAAAACTTGTTTCTTAGCTATTTCTATCGTTTTGGCGGCAACTGAACATCAAATTGAAATTTCGTTTAAATTTTTTTGTTCAAAATGGGCAAAAATAAAAGTTGTGACGCGTCAACTAGGCAAATAATTGTTAATTTGCACGTCGACCAAAAATGAACGTACAGGAGAATAGCTGATCATCTAAAATGTTCCGTAAAGGAAGTTTATAATGCTATTGACCATTATAAAAGACACGGAACTATTGAAAATGTTCTTAGAAAGGCTCGACCGAGGAAAACTTCGACCAGAGAAGATATGCTAATCGTATGTGTTGCTAAATAAGACCCATTTAAAGGCTCCAATCAGATTAAAAATAAAGTTTTTTCGCCTGATGACCCTAGAAACGTCTCGTCAAGACTAGTACGCCGTAGATTAGTGGAAGCAAAGTTGTTTGTAGAGGGTTTCTTGAAAGGTACCGTTTCTTACCAAGCAACATCGAGAGAAGCGATTATTATTCGCTAAAAAGTATGTCAATTGGACGGTGCGCGATTGGAAAAAAGTCTTATTCTCAGATGAAACTAAAATAAACATGGTAAATTCAGACGGCAAGCGCTATGTTAGACGTCCAAAAAACCATGTTTTTAATTATAAATACACTAGAAGCATAGTCAAGCACGGGGGCGCCAATATCAATGTATGGGGATGTTTTTCCGGATGTAAAGTTGGACCCGTTCGAAAGATTGAAGGTACAATGGATTAACTGCAGTACAAAAACATCTTAGAAGAGACAATGATTCCCTACTCTGACGACATTTGCCTGTAACCTGGATCTTTCAGCATGATAATGACCCTAAACACACCGCCAACAATGTAAAATATTTTCTTAAGGAACAGCGTATTTTCGTCTTAGACTGACCTGCAAATAGCCCTGATTTAAATCCCATAGAAATACTGTGGCATGTCGTAAAAAAGAAAGTCTCAAACAAACGTAACTCCAGTCACAACGAACTCTATGAAGCTTTTGTCGAAGCATGGATTCAATCCCACTAGAAAAATGTATGAAATTGCTTGAATCAATGCTATGTGGGTCGTTGTAGAGCTGTGATTGATAATAAAGGATACGCAACAAAATATTAATTATAAGTTTTAGTAGCCTATACACAGTATCTATTGCCTAAATTATATAATGCTCAATAATTAAACCTATAAATTATTCACCTTTTTTTTTTTGTATTGTTTCTTTAGTTGTTGTTGTTTGTTTAGTTGTCCATTATTGCTGGTACTTTAAAACTCGTTTAGTTGTTTGTATGAAATTTAATATTAAATCGGTACTTGTTTAGTTGATATTTTGTTGTTTTTTCTAATAAATGATAAGTTATTGAACATAATTATTTTATGCTGTTTGTTGTTTCATTTCTAAATAAAAAGTATTAGGGTCAAATTCTTGTATAATGTTAAGTTCCGTTGGTAGTGTTTCTAATTATATGTCCACCACTGTATATCTTATTACACGGAATAAAGTCACTAAAACTGTTTTATTTTAGTAAATACTAGCTGTGCTCGCGACTTCGTCCGCGTGGAATAGTGACTTTCGACAGCATTTTTAATTTTTTAGGCTCTTTTCCCGTTTTTGCAACATTTTTCACTGATGCTTCGCTCCTATTGGTCGCAGCGTGATGTTATATAGCCTAAAGCCTTCCTCGATAAATGGACTATCCAACACAAAAAGAATTATTCAATTCGAACCAGTAGTTCCTGAGATTAGCGCGTTCAAACAAACAAACAAACAAACAAACTCTTCAGCTTTATATATTAGTATAGATTAGTGAACTTACATGTAATATTCTTATTGAAAGGAGCAACTATCAACTTTCTTACAAGTGAAACTAGCTAAATGTTATAACTATACCTAGAACTAAAAGTAAACACCGCGTGCGTAGAAGTAAAATAGGTCCAAACATTAAAAAAAATAATTTAAAGCCAATTGTATTGTCATTTGATCATATCAGCTCCAAACACTCCACTACTGAAAGCCCTCGCAAAAACAATAACTTCTCGGACTTTGTAGTCGAGATGGCTGGTTGTCGATCCAAAGGTTTATTGCTTATTATAATTGCATTACAAAATAATTCCAGACGGAATTAATTAATTAGTCGATTGTAATAAATTTTCACTTTACAAAGTCTGAATCAAACCCCCAGCGTGGTTGTTTAATCCACCACACCATATAGTGTTTACGTTTATCTGGTTTTATAAAGAGGAACATAAAAAAAAAGTTCCCCTTTCAAAAATGTGTTGTTTGTTGTTGACGCCGACAGATTTCAGCTCGGGGTATATTGTACTATCGCAAAGAAATTCTTATAGCGCGATTCAGAATCAACCATCAACGCCATCTGGCAATACACGAACGATACCTGTGTTGCGTAGCCTCGATTTCTTGATAGCATGCTTCAAATATAGCACCATTGAGACGCAGCGAGCAACCGCCATCTAGCGATGCGCCCCGGAATGACATGCTACAGGCGCGCCATCAAATGTCAAGGTTGTAATTTGAAGTTCACATGGACGCAACTTGGTTAAGGGTGCGCTGACAAAAAATGCCAAAAATGCAGTCACGGTTAAGTTGATATAATTGAAAATACTATCGTATTAAATAAACTTATATATATATGTATTATATTATATATTTATTTATAATAGATATTTAGTAGCATAGACAACGTGTTTACAATTAGTCCGATCCATAAATTCATAACACACTGTAGTTTTTTCTACAATATCATTAAAGTTGGGCAAAAATCATGAAAACGAGTGGCGGCGTGTAGTTGTTATGTATAGTTTATCTAAATTATTGTACCTCTGATTTTGTCTAAACAATCACCAATGACTAAACCTCAAATCGTCCGTCTCACATTTTCGATTTCAAGAGCGGTTTTTAATTTTTTTTTTTTAATTAACACGTTAAATTCCCCATACAAAATTAGTATGGTCGTGGGCCGTGCGGCATCAAATAAATATGGACGAAGACATCTATATAAATAAAAATGAATCACTGAAATGTATGTACGCGCATAACTTCCGATCGACTGCACAAAATTGGATAATTCTTTTTTTATTGAGTTTGACCTTGTCAGGACAAGGTTTGTAGAGAAGAAAATTAAAAGGAAAAAGATATTTTTACTAAAATATGATTTTTTTAAATATCATGTCATGAAAAGTGAGTTAGTGAATGTGACAGAATGACGTACAGTTCTTCAGCCAGCATTTGACAACTTCAAACGGACAATACGTCATTACCGCTTCTTTTGCAAAAGTAATATCGGTGTTTCGTGTGTTTGAAGGTTTATCGTGGTGTTTTAAAATGTTATTGATTTAAAGAAAATGCCACCTGTGAGGCGTCTAAATGTCGGTCGGCGTACGCGTAATGCAAGTCGAGTTCACAACACTGTCCATGAATCATGTTCTTCTTCACTATTTCATACAATTCTAGATTTACTTCGGGAATTTCTGCGCAAATTATTGAGTCATTTTCATCTGTTGTCTATGTGTTCTTATTTTTTCGACCATCCACAGAAGAATATGCGCATGAGGCAGTCCTCTCTTCTGCCACCTACAGAGTACATCCAACGGTGTACGTCTCCGAAGACATGATATTTTACAATGAAGTTCATAAGCGCTTTAAGTACACTCGCGCTGTTATGTCATTCATGACGATCGCTGGATGATGACGCCGGATAATAACAGATTAGTGATTTCTATCCATTTTGGGTTGAACGTTAAAGTAATATAATAATATATACTCACCCCAACATTTTTTTTTATTTTTTGATTTTTTTTATTCTTTTAGTCGAAAATATTTGGCATCAAAAAATACATTCAACCCTAAATTTTCACCCTTCTATCACCAACCCCTATTTTTTTATAGCCATATTAATCACTTGATCAGTTGACTCCGCCAGGCGTCTACCGGTGTTACTTCTCACCCAGTAAACAGCACGGAGTAGGAATGACTTTCAATAAGTCGTCCATAGGCCAAACAATGTCTGTTTGTGGCTTAGATTTGAGCACACCATGTTTTTCACACGGAAAATTATACACGGGGCATGCTCTCGAGTGGGCAAACCATCCAGTTTGTTTGTGTTAGCTAAGGTCTTAGGAATAAATTATAATCATCATCAGCTCATTTTATGTCCCCACTGCTGGGGCACGGGCCTTCCCTAAGGATGGATAGGGAGAACGGACTTTTATACCACCACGCGGGCCCAGTGCGGATTGGTGGTTATTAACGACTGCTAATGCAACCGGGGCCAACTGCTTTACGTGCCTTCCGAAGCACGGCGGAGCTCGAGATGATACACTTTGGGTCACCCATCCGATGACCGGCCTTTGCGAAAGTTGCTTAACCTCAGCACTCGCAGACAGGGCGCGTTAACCACTGCGCCACCGAGCTTCTCAAATTATAATAATTAAATTATAATAAAGTAAAAAAATAAATGTTTAGTGCTTTGTTATTTTTATATTCCGTCATCGTTCACAGCGCTCTATGCCTCTTTCACTCATATACCACATCCTCACACACTTACAATAAGTTAGTTATTTTCTTCTACCCTACAAATTCCCTAGAAATAATTGGCAAAGCAACGTTTGCCGGGTCAGCTAGTTTCAAATAAAATATATGACACTTGTCACTTACGAACGGCACACCCCTAACTGACTATTAACTATGGAACGCGAGAGTTTAAAAGTGTATATTTATACTGTGCCTATTTTAAGTAGTTTGTTGATACCTCGTGGTGTTTACAGCGACTGGGTGGAGGTGTGCACGGCGAAGGTGCAGCTGCGGCCGATGACGGCGCGCTTGTGCACCGGTCTGCTGCACCGCCTGACCGCGCTGAAAACTATCCTAGCGGAGCTGCCGTCGCTTCCAGTCGCTGGTAACAGCAGTGCTCAGGGCTTGAGATTAGGGCAAGCCCCGAAGCTCCAAATCATGCTAACAATACTAAACGTTGCTTAAGTTAAGTCGTTTGCTATTGTGGCGTGATCAAATTTTGTTGTAATACTTACGCTTTTATGTATTTTATTTATCTTAAATAAATGTTCCCTTAACATTTAATAAAAATTGCAGCGCCATCTAGCGTCTGCCTCAATTCTATCTATCTCACTCAATGCTGCCAGCACACACAAAGATGTATCTAATGTTAATTATTATCATATTAACAAATAGTTTACTAACTACTTTACTTTTTAACAAATAACCTCAGCCCCTCCGTCAAAATAATAATACTCATCTCAATCTATTCATAATTAAACCTGATAACTAAAACAATCGCTCAAACAAAGTGAAATTATTTAAATCGTCCTAATGAGGTTATTCTTAGCATTCTTGTCGTTCGAAAAGAGTATGCAACACTGACAACATCTAATCTCTTTGAATGGGAAGTGGGAACCAACATTTCAACTAGTTTTGTACACAGATCTATTAAAATGCCTTTAATGACTTACTAGTTGGCGAAATACACAAATCTGGAGTAGGTTAATGTGGAAAAACAGTGCAGTGTTTGCACAGTGTCGTGGCGGTCTGAGCTGCGGTGCAAAACACAAAAAGATGCCGAGTTGTGCCTATATACCTATTATTTTCTGCAATAAATGTACCTAATAATGAATAACAATCAACTTTGATGCAATCTGGAATAAAACTTTAATAGCAACCACAAATTATTATACATAACAACCTTAACAAACCTGTCGTCAACGCGATCTATTGAGATAAAAGAAAATGAACAATGTCATCTGCCCCCTGATTTTGTAACTGTTGTAGTCAACTTCTGATTGGAACTGACAGAAATCGCAGTTACATTGCTGCTTTAAGTAAGATAGTTGGCACATTGATTCTTACTAAAGCAGCAATGTAACAGCGATTGATTGCAATAGAGTTACAAAATCAGCCCACTGAAAAACTTTCCATTACGAACAGAACAAAAATTCGACCAAATTGATCGAACCATTCTCGAGTGATGATCATACATACGTGCGGCAATTTATTTTTATTTATATAGATCTAACAAAACTTTCTCTTCAATTGCGAAATGGTATAAATAAATAAAATAAATAATTTTATTATCCTATCACAACAGTACAAAACAAGTAACCTGACTATCGATAGCGAATTGTGAATTACAAAACATGACACTATTCCAGTGATGTCGAGAGCGTACATTTTTTTGCACAGAATTCTGAAAAACTGTTTTAACGCAATTACGTCGTGCTATATCAAATGTTTATAATGAAACATGTATTTTAAATGTTTGCACACATACGAACTTACTGTCCACGCTTGAAATGTAGTATTTAGAACTGACAAAATTCATCGTGCAAATGTTCATTACAGCTGGCAACACATACTTGTGCTTTACCGTAAAATTAACCGTATTATTAGGTTCGTATAGACCACTTTTGCTAGAAGTTTTTTAGCCAATAGCCAATAGCCTATGTGACATTTTATGACTGTGTGAGAACCGCCTCACGCAGTCCTGGTACTAATGTCAGTACGTTATCATTCTAACCTTTTTTATTGTTCTGTGGTTGAGACGGATATATAAACTTGCAAGTCAGGAGGTGCGAGTGAGACGAAAAGACTCATACGGTTTCTACCTTTATTATTAGTTATTGTTCTAGATTTGAGTTTAGAGACTTAAGGCTTCGCCAAACAGAACGCGCTATTGAGTCGAATTGTAATGTACTATGACGGTAGACGCTGTCAAACAGAGCAACGGCGCTAGCAGTACGCAACGCTCTGACGCGGCACTAGGACGCTCTGACGCCAGGCGTTGTATTTTTTTACAGAATTTATTTTAGCGTCCGACTGAAATAATGCTTTATGACTAAAAATATGTTTGAAAAACTGTTAGAAATGGTTCGAAAACACCCCTGCTTATTTATATAAAGGATACTTTTTATAAAAACATAGTAATAAAGAAATCTTATAAAAACGATCTCCATGTGATGAAAGCTCGCGACACAAACGATGATATTCTCCTAATTCGTTTCTCTTTTTATTGATGTCGTGAACCCATACTCCTTTTCTCTGTGATCGTGATAAAGCGTATAAAAGTAACAATTCTTCCACATCTGAATCACTCGACATCTCAATAGCGAATAAACTTTCCAAAGACAACGCGACGCTCTGACGCCGCGCGTTCTGTTTGGCGTAGTGTGACTTCAAAGAGCGCGACGCTCTGACGACGCGCTATAGCGCGTTCTGTTTGGCGAAGCCTTTATTAATTGATTTTTTTTATTTAAAATTGATTATTTGAGTATTGTCAAGGAAAATTAATATTCGTAATAAAAATTACGTAATTTTTATATGAAGGTACCGCCACTGGGTGACAGTTCATATTCAGTTACAATTTATAGTCTTAACCCACTATTATTATTGTTAATGGTAATTCAGACAGGCAGCTGGAACAACTGATAGTTGCCTGTACTGCCGTGCATACACTATAATGCCGTTATCTGCTAAAAAGATAGAAAAAGCGGGTCAGACGGGTAGTTCGATGGCGTTTAACGTTTTATTCCGAGTACAATAGTATCAAAAAGTCAAAATCAACTTCAGGTTGGTTATCGGCATTATAGTTTATACATATACGGCTGTCATACAATGTAAACTCAATTATTTGTTTTTGATTGTAATTGTTCAAAACGATTGTAACGATTAATCATAGGTACCTATTTTCGAGACCATTCGGATGGAGGGTCGATAACCTGTATTTACGGGAATCTTCCTAGTTCAGGTATCGGTCCGCCACAATCTGTAAATTGTATCACTCTATTTTTTTTTGTAACTAATATTTTGTATGTTGATTGTGGTGTGAAATAAAAGTTACTTACTTATTTACTACTTACTGTTATAGTTTCCAAGGGAAGTTTATTCCAGGCATCAACCATTCTGTTCTTGTAAAAAGTGCTAATGTAGGTTATAAACGAGTGTTTCGTGTTCTGTTCCCATCTTGTAAACTTCATTTCTAACCGAAACATGGATTGTCTAGTCAAAGTTTATACTCGGGTTAGCGTTATAGTCTACAATTGGGATTTTGACAATGTTTGCTCTTATTTAATGATGGGACTTAATCCGGTCCAACTTTTAAGCTATCTAGTCTTAGGCTATCAACTTCATTGTTTTCCCACACATTTTTGGTGCGCTTTGCTAACGCGTTGCAAATGTAGTCACTGACCGCATAACTTTTTGTAAACTTTATGACAATGTTATTGTAACCGTTACCTAAAAGTCGAGCACATAAATGTGAAGTAAAAAATTTGTTATCTATCAAGTCATAACTTAATTTCATGTTTACTTGTAGGGGATAAGGTGTTGTGAACTTGAAGTATTTTTGAGTTGAATTGTCTTCTTACTTTCTCTTTTTTCATTCTTTACTTTATAAACAAAATATATATATATTTTGTTATATCTATATATTATTTTAAAAACGTACTCGACGTTTTTGTGCACTTTATTATGTTCTATTATTTTTTATAATGCAGAACTTCCGATGCGCACTCTCACCATAGAGGAGTGCGACGCTCTCCTCGAGAACCTGCCCCAGCGTCGCGTGACCATAGACGTGCAGGAACTGCGCGTGCGCCTCGTGCCGTTCGACCACGTGGCGAACGAGCGTGCCAGCGGCGAGCCGCCGCTCACGCTGGACCTGGACGTGCCTAAAGCTCAGTTCATCGTCACTGGACCGCTTTACCCGCACAGGTGACCTACCGTTTTTGTTTATTTGAACTTTGTTAAGTAGTTAGTTAGTTTGTTATTTTTAGGTTTTCTTTCTTTACTTCGCTGAGACTATGAAAGTTAAAGTTTTTGTACATGATAGCTAAGAAATAGTTATAGAAATCATCATCATCAGCTCACTTTTATGTTCCCACTGCTGGGGCACAAGCCTTCCCTATGAATGGATAGGGAAAACGGGCCATAAACTACCACGCGGGCCCAGTGCGGATTGGTAGTTGTTAACGACTGCTAATGCAACCGGCTTTACGTGCCTTCCGAAGCACGAAGGAGCTCGAGATGATAAATTTTTGTCACCTATCCGATGACTGGCCTTTGCGAAAGTTGCTTAACCTCAGCACTAGCAGACCGGGCGCGTTAACCACTACGAATGAATGAACGCAAAGAAAAGATTAATTTAAATTATATTTATACTTTTCTTATTTTTTATACTTTTCTTTTCGTTCGTTTATTGTTTAAAATTTTGCACATGGTTTCGATAAACTAAACATACGTCGATAAATAAACAACTAAAAAGATGTCGTCTTTACCCCCTGCGTGCTTTACATCTGACCTGATTATGATTACAAGTTTACATCTTTCAATATTTGTAAAAATATTAAGAGCGGATGTTGATGACGTAGTAGTTGTCGACATTGAATAGGGCTCCTTTGGCTTACAGAGTAAGAGTAGATAGTGTTGATTAATTTCGGCGAGTTGGATTGAGCCACGATAGCACGGTTGGTAGTGACCCGGCATGTCATGGGGTGCTGGTTCGAATCTCACTCGTGGAATTTTTTCAACACTTTGTCTTTTTTCAATTTGTAATTTGTTTCGCAACAATATTTGCGTAAAATTATTTGTAAATAATCATAGTACAATAAATTTTTATGCGCCATTTATGTCGAATCTTACCGGTTAAAACCAGGGTTTTCTTGTTCGAATACAGGGTATGTTCGGCAGCGAGCCAGCTTCCGTTAGAGAGTGGTTCTCTATGGAAAGGAGCGCGTCTCCATGTCACCGGAACAGTGACTGCGGCGCAGGTGCAGCTCAGGGGCCACGGTCATCCGAAACCGTGTGCGCGCACCGATCTACGCTTCGTCGTACACTCGTTGCTTCACCAACAAATGTTTAGCAAGAAGGAGAGCGTCGTACACAGCTACTCGCTTAAGATTTGTAAGTAGCTCTGCACTTCCACAGCCCGATACCATGCAAGCGTTGGTCTACGCTTCTTCATACACTCGCTGCTCCATAAACAAATGTTTAGCAAGAAGGAGAGCGTCATAAACAGCCACTCGCTCAAGATTCTTAAGTAGCAATGAGCTTCGATAGCCTGATACCATGCAAGCGTTGATCAACGCTTCGTCATACACTTTTGCCCAGGCAACGAGATGAGGCGACAAAAATAGTAATAAATAAATAATTGGCATTATTATACATCGCTAATTGGTTTGCTTGGGGTATAGTCCGGTCAATCTAGACATTCGAAGGTACATAAATTCGCATCAAGCTGAAAATTGGTAGAATTGTTAAAAATGTGATTATAAATAAAACTTAAAAGTTCGCGATTTTCAGCGAAACGGTAAGTCTTATCATAAAAATATATTAGACAAAAATTGTAGGTCATCATATTATCTATCAAAAATGTATCAGTGCTTTTTTTTCTACGAGCCACCCTTTTTGGAATATAACGATTCAAAAAGTTGTTCAAGTTGTTATGGGCATAATATGCACACGTTTCCATGCCACCTATGAGGTAGTGTACTTAGCGCGTTTTTTTTAACGTGGTTTCCTCAGTAGGCGTACTCCACGGGTCAGTTGTGATCCTGTTTAATTTAAAACTATTGCAAAATTACGGAAATTTGTAAATATTGTAAAAGATAAAAAGCGATGTAAATTAAAAAAGTGGTGAATTTTATTCGTCTGAATTGTAACTGTCTAACTCTTCTCGTTCTTCTTGTTCTTGTTCTCGTTCTTCTTCTTCTTCTTCTTGTTGTTCTTGTTCTTCTTCATCTTCATTCTGCGTGCAAGTAAATTGCGTCAATAGTGATGTATCGTCGTTGGAATCAAACGAATCCTCTTCTGTTAGTGATTCAACATTGGAGCACGACCGGCCTTGACAGTTTGTACATGCCAAAGAGCAGAACAGTCCGACTTTTTTGCAACCACATTTAGCACTGCATCCCTTTTTGCAGTTGCAAAAAATGGTGTTTAGCAGTTTTTCAACATATATAACATTTCTAGATAAGAGATGTATATACGTGGCGCACTCATGCATATTATGCCCATAACAACTTGAACAACTTTTTGAATCGTTATATCCCAGAAAGGGTGGCTCGTAGAAAAAAAAGCACTGATACATTTTTGATAAATAATATGATGACCTACAATTTTTGTCAAAGATATTTTTATAATAAGACTTACCGTTTTGCTGAAAATCGCGAAAAACTCATTTTTTTGACCTTTGACCGCGAGTAAATTTTTTTCCATACACGGGAATGATGGGGAACTTTTAAGTTTTATTTATAATCACATTTTTAACGATTCTACCAATTTTCAGCTTGATGCGAATCTATGTACCTTCGCTCCCATTTTTATGTCTAGATTGACCGGACTAGTATTGATGTCAGCGTTTGATATCGATCCCTTAAAATCAGTAGATTGTTTTTTTTATATTGACTAAGAAAGTACATGTTGGACTTAAAATAATGTTGATCTTTATATAGGCAGGAGACTATCATACAAAATCATTAGCAGTAGTGGGATGTTTAAGGGGTAATGATGATGTTTGATCCTAGGTGAGGCCAGCTTGTGCGGGTCGCTGGCGCGTCTGCAGGCGGCTATACAGGTGGCCAATTCGTTGACGAACGAGCGAGCGTCCATAGCGCTTCAGCACACTACGCTCGCTACAGATGCGCTCAATGACGAAGGTAATGAGTAAACTGTAAACAACTTAAAATGCAATGAAAACAAAAGAAGAAATGCAACAAATAATTATAAAACTACATTCCATTCTATTACAAAACCAACTGGTTCCGATAAGAGCATTAAGATAATACCTACCCTATGGTTGACTGGTAGAGAATTTTTGTCATCGAAAATTGTCAAAATGCAAATATTGGTTTCATTCATGTCACTTTTTTCGTAACAACACCGAGCAACAGTGGGATTCATAAATCGATCCCTGTACTGTATTTTTAGAAACATCATTATGGATTAATAATTTTAAGTTTCAAAGAAGTTTTGTATCTTTTAACAGAATCGGTAGCCATCGAGCTGACTTTGGAAGAGTTATCTGTGAGAGGATACCTAACGAAGAATATCAACACTCATATACTATCGATGCAGTCTGCTCGCGCGACCGCCCACCATGCTCCGAGTATGTGCAACTATTATTATGCAGACACTTTTTATCATTCGTGTTCCATTCTAAACAAAGTTTTCTAACCCAAACAACTGTAGGTATTAAAGGCATACCTTTATAACTGACGTTTCAACCAAGTTGCACCGCTGCTGTCGCGATGTTGTACGCGTCCGTTTGAGCATCTTCATCCTCCGAGAGAGATTTTTTGACACACAAATAAAATTAAAAAATAACGATGGTATCACAAGACAATCAGGACAATCAAGACTCCGCCTTTGGTATTCCGGCCTATCGGTGCACAGTGCACGAACGTAATAGGGATACAATAATGAATTCCAGAACATTAAACGTATGAATGAAATCACGTAACAGTTCTATTTGACCTAAGCATGAATTTTTGTAACCTAAAAAGTTATTATATTATTAAACACTCTATGGACAGAACAAAATAGTGACGTCATAGTCTCTATTCCCATACAATTACTGTTTAAAAAAATCGTTTTGCCAGTTGCTAAAAAGTTGTTTCTCCATTTGACTAACAGTTAATTATCCAATTGAACATAAACAACTACCGCGGACTTCCTGGCGGGAAAGTGAAGTGTCATGTCTTCGGTTTGATTTTATTTTCTAAACTTTGTGTCATGTCGAATATTAATGTGAAATAATGGTGGACTATTAACCGTTAAGTGTTCGTGAGCGTGCATAAGTGTTGGCAAATGAAACAAAACAGTGCAACATCACTTTTCAAATTCTTTCAAGAAGTCCGTGTGAGGACTTGTTAAAGCCCCACATTTTTACTGAGATACTCGAGGGGTTGGGGGTATATCATTTCTCACTTCTCATTTCTATTATTATCATTCATCTTCATCATACAGGAAGGAAATATTGTTTATTTATGTATTACTTGTAAGAAAAAATACTTTGACACTGGCTAAATGTGCTAATCGCACGAAGCCATCAACTAAAGGAAAAAAAACAAATACCGCCGCATAGCACTTTCGGTTTTATTGTATGACAATAATAATTATAATAATAACCGTTAGTGTGTGTGTATGGCGGTAGTTGAATAAATAATGTGCCGGTGAATGACGAGCCAATTTGCGTTACTTCCCGTTAAAAAACTTTTATTATTATGTAATTTTTTTAAATCAGCTTTATCAATATAAATAAAGTTTTATGTTTTTTTCAGAAGGAGGTGAAGCGAAGCAGGCTTGGCTATTCGCTGCACCCGATGATCCTTCCACCACGTAAATATGAATATTTCAAATATAACACCTAACTAGTGTTTGAAATACAGTCTAACTTAATTAAGCGTACTTTTGATTTACACATACTCAAAGAACATACTACTGTTTTTTAATACATATGATGTCAACACTTCGCCGTTGATAATGAATTGATATTAAAATTGTTTGCTTTCCAGTCCTTATCTCCGCTTCGCAGTGCAGTGGTGCGAACATCTCATGCCCAACTCACTGGACTACGTTGGCATGTGGACAGAGCCGATATCCTTCTGCGTTGATCCCCTGTTCATAGCGTGGCTAGCGTACAGACCCAATATGAAGCCTAGTTATGGTAAGTTGTCTAGTTGTGGACGCATGAACCTTTTAGCTCGCTGAAGTACATTCGCTACTTTGTAGGATAGCTTTACACGCTAGGTGCTTCTATGGTCCCAGCTTGTACTATGCATAGTTCCTTCACAATTCCTTATGAAATTTCTCCAGGTGTCTCCTTATTGATGATAGGAACACACCCACCTTATTTGCGAATAGTGAGGATGACCCATTCAAGAATATTCTTGGTTATTCACAGAATCCCAATCAACCAAATTACCAAAAAGCATGTCATCGCACTTAATTCGGAGACGCACCACACCACCGGTAAGTTCCATCACAATCTCTGTTAAGAAATTTGCAAATTTTTCTTATTTACTTGAGTTGTTACATCAGCGATATAACGAAGAGTTATGCCGTTTGGTGTAATAATGTTTTTTTGACTATAATATGTACTTGAATTTGTTCTTTATTTATCATCACGCGGTTGCGTTGTGATGCTATTTTACTAGGGCCGGCAAATTCTGAGCCTAAGGCATTAAAAGTCTACGTACAAATCTAAATAAAATCTATTTTTCAATTTAGTTTTTGAGACTTCTATGCACTTTTAATGCCTATTCTAGAGTTCTAGAAAGTAATCGCTAAAGGATAGATGTAGACTTTAAATAAAGCGGTTGATTTCTTTTTGAAATAAAATAAAAAATAAAATATTAGCTTTACGTTTTTTTAAAAAAAAATGCCAGCGTGATATTTTGCTGTTATCATAGTTTTTTTTAATAAAATTAATTAGTGAGACTCGTTTGGAATCCCAAAAAGTAGTGGCTAGTAATAAATGATTAAAAATGATGTGCCACGTATTAAGCGTCAAATTTCGCGTGGCGTTCCGTAGCGACAAGTGACTCTTGTTGAACAGTTCGTTGGACACGAATGTTTGCTTATTAACTCGTGGCAGAGACATAATTAGCAGTCGTTAACAACCACCAATCCGCACTGGGCCCGCGTGGTGGGTTAAGGCCCGTTCTCCCAGCCACCCATAGGGAAGCCCCTGCAGTGGGGTCATAAAGTGAGCTAGTAATGAAGAGACATGTTAGTATTCTGGGTACTAACATGCCTCTGCTTGTCAGTCCAGCAGCAAGTTCGGCAGCCGCTCGGGCTCGGGCGCAGAGCTTGTGCACATTCGGCCGCGCAGCGCCGGCTCGAGTAGCGAGCCGAGCGCGGAAGCCGGCAAAAAGGAACCCAAGAACGCTACAGCCGGGGCAAGTATCCGTTCAGTTATTGATTTCATAGTTATGGCGGCTATGAGCTTCCACTTCGCATGCACGGAGCAGGTTAAGCAACTGATGCAAGCTGTGTCACACAAACGGAAAACAGGAACACAGTTCTTGTTTTCCGTTAAATTATCTTCTAGAACTATTTATTCGATTACGCATATACGTCACACTAATTTCGTCGATTTAATAATCGACACTTTAAAGACGGGAAAAAGGGGTTAAAAAAACACCTAAAGTTATACATTTGTAATAAATATACATTTTATTATTTAAAGAATTTTATCTTTCATCCATGACAAACAATAACAGAAGCTACATGTGTCTAGATGATAGGCTTCCAAGCAGATAGTCAGTACAAGTAGGTACATATCAATTTGTAACCGTGATCCTACTATTATTATAAACGCGAAAGTTTGGATGTTTGTTTGTTTGTTTTTTAACAACTAATTTAGAGATGCAATTGCAAAGTGAGGCGTCAAAGCCGCTCAGGACGACTTTGTCATTTTCTTAAACTTGACACTTTCCTAACTTTTAACTCGGCTCTTTCTTAGTTGGTCGTTTTCTTAAACTTGACACTTTCCCAACTCGTCTCCCCTCCGGACGACTTCGTAATTTTATTAAACTTGACACTTTTCTAACTGGTCTCATTTTTAACTCGGCTCTTTCTTAGTTTGTCTCTTTCTCTCTTTGGGTTACGTTTTTATTCAAATAAAAGCTTGTTTTTAAAAAACTTTTTTGATTGAAATTTTATTTTTTGCTTTTTAGTCCTAAATATTTATTATTAACATCTCTTTTGAGCCTTTTTTATTCACTTAAATTATTTTATTTATTTACACAATTTTTTTACTCTTTAAGCCCTTTCATTTGATACCCATACAAAAGTGCTTAACAGCCTTTTGTCAGGAGGTATACTCATATTCTCCTTTGGCATACTAAGGTGGACCCAGTCCGAGCTGGATGCCCTGGATTGCAAGGTCCGTGCATTGCTCACCACACACCGAATGCTACACCTACGCTCGTCTGTTATGAGATTGTACATCCCGCGAACGTGTGGTGGTCGCGGTTTTTTAAATGCCAAAAGCCTCCACAACCGCGAGTCGTGCAATCTTAGGGACTATTTCCTCAATAACGAGTTTGAGATGCATCGGGATGTGGTAGCAATGGACAGGGGCCTTACCCCGCTCTCCATGGCAAATGAGAACTGGCGCAGGCCAGTGGTACTGAGCACAGAGGACCGCAAGGCGATATGGAGGAGCAAGGAGCTACACGGGCGGTTCTACAAGGTGCTCACGGGCCCCGATGTAGATTTGCTCGCATCGGTGAACTGGCTACGATTCGGGGACCTCTTCGGAAAAACCGAAGGTTTTGTCTGTGCAATTGCGAACAAAGTTATCATGACGAAGAACTACCGGAGATATATCCTGAAGGAGGTACGGTCGACATTTGTCGGGCATGCCGCCGTCCCGGGGAATCACTCAGGCACATTATCTCCGGTTGTTCTCATCTTGCTACGGCGAGTATTTGCACAGACATAACCTGGTAGCTAGGATTATTCACCAGCAACTTGCTATTCTATACGGTCTTGTGGACTTTGAAGTGCCGTACTACAGGAACACACCTGCGCCGGTTCTCGAAAACGGCCGTGCCACGCTCTATTGGGATCGAGCTGTCATCACGGGCAGGACTATTCTAGCTAATAGGCCTGATGTCGTGCTGATAAATCGATCGCAACGCCGGGCAGTGCTTGTCGACGTCACCATCCCACATGACGAGAACCTTGTAAAGGCCGTGAAGGACAAGGTCAGCAAGTACCTTGACTTGGCTCATGAGGTAACCGCCATGTGGGATATTGACTCGACAATCATTGTGTCGATAGTCGTGTCTGCGAACGGTCTGCGAAGACTCTCGACCAAGACCTTAAGAAACTCTCGCTCAATAGTTGAATCAAGGGTCAGATACAGAAGGCGGTACTCTTGGACACGGCGCGGATAGTCCGAAGTTTTTGTCTCTGCAGCCCTAACCACCGGCAGCTTGAGCCCTGCCCCGTTGCCGGTGGCACCCTAGGCTAGGTTTTTAATAATATTTTTATGTGCTTTTGTATTATACTTTTATATTAATATTATAACAAACCTAGGCTAAGAAAAAAGATAAATAAAGAGATAATAATAATAACAAAGGTAAATCAATTCAATTAGTTATCTCACAACTCCCAACCCTACAACAGGGGCGGCATTATAAAAAAGTATGACGGGTGAAATAATACAGACTTACGCATCGCGGACATAAGGTGCATTTTGATTCGTTACGAGCGCCGCTACTCACTGTAGGTTAATATAACGAAGGTGACATCTGTGCCGTGCAAGGTATCATAAACGTTAGTGCCGTTGTGAATAGGTTTAAATTCGCATGTTTGCTGTCACAGAGTTATCTTTCTGTAGTATACTATTACTTATTCTGTGTTATAACGTTCAGGAAAATTACTTAAAAAGTGTGATTTTACTAGTGACTGCATAAACAGTCGTTAACAACTACCAATCCGTGCTAAGTTCGCGAGGTTGTTTATAGCCCGTTATCCATGCGGTGTTACCATCCTAGTGAAGGCTTCGAGCCCCAGCAGTGAGGGTATAAAATGAGCTGATGCCTTACCATAAGCTCTTAGAGCAATATTACTGCAAAGCTGTTGCAGTTGTGAAAACGAAATTCGTATGACATTCGATCACGTTAACGAAAACGAAAATTAGTAGTAGTATGGCATTGAAGCAGCGCCGCCTGGCGACATACGGGTAGAGTTAATGTTAGCCATACAAATTATCGTTTTCTAATCGAATGCATACGGGATAGTAAACAAAACTCACACTACACACTCTGGTGATTATGAGACGTGATGATTAATTGTAGTTGTTTGTGTCGCAGGCGCATTCGCAGTCGCAAACGCAGTGGTGGTGCGGCGACCGCGCGACCGCCATCCACAACCGTCTGCGGCACACGCTGGTGAGCGTGGAGCTCAGTCTGATGTTGGTATACCTGTGGAGTGGCAGCGCGTCTGCGCTCGGCTCCGAAACCTTGCGCGACGCTATGGAGCGGCATCGCGAGCCGGTGCTGCAGCTAAGGTCGGGCTTATGCGTTTAGCTGCTACACTCATCAAATATGTTATTCATCATCATCATCAGCCTAAATTAGTCCACTGCTGGACATTTATCTTGTTTAAGCTGAAAAATATGAAAATTTCGGCTGAAGGGATTATAGGTAGGTAAAAATGACCTTGACAATAAAAAAAAAAAAATGTGTGTGACATTGACAGTTTCAAATCATCCGCATTTTATAATATCATTTAAAGTTTTTTTGTAACACATCATACATACACTTTATCTTTCTGCACTCCTTATGAACTTGTAACTATGCCAAATCTTACAGTCCTCTGTTCGCGCAATGTGCTTAAAAAGGGAGACAAAGCTTTTTATGTACATATTAATACACAGATTACCTACTTCGATAAATAAATTTAAACATAATTTCCTTTATGACAATTTCTACTCGAGGCGACTGTTTGACCACGGGCCAATTTGGAGTCTTTCACGCATAAAGAACATGGCAGTCACAATTATTGTATCTCAGTCTTTCACGTCGACATTCTTTTGAACTAAAAGTGATGTTTTTTATTGCTCGCTTGACTTGTAGGTATAATTAGTGAATTCATAAGACGGCCATCGGCTCTGCGTGAGTTTGACTGAAAAGTCTACCAGAGTCATTGAAATGAGTCACACCAGCATTTCAATGTTAAAGAAGACGTGAAAAAACTGTTTAATATTTTGACCACAGGGATTGTATGACCATAACAGTTGATAAACTTACAGTGTGACATCGCCTTCGAAGTCGTGAGAAATGCCAATATCCATATTGACTTTAAAAAAAGATCACGGCCGCCATTTTGGGTCTCAAAACAGATGTCATATTCATTATCGACACCCAAGAAAGCCTTTAAAACGATACTCATATTAACTTTCTTTAAAATAAACACGTCTGTCATCTTGGATCTCGAAATAGATGTCGTAATCATAATTGGCACCCACGAAAACCTTATAAACGATACCCATACTGTTTTTTAAGGTTCCGTACCTCAAAAGAAAAAACGGAACCCTTATAGGATCACTTTGTTGTCCGTCTATCCGTCTGTCTGTCAGTCAAAACCCTTTATCTCGGGAACGCGTGGAGGTATCGAGTTGAAATTAAAACCATATATAAACTCAGGAACAGGGGTCCAAATTTTTAAGTAAATTAACCGTGTCATGTGGGGTATTGTATCGCACAAGCTTAAACAGGTTTTTAATTATTTTAGTGATGTATAGTTTTTGATTTATGACGAATAATGAAAAAAGAAATACCTGAAAACTGAATTTCGGGAAAAGTTCGAGACTCGATTTCTGAACTATATAATATGTACCTACCCATAAATTTGTACGGAACCCTCGGTGGGCGAGTCCGACTCGCACTTGTCTGGTTTTTAAAATCACGTCCGCCGTCGTGGATCTTGAAATAGATGTCATATTCATAATTGGCACCCAAGAAAATCTTAAAAACGATACCCATATTGACTTTAAAAAAAGATCACATCCGCCATCTTAGATCTCGAAATAATGTAATAGGTACTCATAATCGGCGGCACCCAGGAAAAAGCGATTCCCATATTGACTTTTCTTAAAGTGTTGCATAATAATAACTAAAGCTATGTTCCGAGGATAGAGCCAATAAAAGAAAATGTAAGTCTACTACTATCTAAGATAGATGTCATGATTATTCATAACAGAACCTCTGATTTAATTATAAAATAAAAAAAAAACAATTTTTGAAACAATGTTTTATTTAGGCTGTGTAGGGATTGTATCCTAAGCAATCAAAAATTTAAAAATATAGAATATGAGTTTTGATTGGCATTGACAGATATCAGCCGCTCCCCTTCCATTTTTGAAAATGTATAAAAACAATGTCTATTTAATTTAATATATTTGTAAGACATATTATACATATATTTTAACTTAAGTGAGATCTACTCCATATAAACTTTAATTATACCAAATCTCACATTTGTTTCACGTATTAATATATAGATAATATGACACTCACTATTTGACAAATATGTAATTTATCGTAAAAACACAAATCAAAATCAATATTATTCTTACAGCTTAGGCCGAGTTTCAATGCATTCGAACACGGCAAATAAGCATCTTTGGCAAGAGATCAGACATGATGGGCCTACGTTCATTATCCCCTCTTCTACAATTAGTAAGTTAATTGTTATTTATAAAATAGTGTTACTTCACCTACACATTTATTTAGTCTATACAACTAAAAATACACACACTATAAGTAAACGCAGTACAATACAGTATACAGGGTCTTTGGCTATAATCCTGAAACATGGCCATGTTATACTTAGCATGGCCATGCTAAGTATAAAAAAGACCGTGACAAGATGCAAAATCATATTTGCGAAGATTTAGTTTTCCATACAATACTTAACTTCAATTAATTTTATTATTAGGTCCTTACCTATGAAATTGACGTTTTTTTTCTCACTTACTAATAGGTGTATTACTTCTAAATGTCAATACCGGTTGTTAATATTATAAAACGTCAATTTCATAGGTAAGGACCTAATACATTATTATTGATTATATACTTAACTGGAAAACATACTGCTTTATTTAACCGTTTTTCACATCCAATCAGATTAAAGTCCAATGAGAAATAACAGTATTAACCATGTATTAACAGTTAAATGTCTTTTAAGTCGTGTTTTATCTCGATAGGCACCGAAGAATCGTTCCCATGGAAGCTGCGTCTCGCGGACGTGTCTTGCTACACGCTGCAGACACGTGACATCACCGACCACTCAAGCCGCGAGCGCTCGGCCAGCGGACTCCGCTCGCAGCTCAAGATGAGCGGTCTTTCTCTGCCGAAGACCGTGCTCGAAATGGTCACCTCCACGGTCACTCTCTCCGTCGTTACCAAGTCGATGCAAATCAAAATCCCCGCGAGGCAAGAACACAAGTCGACGCAGAGCGTCCCAACCAATGACGTGAGTACTGGGCGCCTAGCACGAACAACTATCGTATCTGTATGATAACGTAAAACAATGAAATTATATAAGTAAAAAAGGTAGAGACGTTACTAGCGCCCCCAAGGCGTTTCAAACAAAAATAGGCAGCCGTATCCTTACGGTTTTAGCCTCACCCAGTCGCTCTCGAAGAAGAAAACAGACGGAATCCTTGGCGGGAGTCTTCTTTCTTGAAGGGAATGTGTCAAACTTGATAATTAACTCAATTTCTTCGAGTGTTTTATTGTTATTAGTATAGCAAAATTATCTCGATCTGTTGAATGAGAAATTGTTACATTTTATATATGAATTGTATGAATATTGCTTTTGAAAAAGTCTTAAAGTTTGTTTTGTTACAGACTCACATTTAGTTAATGAGAACAAAATAAAGTATTTAGTTAATTGTACATTTCCTTTACAGAAAACGAAATATTTCACTGCTGGTTTAGACTTCAAGCCGTCCACTCTCAAGGAGTTCTTTCGTGGACCTGCTAAGTATGAATGTTAACTATTTATTTTGTCAATTAGTTTTATATACTTTACATTAAATAATCTCAATGTCTGTTTTGTTCACAGACGAAAAAAGTCAACTGTTGACGTAAGTTGATTCTTATTGTAATATACATCTCACGGTCAAACTGTTAGTTATGATTATGAACTACTAGTGGACCTGACGGACTTCGTACCGCTTTGACAGTTTCCATCAAGTGATTAAATTCTCTTTGGTTTCCATGACAACAAAACAAACAAATCATTTTGTATTGGAAAATTAAATTGTCGTTTTTAGTATATTTATATTGTGATTCCCGTGGAAATATCGGGATAAAAACTATCTTATGTGTTAATCCAGGTTCTAAACTATTTGTATGCCGAATTTCATCCAAATCCATCCATTCGTTGCAGCGTGAAGAAGGAACAAATATACAGACATACATACACACAAACTTTCGCATTTATAATATTAGTGTGATTAGAAAAATCCTCTACAAGCCAGTTTTCACATACCTACTTGGTTTTAAATACTACTTAAGCAATCACTACATTGAATGAAACACTTCAGACCGATCTATTTGCGTTTAATATTCATATTCTTTTAGATTCACTTACTTAATGCATGAAAATGCAGAATGTATCGCCGCAGGTCGGTGATTTTTGAACCGGTCGGTGCCTGATTCTCACGCTATGATATCAATTACGAACGCTCCTTTTTCTTTTTATTCAAAGTCGCTGTTAACTTATTTAAGACGCCGAAAATTCTCGAACAGTATATAATCTTAAAATCAAATTGTAAATAATGCAAAAAAAAAACATGTAGCGGCGTATATACACGCGTCTCGTTTTCACAACTGCAATAACACCGCGGTAATTCGTTACCCACTACATCACCTGGAGCTCGACGGCGCAGTGGTTAATGCGCCCTGTCTGAGAATGCTAATGTTAAGAAACTTTCGCAAAGGCCGGTCATCGGATGGGTGACCAAAAATTTATCATCTCGAGCTTCTCTCTGGTCACGGTTGCATTAGCAGTCATTAACAACCACCAATCCGCACTGGGCTCGCGTGTTGGTTTATGTACCGTTGTCCCTATCCATAGGAAAGGCTCGTGTCCAAGCAGTGGGCGCATGAAAGACCTACTGTAGTTTTGTGTAATTTTTTATATAGTATTAAGCGTGAATTACAATTAAATGTTTTCTATTCTGTGCTATTATAATGGGTGCAGATGTAAATGTTTTGAGTGTGTATTCGCCTGTGTGTCCAGTCGTCGGATATGCCCGCCGCGTCGCCGGCGCCGCCGACGCCGCAGATGCCGCAGATGGTGGTGACCACCGGCCCGATGGTGTCGCTCGGCGTGCATATACATGCGGACACGCCACCCATAGTAGTGCGGCTCGACCAAGAGCAGGTAGCAAACTCACTTTTATTATCGAGACACTGTTGTACGGTGAAAAAAATACGCATACCTATTTTGCATGATTTTAATATCTTTTGCACTTTTTTTAAAGTCAGCGCGTAGACAAACCCTCTCACAATGAAACTGAGTATACGCTTCAAATAGTTATACAGTGTTTTGTTTCTCGTCGTACGATTTTAAATTATGTTTGAGTGATACAAAGCGTTGAATAACTATTCCAAGTTAATTATAAAATTTATTTAATACAGTGAAAAAATTAAACGCTTACCTGACCCAAATTCAGCGCTTACGTCAGCCTTCCCGGTAGCATAGCGGTCAGTACAGCCGCCCAGATTGCGGAAGACCCAGGTTCGATTCCAGGCTGGGTCGGGTACGTTTAACTTTTTCACTGTATTTTATAAATTTTATGAATATTCAATTTAGCTTCAGTGTAGCAATTAGCATTTGAAAATAAAAAGTTAAAATTTAACTATTCCAAGCTTAGACTCAGTTTTAGTTGTAAGAGCGTTCTTTAATATTAAACTTAAAGATGTAACTATGTCATTCTCAGAATCACAATAAGATCTTGCTACATAAATTTATCTGGGGCATGCGTTGCATGTTATCTAAAACATGATTGACCGATCACCAGTGATCGGAATAAAGGGGTGACTAAGAGTGGCTAAAACCACCAAAGTTTTGCTAATAAATCCAGGATCCCGGAAATAGTTTAACTCCTCCTCATTCTTCTCCATAGCTAAAAGATAGACGGCCTGAATTTAAGTAAGTACTTATTTTTAGATATACTTGAATAAAAAATATGACTTTGTCTTTGATTGTACTTTACTAGGTACACCTGGTGGCGGCAGCGGTGCACGGCCTGCAGCATATACTGACGCTGCTGCAGCGCCCGCAGTCCTACGCCGACAGTCGACAGTCGTTCACCTCGCAGGGCGGGTCACATCGCTCGCTTATAAGGTATCTCTATTATGAGGCCGACTTTCCAACAAAGCTGTAACAGCGGACAGGAGGGCGATTTTTTGATCTCACCGGTGATCTCGAAACCAAAAGGGAAATACACTACGAGTATAATATTTTGTGCTTTATTAACAACTAGCTGTCCTGGCAGACCTAGTTCTACCCTATTTCTCTAAAACAAAGTTACCTTGACCAGGCATCTCGCAGTCCGTCATACCTACCGCGATAAGCACCTACAGCGCGCGAGCAACTCGAAGTTGTAAATCAGTCAGGGCTCCAGCGCGCTTTGGGGCACACGCACAGGCATAGTTAAGTGGATCGCAATTTCGATTTGTTTAAAAATAACTACGTCTTTGATATCAGTAAATGTACAAACTCCGTAATAATGGTGAAACGCAACAGTAATAATTGTTGTGTGGAAGCCTAGGCGTCGAAATAAACAGAAAGATTCGAAGTTATTTATTCTGTGCTTATAGGTAGGTAAGTATTTAGTGGTCCGTTTATTCTTAGGTACTTGTCTTATTTGCTAAACAATCTTCACCCAACTATTTACTTATTGAAATAATAATTTGGTAGGTACCTACTTACTTACCTACTTACGAAACTGTTTACTAAATTACTAAATAGGACAAGTAGGTACCTAAGGATAAACAACTAAGTAGGTACCTACCTATCTAGTATCTTTACTTTAGGATAGGTACCTTCCTGCTAGTTTCTACGTAACTACCAAAACCAAAAGTTGACTTTTGTTAGCTTTATGCCTCCCGAATATATACGTACCTAGAACGTACCCTGGATTATGACTGAACCTGTCTGATACACGTTTTTAACGGCAACGCAACGGTACGGCGGCATAAAGACAGCCTCAGTCAACATATGGGTAGTCTGATGTGGCGTTGACTGTACTTACATAGGTACCTAGCCTAGGTTTATTTGAAACTTACTTTGTTCACATTTAAGTACAGTACACATTATAAACACAATAACTTGTAATAAATTATGTATTCAGATTAATTATTATTTAAAAGAAGACAACCCTGAAGTCGTTAGAAAAGATAAGAGCTACGCGATAGAAAGAGATGCAACTTCTAGATGAATATAACTGTAGGTGGAAACGGATGAATATAACGGTAGGAGCAGTGTGCGACCTGAATTCCACTTTATTGTGTCTTAGCAAGAGTCGCTATTTATGACTTTGCGGAGTGCACCTTCTGGTACTATTATCCATTCTGTGCCTTGACTTTTTTATGTTAATAGCTGCCCCGACAGATTTCATTCTGTCAAAAGTTATTGGCCTGTCGCAGTCTAATAGAAATAAAATAACATTGAAAGACTTTAGTATAGTAATATCTAATGTGATGATATTTTTATTGTAATGCCATAAGGTACACGATATTTTTTGTTTGATTACTTGGCGCGTAAATAAATAAATCTGACCTCTAATCAACTTGAAGGCACCAAAGATAATCCTAACGCGCCTTTGTTTTGTTTTGATTGACGTCAAATGTTTAACAGCTGGGGACAGAGTGGTTTGTATGGGAAAAGAAAATGATTGTTTTTACTATTTTCCTCGTATTTATTACGTTTTTTCTCTCCATAAAAACCTTCCTCAGACTTCATCAAATACAACAAAAAAGAAATCAGCCAAATCGGTTCAGCTTTGATTATTAAGATAAATAACGCTCGAGAATTTTTGGTGACAAAAGTAACTTACCAGTGACATTGAATAAGAGGAAAAGGAGCACACGTAATTGATATAATAGCATGAGAATTAGTCACCGGTTCAAAAATCGCCGTCCTGGTGTGCAAGGAAAGATCACCGATCGAATGTAAAATCTAAAAGGATTAGAAAAGGATTGAGTAATGTGTGCCCTATTACCTAAATTACCACTTTCCAATAGAAGTGGGGATACCATTACGGCAAAAACGCAGTGGACACATCACAAAAAAAGTTAATAAGTAATGCTTTTTGCTTCAGATCAGTCTCAGAAATCGAAGAAATCAGAACCCCTTCAGAAGAGACGAAGAGTGAGAATCAGTCTCAGGAACTTATATCCATTTTTGAGTCCCGCTCTGTGTCTGAGCGTAAGTAACTTACTGGAATTGCTTCTTAATAAAACATATTTAATTTCATATTTTTTACCCCTGCTATTTATTTATTATACAGTGTACAGTTGTACATGCTAACTTACAATAAATAACTAAATAAAACTAACTATAATTTTAATCTTCATAGAAGATAAATGATACTAAAAAAATCACATAATTTTGATCTGGGCCATGAGTTCTGTTAAAACATCTAAAATCAAAAAGTAGTTGTGGCCTTAAGGCGACGCACCGCTAAACAATAAATCTCATACGGAGCGTTTGCGCCCCGTACCATAAGAAAAACTGTTTATTTTTCCTTCAAATTAAAACTACAAAATATTTAAAAAAAATGTACTACAATATTGAAGTGTGTGTTAAGACTAACCTACTAAGAAAATGTAGATGCTTAAATCGGTCTGGTTAGCCTGTAAAATGAAAATCTATGTTTTAAAAGAGGTTACTTTGATATTTTTTTCTCTGTTATAAATGTTGACAAATCGTGTTTCTGCAACTAGCAAAATTAAGTCAATTAAATGAAAAATCATGTCATCAAATATCACTATCATATGTTTTGTAATTGTTGGGAAAAATCAAGATCCTCGCCACGTAAATTTCCAATGTGTCGCCTTAATGTAAGCGTGTTAAATATGAAAACTAAAGCGCGTTGTCAAAAACGTAGCCTTAGCTCAAGTTATTGTCGTTGTGCAAATTAGCCTCGGTGGCCGAGTGGCAACGCGCTCGGTTCGATACCCAAAGGCCCGGGTTCAATTCCCAGGTCGGGCAAAATGTGTTTCGGACTTTCGATGCATAGCCCGGGTTTGTTTACCACCCCGTATTTGGCAGGCGTGGTGATTAAGCCATTACCCATCAATTGTAGTGATGACTTGGATTTCAATGATGGAGGTAGGGGCAGTTTAGGCTATTTACTTACTTACTACATTGAAAATATATGTACGTTACAGCTGTTGTAGATATAAAGACGTTCTTCTGGTTCCAATGGGTGGTGAGTCGCGCCACCGTGGTGATAGCAACCCACAGCGTGAAGCTCGCCTTCGACGTGGACGACATCATCTCTACGGTGGATCTGCAGTCGCACTACAACCAACTCAAGGTCAAGATCGCCTCGGCCTCTGTGCGCCACTACGAAAGGTCGGCCATCTTTTGCATTTTTCATCATCGTCATCAGCTCATTTCATGTCCCCCTGCTGGCGCACGAACCTTCCATATGGATAGATAGAGAGAACGGCAAGTGCAGATTGGAGGTTGTTAATGACTGCCAATGCAACCGGAACCAAAACGGCTTTACGTGCCTTCCGAAGCACGGAGGAGCTCGAGATGATAAATTTTTGGTCACCCATCCAATAACCGGCCTTTGCGAAAGTTGCTTAACCTCAGCACTCGCAGACCGGGTGCGTTACCCACTGCGCCATCGCCAGCTTTAATCTCAATCTTTATTAATTTCGATTTCAGTTTCAATTTGTGTAACACTCACTTTAAAATTATCCACCATGTTGATTTATGCACAACGATTGTAAAGAATGTGATAAAATTGACTTATCTGATATTCACATTTAATACAAGACATGACAACATTTATGAAATAACTGTATGATATTATATCAGACTTTATAATAATAGATTTGTCCAAGAAATTGGCTTTTAACTAATAAATAAAATCCTATTTATAATATCATCAATATACATTTTTATTCGATTTCGGAGAACACGTCATGTATCAAGTTTGTACCTGCATTTCTCAATTGAGCTGAAGTGCAGTTACTTTTAAGTCAACTTAAATTTGTGGGAACGCGGTGCTTGCAATTTTTTTTGGAGAGAGCTGATTACCTTTTCATTTCGGCATTTTCAACTTTACCAAGCTTATTTTGGGGGCGGCGAGAAACTTAAAGGGTAAACGAATCAACTTCGGAGGTTTTCTAGAGGGAACGGCATCACGCACTAGTGCGTGTTTCCGTGCCCTACTAGATTCTCCGATGGGTTCGGATCGGATCGGAGAGCGGAACTGCTGATCTGTGGGGTAATTCCGTCGACGTCACTAATCCGTTATTGAGACAATAGCTCCAGTTTTAGCTTGCATATTTAATGAATGCATTGACTGTGGTGTTTTTCCTGACCTAATGAAGCACAGCAAAGTAATTCCATTATTCAAATCAGGTAGCACATTTGACCCCACTAACTTTAGACCAATTTCTGTGCTACCCACATTAAGTAAAATATTTGAAAAGATAATTCTAGACCAAATTCAAGTTCATTTTTATAGAAATAAAATTTTACATTCTAGACAATGGTTTCACAGTAGGGGTCGCTCGACCAATGACGCTGGTGTTGAGCTTTTACTTCAATTATTTAATGCCTGGGAGAATTCACACGCATTAGTGTATCCTGTAAATATGTAGTGGCATTTAAAGGATCAGGTGGGGGGGGGGGGGGGGGGCCTTCGCAACGGTTATGGGATCGTCGAGATTATCTAGGACGTGTATGTGTTGGAGGGTCCCACTTACCCGCCTTCTGTATGTGTAAATTATCTTTTTTACTAGTCTAAAACAAGGTCGACTTAGCGTGTTTTTGGTGTGACCTAGGGTTGGCAGTGACGAGTGGGTGGCGGGTATCCTGGGCGGGCGCGTGTTGGAAGCGCGCGAACCCACCAACTCCATGGAAGACAACCATTTCATGTCCGTCACGATCACGCAGGCGCAGTGAGTACATTTTTTAGCTATGGATCTCAGTATACAACTCTACTTTTATTGCCTTTTTTTTGCCCTTGTTTTTAGGCATGCCGGCTATTTTATATTTTAATTCCTCAATTGGAACACTCATTTAGATAAATCCTCATAAATGATAATAAGGACGAGCGTCACAGCGCATTTTACCCGCAATCTTTAACGAGGGATGAACTGGCTATATATAGCTCAACTTGTCGTAACATATTTCATAGTCTACCCTTTTTATGTAGGGTTCTCCCCTCCAGCTACCGCCTCCCTGTCCAAACCGAGATTCTCGAAAGGGATTCGGGAAAAAGAGGGGCCTATCCACTAAAAACCACTATACATCCCCTTCACGTGCCGCTAGGGTGACTGGAATCACCGGTTTGGCAATCAACAGTGTTTACCCTAGCGGTTCATAGTCTGCCCTGCCGCTAACTATACTCAGTAAATGATGTGTGTATCCATATGAAAATTGAACCCGGCACCTTTGGGTCTAAAACCGGCGGCTTAGATACATAGGCAGTTTATATCTTTTTCATTCAACTTGCAAGCAATGAAGAACAAATTGTAATGAATGAATAGGAGTGTTCACGATGTAAAACTCTTCGGGCCACTTGCGCTAGAACCAGTTTCATCTAATTTAAGCTAAATCCTGTTTTTAAATTCATTATTTTTTAACCAACTTCAAAAAAACGACGAACGTAGAGTACATAGATACAAGACTACTGAGTGTAGTGTAATTATTATAGATTAAGTATTCCGTTACTGTTGGAGGTATACAAGAAACAACCTGTTTATAGGATTTCCAACTTACCTGCCAGTTGGAAAGAAGAGATGCACCCGAAACTAATTGAAGACAAATCGGTAAGTGTAGTGTAGTGTAGTGTAGTGTAGTGTACAAAACTGTGTTCATCCTTATTTCCTTTCTCAGCATCTAGGGGTTTATTGTCTAACTCTAATACCTATCGTAATATCTTTCAATTTGACATTTGAAAAATATTTAAGAACTTCAAACGAATTTAAGAGCGTTTACGCCGCACACTAGCGCCGCCAATGAAAAAAAAAATATCTAGTAATTAGGGATAGAAAATCAAATTATGCTCAACAAACTATCTGAATGAAGTAATTTAGCATTTTTTCGTCACCTAATGAACACCTGACATGTTATGGTTTAGTTAAATATGGCGTTATAGTTAAAAGTGGCCGTAACGTCTTATTTAACTAAACCATAACATGTGAGGTGTTCATTAGGTGACGTAAAAATGCTAAATTACTTCATTCAAATAGTTTGTTGAGCATAATTTGATTTTCTATCTCTAATTACTAGATATGTTTTTTTTTTTCATTAGTAGCGCTAGTGTGCGGCGTAAACGCTCTTAAAAGTGTCAGTGATTGCGATCGAGACGCGTTTTTTAATTCAATTTGACATTTATTTGGAATTGTCTATGAAAAATGACAATCGTAAATACCTTTGAAAGGTATTGTAATCGAGGTTGAAATAACACATTATAAGCCCGCTATTAATCTATATAGAGACTAGGAGTGGGCTATAACAGGTAAAATAAGAAACCTGTTCCGCCTGTTCCAGTTCCAGTAAAATAACAGTTCTGGAAACCTGTTCCAAAATAACAGCCTGTTGTGTTGTAATATAGTATATTAAGTACCTTTACTTAAGGCCCCTATTACATTTTGACTATGATTTTTGCGTAAAATGGCCATTTTTGGCGTTCTCGATCTCAGAATCGAAAATACATTAACAATTTTGACTTATTGAATAGTGTAGAATAGCTATTGGCATAGTTCGTAGCAACCTCGCTTTTTGTAAATTTTGCTTAATTTTGTAATGAAACTCAAAATAGCAGAGAAAGATTTTCATAAAATGCGCGAAGGCACTTTTTTGAGCTCCTAGATTGAACTACTGTTCTAAACAAATGAAATAAAAAAAATAGAATGTTATCTCTTATATAGTCGAATAGATCATAGCGGCATCGGAATTTTTAGATATCATTGATTTTACATAGAAAAAAATCTTATTCTAAACCAAAAAACTTCTAAAATCGCTTTAAGATCGCTGTGAATTTCTCCTATCTACGATAATATTATTGAGCAAAATTTATACCAGAATAATTGTTACTTCATGAGGAATAAATATTTTATAATTAATTTATTATCCTATTTCGATAAAAACGATAAATACAACTGCAAAATTACTACAAAATGCGATGCGCCGGCCGTCCGAACTCAGCTTTTTCTCGCAGAGTGGAAATTTGAAATACTAAGCATGAATTTATTAAAAAAATTATTTCGATTAAAACGATAAACAGAACTGGAAAATTACTACAAAATGCAAAAATGGGCATTTTACGCAAAAATCACAGTTGAGATGTAGTAGGCCTCTTAAGGTTCATTGTATTATTATTATTATGACTTTAAAAATTGAATTTAGAAAATTTGCCAAAATACATTAATTAATTAAATTAATTATTTATTTTATTAATAAATTACTTTTACCTTTCAAAAAATAAGCGCAACGTAATTTGTGCGTATCCGAACGAACGAATGGAACACCTGTCTGTTCTGTGCTTGGAACAGGCCTAACAGCTGCTATGTCTTTCCAACAACGGTATGCTGCATAAGCTAGAATAGAGAAGAGCATGTTCCGAAGCGTTATCTCTTTCTAGCAAAGGTAACCTCCTTATGCAAGAATAGAGAAAAACATGTTTCGGCCTAGATTGGAACTGTTGTGGAGATGGAACAGTTTCGGATAGGTTTAGACAACAGTTCCATATTATTATTTAATGAAACCTGTTATTTCTATCTGTTCCGATATATACGCCTCACTTCTAATAGAGACCGCTAATTGCCATTTTTTATACCCTTACATGCTGTTTTATTGATTTTAACATAATTTTCTGTTTGATGCTCGTATCGTGATATAACTTTTATGTGAGACGCATCACATCACTCTTGACATTTAAAGTGTCACATTTCCTTGGTAGAAAGTGGACACCATGTGGGAGATTTACGCCACCCTAGCGCCGCTGGAGGTATTGGTCCAGCCAGCGGTGGTGGAGAACGTGAAGAGCCTGGCGCGTGAGTTTGCGCCGCGCTCCTTCTGCCCACTGCAGGTGGTGGAAGAGGACAGGTAACGGTGTACGCGCATACACACACGCACACACACATGTAAAATACATGGGGTTACAACACAGTGGTTACTTTTAACAATTCATATTATGATTAAAGTAATTGAGTTGTGCCAATTTCTTAGAATCATTACATAAATGAAATTAAAAAGATTCACAATAATGAATTACCATTTTAAGAAAATTTAAGAAGATTTGCTAAATTTGTAAATAAGTCAGTATCTTTTTTATTTGACAAGTACAGTTAACAATCTAAATGTATTCAGAGGCAACCACACAAGGCTCGCAGGCCTGAAACGCAGTCACCGAAACTAAGTTAAGTTAGTCAGTTCTTCCAGGAGTTTCATAAATTATTGTTTTAAGTAGAACTATATTGCTCAAAGAATCATTTTTAGACCCGCACATTGCGCATAGAAAAGAACAGAGTTGATTGATTTTAGATATATGTGCGTTTATTAGAAAAGCTTATGGTTTTCTTAGTACAACAATGTTACAGTGAGAAATTATCCTTCATTATATTCACCTGATTGTGTAATGCCAGCCTCGTGCATACAATGTTCGACCAGACCCTAGAACTGCATAATTTTTGTGTTTTATCCTTAGTTATGGCTTCGTGCACGTGCGTGCGTGCGTGTGTGTGTGTATGTAATGTTATACATAGACCTAATGTTAAAAATGTATGGTGGTTGTGCCATAAACTAAGTATGAAGAATCACTATCTATATAAATAAAAATAAATCACTGAAATGTTTGTACGCGCATAACTTCCGATTTACTGCACAAAATTGGATAATTCTTCGTTTTTTTTTGAGTTTGTTATTGTCAGGACAAGGTTTGTACAGAAGAAAATTAAAAGAAAAAAACATATTTTTACTAAAATATGTTTTTTTTAAAATATCATTTATATGAAAAGTTAGTCAGTGAATGTGACAGAATGACGTACAGTTCTTCAGCCAGCTACTAAATCCCCGTAATACTTTCATAAAATCATAAATAAAGTTCAGCTAAACTGTAACACGACATTTATTACAGTAGATACAGTACTTATCGGTCATACAATTATTATTTTCGTTTTGATCTGAGTAGTACCTGAATAACATTTTTTAATTTTAATTCTATAGAAACATACCAACATACCGCCAAAAGATGTGGACTACAAAACTAACTTTAAAAAAAACTTAACAGGCGGCTCTATATATTTAGTATTTAACTATGTTCTACTTGTATGAATCTTTCGTCCCTTTTAACACGTGAATAGCGTCACGCGAGGGAAAGGGACAACCGCGTAAGCGATTTATTCAAACTATTTTAGAAAAATAATGTTTTTACTTTGGTAGAAGGTAAATTTAGCCACAAATTCATTACATTATGAAACCTTGAATGAATACTTAGCAAAAATACGAAACCCCATTCTTTTTTAAGCTATTTGAAGTATTATTTTTGCACTTTTTCACGGAGCACTTTGGCATGTTGACTTGACGGTGATCCGCGCGCGACTACGAGTGCAATTGTGCTAGAACGCGTTTTTAGCACAATTGATTCAAGCCGCGTGTGAGGCGTTGTTGGTGTATCTAGGTATTCTAAATCGATGATTAATAATCTTGATATTTTAAAGTGATATTCATCGTCTCCTTGCCAAAACATCAGCGGGTATTGCAACGTGTCATATGAACGGTGTGTTTCATATATTTTTTTTAGTTGCCTAGGATTGCGACGTGTAAGCACAATATCGCGTGTTTCCAAGTTTTCACCAACAATCAGTATTGCCACTTCATCTATTGTTGGAGCGTTAAATGTGCGTTCGTGTGTTCCAGCTGGTCGTTTATCTGCTCTGATCACGACTTTGTAGTCATCGTTTGGCATGCGCTCTAATGCAGTCTTGAACAGACTGACCAATGCATGATGTTCATGAAGCAGTTGCTGTAGATCTTGAAGAATTGCTCTTTTCTCTTGACGCCGATCAAGTTGCTCCTCCATATTGCCCCTGAAGTATATTTGTAAGAATTTATGTTGTGCATCTTCAAGAGGTTGTAATGATCCAATACGATGGTGAATCTGGCCTTGAATCTGTAAGGCGTGAGCGAAGTCAGTATTATTAATTTAAAATCTCATGTTTTTAATGATACTATTCTTTTTTTTTTGAGACTAATACATATACCTACTTTACAAACTACATTTTATTTTTTATCATTGTATTAAATTAACATTTACTCTTCAACATAAATTACCTTGAATGTTGGATTGAATCTGTGTTCTTCTGGAATTTCCGCTCCAAATGACGTAATTTGAAAACAGCCATTGTATTTTTGAGTGTTAGCTAGAAAATGTCGTGATTCTGGTGTTTCTCCACGAAGCAAGAAATGCAATGGCTCTGGTGGCGGAACCAATAATGGCAATCTCACTTGGCCATTAAGGCAGCACAATCCAGGCGTTTCTCCAGCAAACTTCAATGCCGCACAATGCCCGCAAACTACGTCCATTAGACCAATGCTAACGAAAGGATGCGAGCTGTAGTCAATTGTGAAATCGTATAAAACGCTGCACGATTCAAATCCACACTTGAAGTATTTCTTCTTGCACTTCGAAGACTATCTCGTTGTTGATCTGTGCGATTAGCTCTTCGATTTCTCGTTTCTAATCTAGCCGTTTCACGAGCTGCCTCTCTTTGCTCTTGTGTTTGAGTTTGAGTAGCACGAAGTTGGGCCCTACTTCGTGCCACACCAACGCGGCGCTCTTCTCGTACAATTTATCGTTCTTCATCATGGATGGATGGACACGTTCCGATGACTGGCGGCGGCTCGCCGCCACACGTTGTGCCGAGTCAGCGCCTCGTGTCGCTGATTGACGCAATTACAATATTTATGTAAAAATGACGTTGGTGCTGCATCGGCGTTTCCTTTGTGGCGCAATGGCAAATGACAAACGACAATTTAATTTCCCAATACAAAATTATTTGTTTATTTCGTTGTCATGGAAACTGTCAAAGCGGTACGTACAACAAAATGTTCCTAGCCTCAGAACAATAACTAAAGCTATTATTATTCTGAGTTCCTAGCTGTGAAACATTTGATGTCTTTTGTCACTTGGTTGGTTGTCAAATATTTATAGGTGTGTATTGTATATGTTTCATAGCTGTAGTATGTGGTCTGATCTCTGGTATGTTTTGTTGGAATACAAAACAGTTCTGTTTCAGTAATAAAATGTGTAAAAGTGTCAGTTGGTTGTCGTAAAAAGAAAATCATCATCATCATCATCATCATCATCAGCTCATGAAGTCCCCACTGCTGGGGCACGAGCCTTCCCTATGGCTGAATAGGGAGAACGGGCCTTAAACCACCACGCGGGCCCAGTGCGGATTGGTGGTTGTTAACAACTACTAATGCAGCCGAAAAAAGAAAATAAATAAATAAATTTGAAGACGATTATTAAAATCTATCATCAGTTTGTCAGTGCGCGAAAACTTTATTAACTGTATTACTGTTATTGTTTTAAAATACCAAGGATAGGACCTGACTTAGGTCGCGATGTCAATCAAATGTGTGACGAGCTAACTCACGTGCAAACCGCACTGACGACCAGCGAGAGACAGATAATGATAACATTCGTTTGTATGGCAGAATTGCGTTCCACAGTGAATAATAATGAAGTAGATAGGCTTAGAATGGAACCGTTTTGGGCACACCAAACACAACAACAGCGAGCACGAGTGCACGACACAATGAAATAAAGCGATTCCGCAGACGCAGTGTTCCTGTAAACCTGGAACGAGTAGCATTCCACTACGACCCGGAAATAAATTATTGTGCCGTAACAATTTGGGGAATGACAACCATTTGTCAATATTGTAAAGCGTTAAAATACAGTGGTGAATCTACTAGATTATGTTGTGTTGGTGGTAAAGTAAAATTGCCACAATTAATAATTTATCAAAAACAATAATTATGGTATACTACCTTAAAAGTGGGCATGAAATTTTCCTGTACAATATGCGTTGCGCCAAACGACGTCATTTGAAAGCAATTGTTATATTTTTGGATGTTGGCCAAGGAATGTTTAGAGTAATTTCCCACCCCAGCCGATAATGTTTAAGTTTTGACCATATTTTTCACCAATACATGTAGGTGATACGAAGTTCACCGGGTCATCTAGTTAAATAATAATAATGATAATAACTGTGTACGACTATGTATGATCGCAGGTGCGAGCCGTGGCAGTGGCCGTCCTGTTACGTGACTGCGGGCGGGGTGCGCCTTCTGCTCACCAGCGAGGACGAAGAGCGCGAAACAGGCGACGACACATTCATATTCCAGGTAAGGTTCATTCTTTAGTGTTCAACATAAGATCTCAACATCTCACCTGTTGGTAAGTGATGATAAGACCGAAGATGCAATTGCACTTCACCAAGGATACTGAAGCACAGAATCTGAGGCTAAGAAAATCGCCTGAGTTAATTTTACAAATTCAATATTTTTTAGCAATTCTCTAAATTTTTATAGCGATTTATTCAGATATGCTAGTGATAGTCGTGTGGACTTAAAACGAGTGTTACCACCACACCAAATCAAGTACATTATATTCCCACTGATGGGAATCGAACCTACATGTCTTACAGTTTTGAGCATGTATTTACTCTACGACGGTATTCCTATACCACTGTGTAGTTCGGTTCGCCCGCTCTGCTGGTCGCGCTATGTTTATGTAAAACTTATACCTCTTAAGACAGACTTTGTGTTATGGACCCTGATGTGCTTTTGCACAATTCCGCTAATTCGATTTCATTATTAATTCCAAATCATATTGAAACTTACCTTTACAGACGGGCAAAGTAACTGTCAATCCGCATCCGGAGAATCCTATCTGCAGGTAAGTTTTTCACTGTGTTACTGCTTGTTTAACGATATAATTAATGGAGTTAATATTCTACCTCCACTATGTTTAATACTGTTTTGCCACACAACTTAATTTATTGTAAAGTGCGTTTAAAGAACAAGCGCTTCCTTGTTAAGGCGATGACAACTGTGAAATGCGCTCACTTATGCATGGTTTATATAACATGTATAATAACAACAACAACATACAACGCCAAGTGTCATAAAATCATAATAGACTATAATTTTCAATAATGTTATTGTCTCCGTTAGAAAAAAATAAATCAAAGTTACCTAATAATAATAGTATCTATTTAAGTACGTGATATTTTTTTAATTATTATTTTTAGTACGTCAATGAATTTAAGTAGGTATACTTATTCGTAATACTTATTAGAAAAACGCTTGTTTTATTTTTTAATCATACATCTAGTTTTAAATAAATATGCGTTTTCCTGACTTGCATCCCTTTTGCTTGAATGCCGGTCGACTCCGTGCGACGCTTTTTCATGGTTGTCCACGCCTTAATACTGACTACCACGATGACTGTTTTCAGACGGACGGTGAACGCTGTGGAGGCGAGCTGGGTGGGAGGCGGACTGGTAGAGGGGCGCCAGTACGAGGTGCTGGTGCAGAACTGCGCCCTGCGCTCGGCGCAGCTGCAGCAGATAGTGTCCCAGGAGGTACGTGACGAAGTATACACAACTTGTGGTTGCCCAGTAATATACAATGTTTATACAACGTAATGTGACCGCCTCTGTCTTATGGTTAAGACCATCGGTCTACCCAGAGGTCCCGGGGTACGATTTCCCGTACATGTTTGTGTACTCGGTTTGGTTGGTGGTATGTTTGTTCGCCTGGCTAGTTACAACCATCTTATCTAATTAGGTCGCCTTAACATTAATGTTTGAAGCATTTTTGTGTTCCGGCAGCTAGGATAGCCAGTGCCTCAGAAATAGAGGATCCTGGGTGAAGTGCGCGTCCACCATTGGCCTTATCATCACTTAACGTTAGCTGAGATGAAAGCACTGTGCTTACCCGTAACATATAAAAAAAATATTATACATATCCATAGAAGTGTGCGTGCTGCTATCCAGAGTCACCGCTGCTGTACTGTTTCAAAAATTCCATCGCGCACAAAGAAGTTTGGTGACTCGGTTCTTTGTTCCAAAAGATAGATAGAGATCCCCGATGGCCAAACTCACTTATTCCTGGTTCCTATATCTAACGGATCGTCGCTCTACTTCAGTTACCATCCGTTTTCTTGTTACTAACAACGAGGCGTTCTTAGCGTTCCACAACAATCCGTTCATGCTTATCAGCGACGAGTCTTCGTAGGTAGGCCGATCCTCCTTCTGCCCTCACGCGTTTCGTTCCGGATTTTTTAATGATTTCGTTCTTTCAAAAACTATTTTTAAAACATAGCTAAGAATCGTAACTGTACTTTAAAACATTAATAATGTAATAAATTACAATTTAGTTACTAGTTCCGTAACCCTAGAACGATATTGTTTAAATAATTTATTATTCTTTCGTAACTGCAACAACGTTAACAAAACGCGTCGCGTCATTTTTTTGCACCTATAGATAAAGTTTGTTTTTAATTGAAAGAGGAATAAAAGTTTGTAGCATCGGATCACAGCATTTTAGATATTAAAAAGGTTTGGCCCTTATCATGGACTTATAATCCTTGCCCAATCCCGTTATTCAAATTTAAATTCATAAATAATTTTGGTTTAATTATAAATGAAACACAGTTAATTATCAATGATTATTTTTATTTGTTGTTTTCGTAGTACTTATACTATAAGCAGAAATCGATAACATTTCGGACTTAGCTAAATTGTAAAAAAGGAAATTGCTGCAACATGCACAATGCAGGTATTATAAAGTTTTAGGCTTCTCCACTATGGATAAATGCAGATGAAATAATATCGTACCTGAAATAAAACCAACATTATTATTTGACAGTTGAAATATTTTATACGTAGACTACCGGCCGTGCATTGTACCCAAAGCATAAAATCTAAAAGCCAACAATAATTGGTTTTAAAAAGGCCATTATCTTTAATATCGAAAAAAAACTAGTTCATTATTTAAGATGGTTATTATTGTATTCAAACTAATCTTGCTTCTGTAACTCTCAAATAAAGATATATTTCCGTCAGTAATTCTTGTACTGATGATGGTTTATCCAGGCAAAATCTCATTTTTCATTTTGTTGGAATTTATGTTCATCCAAAATGAACATGAATGGTTTTATATACTCTAGCACGTCGTTTATTGTCTTCATCGGAATTATGCCAACCCGTTAACGTATTCAGCATTTCTACATCACTTTCACTGAGCACTGAGCATGACATTTTCACTATTTGTAAAAATTACTGACGAAATACACGTAAAAACACAATAACCGATCAAAAAGTACCGGTAGGATAACCAGCAACGAACGGTGGATTTGACAGTTATCGGACGCTTCTTATTTTTTATAGGAACGCAGGCTAGTGTCACTTCCATATTCTATGGTTACGAAGCGTTACTGGTAACCCTCCCATCCGTTGGTAACATACTATCGGTTAGATACCTGACGAGTCGTTTTTTATAGGAACGCATTTAGCTTACGCCTCGTAGCTAATACAACGGCTCGTAGGCAAAACGAATCGTTTCTTGTTTATAGGAACCGGGCATTACTCAATAGGGCTTGAGAATCCGTAAGATTCTCGTCGTCTATGGACCCAATGGCAGCTAACTGCAAAGTCTAAAATGTAAGTATGAGTGTGAGTGATAATCAATAAAATTGATTATAATTGGGAACTAAATGAAGCTCATTATAGCTACTGATCGTCCAGCGTTGAGTCGACATATAAATTTTCCTAACTAGTTACGCTCTCGGTAGCTTAATGGTTAAACTAGCACTTCTGCCACCGTCTGCTTGGTCGAATGTTTGTATTTATTACTAGCTGTCCCGGCAGACTTTGTTCTGCCCTATTTCTCTAAAACGAAGTTATATCGATTTTTTTTATGTTAATAGCTGCCCCGACAGATTTCGTTCTGTCAAAATTTATTGGCCTGTCGTAGTGTAAAAGAAATAAAATAACATTGAAAGACTTTAGTATAGTAATATCTAACGTGATGATATTTTTATTGTAATGCCATAAGGTACACGATATTTTTTGTTTGATTACTTGGCGCGTAAATAAATAAATCTGACCTCTAATCAACTTGAAGGCACCAAAGATAATCCTAACGTGCCTGTTTTGTTTTGATTGACGTCTAATGTTTGACAGCTGGGGACAGAATGTTCTCGAGTTTTGCGATTAGCAACACATTTAGCGATTTTTTTTATATGGTTGGATACGAATTGTAATGCATTAAAAGCGTCTTAACAGTGACATCGCCTTACAAAATAGACGGTAGACGGTAACTTGGAAAAGTGTGTGATGCATTGTTTTCACGCTGCTCCAGTTGTCTTCGCGTCCGGACTCCATTTCCACTTAATATCACCACAGTGTTAAAAACTTACAGTGGTCCAACGCCTTTGAAGTTGCGCGAAATGCCGCCATCGTCTAGACCTTCGTCATTGTCTCAGGGTTGTCACATATTTTTTTTAGTCTATTTCATATTTTGCTTGTTGGTAGGTAGGTTTATGTATGTCAGGATCCTTAACCCCTGAGACCCCGCCGTTTCACCGCGCGGATAACTGTCAAGCCCCGCGCGTACCTCCTGCGACCCGGCCCTACTGAGTTAGTTCAGACAAAACGTCCCTGTTAATTTATTCGTGAACCAATCCTCATTCTGTTTTTTGTTTCAGAATCTGGAATAAATTTTCAATACAAAGAAATAAGAATATTGGAAGATGCCATAAACTATAAATTTATATAAATGTAAGGCTGCCCGGCAGTGGGACATTTGCTAGAAATATTCCATTATAAAAAAATATTGCTTTACAGTCTATGAAAATATTATTCTATGAAGCTATGATCAATATCAAACGATCGTGTATACTTTCCATAAAAAATATAATAATTTCGCTCAATTGAAAGTGCATTGGCCGCACGTAAATTTCGTGCGATTCTACGGTCTTTGAAATCCAATTTCTTTATTTCAGGTGAATGTTTTAAGCTAGAAATGTGATAATATGATGGAAAAGCTTTATTGGTTCTAAAATACTGCAAAATAAATACATAAATATTGTATAGTAGTCGGTAAACTTGAAAATGTTCTACAAGGGTCCGAAAAAAGTATGTAAAAAGTATAATGTAATGTAAAAACTTGAAGCATATACATAAACACTGATATTACGATGAATAATAAGTTGATTAGTTCTAATTTCAGTTTTTGATGTTATTTTACTCTCCTTTCATACAAAAAAACTGAAAAAACCACATTCGAACAATGTAAATGACATTAAAAAAGTGAAAAAAGCCATCCGAATTTGGTCGGCAACAGTAAAGCGTTCACTCACTCTATTCGGACGGTTTATACGTCATTAGAAAGGAAAATTCATAACGTCCAAAGTCACAGAACATTTTATCCAAATCCAAGCCGTAGTTTTTTCACTATAAGACAAAGTTTCGCTTGACACCTCCCGTCCCTCCTGAGTCACGGCGGTGCTTGACGACACGGCGCGCGCCCGTACCTCTGGAGTCACGGCGGGGCCGAAGGGGTTAAGTAAAAGAAATATAAGATTACAAAAAGATTTATTTTTAACAAAAAAACATTATTTTTTATTTAACACAAAAAGTTTAATTTTTCACTCTATTTTATAAGTATTTGATTTAGCTTCAGTGCAGCAATTAGCACTTAAAAAATAAAAAAGAGTAAAAAAAAAAGTTTAAAAAATAAATAAAAAAACAATACTAGTATGGAATGTGTAGTAAGAATACGTTTTTGTGTTAAATCTAGGACTACATTACTTAAAATATTAACGTTTGGGCTAGTTTGTATTTTAATTAAACGTGTGACAGGTAACTTAACAGGTAAAAGTAGCACAGGAATTGCTGCTTTCTTCAATTTCTTCTTGCCATATATGCCAAATATTTTCTTTAAAATGTAGGCTACAAATATAGTAGTAGTAGTAGTTGTAGTAGCTATGGGAAGTTTTCCCTATTAATCATGTCTTCCACATGCCTCAATCCAAACCTTTCATCTGAAATTGGTAAATAAAAATAAATATTATACTTACTATTGGGTAACTGCCATTGGGTCCATAGACTTATAAGTCTTTACTATTAAATTAATATGATATTATATTATTTAAAACTCGAGCCGCCATCTTGGATCTCGAAATAGATGTTGTATTTGAAATTGGCACCCTCGAAAACTATGGAAATGATACCCATATTGATTTTACATAAAAAAGTCACGTCCACCATCTTGGATCATGAAATAGATGTTGTATTCGAAATCGGCACCCGACAACCATGGAAATGATACCCATATTGATTTTACATAAAAAAGTCACGTCCGCCATCTTGGATCTTGAAATAGATGTTGTATTCGAAATCGGCACCCTCGAAAACCATGGAAATGATACCCATATTGATTTTACATAAAAAAGTCACGTCCGCCATCTTGGATCTCGAAATAGATGTTGTATTCAAAATCGGCGCACCCGAAAACTATGGAAGTGATACCCATATGGATTTTACATAAAAAAAGTCATGTCCGCCATCTTGGATTTCGAAATAGATGTTGTATTCGAAATCGGCACCCCCAAAAACCATAAAAATAATATCCACATTGATTTTAAATCAAAAAGTTGCGTCCACCATTTTTGATCTCAATTTTAATAGCTAATTAACTCTTGCCTAAATATTAGCGAATTCTAAAATGGCGTTTATCCATAAAAAAAACATATTGAAAAAGACATTACGCATATTATATGCAAAGATCAGAAACACAAGCACATTCTAGAAACAACAAAATAAAATATTAATGTATTAAACTTACCTTTCTTGTGTGTTTCTAATGTTATAAAAATAAATTAAAATTGACTACACGCGTTTTTATTTATTGCGCCACTCCTGACGCGTGTGTCCCGAATGGAGTGTATGGCGAGCCCGAATCGCGCCGCGCCCCGCTCGCCCCGCACACCCCGCACGATTGCTCTGTCTAGACGTGCCCGTTGGCCGACTGTAAGAACTATATAGACTGTGATATCACGGTGGAGTGGAGTCATTTGCCGAGCAAACTATATAAGAAAGATGCTTCTCTTGTAGGTCAGTGAGGATTTGGTAAAAGGCACGAGCGGCGAGAACCCCGCGCTCAAGTGGACCCAACCAATCGTTGCGCCGGTCATCACGCCCATGCTGCACCCGTGAGTATCCCACCGGGAACCCTACAAATGGTCTAGAAACACAAATACAATTTAATAGAAATTTTTTTATTTCAAAATGATTCTTTTGCAAAGTATTTTTTTGTAACAATGTAAGCTATGACCTCATAACCCTCTAATGGAGACTTTGAACTAAAAAGAATACGCAAGAAACTCGGCAAAGGTCACTGTTATAAATACATCATATAAATGATATCAAGTAATGGCCGTGTTTTGTGTGACTCTTACCTTAGGGAAGAGTACCTTACCTTAATATGTAAATATTCATTGTTAAAGGTTTTTCTATTTTTACTTTTTTATTTTCAAGTGCTAATTGCTGCACTGAAGCTAAATATTTTTTTTTAAAAGCTAAATTAATGTTTTTCTATGTTTAAATAAAACAACATTTACGGATCTACTAGCGTTTATTTTACACATTGATTTTATATTATTTTATCCTGACGTTTCGTGGTCACACGTGATCACAGGGAGACTGAGATGTTGGTCGTCTCATAATTGATTTGACCCTTATATTTTAGGTTTAAGTTTTATAACAAGTTGATGCTTTATAACCTTTTTACATTGTTTAGTAGTATATTTAGATGTATAAGTAACCAAGCGCGGCCGTGCATTTCTGTTGCTATTATTGATCGTAGTAATAAATAAACAAACAATAAACATTTTGACGACCTCCTTTGTCGTGTAGTGGTTTGTACACCGGTTTTCATGGTGTCGCCATCTCTGAGATCACGGGTTCGATCCCCGGTCGGGTCAATTTAGAAATTATTGTTTTTCTAAATTGTCTCGGGTCTGGTGTTTTCTATGTATAATAAGTATGTATTTAAGTATTTTAAGTGTGTTTATCCGTTGTCTAGTAACCATTCAACGAGTTTCATAACGAAGCTTACTCTTGGGCTAGATAATTATTGTGAGATAATAATTGGTGTGAGTGTAGAAGTTTATTTATTTATTTATTATTTATTTATTAAACATAAACCTTATAGCGTGGACATCAGTTGCGTCTTTGCGCCAGCGATGTTCGTGAACGACGCGCTGGTGAGCGGGCACGCGGCAGAGCTGAACCTGGTGTCCGACTGCTCGCTCGAGGTCAGCGTGTACCAGCTGGGGCTACTGCAAAGGGTGCTGCGGGATTTAATGCGGGAAAGGCGAGTAGTGCCTTTGCTTTTGTTGTTTTTTAGCTGGAGAAACCATCTGGTTGTATTACTGCGTTCAGGGCCGGTCCCTATTTCTCGAAAGTATTAGTTTACTAATATATTAGTGATTAGTAAAAAATATACGAGTTCTAATATTTTCTGTTTCTCAAAAATAATGATTAGACTTTTAACTAATACTAATAAAAAATATTAGTCTGGCTGGGCTGAATGCACCTACTACCCATGCCTTTTTACCTATTAAAAAAAAGCTGAATAAATTCTCGCCACTTTTGTATTCATTTTCTTTATTTCTTTTGACAAAACCGCCTATGTGCAAACGCACATAGGCGATAATAGCGGATTGTTGCTTTAATTTATTATATATTTTAAAATGGATCTCAAGTTTATGGTTCTAAGAAGCATATTAGTGTTATTAAAAAATATCACTTGATCAACAGCTCGACACACACTTGCTTTTGGTACACCATGCATATCAGCTACTGCGTGGTACTGTGCCACAGAGTAACTAATAGTACTACTGTACTGTGCTCCCGTACCCATCCAATGTAGAGCAACTAGAGTGAATAGTTTTGGTGACAGGGCCTGGCTTCTCTCGGTCAACCGTTGCAACCCCGGCCCGATAACTTCAATCAGCTCTTCCATTTTAGTGCTTGTCAAACGAAATCTTTCATTAAACTGGAACGTGGATTCAAATAGTTCGTACGTATTTCTGTTCAAAAAGACTCGACGACCGACGGCGAATTATAATTAAACCATCTTCACCGACGGAAACGTCCGAATCGGTCCACATTTTATAAATTTGTTTGATAAAATACACTAATAGTTTCGACTAATATTTTTTACAAACCTTCCGAGACTAATAGCTTTTTTGGTGTATTTTAGTAGTGTAATTTTTTTCTTTTTATTCATGAAACCAAAACCCAATTGACTCTAATAATATTAGCTAATATTTATTAGTTGGTAACTAATAACTAATATTTTATTACTGTAGCTTCCAGAAACGTACACTAGTAAACTTGTAAATAATATTAGTTCATGGACTAATATTACTAGTCTAATAAGTTTTGAGAAATACGGCCCTGATGTCTCACTGCGCTTTCGATGTGAGCGTGCACCAGCTGAGGCTGCTGCAGACCATGCTACAGGATGTCTTGAGGGAAAGGAGAGTTATGCCTTTGGGTTTTCAACTAGAGTGGTCTCTTTGCAAGTACCACTGCGTGTATAATATCTGACTGCGCGCACCAGCTGGCGCTGCTGCATAGTGTTCTGCAGGATGTGTTACAGAAAAGGCGAATACTTACTGTTCGTTGTTGAGAAAACTCCTTGTGCGTACCACTACGCCCGGGGAAACAGAGTTGCCTATGTAGAAGTCTACTGGAACCTGTAAAAGCTATCAATCTACCTTAAGTCTGTATAAATGGTTTTTGACGTTGGTGGCCGAGCGGCAAAACGTTCAGCCCCAGCCCGATATCGGGAGATATTGGGTTCGATCCCGAGAGCAGGCAAGTTTTTTTTCGTGTTGGTTAAGCCAATGCCTTTCTATTGTAGCGAAGATTTGATTTCAGTGATTGGTTCAATATATAGGCTATTACTTTTTTTGTTTTTGTTATTGTAACTGCATTGTGATTCCCAGGCCTACTATGTTTTTCGAAGAGAAGTGCGACGTGTGCCCTTACGCGACACTGCTGATGGAAGCCACCGACGACCTGCCGTCGCTCTACAACGAGTCCGTGCTCACTGACGGTCAGTACGCTAATTTCAACTTAATTGACCTACAAGACCTGAGTTGACCAGGAACCTTTATAATTTCGTATCTATAGATCTATATAGATATATCTAATATATATATGTAAATATCTATAACACTAATAGATGAAACTTTTTATTATAACATTATGTTACTTATGTACCTCCTCTATATCTAAACCGAGCAAAATATTCTACGGTTCTACGGATGCGAGAGCCTTGTTCAATGTGAACTAATAGGGAAGGGGGGGGGAGGAGAATAAGTTCAAATGACTTGTTTTAAGTCCCCCCTGGCTTACTGCCACCATATTACCTAAGCTTGGCGCTACAACAGCAATGCTATAACTGGTTATATTGTTGTGTTCCGATAGGGATAAGATATCCAGTTTCTTGATATTTCCCGATTGAAGTGCGCTTTCAAGTGCTTAGCCGAGCGCTTCAGCATTGCAGAATAAAACTAAAAACTATCTTTTCGACGGATAACTTTGCTTTTACCTTAGACCTTGTAGTCACTTGGCATCACGTGAAACTAAGGCCAAGTCTTGGCCTTCATGTCATGTTTATTATCTCGAGCTTCTCTGTGGTTCAGAAGGCACGTAAAGTCGTTGGTCCCGTTTACATTAGCAGTCGTTAACAGTCACCAATCAGCACTGGGCCCGCGTGGTGGTTTATGGCACTATGTCCCTATCCATCCATAGAGGCACGTGCCAGTGCCAATGCCTGGCTAGTTGAGGATCCCGGGTGAAGTGCGCTTCCATCTTTGGCCTTATCATCACTTAACATCAGATGAGATCAAAGCACTGTGCTTACCCGTTAATATATAAAAATTATAAAAAGTGCCCCGGCAGTGGGGAAATAAAACGAGCTGGTGATGATGCCTTATGCCTTGCAGAACCTACTAGGAGCACCCAAATGGATGTGGGCCCAAGCGTTGCGACGGACTCGGGCGTGGACACGGTGACGTCGCACTCTACCAAGAACTCGCGGCTCGACGACGTTACCATCAAGAAGTCTGTCTCCATCACGTTCGCCGATAACGCGTTAGTAGGACTTTATCTTCCCTTTTTTATGCAGCAGAAATCTCATTTTGTATACCACTGCGCTCGGAGAGACGCATCATGTGATGTGGGATTTCTCAACGAAAGAGGGTATACCCACCCAAAATTTTTGCACTTCCCCTCTAACTCTAACTTTAAACCTCCCTCTAACTGTAACCCTTTAACTCTGGTGGTCTTTGTATCTGCGTGCTGCAACTACCTCTACTTCCATCAACTACGTAAACAAATTGGCTCGTACAAATGAAGGGATTTTTACAAAAACAACAACTTTTTAGCAATATATTTTACAGGAAATAAAAAAAATTTCTCTAATCCAAGTTTTTCGTTTCATTTGGTACTTTAAAATTTTGATCATTTATTCATGATAGTGTATTGGATTGATAACGTAACATTTTCCACTATTTATACCTACGATTATGGAGAAAATGATAAAATGTAGTATGCACTACTAGTGTTATTGTTGTATGTGTATGTAGTTTTTGTAAAAATCCCTTCAAATGTTTTTATATAATTTTTATTTTTGTCTTTTCTTAGCCCTAGAGATTAGAATGAGGCCAAGAGCAAGCCCATCTCTCAATGAAATAATATAAATCTATATCGTTCACTGAATCCATTACAGGGCGAAGCCTTCTGAATACCTGGAGGTGTTCGTGACTATGGGCGTGATCGATATATCTATGTACGTGGGAGACGACGGCAGCCCCGAGGTGGTGGCGCTCCGCCTGCCCGACCCCAACGCGGCACCGCCTGCGTCCGCGGGGGCCACGCCCAACGTCCAAATCAACGTTAGTACCAACCACCGCTAACGCTAACGGCCAGAGTTAATGTCCTTTCCTAAAATTCAATTGTGAAAAAAAATTCAAACATCATGATTTTTTTTAAATTAGAAAATAAAAACCCTTATTGAAAATAGTTAAATTCGATGTAGTAGCCGATTTTAGCAAATTACTTTCAGGGTGGGCGTTTATTACGTTATATGTTTCATATAAATACAGTACGCGTTTTTTTTTGCGGGCAAATGGTGATTTAGGAAACGTGTTAAAAAAACCTGAAAATTTTTCTAACACCTTTCCAGAACAATGTATTTGTTTCTTACGATTTCAATTGGTCTTACAAACCTCACATTCAAGGTGATGAAAGTTGTACAATTGAATGAAGATTGTACAATTTGTACATATACAAACTCAAAATCGATCTGGTTTTATGTAACAATGTACTAAAATGATCTGATTTTAAATCATTTGAAGTTTTATATCTGAGAGCATGTTCTACGTTGTCAGGTAATATTTGAAGAGTCTACACAAAAAACCAAAGCCGTTATAGATGATGCTATAAGCTCCGGCGACAGCTGCACCAAGAGTCTGACGGATACCACTCGCACCCACGACGTCCATAAATCTAGAATCGGTTTAAGGGTACGTATGAAAATAAACTTTAAAGCAAAAAAGCTAATTTGGTTTAGCTTGGTTTCGGTTTATTTTACTTTAAAGCAACTAAATGCATTTTTATACTTTTCTTTTCTTATTTCTTCTATGATACATTTAAGAACTGTAAAAGACATAAGTACGTTGCCAGCCGCCCTAATGAACAAGCCTAAATATGCTAAACCTTATTAACTTGAAGCCGGATTGACCGAATTAGTTGTTATATAATTAAAAATCTAGTTTTCGTCGTGCGATGAAAATGATCGTACCATGATTGAACAGGGGTGTCCTAATAGATCGCGCGTTGCCCATTTTGCGGGGCCGTTGCTCTTCCCGTGCCCCTCGCGTTGTTTTTTTTTTTTGAGCGAGATTATTTATTGGCTCAAACGGCATTTTCAGCGTCACCTGGCTTTTTTGGGGACGACGAGGTACGTAAAGAGTACCTCAAGCCATGTTGAAACGAATCACCTTCGGAGGTTTTCTAGAGGGAACGGCATTGCACACTTAAAAGTGCGCGTCCCCGTGCTCTACTAGATTCTCTGAAGGGTTCGGATCGGATCGGGGAGCGGAACCACCCGAGGGCGCCTCTAAAGGCATGGACCTCGGCTCGGGTAGACCGGGCCGTGGAGGAGGAGAGAAGCGCCCAGGTACATGACTGTACCTGATATATATCTAGAATATATATCTATATCTAGAACGCTTGTGAGCCGGGTCGTCGTACCCTTGTTCTACGAGTACTGTGTCTTGGGCCTAAACTATTGTGCATGTTTAGTGTATTCTGTAAATGTGTAGTGGCATTTAGAGGATCGGGCGGGATTTAGAGGATCGGGCTCGCTCGATGACGCGGACCAATTAGGACACTCAAAAGAGATCGATGTATTTGATTATTGATCGAACGATCAAACTCATCGTACGATCGTTATTAAACATTGCCTGTGCTCGTGCGATGACTTGCGAACTGTAATTAGGACACTCTGTAATTAGGAAATCTGTATGTTTGAACTTGTCGCACGACGGGTACGCATCGTGTCATCGTACGATCATTGTCAAAAAGGACGCCGCCTTAGCTAGACCATAAGTAGACATACTTAATCGTCTCAAGTCAAATTTATGAAAAAAAAATTATGAAGCGGTGTTCATTTGTTATTTTTATTGTCAGAATTTAGCACGAGCCAGTTTATGTGAGGGCAACGTCCCACTGCTACACATCACTCTTCACCAGCCTAACCTCTACTATTGGCGACGAAGGGCACAGAAGAGCTTTCAGGTGAGTTGGCATCGTACAAAAAGTTTAGCTTAAAGATAACTTTGTACACGCGCCTGCACATTAAACTACTACAAACTGTCAAAGTTCCTCAATAAACTTCAAACTTTATGTAAATGGCATATCGTCGTTGATACTGCAATGTCGCGGAACCAACAGTGGTTAATACCGCGGAACTTGGTAGTGACCAATTTTACAGTAGAGCGAAAAACCCGGTTATATTCTTTACTAGTGGACCCGGCGGACTTCGTACCGCTTTGACAGTTTCCATCAAGTGATTAAATTCTCTTTGGTTTTCATGACAACAACTCAAACAAATCATTTTCTATTGAAAAATGAAATTGTCGTTTTTAGTATATTTATAGTGTGATTCTCGTGAGAATATCGGGATAAAAACTATCCTATGTGTTAATCCAGGTTATAAACTATCTGTATGCCGAATTTCATCCAAGTCCATCCATCCGTTGCAGCGTGAAGAAGTAACAAATATACGAACATAATATACACAAACTTTCGCATTTATAATATTAGAGTCTGATTAAACTATAAATATATTTAAAGATTTAGGTACTTTAGCACACAGGACGACGCCAATGGCTATTATTATTATTACCAATACGCGCGAAATCTCAATTTTGATTTTTTTTACTTCCGCGTTATTAGAAACTGTTGGTTACGCAGTATTGCAGTTTTAACGTCAAATTATGGTTGAACATAAATTTTTTGAAATTTGACAGTTTTGGTTGATGAGTAGGCGTCTGTATATTAAAAACTACACCCCCGATATTCTTTTATGCCGTGTCTTTTTGTTTTGTGTTTTATATTTTTGTTCGCTAATAGTTTTCCAATTACTTACGATAATTAATGGTCAATGCTTTTTATATCTGCTAAACGTTAAAAATCGTTTTTTGCTTGTATTCCGCATACAGGTATCTCTGTTCAACGCATGGGTAGGGCTTGGCAATGGCCAGATTGAAGGCCGTTGGAACGCGCCCCTGATTTCTACCACCAAGGGTGTGCCAGATCCCGTCAGCGACATTCCACCAGCGCTCGCCACCATGAAGCTTACCACGCCCGCCGGAGGTAACTGCCTCAGACCATCTAAAAATTCCTGTGGCAATGTTAAGACGCAACTATAACGCAAGTTTTCTTGTCAAGGCAATGACTGCTTAACATAAATCTTAACTAACCGAAATAAGTGATCTTTACGTTGCATTGTACTTAGATAGCATTTAAAAGCCATAAAACTTAAGAAGCATTTAAATTTGAATTTGCAGGACTTTATATACAAGGTACTTTTATCCAAAGTAGTCCTGAATGTGAGCCTTGAGGAACTGATGACGCAAAGTATTGTTCTTGAAATACAAGACCCTAAGGTCTTTTATAAATTCTTTATAATAGGTAATAATACTAATGACTATACATAGTTGTGCAACGCTAGTTTAAACTGAGTAGTTTCTGAGTTTATTCGTATGTTTAGATCTGTACAAAGCTTTTCCATATTGACAGGCAACGCCCGTGGCTTATTACGGCTCGATGTCGAGCGGCCAGTGCAGCTGGAAGTCTGCACGGATCGCCTGCATCGGCTCAAAGAAATAGCGGCATTGGTAAATGATTAACTTATGAACAGATTTTCCATGTTTTGTTCTCGTCATGTAACCTTCATTTCGAATTGGAGTAAAAGAACTATACCTGCTTACTATACCTCTGCTTATTAGTTTATTAGTGTGGTTGTAAACCATTATGTGTTAGGTTTCTAAATGATTGAAATGGAGCGTTTTGATCTGTCTCTTTTATTCCATAGACAAATACTACAGACGATTAGCCGCTCGTTTAACTTCCAAAGTTGAGAAATTGAGTCATAACCGTCAAAGCTTATATTGATTCCATGTTGTACTCATTGCGTATGTTTTTTTCGCTCGTTTAAATTCTTTTTTAAATAGAAATAGTAAAAAATAAAATCTTTATTTGGTACAATACATCGCACATGTAAATTACACATATAAGTCTCTTTATAACCGAGATTGTTTTATTTGATTTCTCCATCTTCTCTCTCCGAAGAATTCTCTCCATCATCATCATCAACCTCCTCCATGTTACGCCATTCCCTTCTATTTTGAGCTGATCTCAACCAAGTTTTTCCAGCGATCAGCTCCATGCCATTAAGTGTTGTATTCTTTCAGCGATTGCTTAAAACAACTTCTTAAAATTCACAGATCAAAAGCCATCTGATGCAAAACGAATCGAATCTATCGCTTCAAAAACCGATGGAAGTGGAGCTGCCTTTTTTGTATAGATTACGACAATTTTTAGGTAAGAAAACATTAGCGTTGCTTGTATAGGCTGCGATGTCCGACGACGGCATATAACATTCACACACTGTGCCCTGATTCCCGTAACAATATCGTAGCGACTTAGTCGTTGAAACCATTTTTGTATTTACATCCGTCAATCGAAACAATTTTAAAGTCGTTCAACTGACTTTAAAATCAGATGTTAGTATGAAAACAGTTTCAACGACTAAGGCTCTGGTTTCCTAGGATGGCGGTGCCGTCATATAGCGGCTGTAATATTACGGACGCAAAAAGAAGGCCGTCTTTACCGTCAGTTTCACACACCGTCATATCTTTTTTAAACAACCGTCAAACGAAACGTATCCAGGAGAGAAAATGGATGACCTTGATTTAGGTTTAATAATTTACTTGGAGGATGAACTACCATCGGAAGAGGAAAATAGTCGTATGGCGGAAGATGATTTATTCAAATATCGTGGTACAGAAGGTGCTTTTGAGATTTTAGTATGTCGTCGTTTGCTGAGCAATGAAGAGAAATTCGTTTTGTACTCACTTTGTACGATAAAAAAAAACACAAATACCTTCACCGCTATCAAAAAACGTTCACGAAACAATCCGACACCGTCAAGACGGCCATCATACAAATGGCGGCACCGCTTTTTGATGTTACGGTGTCAATTACCGCTCTCTAGGAAACCGCGCCATTTTGTTTACATAGACAACGTTTTATTACGGCCGCTATATGACGGCACCGCTATCCTAGGAAACCAGAGCTTAAGTTACTACGATATCGTTGCGGTTTTTGTTATGGAAATCGGGTGTTAGTAAAGCAGTTGGACTGAGGGTAAGCTCTACTCGTGAAAACTTGCTAAAAATATAATAGTTACGTGCCCGAGCAAAGTTATTTGAACCTTTTTTCTATTGATTAAAATAAATACGTGCTTATACGAAAAATAAGTAACATAATGTCGAATTTGGATAAATTGTAAAAATGAATAGTAAAGTAAAGTAGATAGCCTATATCTGCCCCATTGCTGGACAAGGCCTCCATTATTGAAATCAAGTCATGGCTACAATTGATGGGTATTGGATTAATCACCACGCTTGCTTGCTTGCACTAGTTGGTGAACACAAACCTTATATATGCATCGAAAAATCCGAAACATACACCCGACCTGGCAATTGAATTACTAACAAACAAAAAAACGAGTAATGATGACAGTGTTAAAAGATCAAAATATAAATGATTTTGCAGAAAAAATCAGTTGGGTTAGGTTAGATTTTCAATAAAATAAAATAATAAAATACAGCAATCGGCCATGTTAACTGAAACACCAATCTGAGCGAATGACGTCACGCCTCAGTAAACGCCACTGTGCTGTGTCAATATTCTGTTGACTATCTTCGTTGAGCATAGATTTTTACAGAAGCGTGTGACGCCACGCCTCTATAAAGCGGACGCCATGACACCTGATAGCGTTGTCGCGCATAATTCAAAGTGGGTAGAAGAAATGCAACAATTTGAGTTAAAACTTAGTTTATTGCTAACATATTTTTTTTTGAGGAGTGCTGAGGTTAAGCAACTTTCGCAAAGGCCGGTCATCGGATGGGTGACCAAAAATGTATCATCTCGAGCTCCTCCGTGCTTCGGAAGGCACGTGAAGCCGTTGGTCCCGGCTGCATTAGCAGTCGTTAACAACCACCAATCCGTATTGGGCTCGCGTGGTGGTTAATGGCCCGTTCTCCCTATCCAGCAGTGGGGACATAAAATGAGCTGATGATGATTTTTTTTTAGGAATTAGTGGACGTACACTTACGATATATAACAGGATTCTAAAATTTGTCATCATGCTGATTGTCCCGCAGTGGTGCAATCATTAGAGAGTATGACGGTGCAGACGAGCCAGCTGAGCGTGTGCGGCAGCGAGGGCACCGTCGGCTGCGACTCGCTGAGCGCGCAGGTGACGGCGGGCGGGCGGCCTGAGCGGCCCGAGCGGCTGAAGGCGCGCGTGCTGCTCATGGCGCTGCTGGTGGCGGCCGGCCCGCCCGGCGACCGCCGACATCTGCTGCTGCAGCCCACCACCCTGGGGTGAGTCAGTCTATTACATTTTGTAGGTAAAAAAGGTAAATACGTTAAGTGCCCCAAAGACTAGCCGAACAAAAGAAGTATAGAAGGCAATAGGCCTACAACGCACTATCTGGCCAGCCGCAATCCAGCACGCAGTTGAAAAGTAAATGTTAAACGGTTGGCCGCAAGTAATGCGTTTGAATAATACGGTTTCATATGAAAACGGACATGCGGCCTGCCGCAACGGCGCACCGTATTGCGGCTGGCCAGATAGTGCGTTGTCGCACTTAGTCGTTCTCGAAGAAGGAAGCAGAAAACTGAGTCAGTCAGAAAACGGTTTATCTCAGTGGGCCCGGTACTTGCGCGCGTTAGATACCTACCGAACGGTTGATCGTCGGCGATCAAAAGTCAGTGGGCTGTCGCAAGCGCTCGTTATCGCACGCTCGTTCGCTGAGCACGTTGCATCGTAAAACATCGATTATTTGTATTCTCTAGTTATTATTAAACACTGTAAACAGTAAATCAGTTCAATTAAGACTAAATATTACGTTATAATCTGCTGTGACTATAATTAAATACTGTAAATAGTGATTAAATTAAATATATAAGTATGTTGATTGACATTTGTGTGGTTTAGATTATTGTAAATAGTATTTGTGTGATTTTAAATCTTGTTTTAATAATATAAAAACAATGCCGCCCGCGCCTGACAGTTTTTGTGAAGTTAATCTATATTCCAGCAGTGAGATATTATGGACTGATGATGATGAAGCTTTATAACTTTAAGTAATTCATTTAATATCATAGGTAACATTATAACCTGAGTTCCATGTTATCGTACTGATCATAAACAATTGAGCTTTTTAATTTATCATTCATTTTAATTTACATTACAAATCTTATACAAGCCATTTAGGCACAGATTACTTAATAGTTAATTTAAGTACAAGTTACTGTGTGTGAACAATATTTTTATCTTAGCAGCAGCCATGGTATTACTACGATGGCAGCGAGGACGCGCGGCTGCGAATCGATAACAAATCTATAGTCGAGCCTATTAGGCACAATTTAGCACGCAGCGGTCGCCGACGCGTCGAGTCTCGCGAGACGAAATGAAGTAGGCTATTAACGCGGTAGGTTTACGAACTTTTGTAGGGAGTGATTTATCTGTTACGTAGTAACTATTGAGTAATCTGTGACGCGATCTCTGTTAGGGCTCTTTTAATTTAGATGTTGGTTGTCAAACGGCTGCCGCACGTTTGCACTGCGTTCCATTTAAAACAGTCTTGCGGCTGTCATGCAACTGGCGTTAAATATGAAACCGATACGAACCATCTAAATTAGAAGAGCCCCTATTCTGCCGTAACCTTACCAGTGCTGACGACACATAATATGACGTATTAACGATACTTCTCACAATAGGGCTGACTTGGAGGCGGTATGGGATGCGTGGCGGCGCGCGGAAGGCGGCGCGGTGGCGTGCGAACCAACGGTGGAGTTGTGTCTGGACCTAGACCGGCTGATAGTGGAGATACGGCCCTGCGAGCTGGCCGCGCTCAACCGCCTGAATAAAGCGCTTGCTACCGATGTAAGGACAGTCGCAGTTTAGTTGCGATTTCGTACGAAGTTTACTTGTTCGTAGACATATGATATTTAACATACACATTGAATTCGCGCGTACGCGCACATTAGTTTCGTCTTTCTCAGTTGGAATGCCAGAGTGACACATACAACATACAAGTGAGGTTTATTCGTGCGAGCGAATAAAAGATCCGAACAAGTTGGAATTGCTTTCAGACGGGTTCCCTCTATCTGGCAGAATTTTTTTGTTCCGAATTTTATTTGGCATAACACACTTGGCATAATTTTCTTTAAACGAATAATTATGTCAATGCATAAAAATCATTTAGTACAATTATTATTTGGTCGAATGTTTATATGTCCGAATTCCCAATGACATACTTTTAAGATGGTAGATTTTCACTAGGCATAATTACATTTAGCAAAATTCAATTACGCATAATTTCGTTTAGCATAACACTTATTTAGTGCCACGATTACTCGGCATAATTTCACTTGACATACTACAGCAGATTGGCAGATCTTCGTTTGGAATAATTTTATTTCTAATGAATTTTATGGTATCCCTCATGTTAATATAACAAATGTTTTATTTTGGAAAATATTATATTCCAAAAAATATATAGTCAAATTCGTACGAAAAGCATCCAAAGTCTAACCTTACCTAACTAAGGGAATAGAGAAGGTATCTAATGGTATGAAGCTCCCTCTGTATCAGCTCTATATAAGATCTTATTATAGATCTTATTATATAGACTGTAGCCAGATAAGTCTCATATCCATTATTATTATTCTTATTATTCCCGTCACTGATTATCACTAACACAATAACCCATTCGTGATTTTATTTTAAGTATTGACATAATTTTACACTTTTGAACTTGTAGCAAGCTATAAGTAGTGAGTAATCTTTCTTTTTATGTCAAAATGTTTATTGAAATGTTCTATATTTTTTTTAAACTAAATAATCATCATCTATTTTATGTGGGTCAACAACATTGCATTGCAACATTTGCTTACAGCCTCTGGCGACAGACCACCGTCCGAAACATATGCATCACGACACGGGCGTGAAGTCGCCAACGCAAAACATATCATCCAACACTTCACTCGAGGCAGAGCGTAGTGACCATTACTATAAGGACGATTTGAGGTAAACTACTTATGCCTTAATATGATATTCGATTTTAATAATAAAATATAAAATAAATAAAATCATTTTTTCTACATAATAAGGAGTTACAAAAGGCTTGGAATCTATCTTCTTCTTATATATCTTCTATCTATCTTCTGTGCGTGTGTATGTTATTGAACTCCTTCTAAACGGCTGGACCGATTTGGATGAAATTTTCTGTGTGTGTTTAAGTGGATTCGAGAATGGTTTAGATTTACAATTGGACCCGGTAGATGGCGCTGCTATAAGGGTCCATCAAGGGATACGGGTGTTCTTAAGCGGACGAATGATTTGTTTGTTTTGTTTTCATGGAAACTCAAAGCGGTACGAAGTCCGCCGGTCAGCTAGTATACTATAAGATAAACAACATCCTTTCATTTGTAAGAGACTTGTGCTTGAAGTAGGTTTCATAAGAAACCTGCAAATACTGGTCACCAGGAATCTCTCGCAGATATAGACGGTATACATAGCACTATAATAATATATATAGCCACAACGAATGAGATGTTAAGAGGCGAATAATAATAAAGACAAATATGATAATTTAGGATTTAACCCAAACCACAACAAAATCAGAAAACAAGAGTGATCTTGGTAAAGATTTAGGGCTTACAAATAAACAAAGAATGAGCTTGGAATAGTTATTCCGTGTTTTGTCTCTTTTACGCAAATCTGAAGAGAAGTTTACATGATAGAAACAAAACACGGAATAACTATTCAGTAAGGGGTATAATGTGTGTAACAGGAGTGGCGCCTTCAAGCTGGTAAGCGGCGGGCAGTTGCCAATGGCGTACCAAGTGACGGTGCACGGGCAGTCGGTGGCTTGGCGCTACCCGCACCCGCGCGCCATCACGAGAATCGTGGCCTTCCCGCTGCCCGACCAGGTAACTTAGCCAACTAAGCGTATGCTGAGACGCAGGCGACGCAGTTCCGCGCAGCGCAGCAGACCAGAGCAGATTTTGTAACGCATGGATGTGCTGAGAGCTGCGGATGCAGCGGCGCAGGCACGTTCGACGCAGACATGTGTCTGTCCTGTTCTGCGCCTCGTTGTACCGCCGCCGGCACAGATTTCTGCGCGACGCGTGCGTGTCGACACGTGTTTTTACCATTTTATTATAATTTTATTATAGTTTTGTTTTTAGTATAATTCTCGATTAGTAGAACGTTATATCCGATAATAACTTTGCCCAATAGTTTTTCTACGCTTTACCAAACTATAAAATAGCAACAACTCATTAATTTCGTTAAAAGACTCTGTTTCTGAACTCATTTTGTTCATCAACTCCAAAACATCTAACCTTTGTACTAGCTAAGACGTGAATGAATTGTCTGTGCTATGTCACTTAGCAGCGTCGCAGCATGCGTTCGCGGCCATGTCTGACCCAACTGCCCTGCCCTGCAAAATCTGCACTGTGCTGTGCTACGTCACCTGCGTGTTAGCATACACTCCATCACTCCAAATTAGAGAAGGATTTTGGAATGTTTGGAATTACAACTTTCGGAGCAATTCCCATTCAACTCACGTAGTATTGCCGGGCACCCCTTCGCGTCACTCCATAACTCCAAATTAATGGATTTGGATTTTTTGGAAATCCAACGGTCGGAGCGATGCCACGCAACCCAAGTAGTTTTAATTTGGAGGAATGGAGTGGAGTGCCTGTGAATAGGAGCCATTAGGCACATTCAAACATAATTGCGCACTTTATTAGTTTTTGTTATTTGAGTTCTGCATGAGTTCCCCTATAGATGTCGCACTTTACTTGACACTGTTTTGCTTCATTCATTTGTCATGTCTAATATTAATTATCAGAAAGCTTATTATTTTTTTGTTTTTTGATATAAACATTTACTTATTTTGTTTTTTGATATAAACATCATATTGTTTCAATAATGCTCCTTTGTTTGTCAATGGAGATGCCAGCAGTGCTGCTGGTGCGTATTGCATACCAATGTTTGCAACACGCTCTGTGGATCAAAAAGGTTCAAACGAAAAGAGCTCAACAAGATCACCTAATTATCATTTTTTCTACCTTACGGGACAGGCACGTCATGTTTCCTCGTAATAAATAATGGTCTGACTGATTTCGCAATTATAACATATTGTGAACTGTGGGACTAAATAATTATCGTTTTAAATTATTTTTATAAGGACAAAGAAATAGAATGCGTGCTGGAGTTCTACTGCCCATTGCTGGGTAACTGGCACTCTTACTCCTTCTTCAACATACCCTTGGGCAGCCCTACAGAAATGCAACTTTACATCAAGCCTCCAGGTAAGATAACTTTTTTTAATGCACCCGAAAAATGTTGAAAAAACAAGTCATTAAATAATCCATACTTATGATTTACTTGTTTTTTTAGCTACTTTCTGAGCTTGGTCTTTTTTTTGTATCTTCTTTTATTGTTCATGTTTATTACAAAATAAACAAGAAAAAAAGAAAACGCAGTGTGGGCACGCCTCCAACAAGGTGGGCCGACGGCTTTTGTCCAGCAGTGGACGTCTTTTGGCCGAGATGATGATGATTAGAGATGCGCCGTATAGTGGTTCCACCGAATAACCGAACACCGAATACTATTCGGTTTAACCTTTACCGAACCGGATATTCGGCCGAATTATTCGGTTTGACATTTCATTGTTTTGCCGCGTAAACTGGTTCTAACATGTAACCTACGTGTACCGGCTCACCGCCCGCCATGCCACCCGCTCCGCGCTGTCACTTTGCTTCAAAACATAGCACGATTACGTTATGCTTATTATTACAAAAATATTGATAATATTTACTTTATTGTATTTGCAATATGAGTGGGCGTAAAAGATCACGTGCTTGGGACTTTTTTGACGAAATGGGAGATGACAAAACAAAAGTTAAGTGCACTTTGTGTAGTTGTGTTATTTCTCGCGGTGGAACAGGGAGCAGTGCTTCGACGAGTGGTATGACAAATCATTTGAAGCTGAAGCATAAAGAATAAAGAAAAACTGCCAGAAACCACGTCTACTTCTGTAAGTGCTTCTGAACATAGCTCAGACACTTTACCTACAACTTCGAGTGTTAGATTCAATATAGACCGGTCTCATTCACAAGGTACACAACAAACTCTAGAGGAGGCTTTTATTACAAATTAATAATAGAATCTCGAGCAAGGACATTCATAACACCATCGCTGAAATAATCGCAACTGACAATCAGCCTATTTCAATTCAGGAAAACAAAGGCTTTATTGAAGCCTAAATATAAGTATGAATGAAGTGGTGATTCTAAGGTTAAGAAATAAATATGTTGACTTGAGGCTTCAAATAAATGTTGATTTGAAGTTTAATTGCTCTATTTTATAAACTTTATTCAACACAGTCTTCATCGGATTTCTTTTACTTATAATATAACATAAATCTTACATAAGTAGTTTTGTCTTTTAGTTCTATACCGTGTCATGTAGCCAAGAAAATAGAAATACTCGAACCGAATATATTCGGCACCAAAACCGAATAAGTCGGCCGAATACAAATAGTGAAAAAGATGCCGAATACGCCGAATACCGAATACCAAACGAATATTCGGCGCATCTCTAATGATGATGATGATGATGATGATGGTGGTGGTGGTGGTGGTGATGCTGATGCTGATGCTGATGCTGATGCTGATGCTGATGCTGATGCTGATGCTGATGATGATGATGATGATGATGATGATAACTAAATACGAGTGTAGACTTGGCATAACTATCCTAAGGTATATTGATATGGTTTGCGCAGACGCTGTGTTCGCGCAGATGTGGCGGTTCCGGCCGTGCAGCGAAAAGGAGACCAGACCGTTGCCCTTCGAGTTTGATATCACTCGCTATACGCCACGGACTGATCCACAGGTGAGTTATTCTGTCTGAGTACCGACACTTAGTTAGTAGGTACGTTAAGTAAATATTCAAATAAATGTTAATTATCTGTAATGCAATATTGAGTATTTTATAAACATAAATGTAGTTTTAAAAATCCAGTAAGTTTTAAATCTAAAGTCTAAACTGATGCATTAAACAGTTCTCCAAAGCATTGACCTGAACATAAAACTTTTTGAGTTGACTTAAAAGTGAATAGAACATAACAGGTTTATCATACAGTTGTTATAAAAAACTTCGTGTTGAAACTGCTAAAATGTATATGTTACGGCTAAAGATGGGTATGAACTTAAACTTAAGATTAGCCGGCTAAACTTAATTTTAGTTCATACTTCTGACCTAACCTAACCTAATCTTAAGTTTATGTTCATACCGATCTTTAGCCGTAACATATGAATGCGTTGCCCGTAAAAGGGTCTTTGTGTATAAATTGTTTTACAGAGATAGAGCTGTTTTTGTTTTTACATGCATTTCTATTTGTATATAAATAAAAAGCTATTACTTTGCTATTTAAAGTGATTTTATTTATTTAATTAAATAAACACAAAGACATAAAATATTATAGAAATGCATGTAAAGCAAAAACTCTGTAAAACAATTTATACACATAGACCCTTTTACGGGCAACGCATATATCGATACCGGAAGTATCAATTAATGTAAGGGACAAACCACGATTTTACAGGAGAGCCAAAAATCGTTTTTTTTCGATATCTGTAACTTTTTAGCGTTTTATCCGATTTTATTGACGTACACAGGACAAAGTTTCTTAGTTTAATCTTCTCTTTCTTATCATTGTTGTTAAGTTTCAAAAAACTTAGTAGTTTCAAAGATAGCATGTCCTTCACATTAAAAGTAAATAATAACATGCTTCTTACGTTACTGAAATTTAAGGTGTAAATAAAAAATAAATGATGAAAAATAATGTAAGCGGCTAGAAGAAGCTTTCGAAATAATAATAAGAAATATACGTAAATTTACTGTAAAGGATAATTTTAGTGGTGAAATTTAATGTTAGTGAATAATAATCAAATATTTTTGCTAAAATCGTTCTAGATTGCCTGAACATGGTTAACATAAGGGACATTTTTTGAACGATAAAGCAATTCTAAGTATACCAATCGATAGAGCGGAAAATTCTGAATCCTAATAAATATATAACTCATTTTGGCCAGTATGTCCCTTACGTTAATTGATACTTCTGGTATCGATATTTACTAACGCCACGCCTAGTGTAAATTACGCCGCCGCCGTATTAGTGTACGCCGTATGATTTAAAAAAAAAAAATTACTAGAACACCTATTTTACTGTTGTTTCCAAATCCGACTGGTAGTTCTAGACCTGCGCACTTAGATAGTCAGTTTGTCTGCTACGTAAGCGTGATTACGGCGCACTCGCGACTGTTGCTAACCGGTACCCACCTACAAATTTAAATTATTATTTCAAAGCGCGTCGTTTCGGCCGTTTCGTATGAAGAGAGAATAATGTATGGGCTCTTTCAATTTAGGCGTTTTGTGACGGACCGCTGCAGCACGTTTGCACTGCGTTTTATATAAAACAGTCGTGCGGCTGTCGTGTTTTATATGGAACGCAGTGCAAACGTGCGGCGGCGATCCATCACAAAAGGCCTAAATTGAAAGAGCCCTATGTAACACAATTCCTTATACTTTGGTGTAGTTGTTTGAGGTGCAGCCCGACATGGACAGCCCCCGGACCGAGGCGCCTGTGTCCGCCGAACAGCTGTCCGGCGTGGTGCGCGTGGACTCGTACTTCGCGCCGCGTGCTCTGCCGCTCACACGCTTTGCCGTGCGCCTGGCCGCGTTTGAGTTGCATTTGCACAATTCGCTGCCCGCACTTTCCAGGTAGACAGTTTTCTCTCTCTTTTTTTGACCCGGTGAATCTTTGTCGAGATCTTTACTGGGATACTCAGTTAATTTCGGCCCTTTAAGTGGGCCAAAATTATATGGCGGTTCTTGCTTTTCCAGGTAAGCCCTCCCTCCCCCAATGTCAATACACACTCAGATTACCTGATTCGAACGTCTTGGGGAATCAAATAAGAGACGGGGATGCGCTTGCTTGATGCTGTGACGCTCGCTGGTAAATAAAACGCCACATAAATAATTAACGATGTAATGAACTGTTTTTCTAGGTTTATAAAAGGTAATAACAAGGTAGGCCTACGTGCCACGGTGTCTGACGTACAACTGGTTTAGAGCTACTTTAGAGCCTACAATCGCCTGGCAACAGCGTCATTCTTATGTGTGATTCATACATAAATTGGGGACAACAACAAAAAGGTTAATTGTCGCCTTACTTTGTAAACAAAATACAATGCTAATTCCTTTAATACATAAGCTAATTTAATAAGTGAAGTAAGGTAAGCTAGTTTTTCTGAAGTTACAAAATCTATTCTTAATCTATTTTATGTTTTCAAGATGCCTGGCCGTTTACCTATTTATATTTTAATGAACATTAAATAATATTGTAACACATATGCTAGTTTTACATTGCTATGCCATAACCTTTAACAAAGTAAACAAAATTAGCCACTTTACTCCTGTGGTAAGTTGTTACAAATACCTGCTGTGTAACAAAAACAATATTAACTTAAATTACCAATACCTATATTAGTTTAAACTTAAAGTCTAGTCACTGTACTCCTGTGACAATCGAGACCAACACAAAAATAGTTGAAATCACAAAAAAAAACTATCAACTAAAGCACAATAGGTACTTACTAAAAAAATACATAGACCTAGCAACTTCATTGCAGGTTATCTGTTAAATAAACGAAAACTTATACATCTATCTTCGTTTTTACTAAGTAAGCATAACAAAAAATTAAATGCTTTTTCTTATTTGATGTAGCATTGCATATGAAGCTACTTATAGTTAGTTACATAAAATTTATATTAATTACTAAGTTTTACTAAATATACTTATATTAATAACCTTGTTAGTTACATAAAATTTATATTAAATACTAAGTTTTACTAAATATACTTATATTAATAACATTGTTGACAACAATATGTGGTTGTAAACTGTGACCCAAATATAGATATTTTTTTTTTCTGACAGCACAGAATTTGCTTTATAAAATTGTTGTAATGGAAGGTACAAACGCTAGAACGGATTACCAAAAAAGGCAGTGACACATGAGAAGCCCGATCAGCCACCCTGCCCTGCACGACCTGCATCATCTGTGTCATCAATAGGAAGCACGCAAACCTTGGTGATGCTTGTCCGAACAAAGAACCCTTTCCAGTTCTAACTGTGAGAGCCCTGACCTTGCCATCCGAACCTGGGAATGTTTCTGTAACCCGTGCCACCTTCCAGACCAAGGGTGATAAATTGTCATCTTTTAGTAGAATTAAGGTACCCTTTTGAATATTAGGAAGGGACTTATGCCACTTGGGACGGTTTTGAAGTTGGGTCAAGTATTGCTTTGACCATGTTTTCCAAAAACACTGTAACATGTGTGTACACTGTTTCCAGAACGACAAACGATTAATTGGCATTTGTGTTATGTTTTGCTCTGGATATGAGGTTAGTGATGCACCTGTTAGAAAATGTGCTGGAGTTAGGTATGACATGTCATCTGTATCTACATTATTAAGAGACAATAGTGGCCTTGAGTTTAAAATACCTTCAATTTGAATGACTACTGAATTTAACTCTTCATAAGTGAAAACTTGCATACCTACCACTCTTTTAAGATGGTATTTCGCGCTTTTGATACCCGATTCCCATAAGCCTCCGAACACCGGACTATAGCTAGGAATAAAGCTGAAGCGAATACCTGAATTTTCTGCAAACTTTGTGACTTTGTCTTGGTGTCCTTGTTTAGAATGAAATTGGTACAATTCGTGTAGCTGATTATTAGCACCTTTGAAAGTTGAGGCATTGTCGCAGTAAATTACTGAAGGTTTATTTCTGCGCGCTATAAATCTTTTCAAACACTGCAAAAAGCACTCTGTTGTCATATTGGACACCAGCTCAATATGGATTGCCTTAGTGACAAAGCATACAAAAAGCACTATATAAGCCTTGTAGATAATTGGTTTTCTAACACGGTGTAATTTCACTGAAAATGGACCACCGAAATCAATACCTACTTTTTCAAATGGTCTACTAGGAGTCACCCTATCTGCAGGCAGGGAACCCATTAACTGTTCTGCTGCCTTGGCCTTTAATTTGAAGCAAGTTATGCATTTATAAATTATACTTTTTATGATCCTAAGCCCATCTATAATGTAATACATTTGACTTAAACTTGCAAACAATAACTTTGGACCAGCATGCAATAAACATTTATGTGCATAATTAATGATTGCTATTGTAATTATCGATTTTTTAGGTAAAATTATTGGGTGTTTCTGAGAAAGACATGTTTGCATTCTGTAGCCTTCCCCCAACGCGAAGGATGCCCGTTCCATCAACGAATGGATTTAATGACTTTAACTTTGATTTAATTGGCATATTTGACTTTAAATTCTTAAGTTCTTCAGAAAAATAATGAGCTTGTTCTTTCTTGATTATCATTTTTAAAGCAAGCTCCATTTCATTGCAAGTTAAATTACCAAATACTCTGTTCGCCTTTATCTGTTTACAATTGTTAATAATTCTGTAAACATAAGCTGCTATTCGTTTCATATTAATTAAATCAGAGTATTTTGCAAATATATTATCACTTTCTGAACTGATAGCAATGACCTTACAGACTTTAAAATGAGAAATTTCACCTACATTTTTGCAGGAGTAAGATTTATGAAGATAATCTGCACTGTGTAAAAACTGTGGACCCTGCCACCATAACATATTCTCTTGCAGTAAATGAGCATCTACCCCTCTTGATAATAGATCTGCAGGGTTTTCATTGGTGTTAACATAAGACCAAGAAAAATTATTAGTGAGTTTTTGACTTGACCTAACTCTGTTTGCAACATAAACTGGTAACTTTGTAGGTTGTGTATTTAACCATGCTAAAACCACCTGTGAGTCAAGATAGAGATACACCTTTGAATAAAAACCTGCCTGACACAATTGGTCATAGACCTTTTTTGTTAATTGTGACAGTAATAACGCACTATTTAACTCTAGTTGAGGAATAGTTAAAGGTTTTATAGGATTAATTCTAGATTTTGAGCATAATAAGCTAACTTTTGCCTTTCCTTCCTTGTCAATGATTCTCAAGTACAAACAGCACCCATATGCCTTCTTTGAGGCATCTGCGAACCCAATTAACTCAATGAGCTTTGTATTTAATGTATCTATGTTTCTTTTTGCCTTTATTGTATTCATTTTAGACAAATTGGAAACAAATGACTTAAATTCATTATTAAGCTTGACAGGGAGAAGAGCATCCCAATCAACTTTTGCTAACCATGCTTGTTGCATAATTATTTTTGCAGCTACAATTATTGGCCCTGCTAAACCTAATGGGTCAAACAATCTGCTTATAAAGCTTAATACTTGACGTTTGGTATAGTGTTCCAGTGGGCTCTGAGGAGGACTAGTGATGTTAAGTGTGTCTGATTGAATATCATAAGTAACACCTAAAGTCTTGACACTTGTATACTCATCTTTACATAAATCTATTTCTTTTGTATTGTTTTTTGTACTAGTTGTATCACTCAACAGAATATCGCTGTTAGCCCGCCATTTATGTAATGTGAACCCACCAAGCTTGAGTAAATCAATTAGCTGTCTTTTAGTCTCAATTAATAACTTAATGTTATTATTATTAACAATAATATCATCAACATATGTGTTATTTAATAATGCAGCACTTGCCAAAGGATATTGATCCTTAAAACGGTTGGCTAATTCAACTAAACACCTAGTTGCTAAAAAGGTTGAGCACTTCAGCCCATAAGTTACAGTTTGTAACTGAATACACTGTATTTTTTCATGTGGTGAATTTCTCCACAAAATATTTTGCAATTTACAATGGGAAGTATTTAACTGTACCTCTCTGAACATACGCCTGATATCACTGATTAGGACATATTTCTGTAATCTAAATAAGATTAAGATATTGAATAATTCATTCTGCACACATGGTCCATTTAACAGCATGTTGTTTAGTGAAAAACCTAAATTTGTATTCATAGAACCGTCGAATACCACCCTTAACTTGGTAGTTTCGCTGTTTTCATTAATAACCGGGTGATGAGGCAAAAAATAAACCTCACCACTCTCTAATTCACAAGATTCAATATCTATAACCTTGGCATGACCTAATGCAACATATTCATCAATAAAGGCTTTGTATTTTTGGAAAAGAATAGGATCTTTTTGAAACCTTTTTTCTAAATTTGTAAAACGCTGCAATGCGCGTGAAAGTGAGCTGCCCATGTTTAAATGGTTAATGTCTTGTTTTAAAAGCAAATCTACTTGAAACTTGTTATTTTTTAACACTACCGATTTACTAAATGTCTTTTCAGCAAGCTCATGTTCTGAGGCAGCTTCTTTGAAAACCTCAGACACCTGTTCACACTTCCAAAATTGCTGAATAGTATTTTCTAATGAAGCTAAACTATCACTATTGCTAACATGTGCGCTTACCTGTTTATTAACAATATTTTGCCGTCTACTGTGTAATAGCTTGCCAGCAACAACAAAACCAAACTTGGTATTATGTATATATAAGCCGCTAGATAGGATAGGTAATTGCTCCCGCAGTAATATTTTAAAGAAAATATCGCAACCTAAAAGTATACTTATTTTCTCTGTCTTATAAAACTCAGGATCGGCTAACTTTGTATGTGAAGGTATGTTTAGGCCTTCTGTTTTTATTTCGCATTGTGGTAAATCACTAGTAATGTTAGGAACAATACAACATTCCACCTTCAACTTGTAATCATTTGAAGATGAAAAGATCTGTATGGTTGCATTTTTCTTCACTGTGTTAATGACACTGTCCCTACCAATACCCGAAAAGGATGTGTATTTATCAAAGATATTGCATTTAATTATTTGTGCCAAGTCTGATAGAATAAAAGAGACTTGACTTCCAGAGTCACAAAGTGCTCTGACATAAATATCGTTGTTGTGTTTATCAACTAACCTCACCTTAATAGTAGGTAATACAATTTCACCACCCTTACTACTTGAAAGTGCCACTTGTTTCAACTCTCCTGATGGCTTGCTTTGATGTAATAAAGTATTATGTTTTTCTTTGCAAATTGAACATTTGAAATTAAACCTACACTTTTTATCATGCCTTTTAAGACACAGCTGACATAATTTATTAGAATTTATAAACTTAATACGTTCGGATAGCAAGGCTAACCTAAATTTCTCACATTGATGGAGTTGGTGATTCTTGGAATCACAAAAATGACACGATGCAGGTTGTGCAGCTGCAGCTGTGGTTAATAAGCTTGCCCTGCGCCCGCTGCTCCATGAGGTGCTTGCCTGAGCCCGGCCAACATCAGCAACAGTCTCCAGTGCAGCCGCTCGTTGTTCTAGGAAATGCAAAAATAAATCTAAGTCAGGCAAACTATCCCCTTGCTCCAAATGAAAGCACCTTATAGTATATTGGTCCAGCTTGCGTTGTAAAATGCATATTAGCATTAAGCCCCAATGTTGGACAGGCACTTCCAGATTATTTAAGGCTCCTATGTGTTGGCGTGTCAAAGAAATAATTTCTCTTAAGGCTGAAGCAGTGCATTTGGTGATGGGTTTCAGATCTAATAAAGAAGTAATATGGTGATTAATTAATTTATTTTTATTATTATATCTGTCTTCCAACAGCTGGAGTGCGGTGATATAACTATCTGCGCTTAAACTTAAATGCTTTAATAAAGCAGCAGCCTCCCCCTCTAGGAAAGTCTTTAAATAATAAAGCTTATCGCATTGCGATAATTTGCAGCTGGAGTCAATGACACTTCTGAATAGATTTATAAAATCGTGGTAACCACCTACCTCGCCACTAAACTTGGGGATGTTGATACACGGTAACCTGCTTGCGCTAATTGCATCCTGGGTTGGTTCAGTACCAGATCCACCTTTAGAAACGTTTGCCATGGCTTGCTCCTCGAGAAGAGCCAACGTGCTCATGTACTTCTCTTCCGTTTCGGTGAAGTCTTCATTGTTCTTAGGATCTAGAACTAAAACATCTATATTTAGATCACAGTACTCCCTAAATGTTGACACTAAGCGGTCTTTTTTTATTGTAATTTCTATCAACGTACAATCACGTGTTGTATCACCCTTAGCGAAATTATAAAGTCTTGTGATGGACCCCTTGGCTTGGCCGCGAGCCGCAACCAAGCGCCTAAGTTCTTCACCCATTCTTGCTCTAAATGTTACAATTACAATGTTTATAGAACGTAGCTAATAAATACGGAGCGTTAAAAATCACAAAATGGTTAGCCGTAATGGCCGTCTTAAATTGCACAGGACGCGGATTCACAGAAAGCGAATAGTACGTAGCGGCAGCGCAGCACAGGAAGAGGCGCGCAGATCGCCTCACAGTCGCGACGACGTCACGCAGCGAATGTTCTAGATGCGCCGCGCTCTCTCGCTCGCACTCCGTTGTGAACGCTCCCGGGGCGACGGCCTTCTCCCTTCCGCACTGCACTAGGCGGCCGGCTTGCCGACAATCTCCGACCCCGACCGAGATAACACGGCGAGGGGCGCCACGCTGGCTGCGATGCGACTGCGACGAACGGGAACGCGGCAACGCCGCTAGCTGTCTTCCTCTGGCCTGGTTGATCCCACGCCTTGTCTCGTTCGCACACGAACGAAAAAAAGTTTTTGTATGATAATTTTAGATTAAACAAAATGCGATCTCACAAATTGAGAGTAATTAATTTAACACACGCGGCGGCATAGACGACGTAAAATAACAAAATTAACAAATTGTTCGTGTCTTGCACTTCACACGCGCTCGCTTAAAACCTCGGAATTGTCCGACGTAATGGCGGATCCACGGGATCGCCCTCAAAATGAGTTGCACTGCACACGCCTAACACACGCAGTTCTTTTTCGCGAAGGACCAAATTATGTGACGCTCGCTGGTAAATAAAACGCCACATAAATAATTAACGATGTAATGAACTGTTTTTCTAGGTTTATAAAAGGTAATAACAAGGTAGGCCTACGTGCCACGGTGTCTGACGTACAACTGGTTTAGAGCTACTTTAGAGCCTACAATCGCCTGGCAACAGCGTCATTCTTATGTGTGATTCATACAGATGCCACCTCCTCTTAATACCACCTATGTCAGTTGGTTAAAACAAAACTAAGTAGTATGAGCTTTATGCTTCTCTATACAATCAGACACCACTACATTTACTCACTAGGTCTAGGCGAACATGAAGACACATGCACTCTTTCTCGTGTACAAGCCTGGGTGCTTATCCCCTCCCTCACGATAAGTTCAACCCGAACCGAGATCCTCTACTTAAAATGTGCTTTTGGGTTTTTTTTCTTTAAAACCAATAAGAACGCTTCTGAGAATCTCTTAGAGGATACGCATGCGCTCGTGATGCCATCCCTGGTTGCATATATAGAAATGCTACTTCAATACGTCCCTGCCGGCTGATACGAACTGAGTTAGCATTTCCAAACGATAAACGCTCGCAAATCGTGCTTCAATATGTCTCAGACGGTGACGTACTGCAGTAGAATTTATAAGTTAATTCGCATTTAGATGTACTGGGAACCCTCATCTTATTCGTCAAGCTCGCGTGACGTTTTGGGGTAGAATTTCTAGTACTTGAATCTATAAAAGTTACATTATTATACATTTAAGGGAAGAATTTGCTTCCTCCTTCCGTGACTGGCCCTCGCTACGCTACGCTTCGCTAGGGAAAAAAAATAACTTAACTCAACCAACATTGTCGTACTTTATTTGCTTTATTTGTCATGCTACATACCTACTCTATCTTTTAACCAGAAACTTATATTAGTTCTTAGCCTTCATTTAGTATCAATTTGACAAACAAAAGTAGGATAACCCTTACTTTGCGGCGCGTTACATAGCTCTTAATTCTTCTGCAGTACGTCACCGTCTGAGACGTATTGGATCAGGATTGGCGCGTGTTTATCGTTTGGAAATGCTAACTCAGTTCGTCTCAGGCGGCGGGGACGTATTGAAGTAGCATTTCTATATAGGCTCCCCGGTTACGCTGTTAATGCCAAAGGCAACCATTAGCAATCCCTATAAATGACAAAAATCTCTAGGAAGAATACATAGCCAGTGTGCTAAATAACGACCACTTTTGAGCTGCCTTCCACTAAGATAAATGAAGATCGATCTAAAAATCAGCGTTGCAGTTTTTTGAAGCTGCAACTTATGCTGTAAGGAGTCCAGTTCGTCGTAGCAGTTTAATTTTGATTCGATATATTAATTTTATTAAACAGTGAACCGTTATTCGAAGCCTAATATATATATGAGAGTAGCATACTTGATTTCCGACCTAAAATCGTGTACAACAACACCGTCCATTGGTCGTCTTCGACCAATCTGCGTTCACTTCCTGTTCGCGCCATTTTTTACCACTAACCAGGCAGGATGTGTGGGGGCACATAATTTTTTCGACATTAGCATCGTGATTTCTGACCGAAGAGGTCGCCTAAAGAAAAATAAAGTGCATTACATCATGTAATGCACTTTATTTGCATGTAATTTACATGCAATTTGGCGGTAAAAAAAACAAATATAATATCAGTGGTTTATACCAAGCGAAAAAGTGAACAGTTTTTATTACGTAAATCGTGTGCAACAACAACGTGTTTTATTCTTCGACGCACTCTCAGACACTATTAGTTCAATTCCCAATTATGATAACCTGGTACTACTTGGCGATTTTAATATTAATTTATTACAAACTTAGGATTTAAATACTACCAAAATTAATACTTTTATATCATGTTTCAAACTTTCTCAGCTGGTGTCTGAGCCAACGCACTTTACTTTGTATAGCCAAACTCTCATAGATGTTGTATGTACCAATTTAAAATGTAAAAAAGTCACCTTGGATCATGTGGGTTCCCTAACTGGACACTGTCTGGTGGTTTGCGAGTTCAACATTAAGCGTGAAAAAGTTTCTCCTAGAGTTATTAAATACAGACCAAAAAATTGCATTTCTTTAGACAAATTTAATAATGATTTGCAAAACATAAGATGGGATCTCATATCCAGTTCCGAGTGTGTCAATGACATGGTAGGCGTTTTTAATCAATGCATCATGACTGTGTTTGATCACCATGCACCCGAAAAGTCTGTCATAGTCAGGGATCGCAACCCGCCTTGGATTACAGACACAGTCAAGCATATGATGAAGTTGCGCGATGGGGCTCTGGCAGACTTCCATAAGCGGAAACCAAATAGTAACAATGTATATTACAAAACCTTAAAGTCAATGGTAAATCAAGCCCTATTTCATGAAAAAGCTGCTTATTTTAAACATAGTGTCAATAACAAAATTCACAATCCTAAATTACTATGGAAGAATCTTAAAAATACAATTTTGCCCCAGGTTAAAAATGATTTGCCTTTGTTTTTTAACAATCCGAATATTATAAATAATTATTTTTGAATATACCAGGTAGCCCAGATGTTTCGATTTCACAATTAACCTTTTTTGAGTACAATAGATTTTCGGATTCAATTTTTAATTTAAAACCTATTAGTCTAGATCAAATCGATAAAATATTTAACAGTTTAAAATCTAACGCGGTGGGGTGCGATTCAATCAGCCTGGATATGCTCATTAAGACGTTCCCACACACTATAGATTGTATCAAAGATAGTATAAATTTGTCAATTACTACCCAAACATATCCTGAATTATGGAAACTGGCTATTGTGCTTCCGCTGCTTAAGGTAACAAACCCGGTAGATTTAAAGGACCTGAGGCCCATTAGTATACTGCCCTGTCTCTCTAAGATCCTACAGAAGGCTGTTTGCATACAACTAAACAATTACCTTGAGAAGAATAAAAATTTTCCAGAGCTACAGTCAGGTTTTAGAAAGGGGCGGGGTACCACAACTGCCCTACTAGATGTTACTGACTCTATACTGCATGCGCAAGATCAAGGCATGTGTACTTTGCTGGTCTTATTAGATTTTTCGAGGGCATTTGAATCTTTAAATTTAAATCTTCTCATGTCAAAATTGAGCTACTACGGATTTGATTATCTGGCCTTGCGGTGGTTTCATAGTTACCTCAGTAATCGTCGCCAGTATGTTAGACTAAGCCGTAACAATGGTTCTTCTATGGAATCTGAAAAGGTGGCCGTAGGCAGGGGTGTGCCTCAGGGCTCTATTTTGGGTCCAATCCTTTTTATTTTGTACTCAGCGGACATTACAACACAAATCACGCACTGCAAGTACCATATTTACGCAGACGACACGCAAATTTATATATCTTTTAAACCAGAGGACCTTGACCAAGCTCTAATTAATATTAATGAAGATCTTTCCAAAATCGCTCATTGGTCTGCTCAGAATTGCCTTATTTTAAACTCTTCTAAGACTAAATACATGATCTTCGGGACCAAACATCAGATAGGTAAAATAAACTCTCCAGTGCTTGTCAAACTAAGAGATGATGCTATTGAAAGAGTTTATGAGGCACGTAATTTGGGTCATAAGATGGACTGCAACCTACGTTTTGAAAATCATATTGGGAGTTCTATCCAAAATTGTTTCCATAAACTAAGGGTATTATATAAGATTAGACTCTATCTAAGTGAAGAGTTGCGTATCCAGCTAGTGGAATCACTTGTTTTGTCTAGGCTAAATTATATGGATACCGTTTACGGACCTCGTTTACTTGCGAAAACTCAGAAACTTGTACAAAGAGTGCAAAATGCCTGTGCTCGTTTCTGTTTCACTATTCCGTTAAGGGCCCATGTAACTCCTTTCTTGAATAAACACAATATGTTGAAAATGCGACACCGCCGTAAACTTCATTTGGCTTGTTTAATGTTAGGGATCAAGCACCTGCTTATTTATATAATAAGTTGTCTTGGGTTTCGAGTCTTAAGCTTTATGGAGCCCGAAGACATGCTCTGCAGCTGTCTACTCCAAGTCACACATCTACTGCTTTCAGAGGAAGTTTCCGATACACAGCGACAAAATGCTGGAACAATATTCCTCCACCGATTAGGGACCTGCAAAGTAAAAATAGTTTTAAGAATAAACTGAAATTGTATTTGTCTAGTTTTCAGAGTGCGCAGGGACTTTATTGCTAGATACAAGCGCATTATAACAGCTCTTACCTTGTTTGTCTGTCCCAAATGCATGTTTCATTTACGATACGAGGCGTCTTGTATTGGCTCCTTTAACTGTTTAGCAATGTGTCGTTATAGAAATAGAAATAGAAATTATTTATTGTATAACTGTGTACAATATAGTTCTTCTTCTTAGTTGTTGTATTATATGCATTCTGTTACCCAAATCATTGTATAAGTGACGTAGCTTTTGTTTATTAGGTCTATTATTAATATCCTTTTTATTAATTTTTACGAACCATTTTGTTTGTCTGTCTGTCAATGATTGTCATTGTTGTTGTCTTGTTTTTTTATTATTCTTTTTTTTATTTTTATTGTACCGTTGGATGTAGGGATTTAGGATATACAGCCTATATTTTTAATCTTCTATTTTTGTTTTTATGTTTTTTTATTTTTTTACTTTTGTGTGTTACGCTTATGTTGCTATCGCAGCATCACTGAAACCGGTTCCGACGGAAGATCAGCGCTAACCTCAAGGCTAGCATCTTGCTGAGTCGGAACCGTTTTGGGACTCCTGTTTTTTTTTTTTTAAATTTCCACTTTTTTCTTTATGTTTAAACTGTTCTGTCCTAAATAAATTTATTTTCATTTCATTTCATTTCAAATGTAAAACAGTTTCTTCTTTATTTAGTGCTTATCAATGACGATTTTCACTGCAAATTTTTCATAAAAACCGTTGCATTTTTAAACGGTAACCCGTTCGTTTTCTTTGCTAATATTATAAAGAGGAATATTAAATAAAGTAACGGTTTTAATTATTGAGATTTGGAAGGTAGTTTGTTGGTTTTAACGGCGGTAGTTTTGAATTTTTGGCGTTGGTTAAAAAATTTCTGAATTTTATTAAATACGTAGGTATGTATTTTCATAATGAATTGAGATAGTTCTTATACCCCGTCTGTTTTATTGTAAATCACGTCCCTGGAACTGCTACCGCATCTGCAAGTTGGTTGATTTACTCTTTTCTCTTCGAAGTTTGCCGACCTCGTGCTTATTTTTGCAATCTCGGCTAACACCCTGCTGTCTGTTATGTCGTTTGAAACTTCTGCCACTTAATCGTTCGTGAGGCATTCATTACTGTGTCTGCAGTTCTTGCTAATGCCTCCAGGTTTTTCGTCTCCGCAACTGCCAGAACTGCTCTCGTAGCTGGTGGCAGGTGGTTCTGCCATAAAATACATAGGGTATGGTCAGGTACCTTTTCACTTGCCAAATCGCATACGCCTCAATAGTTGCGAAGATTTCTGATCTCCTAGATCCATTTCACTGAAGAGTTTTTGTAATTGTCTTGTGGCTGGCTCTTCGTTAATGTATAATTAATGATTAAACGAACTTACCTGTACGTGAAGTTCAATCATAATTATACGAAGTGCCTCGTCCGAAGAGATTAGTATTTTTCAAATTATATTTGATAAGTTATTTATTATACCATGTAGTAACGCATAGTGAAACCACTTCCTGCACTATGGTTTAAAAAAAAAAATCATTTGTTGGAGGTAGTTTAAACCGCCATCTTGTAACGAGTTCAGTCTCTTGTCCTCATTTAGTTCAGAGCAGGATGATAATGACGTTTTTGTACAACTAAGGGGTTTGTTGTCTGAAAGAAGGAACAACTAATAGGGTGGGAGGGTTATAGATACTAATCTCTTCGGACGAGGCACTTCGTATAATTATGATTGAACTTCACGTACAGGTAAGTTCGTTTAATCATTAATTATACTCGTGCCTCGTCCTCGAGATTAGTATTTTTCAAATTATATTTGATAAGTTATTTATTATACCATGTAGATGTTGAGAGATGACAAAAATATCATATCATCATTGTTGAAAAATAACGAAAGGTAGTCTTTTTCTTATAGGTTTAATTTTGTTTCAACAAAAAATTAAATTAAACAATATTATGATCATATAATTATTCAATTATTTTTAGATGAACAAATTATGGTTCTTGCTAGGGCAGTATAATCATCATTGCATTGAGTAATGGGTCTATTGTAATAGCGAGCAAAAGTAGTGGAATTACCTGTCCAACCCGCGGTTTTAAAAATCAAATCAATGTTAACACCTTGTCTATAGGCCTTTGATGTAGCAGCGTGTCGCGTGCTGTGTGCGGTAAAAACTGACACGTCAATTCCACTATCTTTGAGAGTAGCTTTAATCCACCTACTTATTGTCTGTGAAGTAACACGATTATGGGGTTTTCTTATACCGATAAATAATTGTTCACTTTTTCTGAATTCTTTAGATCGATTCATATATGAGATCAAAGTATTAGCAGGACATATTTCTACTCTGTCATTAAAATATGGTAAATATAACGTAGGTTGAGGATTACCTAACTTGGATGTCTTAATTAATTCTGGAATTTTAATAACAATTTGATCGGTGGAAACAGATGACAGACAGTACACGATGCGCTGTGACAATAGCGAGTAATGTGACACATTTTTTAGTTAATTGTTCAAATGACAACATTTCGTTGGGATTTAATGAAGCTAAATAGTCTAAGAGTTTGCTTGTATCCCATGTTTCATTATAGCGTGGATGAGGAGGTCGAAGTCTATACACGCCTTTAAAAAATCTTGTGAGTCGATCATCTTGGGCTAATGAACCTACTAATAATGAAATTGCAGCTCTATAGCAATTAACAGTTCCAAACTGACTGCCACTGTTAAACACCTCAGCTAGGAATTCTATTATTACCGGAATAGATGGTTGAAACATGTCGATATTATTCTCAGTACAGTATAAAAACCATTTCTTGAAACAACCGTCGTATTGTTTCATAGTGTTTTCGGACAACGACGCTAGCATGATGTCTATTCCTGATGCGGGTGTATCTCTTCGCAGTAGTGCCGTCCTGACAATACTGCGCCCACCAGGGTAATGCTGGCTTGTATGTTCCCGCTGCTGTAATGGGGGAAAATAAGGTGGTTTGAGTCGAATGTTATAACATTAGAAGTAACTAGCCGGGTAAACAAAGGGTACCATGGCTGAGACGGCCACGCCGGCACAACTACGTACGATGCCTTCTGCATTCTCTTAAATAATTTTTCTTAAAGACTTTAATATGACTGCAACTGGGGGAAAGGCATAAAAATAAATATTTGACCAGCTTATTGTAAATGCGTCTATGACGAACGCGTTAGGGTCTCGGTGCCAAGATGCGTATATATCACATTTATTATAAAGGCGACTAGCAAAAAGGTCAATCTGTGGATATCCAAATGTTTTTGTTAAGAGAAAAAAACCTGCATCAGATAATGTCCACTCAACGTCTGGATGCGATCGTCTGGATTCGTGGTCCGCGACGACATTATCAGACGACTTAATATATGATGCTGTAATAATGAGTATTCCACGAGCCTCACACCATTGCCAAATGTCTCTAGTAACTTTATTAAGATGGGGAAATTGTACTCCACCCATACGATTTATATAACTCATAGCAGTTGTATTGTCTACTCGTAATAATACTAAGCAATCACTCGTATCTTTTGTAAATATTTTGATAGCAAAATAAGCGGCTAAAAGTTCGAGATAGTTTATGTGCAAGGCTTTCTCGGATTGAGACCACTGACCACTGGCGGTCTGCCCGTTACACACAGCCCCCCATCCCGTTGTTGAGGCGTCAGAATATATTTCAAGGGCAACGTCATTCCTAATTCTATGCACAGAAGTACGAATGGCGTTTTTCCACCATTGCAAGTCTGACAACAGGGAAGTGGGAATGGTCATGAGCCGGTCATAGTTATCGTGACCTAGCAAGTTGAGGTACTTGCACCGCTCTAATTCCTTTACGTACAGCCATCCATACTCAATTGCCGGACAAGCCGATACTAAAAGACCTACTAGTTGAGCAAATCTTCTGATAGTACATTGTTTTAAATGTAAGAATATTTTAAGTTCTTTTGAAATACGTATTCTTTTTTCTGAAGGTAAGCGAACTTGCCACTCTTGTGTGTCAATTATAAAACCAAGGTACTGACAGCATTTTGAAGGAATAAATCTACTTTTTCTACCATTAATAATAAATCCGAGAGATTTCAATAAATTGCAAGTAATATTTATATTTTCTTTGCATTCAGAGTAAGATTTTCCAACTAGATATATATCATCTAAGTATATCGAAGATAAGAAACCACATGATCTCAAAAGTTTCATAACCGGTTTCATGAGTTTGGTGAAAATGAATGGAGCCGTGCAAAGGCCAAATCCTACCATTTGAACATCCTACATTGAACTCAAACATTTGTGTATTATTACCATCTTTTAGTGTAAATCTGAGGTATTTACGAGAGTCCGGATGTATTTTTATTAAAAAATACGCATCTTTCAGGTCTAATGATGCCGAAAAACAATTTTGATTTATTAGTTTTAGGACAGTACGTAGATCTTCTAGTTTGAAATGCTGTGTTTCTATGAATTTGTTTAGAGCTTTTAAATTTAAAATAAATCTCATTTCGCCATTCGACTTCGGTATTAGAAACACACGTGACAGAAATTGCCCGGCAGTAGATTTACACTTAGAAATTGCACCTATCGATAACAATTTTCTAATTGCCTCGTTATAGTGTTTCCTTTCTGGTTCGGTGTGAATTACAGTAATCGGTGTATCAGATTGGTGCACCGGATTATTAAATAATATTTTATAGCCTTTTATCCAAGATAAAACAGATCGGTCACGGGTAATAAGGGACCATTGTTTAAAAAAGGAGCTAAGTCTACCAGCATAGCCTACCGGTGAGTCAGCGGGGGCCGCAGGCGCGTGTGGGGAGATCAGCGGGTGCGCGTCTTCTGGTTGCGCTGCTATGAGCTCGCGGGCCTCTGCCTGCTGCTGTCGGCTGCTGCCGGCGGCGGCGGCGGCGGGGGACGGCGAGCGGGACCCGGCGCCGCCCTGCGGTTCCCGGGTCCCGCCTTCCAGTTTAAATTCTTCGCAGCCGGTTTGAAAGGCTTCGCCTTCTTGGGAGCTTCGATCTTAACAGTTTCGCTGTCCAAAAATTAAAACAATAGATAATCAATTGTTATGTATCACATGTGATATATGGGACAGGGAACCTGTTAAGGTCGGAGCTGGACTTCGTGATGGCTTTTGCCGTTCGAAGTGTGTCGGGAAGGTCTGCGCCGAACAGAAAGTTGTCTATCTTGGCATTCGCCAACTGTTCCTTCATGTCTTTTTTTAACGAATACAGCGCAAAGTTTCTTCTCGATATGGATTCGCTGTATTGTATATCACACAAAATACGTAGTGAATCCATGAGCTGTTTCAACAGCTCGTGATTTTTGTCCTTATCTTTGAGGAGAGTCGATATAGTCTGACCTAGACATGAAATAGCAGCGGCAATTTCGGTCTGCCGAGATTCTATAGCTTTGTCTCTCTTTACTACAGTATCGGGAACCGCCGCTTTAATTTCTGCATTGAGCCGAGGAGCGCCTATATGCGAGCAGTTAGCCGGCACTAGATACTTTTCAATCAGTTGTTTTCGGTTGTCTTTTTCCAAACCTGAAGTCGCCATATGATTAAGGTGGAGAGCTAGATCTTTGTTAATATCGGCACCATATTTTTGTATAGCGGCCGGGTCGGATCCGAGAATATCAAGAATGTCCGGATCCAATTCTGCATCCGCATGCTCCATTGCTTGTGTGGGTGGTAGCATATCGGTGGAGTAGGTGGAGGTGGAGGCGGCGATGGCGGCCGGCTCGGGTGCCGGCGTAGGCGCGAGCGGCGCGGCGGCGGCGGCGGCGGCGGTTACATTTTCACTTAGCGGCGCTGGCGACGTGGGCTTCAAAATATCTCGGTCTGTTAACAAGACAAAAGCGATTCGTTAATGGTGATATAGTCTCGCAGACTACTCTATGTATTAACGAAATTTATGCGTCGAGACAATCCCTCAGATTGCTCTGCGTGCATACAACGATCATGCATCGAAACAGTCCCACAGACTGATCTGGGCAGATCGACAAGTTAAATATGCAGCGAAGTAGTCCCACAGACTATTCTGATTGCATAGTTACCTTGTATTTTATGATTTACGATCATATAACAGAAGCCAAAAATGTTCTTATTGCCCGCGCACTTGTAGTTGAAAAAAACATTAAAATAAAAACTAACCTTCTACTTTATCCGGAATCGGCGTGGAGTCCCTTGACGAACGCGATTTGCTGGAGCACCGCGATGAGCATGACGATGAAGTTTCACTTAATTGTATGCGCCGACGCGGCATGCGTCGAATACACTTAATTTCCTTTTCCAATTTTCTTAACTTTTTCGACAAAATGTCTACACTATTTTCTCTATGTCTCTTAGGCATTTTGGTTGCGTGCGAAGTGGTCGAGCACTAAATTGCGAATGAGGACAAGAGACTGAACTCGTTACAAGATGGCGGTTTAAACTACCTCCAACAAATGTTTTTTTTTATTTTTTTTTAAACCATAGTGCAGGAAGTGGTTTCACTATGCGTTACTACATGGTATAATAAATAACTTATCAAATATAATTTGAAAAATACTTATCTCGAGGACGAGGCACGAGTATAATAATCTTTTCTTGATAGCTTCGTATTTCCCGGAAGGTGGGGGGGTTGCAACAATAAATCTGTAATCTGTCCTATGACCTCCTTGCTTAGTTTTGCTGTTACTAAATCATTATCATTATTCATCATCGATCGCTCATGTGATCGGACGTGCTCAATAATTAATGTTATAAAGTAAATAATAAATTGCAAAATCGTGACCTAGCTCTACATAAGACGGAAGTAACTTATCTGTGTCACTCAGTTTAATGTTAAGAGTGTGTGTGATTTTGCTCCAACTTATGATGTTTGCTTAATTTAACTATAATAAAAATGGAAGGTAGTCCCTTTAACCGGAGCGCGCTTACGCGCCACAGCCCGCCGCCCTCGCCCGCGGCCGCGCCCTGCCAACCGAAGGAGGATCCTCCGGAAGTCGTGTCCACACCTGAGCTGCAAAACTGGATGCTAACAATTGAACAATGAAGTGTGCACTATCGCATCGGAAGGAAAACTGAACTCGGACCAGAAAATCAGGATTCATAACTTGTGCCGCAAAGTTAACAACGGCACATCTCAGATTGCGGTGCTGTATCAATCGCTCAAACTGAAAGCCATTCAAGCCCATACTTCAATTAATGTCCTTAAAGAAAACCAAGACCTTTCGCAGCGACTTCAAGACCTTAAACTTCGTATTGAAGAGTCCTCCAACCCTCTCACGGGCACAATTTCTTTCGCCGATATGGTTAAGAAAAGTACCAATAACTTTATTCAGCCCAATAATATCAAGTCTCTAGCCATTTATCCTACAGATAAAATGAAATCGAGCGAGGAGACCAAAAACCTAGTACAAAAAATTATTAGACCTGACCAAATGAAGTTGCACGTGAGAGGTTTGCGCAAGACGAAGAACGGCGGTGTTATAATCAGCACTGATACAAAAGACGACATCGAGAAGCTAAGGCAGTCGGCGCAACTGAAGACATCTGGTCTAACTATGGATAAGCCGCTAAAACGTAAGCCCAGAATCATTGTAATCGGTGTGCTCTCGAGTATGCAGGAAAACGAAGTTTTTAACTGCATTTACCAACAAAACTTGGCCGACAAGCTCCAAGACACAACACTTGAAACTTTTCTGGCCTCTATCAAGTTAAGCCACAAGTCGGGTAAGAAAGATGCAGAGACCTGCAACTATATCCCGGCTCATATTCGGAAGACCTTAATTGCGAAGGATAGAGTTTTTATAAATTGGTCATCGTGCCCTGTAAGAGACTTCACTTTGGTAACCAGGTGTTTCAAGTGTCAGCAGTATGGCCATGCGGCCAAGTCATGCCGAGAGGAGGCCATCACCTGCGGTCATTGCGACGTAGTAGGTCACGCTCTAAAAGATTGCACGAAGAAGGACGAGCCAGCAAAGTGCGCTACATATTTGCACTTTAAAAAGCCCTACAATCACAAGACTGGCGATGCCGACTGTCCTGCGAGAAAAATGGCTGAAAAAAGGTACATCAACTCAATAGACTATGACGGCGCCTAAGAGCGCCTCTTTTATTTTACTGTATTTTAGAGCTTATACATTAATTTTAGTAACTATATATTATGGCTGAGAGGTTGATTTCCGACTTAGATAATTATTCTGTATCTGACTCTAAAGTTTGTGAGATTGAAATGTGCAAGCAATATCTATCGTCTTACAACAATCCTTTAACTGTACTAACACAAAACATACGCTGTATATATAAGAATTTTGACAACTTTAGTGTTTTTAAGCAAAGACTAGACATAAATTGTGACGTCTTTGTCTTAACCGAATGTTGGCTTAGTAAACATAGTAATTTACCAGGAATACCAGGCTATAATATGTACAGCAGCAAGGTAAATTATAACCAAAATGACGGGATAGTAGTTTATGCTAGGAATAATTTAATTATCACCGTCGAAGAACCAAATATTTTAGACTGTAATCGGCTACTAATCAAAATCGGATCTGATTTTGCAATATTAGCTTTGTACAGACCGCCCTCTTTTAGGAATACCAATACATTTATTGACTCACTAAATAACACATTACAAATATTATCACCATTTAAAAATACAATAATAATAGGAGATATTAATATCAACATTCTTCCCGACAATAATGTTTCCGATGCTCAGGAATACCTAAACCTATGTTCCTTTCATGGCTTACTCCCCGCGCACACGCTTCCTACACACCAAAGCGGCTCTTGTTTAGATCATATCATGCTTAAATCGAATTTCCCATCAATAGCACTAGTTACTAACTCGACTATTACCGATCACAAAGCTGTTCTACTAACCTTAAACTGCAAGATGCCTAAATTAAATCGCACGCAAACAGTATCTAAAATAAATGTAAACAAACTTGAAGTGGATTTATGCAATATTGACTTTAACCCAGTTTTCAATTTTGATGACGCTGATGTTTGTATGTCGTACCTTATAAGCAATGTTCAGCAAGCTATTTTTAGAAATACAATGCACATACGTTTAAGTAATAAAAACTACAATATTAAGCCCTGGATTACACCGGGACTTATTCGCTGTATGAAGCACAGAGACAAACTACATATGAAGGCTAAATCTAACCCAGCTAACTTAATCTTACAATCGTCGTATAAAAGATACCGAAACTTTTGTAATTCCCTTCTTAAAAAAGTCAAAAGTAGTTACGAAAGTAAGGAGTTGGAAAAGGCGGGAACTAATAGTAAAAAGATATGGAAGTGTATAAAAAATGTAACTCATATCTCAAAACAACAAGAATCGCCCTCAGAATTATTACATGTGCATTCATCACAGCTGGCTTCTGTAAACAGTGCAAATAGTTTTTTCGTTAATGTTGGAAAAAATCTAGCTGAAAAAGTTCCATATAAGGATATATCACCGTCATCTTCAAGCAAGTCTCAATTAACCTGTAGCAATAATCTAAAATCGTTTGTGCTATTAGATACTGATGAAGCTGAGGTAGAAATGATCATCCAGAGCCTTAAAGATGACTCGGTGGGATAACATATCCAATAAAATATTAAAACAATTTAAGCACATACTGGTTTCACCGCTTACTTACATTTTTCGAAAATGCTTGGCTGAAGGAATTTTTCCCAAATGTCTGAAGAAAGCTGTCATTATTCCGGTATTTAAATCTGGCAGTAAAGATCACATAACGAACTATAGACCTATTTCATTACTGCCAGCAATATCTAAAATATTAGAATAAATTATAAATAAAAGACTTGTCCTATATTTAGAGAGACAGTCCTTATTGTCAGATAGCCAATTTGGTTTTAGAGCTAAACTATCGACTGCCAACGCTGTGCATCAACTCACTGACTATTTAGTTCAGGAACTTGACTCGGGTAAAAGGACAGTGGGAATATTCCTGGACCTCGCAAAAGCTTTCGACTCAGTTTCAATACCTATTCTATTGCAAAAGCTTGAATCTTTAGGCATAAGAGGCACCCAGCTTAAACTTTTTGCAGATTATTTTCATGACCGTACTCAATGCGTAAAAATAGGCAGTGTCCTCAGCTCTGATCTGAAAAGTACTTCTTTTGGGGTTCCTCAGGGAAGCATTTTAGGTCCCACTTTATTTTTAGTATATATAAATGACCTGTGTAATCTCAAACTAACTGGTGGCAAAATCATATCATATGCTGATGACACTGCTCTGCTGTTCTCTGCTGACTCTCATGAAGATGTCTATAAATATGCACAACGGGGCTTCAATCTTGTTAATAACTGGCTTCAGCAACATCTACTAACACTGAACGCGGATAAAACAAATTATATACAGTTTTCTATGCGTAAATCAAAATCGGCTTCAACGAACCCTAAACTTTATGCTCACCAATGTAAGGACCCCACAAATCTACTGTGCAAGTGTTCGGACATTGCTATTACTGGCAGGATTAAGTACTTGGGTGTTATAATTGATGAAACACTTGCTTTTAGGCACCATATTGAAGCTTTATGCGGCAGAATACGGAAATTAATATTTGTTTTTAAAAAACTACGCAAAATTGCGGATTTAATATTAATCAGGCAAGTTTACCTAACTTTATGTCAATCAATAATAACTTATTGCATTACGTCATGGGGTGGCACTGCTAAAACTATAGACTAGAGCCCAACGAGCGGTATTAAAAGTCTCTACTTTTCGTCCTTTCCTTTTCCCCACTGACATTCTTTATAAATCCTGTAAAGTATTATCGGTTAGACAGTTATTTATTCTAAACACAGTTATCAAACAACACGTCGCACTTCCATACAGCACTGAAACTACTAACAAAAGACGAAAAGATATAGTTTGCCCTCAAAATACAGCAACAAAACATGCCTTCTCTTCTAGATTTTACTTGTTCTTAGGTCCACTTCTTTATAATAGGTTAAACGCTAAATTAGGCATATATCATCATTGCTATAGTAAAACAAAGAATATACTCAAAGAAGCCCTTCTCAATATGTCCTACGAGGATACAGAAAAATTATTAGTTGTCCTAAGATTAATGTTGCTTTTATCTTTATACCTAGTAGTTTAAAATGAATATTGTTTAAATTTTTATACATGAAGTAGTTAAGTTTATAAATGAATGTTGTTTTTGCTATTTATTTATTTAGTCACAAAGAATAAAAGAGTAGTTTGCATTATTAATATTATTATTTAAGAATTTAGTAAGGTTCCTAGTTCGAAATAAATAATATTTAATTTATATACATTAGGAAGAATATAGTTTTGTTTTTATTTTTATTTAGTCACTAAGAATAAAAATGTATTTTGCTAATTTAAGATTTTAGTAAGTCCTTTACTTTTGCCTGGAAAACAGGATAATCCTAGTTCAGGCACTTGTGTATTTTTGAGATTATATAGTATGTTTAGTATTCTGGTTATATTGTAAAATAAGTTATTTAATAAAGATTTATTATTATTTATTATTATTATTATTATTAAATCGTACTTAGCTTGGTCGCTTAAATGTTGCGGATTCAGTATGGCTTCTATTTGAATAAACCAATGAGTTGGTTTGTCCTCCCAAAAATCTGGTATCCGCGCCGACACTGACACTGCAGCGAGATCTGCTTGCCTCGCCGCTGCAGCTTGTTGTACTGACGCACTGGGTTCCATAATGTTCAACAAAAAAAAAATGTTCTCTACACCGTAATGTTCTCGGTCACTCCACTATGTAACGTTCTCAAAAAAAAAATGTCATTTCCGTAAAGGTCCGTAAAGTTCTTTGCGTTCACGCCGCACTAGCTGCCTGTTAATATAAGCCGTCTCAGTTTACAAAAAAAAAAACAAAATGTTCTTATCGGGGTCACCAATGTAAGTATGTGCGGTGGTAGCTCTATCTGACAAGGATGCACAGGTAAAATATCGCTAAGCTACTACCGACCAGCACTACCTAACGGGTATCAGAAGTTCCAATAATTAAAACTTCAATAGTCACTGTAGATGTATATTGCACTGTAGATGTATATACACGTTATAACTTAACAGGTTCTAAAAAGCGACATGCCCATAAGGTTAAAAAGCAGAGTCATGAACACCTGCCTACTCCCCTCACTAACGTACGCCTGCCAAGCTTGGAAAATAAAAGTGCTGTGGATGTGCCGCGTTTCTTCCGGAAGCCTGACTGAGCCTGGGGAAGCAAAGAGTTTGACTCCAAATACTTGACAATTTGTTTGCTTATGCTTATGTTTGGAAATGATTCCATAGAACGTCTTGTCGTGCAAGGGAAAGTCGAGGGCACAAGACCACGAGGGAGATCCCCAATGAGATGGACGGACCAAGTGAAGGCTGCGGTGGGCGCTCCCGTGCACGAATGTGCCCGATTAACGACCAGCAGGCAGAGGTGGCGGGATGTCGTGCGGCGGGTACTGTCTGCTGCCCAACCTACCGGAACGTGATAACCACGACCACTCTGGCAAGAGTGAAACGACTAAAAAAAAGTGTATCCCCGAATCACTGTATTATCACGGAAAGGGATGTAACATTTTGGCCGACATTTGGTTCTAAACGGATAACGCTAAGTATAGTCGACCAAGAAATTGCTTTATCACTTTTGACAAAAACTTCCATAACAATAAAATTTCGCTAAGGCTCATTGTCAGTAATGACAACGTATCTGTCACTTGGTCTTTTAAACAAAAATAGAACTTGTTGTTTTATTTTAGGCATACAAAATTCACTTCTAAGGTGGTAAAGCAATTTCATAGTCGACTATACCAACAATCTGGATGGAAATTATTAAATGATAACAGCAATAGAGTTTTAAACATAGTTTATTGGATTAAACGCTTAATCAAGTTATCAAGTTACAGACGCGTCGTAGCTAAATCTGACATCTTGTTTATCACCTCGGCCGGTGAACCAAAATCAGCTTCGCGAACAGTGATTGGTCGCTGGGTTAGAAAATTATTACAAGAAGCTGATGTAAACGCTACACCGGGCAGTACAAGATCTGCCTTAGCTTCGAAGAGTTGGCTCGAGAACTGTCCCTTAGAAGAAATCCTGACGAGAGGCAATTGGAAATCAGGAAATACATTCAAAAAGTTTTATAGGTGCGAAGTAAAGCCTGCTAATCACTCCTATAATACAAATAATTCATCTCTGATTCGTTCTCAGTTTGTACTTATACAATAATTGTTTTTGTCATTTTCTGTTGAAGATTAATGAGTGATAATTGAATATAATACAATACTTGTAATATATATACAATCTATCATTTGACATAACTATTTTATGGTATTCATCACATTAGCATCTTACCACTACCACCACCAGGCGATACCAAACAGATCTCTCATATATTAGGATTCGAATAACGGTACAGTACTGCTTAATAGAAACGTTTTACCCGAAAATATAACGGTTATTATATTAAACATACTTTGAAATGAAACAACTTTTACGGATCTACTTGCGTTTATTTTACACATTACTACTTAAACTTAAACATACTTATCTTATTCGAAGCCTAATATTTCTAATTCTGCATGGTGGTATACATTCGAGATGTAATGACGAACAAATTATGTGCCCCCACACATCCTGCCTTCTGGCGCGTACAGGAAGTGAACGCTGATTGGTCGAAGACGACCAATGAACGGTGTTGTTGTACACGATTTTAGGCCGGAAATCAAGTATGCTACTCTCAAATATTTCATATTATTAAACATACTTACCTTATTCGAAGCCTACTATGGCTTCGAATAAGGTAAAACGTTTCTATTAGAACCTAAGCCCAACTGCTACGCCGAATAAATATTTTGAATTTTAATCTAATGTAATTTTTAATTGATGAAATATATGTTCGATAATTGGTGCAGCCGAGCGAAGGTGCTGGAGGGCTACTACGTGTCGAAGCCGCTGATGCGCAGCCACCGCGTACTGTCGGTGAACGCTCGCGACGCGTCAATGTACGGCCACCTCGGTGCGCCCGCCGGCTACAAGGTCATGCTGGCGGCGAGCATCGCGTGAGTACACAACACTTTAGTAAACCACCTTTTTTTTTTAAATGTAATGAAAAACTCGTTGCCCGAGTACCACCCGCCACCGTGCCCGGGGAGGCGCTGATACTTATGTGGGGTTCTCTCCAGCTCCCGCCTCCCTGCTTGACCTGAGGATCTCGACAGGGGTTCGGGAGGGGCAGGGGCCTACCCACTAAAAACCACAAAAATCACCGACCTACCTTTTTATATAGAAAGTCAGGCAAAAGACTCTGCTCTGCCTAATGTTAAGCTGAACGAGTGTTCAGATGCGAGATAAACTAGTAGAGCAGGATGGTGGAATCCTAATGCACATGAGAAGACATAATGTAAGCGACAGACGCTGCGGAGCATGTACCCGGTTTCTAGGTCGGGAAGGAATAACACTATTGACACGACAAGAAGAAAAGTATATTAGTGTAAATAATAAGTGGCAATGTTGACTGAAAGTTTTCACTGAATAATAGTTAATAATTGCACACGTAATTATGACCGCACGAAACTTCCGAGACTCAGTTTTGCCGGCTGCTGTTACAGTCACTAGTATTTGACATGTAAACAATATAACTTAAGAGCGTTAAGCTCTTAAGAGCCGCCAATGAAAAAAAAACATATCTATAGATAGAAAATCAAATTATGCTCAACAAACTATCTGAATGAAGTAATTTAGCATTTTTACGTCACCTAATGAACACCTGACATGTTATGGTTCAGTTAAATATGGCGTTATAGTTAAAAGTGGCCGTAACGTCTTATTTAACTAAACCATAACATGTGAGGTGTTCATTAGGTGACGTAAAAATGCTAAATTACTTCATTCAAATAGTTTGTTGAGCATAATTTGATTTTCTATCTTTAATTACTAGATATGTTTATTTTTTCATTAGTGGCGCTAGTGTGCGGCGTAAACGCTCTTAATGCAAAAGAATAAGAGTTAAAACTAGTCAAAAGTGTGTGCATGTTAATGCTCATGACTGTACGATGCAGTCATAATGGCATGTCGCCACAATTGTTTGTCATGAGGTGCTAAAGTAGGGTCTCTAATTCTTTATGATAAAAAAGATGTCCTCATTACCAGATCTGACATAGTGGAATGCGCGACGGGCACGATGGAGCTCCTAGTGGAGGAGTTCCGGCTGCAGTTGGCATTGTCCGTGCCCGAGGGGGAGGCGGAGCAAGCGCGCGTCCGCGGCTGCGCCACCGCCGTGCGATTGTCGCTGCACGTGCCACGGCTGCGGACCGTGCGCGCGCTCGTCGCCGACTGGCAGGCAGCTGCGCAGCAGGCGAGTTTACAACTGGCTCATACCTTTATAAATCCTTTCTACCTAGCGCCACCGCCCCGTGCCTCGGCTGCGGACTATTTACTACTTTTGTATACCTCATTTAGATCGTGACTTAAATGAGCATAGTTAGCTTAAATGAAAAACCATTTTTTTAAAAATTATTACGCTTTTAAATTAAATTAAATTAATTAAATTTTCCAACACTCACACACCAATTATCTAGCCCAAGAGAAGCTTTGTTATGAAACTCGTTATTACTCGGTTACTAGACAACGGATAAACATACTTAAAATACTTAAATACATACATACTATACATAGAAAACACCCAGACCCGAGACAATTTAGAAAAACAATAATTTCTAAATTGACCCGACCGGGGATCGAACCCGGGACCTCAGAGATGGCGACACCATGAAAACCGGTGTGCAAACCACTCGACCAAGGAGGTCGTCTATTTTGGAACACATCATCGGCTCATTTTATGTCCCCACTGCTGGGGTACGAGGCTTCTTTATAGATGAATAGAAAGAATTGGCCATAAATCACCACGCGGGCCCAGTGCGGATTATTTGTTAACGACTGCTAATGCAGCCGGGACCAAATCTTTCTTTGCCTTCCGAAGCACGGAAGAGCTCGAAATGATAATCAATAATAGAAGAATAGAATAGAATCATGTAATACAATATTGTATATTGACTGTTTGTTTCTGAAATAAATAAATAAATAAAAAAAATTTTGGTCACCCTTCCGATGCGCCGTGACCGCATTAACCACTGCGCCATCAAGCTCCTCCTTTTGGAACACAATCGCTTTTATTTTTATTTTATCGCATTTATATATTACTGGACGTTAGGACACACAATTGACACGTCACCGAGCGACTAGTGCGTTAACATCGCAAGTTTTCTCCGTGTTTGCTTTGTGTTATTTGCATATATCGCGACAATTCGCTATCAAATCTTATATTGTTACAAAGTGCGTAATTCGTGTGATCGAGTTATATATGTATGATTGCTTCTAGTGATAAAGACTTGGTACAATATTGTGATTAAAAATTCTAAGCCCCGTGCGTAATGCACTGGAATTCTGCTGTCAAGGTCGTTGCATTTTGCCTGTTCAACGAACCGGTCGTGCGTGTTGTTCCAATCGATCCCGCTGCGTTTCAATCAATCTATCTCGCTGATCGACATTCACTAAACGAGACACTACGGCGGCTGCGGCGGCGGCGAAACAATAACACCTTTAATGGACCTTATCTCACTACAGTTAGAAACTATTTAAATATCCTTACAATGAAGGACTGCGCCGCTTGTCACAGCTCATCATCAGCTCATTTTATGTCCCCACTGCTGGGGCACGAGACTTCCCTATGGATGGATAGGGAGAACGGGCCATAAACCACCACGCGGGCCCAGTGCGAATTGGTGGATGTTAACGAGTGCCGGGACCAACGGCTTTACCTGCCTTCCGAAGCACGGAGGAGCTTGAGATGATAAATGTGCGGCCTTTGCGAAAGTTGCTTAACCTCAGCACTCGCAGACCGGGCGCGTTAACCACTGCGCCATCGAGCTCCTCGCTCTGACTCGTTCTGTCACAGCTCGTTCCTTACTAATGAATATATGGAGTGTACGCGATGTAAGAAGGCTTTTCACTATCTATGCCTGAATATTTCAGCTGATGAGGCAAAGCGTTTACTGGATACTGAGTTTGGTTGGATGTGCCCTTATTGTAAAAATAAGCAGCCCAAAGGCGATAATTCTAACGAGTTAGTACGATTGTCTACACCTACGGGTTTGGCGGATATAACTTTTAACGTTACTCGTCAGAAGATTCAAAACAGACCCGAGCAAGGTGCAAGGTTTGTGCAAGGTTTGAGCGGATAATTAATTCTCAGCTCATTCACTACCTAAGGATCACTCGCTGCTCCATGATCGCCAGTATGGGTTCAGACCCAAGCGATCAACGGGTGATCTTCTAGCGTACGTTACTCATGAATGGGGTGAAGCGATGGACAAGCATGGCGAATCCCTGGCAGTTAGCCTTGATATCGCCAAAGCTTTCGATAGAGTGTGGCATCGTTCCCTTCTTTCCAAGTTGCCGGCCTTCGGTGTGCCGCTCCGTTTGTGCGCCTGGGATGCAGACTTTCTAGAAGAGCGGATGATTCGTGTCCTTTGTGAGGGTAGTTCCTCCGCGTTCTACAAAGTCAATGCCGGAGTGCCGCAGGGTTCTGTGCTTCCACCTACTCTATTTCTTCTGCATATCAATGACATGTTGTCCTTGGGCAATATTCATTATTATGCGGATGACAGTACGGTGCATGAGCGGTACTTGGGGCATCCTGCGGCAAAGCAAGCCCATATCGTGGTGAAGAGGCAATAACTGGTAGCCAAACTGAACCTGACTCTCGATCGTGTTTCTAAGTGGGGTTTCTAAGTTCTGTAAACCTGGTCGAATTCAATGCCAGCAAAACCCAGGTTTGTGCATTCTCGTCAAAGGCAACTCCCTTCCTTACTCCTCCCTCTTTTCAGAACTCTCCGTTACCCATTTCGATGGACTTCAGCATTCTTGGTATGGACATCGGCCAGGAACTGAATCCAAAATGTTACACCAAGAGTGTTATTTTAACTGCCTCCCGGAAGTTGGGTATTCTCAATAAGGTGAGGCGGTTTTTCACTCCCGAGCAGCGCTGTTTGCTGTACAAGACTCAGGTGCGATCGAGTATGGCGTATTGTTCCCATCTATGGGACGGCTCCGCTAAATACCTCCTCGATGCACTTGATAAACTGCAAAGGCGAGCGGTACGCATTATTGGAGATGCTGAGGTTACAGCCTCTCTTGAGGACCTCCAGCTGCGTAGAGGCATTGCTTTTCTCAGTGTCTTCTACCGGAATCACTACGGAGAGTGTTCTGAAGAGCTTTTTGATCTAATCCCGCCCTCTCTTTTCCTTTCCCGGACTACACGTGCTGGTCTTAGGAACCACCATCATACTGTACAGACAATCAGTACTCGTACCAAAAAATTTGGCAAGTCGTTCCTCAGTAAGACTATTCGGCTTTGGAATTCTTTGCCGGCGCATCTGTTTCCCAGTTCCTATAGTCCCGGGTTTTTTATGCGGGGCGTGAAACGGCATTTATGCAGGCCGCCATGAATGGGTGCGCTTGTTACCGTGCTTGTTCCAAGGTGGGAAGCACTCATCATTTTGGACTGCATCGGCTGCTTACTATCAGGCATGATAGTAAGCAGCCGATACAGGATGTAGTCACTATGACGTGTCAATATAAAAAAGAGCCCCTGCAATTACCTACAGCTGCCTCAGCGGAATATGTCACACGCCATCCAAACTATAATACGGGAGGAAATGAGGTCTGCATTCGACGATGTCATTGGCGAACTAAAGAGTGCATTGAATATCTGTTTTAAAAAGTTAAAAGATAGAAGTTAGAGAGCGGGCAATTCGATGATTTAAAGTTGGATTCCGATAAACACAAGTTAGAAATTAATAATCTAAAAACCGAGAACAATTCGCTTCGCTCTGAACTCAATGCGCGTTTTGGCCGTTTTCGTCAAATGGATCAAATGTCTAAGTCCACCAACTTGGAACTGCAATGTGTACCTGAGCACAAGACTGAAAATGTGATTACCATTGTTAAGCAGCTTGGGGACACGTTGAATTGTCCAATTAAAGATAATTGGTATTTTCTACTGCTCCCGAATAGCCAAGTCAAAACCGAATAATAACCGTCCTTGAACACAATTTTGGTCAAATTAAGCACCCCTCGCACCAGGGACGCGCTATTGCTGCTGTGATTGGTTATAATAAAAACACCCGAACAACAAATTAAACTCCAGCTCACTAGGCATAGATGACAAGATGACGCCGGTGTTTGTTGCTGGACATTTGACCCTTGAAAATAAGAGCTTGCATGCTGCCGCACGACTTCGGGCGAAGAAACTAAATTACAAATACGTCTGGGTGCGCGGCGAGCGAGTTTACGTTCGCAAGTCAGATGCAACTGAAGCCGTGTTTGTTCGTAATATGGACTCTATTAATAACCTTAAGTGATCTCAAATGCCAATATTTTTTTATTTTGTTTTAGTAAATAATCACGCGTTAGAATTTAAAAAACGTCAAAGAGTTTGATAAAATTAGTTTTTGTTTTCAAAATGTTTAATGGGGTTTAAGTACAAAAACTTTATACTTTTATCTTAAAATGTTGTCATGTAACTATGACATAATCGTATTATGTGAGACGTGGTTGGCTGGTGATGTATTGGACACTGAATTATTTTGTGACCGGTACTTTGTGTACAGACGAGACCGCGAATCAAGCGGGTTCCACAACAAATAACTAGGTGGAGGAGTATTGATAGCAATATCGAAGCGTCTATCTTCGTGCTCACACTTACTTTCATAGTGGGGAAGTCCCCACTATGAAAGTAAGTGTGAGGATATTTGGGTTAGTGTCGATATTCGTGTTAAAAACAAAATTGAAAAGTTATTTATCTGTGGCGTTTACATACCTCCACCAGTGCGAAATCTTACATTAGAGCACTTCTTTGATAATACTAGCAGGGTACCGGCTCACTCTAATAATACTTTAATACTCGGCGATTTTTACTTATGTAAAAATGAATGGATTTGTTCATCGGGTTCCCCTCTTTCTGCATCCATTACCAAAGAAGTAAGTATGAAACTATTTTTGGATTTTGTCTCTTTAAACGGATTAAATCAGTATAACTCTATAAAAAATAGTAAAGATAGGATACTTGATCTTGTTTTGTCAAACATGACGGTGGGTGGCTTGCAGCATTGCGTTTCACCAATGACTAACGTAGACGTTTATCACCCTCCCCTGGAATTTGAGCTAGAGTGCGAGGCAGCCCAGGATACTCTGCGCACCAATGAGACGCCCAGATACATTTTTTTTGGGGCAGACTATCTAAAGATTATTGAGGAACTTAAGTTGGTTTCGTGGCAGGATTTGTTTTCGCAGCGTTCCAGTGTAAACGATTTGGTACAGTCATTCTATGATGTCATCAATGGGGTGATTCTAAAATTTGTACTTAAATCTAAAGTAGGTCCGCGTAAGTATCCAGTTTGGTATAACAAACCACTTATTCGATTGCTACGTGAGAAAAATATATTTCGAAAACTATATTCTAAATTTCAAAATCCATTAGATAATATTTCTTATCAAACTCTCAATGATAGATGTGTCAAACTGACACGTATTAACTACATGACCTACATCACCTCTATTGAATCCTCGATCACTTCGAACCCAAAGATCTTCTGGTCCTTTCTGAAGCACAAGCGCAAGGGTTCTAACTCATGTCCATCCAAAATGCATTACAATCAAACCATAGCGGGCGAGGGTTCAGAAATCAGTAACCTGTTTGCGTCTTGTTTCTCTTTGGTGTACGAGGAAAACACTATTACGGCACCAACAAATGAGTCGACACCTATAGTCTATGATAGCCCTAACGTGTTAACCTTCAATAACCTATCAGTCACGAAGGAATCGGTAATGATAGCTTTAAAAATGCTTGACCCCAATAAGGGCGCTGGGTCTGATAGGCTTCCACCAATTTTTGAAAGCCAAGCCAAGTGCTGTAGTGAGGTGCTAGCTGAACCTCTTACCATTATTTACAACAAATCACTCTCATCTGGCTGTTTCCCATCTGCGTGGAAAGAGGCGCTCATTGTTCCCATCTACAAAGCGGGTGACAGATCTATGGTCGGTAATTACCGACCCATATCGATTTTATCTGTTTTCGGTAAGGTTTTTGAATCTCTTATTTGTCCAATTATATCATGGCACGTTAGGCACATCTTGCTGACGCAGCAACATGGCTTCATTAAGGCACGATCAACTTCAACTAACCTTGCTTGCTTTGTGTCCAGTGTCATTGATGCAGTCGACCGTGGGTCGCCCGTTGACGTCATTTACACAGATTTTAGTAAGGCGTTCGACAGAGTGAATCACAGACTTTTAATTTACAAACTATTTCAGTGTGGCATTACTGGAAACATTCTCAGTTGGTGTGCATCTTACCTTGTCGGACGGTCCTCAAAAATTATAGTGAATGGTTTTTCATCTAATGCGTTTGTGGCTACGTCGGGCGTTCCGCAAAGGTCGCATATAGGTCCCTTATTTTTCAACATTTTTATTAACGATGTAGCATTAGCAACTTCAATAGCTTCTGCATTCTCAGACATACCTCTATGCCGATGACCTCAAAATAGTAAAACAGCTTGAACACGTTGATAGTTGGACTCTGCTTCAGGAGGACTAACACAGATTTTCGATGTGGTGCGAGCGTAATGCGATGACACTTAATGCAGGTAAACGTAGTTTTATACATTTCTCAAAAAAAAAGTCACCATAACTTCGAAGTTATGGTTTGAACGGCTGCGTAGTCCGGGAAGTTGAAGTGGTGCGCGACCTTGGCGTTAACATAGATAATAAGTTTAGCTTCCATACGCATATAGATAAAGTCGCTAATAAGGCTTTCAAATTGTTAGGTTTTCTACTAAGAAATTGTAAGGAGTTTAGACATTCTGGCAGTAAAATAGCGGTCTTTAATACCCTGGTGAGGTCATATCTGAAATACTGCAGCGTGATATGGTCTCCATACTATGAAGTGCACAAACGACGTTTAGAATCCTTATTAATGCGGTATGACGAAGCAACTTCCATCATATAGGTCGGTTAAAGCACTTCAAAATGCTCAGTCTAGAATGTCGTCGAAAAATCACTGATCATATGTTTTTATTTAAAATTTATAATGGTTGTATCGACAGTCCCGACTTATAAAAGCAGATAAACTTGAATGCCCCTCGCAAACTAGCTCGACCTTCAAGACCTCACAAGCCAGCAACAGGACCACAACTGACCGTAGCTCATCGTCAAGCCAGACTTCAATTCGCGAGGGAACATCTTGAATGCACTATAGATCAATAGGCTTCAGTTCTATTCTGTGATGAGAGTCGAATAATAGGCTTCAGTTCTATTCTGTGATGAGAGTCGAATGACTTTATATGGCTCTAATGGGCGCTGTAATGTCATAAGAAGGCCAGGAGAACGTTACGCTCAGTGCTGTATAAGAGAAGTTTTTGTGTAAAATGTAGGTGGGCCGATATTTGTGATGACCGGTGTATATCACTTCGGTTATTTTGCACTAAGCTTTGCTACTAACCTTTATTTTAAAACTTTACAATATAAGCAGTACTCTTGTATTGCATTATTTATTATTATGTAGACAAATGTTATTAAAGTGAAAACTTCTTTAGCGGCGTTGTACACTTTTTTGTAATGGGTAAAAAATGTTAAATTCGCGTCAGGACACGTGGCCTGATCGAAAATTCGTAAGACGGATGACAGCCGGCGCGGCGTAGGAGAGGAAGTATCCCCCTCTTTTTCTACGGCGCGGCGAAAATGTATGCCTGCTGTTTCGTTTAGGCGGCGCAGGGCGCTTGCGCGAATGTTCGAGTGCTTTTTAATGTAATATAAATTGTCATGTTTGTGTACGATAGCGCAGTAAATAAATATTGTATTCTATCACATAAATGATAGTACTTTTATACTGATAATTGAAGCAATTCGTGCAAAATTATTCCCTAACCATTCCAAAATATCAAAAATGCACAACGTTAATATTCAAGTTTTCACTTCTGCCGGCACTCCTGGAGTGCAACCCGTCGTTTTTTTTATAAGTTTTATGTATTTTGTCTTAAGTTTTACACAGCTTATTATTATATTATTAATATAATCTCATACTGCAGTACTTGAGGCCGTCGGAGGACTCGTCGCTCGAAGAGGACCAGCCGTCGCCGCACATGACCACGAACCGCGAGCTGTGGGCAATAACGGCGACGGCGCTGGAGGGGCGCGTCTCACTATGGCTGCACAACAGCTGCGCGAGCGCGCTGCGCGTTGGCCAGGAGGGCACCGACGAACTAGTGCCGCTGGGGCCAGGGGCCAGGCTCGCCTACAGGTACACGGAGCCTCCATCATCATTAACATCAGCTCATTTTATGTGCCCACTGCTGGAGCACGAGGCTTGCATTTTGTACCTTTACGCGACGGAACGTTGAACGAAACATATTCACGGGCAACAAATATCTAAAAGAAGAGACTAGAGAAGTTTTATAGAAGCTAACAACGAATGGGGTGTAATCTAGACAGCTTCAAGTAAATAGCATTGCTAACACTAGGTTGAAATAGAAATAGAAAAAATTCTTTACAATTACACGTTCACATTCAAAACACAGGAACATCACTAATAGTAATGCTACAGTAATTAGGTTTCATGAACAGTAGTTTTTACTTTTGAGGCTTTTATATGGTCCATTAAGCAGGATATATTTTTTCTGATAATCTATTTATTCCTTTAGATGGAGGAGTCCAATCGCCCAAAAGAAACTGAGAGTAGCACTCGCGGGGCCTACTACCGACTGGCACTGGTCAACAAGTAAGTGCTGCCAAACGCAGTTGTATTTTTGCACCGAAATTGAAATCGATCTGTTCCACCGAAAACAAAAAAAAAATGCTTTTTAATAGAAATAATTATGCCAGTAGATTTCTGTCCAGATTTCGAAGGTAAGACCATCCAAATGAATATTTCTGCTGTCAAGCCACATTGTTTTACATTGCTGTGTTCCGTTTTGAAGAGTACTAGATCCAATGAAATTACGATTACATAAGAATTGAAGCTTTCCACCAGGGATCCAAAAAAGTCAGTTAATCAGTTAAAACTGATTTGTAGAAGTACATTATATACTCTTAATGTTACCAAGTTGACAGGCGCAGAGTTTTAATCAACACTTTTTAATCACCAGCTTTTATGTCATTTTATGTCTTCACTGCTGGGGCACGAGCCTTTGCTACAAATGGATAGGAAGTACAGGCCATAACTACCACACAGGCCAGAGTGGATTGGTGGCTGTTTGACTGCTAATGCAGCCGGTACCAGCTTTTTGTGCCGTCCAAAGCACGAAGGAGTTCGAGATGATAAATTATTGGTTACCCATCCGATAACCGATTTTTGCGAAAGCTTACTCTTAGCAATCGGGCGCGTTAACCACTGCGCCATCGAGCTCCTATTGAAGCATTTTGATTTTTAAACCGACCTAACTGACCTAAAAATATGTTGATTTTTATTAATTTTGCAAACGAATCGTCCCATGTTTACGGCCAGGTGTCCCGTTCATGGCTGGCTCGTACCGCGTTCGCCTGGAGGACGCCGAAGCTTTGGGCAGCAAGTCGAGTCCCGGCGGCGGCGTGTACGCGCACATACGCGTCAACGCGCGAGGCGCGCAGCGAACCATGCACCTGGCGGGAAGGCTGGCGCTAGCCAACATGCTGCGGTACAATTTGTTGTACAAGGTATTTATTATACTTCGTGCAGAAAGATGCTGAAGTATAAAGGCAAAAACATCTTTCGGCTAGGTTGGCGTACGAGCTTGGTGCTCTCGTGTATGTCATTTTTAGGTAATATCTTGGCGATGCTGAAAAAAGCTGGTAGATAAGATGACGATACAACTTTCGGATAACTTCTAACTTGTTGTACGAACTTGGTGTTCCCGCGTATGTCTTTTTTATATTATATCTTATGATATGCTAAAAAAAGCTGGCAGTTAAGATGTGCATGTTATACGAACTTAGTGTTCCCGCGTATGTCCTTTTTAGGTGATATTAAAGGGAGGCCTACCTACTAAAAATCCTAGTGCTGTTTATTTTCTGCTACGAGGATGACTCGTGTTTATGAATGGCAAGCGCCGAGTTTAACAGCCGGTTGCACCAAAACTTTCATTTTACGAATTCGTTAAAAGTTACGTAAAAAGTAAACGTACAATGTAAAACGTTGTTGTACCACGCTTTTCGATACGTTTTACGGTTACATTATACGGTTACTTTTTACGTAGCTCAAACCTTGCTCATAACGTAAAAGTATAAGATTTTGACAGTTCGTTAGTGTTTGCGATTCGTGTTGGAGGTTAGAAAACGCTCTATTTATTACAGAAACGTGCTCTGAGAGAAAAAATCACGATAATATCTTCTACAAGTTCTGACAGCGATAGTGAAATTATTCAATATATCACTCGCCGTCGTCGGAGAACAAATATTAGACAAATGCTCATTGAAGATAGCGATTTTTATTGCAGGTAGAAGATAGCGACTTTTTGGAGTAGCACGAAATTTACTTGCTATTTATTACATTTTTCAAACACTTACTTTCTCACAGCTATTTGCTAAACATTACACCATCGCTAATGTGTATCAAAACCAGAAATATACAATAAAAGTATAAAATTGAACAAAATAACACGCACGACTCACTTCAACCTAACGGCCTATCCCTAAAAAGCCCAATAAAGTAGTAAGTAAATAGCCTATAATTGACCCACTTCTGGGCAAAGGCCTCCATCACTGAAATCAAGTCATCGCTACAATTGATGGGTAATGGCTTAATCACCACGCTTGCCAAATGCGGGTTGGTGATCACAAGCCCGGGCTATGCATGGAAAAATTCGAAATACATTTTGCCCGACCTGGGAATTGAACCCGGGACCTTCGGGTATCGGCCCGAGCGTCCTGCCACTCGGCAGTTCCCAATAAAGTACCTAACGTTAATTGTAAGTAGGTACTTACTTTTCTTGCAGAATGTCATCTTCCAAAATAATATTTTCCATTATTAAATTCACTTTAATTGCTATTTCAAAATTACAAACAAACCATCAACGTCGCGTACAGTACAGACTACTGACACTTATGACGCTAATTATCATGGCTTACTACATCTAAAATAAAAACTAAACTGTCCTTTAAATAAATAAAAACTACCATGGTAGTAAAAAACTACTGAGGTAAAATGGTAAAATTAACGCTTCATTTGTGTAGCAAGTAATTTTACTCGTACTCGTATTTTGTTGGTGCAACGTACATTTACGAATTCGTGAAAGTAACGAAAAAGTATAAGTAAAACGCAGAAATGAATTTGTAAATGTACATCAATTTTGGTGCAACCGGCTGTAATTGTTTAAACGCCTGTGATTGTTGATTGTTGTTAGAATGTCATACATCGTTTTTTTATCGTGCGATCTTTGGAGAATGTTTGTCTGAGTTAAGTCATTTAAGAAAAGGTTACTGTAACTGGGTTTAAAGTTTGTAATTGATTAACATGCCAAAAAAATAACTTCTTAAAAATTTTGTATGCCTAACGTGTAACTTATTTTACCTAAAAGTAATGATATTTTTTCTATTAATAAGATGCTAAATGTACCCTTGGGTTTTAGAGAACCGAGGGAAAGAAGATTTTCTTCTTACTCACTTCTGTTCTCAATGATTCGGTGTGGCTCTTAATAAAATATTTCATATAGGTGCGCGCGCGGTGCGCGGAGTCGGTGCAGTGGCATACGGTGTGCTCGGGCGAGCTCGAGTCCGAGGGTGTCGGCCGCAGCGTCGTGTGCGGCGCCGACTGCGAGATGGCCCTCAAGTAACTATATCCTTACTAGTGGTCGCCCAGTGGCCGAAATTCAACCGTAATTCACAAAATATGTTATGTTTATACAATGCAATCCAATCAGTCATCTCTCAATGCCCCCAGCATTACGTCTGGTGGTGTATGTAATTTTTATACAATGTTATACATTAATCGTGTCTTTCTGAATATAATATGAACATTTTTCTGAAATATGAACTTTAACTTTGCCATTTAGGCACGGGCCTTAACAAAATTCTTGCGCACGTTCGGGACTGTTGTTTTATGAATATAGATCTGCCCCACGAACCATAACTGCTATGACAAGTTAGCTCAAAATCGTAACCATTCGGAGATAATAAGTGAATTTGTACTAGGAAGTGTTTAGTGTAATTTACTGACTAACAAGTTAAGTTAAGTTTATACCATGGTTTACAAAAGGACTTAAAACTAGCTGTGTCATAAAACAGAAATTGTATAAAAATTATATATTATCAAAAACACAAATGTTGAAAAAATTTCCGCGAACAGGATTTGAACCCGCTAAATAATAACATTAATAAAACATTGAATACAAGTTACATACAAACAATAAAAAGGACACATTTAATAATTACTTTAAAGACATATCTAAAAATAACGACACAAATTCTGAAAATACTAAAAGGCATAAAGTGAACTGTATTTTTCTACTACCGACATCGGAGACTGAAATTCAAGGCATTATTATGAAATTGCGAAACACGGATTCTGTGAGATATGATAGTATCTCTACTGAGGTCTTAAAAATATGCTCCAATACAATTGCTACTCCTTTGACTCAAGCCAATTTATCCATGGAACAAGGTATTTTTCCCAATAAACTAAAATCGTCTATAGTAAAACCTTTATTTAAAAAAGGAGATGTAAATTAAATGGGAAACTACAGACCTATTACATTAATACCGGTGGTAACGACCCGTTCAAGGTAGTATTTTAGGCCCTCTGCTATTTATTCTATACATAATGGATTTACCTGACATAACCAATAATGAATGCTTTCTTTTTGCTGTCGATTGTACATTACTCTTTCAAAATAAGAATATTGACCAACTTAAATCGAACATAAATAATACTTTAACTGACGTAATTAATTGAATGACTAAAAATAATTTAACAATCAATTTGGATAAAACTAAGGCAATACACTTTCGCACATACAAGTCAAACAAACTTGACATAAATATAACACATAATAACAACAGCTTAGATTTAATAGAATCCACAGTGTTTTTAGGTATTACATTAGACGAACATTGCAGCTGAAAAAAACACATTGACACTTTATGTAAAAAAGTAAATAAATTTGTGTTTGCTTTGCGCAGAATCAGGAAGGTTTCATCTCTTCAAGTAGCTTTACAAGCTTACTATGGCTATGTTGAGTCTGTTTTACGTTACTGTATTATAATATGGGGTAATAGTATAGATTTTGATAGGGTATCTAAAGCTCAAAAATGCTGCATCAAGGCATTATGTAATATTAATCGAAGAGATTCATGCAAACCACTATTTCAGCAACATAAGATACTTAATCTACCCTGTTTGCACATCGCTGAATTGTGCTTATTTGTAAAAAAATATCCTGAATACTTCGATAAAAACAAGCAAATAAAATCAAATGTTCGAGATTCGAGGAAAAACAGGTTAGCAATACCAAAATGTAATCTGACATTGTTTATGAAAAATGCATATTATATGGCAATCACACTATTTAATAAATTGCCACCAGGGCTAAGAGATCTTCCAATGGCTAATAATAAATTTAAAAACAATTTATTACGTTGGCTTAATGAAAGTAATTTTTATTCAGTTAAAGAATACTTAGATTTAAGGAATTTAAGGAATCTTGACATTGCAGAATTGAATATTTGTATAGAATGATATTGATATAAATTTGAATTTATTTGTTCCATATTTAACACAATTATTAAGTAAGAATTATTATCAAGTACTTACTACATCTTTTTTTTTTAATTACATAAATAATGAATTAATTCAAATAGACACATTGACATATTTACTGTACCACAATTTTAAAATAATGTTATTAATGTTTTTAGTTTATTGTGCTAATGTTTTGTTATTGTTAATTTCTAATTTATGAAATATAATATTTGCATGCCGACATTTTTAAGGTATAATACTATTGATTCCATTTAATTGATTTATTATCCACAAGCTATGTACTTGGTATTAAGGAAATAAACTCTATTCTATTCTATTCTAGTCTATTCTTAAAAATTAGCCTTTTCCTTGAGTTTGACGTTTAGCATTATTTCAGTGAATTTGGTTGTTATAAGCGACACAATTGGCTGCTAAATGCTAAATCATAAAATAGTGTTATTTTATGAATGAATTATAACAACAATGTTTTCTGTTTTAATTTCAGAATAAAGTTTGAAACACGCGACACTGGCTGGTCCGGAGACATACCTCTGAAAGAGTGCCCGAAAGAAAACGTGCCGTGGTTAGTCAAAGGTAAAAGCCAGAGGTGAAGCAGTACGTAAAAAAATTCAAATGTGACGAATTATTATTGCTGTTGTTTTCCGGCAAACTAAGTAAATGTACAAACAAACTTATTGATACACTAGCCTGATGGTATGTTTCTCTGCCCAGAATAAATATTGCTGCTGCCAAGAAGCTTGAGGGGCCACCCACTATGTAACAAGGCTTTAGCAGCATAAGAACTGAAGCTTTAGGATTGGCAACACACGTGCGACACCCTTGGCGGTGCAAACGTCCATACGCTTCAGTAGCCGCTTTCAATCGAGCTGGACGTATGCTAGTTTGCCGGCTAATTAGCGTAAAAAAATAAACTTCGTTATTTAGGCCCTGTCGGAATAACAGGGTCTTTGTGGTGGTGTTTGTTTTCAGCACCGCAATAGTGTGTAATATTGCGGTGCTGAAAACAAACACTGAGGCAGTTTGCCTTCACACACATGTTTTCTTGTGGTTTTTTTTGTTATTATTGTTTTTTGTGAGATTTTATTTATTTATTGTATATCTTTCTGTAATGTTTGTGTAATCGTCGAGAAATAATTTATTATTCTTATTCTTATTATAAATAAATGTTTAATAATGCTATTATTTGGTTTTGTGTGCCAGTGCCGAGCGAGGGTGTAGTGCCGTACATCTCGGTGTGGTGCCGGGTGGTGCGCGCGCGCAGCGATGGTCGTGTGCTCGCGACCGTGTGGCCGCTTTACGTACTGTACTCGCACTTGCCGCTGGACACGGATGTGAGTACCGAAATGATAATCTTGACAACCAGTTAATTTCATTTATGCTTGTTAGGGTAAAATAATGTAATAAGGACGTTGAAATTTATGAAAGACAAAATGTACGATGTTGGCTTGTACATATATTTTTTCTCTTATTCTTAAATCTATTCCTTTTTCGTTTATTAATTTGTATTACAGTTCAGCAGCCGCCGTCTGTTTTTTTAGTGATTAATAACAGGCTGAATCTTCGTGAGTAGGTTCGGTTCGACGAAACACCCAAGTTTTTCCTCTGTGAAAATTCTCGATAGAGCTAGCTATTGTAGTGCGCAGGTATAAAACATGTCGATTTGGTGGGTTGTCGAAATTGTCTGAATAACAGTAAGTTTTTTCTTTGAATATGGAGATAATTAGTTAATATACAGCGTGTCCAAAAAACGAAAGATAATCCTTTACCTGCGGGTGGGTCACATCATGTCCTACCACATACTGGAATTTCAGTTTAATGAAAGTCTCACGGTTTTCGAGATATCGTTTCTTTTTCATTTTTTTTAGAAAAATCTTCCCTCGTTTAGTTTAATTCATGCCATTTCTACAAATGATAACTTTTTTAAGCCCCATTTTTTTCAAATACTCATGGTTATTTGCTTCATCTAAAACAATATTCTTTTGATCCCTAAATTACTGCGAAAACCACATAAAAAAAATCTTATGCAAAGATTTCATATAAACTAAATCAAACGGCTGACTTTGATAGCCTGTGGTTTAAAAAAAATGTACGAGGCAGACCGTGCCAATTACTTTAAAACATTGCTTAGTTAATGTTAATTTAAAAATGGTATTACTGTTTTACATTCCTTTTTAATTTTATTTTTTATGTTAATTTAAATGCACGAAGGTAGCAATTTCGGATTTTATTAAAATAAAAGTCAATTTAAATTAAGTTTTACGGGTCGGACATATTGTATAGTAGTAAAGATCACACTAGCCGTCACCCGCCCGCTTCGTTGTGCGAAAATTTGGGAATATTTTTTATGGCCTATCATTTGCACGATCTCATCATGTTCTTACTACATACACAAACTTTTCTCAAGTCAAAATTCAAACACAAAAATTTTGACAGATTCAATCAAGTATCAACAAGAAATTCGTTTTCATTTCCTATTTTGTGACAACTGAAAGTGCTATAATCAGAAGATCGTTACATTAACCATTACGGGCGGTAGGTGCTGATCACTACTGAGTCATCCAACTCACCGGGCGAGGGCACCTCTGAGGAGCAGCCGCCCCTGCTGGTGCAGACGGCGGCGGGGCGCGGCACCACCACGCATCTGATAGCGCCCGGCACCACGGCCGTGAGGCACAGCCTCTCGTTCCAGTACAAGTGAGTAACTGTAGAATAGAATTTTGGATATATTTCAGGCAACAAACAATGTATAAGATAGACAAATACAAAGAAGCCCATAGAATAGATACTTCACGCACTGGCCCGGCGTGTGGCAGCCGGCGATGCTCCAGCTGCGCTGTGACGACGCCACAGCACAGTCAGAACAGCTGGGTAGCTATGACTGAGCCTTCCAGCACGGAAGGCGAGAGTCCCACTGAGGAGTGACCTCCCCCGCTGGTGCAGACGGTGGTGTAAGATCTCATGGTAATGATGATACGCCTACAATTTATAGGAATGCCTTTTTATTTATCCGATGTTTTGCTGCTAGTTTACACTTAAACAGTTTTTAGATAAAGTAATTAAAAATATGGAGTAATAAGCAATGTATAATAAATTGGTTTTTGCTACTGAAACTTAAAACGCCCTAAATAATCTAGTTCCTTGATGCTCAAGCAAAAAAGCTTAAGCAGTCCTAGCAAAGTAACGGTGTTGTACCGTCACCTCATGGTGGACAAACTTGAGCAAACCACAAGCTTGTCATTGCCCATAAACCTAGTTACACTGTAATAATCATAAGCTTTAAGATGCTTTCGAATACTTAATATCTTAAGCGCCATGTAGGTCCGGTCGACTGACAAAAAATTAAACTTCTATTGTGTCTGGTTTACTGACAGTTAAGATTTTCACAAAGTTACACTTAAATGGTTGTGCGCTGCAAATATCTCTTTAAACAAATATTTACATGGCTTGAATTCGTCGCCACGCAATCCATATATCGCTCGTATCTGAGGAATTGAAATGAAACCACTTTTACGGTTCTACTCTATTACTCATATCGGTTTATTTTACACATTAATTTAATTTTATGTTTATCCTCACGTCATTTCAGCTGTGTTCGCGTAAACTTTAGAGACCAATATGTGATTGTCACACAGTTGTTAAAGCGAATACTCCGGTACAGGAACATGGATTGCCCCGTGACGCGCGAGGAGGTGCCTCTTCACTACGGCGTGACGGACACGTCTGTGTTCGACAAGCGGGCGCCGGTCAACACGCTGGAGGAGGTCATGAAAGACATACTCGACTGGTGAGATGGGGGATAAATAATAACAAAAAAACCATTATTTAAATAATAAAAAATATATGCACACAATTACACAGATGGTAATTAGGTTGGAGTAAAAGTCTTTTCGCATATAGTATGTATGAACTTGTAATAAAATCCCTTTGGCTATACTATTTGCACAGTGTTAAAAACTTACAGTGGTCCAACACGCCTTTGAAGTTGCGCGAAATGCCGCCATTGTCTAGACCTTCGTCATTGTCTTGACTTCGTATTGGTTGTCACATTTTTTTTTAGTCTATTTAAAATTTTGCTTATTGATTTATTTTTAACAAAATAACATTATTTTTTATTTAACACAAAAAGTTTAATTTTTTCACTGTTTTTTATAAGTATTTGAATTAGCTTCAGTGCAGCAATTAGCACTTAAAAAATAAAAATAGTAAAAAAAACAAAAGTTAAAAAAATAAAAAACTATACTGGTATAAGAATGTGTAGTTAGAATACGTTTTTGTGTTAAATCTAGGACTACATTACTTAAAATATTAACGTTTGGGCTCGTTTGTATTTTAATTAAACGTGTGACTTTAACAGGTAAAAGTAGCACAGGAATTGCTGTTTTCTTCAATTTCTTCTTGCCATAAATGCCAAATATTTTCTTCAAAATGTAGGCTACAAATATAGTTGTTCTTTAGGCTATGGTAAGTTTTCCCTATTAATCAGTTAATCCACATGCCTCAATCCAAACCTTGCATCTGAAATTGGTAAATAAAAATATATATTATACTACAAATAAATAAGTCAAGAGTTATAATATAGAATAGATAGATAGATAGATAGATAGAATATAAATAAGTACTATTAAATTAATATGATTTTATTTAAAACTCGCGTCCGCCATCTTGGATCTCAAAATAGATGTTGTATTCGAAATTGGCACCCCCGAAAACCATGGAAATGATACCCATATTGATTTTACATAAAAAAAGTCACGTCCACCATCTTGAATCTTGAAATAGATGTTGTATTCGAAATCGGCACTCCCGAAAATCATGGAAATAATACCCATATTGATTTTAAATAAAAAAGTCACGTTCGCCATCTTGGATCTTGAAATAGATGTTGTATTCGAAATCGGCACCCCCGAAAACCATGGAAATGATACCCATATTGATTTTACATAAAAAAGTCACGTCCACCATCTTGGATCTTGAAATAGATGTTGCACCTATTCGAAATCGGCACCCCCGAAAACCATGGAAATGATACCCATATTGATTTTACATAAAAAAGTCACGTCCGCCATCTTGGATCTTGAAATAGATGTTGTATTCAAAATCGGCGCACCCGAAAATTATGGAAGTGATACCCATATGGATTTTACATAAAAAAGTCACGTCCGCCAACTTGGATTTCGAAATAGATGTTGTATTCGAAATCGGCACCCCCGAAAACCATGGAAATGATACCTCATATTGATTATACATAAAAAGTCACGTCCACCATTTTTGAGCTCGATTTTAATAGCTAATTAACTCTTGCCTAAATATTAGCGAATTCTAAAATGGCGATTATCCATAAAAAAAAAACATATTGAAAAAGACATTACGCTTATTATATGCAATAATCAGAAACACAAGCACATTCTAGAAACAACAAAATAAAATATTAATGTATTAAACTTACCTTTCTTCTGTGTTTCTAATGTTATAAAAATAAATTAAAATTGACTACACGCGTTTTTATTTATTGCGCCACTCCTGACGCGTGTGTCCCGAATGGAGTGTATGGCGAGCCCGAATCGCGCCGCGCCCCGCTCGCCCCGCACACCCCGCACGATTGCTCTGTCTAGACGTGCCCGTTGGCCGACTGTAAGAACTATATAGACTGCTATTTGTATCATTTATCTTTGGTATCATTAAAAGTTTAAATTCAAATTAGGAAAATGTGTGATTTTCATTTGTTTTTCTTACTGTCAAGATAAGTGAATCTAATGAAGACAATTGATACATTTTAAAATTTTACTACAAAAAAAGTAAAAATGTAACGCAAGTCGCGAAAAAAATTTGCAAATTTTTTAACTCTCCCAGACACTGCACTAGGTAGTGCAGTGCACTAGATAGTGCAGTGTCTAAGTCGTAAGAAAGCACAAATTTGGTTTAAGCGTTTTCAGTCCGGAAATTTTGTCAAAGAATTTTGTTAAATGTCAAAGATGCAAGTCGCTCTGGTCGCCCTATTACGGATACATTTTTTGCCATTTTTTATGCCATTTTTGAAAAAGTGGAGCAAGATCGGCATATCAATAATTACGACGTAGCTGAAGAACTGGGAATGGACCACAAAACAGTTTTGGCGCATTTGAAAAAAACTGGGTACACAAAAAAGCTCGATATTTGGGTACCTCACGAGCTCACTGAAAGAAACCTAATGAACCGTGTACTCATTTGTGATTCTTTATTATGACGTAATGAAACTGAACCATTTTTGAAGAAGCTGATAACTGGTGATGAAAAGTGGATCACTTACGACAAGAACACGCGAAAAAGGTCGTGGTCAAAGGCCGGTCAGGCTTCACAGACTGTGGCGAAACCCGAGTTAACTCGCAACAAGGTGATGCTGCGTGTGTGGTGGGATTGGAAGGGCATTATTCATTATGAGCTGTTACCACCAGGCAGGACCATCGATTCTGAACTCTACTGCGAACAACTGATGAGATTAAAGCAAGAAGTTGAGATGAAGCGGCCGGAATTAATTAACAGAAGGGGTGTGGTTTTTCGTCATGATAACGCTAGACCTCACACATCTTTTGCCACTCAGCAAAAATTAAGACAAGTTAAGACAGTTTGGCTGGGAGGTGTTAATGCATCCGCCGTATAGTCCTGACCTTGCACCTTCAGATTTCCACCTGTTTCGGTCTCTTCAGAATTCTTTAGGCAGTGTCAGGTTAACATCACGAAGGACTGCCAAAACCATTCGTAGCGGCATTTTTATCAGAAGCCCCAAAAATAGCAATGGGATCATGTCCCTATCATGTCTACAAGATGGCAAAAAGATATCGAACAAAATTACACCTACATACTTTAGTTAAATGTAAATAAACTATATTAAAAAAATGTTTTGAATTTTTTTTTAAATGCGAAGATACTTTTTCCCCAATCTATTATTTCATTAATCTATGTAATAACCGCTGAGGCGGCCAAGAGGACCACCCACGACGGGCCCCTACCCGGCCACGTCATTCGACACTTAATGGCGGCGTTGTTATTGTTTACAAAAAACGTTATTTATGACTCTGCGTTGGCGCGCGTAGCATTTAAGTGTTGTTTTTATTGAAGCTGATAAGATTACACTACATCTGTTAGAGTTTTGTTTGGATTAGACGATTCTTATAGGAAATAATCAACATTAAATTTTTTTTTTTACATTTTTGACATTTTGCTTCATTAAAATTCTTATATTTCTAAATATAAATCGATGACCTATACTTTTTAGAATTTTAAAAGCATTGTAAACACATTCCTAAGCTATATTAATAAAAAACACGCATAATCCCGGGGAAAAATTTTTTTTTAGGAAGTTTTCAAAATTCTGCGTTGATTTTTAGTACAAGGAAATTTTATTTTTTAGTTTTATTTAATTAATTTTTAAATGAACCTGGTACTTAGGTCTGAAATAATAATATCACCATGAAGAGTATTTAATACTATATCAGATTTGTAAAAATGAGCACTTATAATTAAAAGATTAATAACATATGTAATTTTAAAGACATGTCTAACCAGTCCCAGAAAAAAATAAAAAAAAAATAAAAAAAATAATTTTAAAAATTTACTACGTAAATATTATAAATGAAATAAATAAAACAATAACATCATTAAATACTGTATTTAATAGGCTTTCTAACAATGTATTACACTTCTCTTAACAGTAATACCAAAAAATTAAGTTAATTTCACTAAAACACATTACTTGGCACAACATACTATAACAATGACAGATGACAGGTGTCAGATTTCAAACGCTCTTGTATATTATATGGCGGACTGGATTGGAGTGTGTCTTTAATATAAAAGGTTAGGAATTTAATACAGAATTATATAAAAGTTAAAGCAAACGAATCGAATCTTTATTTTAAAGATAAGAAGAACTTTTACGAACGCAAGATCGTTTGGTTACTATACTGCCCATGGCCGTTTTGAGCCATTTTGATTTGGTTACAAAAGTAACCAGTGGCCGTTTGAGCGTACGTGAAGCAAAAACTTTGTACTCCTTTTTACGAAAATTGCGCGGACGGAGGAGTATGAAATTTCGCACACTTATGGTTTATCTAGAGAAGGAGTACAGAATGTTAATATTTTTTTATTATTATGCATAAAAAATATATTTATTCAATAAAACAAACATTACACACATTACCATGTATTTGACACACACGCATTTATACTCTTTTCAAAAATTTCAAAAATGGAAGAGGAGCGGCCTAAATCTGTCAATGCTTTTTTTAATTTTTCATAAGCAATGAAAAATTAAAAAAGCATTGACAGATTTCGGATAGATAGATTTAGGATACAATCCGTGCAGCCTTTATAAAATTATGGTTGAATTTCGACCACTGGGCGACCACTAGTAAATATAAAATACTTAAAGTAACATGGTATCTTGACCTTTTATTTAAAAAACGACAATTTCGTTTTGTAAATGTTATTTATTTGATTTTAGTAGATGTTCATATATTTGATTAAATACTAATTACCATTTTATTAAACTTTATAATTTGGGACGCCACGTCTTCCATTAGACTACGAATAAATAATGTCTCATTTAACGTGTTAATTTTTTATAGTTTTAACCTTTTTACCGCCAACAACTTCTATAGAAGTTCGAGATTTTCGTGCCGTCCACGCCAGCACTTCTATAGAAGTTCTTCTTTGTACCTACTTTATTAAAATACATTTATACGTTGGCGTACAGCGGGACATTGCGTGCAGGATAGTTGGGCGGTGAAAAGGTTAAAAGATAATGATCATTTTAACCTGGCGTCAACCAATCAAATGGATCAATGACATTGACTGCTGGTTGACTTTGATTGGAGCGCGTTATAAATCTGGTTTTTATCACGCAGGTTGAAGCGTTCCGGTCGTAACGCTAAGAGCTCGTGGCCGTACTCAGTGGTAGCGGCACACTGGCCCGGCGAGTGGGAGCCGGCGATGCTCCAGCCGCGCTGTGACGTCACCGTGAGTGGTTCCTCCATGCAGGTTGCAGCGTTCCGACCGTAACGCCAAGAGCTCGTGGCCGTACTCTTCACAAAAGGCACAAATTTCTCTTCTTTTAGAGCTGTTGCTATCGAGAACAACTTAACAAGAGTATGCTGCTGCTGGTGTAATTTGTGACTTAACAAAAAATTTTTGTTTTAGCATTTACGCACGATAAAGTTACTCTTTAAACTCACGTGTGCTCTGCACTGCAATATAGAAGTTGACAGCAACAATAATTAATTCCAGAATATTAAACGTATATTAAAGCACGTAACAGTTCTTTAAAACATTGACCTATTTTTATTTGACTTAAGCATAAATGGATGCAACCTAAACAGTTATTGTTAACAATTAATTGACTTAACAAAATAGTGACGTCATAGTTTCCCAATTGCATAAAATTTCTATTTAAAAAAAATCATTTTACAGTTGCTAAATTTTTTTTCTATTGACTAACCTACTACTCATTTGTGTCAGGTGCGCTACCAAGCGGTGCGCGCTGGCGGCGGCTGCTGCCTGGAGCTGCAGCTGTGCCCCATAGCACTCATGTGCAACGCAACACCCATCGCTCTGACGCTGCGAGCGCACGACGCCGCGCCGCTCTGCAAGCTAGAGCCGGGCACGGCCATCTCCCCGCCCTCCGTCGTGCTCGAGGTAAAGCCCGGCGTCTATAGTCACCTTTAGCACCTAAGCGGCAGTGGTATGCCTAGAGCAGCTGCTGTACAACTTAACGCCCAACGCCGCGCCCCGCTCTGCAAGCTGGAGCCGGCCACGGCCATCTCCCCGCCACCGTGCTCGAGGTAAAGTCTATAGTTACCTTTAGCACCTAAGCGGCAGTGGTATGCCTAGAGCAGCTGCTGTACAACTTAACGCCCATTGCACTAACGCCGCGCCCCGCTCTGCAAGCTGGAGCCGGCCATGGCCATCTCGCCGCCACCGTGCTCGAGGTAAAGTCTATAGTTACCTTTAGCACCTAAGCGGCAGTGGTAATGCCTAGAGCAGCTGCTGTACAACTTAACGCCCATTGCACTAACGCCGCGCCGCTCTGCAAGCTGGGGCCGGCAACGGCCTTCTCCCCGCCCTCCATCGTGCTCGAGGTAAAGTCTATAGTCACCTTTAGCACCCAAGCGGCAGTGGTAATGTTTCGAGCAGCTAATGATGCTGCTGCTACAACCAGGGCTTACCAACCAACTGGTAGCAAAAATAAGTACCGTAAGTACCTTTATTTCTATTCTTTATTACATTTCGGTTTCTAGATATCGATTCTTCAATGAGTACCGGTATTGTACCTCAAAAATACCGCTGCCTACCTGCGACGTTGCCAGTCGGTTTGTCACGTAATATGCAGTGCACTAATAAATTTCGTTACCTAGTAGTCCTGGTACCGGTATTAGTACCTGTATTATGGTGTATAATACCGGTACTCATCATCATCATCCATCATCATCTCAGCCAAAAGACGTCCACTGCTGGACAAAGGCCTCCCCCAAGGATCTCCACAACGACCGGTTTTGTGCTGCTTGCATCCAGCGGCTTCCCGCGACCTTCACCAGATCGTCGATCCACCTTGTTGGAGGCCTGCCCACACTGCGCATTCCGGTACGCGGTCGCCACTCCAGGACTATCCCGCCCCAGCGGCCATCAGTCCTGCGAGCAATGTGACCTGCCCACTGCCACTTGAGCTTAGCAACTCTTAGGTACTCATCGGTTAACCTGTATTATTAATACCGGTATCAAATCGTTACCGATCCTTTATTAAAGTCAAAGGTACCGGTTATTGGAAATACCAGTACTCCAAGCCCTGTGTACAACGCAACGCTCATCGCGCTGACGCCGCGCCGCCCTGCAAGCTGGAGCCGGGTGCGGCCATCTCCTCGCCCTCCGCCGTGGTTGAGATAAAGCCCGGCGTCTATAGCACAAAACAAGGTGACTGCAGAAGACATGCTTCACACAAACGCATTCGAGCAACGCACACTTAAGACAATCTCTCACGAACTGAATATGAATATGAACAAGTGCGCTCGGACTGGTTTGAGATGGTCCGAGATTCTGTGTCCGTGAGATTCACATAATCTGCGTTGCTCGAGCGCGGGCTTTCCTTCTGGGGTCTCCTTATTTTGTGCCTATAGTGACCTTTAGCGGCAGTGGTAATGCCTAGAGCTGCTGTTGTGCATCGCGGCGCCTATCGCGCTGACGCCGCGCTTCCCTGCAAGCTGCCCGCTTTATTACTTATGTAGTACCTAGATGGCCGAACTTTGCTCGGTATTTGTATTTGATAATTTTCTAAAAATGAAATCTAGCTAGATCGATTTATTGCCCCCGAAACCCCCTGCATACTAAATTTCATGAAAATCGTTGGAGCCGTTTCCGAGATTTAGATTATATTCACTAGCTGACCCAGCGAACAGTAATATTAATAATCAACCTGGGAACGAATATTTGAATACAATCTGACGCCTATAGACACATAATAAGTATACTTGTACTTATATGTCGATCTTTACCTCCAAATATCTCGGTAACGTGACACTTTAGGGTACTTACCATGTTACTTGACATTTTTTGTTCCTCTATGTGTCCTCTACCCATACATACATACCACTTTCATCGTGCGCCGCGATTTCGAAAAAAATCAAAATGGTGGCGGGCATAGATTTAGTATATAGTTGATAAAGATTGGCAATGGAATAATTAAGGCGAGACCAAAAACGATATACGTCGGTGTGCGTGTGATGCGCATGTGTGCGAGGCAAATAGTGCTGCGCGTGCCTGCTTCGACTTCGATTATCGACATAATAGTTAATAATTAATAGTTACTCTATTGTATTGGGTTAATCCTGTAATGATAGATGTAAGTGTGGAAATAAATAAATAATCTGCAGCGTCTCGTGTCTGCTGACACAGATCTACTTATAAAGTGAATATCTTTAAGTTTGAAGGAAATAAAATAAAACTACAGACAGAACGTGTTGAATTTTTATCTTCCTCCAAAAAGAATTAATTTATTGTAAAAATGTCGTAAGCTTTCTTTCGAAGTATTTTGCAATTTTGCTTCATATCTTATTCTAACAATAAAATAAGTTTCGATTATTATTTATTAGTTTTATTATTAGGTGGTTTTATATTTACAATAGAGCCACTTGGCTACGGAACTCCAAACCAAAAACAGAAATTAATAAGAAATGTATTAGTAAGAATATTACCCAAAATGAAACGAGCTACATTCAAAGCACACCTTTGCCGGTTAGGTACATATCGATAAGAAGATTATCGGTAGTGTCAATCTCTACCAAAGTGAGGTTAAGAATAGTAAAAATTCACGTATTTGTTATTATTTTAAAATGAAATCCTATGCAATCAGAGCATTAATGTGATAAAAGGCGATGGTTTTGCGTGTAGAAAAACTTTTGTAGGATATCTAAAACATTGCATTTAGACTGCTAGACAATTCAAATTGTACTACGTGTAAAATGTATAATTATGTGAGTTTTTTTTTCTTAGATGACTTACATCCAGGTACAGCACACGTAACCATAATTAATCACGTCATTCACGTCTCATATATATACTAATATACACATTAAATCTCAGATTTTACAAAAATAAGCGGGATATGTTTTATTTGCAACTGACTCCAGGCCGACACAGGCCGATAGCGTGTACATGAATGGTCTCGCCTATCTATCTCGCTCTAACACATGCGTATACTATGATCTATCTCTTTTGTATTGCCAATCTATAACTATATACTAAATCTATGGTGGCGGGTCGATATGACAGTTTCCATACAAAAAGTTTCAAACCCCTTTAAATCACCCATCCGATGACCGGCCTTTGCGAAAGATGCTTAACCTGCAGCAATCGCAGAACGGGCGCGTTCAAGGTGAAATTAAAAAGTTTTAACTTTTTGTCATCTTTTAATACATTATTTATGCACTAATGGTTTGTACTATTATCTCCTTCATGTGCCTCTGGGTGACTGGTAGCACTGGTACTACTAGTCCGGAACTTATAGCAATCTTAAACAGTATTTAAGCGGCAGTGGCAGCGAAAGCAAGACAAACATATGGATGCAATCAGCTTAAAACAAAAAGGAATGGCGTAACCGAAACATGGAGGAGACCTTTGAAAAATGTGGAATGAAGCGGCAGTGATTATTAAGTTATTTATACTTTCCATATGTGAAACTTACTTCATGTTGTTTTAGTATTAGAACCCAACAGCATTGAAACGGTTGCTGTAAATATGAATATTCTCAAATTATATATAATAATATATATATATACATAACTATATATAGTGTTATGCGTATAAACACCCTGTCCAAGTAACCAGAAGACCAGAAACTGTAATATAATATGAATAAATAATACTTTAATGCTGATGATGATGGTTGAACTTTACATGGCTGTTGTCTCGTGCAGAAACCGTTCTTCATCTCGTTGGAAGTGGGGCGCGAGACGTTCGTGAGCGGGCAGCTGGTGGTGAGCAGCGCGGAGCCGGGCCGCTACGGCACCCCGGCCCCCGGCCACCTCGCGCTGGACCACCCCGCGCCTTTCGCTATACAATGCAACCACAAGGTCACTATTTACTTATCAAATCAAATCAAATCTTTATTGCTGACTAAGTGTGTTACATTTTTTAAACTCTGGCACTCCTGGCTGATGAGCCTGATTGTGATGATTAGGTGTATATTGTTTTGTAAGAAAGATGAGTGTCGGACTATCTGTCGGTGATTTGTTACTTTTTTTTGTTATTATTTTTGTTATTTACTTTATAATCCTTTGTATAGTCGACAATAAAATGGCTTTACCACCTTAAAAGTGAATTTTGTTTGCATATAATAAAACAGCAAGTTCTATTTTTGTTTAAAAGACCAAGTGACAGATACGTTGGTATTATTGATAATGAGCCTTAGCGAAATTTTATTGTAATGGAAGTTTTTGTCAAAAGTGATAAAGCAATTTCATGGTCGACTATACCTTTTACTGTAATTGGTGTTAACCGTTGTAATAATTAATAAATAAATAAATAGCGACCTAAAGAGGATCTTGGCCATCGACACCAAAGGCGCCTGTCTTTTTTCTGGTGGATGTTCAGGTCTTGTTGGAATACATAGCTTCAGCAAACGCTTTCTGCTAACCACTTTACTTTACTATTGTAACTACCTGTTTCTAAATAAATTTCATTTTCACTTTCGATGGAATTGTATTAATGTTTAAACGTCTCTGTGGTCTTGTGGTCAGACCACCGACCGGTTTTAGATAGAGAGGACTCTGGTGCTATTTCCATGGGGGTGCGTGTTATTGTACTTGGTTTGGCAGGTGGCATGGCTAAGAGGTAATATAGCGAGTTCCTTAGTTGTTGAGAATATACAGTTTAGTGCAATTCCACCATTGACCTTCTCTTCACTTATTATCAAATGTGATAAAGCAGTTTTATGTTCAAAGAATGTATTCTAGTTATTAAACAATAATCATAAACATGAATTTCATAGGTGGCCCTGCTTACGATGTACTACGAGATCAAGCAAGAAATCAATGTACTCGGAGCGAGCACGACATACGAGCTGATCAACATGCTGGATACGGATGTGCTGGTACGATGACTCTGCACATATTAAGTCAAACAGTAGCCAGTAGGATTACAGAATAAAAGGCAAGGAGCGATTTGTATGAAGGGTTCTTGCCTTTTACAAAATTTTTGGGCACGAACGGGTCTTTTTTAATGATCTGTATTTAGACGAACAATAATTGCTTTGACTGTACTCTAGCCAAACTCGATAAAGAATAAATGTAAACAAACCAAATTAGGGTCATCACAAATCTGGGCAAAAATGTTTTTGTGTTTATCGTATTATTACTTGATTACTGCATTTTACGTAGAAGATATTGTAAGACTTAATATTCTCACTACACATCTCACTTAAATCAGTCGCTCAACGTCGGTAAAAACGTTCTAATATGAAGAACGTAAAAAAAAGTTTACTATTTTCACTTGTTAACCCTATTAAACAAATGTCATTACTAAAATTGAGGTATTCAAAACAATTCCGTTATTATAAACTAGCATTCCAAATTAAGATGACGCTAGTGTCCATATGGAGGACAGTGCATTTGCAAACCAAAACTAATATTGATGAACAAATTTAATTTACGGTAAAGAAACTTGGATTGTAACAGCAGTTGATTAATTTATCTAATAAATAAATTATTGAATCTTCAAGTGCAATTTTTTAATTATTACAAGGTAGCTAATTTATTCACTCGCATGGTTAAAACTAAGCTATAATTGTACTATGGTATTTGGTTTTTAAAATTTTCGTACAATCTATCTATACATATAATAAGAACGTAGGGATAAAAAAATCTGTAATTGCAAGATATAAAAAAAAAAATTACACAGGTTGCCTTAATATAATGTAATGTATATATAATGCATATCGAGTTCACAACACGGTCCATGAATCATGTTCTTCTTCACTATTTCATACAATTCTAGATTTACTTCGGGAATTTCTGCGCAAATTATTGAGTCAATTTCATCTGGTCTTATTTTTTCGAGGCAGTCCTCTCTTCTGCCACTCTACAGAGTACATCCAACATCGTACGTCTCCGAAGACATGATATTTTAAATTCTCGTGTCACATGTAGGTTGCCATACTCCTACGAAGCGGGTCGATCGAATTTTATGAAATTTTATTTGTATATTCGGTAGGTCTGACAATCGGTCGTAATCATTTTTTTATACCCCTAAGTGATAAGGGTGGTCCACCCCAAAAATTTTTTTTACCTAAAAAATAAATCTCATCCAGGACCGGCACCGTCTAGCGCAGGGATGGGGAAATAGATTTTAAGATAGGGCCATATTATATAATTATAACATTTATGCGGGCCAAGGAGCATTTATTCTGAGACAAATAGATAACAACCATAATTAAGTTCCTATAATAAATTTCATCATTCATCATTAGCTCATTTTATGTCCCCACTGCTGGGGCACGAGCATTCCCTATGGATGGATGGGAGAACGGGCCATACTTGGTGGTTACCAAGCAGGCCCAGTGTGGGTTGGTGGTTGTTAATGACTGCTACGGGACCAACGGCTATACATGCCTTCAGAAGCATGGAGGAGCTCGAGACGATACACTTTTGGTCACCCATCCGATGACCGGCCTTTGCGAAAGTTGCTTAACCTCAGCACTCGCAGACCGGGCGCGTTAACCACTGCGCCATCGAGCTCCTTTCACAGTTCACAGCGCTCCATGCCTCTTTCACTCATATACACATCCTCACACACTTAACTACAATAAGTTAGTTTTTTTTTTCTACCCTACAAATTCCCTAGAAATAATTGGCAAAACAACGTTTGCCGGGTCAGCTAGTATCTAATATAAATAAATCTTTTACGTAAAATCTTTCCTGTTGACCAACTGGAAAAGGTTGTCAATACATGCTTGACACTGGTTGCTTGGCAACGCTTTGTTGGTAAACATTCTTTATCGATTTTGGCTATAGTATAGTTAGCAAAACCGTAACCTTTCAGAGATTGAAGCGAACCTATACTGTATGTTTTATAAGTAAATATATGAAGTTACTAAATAAGAAGTTATAAAATATTAAAATAAAACAAAAAGCCTGACTGCTAAAACAACTAAAAAAAACAATTAGGAAAAAACAATTATATAGGTAATCGTAAAACCGGACTAACATAAAAAATAACTGTAAAGAAAAAAAACTGAAAACAAAAAACAAGCTCTACGATCCCAGAATTCAATTTGAGCAATGTTGAATGCAACGTGAAATATTTCCTTGTCCGATACCTATACTTAAATAATAAAATCAATAAATGAGTATTTATAAATACATTGAATATTGATAGTTGTCGCAGGCAGGGACAATCACCAACCTAAGAGAATGCGGATTTAATTGAGCTAGCCACGGCTGCTTGGTTCTTATAAGGTGTAACACCAGCCAATAGAGTCGCCTATATATTATACAGGTGTGTTTTTTTTAAAACCGGACAAGTGTGAGTCGGACTCGCCCACCGAGGGTTCCGTACAAATTTATGGGTAGGTACATAATATTATATAGTTCAGGAATCGAGTCTCGAAGTTTTGCCGAAATTCATTTTCCAAAACCTACAATTACTTATATTATTGTGCTTTTTAAGTAAAATTAGGTACCTATTTAGGATTGTGTTTAATTACAAAATTTTAAAAAAGGACTATGTAGGTACGCATAACAGTGTAAACTGTTAGGTACTACATACACCAAAGTTATTAGATACCTATACATATAAAAGAGGGAAAAGGTATTTCTTTTTCATTCTTTGTCATAAATCGAAAACTATACATCATAAAAATAATTAAAAAGCTGTTTAAGCTTGTGCAAATGAAGCCCTTTCATACAATACCTCACATGACACGGTTAACTTACTTCAAAATTTGGACCCCCGTTCCTTGCATAAAGACCCGTTTTTTTTGTGATTTCATTAAATATGTAGTTTTCATATTTTCCCTGTATTTGTAGTATAAAACGATATTACTTGCCAAACTTCATAGTTCTAGGTCAACGGCAAGTACCCTATGAATTTTGATTCCCTTGAAATTACGTTACAGACAGACGGACGGACAGACGGACAATACAGTGATCCCATAAGGGTTCCGTTTTTTCCTTTTGAGGTACGGAACCCTAAAAACAGGTTCGCTTCCCGGGTAGGCAAATTATTTTTTCTCGAATAATTGAATGATGTTTTTTTATTTTGTATCAAAACTGGCTCCAAGACTCCATTGAGTATTTTTCGCTATTTCTCATAGTTTCGGATTTTCGGAGTCGGATCATACAAAAACTTGCAGTATATAAAATCGCTCATACCTTGGATTTTTTACGGTTTAGGGCTAAGCTGTTATTTAAAATATTATTTGTATGGATGCCCTCTGCACATATAACAAAATTTTATTTTCTTGCGCAGACATATTTTAAAAAGTCACCAAAGCCGCCATTGTCCTTTAAACCATATTCGCTCTCAATAACATTCAAAACCAACAAAAAATTAGGACATGATCTGCCTTTTAAAGAGTTAGTTTTTATACTACTAATCTGGTTTAAAATATCCGTCAAATAACTGACATGGAAAAAGAAAGTCGTGAAATTATACCACATTTGTAAATCTCAAAAGCATAATAAGTGACTCTAAAAGTATTCGATGATGTTTCTGACATTGCGGTTTCTTAAGAACTCATAGTTGACTGTTTACATGTTGTTGTGTGTGAACAGGTATCTGCGATTGCTGTGCCAAATGAGCCGGCGACGAATGTACCGCTGCAACCCAAGACGTTTAAAGTTGTGGAACCAAGTAAGGAGATGACGTAAGTTATGAAAACAATATTTTTATTTATAAAATAAACATTAAATGTACTTGATCCTGTCGCTCTTTCTCGACAAATTTTGTCGAAATAGTATATCTAAAAATCAGTGGTGCGGGCGATACTTTAATTTGGTGTAGATTATATTTATATTATTCGCACTATACCGTGAAGTATTTCGAACTGCGCGGAAAAGACAAAAACACAGGTAAACAGTTCGAATGGAAAAAGAAGTACAATACCTTGACCAGCAAGCTGCAGTGGCCGCCACGTGTCCGGCAGCCGGCGAGCAGTTAGAACCGGCACCAGGTTGTTGGCCGGTGGATTTTACATGCAGAAACCGAATAGGCTGTAGTAAAATTGACGAGATAGTAAGAAACTATCCTATTTAGGTGAAAAAATTGGTAAATGTGAAATAAACAATATTTAGAAAAAATACACTGGAAGTGCTTAAAAACACAACTATACGAGTAATTTCATGTGTACTAAAACTACTTACAAGTAAAACTATTTTTTAGGATCCGTAATACGATTAAAAATTGGTGGTTTTAACCACTCTTAAGTCTTATCTTGCTGACATTTTTATGTAAATTAGCCACCTTCATTCTGATCACTGTTTATAACGTTAAATAATCTATACAAACTCCGTGCAGCGTGTACGGCACGCCGCTGTGCCGCTTCTGGCTGAGCAACCGGTGGCGTGGCAGCGACCCATCCGAGCTGACCGCCTACCTGTGCGTCGCGCTGCCGTCGCCCGAGTACCCGGCCGCGCCCGTGCCCGTGCGGCTCGGGTGCCCGCCGTACAGGCGTAGCTTCGCACTGGTCAATAGTGACGACACGTCGGTACGTACTTTCAATAACTCGTATGAAAAAAAAAAGAAATTACGGTTTTTGATATGGGAATGGGGCGGCTTATCCGAACGACTCGGATGGTTCTAGTAGGGTCGGGGTCACACTTGCGTGATGCCGGCCGTCCCCTCTAGAAACCTTTGAGGATGTTCCGATCACACCCTTTGAGTTTCGCCGCCCAAAACGTCCGCTTACGCTTAAAAGACCAAAGGAGGCACACAGCAATATCTTTAAAAAAAGTTGACACATAGATGTTACCAGTGTGATTCCACCTTAGATCTTATATTCTCTTAACATCAGGTGAGATGAATACCAAGCGTCTCCCGTAACGGAATAAAAACAAAATTAAAATAAAAACCTTTTATGATCACAGTCTATGACCACGGTTATGTCATAGGTTGGCAACGTCAGCAAAATATAATTTGTAAATTGAACGTGTGCAGGTCCCCGTGGTAATAACGCAGATGAAGCACGATGGGCGGTGGTTGGTGACGGTAGCGCGCGACCCCTGCCCGCAGTTTCTGGTGTACAATCGCACGGGCAAGCAGCTGACGGTCGCGCAGCCGCTGAACGCGCCCATCGAGCCCTCCGTCTTCACGGTGGTGAGTGAAGTAGCCGGTGACGGTGGCAGACCCCTGACCAGTTCCTGGTGTACAATCGCACGGGCAAGCAGCTGACGCTCGGCGTCTAAACACTTATTTTTAACACAGTAGCCAGTTTTTTAGGAGCGATTCGGAATCGGTATGTAAACAACTGTCCTAGCAACATGGTTCGAAATAAGCCAAAAAAAATTTGGCCTCTTCATACAAATAAATCATATCACGTGTTCGCTTTAGTATGGGAAGTCCAAAAATTATTGTCATATTTCGTCCCATGTTACTAGAAGAATGTTGTTAACTTACCGATTCTGAGTCGCTCCTTAAAAAATGGCTACTATGTTAAAATTACTTTGTATACGCGTCTCATTTTCACAACTGCAACATATTATTGTAACAAGTACTGCTTTAAAAGCTCATGGCAAGGCCTCTGAATGTACTTCTTGAGGAATTCGAATTGACTTCACACTGCTATCACCAGTGATCAGATAATCTGATGCATATTTACCTAAAGTTAATTTTTGGCTAGAAAATTATCATCATCATCATCATCATCATCAGCCTTAGAAAATTATGGAAGTGGCTTATTAAAACATGTTTTTTAAAATATAAATTCCAGGAATTCCAGAAAATTTGGGAATGCAAAACTGTAACATGGGTGTGTTTTTAGCATGTGTATTTATTTTAAAAAAATTCGGGACTCCGGGATTACATAATTATTCATGTGTATATATACTTGAAGTTTATTTTTAACTCCCCATGCAATTTATGAGTATGTAGAGTGTAAGAGAAAGAGTAGGGTGTTAGTTAAAAAAAATACAATACATTAATACATTATTGCACATAATTACAGGATCCAAAACAAATAAAAGTGATAAGAGGTCCAAGTCGCATGGCAGAGTATAACAGGGTCCAAGATTCGTAGCACAGTCGTTGTTCCAAGTAAAACCAAAATCCGTATCACAGTTTACACCAGAAACCGTTTTGTAGTATAGCCAAGTAGTCCGAAAATGGAGAAAACACAAAAAACAACCGAACACATGCCAAGCACAGCGACGAATGTCTTAAAATGAACAATGGGAACTCTTTTCGGGTCACTACCTGCACGCAAGCCGGTATATAATTTGCCGTCTCATTCGCACTCATTAAGGCCCGCGCAGACGAGGGATTTTTGTCCGCGGACTTTTTTATCCGCTAAAATAGATCGCTTACAACTGTATCGAGTAACGCAAACGAGGGATTAAAAGTACCGCGTACAAAAAGTCCCCCGACCGGACAAAAGTACAGGGGAGTCCCCGAAAAAAATAGAACTCTTGTGACTAGGCGAAGCAACGCACATGGCGGACTTTAGTCTACATTGTGCGCTCGAGAGTGACGTACGTATAAACGATGACGCAGGAAATCGATTCTAAAATTTTAATAAAAGAAGTCGAAATAGAACTTCTTTATACTATACGTCAAAAAATGAGTATCACGACTGAAATTTTAAGAAAAAGTTGTGGTTTATTCCTCTTCTGTTTGGGACTTATTATCGAACGAAGAGAAAACTTAATAATAGCAATTTACAATAACAATTTTATATTAATTTAATAATCCGCTTCGTGAAGTCATAGTAAAATAAAACAAGTACGGTGACTCGGCCCCGAGGGATAATTTATTGTCAATCGATCCGATATAAGTGGATGGACCCAGTTTTTTCTTTTAAAATGTCTTCTCTTTTTCTTAAACTTCATGTAAATTGCAACACAACGTATCCTCTGAATATTTGCTTCTATAGCGTGCACTTCTCTACATTTCCGGGCAACAAATGATCGTACACCGTGTGCGTTGAGTTCGCGGTAAATCCGCTGCGGACTTTTTATTCGCGGAGCGTACTTTTTCTCCGCCGTGGAGAAAAGCCCGTCGTCTGCGCAGGCCTTTATGAAATACCATAGCCTTCTCTATAGTCTGTATAAGCCGTGCTATGGACATCTAGCAACGTCGCGAACCGTGAACCGTCCATTTCTATTGACAGCGCCAATGACAATACGACTAAATTAGAAACAAGAGAAAGCCTACAATACTTACCGACGCCTGGCAACCACTCAAATTTGTCAAGTTATGTAACACGACCGTTTATGGTAGGACGCAGTGAAGTTACATAGATACTTTGTATCCTAAACTTTCAACTTAATCGTTTAAGGCGACGCACCGCTAAATAATAAATCTCATACGGAGCGTTTGCGCCCGCCCCGTACCATAAGAAAAACTGTTTTTTTTCCTTCAAATTAAAACTACAAATTATTTAAAAAAATGAATGAAGTTATTATTTCTAGAGATTTTTTCGTTAAAAAAGTGCATTCCATATTAGCCAACACCTGAACATAAGTAAATATACCTACACCCGATTTGCTTTTATAATCAAAACACAAAATTTGTCAATTCCGAAATCCCGGGATTTTTTTGGATACAAAAGTGCATTCCATAACGGTCAACACCTCAACTTTAGGTAAATATGCATCCGATTATCCGATCACTAGCTATCACTCACCATTAGTGTTTTCTTCGTAGGCGGAGAAAGAGTGCCCTGGCGCCAACTGGTGGCTCGTGGTGAATGCCGGCAAGACCATCCACTACTCCAGCCCGCAGCACTGCGCGCGTTACCCGCCGCCCCCACGCCCGCCCGACACCATGCAGCTGCTTACCTTTGCTTTCCCTAGCAGTAAGAATCACCTCTCAACAGATTCTCCACTTCATATTTTCGATGCAATCCGAACACCTCAGAAAATCACGTAGGGGGCAGAGACACTCCTGCGTGATGCCATCTCCTCTAGAAACACTAAGGTTTCGTTCAAACGTGATCCGTCATTGATGATTCGTCAAAAAACACGATACGTCATGACCAGTGGTCGGCGTAGGTAGTGCCATATGGAGTGAATGACCACATCATCATCATCATCTCAGCCAAAAGACGTCCACTGCTGGACAAAGGCCTCCCCCAAGGATCTCCACAACGACCGGTTTAGTGCTGCTCGCATCCAGCGGCTTCCCGCGACCTTCACCAGATCGTCGGTCCACCTTGTTGGAGGCCTGCCCACACTGCGCTTTCCGGTACGCGGTCGCCACTCCAGGACTATCCCGCCCCAGCGGCCATCAGTCCTGCGAGCAATGTGCCCTGCCCACTGCCACTTGAGCTTAGCAACTCTTCGGGCTATGTCGGTTACCTTTGTTCTTCTGCGGATCTCCTCATTTCTGATTCGATCACGCAGAGAAACCCCGAGCATAGCCCTCTCCATTGCTCTTTGAGTGACCTTGAGCCTTTTTATAAGGCCCATAGTGAGCGACCACGTTTCAGTGCCGTATGTCATCACTGGCAACACACACTGGTCAAAGACTTTTGTCTTGAGACACTGCGGTATATCGGACGAGAAGATATTTCGTAGCTTACCGAACGCTGCCCAGCCTAACTGGATTCGACGATTGACCTCTTTGCTGAAGTTGGACCTACCTAGCTGGACCGTTTGTCCCAGGTAAATATAATCGTCCACAACTTCAAGGGTAGAGTCCCCAACCTTCAGAGGAGTGGGTACAACACGTGAGTTCGACATAACTTTTGTCTTCTCCATGTTCATTTTAAGACCCACTTGTTGAGAGACTCTGTTGAGGTCACCGAGCATTGTGCCGAGGTCTTCCAGGGTCTCAGCCATGACCACTATATCGTCAGCAAATCGAAGGTGGGTGATGTATACGCCGTTAACGTTGATGCCGAGTCCTTTCCAGTCTAGAAGCTTGAAAACATCTTCCAGTGCAGCAGTGAACAGTTTCGGAGATATCACATCTCCCTGTTTCACTCCTCGCTGCAACTGGATAGGTTTCGAATTCTGGTCCTGAAGACGGACTGACATAATGGCGCTTTCATACAAACACTTCAACACTTCGATGTACCGGTAGTCAATTTGGCACCGCTGGAGAGACTAGCACGGCCCATGTCTCAATCGAATCGAAGGCTTTTTCATAGTCCACAAACGCTAAGCATAGAGGCTGGTTATACTCCTCGGTCTTCTGTATAACCTGCCGCAGCGTATGTATGTGGTCTATGGTGCTAAAGCCTTTTCGGAAACCGGCTTGTTCGATAGGCTGGAAGTCATCAAACCTGCGTGCGAGACGATTCGTTATAACTCTCGAAAACAGCTTGTAGACGTGGCTTAGAAGTGAGATGGGCCTGTAGTTCTTCAGCAGGGTTTTGTCGCCCTTTTTGAAGAACAGTACCACCATACCTTCGTGTCACGTCTCTGGCGTTCTGCCCTCTAGTACGACGGAATTAAATAGCTTCTGAAGAGCTACGAGTACCGGTCTTCCGCCTGCTTTCAGAAGCTCGGCCGTAATTCCGTCAGCACCTGGTGCCCTGCCGTTTTTGAGCTGTTTGAGAGCCATACTAATCTCGTATAGGCTGATGTCCGGGATGTCTTCAGTATAGTGCCGGGTTAACTTAGCTCTAGGGTCTTTAGCTAAGCTTTGTACAGGTGGCCGTGTGGATGTGTAAAGCTGTCCATAGAACTTCTCGACCTCTCCCATAACATCGGACCTGGTTGTGACAGTTCTGCCGTCATCGGTTTTCAGCGTCGTCAGTTGGCACTGCCCAATACCCAGATCTCATGCGAACACTTTTGAGCCTTTGTTCCGCTCAATGGCCTCTTTAATACGGTTAGTATTAAATCGGCGCGTGTCGCGAGTCATAGACTTTGAGATCTGCCTATTTAGCTGCCGAAACTGAGACGCATCACCTGAGGAAAGCAAAACCATTGCGCGCCGCTCTTCCATCAGTTTTAGGGTATGGTCTGAGAACTTTTTGGTTCCTTTTGCGCGGTGGGTTTTAAAGAACTTGGACCCAACCGTTTGGACAGTTTCCACAAACCTGTTGCTGTATTCGTCCACATTTTCGCAATCATTTAGGCACTCGAAGCGATTCTGCAATTCGAACTGAAAGCTTTCGGGGTTTTGGATTTGGATGCGTGCAGGACGGAGCGTAGACATTATCAATCGACGTCTTTCCAGCGTTGATATTCAACGTGCCTCTTACCAACTGGTGATCGCAAATCATCATCATCATCATCATCATCTCAGCCAAAAGACGTCCACTGCTGGACAAAGGCCTCCCCCAAGGATCTCCACAACGACCGGTTTTGTGCTGCTCGCATCCAGCGGCTTCCCGCGACCTTCACCAGATCGTCGATCCACCTTGTTAGAGGCCTGCCCACACTGCGCTTTCCGGTACGCGGTCGCCACTCCAGGACTATCCCGCCCCAGCGGCCATCAGTCCTGCGAGCAAGGTGCCCTGCCCACTGCCACTTAAGCTTTGCAACTCTTCGGGCTATGTCGGTTACCTTAGTTCTTCTGCGGATCTCCTCATTTCTGATTCGATCACGCAGAGAAACCCCGAGCATAGCCCTCTCCATTGCTCTTTGAGTGACCTTGAGCTTTTTTATGAGGCCCATAGTGAGCGACCACGTCTCAGTCCCGTATGTCATCACTGGCAACACACACTGGTCAAAGACTTTCGTCTTGAGACACTGCGGTATATTGGACGTAAAGATATTTCGTAGCTTAACGAACGCTGCCCAGCCTAATTGGATTCGACGATCGACCTCTTTGCTGAAGTTGGACCTACCTAGCTGGACCGTTTGTCCCAGGTAAACATAATCGTCCACAACTTCAAGGGCAGAGTCCCCAACTTTCAGAGGAGTGGGTACAACACGTGAGTTCGACATAACTTTCGTCTTCTCCATGTTCATTTTAAGACACACTTGTTGAGAGACTCTGTTGAGGTCACCGAGCATTGTGCCGAGGTCTTCCAGGGTCTCAGCCATGACCACTATATCGTCAGCAAATCGAAGGTGAGTGATGTATACGCCGTTGACGTTGATGCCGAGTCCTTTCCAGTCCAGAAGCTTGAAAATATCGTCCAGTGCAGCAGTGAACAGTTTCGGAGATATCACATCTCCCTGTCTCACTCCTCGCTGCAACTGGATAGGTTTCGAGTTCTGGTCCTGAAGACGGACTGACATAGTGGCGCTTTCATACAAACACTTCAACACTTCGATGTACCGGTAGTCAATTTGGCACCGCTGGAGAGACTGTAGCACGGCCCATGTTTCAATTGAATCGAAGGCTTTTTCATAGTCCACAAACGCTAAGCAAAGAGGCTGGTTATACTCCTCGGTCTTCTGTATAACCATCGATCGATTTGATCGCAAATGAATGTCCACAAATATATATATTAACATGGACATGCCGGGGGATTTGAAACTTCAAAATGGATATTGAGTTTACTTATTAAAAATAAAGAAAGAAACTAGTTAGAAACTATAATTATTATACTGCTTTCTGTCTGTTTATTCTCTGGAAAAGATCACGTTAAACTAATCAACTGAGATAAAATACGATTTATCAAGACGAAACGACACACGGTCATTGTTAAATGCATTATTCTAAAAAAAGAGACAGTAGCATGATGTCTTTTTTGCATGAGTGGTTACATCATAAATTGTCGATGCTTGTATATTAAATCCCAATTAAGTTTGTTTTATTAGCAAGTACAATGCGGGTAAAGCCGTGTCAAAAAAGTAGTATTAGTGTACATTTAGACAATTACGACCCGTTATCAAGAAATAGTATCTACAGTATCTATCATATAGAAATCACTACAGATTTAAAACAGTGTTTGTAGTTGTTGCAAATAAACAGGCATTTATTTTTGTTGGAAATAAAACTTTGATTTGTATTATGGACGGATCGATTTGGGAATCGATTATCGAGATTCAATTTATTTAGTGGCATAATGGCCCCATCACTAATTGTTCTTCTTTTTTTTTTGTTGGTACACTTGTCTCGGGAAGGCAACAATGGCTGGTTTATAGGTTATCGTGTGTTGATAATTAAATAGATTTTAAGCAGTAATTAGGGCATTTGGAGCCGTATTACTCTAATTAAGTGTATTGTGCAACCTGTGTTTTGTGTGTGTGTACGTCGTAAGCGAATCGCATCGGGAGTACAATTCGCCGCTGTCGGCGTCTCCGCTGCTGGAGAAAGCAGGTATTTCCTCGGGGGAAAAGTGCACTTGGGATAGTCGTTGGGTGTGATTAGGGAACCCGAGAAGACCCGGACTCGGATTCCGGCCCCATCAGACCATATGGATCCCGTTCTGGACGGCGGGAGCGGCATGGAACTGTGAGTGGATTTTGTAGATTTTAAGGTGTAACCTAATTTTAAACAGCAGCATAGTGTGTGTTGTGGGTTTCCGCAACAGTAGTAGTACTAGTTGGTCGTAACGCTTATAGCAACGAAATTGTTTTTGTGAAACTGCTGTTCTCTTATTGCTAACAAGGTAAGTATTTTATAGTTAAAAAAATGGTGACATTTTTAGGGTGCGCACATTTAGTTTACACAAATTAAATGTAGACAATATTTGATTAATGGTGGTATTAAGTTTACAATCCCGGGATTTTGAGATGAGAGGGTATGTCCACGTTATTCCACGATCGACGAATCTCGTGAAATAGCACTACCTACGCCGACCACTGGTCATGACGGATGGTCGTTCACATTGCATACGAAATCGTGTTTTTTCACGATTCTTCAAAATATCCGAACCGGCAACCCTGGTGCATGCGGGGGCAGCAAGCGCATCAGCGGATCCATCACAAATAATGCACAATTCGTGTTTTTTGACGAACGTGTTTTTTAAAAGACGATACGTGATTTATGACGTGTCCGTCATTTTTCACGATTCGTGATACGTGTGAACACGGGCATTTAAAAAGCATTGCCGTCGTCAAAAAAAAAAGAATCTTAAATAAGACGATTCGTCAAAAAACACGAATCGTCCTCGTGTGAACGCGCTCTAAGGTTGTTTCGTTCACACGGCTGGAGGAACCTTTTAAGTTTCTCGCCGCCCACAAAACGTATGGTTACATTGTAAAAGCCAATAGGCGCTCAACAACAATCAATTTTCAAAAAAAAGTCACGTTTTACCGTCTCTTAGTAAGCATCATTCCCTGTGTGGTGCCGGGGATAAAGAATTGCACCACCCCCTCTCTTCCCGTGGGTGTCGTAAAAGCCGACTAAGGGACCATTCCAGAGGATGGGCAGCAGCATCTCTCTGAGGTTACCCTCAACCTACTGCGATCGCCAACCCGCCTGCCAAGCGTGGCGATTACGGCAAATACCCCTCATATCCTTGGGGGAGGCCTTTGTCCAGCAGTGGACGTCTTTTGGCTGAGATGATGATGAGATGATGAGTAAGCATCGGTCAATAAAAACGTTTTTACTTTAAATGTTAACTGTCAACCACTCTGTATTTCTCTTAAGCATAAAAAGTTTCATTTAAATGGGCGTATTGGTTTGAAAGAGTTAGAGGTTTGAAGTTTGAATGGGATACCAAAATGTGAAATGGCGATGAATAAGCGACGGAATAATTATACGGATAAATGCTTGGCTTGAATGCAATAAAACTTGGTTTAATCCTCCGTTAGACTACGGATATGAACCTATTCCTTAAAACAAGCGTATTAGCTTGTTATTAGCGCATTGATAATCTTCTTTTTCTAATATTAGACTTTTTCTCTGTGATCAGGACCTACTGATACCGACTAAGTAAATGATGGCCATTGCAATAATAATAAAACTTACATGTCAGCGCTCCATTTTTTATATTTTTGTCTGGGAAGTAAAGTAAAGTTAATAACTATGAATATTAAAATCATGGTCTACTCATGGTATACTCTTCCTTGTTACAAATAAAACCTCTTTATAAGTACAGGTACAACGATGTTAACAAACCTCATTGAAGATTTAAAGTTTTTCATGTTATTAGTAGTAAACTGTCAAATGGCAGACAACGTAAAAAAAACACTTTAATCTTCACTTCTTAAAAATGTAGGAAAACCATACATTCTAGTTAATTTTGGATAAGTCCCTCATTAAAGATACAAAATTAAATTTATAAATAGAAAATATGTATCTACTATTATTATTGCAATGACCATCATTTACTTAGTTGGAATCAGTAGGTCCTGGTCACTGGTACTCTTAAACATTTCTTCATCATCATTATCCTATAAACACCCAACTGCTGACCACAGACCTTCCTCCTTGAACTATAACACATAGGGAGATTGGGCCATGACACGCTGGCTCATTACAAGTTGGTTAACTTTTTGAACGCCATTCTACAACATCAACCGGTACTACCGGTTTAAAGTGCCTTTAGAAGTACGGAAGAGCTCGAGATATATTAATTTGGTGACGTGACTTGACATTGCGAAAATTCATATTAAACGATTTCACATTGTGTCTATATTATTTATTCTTCTCGTTTTGTCTGCAGTGGATGATTCGGATCCATTGTGGTGCCCCCCGGTAGCCATCAACGACGGCGAGCAGCTGGTGCAGCTGCATGGCGGCACCACGCTGAAGCTTCGCGTGCGCACGCATCCGCACTCCACGCTGCTCGAGCTCAAGGACGTGGCGCAGGCGAGTCGATATTATTATTTTTTTGGAACATTATTCAAATCATAACAAAATATGTAAAACGCCCCTTAGGTGGAGGCGCTGGCAGTATGTCTCAGTTAACACTACAGCTGTCAACATTTTAAAATGTTCGTGCTCAACTTTTGTACTTTGTTCAGTAGCTTAAGAAAATATTGTAATACTAAAAAGTCAATTAAGAAAAACAAAGATATGAACAAAAATTCATTTAAAAGCGTGCATAAAAATATACGCTAACGTGCCAAGATTACTAACTAATTAAGCCGATAAAAAAGTTATAAAAATGAAAAATTACATATAAAAATAGAATAACCTTTGTATCGTTATTCCGTGTTTGGTCTCTTTTACTCTAATTTCAAATGAAGTTTACATGACGGAAACAAAACATCGAATAACTATTCTAAGGTTATTCTCTGTTTATTTGTAAGGCATTTATAGTTTCATACAGTAACATTTCGCAGCACATTACGTGCTACACCTCCCAAGTGGGTACCTTGCTATACACTTGCTTGGTGTTGCAAGCGTCTATGGGTGTCTGCTTTCGTACAGGCGCGCCGTGTTCTCGTTTACCGCGACCGAACAGGTTGTAGTTGCACGGTGGCACCACCATTCTAATTAACTGTTTTGAGCCATATCCTTTCCAAGTAATTTAGTACAGACAGATATTAGATGTATACTCCTATTCTCCAAATGTATTATTGGACAACACAACATCGCATACATTTATCTGTCTCCAACAGACAGTAGCTTAAGCACTTGTATTATGGGAATCTCCTGATTGGAACAACGACGATACCACGAAAAAATATATAAAAAATCTACTTCAATTTGTTTAAAAAAAATCTTCATTGATTCGACCGGGAATCGAACCCGGGACCTCGTAGATGGCAACACCAGCAACCGGAGTTCGAGCCACTCGACTACGGAGGTCGTCGAAATTGGTATTCAACGTGTTGATCGTGCCTCCCGCCTATTAGAAGTTAGAGATAGATTTGTTACGTTTAACAATCCCATAATCGTTTCTTATGACACTATCGTTATCTTACCGTAGCCAAACGCGGACGCTAGATCCAAAAAATCACATCAAAATTTACAAACAATTTAACGTGTGTTAAATTATAAATATAATCTAAAAAAGTATATTTGATAATTATGTATACATGTATATAAAAAATAAAATAACGTTATAACTTGTTTGTTGCTACAGACTGATATATCGGCGAGTGACATCAGGAAGCGTTTACTCGAACCTTACATATTAAAAGAAAAACTACAACTTAGAGTAAGTAATCTAGCAGGTGATATTTTAATTCTGTGTTTACATGAATGTTATATTTCAATACTCTCTCTACGTTATCTTTTCTTTCAGAAAAAGAGTAAATCTCTGGCATCAAGTGCTCACAACTTAGAACGGACGCACGGTGATCAAAATAGTAAGTGTTACTTTTAAAGTAATGGAGCCATAAAATATTGTTTATTCTTTCCCAAACTAACTTTACTATCAATATTTCAATATACGAGCAAGACATATGTATTGATTCAAATCATATTTAGACCCGCCCGATCCTCTAAATGCCACTACACATTCACAGAATACATTAAACATGCACTTTAGGCCCAAGACACCGTACTCGTAGAACAAGGGTGCGACGAACCGGTTCACACGCGCTCTATACCAGGTACAGACATGTACCTGGGCGCTTCTCCCTACCACCACGATTCAATCAACCCGAGCCGAGGTCCGAGCCTTTAGAGGTGCCCTCGGGTTGTTCCGCTTCCCGATCCGATCCGAACTCCTCGGAGAATCTAGTAGGGCACGGGGACACGCACTAGTGTTAAGTTAAGTTAAGTTTATGCCCTTTAAGTTTCTCGCCGCCCCCAAAAAAGCCCGGTGAAGCTAAAAATGTCGTCTGAGACAATCAGCAAACTCCAAAAAAAAAATCATATTTAGAGATCTGATGTGATGATACAATATCGATTGTATTTCTTACAGTACTGGAAAAGTCTATAGTCATTGATGATCCGGGCGAGGAGTTGCTCGACGCTTACGAAGAAAAAGAGATCGACGTTATGCCAGACAGGGTCGGACAGAGTGAGCTGAACTTGGCCGTCGCCTTTCAAGGCAACCCACGTACCATGTCTGATGATCGTCGGTCTGTTACGTCAAACCGCTCGCGTACACATTCGGATAACCGAAAAGCGAGTAAGATTGACGAGCGACAACCGGACAATGCTGCTGACCGGCCATCGAATTCGTTGGACGCTGCCGACCGGCAGCCAACTGTGCCCGACGCTGCCGACCGGCAACCGGATTCATCGGATGTTGCCGACCGGCAACCGGATTCATCGGTTGCTGCCGACCGGCAACCGGGTTCATCGGGTGCTGTCGACCGGCAACTGGGTTCATCGGACGCTGCTGACCGGCAACCGGAGTCATCGGGTGCTGTCGACCGGCAACCGGGTTCATCGGACGCTGCTGACCGGCAACCGGATTCATCGGGTGCTGCCGTCCGGCAACCAGGTTCATCGGACGCTGCCGACCGGCAACCGGATTCATCGGACGCTGCCGACTGGCAACCGGATTCATCGGACGCTGCCGACCGGCAACCGGATTCATCGGACGCTGCCGACCGGCAACCGGATTCATCGGACGCTGCCGACCGGCAGTCGGTCAGCATGCAAGTTATCAAGGAAGTTTCGGCAACTCCTTTTCTTGGTATGGAGATAGACGAAGGTGAGCTCGTCTTTTCTTAAATTATTTGCTTTAAGGCAGTGGGCACATCGCTCGTAGAACTGATGACCGCTGAGATAGTACAATTCTTTTCTTTATTTTTTATATTCTATTCTCAGACGCTGATCAATCAGATGCGTCTTGCAAATACTCCAAATTCGACTCACAGGCATCGTTCATCTTTCAAGAAGTAGCACCGCCTGGTAATTATTGTTATATTTCAATAAATAATTTATCACCATAACTGTTTATTAAAAAGATTATAATTTTACTTTTGCAGTAGTAAAAAAGTTGAACTTATGTGCTATGTAGTGGAACAGACTGCAAGGAAAGTTATTTATCTACATACAGCCCATTAACCACAACTACGAGTATATCAGTAAATCTCCTACTACGATTTAGAACTTTTGATGTTGCTACAGTATTGGATATAGAAGTTTATTTAGAGATAATCTTTAAAATAGACCACGCAGATGTGTCACAGAGTCGTTGATAGTTTTTGTTTACTAATTGAGCCTAGCAGAAACGGCACTGGGTCGTCTGATCATGATGATAGTTTATTGTTCATAAATCAATAAATCGCTGCCACCACCGCGTTTGAACTAAACGTGGCCGTACAGGCAGACCGCCACCGTAACCGCACTGCGGGCCGAGGCTTTAAAATATCTTTGTGATTAATATTTGCATTACACGTAATTAGTGAACACAGCTTGGTTGTTGACTCATTTAAACAAAAAACTATATTGTGATTAATCTGTAGTTATTAAAGGATCATAAGATTATTATCTGTATTTGTTTTCTAATAAAAAAGTATTGTATACAAATCGAAAGTCTGGGCATAACATTAAAAGGTACACAATGTGGACGCTTTGATTATATACTCGTACATATTTAGATAGAGAATTCCCAACTAACAAAAACTCTTCTTATAATGGGTTATATTGCCAAAAATAATATTCTTATAAGAGCCGTATTATCGCTAATAAAAATGCATTTGGGCACAAATTATAAGGGGCAATAGCCTTATGGCCCCCTTATAGTTGCTTTATAGTTAGCTTTTTTTTCTTATACGTGGCCTATTATGGCAAGTAATAAGGAAGTTAAGACTTATAACGGCAAGAAACGAATCTGTTAAAAGTCCAATACACTTGTGTAAAACATATTAAATGCGTTAATAAAGGTGATCAACCTTATACGTGTTTTATCATCGCTAGGAATAAGTGCGATATCACTTACATTGGCAAAACAAATGCTCATAAAAAGCCAATCGCGTTTATATTCGGGTAGACGTGATAATTCTACAATTTGGCAGCGGCAACCATTGTAAACAAAAGAAAACGTTAAGTTATCAATTTGTTTTACGTAGTCTTGATTAGGTGCTGATTAATGGTAAAACTGTTTGGGAATTCAAATTTATAAGAAAATGTGATATGCCGTGTGTTATAATAACAACGCGCCCTTCAATTTAAGCTATTTTTTGTTAAAATAGGTTGTTAGTTATTTAGTCGTGTTTATAATAAAGCTATTATAAGGGCAAAAGCAATTCCCACGTCGTTTACAAGGAGTCTATAAGATTAGAAACCTTATAATGGTAACATTTGTTTCTTATCCATCGCCATTTTGTCAATCGTTAGAGTTCCTTTTTCACAAATAAAATCCGTTACTAATATCATGTTTTATAGGTAACAATGATTCAATATGCGGAAGTTGATAAGTCTTTAAAAAAAGAGGATCTCAATTTACAAAACATAAGATGGCTAATTTGCCATGGAATTGGACACATTTTATTCTACGAAATAAATGTTTTTGTAATTGTCTACATAATTAATTATGTCAGTAATGTCCAGTGCCAATTTCAGTAATGCATACTTCTGCATCCAATGGCATCTTGGATGGTAATCACGTTATGTAATATTTTTAATAATTCACCCAAAGCAATATGGGATATATTGAATTTCACTGCCCAGTTTCCTATATCACTACGAATATCCACTTTTTTCAACTCGTCATCTAATAGTATGTCTATTTCACTATCACTACTATTAAATTCTTTCTCGCAAACTTCCGGTTCGCTGTGATCTTCCACAAAATCTTCTACGGAATCATTAGGTGATACGTTGGTATCAGCTTGGTTATTGCCAATTGTAAATCCATTTTATATTTTATTTGACCCAGTTATATGAAACATTTAAATATGACCATCTAGAGACTAAAACCCTTATAATTACTATGTTAGTGAATTTGGATTGCTGTAAGAGCGTTTACGCCGAGTGCGAGACCTTAAGTTTAGGTTTTTAAGTCCAAATATCACGCACACAGAAGCGGGCTGTGAGCGCGCGCGAGTGTGTGCGTAGAGTAGGCTAGTTCTGCTCACTATAGTCAAACTCACTACTTTGATCCGTTCGAATTTAGTTTTTCGGTATACTTAGAAATTATTGAAGTGAAAACTTCTTTAGCGGCGTTGTACACTTTTATTGTAATGGGTAAAAAATGTTAAATTCGCGTCAGGACACGTGACCTGATCGAAAATGTAAGACGTAAAATCGTAAGACGGATGGAGAGTAGAATTGTCATGTTTGTGTACGATAGCACAATAAATAAATATTGTATTCTACCACATAAATGATAGTACTTTTATACTGATAATTGAAGCAATTCGTGCAAAATTATTCCCTAACCATTCCAAAATATCAAAAACGCACAACGTTAATATTCAAGTTTTCACTTCTGCCGGCACTCCCGGGGTGCAACCCGTCGTTTTTTTATTTTTAACTATGGGCGTAAGCAGATTACTAAACTACGGATACATGAAATAAGTACCTAAGTATAATATTATATTGTATGTATTTTTATTAATGGTGTAATTAATCTTATATCACAAAATTATAATCAATACCTATCTGTTCCTCAACGATTTATTTTGGACGAATTGATTTAACGACGACACATTTTATTTTATATTATTCATAGCTCGGCAAATGTCTCCACTTCACTTGATGTTAAGTGGAAATGGAGTCCCTGTTGTCCTCTGCATGACGTTGACAGTTGACAGTTTGTTGATGGTTTGAGATACGAAACATTTACGAATCCTTCTTATTTAAGTTTTTCTTCCAATATTTTACAAAGAAATGATTAATTGTGTGGGCAGTCAAATAAATTGACCGATTTTTTAGAATATATCAATAATAATATGTTGTCTATTATCAAGCCCAATTTTGCTAATCTCCTTTTAAAATAAATTTTGTATAAAAACTACTTGGAAAATATGAGCCACATAAGCACAAAACGCATCATGCAGCAATAAAATAGGTGCTGTCAAAACTCGGTCAAGTTATTTGACTGCCCATACAATTAATCATTTCTTTGTAATACATTGGAAGAAAAACTTAAATAAGTAGGATTCTAAAAAACATAATAATAGCTAAGAATACTTTAAAAAATTAAAAAAGGAATACACTTATTAACAAAATAAATAATTAGTCTACAAAAGTCGCACTGCTAGGATATGGCGAGGAGATTGGGCCATAGCCCATAGCGCACACTGGCACGGGTGCGGAGCAGTCGTGACAAAAACTGGGACCAACGGTTTTACGTGTCTTGCAAAGGAGGGGAGAGAGAAATACACACATAGATGGTATTTCCCACCCATCCCGTGGGCCAGTTTAAAATTTTTATTTGTTTATGCTCTCACCAATTATCTAGCTCAAGATAACTATTCTTAAGAAACTCGTTAGTATAGTAAGATAATGGATAAATGCATAAACATGGACATGCATGCATGCATAAACATAGAAAAGATACCTAGACCCGAAATAAATTTAGAAAAACAGTCCTTCTTTAAATTAACCCGACCGGGAATTAAACCCGGAGCTTCGGAGACGGCGCGACGCCCGACCCGGCGCGCTAACCACTCGACCACGGAGGTCGTCCAATTTAAAAATGTTGCAATTCATCAAAAGTAACATAAAATAATTTATTCACTTTAGTGAATACTTACGTACTTTAGTACTAAGATTTGCTTATCGCGCTATTAATTTGAACTATCTTCGAAATTACGGCAATTGTTCGACAATCGTCGGGTAGAGCGTCGAGCGACGTGACCACTCTCTCAGAGGCCTCGCGGCGGACTGATTTGATACTAATAGAACGCAGAGTTTTGTAATAGTTTTAGAACAGTTTTAAAATATTTATAAAAAAATTATAGAGCTAATTTAGTAAAAAGAATTTTGCGCATAATTGAAAGAACACTTTTTTCTATAGTAAAAAGCTTTTATCTTATATTTATATAGTAAGTATATTAGAGGAAACAATTATTTTATCACCTATAATTTCTTTAAAAATTCATAATGTTTGGATTTTTATAGTTTTTGTTAGTAACCAAAATCTTAAAATGTTTTCAACAAACTATTTTGCTGAAGATCTTTCAAATTGAAATAAAATTTTTGTTCTTAGGTTTGTCAGTAATTTAAACACATTTTTAAGCTTCGAAGTTGACGCGGAAAGTCAAATTATGAAAACCTCTGTTCAATTATCTTGTTATAAATTCCAAAATATCCATAAATCTAAAAATTTTTCCAAAAAACTATTTTGATGACAAGTTTGCCTAATGATATAAGTAATTAACATATTTGTAAAGTAAATATTCATAGATATTAAGAGGTTTGAAAAGTACAGTTTTTGAGCAAAACGGCGTAAACGCTCTTAATTCTTATAAAGTCCATATAACATGCTATAATATGCTTGTTTGATAGATAGAGAGGATTCTCTACCGCGGAGCGCAGAATGCGGAAGTTCCGCGGAAGTATTGCGTAATTTGCAAAATCGCGAATACCTAAAGTCGATGTCCACTAAAATAATGAATAAGTTGCAATTAGATCATATTTTATCATTTTGTAATTACTGAAATTGTTCGGGTTACCCCGAAACTACTGATAAATGATACTGCTTGGTAGTGATAGAAAATAGTATAATAAAGGAATTTAGAAACAAATTAACAATGATAAGTCTAAAATGATAAATGATAGTGAGTAAGCGCGGCGCTCTTGATGGCTAATTGCGAACTGAAGTTGTGAAATATATAAAATTATAATGCGCGTTAATGAGGTCAATTCAAAACTGTCGAATTATCATTATTAAAATATAATGTACGTTGCATGCTCGTACATCTTCCCGGGGGAGAGAATGAGGATTAGTCTGATGAGGGATGATAAAAACATCTTATTGAATAAGTACAAAGTGAAGGGCATTGTTTATAAAACTAACATGCACAAAATGATTTGATTAGCTTCATGATTTATAAACTATGTGAAATAATGACAACTTTATGTTATAATAGTTCTAAACATTAGAGTTTGAAATAGAAAACACCGATCGAAGCACAGGCGAAGTGCTTTTATTGAATTTAGTCAGTCGCGCACTTTGCTTCGAAAGCTCATTTAATTCAAACATGTTACACTTATTGCCCATTTCACTCTCACTACACTGATTTCTGATGCTGGGACGAGGGGCTGCATATATAGGCTCGGGCCCAGCCGATGACGTCGCCGCCGCTGTGCTGGCCGTAGAAAACGCGGGAGCGAGCTGCGCCGGCACGGCTGCGGCCTGCGCGGCCGCAGCCGCCTGCGCACGCCCACGCGTGCAGCGCCGCCACGCCAGCGCGGCTGCGCCTACTGCCACCACCGTGAACATTACGTAGATTGCAGCATAATGGTGGATATCATGATAAGACACCTTTCCTGATAAGGGCTCATTCTGCTTCATGAGATCTATTTGTTGCTTGATCTTAAGTAACTGATCATAGTTTAAATTGTCAGAGTCATTATCCGGTATGGGTAGCTCGGGTAAAGATATGTTTATGATATGATTAACAGGTGAGATCTCTGGAGCTTCGATAACAGAACTTATACTTAATTTGTTCACTTGTTGACTATGTGAATAAACTAAGAAATCAGCTGACTTGATAACGCAGCCTTGATCTACTGTAAATAGGCCAGCTCGGGTTATTTGCACTGCGGTAATTTGATCCCCGCAGAGTAGCTTCAATTGACACCGGTCACAACACGAATAAAAATAAGTATTTATTCTATTCAATGCTTTCCATTTGTTGTCGCACTCGTTTGATACAGTTTTACATAATCTTGATTTTGTTTGAATTTCACATAGACTTTCGTCATCTTTAATCTTATATATCGGCTTATTGAGATAGCATAATATTACCTTAGGGTCTCTTTGTAAACAAGAGTCTAAATTCTTTTCTGTAAAAGGTATGTAAGCATCCTTCTTTATATTGATTGCGACGAAGTCTGCAATGGGGACTACGCTTGTTTGCTGGTTGTTGCTCTTAATTTTAGGAATTGGAATTAAATTCAAAATCTCGAACATGTCTCTTGTAATCAGTGGGATTTTGATTTCGAATATTACGTATTTGCCGGTCACACGTGTTCTTATTTTTAGTAAATGATAAATTTCATACATTGCGTAATTGTCAACAGGCAGTGCTAAGTCTTTTGGGAGCTGACTGGCAATGATGTTTAACTCATCCTTCAACTGTTTAGGTGTTAACAAATGGAAGTTCAGTTTTCCATACATGTTGCTGATAGCGTCCAATAGTGTTTGTTGGACAGTTTTAAGACTTGATAAGACATTGTTTGCCATAATTGCTGTACTGATAAACTCGTTGGTGAGGGATGTATTCTGTAATTCTAGTTTCAATTGGTTCACTTTCTTCTCTAAGACAATTATTTTGTTGTTCACAATTTTATGATGTTTGTTAAATACTTCTCCGGTACGATTTAGGAGGTTAAATTCAGCTTCCACTACGGATGTCTGATTACGCCAAAGAGATGCCAGGTGTTTCTGATTGTCTTTGATTAGTTGTATGTCTTGTTCATACTTCTCAGCAAAATGCGAATCCAGGACTCCGAATAAGCTATTGGCGATGTTACCGACCCCGTCGATCAACCCGCGCCGCCGCCGCCGCCGCGTGCCCGTCTGCGGATCCGCTTTTATCGATAAAATATTGTTATAATATTGCAGTTCTGAGTATTCGTGCCGTAACTGCAATACGATACCGTCGCAATGTGATATTTCTTTTATATTTAAACATAAATGATCTAAATAATTGATATATTTGAATAGCGCTGTATTACCTTCTTGATAAGGAGTCGTATCATGGTAGACAACGAGGCGCCACACGTCTCGTATTAAGTGCATGTTTGTCACTGTGTCGAAATACATAGTAGTGTTTTGTAGTGGTGTTATATTATATGCGCATTGTGTTGTACTGATAAGCTTCATAATAAATAATAACAATGTTATAGCCATAGAAGTAAAGGAATAAGGCTTTCTTTTTCTTGATGAAGAACTTGAGCGGCTATTTTCTTCTTTACTTTCTACCCCTGCTGGTATAGCGTCTTGCTGTTGGATTATGGGTTCTTGATTAAAGACTGGTAAGACGGAAACTTTTACAACTGGTCGCTTTAAGATACCACTTTTGGTTTTCAATGTTACCACTCTGACGTAGCCGTCGTTTCCAGGGTGTAACTGTATGACACGACCTAGAGCCCATTTCCCGGGTGGGAGGTTTTCTTCCCTAATAATCACGACGTCATTTAGTTGGATATTGCGTTGCGGCTGTCTCCATTTGCTTCTTGATGCAAGTTGAGTGAGATACTCGTTACGCCATCGGTCCCAAACATCTTTGAGTATAGCTTGAGTTAAGGTCCATCTTGTTCTTAGATCCTTCTCTGTTTCATAGACGTTTAGGGTAGGGCCGCTTGCTAGAAAGTGTGATGGCGTTAAGGCATCCAAGTCGTTCGGATCTTCGGTTAAAGGGCATAACGGCCTTGAATTTAGGCACTCCTCTATTTGTGCAAGAAGGGTGCTGTATTCTTCGAAAGTAAGCCGCTGCTCCCCGATGACCTGTTTTAAATGGTATTTGAGACTTTTCACGGCTGCTTCCCACAGACCGCCTGCTGATGGCCATGCAGGAGCATTAAAATGCCACTCTACTCCCATGTTTCTTACCTCATTCATGAAATCTATGTTGCACATCTTTTCTAAATGTTCATATTCTTTCTGTAAGACGTTGTTAGCACCTATAAAATTGGTACCCTGATCGCTATATATGTGACCTGGAACTCCTCTTCTTGCTGCCATGCGGCGCAGCGCGGCAAGGAATGCAGAAGCTGTTAAATCCGAGACGAGTTCCAAATGTATAGCTTTCGTGGACATGCAGACAAATACTGCCACATATCCTTTGGTGGTCTTGATTCCTCGACCCTTGTTGGCTTTAATCAAGACATGACCAGTATAATCCACACCCGTATGGTGAAATGGACGTGATGGATTAGATCGTGATGGTGGCAAATCACCCATAATCTGACTGGTTTGATCTGGGTTATGCTTTCTACATGTAACACAACGGCGCAGTCGATTTTTGGTGGCCTTGATGCCTCCAATCAGCCAATACTTGCGCCTCATAAAGGCCGTTGTTAATCGTGCTCCGCCATGATACGTAGCCTGGTGCGCTTCATCTATGATGAGATCTGCCAGCCGCGTGTGGTTTGGTATGATAGTGGGGTGCTTAGCATCGGGGTCTATGTTGGCGTGTCTTAACCTTCCCGCGATGCGCAATACTCCGGTCTCATCTAAGATAGGATTGAATTCGAATAATTTACTTTTACAGCTAACGACTTTCTGTTGTTTTATCTTAATTATTTCTTCTCCGAACTCTTCTAATTGTACTTGCTTGATTATTCTAGTTCTTGCTTCACGTAATTCATCTAAAGTTAAATATTGTAGTTTATGTTTTTTATAAATAAATCTAAGTATCCAGCTTAAAACTCGTGTAGCCTTTGACAGGGAACTGAATTTTGTTAAAAGTTGGTTTATTAGGTCATTCTTGCGTGGTAATTGAGTCATGTTTACTAATATTATTTTTCTTTCTTCTTGGTTTGTTGAGTAATTGCTTGTAGTTTCATTATTCCTTTGATATGTTGTTAACCAGTTGGGCCCCTTCCACCAGATGGCGTGGTCTTTGAGTTGGGAAGCTGTAAGGCCCCTGCTAGCACTGTCGGCGGGGTTTGAGTTAGACTTAACGTAGTGCCAGCAGGTGGACGGTAAGACTGTGATAACTTGCTTTACTCTATTAGCCACGAAAGGCTTCCATCGCTCTGGGTCACCCTGTAGCCAGCCCAATACCACCATTGAGTCGCACCAACCGCACATATTTATATTGTAATCTTTGAGGCAAAACTTGATTTTCGCCATTAACTTAGATAACAACAAGGCGCCACTCAGCTCTAAACGAGGAAGTGACGTGTTTTTGTTAAGGGGAACCAACTTCGCTTTTCCCGCAACTATAGTTACAGTTGTTACATTGCATCGGTTAATTATGCAGTATACGACGCATGCATACGCCTTATTACTAGCATCACAGAACCCGTGAAGTTCAATAGTGTCGTTTTCTGTGACTCCTAACCATCTTGGCACATGATAGTCTCTGATCAACTCTATATCCGCACTGACCTTTCTCCATTCTTTTTGTATTTCGTCTGGTACAATCTCATCCCATTGTATATTTGTTTTCCAAATGTCTTGAAATATGATCTTAAGTTTGGTAGTCAATGGGGTAAGCCATCCTAATGGATCAAAGAGCTTTGAGATGTCAGATAAGAGTGATCTCTTGGTACATTTATTAAATGGAACATATGGTTTTGGTTTGAATGTAAAACAATCAGATCGCGGATTCCATCCTATACCTAAAGTTTTTATTGATTCTAACTGCTTGAAATCGAAAATTATCTCATTGTTTTGATCGCCTTCCATTAACTCCGGCAAGTTAGATTTAATCGGCAAGGTAGGTTGAATCCGCCCTGTTTTAAAAGATCTATTAAGTCTGTTTTCAGTTTCTTTGCCATTTCCTTATGATGGGATCCGTGAATGACGTCATCCATGTAACATGACTCCTCCAGGACACTTGGAGCTGTGCTGTCTTGATATTTTCCCCTTTCATCGCGTGCTAGTTGCTTGCTAGTCATCATCGCGAGAAAAGGGGCCGCTTTTGTTCCAAATGTTACAGTAGTCAATAGATAGGTCATTAACTTTTGTGACTCGTGATCCCGCCAGACGATTTTTTGCAAATTTTGATCTTTTGTATTTAGTCTAATTTGTAAAAACATTTTCTCAACGTCGGCTGTAAATGCATACCTGTACTGTCTCCACTTGATTAGGAGACATTGAAGGTCTTGCTGAAGGTTGGGCCCCCTGCACATTACGTCATTTAAACTATAGCCCGTCGTAGTCTTTGATGACGCGTTGAATACTACTCGTAATTTTGTAGTAGTAGATTCCTGGCGAGTGACGCAATGGTGAGGTAAATAACAATCGGGTGTCGCGTAACAACTGTCTGTCACTGGCGTCATATGACCGAGTGAAATTAATTCATTGATAAATGTTTTGTAACCGTTTGCCGTTGATGTTTGTTTCTTGAATGTTTTTTCTAATTTATGAAACTGAGCGATGGCTTTATGCTTAGACTGTCCCAAATTTTCTTGATAATTTGATTTTAATGGCAGTCTAACCTCGTATCTACCATCCTCCCTTCTGACTGTAGTTTTTTGATAGTAGTCCATGCACTTCTGATCTTCGGTGGATAAATCAGCTGTTTCGGAAATATCTTCAAGTTCCCAAAATTTTTGTATGTCCTCCATATTATGCATAACGACGTTACATTGGAACGTTTTAGTGTTGCCACTCAATATCCAACCTAACTGGGTCTGTTGAGCTGTCGTTAAGGTTGAATTTGATCTACATAACCCATCTAGTAATATGATGGAATACACATCGGCGCCCAATAACAGATCTACTGGGCGACTAAGATAAAATTCAGGATCTGCTAATCTGATGTTGTTTAAAAATACCCAGTCAGGCCTTGACATAGTGACGCTTGGTAAATTTTTTATCAACTGATTCATAATTAGAGTTTCTGTTTCAAAACTAAAGTCGTTAACAAGTGAAGAGACTTTGATATGGATCATCCCTTTGCTATTACTCTCCTTATCCCCTACTCCTGATATGACACCTCTACATTTTGTTCGCGGTATCCTTAACACCTGTGCTGCGTGTTCCGTGATCAAAGAGGTCTGCGAACCCTGATCTAAAAGGGCTCGCATCGTGTATTGTAGACCATCAGCGCCTTGCACGTTGATCATCGCCGTTGGTAACAACACCTCGATTGGCTCGCTGGAGTGGCGCACGTGTGAACTACTTCTTGTAATTTTGCCTGCGTTCGCACTTGGGTTGCTTGCTCCCCCCGCCCGCACACTGCCGCCCGCACTCGCCATTTCTGTCGGTTGATGACCTGATTGCGTAAACGCGTCGTGTAAAAGACTATTATGACGTTTATTGCATTCGCGACAACGTTTTTCTGAAATGCAATCTTTATCTTGATTATCTATAATTTGTTGTAGCCGGTACTTTTGTGTTGACTTGTTTCGTAGTCACTCTACTACTAGACGAAAATGAATTTTTATAATAGCTCTGTTTCTGATTATTATTTGGATGAAAGGTTTGATTTTTATTTGAAACGACTTGACTTCTTTGTGTAGGGTTCTCTTGCTTCCTACGCGCAGATTCCAAAGTGGTGAATTTAGTTTCCAAAAAGCTTAGAAATTCTTTTAAATTAGGCAAATCTCTTGGCTGTTTAACTGATTCGACATAGTCCATGTATGACTCGGAATCTAATTTTTGAGACAAAATGTGAACAATTAGAGGGTCCCATGTACTTATATCAATGCCTAAGTTCTTAATAGCATTTAGGCTTTCTAAAGTTGTATCATGAACGCGCTTTAGATGCTGAATTGTTTGTTGCTGGGTGGCTGGAAGATTGAGTAATATATTTATGTGAGACGTAAATATAAGCTTTTTATTGTTATATCTCTGGTTTAAAATGTCCCAACACACATTGTAATTATCGGAACTCACTTTTAAATGCATATTTAATTTTTCGGCCTCTCCTCTAACCTTTGACTTAAGATACTGCATTTTTTGCGCAAGAGACATTGAATTGTTACTGTGAATGGTTTCAGTAAATAAATCTTTAAAGGAAACCCAGTTGTTGTAGTTTCCACTGAACGTTGGTATTTCCATCTGTGGAATGCATTTTTCTATGTGTGAAACCGACCACATTTTCTTATTAATTGCTTTCTTAATGCTACAGTATTCCTTTTCGGACGTAGCAAACACCTCCTCGTACTCCTTGTTCGAGCCGTTGAGCTCGCTGTCCAATTCCCAATGCAAACCATCGATCACCGCCCAACGAGTCTGGAGCGTGCGTAATACATCCTCTAATTCCCACTTTTCAGATATTAAATCTAAATCTAAATTTATGATAGAATGTTGAAATGCTTTGAAATTACTTTGCTGTTTTCTCAGCATCTCTTCGGTTTTGCTGGCCGTTCCTCTTGTTGACGGCGAAGGGTGACGGGAGTCAGTAGACTGCCCCGCGAAAGTTGGTGGTTTCAAAACGGGGGACCGAGGTCTATCTATTCCAGTCACCTGATAAGTCTGAATATGGCTACGTATTGCGTCATACCTTTCCCTAACCCGCTCATACTCATCACTAGAATAGTAGGAATGAGTTTCTATACCAAATTCTGACAATTTATTATGGTTACTGCTGAATTCATGCCAGTAACCATCTAAAATATCAACCCGACGTTGCAAATATTCGGGTGTCTTTCTCTCCGCTCCGTCTTTCTTGAAGCTGGTGAGAACATGTTCTATCGCCTTTGCAATCTGCTGTTGCGTGGCGAGAATGTCGTCCGCCGTTGACATGATTGACGAAAGTAAAAAGGACAGGTCTTACTTGAGAGATACAGCTGCCCGCGTCCTGCTGAATGACGCTGATTACGAGCTGACTAGCCCGCACTGCTGGTAACGCTGGAACCTTGTTGCTCCCGAGCTGATGTAATGCCCACTTGATAGCACAGCACCGTGATGTCGACGTGTCTACTTGATTGCACAGTTGACGCCACGTGTAGCACAGCACTATGTCCAATAGGTTGCTGCGCGAGATAACTGACACGAAAGCAGTTCACTGAACCCGAAACGCGTCGAAATCCCGCCAAAACCGTAGGCTCGAAGGACCAATGTTCGGGTTACCCCGAAACTACTGATAAATGATACTGCTTGGTAGTGATAGAAAATAGTATAATAAAGGAATTTAGAAACAAATTAACAATGATAAGTCTAAAATGATAAATGATAGTGAGTAAGCGCGGCGCTCTTGATGGCTAATTGCGAACTGAAGTTGTGAAATATATAAAATTATAATGCGCGTTAATGAGGTCAATTCAAAACTGTCGAATTATCATTATTAAAATATAATGTACGTTGCATGCTCGTACAGAAATAGTTTATTAGTTGTAAATGATCAAACTATTTATTCTAGATTTTTTATAAACAAACTTCCTTATACAAAAGTAGGCTCTATTTAGACGACATAGAGTCCATAGAATTCGATCGCTCAATTGTCAAAATTTGACATATTTGACATTGACATTTTAAAAAATTTAACGCACAGAGCATACAATTGTTGCGGGTTTTAGTGTAGCAAATTTACTCTTGTTTGTCTATAGCCAAACTTCTTCATACAAAAGTAGGCTGTAACTTATCGAAAATTGAGATTATAGTCGCGTGGTCGGGTGCGGTGACATGACACCGCGCGGGATTTGACGGACTATAATGGCCGCGGTGTCATGACACCGCGGCAAGGTAGAGGGGTAATGCTCCTATAAGTTAAAAAGCCTCATTGTTACCTTGTACATTACCATTATAAGTATAATTATTTATATAACAAGCTTTTATACGGCTTTTGAATATTATGTGACTAAAAAGCAATATAACTGGCTGCTATAAGAAGGACACATTTTGAACCCATATAGTAGCCATATTATTTGGCTTTATTATCGTTTACCCATCCAAATTATAAGAGTAAAGGTAGTATTAGCCAAATTGTCTTATAATGTACCATTATAAAGTACATTGACAAAATGATAGCTATTATAAAACTACTATATGTCTTTAGACCTTATAAATTTAACTTTATAGGTGTATTTTGTTTGTTGGGTTGCAACTAAAAAACACGCAAAAAGCGGCCTGAACTTCACGCAATGTGTGCGTTGACTGCGTATACGTATTGTCTTAAAACTTTCACTATGAGCGTGATTAGGAATCCCAGCTTTAATCCTGCCATTTTCGTGCGGTCAACGCTTTATCTACGTAAGACGTGTATAATCTAAGTGTGGACGTAAATAAAAACCTATAATGATACATTTTGACACGTGTGTCTCGTAGAGTGGCAGGAGTGCAGCGCCCCTTGGCCGGAGTCAGAGCGCGTGCGCTTCATCGCGGCGTCGCTGTCGCTGGAGCTGGGGGCCAGCGCGGAGGCGCCGCCGCTGCTGGCGCTGCACCTCGACCGCGTCGCGCTTCTACTGACTACCGACGTCAAGGTACAGTGCTTCTATTTTATTAGGGCCTTACAAATAAACAGAAAAAGCTTCATTATTGATTGATAGTGTGAGTGAATTAGTCACCGCTTCAAAAGTCCTCCCTGATCTTAAGATAAAAATAGGCTTATTCGGAGGGCAACAATATTATCTACTATCTGCATTAGAATATAAGGTGTTCACATTTCTATAACATTAAAAAATGTGTAAGTTTAAAAATACATAAATAACTATGCAAATTAGTAAATTATTGGGAAGTGGGTTGGACCCAATTCTAGAGTGTATTTGTGTTTTAAAAGTTGTTATACTCGTATAAGTATTTAAAATATCGTTAGTTCATGTCCGGACAGACTGTATATCAAAACTTGATAGTAGTCAGTTCCTCTCTCCTAGAGCGATTGATTCTCGTATCATTAAAAAAAAGATTATAATCTATGGTCAATCAAATTAATATGAAATAGACATTTAGAACTTGTGACCTAAATGTGTGATATTTAAGGTGGTAAACATTTTCTGACCGCGACCGTACGATGACCGTAATCATGATTTAAAGTATAGTTTTTGGGTTCCGTACCCAAAGTATTTCTGTTGCCGCTATAACAACAAGTACTAAAAAACAGAATAAAATAAATATTTAGGGGGGCTCCCATACAGCAAACATGATTCTTTTTTTGCTAGTTTTTGCTCGATATTGATAACGGCAACAGGTGGACGCTTAAAATATTTACAGAATATTTAGTTATATATTAATTTTAAAAATAAATAATTAAATTAAAATAAAATTAATATTTAAGGGGGGCTCCCATACAACAAACGTGATTTTTTTCCAATTTTTTTCTCGGACAGTTAGAAACTTGAAATATTTTTATAGACAATGCTACAGAACCCTTCGTGCGCGAGTCCGACTCGCACTAGGCCGGTTTTTCTTTCTTCCTCTGCATTAATTATTTGATTTGGATTTTACGTTGTCTACTTATTAAATACACAGGGCACAAAGACGTCGTTGTCGATAGCGGGCGTACAGATCGACAACCTGCAGTACGACAGCGGGCAGTACGACTTCGCGGTGGTGGCGTCGACGGCGGTGGTGCCGCGCGAGCTGGACCGCTGGCCCAGCGTGTGGAACATGCTGGTGGAGCACGCCACATTCGGCATGCGCGAGGAGGAAGCCACTGTGCTGCTGCACTTGCGCCGCGACTGGTGGACGCTGCTCGACCAAACCTTTAGCGGTGAGCGATTAAACAAACAGGCCTCTGACTGGAAGGTGCGCTCCTGCTTACCTCAGGGCATTGTCATTTCATTGCCTTAGCATGCCGGTGGAACACACTAAAAAATATACATTCTAAAATCCTAACTTTAAAATATAATTGCTTCTCTGTCATTGTTGAAGGCATCAATGACAGAGTATAAGCTGAACGACGACTGTTTGAGATTTTTATGTTAAACTAGATGACCCGGTGAACTTCGTATCACCTACTTGTATTGGTGAAAAATATGGTCAAAACTTAAACATTATCGGCTGGGGTGGGAAATTACTCTAAGCATTTCTTGGCCAACATCCTAAAATATAACAATTGCTTTCAAATGACGTCGTTTGGCGCAACGCTTGTACAGGAAAATTTCATGCCCACTTTCAAGGTAGTATACCATAATTATTGTTTTTGATAAATTGTTAATTTCTCGCCCCAGAAACTAATGAGCGTAATGGATGTGGTGGTGGGACCAATTGTGGCAATTTTACTTTACCACCAGCAAAACATAATCTAGTAGATTCACCGCTGTATTTCAACGCTTTACTATATTGACTGACTGACCCCAATTGTTACGGCACAATAATCTATTTCCGGGTCGTAGTGGAATGCTACTCGTTCCAGGTTTACAGGAACACTGCGTCTGCGGAATCGCTCTATTTCATTGTGTCGTGCACTCGTGCTTGCTGTTGTTGTGTTTGGTGTGCCCGAACTCGTTCCATTCTAAGCCTTCTACTTCATTATTCTTCACTGTGGAACGCAATTCTGCCATACAAACGAATGTTATCATTTTCTGTCTCTCGCTGGTCGTCACACAATTTGATTGACTTCGCGACCTAAGTCAGGTCCTCTTCTCCTTGACATTTTAAAGCAATAACAGTAATACAGTAAATAAAGTTTTCGCGCGCTGACAAACTGATGATAGATTTTAATAATCGTCTTGAAATTATTATTTTTTTCGGCTGCATTAGTAGTCGTTAACAACCACCGCACCGCACTGGGCCCGCGTGGTGGTTTATAGCCCGTTCTCCCTATCCATCCATAGGGAAGGCTCGTGCCCCAGCAGTGGGGACTTTATGAGCTGATAATGATGATGATGATGATGATTTTCTTTTTTACGACAACCAACTGACACTTTTACACATTTTTATTTCTGAAATAGAACTGTTTTGTATTACAACAAAACAGACCAAAGAAATCGGACCTCATACTACAGCTATGAAACATACACAATACACACCTCAGAACAATAACTAATATTCTGAGATAAACACCTATAAATATTTGACAACCAACCAAGTGACAAAGACATCAAATGTTTCACAGCTAGGAACATTTTGTTGTACGTACCGCTTTGACAGTTTCCATGACAACGAAATAAACAAATAATTTTGTATTGGAAAATTAAATTGTCGTTTTTAGTGTTTTCCGTTACTTATTATTTGTGTCTCACTGCTTAAACCTTCCCTGAACTTCCACAAATATTTCAAAATCAAAATTAGCCATGTCGGTCCAGCCATTCTCGAGTTTTAGCCCGACTAACGGACAGCAATTGATTTTTATATATATGGATATAGGTATATAGATGTGAGAAATTATGTTTCAGTCCCTATAGCCAGTTTAGATTACCGACGTAAACCTATCCATAGCAAGAGCTTATAAGCTTTCTTCAAATGTTAATTTCCTCTTTCTTTTGGAGCGACGTACTAGAAAATGCTAGGAAATTTTTATTATTGTTGTTTTAATTCAAAAGGGCCTTTTTTGGAGAGTTTGTGGGAGTTTTTCTTTGAGTGTTATGCGAATAATAATTTTTGTTTATGTCGACAGAGATAACTGAGGTGGAACTATCAGTGAGCCCCCTAGCGTTGTACGTGGAGGACGCGTACGTGACCGCGCTGGTGGAGCTCGCGCGGCTGGCGCTGCCCGCGACGCCGCAGGACGAGGCGGCGCCCGTGCTGGCGGAGATGCGCACGCTGCAGCGGCCGCTGCGGCTGCATTCGCTGCTCGTGCACCCGCTGCAGCTGACGCTCACGCTGCACACCGCCGTGAGTACTGCGCCGCTAAATAAGATCACTCCAGGCGGTAAGCTTTATATTATACATACCGCGCTTAAGCAACGCACACATAGACTCTTTCACTTCTAGTAAGTTGTTTTGCACGGGCGGGTCAGTGGTATCCAAGAAATACGCGAAAACCTAGAAGAAATAGGCTAGTATTAGAAACTGCTCTGAAGGCAGCACGATATAAAAGGTATAGTTATGCTATGAGTATTGAAATATTCATATTCCAATCAATCGTTTTAAATTCCTTTTGCGTAAATGGTTATTGGAAAAGGCTTTTTAATCGATAAAGGAATTTTTATTTCATATGCGTGGTATAATTTTATTGTAATTTTTTGTAATACTCGTAGTTTGTTTCATTATTTAATTTGTGTTTCCGATGCTATAATTGTGATTTAATGCGATGTCTAATGTTGAACTTAGTAGGTATCCTAAACATTTGCATGCTAAATAGGTTAAGTCCCATTTTATTAAATTTAGAACATCAAATTGTAAACACCCTATTTAAAGCAAATAAACTTATTTGTATTTGTATTTTTTTTTAGGGAGAGTTTGCTGGTTTCTCTAGTCGCACGTTTTAGCTTCACCGGGCTTTTTTGGGGGTGGCGCGAGAGTTTTGAACCGTTCATCAAGCCGTATGAAACGAAACACCATCAGAGGTTTTCTAGAGGGAATGACGTCTCATCTCATCTTGATTCTCCGAGGGGTCCGATCGGACTCTCTCACGCACATGAGATTTCCGACCAATCCGAGCGTAGCTTCAAGGTCAATCCGGCCCGCGATTGTAACACCGCCATCTAATTATAATTAAATAAACAATATATTTATTAGAGGAGGTCGATGGCGCAGTGGTTAACGTGCCCGGTCTGCGAGTGCTGACGCTAAGCAACTTTCGCAAAAGCCGGCCATCGGATGGGTGACCAAAAATGTATCATCTCGAGCTCCTCCATGCTTCGGAAGGCATGTATAGCCGTTTGTCCCGTAGCAGTCATTAACAACCACCTGGGCCTGCTTGGTAACCACCAAGTGTAGCCCGTTTTCCCATCCATCCATAGGGAAGGCTCGGGCCCCAGCAGTGGGGACAAAAAATTAGCTAATCATGATTAATTACCCAAAATTAAACATCATCAAATGAATGTAGTAGGTGTCAGTATTTTGAATAGTGATCAGATCTATTTAAGCGTATCTCACAAGGTTGCGTGGTACACAGGTCCGTATGTACATCGCCTTGGACCAGAGCCCGCTGCGGCTGGGCGCGTTCCAGCTGAAGGACGTGATGACGTCGGTGGAGCGGCTCACCCACGCGCTCACCGTGCACTACCTCTCCGCCGCCATACTCGGCGCAGGTTAGCACTTTTTTAAATAAAATAGAATAGAAAAAACATTTATTAACAACACATAAATACAAAAAGAAGAGGCAGTCAGTATACACAAAAGAAAAAAATAAGATTTAACAAAAAGATTAATTAAAAAAAAAACAAGCAAAGAGTGTGAAGTTAATGGGTTTTGAACTATTCAAATTACCTTTCTATAATGATTTTCTATAGTAAAATAATCACTTGTTAATAATTTATAAAATTATGATGCGTATGCCTACCCTTTCATATTCAACTGCATCGGCTTAGCTAGTTTCTATTTCAGTTTTTCACTTCTCTCATTTAGTCACTGTTTTACTTGTATTGCAATCCTTTTGAAAAAAAGTAGAAAGTAGTATTGTTGCGTACCCACATAACGTTGGAAATTTAACAGTTTCGCTGTCCAAAAATTAAAACAATAGATAATCAATTGTTATGTATCACATGTGATATATGGGACAGGGAACCTGTTAAGATCACTTAGTTAATTTACCCATTATACACATACAACCGTACTCCAACCTCAAATACGTTGCTTTTGCGTGACCAAACCGAAAAAGCCACATTACATCTCTTTTAAAGGACTTTATAAAATAACTAGCGGCCGCTCGCAGTTTCACTCGCGTGGTTCCCGATCCCGTGGAAATATGGGGATAAAAAGTATCCTATGTTTAAATCCAGGGTATAAACTATCTGTATGCTGAATTTCATCCAAATCCATCCATCCGTTGCAGCATGAAGAAGCAACAAATGTACACACCTACACACAAACTTTCGCATTTATAATATTAGTGAGATATATATATATTTGATTTCAGGTAACGAAACAATGTACATGATGGTAAAATACAAAGAGGCATGTTGTGGCATTGTGCTAGAGATAGCCCATTTTACGATACAATGGTGTGTGGTATAATTGTCGTAAAGTTGAATTCAAATACAAATACATTTATTGTGCATACTGTTTGCCAATTTGTATACTAAAATATAAAAAGAGTACTACTAGTAAAACCGGGGTACATTAATAATTCTCGTTCTATCTAAAACGTTCATTTTAAACATGATGATATTCGATTTGAACTAATGAAGGTACTAGGTAAAGTAGGTACTCATAACATAGTATAACCAAACAATTTGATGTAAACTAGTAATTCAACATAAAATACGCGCGACACAGCTAGTTATCTGATATACAAAAAATGTTTCACCCGTTTGGCTGGATAGCTCCAAGTGTTGTTGCAACCCAAACACTAATTCAAAATGTGTGGTTAGCGAAAATTAACTGGGATGAAGAAGTGAACCAAACCACTCGTGAAGAATGGCTAAGACTACGCACTGATTTTGAAAGAGTCGAAGATATAAGGGTGGACCGCTGGCTTCATAGTACTAAAAAATGCACCTATCTAATTCACGGCTTCAGCGACGCATCAATGGTCGCAAATGCTGCGGCAGTATACATTAGAGTGATACTCCCAGATGGTACAATTCAAACTAATTTGGTAGCGTCCAGAACACGTGTAGCTCCAGTAAGAACAGTATCTCGGCCAAGATTAGAGCTGTGCGGAGCTCTTCTACTAGCAAAACTCTTAAAGCAAGTCGGAGAAACCGTTAGAGAACCCACAGCCAATATGTTTGCTTGGACAGACTCACAGATAGTCATAGCTTTGCTTTCTGGAGAACCCAACCAATGGAAACCATTTGTGGCCAACAGGGTGGTTGAAATAACCGACACCATCCCTTCAGACCGTTGGTTTCACGTACCATCAGCAGAAAATCCTTCAGACGTTGCGTCGAGAGCTATGATGTTGATAGAATTGAGGGCATGTCAGCTGTGGTGGAAGGGACCAAAATGGCTATCTGAATAAGAAGTAACTAAGAAACCCTCAAATAATACCAACCTGTTTAGAGCTGAAAGGGAAAGAGATTCAAATTAATACAGTACACATTGAAAATGAACATCAAAATTTATTAGAGCAATTTGAATAGTTTGGTTCGTTGACAGAATTGTTCAAAACTATGGTCTATTGTAAAAGATTTTTAAACTATTGCAAATCTAAAGATAAATATACTGGTCCTTCAGCCTTAACAACAGATGAGTTAGAAGTATCGTTAAAAAGATGTATTATGTGTCTTTATAAAACACAGTGTTAGGTGAAGAAGCAGTCTATGATTCATTGCCAAATATATCTATGGTATTAAAAAAACTTACCAAATTGTCCATGGTTTTTTCGTCGTTTACCTTTCTTTGACACCAGAGGCGCCACTTCCTATGCGAGTGACGCGTTGAAACCTGTTTAAACTTCATAGCGTTTGTGATTTTTGCCGGGCAACCAGCAAAAGTTTTGATAAGTTACAAATAATTAAATTTAAGCGATAAATCACAGTGTTATAGTTTTAAAAATTGTGTATAAGGTGTGTAATGAGTGAATTGGAGAAAGGTGTGAGTGAAAAATCGTGTTCTGTCGCCCCGGACGGGGGACAGACTCGAGATGATTCTTCTTCCAAATCAGAATCTTCTTCATCCTCGGAGGATGAAAGATTTGCCTCACCTCCTCCCAACAAGAGACGTAAGTACAAACACACCTATTCCGACCCAAGGGTCGATAGTTTGGTAGCGCATGTAAATTACATATCAAATTACGTAGCGCAACTGTCGAATCAGCAATTGCCGACAGATCCAATTACTTCAAATGTACCTAGTACAAGTTCACAAAATAACAGTGAGTTCCTTACTAATCCTACTAATTGCGCTACCAATAGTACCTTGTCATTAGGTGATATAAACATTAATTATGATGAGAACAGGATTATACCTGTTGCTAATAAGGAACGACTTAGTGAACTCAATAAGTTGCAACAGTTTGACTCTCAAGCTTGGAAAGGCATTAGATATAAAAAAGCAATGCAATCTTTTGTTGCCTCACCCGGTTTCATGGGTTTAAAGATTAATGAAGAATTATGTCACTTCAATAAAAATAAAGATTTTTTAGCTTCAACTGAAACTCTTATGGCTAGTTTATCCAATGCAGTATTAGAACAGAGACATTTAGTGCAAAGTGCATTACAAAATATATTAGATTTGGCAGCAAAAGACTCAACAAATTTAAATGTAAATGATTTATTTGAAAAATTCTCATTAATGTTTGGTCCGGGATCAGCTATATCAAAAAATTCTGAAGTTACAATGCAGATTATTTGCGGCAAAAGGGCAGAATGTATTGAATTAAGACGTGATCGTATATTAAAACAGATAGGAAATTCTAATCTCCGAGCAACTTTACAGAATATTCCTCCTAGTTCAGAATATTTATTTAGTAGAGAAGCCCTCCAGCCGGTTATTCAATCATTAGGTGGTTCCCATACATGGCTAAATACTCCATCTTATTTAATAAAAAAGAGACCATATAATAACTTTGAGCCACCGAATTCATTCAAAAAGCATAATAAACAGACACATAAAAGTAACTATAATAATAAAAGTGAAAGAAAATCAAAGTTTATTAAGAAGCCCTTTCGTCGCAACAACCATACTGAACAGTCCAATACCAATTCAAAGCAAAATTGACAGTCCGTTAGGGAGCTTCAAAGGGGGATGTCTTAAACATCATGTCGACACTTGGAAACAGCTAGGTGCAACTCAGTTTATACTGAAAGTCATAACACGAGGAAGGATCCCATTCAAAATAAAACCCCCATTGCAGTTCCCTTACAAAAATCTTTTGAACAGATTTGCAACCAAAGTTACCCCACATATTATACGTTATTTATTATATTACATAGTTACGGGTTTCCATTCGAGAATGTTTTTAGTGAAAAAATCAGACGGTGGAATGAGACCTATATTCGATCTTCGGAGTCTCAATTCACACATAGCAACAAAACATTTTCATCTGATATCACAGTCAGATGTAGTAGATTTTTTGCAGGACTGCGACTGGCTAGTGAAAGTAGACCTCCAGAATGCTTATTTCCATTTACCAATAGCAGAGACTCACAGACGGTTCCTCAGAGTTGTTTACAACGGGGAAATTCTACAACTAACCGCTCTACCGTTTGGCCTTTCCTCAGCTCCTCAGATTTTTTCAGCGGTGTCGAATTGGGTTGCGGAAACCCTTCGAGCCAGAGGTTTTCGTCTGTTGGTATACTTAGACGACTACCTGTCAGTCCATCAGGACCGTTCCCTTCTAGTCACTCAGGTTGCGGAAACACTGAGATTGCTAGAGACTTTAGGGTGGCATGTCAATTACCCAAAGTCTGTTTTAGAGCCTACCCAGGAACTGGAATACCTGGGCATAGTCTGGAATACCCACATAAACAGAATGTCATTACCCCTGAAAAAGGTTCAGAAAATAAGAACTTTGGTGTCCCACATAGAGAAAAGGAACCTAACCTGTACTCTGAAAGAAGTGCAAAGCTTGTTAGGCCTTCTAAACTTTGCAACTCTCACCATCCCCAGGGGACGACTTCATTGTCGGAGAATGCAACTTTTTCTGAGAAAGTACAAGAAGAACCGACCCAGAGAAAGGAAGGTTTTGCCTCAGGAAGTTTACCAAGATTTGAACTGGTGGGTAAGAGCAGTAGATCACAATTCCATGACTTTACACCGAAAAGAAGTTTCACACTTCTTGACCACCGACGCAGCGGATGCGGGGTGGGGTGCTCAGTTGAACAGTCTGTACATATCAGGGAAATGGGCTCCCCATCAAAAAAGATGGCACTCCAACGTCAAGGAGATGTATGCCGTATACGGAGCAATACTGAGTCAACAAAAGGTATTAAACAGAGCCCATATTCTGATACAGTCCGACAACCAAACACTAGTGTCGTATATCAGAAACGAAGGCGGGACTCGATCATTAGCCCTTCTAAATTTAACGGCAAAGCTCTTGGAGTTGACCGAACAGCTGGAAATAACACTGTCGGCTTGTTACCTGCCAGGAAGGCTCAACGGGATAGCAGACCGCCTGTCCAGGGGTCGTGTTGTACCCGAATGGCATCTGTTGCCCCCGGCCGCGGAGGCCATATTCAACGAATGGGGAATTCCAGACATAGATTTGTTCGCTTCCAGGGCCACTTCGGTCGTTCCAAACTATGTAACTCTGGACTCAACAGATGGATACGCAACTTTTTGCGACGCCTTCAGTCGTCCATGGGATTGTCAGCTGGGATGGGTATTCCCACCTCCCAGCTTAATTCCACAGGTGTTGGCACATCTGAATCACTCAAGGGGAACATTCATTTTGATAGCACCCCAGTGGCCACAATGTTTTTGGCTCCCAGATCTTCGAGCCAGGGCCTCAGTGGAGCCACTACAGATAAAGGATCTGCGGAAGACCTTAATAGACCAGACAACAGGCAGGTGCCCTCCACAAGTAGACAAGTTATCTCTTCTGGCTTGGAAGATTGGGGGTGGTCAGAACAAATATCCCACTGGGCCTCAGAAGAGCAAAATTTGTTAAGGCGTAGCTGGCGAGAATCAACTTTATCTACTTACAAAGCACCCATTAGGCGATGGATCATATGGTGTAATAATAACAATATAAATCCTAAGGCACCTACAGGAAATGATTTAGCAAGATTCTTAGCAAAACTCTTTTTAGAGGATAAGCTGGCATATAGCACTATACTGCTGCACAAGTCTGCTGTAGCTACCTTTTGTGCCACATCAACTGAAAATTTATCAAAGAATTTTTTTGTCCATCAAATTTTAAAAGCCATTTCGCTTGCTAAGCCAGATGTGCAAAAACCTCCTGTTTTTGACATAAAGTTATTATTTGATTGGCTTAAGACCACACCACCCTTAGACACATTTTTTGATGTTTCTCGACGAACTGCACTAGTCCTCCTTCTTGCTTCAGGGCGTAGAGTACATGACTTAACTCTTTTAGATATATCTCAGGATAGCTTTTTTGAAGAATCTGGTAGAATTACCCTCTGGCCAAAATTTGGTTCTAAGACTGATTCTAGTACACATTTTTTTTTTTTTTTTGAGAGAGACTGCTGGTTGCCGAGGGGCATTTCCAGCTTCACCGGGCTTGTTTTAGGGGCGGCGAGGTACGTAAAGGGTACCTCAAGCCGTGTTGAAACGAAACACCTTCAGAGGATTTCTAGAGGGGTACGGCATCGCACACTTAAAAGTGCGCGTCCCCGTGCCCTTCCAGAGTCTCCGAAGGGTTCGGATCGGATCGGGGAGCGGAACCACCCGAGGGCGCCTCTAAAGGCACGGACCTCGGCTCGGGTAGACCGGGCCGTGGAGGAGGAGAGGAGCTCCCAGGCACATGACTGTGCCTGGCATAGAGCGCGTGTGAACCGGTTCTTCGTACCCTTGTTCTACGAGTACGGTGTCTTGGGCCTAAAACAGTTGGCACATGTTTAGTGTATTCTGTAAATGTGTGCTGTCATTTGGAGGATCGGGCGGGGGGGCGTTCGCAACTGTGATTGGGTCGTCGGGGTCGTGTAGGACGTGCTTAGGACGCCTAGACGCGTACCGTCTTGTTGCGGGAAGGCCTTCAACTTTATAGTTGGCGGCCGCCACAACAAGCGGGTTAGGGTGGTGGGGGGCGTTATCGAAGTAACGTCGGGAGACGTCCTTGATAAAATCTTTGATAGTTGGGAGATCGAGGTCGCGATGGAGGTCAACATTACGAACGTAATGCGGACAACCCGTCGCGCCTCGCATAAAGCGGTTTTGTAGGGTTTGTAGGGGGTACAAGTGGGAGGGCGCGGAATGCGCGAAAACTACGCTAGCGTAGGTCATGACTGGGCGGATGCAGGCTTTGTAAATTGTCGTCTTATTTCTAAGAGACATTTTACTCTTCCTGCCTATAAGGTGGAATAACCGACCTAAAAAGAACGCGGCCCTGTTACGGACGATCTTGAGATGGGGTGCAAACGTAAGCTTCCTATCGAGGGTGACACCGAGATATTTCACCTGCCTAGCCCATGGGATAGGGCGGTCAAATAAGCGAATCGGACGGCAGGATTCGTCGCGACCCCCGATGAAAGTACACAGCGGCACTTTTTTCGGGGTTCACTTCGATCCGCCTCTAGTACACATAGGCAGTCTGGTTGGATTTTGAGTCAACACTCCGATGAAAATATATGTCCAGTAAGACATATTAAAGAGCTTATCCGAATTTCTCATGATAGAAGATCACAAAGTAACATTACAAGTTTATTTATTACTTTAACTGGATTAGTTAAACCTGCATCTAGAACAAATATTGCAGGATGGATCAAAAATATTTAAAAAAAATATTAACATTGATGCACCACCTGGATCTATTCGATCAGCAGTAGCATCCAGAGGTTGGTTAGAAAGTAGACCAATTGAAGAAATCCTTAAGAGAGGGAATTGGAAGAGCATACAGACATTTCAAAAGTTTTATTGTCGAAAGGTTCAGAGAGCAGATAAGGACAACTCTTGTGCTGATTTATTATTTGAGAGTTTTGCTAGTACTTAATTAACAATTATTTTTTAAATGTATCATTGTTTTACATAGTTAGTAATAACTTCATTTTATCTTTATTTCTTTGCTATGAAAGTATCAGGCATAGCTGTTTTATATTAGGTTAATTTTATGTTGAAATAAAGAATTACAAAGATTTATTTTAAAAGACTAGTATCTCATAAAATTTTAAGTACCTATCTTATGTTTAGTAATTTTAATTATAACTCTTTTGATTACATACAACAATTATTTAATTTGTTTTATTTTCATAACATAGCGTTTGTGCTTGACACCAGCAGATAACAAACAGGTCTCCACCTAACACTGTGTTTTATAAAGACACATAATATAACTGTTTTGCATTACAACAAAACAATTATTATGTGTCGGATAAAACACAGTGTTGCAAGAAGGTCTTGCTGGTGATAGACTATGAAGTTTAAACAGGTTTCAACGCGTCACTCGCATAGGAAGTGGCGCCTCTGGTGTCAAAGAAAGGTAAACGACGAAAAAACCATGGACAATTTGGTAAGTTTTTTTAATACCATAGATATATTTGGCAATGAATCATAGACTGCTTCTTCACCTAACACTGTGTTTTATCCGACACATAATAATTGTTTTGTTGTAATGCAAAACAGTTATATTATAGTTGCACAAAGATCAGAATTTGAACACGACATAGAATATTTGAGAAGAAAAGGTACAGTAAAAAGTAGAAGTAATATAAGATCATTAAACCTTGATCAAGGTGATATCCTCAGGGTGGGCAGACGTCTTCGGCACGCATCGTTGAATGATCAAAGCAAACATCCTGTAATATTAGGATATTAAAACGCACTAACCTTTTTAATTGTTGCCGACGCCCATTCAAAAACTATACACGGAGGGATACAGCTCATGCTAGCATACATACGTTCTAAGTACTGGATAATACGATGCAAAGGCTTGATAAAATCTCGTATTCATATGTGTTGGGTATGCGCCAGACATAATGCTACTCCAAAAACTCAATTAGAGACTTAACAAAGGAAAGAGTAACACCTTCACGACCGTTTTTGCATAGCGGTGTAGACTTTGCTGGACCACTTCAGATTCTTACGTCTAGATCCAGACGTTTAAAAACAACAAAGGCGTATATCGCTATCTTTATCTGTTTATCGGCTAAAGCCATCCACCTCGAGTTAGTAGGTAATCTAACTTCGGAATCATTTATAGGTGCATTTAAACGTTTTGTTTCTAAAAGAGGAAAGTGCTCTCATTTATGGAGTGATCAAGGCAGGAACTTTGTCGGAGCAAACAAGACTTTATTTCAGGCTTGGAAGAAGCTTGTTTAGACCTGAGTCATACTGCGGAACCGCTTGCTCTTTATGGAACCCAGTGGCATTTTATACCAGCATATAGTCCGAATTTTGGAAGGCTATGGAAAGCGGGGGTTAAATCTATTAAGTACCACCTGAAACGCATCTTAACAAATTTAACTTTCGAAGAGATGACCACAATTCTCTGTCAAATCGAGGCTTGCTTAAAATCACGGCCTATCACAGTAATCGATGATGATATCAATATCAATAATGTTTCTCCATTAACACCAGGACGTTTTTTAATTGGAGAAGCACCCATTGTTGTTCCAGAACCAAATTCACAAAATCTAAAGATTCACCATTTTTCTCGTTGGCAGCACATTTAGAAACTCCTAGGCGATTTTTGGAGTAGATGGCAAAGTGAATATCTGGTTAGATTACAGCAGAGGCCCAAGTGGTCAAAATATATTAAGAAATTTGAGAAAGGCGATATTGTCCTAATAAAAACTGATGGCTTGCCTCCCGGAAAATGGTTGATGGGACGAATAGTTGACGAGCATCCTGGCGAAGACAATATTACCAGAGTATAAAGTGTAAAAAGTGGTGATAAATTTGTGAGTTGTAATTGTTAGTTGTAAAATTTGTAAAAGTTGGCTAAAATACTTGTTTAAGAATAATATTCAATGTATTGATTTATGTACCTATATAAAAAGGGTTATACTCTGCATTCCTCTTTTGGTGGGCGGGAAGTAATATATACGAAACGCATATCTGTGTGCATCAGTCACAATATAAGCAGCATTAAGAAAGGACGTAGTTTTGTTCATATAATTCCCTACAAGCTAATAGCAACCTTAACGTACAGAACAGCCGGTAAATATGAGATCCAATGGCTTGCGGTAATTACGACAGACCTAATTGTGTGTACATGACAGCTTAATGTAATGAATTTATAATAAAATAAAAACTGCAACCTGCTTTGAAATGCAACCTTGTTTCCATTTAGGTTGGGTGGTAGGCGGTCTAGAACTACTAGGCGCGCCCGGGGCGTTAGCGGCGCGTGTCGGCGGTGCGGGGGGCGGAGTGCGGGGCGTGGCGGCGGCTGCGGCGGCTGCTTTAGTCCGCTCGCTAGCTGCCTGCGCGGGCTCGCTGGCTCGAAACCTAGACCTCCTAGCGGGTGATGAGGAGCATGCAAGAAGAGCTGCTGCTGCCAGGAGAAGCAATCCTCCGAGCCTCGCGGCTGGCCTGTTGGCGGGAATCACCAACTTCGCTATCAACATTTTGGGTAACTATATTTTACTGACAATTTGTTTTACGGGGCGTGGCAGCTGCTTAAGTCCGCTTGCCGGCACGTATTTGGTGGGTAACAAGAAGCATACGGGGAGAGGGCACGTGAGTGGCAATAAAAATTTGAATTTGATATCAAATTCTACAATTTACTGGCTTTAATTTCTTTTTCTCTGCTTTTTTCTTTTCATCTGCTTTTTCTAAAGAAGTTTCAAATATCATACCTTATTATTTTAATTATATTTTGCTATAAAGACAAAGACCTTATAAAAATATAAAAACAAGATGTGTACCTAGTATAACTAGTGATCCGCTCGCGACTTCGTCCGCTTAAGAACACCCGTATCTCATGATGAACCATACGCCACTAACGCCACCTACCGGGTCCTATTGTACATTCTCGAATCCACTTGAACACAAACAAAAAATTTATCCAAATCGGTCCAGCCGTTTAGAAGGAGTTCAATTACAAACACACGCACAGAAGATTTATCTTCTAATATATAAAATTCTCGTGTCACAGTTTTCGTTGCCATACTCCTCCGAAACGGCTTGACCGATTTTGATGAAATTTTTTGTGCTTATCCGGTATCTATGAGAATCGGCCAACATCTATTTTTCATCCCCCTAAATGTTAGGGGTAGTCCACCCCTAAATTTTTATTTTTATTTTTTAGACAAAATTTTTAATTTCTATTTTTTTATGATACAACATACAAAAATACATACAATCCTTAATTTTCACCCTTCTACGATCATACGGTATTTATATGGCAAAACAACGTTTGCCGGGTCAGCTAGTAGCGGGCCGCTAGTTATATATTATATATATATAACTAGCGGCCCGCTCGCGACTTCGTCGGCTTAAGTGAACACCCGTATCCTATAGAACCATATGCCAGCGCAGCGCCACCTACCGGGTCCAATTATATGCATGTTTACATACATACATAGAAACCTTCCTCTAGAATCACTCTATCTATATAAAAAAACCGCATCAAAATCCGTTGCGTAGTTTTGAAGATCTTAGCATACATAGGGACAGACAGCGGGAAGTGACTTTGTTTTATACTATTTAGTGAAGATTAATTATAATGTTACAAGATTTAATATATAAACTGTCATCATCATCATCTCAGCCAAAAGACGTCCACTGCTGGACAAAGGCCTCCCCCAAGGATATGAGGGGTATTTGCCATAATCGCCACGCTTGGCAGGCGGGTTGGCGATCGCAGTAGGTTGAAAGTAACCTCAGAGAGATGCTGCTGCCCATCCTGTGGAATGGTCCCTTAGTCGCCTTTTACGACACCCACGAATTGAGATGGGGTGGTGCAATTCTTTATCCCCGGCACCACACAGGGATATAAACTGTATCTGGACATAAATAATAAATAAATAAATGGCTTTCGCAGTTTCACAGTTACGCAAACACTTAGCGTTTACCCATACCATTTTATGTAAGTGTTGCCATGTTGGAATGTTTTTGACAGGCGCAGTGGGCGGGCTAGCTCACCACCCGCTGGTGGGCGTGGCGGTGGGCGAGACGGAGAGCGGCGCGGCGGCGCTGCGGCGCGGGCTGGTTGGCGCGCTGACCAAGCCGCTCAGCGCCACCGCCGACCTCGTGGCGTTCGCGGGCCGCGGGCTGCTCACGCAGACGGGCTGGGACCCCGTGCCGCAGGTAATGCTTCTCGTACTACTCTATAACTAATAATAAATAACTTTATTTGCCTTTAACAAAAGTATATACAGAAGGGGTACACGCAGGGTACAGATTAGAGACAAAACGTTATTATGGCGATATATGCAATCACTTTGCAGGAGACCCATAAACTTAAAATACTTCAAATTAGAATTACTTGTTTGAGATTTAGGAGTGAAATGAAACAATTTTTACGGATCTACTCGCGTTTATTTTACACATTACTTATTTAATGTTTATCCTGATGTTTCGAACCCTTTGCAGGGTCCGTGGTCACAGGGAGACTGAGGTGTTGGTGGTCTCATAATTAGTTGGTAGCTTGTATAGCATCATTTAAATTTAATCAGGTGCGTTCCGTTTTACGCAGAAAGAACTTACAGTATCTTTTGGTGTGGCAGTATGGTGTTGGGGCTGGGATTTAATATTTTGTATGATGGCATCCCAGGCTGGTGGTAGATTCCAACCATCTTCTCTATTAAAATTAGGATGTTTTTTAATTTCAATAGCCTCGCGTATCATCCTGGGGATTAATCGTTGTTCTCTAGCAAGTATTTGTGGTTTATCAAATCTGATGTAATGGTTGAGCCCCTCTAGGGAATGTTCGCATACTGCAGACTTATTTTCGCGCCTATGCTTGACGTCGGCTATATGTTCTATAACGCGGCTTCCTACACTTCTCTTTGTTTGCCCGATGTAAGAAAGCTCACAGTAGCAGTCCAGTTTGTACACGCCTGCGTCTTGAAGGGGTATGTTGCACTTGACAGGTCGTAAAAATTGGTTGATCTTCTTCGGTGGCTTGAAATAAGTGTTGATTGAAGGTCTCTTTAAGATGTGTCCAATCTTGTCAGTGACACCTTTCATATATGGAAGTACAGCAGGTTGGCGCTCGACTGTGGTTGGTTTATTGCGTTTTCTGTGACGAAGCCGTGGTATTTTCAGTTTATTATCCTGTAGTACGTGCTTGACATGCTGAAGCTCAGCAGCCAGGTGTTGGGTGTCACAGATGCCGCGTGCTCTCTGAAATAAAGATTTCCCTACAATAGCCAACTGTCTAGGATGGTGGTGAGAATCACCAATGAGGTCTACTTTACGATACACAGTGTGACTATAAATATAAAAAAAAATAAAAAAATATAATCTATAGTCCGGATTCCAGACCCAAGAAAGCTAGCTTACTATCTGCCTCTAACTCCATTGTGAATTGTATTTTTGGATGTATGGAGTTAAGATGATCTAGAAAAGCAGATACTTTATCAGTTGGTAGGATAGTGGTATCATCTACGTACCGCTTGTAGAACCTTGTGGGCCGGCAGAGTGAGGTTGTCTGATGCTGAGTTGTTTTCACGCTGCACCAGTTGTCTTCGCGTCTGTACTCCATTTCCACTTAACATCAGGTGGTATGGAGTCATTTGCCATGCTAGGTATAAAAAATACCTAGGGGTTACCGGTGCTGTGCTCAGGGCCCTCTCCTCGATGTCTTCCATAAAGATATCGGTGACGACGGGCGAAACAGAGGAACCCATTCCACAAAAGGTAGCCAATATGTTAGACAATGCTCTAATAGTACTGCATATTTATCAGGCAAATCTTGTTCTGTTAAACGTTTTTGGTAATTTTAATGCAATCCTGTACTGGTAGGCATGTAAATAAGGACTGCACATCAAAACTAACCATAGTTTCATTGTCAGCGAAATGTAGGTCTTTGATATCGGTGACAAATTGGTAGGTAATCCTTCATATAAGCTGTTGTGTTACCTCTAAGGCCCAGAACACATGGCGAAACGCAACTGCAACGAAACCCTTTTGAAATGATTAGTTTGAAACCAGTTTCAATCGTTTTCCACACGCGCCGTAACCTCTGAATCTCTCGAATGTTTTTATTTTCGTCGTCGGCCATTTTGTTGTACCGAAAAAACTACGCGAAAAAACCACCAAAATCAATGAAACGCAATCACAAGTTTCCTGCACGCTGGTTTCAACGCAACTGATTTGCAATTTGTTTCAAACCGGTTTCGAAATGGTCGCGCCATGTGCGGTCTCTCTTAGGAGTCTTTGGCAGAAACTCAAACGAAACTCTAAAGTAACCAGAGGTTGCAGTTTCGTTGCAGTCGCGTCGCGCCGTCTGTTCTGGGCCTTAGTGGTGAAAGAATCTTAGCTACATGCCGGGTCAGTCGGTAAGTTGGTGAATCGATCTGGCTTACAATAGGGCGTAGCGGAGTCTCGGGTTTGTGAATGTTTGGTAAACTATACAGTTTTGGTGGTTCAGGGCAGGAAGAAATTAAATAGTTAGCATCTAGATTAAAATTTAACGTTTCGGAGTGTTGTTTGATAAGATCACTAGTTTTCTTAAGTATTTTGTTGGTTTGATCGATTTAACGCGTTTGTACGTCTTGTCATCCGATAAAAGTATTACTATTTTTTCGTTATAATCAGACGTATCCATTAGTACCATAGCATTACCTTTATCAGCACGAAGGATAGTTAATTCGGGTTTAGCTCGCAGGTTCTTTAAAGCGAAATACTGATCACGAGAAAGGTGGGATTTCGGCAGTTTGCTCTGGCGCAAGACAGACAATATGTCTTGACGTGTTGCCTCAGCATCAGCCTAACTTTCTAACGTTATTTTTAACTAAGCAATCCTCGACGTTGCTAATGATACTTTCAAAGTTACGGCGAAATTTTGCCCCTTTTTTCACCGACTTCAAAAAAGGAGGAGGTTACTCAATTCGACTCGTATCTATATATATATTTTTTTTATGTGTGTTCGCGGAAAACTTCGTCGTTTATGAACCGACTTTGATGATTCTTTTTTTGTTGGAAAGGAGATATCCCAAGGGTGGTACCATGATAAGGAAACCAGGATCTGATGATGACATCCCAGAGAAATCGAGGGGAACTTTCGAAAATTGTAGGGGCGACTAGTGCGTTTGTTAATGTTTTCATTAAGTATTTTAAAGCACTACTACTTAATGAAGGTCTGGAGTCGATCTGATGATGGAGCCGAAAGACAGTCGAGGGAACTCCTCAACGATTTACAGCAATTACATGGTGTTTGGGCTTGATTAATTTGTATTGATGAGAACTTTACACCTAGATGGGTTGTGATGAAGACGAAGGACAGTCAAGAGAACTCCTGAACGTTTAACAGTAGCTACCTTGTCATCATCATCTCAGCCAAAAGACGTCCACTGCTGGACAAAGGCCTCCCCCAAATAATCATGGGGGGTATTTGCCGTAATCGCCACGCTTGGCAGGCGGGTTGGCGATCGCAGTAGGTTAAGGGTAACCTCAGAGAGATGCTGCTGCCCATCCTCTGGAATGGCTACCTTGAGCTACCTTGTGTTTGGTTTTAATTTATTTCTATTGATAAGAACTTTGCACCCATATGGGTTATAAGTGCCATTTCAGGTCTGATGATGGAGACCATAGACAACAGTCGAGGTAATTCCTCAACGATTTACAGCAGTTACCTTTTTTGGGCTTACTTCATACGGTTCAATATGCCAAAATGTTTAGTTTGTACAAAAATAATACCTAATTAAGATTGAAGTTTTACATAGGAATACCACTACCTACTAGGCCATCGTTTCCTCATCCGAGAAGCATCTTTGTTAGGTCTACGTCTACCCATCACTAAAAATATTTTTAAACAAAAAAAAAACCGATTTCAAAAAACAGGAAATTTAAAAAAGTAAAAACAGCTCTAAAAAGCAATAAATAATATTGAAATCATATTATTAATTACCTAGATACGCATGTCAGTTTTAAAAAATGTCTACTGAAGTCGGGTGGGGCTTTTACAATTTAAAAGTGAAAATAATGGAACAACTATAAAAGTTTAAATGAAACAAAATTATCCCCCAGCCGACCACCAACCCGACGTCAATAGACATTTTTTAAAACTGACATGCGTATCTAGGTAATTAATAATATGATTTCAATATTATTTATTGCTTTTTAGAGCTGTTTTTACTTTTTTAAGTTTCCTGTTTTTTGAAGTCGGTTTTTTTTAGTACCTCAACGGTGGGCTTGTCCAGTGTTTGTTTTATTATATTAACAATTGTGCGATCATCTTTTTTAGTTTGACCTTTGTGGCTGTCTTTAGTTGATGGTCTACTGTTCGTCGTGTTCCATTTCACAAACTTTTTATTTAAATTCGATTCTAACATTTGGAATTTATCTATTTGTCTATGTTTGCATTCATTATATTTAGATGTTTCGCGTTTATTAAGTATATTAATGCAATTATTAAAATCTGATATGGACAATTGTAACTTTAGCACACTGGACAAACTCACGATCTTATTATTAATTGTACTTAGCTTAGAACAATGTTGGTAGATGAGATGGCGAAGCAATTTTTGACTGGCCTGTTGTAAGATCTTGGCGCTCCCGCGTGTATCTCTCTGGGGCGATATCTTGACACACGCTGGGATGAAACCTTGGTCGCGACATCTCTTCAAGTTTAAATATGTAACTTTTCTTGCGCGCTTAGTTTCAGATCTTTCAACCGACCCACTTTGTTGACTATTTCCAGTCCGTATTGGATCACATATTGTTTTCTAAAAGAGGAGTGTTTAGGAGTGTTTGGTTTTCGGATTTAAAACCTATGCATTCTGTGTAATCAGACACTTTATATTAAACTTTTTTATAAAGCTTTATTTTCTTAAATGATGATTTTATATTTATTTATATCTTGATTTTGAATATGATATTATTATTAACCTCTGCGTACTCAAAATGAAGACATAAGATAAACAATGCTACTGAACCCACAAATAAGTCAACAGGACACGAGTGATTCAAAATTAAACACTTTGAAAAAAAAAACCGATAATTTGTGATTATGTAAATCTGTCCATGTTCTCATCAAACATCGGATTATGTTGCGTATACACACTTGATATTGCTACCCGTCAATCCGCGTGACTGTTCACACACGTTTAACATACAAGTGGTTGTTCGCGTAGCCGCGCGAGTCCCGCTGGCTGGCGCGCCACTGCGACTGCGCGCCGTTGTGCGCGTCGGGGTGGCGGCAAGACTGCGTGCGCTGGGCTTTCCGGCTGGCCGAGGTCAGCACGCTCGTCGGCTTCGAGGTGCTGCTCAACAACGTGCCGCTCAACCTGCTGCTCACGCACAAGGTACACCATCGACATATTTTATTTATTACTAGCACTTTACTCGCGACTTCGCGTGGATTTAAGATTTTAAAAATATTTTTTATTAAATAGAATATAGCCTATGCTACCCGCAAGGAATGTAGCATTCTATCAGTAAAAGAATTTTTGGAATTGGACCTGTAGTTTCAGAGATTAGTCCCGCCATACAAACAAACAAAGTCGCAAACGTTACCTCTTTATTAATAGTATAGATAGATTGGCTGTTCCCCGACCCACCGTGTCGCATCGCGTCGCCCTAATGCGCTAGTACTCCGTATTCGTAGTCTTTTGTTTGCAGAGCAGTCGTGATGTTAAATAGCCTTTAGCCTTCCACAAAAATATTCATCTATCTTTCAATCTATCAAATGCAAAAATATTTTTTCAAATCCGATTGGTAGTTGTAGAGATAAGCGCGTTCAAACAAAGAAAACAAACTCTTTAGCTTTATTATATTAGTATAGATTTATTTAAGAAAAACAATCAATCTTCACTGAGCACTAAGGCACTGACTATCGTATTTCTAGATAGCGGAACAAAATAATGCTACAAACATTGATATTATGGTAACACATTTATGATTACTTGGCGAAATCGCAACTATACAGAAAACTCTTTGAGACAGATGATACATCACGTCATCACCAGCTCATTGTATGTTCCCACTGCTAGGGCACGAGCCTTCCCTATGGATAATAACACCACAGAGACAACGAACCATATACCACCACGCGGGCTTAGTGTGGTTTGGTGGTTGTTAGTGGCTGCTAATGCAGCCGGGACTGGCTTTACGTGCCTTCCGAATCATGGCAGATGTTTGTGATGATGAAAATGCTACAGCCCTGTTAACTTTGTTTAAATAAATACATTGTTATTTAAAAAAAACATACAAACAAAATAAAATAACTAAAAATATAAAATAAAAATAATACATACAAAATATATTTTAACTATTTATTCTCAATAAAAATATCGATACTACTTATTGTTCAGACAGCAACTAAAGTAGCTAAACACTTTAGTACTCTGTTAAAGCATGTGCTGACTGTCTCTATCGATACTCATATTTATTATTTTGTAAATTACATTTTTTTACCAAAATGTATCCATTTCACTTTGACTGACTGTCGTCACGGGGCTTTGTTAACTTATATAGGTATTTAGATTTAAACAAATTACTCAGTAACCATACATTTCCAATTCATTAAAGACGATTTGAATTTTGATTGTAGTTTGTTAACATTGAAACCTATTTTGGTATTAGATTTGTTCATTATTTTGTGACATGAAATGAATAAGCCGTAAGTATAGTTACTGTCGCATTAAACTCATTTTAAATGTGACCAATTTCCTCCAGCTCCTAGTAGTGGCTGAACCGGAGTCGGAGCGAATAGTGGAGATGATTGACTTAAGATTCTGCACGCTCGCGCCCTACGAAGGGCAAGTCATTGTGGTGAGTCCCTTCCACTAGTTATTACACTTTTGGTAACTTACTTACTTTTTTTTTTTTACCTTTTTTGAAACTGCCTGCGCACGAACAAGACTTTTGTAGTACAGCTCTTCTACGAGTATACGGATTATATAGGGTCACTTTTTTATCACCGTCTAAACCTTCTGATATGACTGCCATGATGCAAACGAACAACTCTTACTATTGGACCAACTCCCTAACTCGAAAGTAAAATTCAGGTTTTCCATGCAAAACATCAATATTCATTCGACCAAAATGTATGGAACAGCTGAATTTTATTTTCGTGTTAGGGAGTTGGTCCAATAGTAAGAGTTGTTCGTTTGTATCACGGGAGTCATCTCATAAGTTTTGGACAGTGATAAAAATTCAACCTGTATAAAATGTATTTTGTATTTGGTTTTTGTAAAATATGTTTAAAGACAAATAAATTCTTTGTTATTATATTGTTATTACGTGTTATATAGCCGCTTAGCCCTAATGCGTATCCATTCTAAGATATAAGCTATTCTATACAGGAAGTTTTTGTATGTTCCGAATCCGTAAATCCTATAGTATTCGATATAAAAAAATACGTAATGGAGTCTGGTACCAATACTGATAAAAAATAAAAATACATAATTAGATTTTATATAAAAAAAATACCTGTCCAGAAATCGGACCTGTTTTTTTTATATAAAAAAAGCACACTGTATTATTACACCAGCCAATAGATAGTGTATATAATAACCAAATTCTCGGAATTAATACCAAATACCAAGTAAAAGGAAAGGGCAAGTCTTTTACTTTATTAGCAGTAAAATCAGTTAATTACTCCTGATACTCAAGTATTAAGATTAATTAACTGATGATACTCAAGTATAATATACGTTTTTATCTTCGAATGGTTACGGTATTGAGCTACTTTGCCATAGCAATTGTTGTTGGATGTGGCAGATCTCTATTTATGAAGCAAACTCCCGTTCGTGCCCAAGAAAAAGACACCAACGCCCCATACTAATTTTCATTGCCCTTTCTTGTTAAAAAGCAGTTGACTCGCACTATAAAAAACCATCAATGTACTGATTTAACCCACTCTCGGTGTAACTCCATCGGTGCCGTAACCAATCAAAATCACTCCAACTTAGAAAGTGAGAGGAGGAGGGAAGTGAGAAACAAAAAAAATTATCACCATACTTTGTTCTATTACAAATTGTCATGATATGCAAATTAATCGTCAAAGTTTGCAACCTCTTGCAACCTTGCATTGCAGTTTATTACTCATGATTGATTTCAAAGTCATTATGTCAAGTGCGGCCTGTGATTGTACCATGCAAGATCCGTAATTACATTCAATCCACTCAAGGGTATTGGTTATACTTACTACACGCTAGAGAGAGATGGAAGCGTAGCTGTTCGATGATATGATCGTTTGAATCGGTGCGGTACTACGGTAATAGAGTTGACGGTCAAAAGTGCATGGTCAAAGGTGATTTTAGCTGTGTGCGAACCGTAAAAACTGCACGCATCATAACGCGAAAACAAAGTTCATTGGGCCTATTTATAGATCAATAACAATCTTATTAACTCTTACGTCTATAGACGCAGCCGCGCGATATGACGCCTTGCCTAATTGATAGAGTTGACGGCCAAAAGTGCATGGTCAAAAGTGCTTTTAAGCAGCGCGGCTGTATGCGAACCGTAGAAACTGCACGCATCATAACGCGAAAACAAAGTTCATTGGGCCTATTTATAGATCAATAACAATCTTATTAACTCTTATGTCTATAGACGCAGCCGCGCGATATGACGCCTTGCCTAATTGATAGAGTTGACGGCCAAAAGTGCATGGTCAAAGGAGCTTTTACGCAGCGCGGCTGTATGCGAACCGTAGAAACTGCACGCATCATAACGCGAAAACAAAGTTCATTGGGCCTATTTATAGATCAATAACAATCTTATTAACTCTTACGTCTATAGACGCAGCCGCGCGATATGACGCCTTGCCTAATTGATAGAGTTAACGGCCAAAAGTGCATGGTCAAAAGTGCTTTTACGCAGCGCGGCTGTATGCGAACCGTAGAAACTGCACGCATCATAACGCGAAAACAAAGTTCATTGGGCCTATTTATAGATCAATAACAATCTTATTAACTCTTACGTCTATAGACACAGCCGCGCGATATGACGCCTTGCCTAATTGATAGAGTTGACGGTCAAAAGTGCATGGTCAAAGGCGCTTTTACGCAGCGCGGCTGTGTGCGAAGGTGCTTTTACGCAGCGCGGCTGTGTGCGAACCGTAGAAACTGCACGCATCATAACGGGAAAACAAAGTTCATTGGGCCTATTTATATATCAATAACAATCTTATTAACTCTTACGTCTATAGACGCAGCCGCGCGATATGACGCCTTGCCTAATTGATAGAGTTGACGGCCAAAAGTGCATGGTCAAAGGTGCTTTTACGCAGCGCGGCTGTGTGCAAACCGTAGAAACTGCACGCATCATAACGCGAAAACAAAGTTCATTGGGCCTATTTATAGATCAATAACAATCTTATTAACTCTTACGTCTATAGACGCAGCCACGCGATATGACGCCTTGCCTAATTGATAGAGTTGACGGTCAAAAGAACATGGTCAAAGGTGCTTTTACGCAGCGCGGCTGTGTGCGAACCGTAGAAACTGCACGCATCATAACGCGAAAACAAAGTTCATTGGGCCTATTTATAGATCAATAACAATCTTATTAACTCTTACGTCTATAGACACAGCCGCGCGATATGACGCCTTGCCTAATTGATAGAGTTGACGGTCAAAAGAACATGGTCAAAGGTGCTTTTACGCAGCGCGGCTGTGTGCGAACCGTAGAAACTGCACGCATCATAACGCGAAAACAAAGTTCATTGGGCCTATTTATAGATCAATAACAATCTTATTAACTCTTACGTCTATAGACGCAGCCACGCGATATGACGCCTTGCCTAATTGATAGAGTTGACGGTCAAAAGAACATGGTCAAAGGTGCTTTTACGCAGCGCGGCTGTGTGCGAACCGTAGAAACTGCACGCATCATAACGCGAAAACAAAGTTCATTGGGCCTATTTATAGATCAATAACAATCTTATTAACTCTTACGTCTATAGACGCAGCCGCGCGATATGACGCCTTGCCTAATTGATAGAGTTGACGGTCAAAAGAACATGGTCAAAGGTGCTTTTACGCAGCGCGGCTGTGTGCGAACCGTAGAAACTGCACGCATCATAACGCGAAAACAAAGTTCATTGGGCCTATTTATAGATCAATAACAATCTTATTAACTCTTACGTCTATAGACGCAGCCGCGCGATATGACGCCTTGCCTAATTGATAAAGTTGACGGTCAAAAGAACATGGTCAAAGGTGCTTTTACGCAGCGCGGCTGTGTGCGAACCGTAGAAACTGCACGCATCATAACGCGAAAACAAAGTTCATTGGGCCTATTTATAGATCAATAACAATCTTATTAACTCTTACGTCTATAGACGCAGCCGCGCGATATGACGTCTTGCCTAATTGAAATTGTCTATCGTCATAGTGTGTCAAGGTGGGTCTTACCGACTGTGGGTGCGCCGTCCAAAATTGACAAGTGTCATATGTTTTATTTGAAATCGCGTCGTCCATATTTATTTGATGCCGCGCGGCCATACTAATTTTGTATGGGGAATTTAAGGTGCTTAATAAAAAATAATTATTTAAATAACCACTTGATGAATCGAAAATGTAGTCTAGCAATTTGTAGTTTATCCATTGATGATTGTTTAGACAAAATCAGAGGTACAATAATTTAGATAAACTATAAGAAATCTACTAAACGCTGCCACTCGTTTTCATGATTTTTGCCCAACTTTAAATGATATTGTAGAAAAAACTATAGCGTGTTATGAATTTATGGTTCTGACAAACTGTAAACACGTTCCCTATGATACTAAATATATATTTTGTTCATTTAATACGATAGTATTTTCAATTATATTTACTTAACCGTAACTGCATTTTTGGCATTTTTTTGTCTGCGCACCCTTAACTACAATGGGCTGAGCTTAATAAGCATTGAAAAGCTACAATGATATTTGTCACGGAGTTTAATAAATACACTCATGGACAAATAATACGGGTCAGTACGAACAATTTTAATATCTCTTAAAATAATAGAGCTAGCAGCATGAATGAAGCTGTATGTTGTAAATAATTTCATAGTTAATAATAACGACACTAAATAGTAGGAACGTTATTTGTTTATTTATTAAAATTACATAAGAAACAAAATATTAAAAAAAATTGCATTGAAAAATTAAAAGACTACCTCACACACCACATAAAAACGAACTTTAAAGTCATATTAACCTTTTTACCGCCAACAACTTCTATAGAAGTTCGCGATTTTCGTGCCGTCCACGCCAGCACTTCTATAGAAGTTCTTCTTTGTACCTACTTTATTAAAATACATTTATACGTTGGCGTACAGCGGGACATCGCGTGCAGGATAGTTGGGCGGTGAAAAGGTTAATACTTCGTATTGCCTCCACGGGCTCTTCTTACAGCTGCCAGACGATTGGGCATATGCTGTTTATTAAGTTTGTTATGCGATGTTGCGGGATATTGTTCCATTCTTCCACTAACACATGTTTCACATGCCTTTCGAGCTCGTCCCAATCGTGCTCAATCGGATTTAGATACGGGCTTCTCGAGGGCCTGTCCATGCAATTGATATCAAAGTCCTGAATATACTCATTTACAATTGGAGCTGTATGTGGCCTATCATTTTCATGTATAAATATGGAATTTTCACCCATATTAATCAAGTATGGGCCGACATACTCATTAAGGATCTCTTCTACATATCTTGCACTAGATAGCGTACCATTTTCTATCAGCACAAACTCCGTGCGACTCTCTGAAGAGATTCCAGCCCAAACCATTATCAACCAAGGTTTCGATCAACCGATACCAGCAGCTGGAGCGCATGAGACAGCACTTCTGGGCGCAGTGGTCGCGAGTTTTCCTCTTGTGTACTTCAACAAAACGTGAAATGGCAAAAAGATTGTAAGGGAACCATACCTAAAGGTTGGAGACATGGTTGTTATTAAAGAGGAGCACCTTTCACCGATGAAATGGATCCTAGGATGCATCAACAAACTATACTATGGAACTGACGGTGTTTGCAGAGTTGTGGACATTACTACGTCCAAGGGCATCTTAAAAAGAGCATTAACTAAAGTTTGCGCTCTGCCCATAGGATATTTTTATGAGCTCCTTAGAACCTCAGCTTCCAAGAGGGAGGAGGATGTTAAGCATACTCACGGCAATGGGGGAGGGAGCAAGGACGACGCAGTGACACCAGCGACACCAGCGATGGCCGGACAATAACATCTACCTATCAACGAGATTTCAGCTCGTACGCGCGTCCCTATTTTATTTATGTTTTATTCCGAATAAAGTAATTTTACTGTTTCTTCGGTGTATTACTTAAACTAGGTATCGTCGTAAACAAATGGTAATCAATAACTTTTAACTCATTATTTTGTTTTCTAAACGAAAAAAAATTGACAACAATAGGCTTGTGTCCACTATGAATGAATTTAATGGATAGGGGTTTATAATGATTAATTATATCATGGAGAAGACAACAAACAATTTTAATTGTTAAAAGCGTTAAAGATTAATAATATTTTAGAAAAATAAATTTCGTAAAAATAAACTTTTAGACACGTGACAGTGAACACCAATCAGAAAGCCGTGACGTCACGCCGTGCCAGACAATGTCATTGACGTTTCGAGTTGTTCGAGTATCGTTAATTATCTTACTAAATTTTGGTTTTTAGCAAATAATATCAAGTTGATACAATTTTTGCTAGTTCTAATTGAGAGAACTCACCATGGAATCTGGATTCAGCAAAGCCGACAGTAATAATTTGCCCAGAATCGATGCCGTTATGCTTGGAAATTTTTTCGCGTTGAACAGTGACTTCTGCTCATCTGAATTTCGCAATGTTAAAACTTCCTTGTAAGTAAACATAAGTTATGTTATAAAGTATTAATTATTAAGCTTAAATGCTATGTAATATTTCAGTTCGGTACACAATAACTTAATGTTTTGACGTACATTTTGCAAGATAATTGATACCTATTAATTTTGAGGTTAGATTTACAAAGTATACAAAATAATAACAAACTTGTATAATTTCAGGTCTTCGCGAGCTTCATATGGAGATGACGCCATAAGTTATATCCATGTGGCGGTAAATTTTGTACTGTAAAGTGCAAAACATGTCCTGAACACAAGGTTCATGCAATACTATATGGATGCACACTGGTTGTTGATGAAGAAGATGATATTATTATCTCCGTTCAATGTCAAGACTGCGTAGCTTCACAGTGGGGATGTAAACACGCAATAGCATTTCTTATGTGGGTTCATCACAGAAGTGAGGAACCATCATGCACTTCGGTGGAATGTCATTGGAGAAAATCTAAACTGTCTAGAGTCGGTAGTAGCCTTAAGTATATGACAGCAAAAGACTTGTCCGAGGGCAGGCCCATGTTGCCAGCAAATTCATCTGTTTCAATGAAGTTTTTGGAAGAGGTATTTAAGAAAAAAAATAATAACTGGGAACTTTTAAAATATCAAACCACTTATTGTCAAAGCGAAGAAAAGGCTCCATGCATCAACTGATATGTAATTTCAAAGAGAAATGTGTTGATGCATTTTTATAAAAAGTTCACATATCACCTTCATTAATACAGAGAGTTGAAGAACAAGAGAACAATCTAAGAGCAGCCTATGGTTTGAACTAAGGTATGGTTGAATTACGGCTTCAAAAGCCTTTGAAGTTAGCAGATGTAAACTACTGATGGCACACTTTTATCGCTCATATTAGGTGGTAAAATTCCAGACACTACTTCTATGAAACGTGGCCGTCTTCTAGAAAATGAGGTAAGAAAAACAGTGGTAAAAAAAATGAGGAAAAAGATAAATAAGTGTGGCCTGATATTAAATTCCAAATATCCAATGATTGCTGGTTCCCCAGACGAATTTGAAGATGGCATAATCGAGATTAAATGTCCTGTTAATGCTAACACATTTAAAATTTATATAAAAAATGGAAAAGCTACTGAAAAATATTATGCACAAATGCAGCTTGATGTATTTAACAGAAAAGAGAAATTACCCAGATTATAGTGAAAATCAAAATGTGGAGATTTTAAGTGTGCCATTCAATATTGAGTATGTTGAGAATTTGATTAATAATAAATTATTAAACTTTTGGGAAATTAATGTATACCATACCCATTGTTATATTATCAAAGTCTGGAACTAGAACTGTAACTAATATATAACTAAAAAATTGGGGGCTGGTCTGCTCTTGCATACTATTATTTTTATTATTATTAACTATAGATTAACTTTGTTTTTTTTTCTTAGACAATTTTTGCCTTTTTATAGTACTATGACATTGTAAAAATTTTAACTGGTCACTGATGTAAATTTGCAAACTTAGATAATATTATTATTTTTCTCCTTTGTTTTTCTTTAACATGTGTGATTGTCCTTTATATTTTGTGTTTTTATTTGTGATGGAAAGTGTCCTTATAGGATAGGGCATTTTCCAATATTTTTGACGCTGTAAGGGAGAAAAGAGCTTGACACTTGCTGAGTTTCTTGCCAGTTCTTCTCAGTATAAAGTCTACCGCCCAGAGTAGACTTGCGAACTGATGGCATAACGAAGTTCATAAGAGCTATTTGTAGCCTAAACTGAATAAATGATTTTGAATTTTTAACATATTTGAAATAAAAAAACAATCTTATAGTTTTCCTTAGTTTTATTTTATTATCAACACTTGGAGGTCTTACTAGTGTAAAACCTGATTTTTTAAAATATTGTTCTACATGTTTAAAGCCCCTATCTGCCATCATGCATAACACACATACCACTTTTTAAAGTCTTCATAAAATCACACAATTCAACTAAACATGTGTCAGTGATTCTGCCTCCGAATCCTGGGGAAGTATAGTTCACTAGTTAGTTTGGTGTACAGGATATTAAATACTTTATAGTATTTGCTTTTTGTACTCTGACCATGATTTGATTTTTTTTTGACCAGAGCTTGATTTACTGCCTTAGATAGCTTTTGCATATTATACTTATGCCTGAATGAAATAGGTAAGGACCTTTTAATCATTGCACTATCTAATTCCACAGTAAAAAGACGCATGACACTGGCTATCATAGGTATATTTTTTTTAAATATCTTGCTTAGGGCCTCTTTCACCATCTACAAGTAAGTTCCCATTAGCCTTTAAAGAAAATGGTATACTTTGACTCAAAACTCAAACTTTCAAACTCAAACTTTTATTTGCAAACTAAGTGGTACATAGATGGTGTTTACAATGTTATAGTGTCCTTATTACTTAGTCACCTTGTATAGGTATAACAAATAATACTTATATTAACTATATAATCCAATATGTTATAAAAATATATACCTATATTTATATAAAATTGATAAAGCTTAAATTATATTATGAATTAAATTGTATAATAAAGCAATAAATTGTATTAGATTATATTATATTATATTACCCAGATCGCCAAACGTAATCACAAATCAACATATCGCATGGTTAAGTATTCCTCTACAGCAGGGATGCACAGACTACGGCCCGCGGGCCGCATGCGGCCCGCCGGTCGAATACTGGTGGCCCGCCGACAGCAAAAATAATACTCTCGTACATTCGAAAATATTGAGTTCTATTCCAGAATAAAACCAATAACAAATGTTCGAAAAGTAATTTGAATCTCGCGCGCGCGCTCTATCAATCTTATCGGTGCGCCGTGCATGCGTCGGTAACAGCGGTCGGTAATGTTCGTGCTGATCTCGGTTAAATTCGTTTTCTTGAGGAAGCGCGCCGCGTTATTATTATACTGTTCGAGCGAGCGAGATAGCAATAGTCCCAAATTCCCGATAGCTCGCGTAGGTAGATACACGAAGCTTCCAGAGTCGGTTTCGAGATTTCTCCAGACAGTTTTCGACTCTATGCGCGTGGTATAAAAGCCACGCTAACCGCAGCGACCGACAGTTCGGTTTTAATTTGAGTAAAGTGTCGTTAGTTCTAGTGTAGATTTTAACTCGACTAGCCGGTGTCATAATTATAATATATTTTGATCCACATTCAACGTAGATTTCCCGTCAAGTGCCGTGTATAATTGTGTTGTGAAATCGTAAGTAAAACTGTTATTAATTTTATCTACATATTTTATCAATTATTTTTGGTAATTAATTAGGAACTGTAATTGGTTTTAGGTGCTGTGGTAATCCTAGTCAGGATTAAAACGCAACATGGACATGCCAGGAACTAGTAAAAAACGTAAGGTTAAAGATGAAAATCGGCAGTTTCAAGAAATTTGGACTGAGAAATACTTTTTTGTATGGTCGCATAACAAAGTCGTTTGTTTAATTTGCAAGAATTCTGTTGCGATTGCAAAGGAATATAATGTAAAAAGGCACTATGAAACGCAGCATCCTACTTTTACGAAGTTTACAGGCGAATTAAGAAAGCAAAAAGTTTTGTCTTTAAAACGGGAGCTTATTGGTCAACAAGCTATGTTTACAAAACCCATTCAAGATACAGAAACAGCTACAGAAGTTAGTTATGAAATTTCTCGAATGATAGCAAAGCGGAGTCGCCCCTTCAATGATGGGGATTTTGTAAAAGAATGCATAGAAATTGCCGCTAAGAAAATGTGTCCAGAAGCAGCAAAAAAGTTTGAGAAAATTCAACTGAATCGTATGACCATCCAAAGACGAATTATGTCTTTGTCAGATAATATTGCGGAACAATTAAATGAAAAAACTAAGATAATTGATTTTTTTTCATTAGCACTCGACGAATCCACTGATATTAGTTCCACAGCTCAACTTCTTATATTCATACGAGGTGTTACTCAAGATTTTGAAGTCTTCGAAGAGTTATTAGGAATGTGTTCATTGAAAGGTCAAACCAGAGGAGTTGATATACTCAATGTACTTTTGGACGAGTGTTCAAAAACTGATTTGGACTTATCGAAATTATCGGGAGTTTCGACTGACGGTGCTCCTTCGATGATTGGTGTCAATTCTGGGCTAGTTACTTTGTTGAAAAAGCATTTGCAAGAAAAAAACTTAAACGCTGAAGATCTCATGCAGTTTCACTGCATTATACACCAAGAAGCCCTCTGTTCTAAAAAAATTGAATTTGAAAATGTCATGAAAGTGGTAGTTTCGACTGTGAATTTCATAAAATCACGAGGACTCAATCACAGGCAATTCAAACAATTCCTTGATGACATTGAATGCGAACATGGAGATTTACTGTATTATACAGAAGTAAGGTGGCTAAGTCGTGGATTGACACTGGAACGATTTTTAAATTTAATAGAAGAAATTGATATTTTTCTGGCGGAAAAGCAAAGGGACGTCCCGGAACTTAAAAGTCCTGATTGGTTGTGTGATTTGGCTTTTTTAGTTGACATTACAAATCATTTGAATGTCTTGAACACACGGCTTCAAGGCAAAAATCAACTGATATCCCAGCTCTACGCACATGTATCATCCTTTCAATGCAAGCTGACACTTTTCAGATCGCAATTGAATTCTGGAAATTACAATCATTTTCCGAATTATAAGAAAATGGCTGAAAAATTCAAAAAAACTGCTATTAATTTCAGTTATGTAAAAAAGCTAGATATTTTGATTCAATCTTTTCAAGACAGATTTTCGGAGTTTAAAACAGTGAAACCTCTGTTGGACATATTTAGCAATCCTTTCACGATTTCAGTTGAAAATGCGCCAGAGTTAATGCAGTTAGAAATTATCGACATTCAGAACGACCAAGATTTACGCAACAAATTCAACGAAGGAGACTTGCTGAACTTTTACCGCTGCATTGATAAAAATACGTACAAAGAGTTGCGCATAAACGCTCTGAAATGTGCAAGCTTATTTGGTTCTACCTATATATGTGAACAAACCTTTTCAATCCTAAATAATAATAAAACAAAAAATCGAAACCGCCTTGCAAATGAAAGTTTGGAAGCAGTTTTACGTGTTGCTACAAGTAAATTTGAGCCAAATATAAAAAAGATTGTAAGCACTATGCAGTGCCACGCTTCAAATTAATAAATTCTTTTTCAATTTGAATACATTATTATCAATTTTTCATTGTCTTTAATTACCTATACTTCTGGTGGCCCACCATCAGTTCATAATTTGCCCGAGTGGCCCCTAGTCTTAATAAGTCTGTGCATCCATGCTCTACAGTGTAATATTTATTTATCAAAAACTTTTTAAATTTGTTTTAAAAACTTTGTAGTTTGGTTCAGTATGTAATTCGATCGGTAATTTATTATATATTTTTACAGCCATAATGATGTGGGCTATGATTTAGCATTTTTATTCATGAGGGTGGCAAATGTAGTCTTCCTTTGTGGCGAGTGTTAATGGACTCGATGGAGTCATTCCATAATCATCTGACAACTGATTAAATTTACTATCTAATCTTATTTTATTTAAACAGTAATAAATATGGTGTTTGGGAATATTTATACAATTTTTTATTAAATCAATTAAGTGGTAACAACTAATTGTAAGACTACAGACTGTATAGTCTTGGCTTTTTCTCAATTTTTTTAATTGTATTCAACATGGCCTTTGTTGATTCTATTTTTTTGTCTTCTTTGATTAATTCACTACAATCAGAAGATGATTTGACTTGTAGTGAAGCCATTGATAGTGAGGGACTATTGGCAGCTACAGATGGTAATATAAAGAAATATCACTGTCTGAATGTTCTTCAATAAATATATTTTTTTGCAATTTTGCTTAGACCAGATACAGAAGGACTTGATTTTGTAGCGGTTACAGTTTTAAATGGGTATGTGGACCTTGATGTTACAGAAGGTTTCAATGATAATGCCTGATCTATCAATTTCACATTGGTTTGCACAGCCTTACATCTGAATTTGTAGGTTATAAATGACTCCAATAAATGTACAAATGTACAAATATCTCCAATAAATGCATCTTTTGGAAATCTGAAAAATAAATAGCCAGAATAAACATTATGATGAAGTCGATATCGATGTTTTGTTTTTGTACTGTCGCAGCTCTAACTTTGTTGCAGTGTGGCTAATGTAATTAAATTAAAACTTCCTATTTTCGGGATAAGTGACGGGACGTCAATCTATTATATTAATGAAGTAGACCGATCCTAAACATACAGTTTCATAGTATTGATATTTTTAAAGCAATTTAGTTGCAAAAAACGTTGGAAAAAGAAAATAAGTAAGTAATAATTTATAAAAAGTGATTTATTATTAATTAAATAAGCATTTATATTAAAAAAACAGTTTTAACGATAAAGAACGTGAAATATAAATTGTAATTCAATGTTGGCTCATTCAATTTTAAAAGTTACTCAAAGTTGCAGCTTGACGTTTTAGTGGCAACACTTTTTGATTGATAATATTTATTCAATTTTTTGAAAATTTTGTGCTTTGTTCAACAATAATAAGACAAAATAATACTTACAGATGGAAAATAACGTTATCCTTTTGTACACTCGACTTTTCTGATCGCTCTTTACACGAAAACACGCTGCAATTCGACATTTTTTGCTCACGTCCTAACGCGTGCACCGTGATTTGCAAATGACGCTGGAACACGCGAGAACTAGTTTTATATAACCGATATGACCGCCGGTCATATACTTTTGGCAGAGGGAACGCCTGTCAGTGGCGTCTCCGGTTGGTTTAATGCTCTAAGATGTAACATTATTAATTTACAAGATACATAGGATTTTGTCGCTGACCCGTATTATTTTTCCACGAGTGTATGTCGATGTCAATGCTGTACAAAATTTCGCTACTTTCACAATTATGAAACATTTTGCATGGATTCAATGCATTCATGCTGATGAATTGAATGTCGCTTTTCAGAAAAAATTTTTACAGATAGTTTAACTTCAACTTACTCTAATATAAATTGTATGAGACATACCTCTTTGAACATCGGACGTTTCGGAAATATTTTTATATATTACGGATAAGCACTAGCCCGTCATCTCACCTGATGTTATGTGATGATATGGCCGAAGGTGGAAGCGCACTTCACCCGGAATCCTCAACTACTGGGGCACTGGCTATCTTATCTCTAGCTGCCGTAACACAACAATGCTACAAACATTGATTTTATGGCGACATGTTTAGATAAAATGGTCGTAGCTAGCCATCAGACGGACAAACAATCCCTACCACCAATCAAACCGAGTACAAAAACATCCGCTGGGGATTAAACCCGGGACCCTTGGGCCTAACCAGTAGACTTAACCACTAGACCAGAGGCGGTTTAAGTGCCACCAATCGAAACGTCCGGTGTCCAAGATCTGGTATTTCGGCCTAGTTCAAAAGTGTGTAATGTGATGTTGTACGTATTTTCTGTTGCATGTGCAGCTTTGTGTAACCCAAAGACGAATGTCGAGAAGCACGGATACTCGGAATATCGACGAGGACGACGAGTACCAAGTAAGTTTAACGTCCCCACTTGCCATGGAGTCGAGAAGTACTTCTTGACTCTACGTTTTGTCGATGTCATGTTGTGTTTGTTAGGTCCTAATGACGTGCGTACGAGTGCTTACAGTGGAATCAATAAAATAATTAAATGTTTGTACCTCTCGTTACAACAATTTATTGATTGACGCAACATAAACTGTCATAGTCATAGTTATATTTATTGCATCATGTTGGTATAATTGTTACATGATAATCTGATAATCAAAGACAACAAACATTTACTGAACTTTAGAGATATTATTGAGTTCCGCTGTACAACTAAGCTTTATAAGTTTAATTTTGGAATATTGTCAGTGGTTGTTTTTGTACAAATTACATTATGTTAGGTTATAAATTGAATAAAATGACGGCTTCAAGTAGAACTGGAATTCTTTCAAGATTTTAACGACATCTCTTCAATTCTTCAATTGAGCTACCAAGATATAGTTTTCTCTGTCCAAACATAGAAAACTTTGCAATATGTCCGGTCGGTCTATTTGACAAGTTAAACCAAATACGAGATGTTAAAGGTTTTTGTCAATATGTGTCCCGCTGGTACAAATCACTTATAACTACTTCAATTGTACCTACCGAGATATTAGCTTACCCGTGCAAACTTCAAAAAAGCTATTAAATTTTTAGTTTTTGAAGTCCTGTCAAGTTTGCTTATAGGTCTGTATTATGTGAGATGTCGTAATTTTTTAAATTAGAATAGAATACCTTTATTTCAGGTAACTATGGCCTATATAATATATACCTTAAATACTAACATAAACCTATTATACAGGGTGTTCGGCAGATCGTTGAACATACGAAAATGGGGGGTAAAAAAAGTAGAATTTCGTCGAAATCATCCAATTACATAAAAAATAATAACTCCGGTTACTACAGTGATATCGAAACAAATAACATACCATTAGAAAGCCTACACTGTAGAGATATTTAAAAATTTTTTTTTTTCACATACTGCCTCTAAGATTCTAATAAAGAAAAAAAATTAGGCCTAGCTATAAAAAAGAAAAGTTATAGGGGTTTAGAGGTACGACAGTGGCGAAATTTCAATAAATAAAAAATAAATAAAAAAAAAGATTTTTTTTAATGCCTGAATGTTAGGAGATGACGCCACCTACCCCCCATTTTCGTATGTTCAACGATCTGCCGAACACCCTGTATAATACAATTTATGTTAGTAAATAACTTAATAGCTATGCTAAGTATTTGAATTATTTGTAAATGTATATCTCGTTGATGTAGATAAGTGCGGCGGCAATGGCTCGCGTGGCGCGCTATACCGGCGCAGAGGGCGCGAGCGCCGGCGTAGGCGGTGGGGGTGGTGCGTGCGGCAGCGACGCGCGCACGCTCTCGCTGCTGCCGGGGCCGGGCCGCGCGCTCGCGCTCCACGCCGCGCTCGCCGCCGCGGTGCACCACAACTGCGACACGCACTTCTCGCTACTGTAGTTGTAACACATATTATCAGTGGCGGTAGCCAAAGTAACATTAAGAAAACGATAGCGAAGTTCGAAAAGAATAAAATGTATGGCATTGACATAAGATTGACCACGTGATTTAGCGCGGCTTATGTCAATCCCATACATTTTCGAACTTCGCTATCGTTTTCTTAATGTTACTTTGGCTACCGCCACTGGTCTGTTAACTAAAGCTGGTACGTTCAACACATTTACACGTTGCGCTTGTGTAGTGTCTGTGAATAAAGCGTGTACCTACCAGACTGTTGAAAACAAGCCCCAAACCGAAGTTTTCAACAGCGGTTCGAAACAGTGCGGACAGTTGTTTGCAACGAAAGAAGATTGCCTAATTTTGTATGGAAGTTGGACCAAGTGCTGCCTAGAATGCTCACATAGTGCATTTTGGTCCTCAGACTATCACTGATTTGTAATTCAAAGCGCATAAAAATCTATCCCAGAAGTCCAAAGAAAAACGGTCTCTTGTTTTAAATATTTGTATTGGAAAAAAATAACTTAATAGCAACAAATGTACAAAATCAACTATTAAACAATTAAATATTTATAAAATACAGTGAAAAACTTAAATGCTTACCCGACCCGACCGCTAAAAAGCACTCAAAAAAATAAAAAAAGCAGTGGAAAATTCAGTGCTAACGTCATCGTCAGCCTTCCCGGTAGCATAATAGTCAGTGCAGCCGCCCGGATCAGGTTTTCGTTTTGGCGTGATACGGTACGATATAGTAACTGATATAAATTTTTGAGAAAAAAAACCCCAAAAACGTTGTTTAATAAAAGATTATTTATTGTTACAAAAACTGGAATTTATTTATTTTTCCTGGGGCCAATATTTTTTTAATTTTTTTTTTGTAGTTCACGTTAATGCTACAGTACCACTGAACCAACTCACATTTCTAGGCACTTGGTCCAAACCTTAGCAATGTCCTTTCGGTTGACCTTTCCACGACCTTGGATTGCGGGCGCGCGTTGAAAACCTAAATTTTTAAAGGCAAGGAGCCATTGCAAAGATGGTTCCGATGCGATAGACGAAAGCACGTAAGGTGGAAGCCTTGTTTACAACAAGTGTGGACGGAAACATCAACGGGCGGCGGTTGTAAACCAGCCAGCACCTCCAGGTAGGGAGGCTTGTTTACAACAGTCTGGTACACGCTTAAGCTGCGGCGTGACGTCGCACTGCATGTGACGCATCATGAAAAGTCTATCCGTCGCTCTTGCGTTCGGTGAAGCTTATGAGTACGAATGAAGCAGTTATTGTTTTGCTTTTGCTTCTGTTTATAATAATACAGAGTGGTATTTTTTGACATTCGTCCGTTAGCGTCAATCACGTTTAAATCGATGAATGAAAATGAAAATGTTTTTATTGCAACAAACACCAATTTACAATGAAGATTGTTGTGTCATCTTTGTTTACCTATTTTGAGGTTAGATTAAAATGTCTTCTCAAAGAATTGGTTCCGGCAAAACATTGACAAGACAATCTCGTGAATCAGTTTGAGTGGGGTAGAAGATTTAATTTACGATTCTGACTATAAACAATTAATGTCATAAAAAATCTTTTTTCAAGTACTTATTTTTAAATTTTATTTACAACCCTACAACTTTACTCAACCTACAAATCAGAGTAAGAAGACTAAATTTTTGTAATATTCCTTTTTCGGTCAAGATAATTTAGTTAGTTTAAATAAATATAATTTCTAAACATGCTGTATAGTGAATTTGCATTAGTGTGAGTACTGTGAACATGCCAGCTTTAGTTAACAGACCTGTAATATGTTAATATCTAAGTACGTGCTCCAAGTGATGACCATAGATCGGAATGGATGAAAAATTTTCTTAATTTTACTTGCAATGTTGGATAACGTGGATAACACCGGTATTGCTATTTCCGAAATAATGGAACATTAAGTTATAAATTATAAGAAACACAATGTGTCCATAAGAGTTTCTCGTGCAAAAGAAGTAGTTGTTTATTTGCACCTATCATTTTATGGGATTATCCATGCTATTGATAACGTTATGTAATTATTTCCAGAAAAAACTATCCTTTCCGATCTATGATAACGACGCATCGCGCATGCGGATAGCGGAACGTATGAATACGCAGTTGGTTCCCCAGTGGAGCCCGCTCGTACTTCGGCCAAGTTCGTCTGTCGGGTATTTGTACCGTGCGCAGCCGCGTACTCCGCTTGCGCGATTCGACTCATGACTTTCGTAAAGTTTGTCGCCATCACATCTATGTGTTAGAAGCGTTGGTGTGTGTCGTTTGGCCTTATTGTTACTTAACATCGTTGAGTTAAAGGCCAAGAAATTCTAAATTTTAATATAAAAAATTAAAAGTGAATTCTGAATCGCGTGCCTAAACTTACTTACTTACTCACTTATTCAGCACTTGGAAGAATTGAAAAAACGCTTTGTCTAGCGTACTGTCAGCATATAATTGATAAAAACAAATAAACGAAGAAACAAAATTAATATTTTTAGATTATATTTTTGGATAACTGACAACATTAATTTTAGTAAAGCAAAAATAGACTTTAAATGTACGCATCAAAACTTATTTTACTGATAATGTAAAAAAACATTTTGATAATTCAGTGTGCTTTGATCAATTTTATGGTGACAATATTATTTCCGGATATCGATTTACAAACATACGTACTGTTACAAACCAACGAAGACGAAAACAACGAAACGAAGCAAGCGCGCCAGTCTAACATAATACTTTTGTATTATTAACATAGTCTACTGCAAACTTTGTGTTTGTAATCAAATTTCACGTTGTACTAAATACACTATGTGAGAGATATCTCTAGATTTGTGCCAATATTGGCACAAATCACTGGGCCTCGGACTAGCAAATTATCGTCCTGCAAACGAAATTGAATAACTATTTGTCAAATTAAAACATGACAACACTCAGTATTAGGGTTGTACATCCACCCCGCGCTACACAAATTATATCTGTGACGCCAACACAGATTCATCATCATCATCATCGTGTCTTGCACACCGCTCACCGTATGTATTGTCATGAGCTCCAGTTTTATATTCCAAATATTTCATATACCTTTTTTGTATAGACTCTTAAACGATCTTAGTATACCAAATAACGTGGACTCCAGACTTGCGAACCGTACTCCAAGACACACCGCACAATTGTGTCGTCATTGTTAAGGATTTGACCTCCTAACTGGTAATGAAACCTAATTACAAAGTGTTTCCGGGAGAAGATCATCGAGAAACATTTAGAAATATTAAGATCTAGCCGATTAATGCAACAATTATCTTAAATCTATTTAAATCTTTCTGCAGTAATATATCGTAATATATATTTGCAATTTCCCTAAAAATGTTTATCATCCGCAAATAATAAAATATTTGAGTGCTTGAAGCAGAAAATGAGAAAAAGAGATTCTTCGTTGTGTTTGGGTTCACATTGTTTATTACTACTGCCCCTCAATCGTATAGCCAGCCAGCTTTGGCTATTGACCGGCGCTTTGGTCTAGTACTTCTGCGCTTAGTGATCTTGGGTTCGGTTCTCGATTCTGGTATAATAATAAATAAATAATTTTTATATATAATGCTAAACTAGTTCCTAGCCATTGGGATAATGTTCAGAAAAATATAAATGACTTTAAATGATAATGATGAATTAATGATATTGCGAGTATTCCCTCGTGCCGCCAAATATTATAAATATTAAAACGTCATTAGTGAGATTTGCAATAGTTGTCTACTCCAAAAATCAACAATGTTTTTGCATTCGTTAAATCAAATAAAAGCATTTAAAGATTGTAGAAATAAAATAAAATCGTTGGAGTTAGACATAAAAAAAAATATAAAAATAATTTTTGAGTTGTTTGTTATTTTTTTAGAAAATAGGTGATAGTCAATTCGCTAGATTATAACTGCACAATAGAAAGTAACATGTATAAATAAAGTGTGTATAAATGTAAATGGCACAGGAGATTTTAATAGAAAAATATTAAAATGTTATATTTATAATGGGGTGATTAATTATATAGATAAACATATTTTATTTGTTTAGAAATATTATAGTAAAATGATGATAATGTATTATTCCTATAGAGCAGTATTCCTAATATTGTTAATAATTATTAAGAAATATATGGCATTATTGTTATAAAATCTGAGCTAAGTACCTGTTATCTGTCGTTGGCAACAACATGTCTTACTATTAAATACTTCTTGTGATTTCACCTTAATCCTTTCACTTTCCTTCTATAAATAACGCCTTGAAACAAGCAATAAATTGTAACTAGCAAACTGAAAATGTGGAATTGAAATCCGTAATCTGATAATTATGAATACACGTAGGTTAAAATTTGCCTTTGGTTGGAAGTGTCATTTAAACAAGCTGCGTACGCGTTCAAGAACCGTTGCTGTTATAATAATCATAATATGCCAGTGTTCTGCAATAAATACATTTGTTATAGTACAACATTAGCGTTGGATAAATAAAAATCACACTATATCCTACTATAATATTAGAAATGCGTAAGTTTGTGTGTATGTATGTTCGTATATTTGTTGCTTCTTCACGCTGCAACGGATGGATGGATTTGGATGAAATTCGGCATACAAATAGTTTATAACCTGGATTAAAACATAGGATAATTTTATATCCCGATATTCCTACGGGAACGGGAACCACGCGGGTGAAACCGCGAGCGGCCGCTAGTATTATATAAATTCGAAATTTTTGATACGATAGATGTATAGAATTTATACGCGTATACATTTTTACGCATTCCAAAATTAACATTCTTGGTGTACGTTTATTATTAACTAATATAAATTACCTCAACAATCGTGATATTCTGTGTAAAACTAAAACGTCAATTTAATGCTGGTTTTCACTATATTGTACTTAGAGGCCAAATTGCAAAATACTGTTAAAGTTACGTCATAAAAGGATTGCAAACATTACTGTATTTAATTGTTTAAGAAATTTAATGTAAGTTTTCCTTTTTATATACAAAGTAAACTTAATTTCAAATTAAAATCTAGATCTAGCGCAGATCTGATCTAGCGCACGACCGATGACATGGACAACTTTAATGCGTTAAATTTCTAGAGAGACTGTTTAATATTGTAATTATTTTACTAGGGTTTGAAATAAATAATTGTGATTATAATTTATTGTGTTTTATTACCTATCACAACACCAGGTGGTAGATTCAATAAAGATATACATAGCTCTAACGCCTTTCGTAAGTCAAATTGCCTCTATAAAGTTTTTTAAAACACTTCACTTAGTTTTAGAATTACGTCTCTTATGTTTTACACTTTGTCGCTGGCACAAAATGAGAATTTGTATGGCAAAATGAAGGTGCTGCTTCAATGCCATTCAAATTCTGGTTATCGCTATCATGATTGAATGGCTTAGACAGGGATGGGCAAACTACGGCCCGCGGGCCATCTCCGGCCCGTGAATGATCGAAGTCCGGCCCGCTACCATCCAACAAAAATTCAAGACCGTGTGTGTTCAGAAAATGCATACCTACCTAACAATATTTTTATTTCACAAAAAAATATTTATTTATTGAAAATATACAGCAAAAAATTTAAAAACCTGGCCCGCCATAGATTTTGTTAGTAAATATTGTCACGCGAATGAAAAAGTTTGCCCATCCCTGGCTTAGAGCATTAAAGTTAGATAGATAAAACTGCCTGTATCTATAGTCCATAGTTCAACAATGGGTATAGTAAAAGGAAACAAAAATAAACTCGCTAATGCTAGTACGTCGATTGGTATACAAGAATGGCCAGTATCCTTCCCAGGACAATTATTATATTGCCACAAGGCGACGACAAAGGCGCAGCAGCTGATTCGAGCCAAGGTGAGGCTGAATATGGGGCATCAACAGGAAGGCAGTGATTGCCGAAGGTGATCGCTTTCGAGATCGCCGCAGCGAAAAACGGCCTACGTACGTAATAATGGAGAAGGGCCTTCGTTCAAAGGTTACAGGGCGCCTGGTGTGAGTTAAGTTAGCCATTCGATCACTTTGTATGGCAATGTTTTAACTCTCTTCGTTCGTCACTAAGAGGCGCTGCTTCAATGCCATACAAATTCACGTTTTCGGAATGGCAAATAAATCTCGCAATAGCCAACCAAAGCTCGGACTTCGTTTGCGAGGCCTAGTACGTATATAATCTATATACAGGGTGTCTCATTTAAATCGGTCAGTATGGGAAAGTCTGAAACTATAAGACATACGAAGATTTGTTCTTAGGAACCATGTCATCGATTTTAATAAGAAGAAAAACTGCATTTATACATTTTTTTTAAAACCTGTACTCGGCTCGGGAATCGAGCCCGGTTGTTTTGAAAAAAATAAATCGACACTATTTCTATTTAGATACGAGTATCGATTGTGTAGGTCTTAAGCAGTAAATGGCTCTATGAAACATGATGTCTAAAATGAATAAAATGCATTGTTTTCACATATTTTAATTTATTTAAAAAAAAAAATATTTTTTATTTTATTTTTGTTTAGGTGTTCGAAGTGACCACCGTTACATTCAACCAGTTCAGGCATGTAAAATTTTCTCTATGGTTGTTTGTACATCTTTGCTGGTTTTGTAATTGTAAGATCGACCTAAACGTGTTCAATATTGTATTGAAAAAAACGGTGGTCACTTCGAACACCTACTAAAATAAATTAAAGTATGTGAAAACAATGCATTTTATTAATTTTAGACATCATGTTTCATAGAGCCATTTACTGTGTAGGTCTTACCTACACAATCGTTATCTAAATAGAAATATTGTGAGTTTATTTTTTTCAAAACAACCGTTTTCGATTCCCGAGCTGAGTACAGGTTTTTTTTAAATGTATGAATGCAGTTTTTCTTCTTATTATAATCGATGACATGGCTCCTAAGAACAGATATTCGTATGTCTTATAGTTTCAGACTTTCCCATACTGACCGATTTAAATGAGACACCTTGTATACAGGGTGGAAACTTTCAGCGGGGCAGTAAGGGGAAGTACCTTATCCGTTGCAGCTACACGAAAATGGTTTTAGGAGACTATCCATATTTTTTTATGGAATTTTGATCCCCATTCAAAGATTTTCAAAAAAATGTACAGTTAGCAAGAAAATAGCCCTTTTACACAAAAACATTTTTTGATGCCAATCGATCCTGTTTCAAATACTGATCAAAAACTTCTATGTGACCAACCATCGCTGGAGTACTCAAAAAGTCACAAATTGCAAAAAACTTTTCCCGTACATTTTGTATGAAAATTTTTCGCAAAAGCTTTTTTAGTGACGGTTGAGATCTTTTTGTTGACTGAATAAAAAGATAAGTTTAAAACAATTCAAATTTGGAACAAAATGGAATTGAATTTTTCATCCAAATGGCGGTCACTTCGTGCACTTGATATCGTAGTAGGGCAAGAAAAAGCAAGATTTTAAATAATAATAACATCATCAAGTTATGTTAGTTAATAAAAAAAGAAAATTAATACGCCTTCTTTTTGATATCTGTAAAATTCTACGTGATCGTTTGTCTTTTCTTTTATTTTTTGTATTTCAGTTACACAAATTCTTTACAAAATGTAAGGGAAAAGTTTTTGCAATTTGTGACTTTTTGAGTACTCCAACGATGGTTGGTCACATAGAAGTTTTTGATCAGTATTTGAAACAGGATCGATTGGCATCAACAAATGTTTTTGTGTAAAATGGCCATTTTCTTGCTAACTGTAATTTTTTTTGAAAATCTTTGAATGGGGATCAAAATTCCATAAAAAATTACGGATAGTTTTCTAAGACCATTTTCGTGTAGCTGCAACGGATAAGGTACTTCCCCTTACTGCCCCGCTGAAAGTTTCCACCCTGTATAAAAATCAATGTCCGTTGGTCGGGCTAAAACTCGAGAATGGCTGGACCGATTTGGCTAATTTTGATTTTGAAATATTTGTGGAAGTTCAGGGAAGGTGAGAAACATAAATAATAAGTAACGGAAAATACTAAAAACGACAGTTTAATTTTCCAATACAAAATTATTTGTTTATTTCGTTGTCATGGAAACTGTCAAAGCGGTACGTACAACAAAATGTTCCTAGCCTCAGAACAATATCTAAAGCTAATTATTCTGAGTTCCTAGCTGTGAAACATTTGATGTCTTTTGTCACTTGGTTGGTTGTCAAATATTTATAGGTGTGTATTGTATATGTTTCATAGCTGTAGTATGTGGTCTGATCTCTGGTATGTTTTGTTGGAATACAAAACAGTTCTGTTTCAGTAATAAAAATGTGTAAAAGTGTCAGTTGGTTGTCGTAAAAAGAAAATCATCATCATCATCATCATCATCAGCTCATAAAGTCCCCACTGCTGGGGCACGAGCCTTCCCTTTGGATGGATAGGGAGAACGGGCCATAAACCACCACGCGGGCCCAGTGCGGATTGGTGGTTGTTAACGACTACTAATGCAACCGAAAAAAGAAAATAAATAAATAAATTTCAAGACCATTATTAAAATCTATCATCAGTTTGTCAGTGCGCGAAAACTTTATTTACTGTATTACTGTTATTGTTTTAAAATGCCAAGGAGAAGAGGACCTGACTTAGGTCACGAAGTCAATCAAATGTGTGACGAGCTAACTCACGTGCAAAACGCACTGACGACCAGCGAGAGACAGATAATGATAACATTCGTTTGTATGGCAGAATTGCGTTCCACAGTGAAGAATAATGAAGTAGAAGGCTTGGAATGGAACGAGTTCGGGCACACCAAACACAACAACAGCGAGCACGAGTGCACGACACAATGAAATAGACCGATTTCGCAGACGCAGTGTTCCTGTAAACCTGGAACGAGTAGCATTCCACTACGACCCGGAAATAGATTTTTGTGCCGTAACAATTGGGGAAATGACAACCATTTGTCAATATTGTAAAGCGTTAGAATACAGCGGTGAATCTACTAGATTTAATTTTATGTTGTGCTGGTGGTAAAGTAAAATTGCCACAATTGGTCCCACCACCACATCCATTACGCTTATTAGTTTCTGGGGTGGGAAATTAATAATTTATCAAAAAGAATAAATCAATAAAAAAACAATTGGAAGAGCACCTGACCCGGTATGTCAGAAGAGTGCAGGTTCAAACCCTGCTCGTGGAAATTTTTTCAACATTTGTTTTTTTGTAATTTGTTCGCAACAAAATTTGCGTTAAAAAAATTATATAAACATTTATAAATAGCTTGCCTACTTTTTAACTGATCTTTAGTATTTGTAAAAATATTATGATCGGATGTAAATGACGGTGGTTGTTGACATTGAATGGGCGCCTTTGGCTTTCAAAGTAAAAAGTAAATAGTGTTGAATAATTTCGGCGGGCTGGTTGGAACCACGATAGCTCAATTGGAAGAGCACCTGACCCGGTATGTCAGAAGGGTGCAGGTTCAAACCCTGCTCGTGGAAATTTTTTCAACATTTGTGTTTTTGTAATTTGTTCGGAACAAAATTTGCGTTAAAAAAATTATATAAACATTTAATTTATCAAAAGCAATAATTATGGTATACTACCTTGAAAGTGGGCAAGAAATTTTGCTGTTGCGCCAAACGACGTCATTTATGTTGGCCAAGAAATGTTTAGAGTAATTTCCCACCCCAGCCGATAATGTTTAAGTTTTGACAATATTTTTCACCAATACATGAAGGTGATACGAAGTTCACCGGGTTATCTAGTAACAATAATAATAACACTCACTCCAATTATCTAGGCCAAGACAAGCTTTGTTATGAAACTCGTTCAATGGTTACTAGACAACGGATAAACATACTTAAAATACTTATATACATACTTATTATTATACATAGAAAACACCAAAACAATTAAGAAAAACAATAATTTCTAAATTGACCCGACCGGGGTTATTTTGGAAACAGCATTATATATACATTTGAATAGATACCTACCTACAACTATAAAATCTTACACTTAGATACAAAAGAAGTTTCCACTTAAGAGCGTTTACGCCGCACACTAGCGCCACTAATGAAAAAAAAATCATATCTAGTAATAGAGATAGAAAATCAAATTATGCTCAACAAACTATTTGAATGAAGTAATTTAGCATTTTTACGTCACCTAATGAACACCTCACATGTTATGGTTTAGTTAAATAAGACGTTACGGCCACTTTTTTTTAACTATAACGCCATATTTAACCTTTTTACCGCCAACAACTTCTATAGAAGTTCGAGATTTTCGTGCCGTCCACGCCAGCACTTCTATAGAAGTTCTTCTTTGTACCTACTTTATTAAAATACATTTATACGTTGGCGTACAGCGGGACATCGCGTGCAGGATAGTTGGGCGGTGAAAAGGTTAACTAAACCATAACATGTCAGGTTTTTCAGGTCATGATTTTTTTTTATTGGCGGCGCTAGTGTGCGTTGTAAACGCTCTTAACAAGTTATACTCACATTAAATAAGAATAGTGTTGAGCATACAAATGTCACTTAAGTATGTGCAATAAAGAAAACTTAATCAAAAACAATTTATGTGGGGTATTAGAAATTATACAGTTTTAATAACGTTAAACAGTTACCTACCTAGGTAACGTACGTAGCGGTGATGCTAAAAAAAGGCGAATGCTTATACTTTTGTAGGGGTATTAGACGGACTTGGCATTATAAACGTAACTGATGCATAATTTAACGAACGCGGAACTCGATAAAGCCGTGTAAGTGTGCCCTCGACATTGTGCCTTCCAAACAGGCTGAGAGTTTTCCTGTGGAGGCACAGTGCGTGCGACGAATGCACGCTAGCGCATTGCTTCCGAAACTCGAAGTGACGAGTTAAGTCAAGGCCCGCTGAGACAAAGCAGATCAATAATGAAAAGTATTATAGCTTATTTTATTTTTATTACGCTATATCACCTTGTATTGGGTTGGGATATTGCAAAACGATTTTAAGACGAGTTTAAGATAATAAGACTCCAGAATCAGACGCTGATGCCTTAGGTGCAACGCAGACGACAGACTTTTTGTGCGATCGAGTCTGCGGCTCACTTAACGCGCATAAAGTCTGTCGCAGATTTCGCAGACTCAAAGCAGAGAAGCACACGACGCACATCTTCGATCAATCTGTCCGTATAGGGACGTACACGCTATGGATATTCAGAGATTGCGATGTATTATTTTATACTTGAAGTACAGAAAAAGAAGAAGAAATAGAGAATTTTGGGTACATCCTATACTTTCGAAGAGATTACAAAAAGGACAGTTCCATATTAAACATTCAATTCATTTTCAAACAATATCCGGAAAAAAATTCAAATTTTATAAAATGTATATTAATACACTATCATCATCATCCACTACCGTCCACTGCTGGACAAAGGCCTCCCCCAAAGCCTCAACAACAACGACCGATATTGTGCTGCTCGCATCCAGCGGCTTCCCGACACCTTCGCCAGATCGTCGGTCTACCTTGTTGGAGCCCTGCCCACACTCCGCTTTCCGGTACGTGGTCGCCACTCAAGGACAATTCCGCCCCAGCGGCCATCAGTCCTGCGAGCAATGTGCCCTGCCCACTGCCATTTGAGCTTAGCAACTCTTCGGGGTATGTCGGTCAGGTATCAGAAATGAGGAGATCCGCAGAAAAACAAAGGTTTTTTTTTCTGTGGATCTCCTCATTTCTGATTCGATCACGCAGAGAAACCCCGACCATAGCCCTCTCCATTGCTCTTTGAGTGACCTTGAGCCTTTTTATGAGGCCCATAGTGAGCGACCACGTTTCAATCCCGTATGTCATCACTGGCAACACCCACTGGTCACAAATTTTCGTCTTGAGACACTGCGGTATATCGGACGAATAGATATTTCGTAGCTTACCGAACGCTGCCCAGCCTTATTGGATTCGACGTTTGACCACTTTGCTGAAGCTGGACCCAGGTAAACATAATCGTCCACAACTTCAAGAGCGGAGTGAAGGTTGGGGCCTTCAGAGGAGTGGGTAGGTACGACACGTGAGTTCGACATAACTTTCGTCTTTTCCATGCTCATTTTAAGACCCACTTGATAAGAGACTTTGAATTTTGTAAGAAAAAGAGACGGTATTTGTAAACGTTGTATGGCTGCCCTTTCGAAGATATATCTAATATTGGTGTGAGAGGGACAGATAATGGAATAGAAACGAGAAAGTGTTTACTAATTACTTCACCACTTCTCATGGAAGTGTTCCCTGGCAGTATAATAAAGTCTACGGTATTTTGTTTTTTTCCTTAGACGTCATAGATGTCCAAACAGAAGCAGAATAAATATTACAGCACACTTCTTCCCACATTTTTCTTTTTAAATGACTATCATGTGGCTTAGAAGTATTATAAATTGCTGGTCTGTATTGTATTTCTTGTATTAACATCGATGCATCGATCTCTAGCGCCATGGTATTATACCGCGTACGTTTGAAGCAAAGACAAAAGGTTCAATATTTTTCGCGCACTTTTTGTGCGGCATGGCTCGGCGCGGTCTGCCAGAATTGCACGGATTTTTTGAACGCCGGACTTTTTACGTGTCGTATACGTTACTGCATATAATTGCATAGGTTCTAAAAAATTCACAGGACTTAAAGAATCAATACACATCGCTCTAACGAGAAAAGTATACAAAGCTAAAAATAAACAACGAACATACAAAATTAACTACACTGCTTTAGCCAAAGTAGAAACAATAGGAGACTTGATCTTTCTGTTAGATGTCATTATTTGTTATGAGAACACATTGGTAAAAAGCATCAAGAACGAAGGCGGACACATTCGTACAATTCCACATTCTTACATTTTTTTAAAAACTGTTTTTCAAATTCGTACAAACACATTCGTACAATTTCCACATTCGTACATTTTTTTATAAACTGTTTTGAGTCTGCATTGTAGTTAATCGAGAATAAATTACCCTTGGTACGAAAGAATTTCTAGTACTCCAGTTTTGCTTAAAGTGTTTAATCACTTTAAATCAAAAACAAACAAATAAAACAACAAAATATCTCTCCTTAGAAAAAATGTGAAAACCATAACATGTGAGGTGTTCATTAGGTGACGTAAAAATGCTAAATTACTTCATTCAAATAGTTTGTTGAGCATAATTTGATTTTCTATCTCTAACTACTAGATATGTTTTTTTTTTCATTAGTGGCGCTAGTGTGCGGCGTAAACGCTCTTAAAAGGGGAAACACTAAGGTCGACTGAATTGTAAAATATGTATGAAAAGTAGACAAAATCAACGTTTCGTAGTCCCCTGATTCCTCCTCCAAAACTGTACCGATTTAATTACTTTTTTCATTAAAAATTCAAGAAAGGCTTTGTCAGTGTCCTTATGCTTTTGAAAAGCTGTTTATTAAACGTAACATATCTACTTTTTAGATATTATTTGATCTGTGCTAATACTTTGTATACCTACTTTAAACTTAACGGTATTCCATACAATTATTTTATTTACTTACATGTATTTTAAACCCAATAAGCCAAAATGTCGGAAAATACAGAGACTGACTAGGTACTTATATACAGTAGTTAATTGTCAACATCTTGAAACTAATTAAAAAATTAGCTAAATATATAAACTAGACCTCTGTTTTTTCCATAAGCATATAAACGTAACGTCTGTAATGTTGTGTTATTATTTACATGAATAAATAAATAAATAAATAAATAAATAAATAAAGTGTAATTAAAAGGAGATGTTCGTTTTTGGGCCCTTATTTTATTAGTTTTGAAGTGATGCTTTTCTGATAGATCTGCCTTCGGAGATGCTGTTTCCAAAAAGAAAAAATATATAAAAAGGCCCCAACATAATTTAAAAAATATTTAAAAACTTGAAATCTTGTTTTCTTCATGAAGCTTTTCTTATTATTTTTGGGTTCTAATGAAAGTTTTAAGTGTTTATATATATTGCTGAACTTATTTTACATTCTAAAAGGTATTTTAAGGTTTTAATACAATTTCCTGAAAATGAAACCATGCGGTTGCTGGCTGTAATGGATAGTTCTATTGCATTACTATACTGGCCTGCAAAAATAAGTATTACACTTTTAATATTTATTTATTTTCTAAACTATAGAATTTAGAGATTTTTAAATAAAAGACGTTTTGCAGCAATTTTTATCAGCTTTCTTTAAAACTAAAGTAAATTATACATTAGTAACATTTTCCTTTTTGTTTCGAAAGTATATCTTGTGTTCTTAAAAAGTTATTGCAATTTTAAAAGTGTGATACTTAATTTTGCAGGCCAGTGTAATTTGAAAAATAAGTTATATTTTTTAAATACATAGTATATTAGAAAAGCGAAGTTGCCAAAGTAGAAAAAGTTTAGGATTGCTATTTTATGAATTTTTATTATCTGATCGTTTTTTATTATATAATACAATGTTTGGGTATGTTTAAAAAATATATTAATACATGGAAAGGTTCCTTATTTTGTGCTCTTTTCATAAAATATAATCTCATCACTGTAAGATTTAGCGGGCCTAGTCTCCATACAAAAATGGAACATCCCCTTTGGCTAGAAGCTTTAAAAAAAATTTTGATAAGGGTTAACGACGCTTCGGTGGCCGAGTGGCACAGCTTTCGGCCCGAAGGTTACTGGGTTCAATTCCCAGGTTGGGCAGAGTGTGTTTCGGATATTTTGATGTACTTACAGCCCGGGTTTGTGATCATCAACCCGCATTTAGCAAGCGTGGTGATTGAGCCATTACTCATAATTTGTAGTGACGACTTGATTTCAATGATGGGGCATTTGCCCAGCCGTGGGACAGTCATAGGTACTTACTTTACTTTAAGGGATAACGAAATCTATAAAGACGGAATATTCGTTAGCGAGTGCCGAATAATGAGGGCCTATTACACTAAACGCAACTAATTCCTAACAGAATTACTAGTTCATGGACAACTTCAGCATTTACATTTAAACGTAACAGTGTACCAATTTGCACAAATGCGAGGAAACACTAAGGTCGACCGAATTGAAAAATATGTATGAAAAGTAGACAAAATCAACGTTTCGTAGTCCCCTGATTCCTCCAAAACTAGACCGATTTAATTACTTTTTTCATTAAAAATTATAATAATTATTCGTGAAAGCTGAGAAAGAGAAACAAATCAAATATCTCGACTTAGCACATGAGGTTGTCGACATGTGGAATGTGGACTCGGCTGTCATCGTGCCGATTGTTGTTACGGCCAACGGCCTGATGGCCAAGAGCCTCGATCAACATCTCATGAGGCTCTCGTTAGGCGGCTGGATCAAGGGCCTGATTCAGAAGGCAGTTCTCCTCGATACGGCACGCATTGTGAGGAGGTTCCTGTCTCTGGAGCCCTAATCACCGGTAGTTTGGACCCTGATCCCGATGCCGGTGGACTCCTATTTTTTATATTTTTAAATGTTTGTTTTGTTTTTTAGAAAATATTTAAAAATGTAAATTAATGTGTAAAAAAATAAATAGAGAGATAATAATAATAATACAATCTTTATTGAAATATTTTTAGATCTATTTTTTACAAAGAGCTCTAAACTAATAATCTAAAATACATTAAATGCTGTTGCCTGAGCTAGGTAAACCCTGTTTTTCAGGCGAATGTGGGCTTAGTCTAAGTTTAATATAAATCAAAACATAAATAAATATAACAGTTTATACGCTAAATTACAATCTAATATAAAGACATAAATAAAACAATAATAAGTTAATACACACAGAAATAAATAAACAAAAAATTACTTAACAACGGTCAGTAACCCCTCCGTATCGTCGTAGGTCAATTTTTGTAGTTCTTCCTTTACAACCTTTTTGCAGTTGATCGTGTTTAATGGATAAATATAACACATAAGGGTGAATTTCAACAGGTTCATTAAAATCTTCACTTCCGTGGATTTTTTTATCTTTCAGTTTTTTTCAAAAAAAATTGCGTTTATTAAAGTTTTTGATAATGTATTTATTCTTGCCTAATATCTGGCAGATAACTTAAAAAACTAACGAGATATATATGATTATTTGATGATTACAAATTTCGTGCCACGGCGATGAAACATGCGTGCACTGCAATGAAACAAGCGTCCACGGCAATGAAAAAACTGTTTTATAAGAAGCAAGTGCACTCTATTCGGTACTACCTCTGTATTACAAGTTAAGATGTTTTCTTTGCCTATTCATACCATAGCATAGCGATGAAAACATTAAGTCACGGAAATAAAACACCTGGCCACGGCAATGCAACTAAACTGTTTTACAAGGCATGGTAATGAAATTTTTTTCATTGCCGTGTCTTTTTTTTCTTGCCATAGCTAATTTTGCCCACGGGAACCACGGCAATGAAAGCACGGTGATGAAAATCAAGACAAAAATATAAAATAACAAAAAGTCTATTAATAATTCGAAGTATAAACACTATACAAACAAACATAAGAGAAATGGCGTTATATCGAATGCTTAATCAAGAGGACAAACTTATTCAATTATAAGTTATACTTATCTACGGTGACGAAAGAAAAAATGTCCAGTGACATATAAATTGAATACTTACATTTATGGCGCGAAAACGCAGGCACGTGTGTACGTCCTTCCACGTCGAGCACTTAGGCGGCACTGATATGCAACGTTTAGCGCACAGGGTCCTCCCGGGTCCTCCCGGACGCCAGTCGTTAGATAAAACAATATTCTACTTAAACATGTTTAGGACACGGCGATGAAAGGTAGTTGATGAGTAGATGATTTTTTATCAACCATTCGTTGTATTGTTTAAATATTTGAATAAATATATTCCGTAACAATACTTTAACTATTCACGTATCAAATAAAACTAGGTTTTAATATAAAATAACCAGTAGATTTTTATCAATGAGGTATAATACACATCAAGGTGACGTGTGGACAAACACGGCAATGAAAGATTTCGAGGTTTAATTTATTTTTTTGGAGTACCTATTTATCCCATTAATAAAATATTTAGTGTTACACATAGATTACTATTTCACCTAACCAGAAAAAAATGTTAGAACATTATAACTATGTTTTTTAGTACCTACCGATTTCATCGATGCCACGCTATTTTTGATCCCGGAAAATTCACCCTTAGCATTTATCCTGTTGTACAGAAAGTGACCTAAGAATATAAAGAACATTGATGAAAAAGCGCATTTTATACATTTGAGATAAGTGCAAACAATGTCCTTCCTTTATTTATTAGTAATTTCAGTGCTGTAAGGAAGAGCCGTGTACTGTTTTAGTATCTTGCTTTTTATAAATAATTGCCGAACTGTTCAAACTTTACAGGATTCATATAAAAGATGAGTAGGATACTATCTCTTTCTAGTTCTTATCTGATAAGAACGGAAAGTGGACACCTTCAGGATTGCTCTTTGGGCTTTTTCGACAGTTAGTAACAGGGACTTATACGTACCACCCCATGCAGTGATGCAGTAAGTTAGTATTGACTGACACAAGGCGATGTAAACTTGCATTATTATTTTAGTATCTGCAATCGTACGAAGTTTTTTAAATACAAACATAAGCTTACGCATTCTGTTACTTAAAGCTTCAATATGATAACGGAATGACATCAATAATTACCCCAAGATACTTTATATTGCCAGTACTACAAGTGATAGGGCAATCGCAAGACACGTTTGTGTATAAATTACAGAAAGGCTTTGGCTGTGTTTTCCTTTTTTTCATGAATTAATTATTAAATGAACCTTTAAAAACCTTAAAAATTGGTCAGATTTTCTGCTGTGTTTCCCAAATTTGACGAGTTTATATAAAAAATCAAAACATAGGGACACAGCCAAAGCCTTTCTATAATTTTTAATGAAAAAAGTAATTAAATCTGTCCAGTTTTGGAGGAGCAATCAGGGGACTACGAAACGGTGATTTTGTTTACTTCTCATACATATTTTTCAATTCAGTTGACCTTTATTATTATTTCGTATTTCCTCTTGATAATACCCAAAAATTTCCTAGACTGTCAGCCGTGACATGGTTTGATTTTTGAAACGGTGACTAATTCTCACGCTGTATCAATAATAATTACAAGTGCGCCTTGTCACTCTTATTCAATGTCTTTTGCTGGTGACTTAATTTTAACCGTCTTCAAAAATGGAGAAGATTCTCAATTCGTCTGTTTTTATTTGTATTCGTTTGTCTGTGTGTTTTCCTTTAATTTTTGATGTGGATGGAGTGATTTCGTAGAAAAGGGACGGAAGTAGGGTCGTAACAGTGTGATCGGCTCGCCTTATTTAATATATACAATAATTTATGGAAGTGATTTCGTAGAAAAGGAACGGAAGTAGGGTTGTAACAGTGTGATCGGCTCGCCTTAAGAGTATATACAATAATTTGTGGGAGTGATTTCGTAGAAAAGGGACGGAAGTAGGGTGGTAACAGTGTGATCGGCTCGCCTTCTATAGTACGGATATACCTACAATATTTTGTGGGAGTTATTTCGTATAAATGTGATCGTAACAGTGTGATACTGCCGCACAATTTAAGAAAACAGTAAGTACAACTTACTGTGTTTGTGATTGTGATATTTGACGTGCTGACATTACGATCTATTTTCTCGAAACTTGCGCGGCAGGATATGATAACAGCGTGACATGTCTTCTAATGAGTATTTACTGCATTCTATTTATGATTAGTTAAAAAATATGCGGAGTCGGAAGCGCGCGAATTTAAAATCGATATTTTGAACAAGACAGAGGTATTATTGTGTCCTACGTAGTTTCGAATGCCGCTGTTGCGACACACGCTGTTGCGATTTTATTTTCCACTGTCTCATAGGTTCGAAAGGTTATAGACTCGAATGATGTAGTCGCGAACGACGCTGTTTCGAAAAACACTTTCACTGCCTCATACGCTCGAATGCTTGTGACTTCGATTCATTAGTCATAATGTGTATTTAAAATATTCAAGTAGTAAATAAAAAACAAACATATTCGGTGTCAATCAACATTTATTACTACTAGTAGGTACATAATCTATTACATATAGTTAATAATGACTTGTCCTGACTGACTGACTCACCATCGCCGAGCCTAAACCGCTGAAGCTAATTAGATAAAATTTATTTACTTTTAATAAGTTTGGTTTTTATTACGAATAAATACAAGTCGTATAGCCCACGTGAGCAAAGCCGAGAGCATAAAGCTAGTTCATAATAGAAATGTTTAAAAAAATGTAAAAATAATTTTGCAAATTCCATATTATTAGGATCTAATTAAAAACGTTGTTTGTTGTATTGTTGTTGTTTGTAGTATTAATATTGGTAAATCATTCATACCTATTTTGTGAGTCTCGCGACATAGATTTAAAGGTGTATTATAATTCCGCAGTTTCGCTTCCCGTTCCTGCCTAGATAATATTATGCATACAATAAACGCAAATAAACATGTTAGGTTCATAATCAGTTACATCGATTAACAAAGTCAAAGTCGTGGCGTCAAACTCTCTTCCCAGAAGAAGCCGAAGACGTTGCTAGATATTTTGAAGAGTATTATGTTTTAGGACGACTGATAAGCCGCAATATAGGTTACAAGATTCACGTTTCACGCTTACAACCACTTTTTCCACCGAGAAGAGAAGAGAAGATTTTGGGTAATCTACCTTAGACACCACCAAAAAAAGGCAAAGAGTTGCACAAAATACTATTTCAGCAATTTTGAACAAGAAAAGTACAATGGGACCTCTAGAATTTATAAGAGCTTTATGTACTCGTATATACTAAAGAATACTTCATTCATTCATTTCGATAACAGATATTACTTGAGTAGACAATTTGTTTTTAAGATCAGTCCTAGATTTTGTGTTACACATAGAAAATGATTAAAAATGTATACATTTTAGGTAGGTACCTAATATTTTTCATCGTTATAATTGTTAATAATAATAAATGTTGATTGACACCGAATATGTTTGTTTTTTATTTACTACTTGAATAGGTATTTTAAATACACAATATGACTAATGAATCGAAGTCACAAGCTTTCGAGCGTATGAGGCAGTGAAAATGTCTTTCGAAACAGCGTCGTTCGCGACTACATCATTCGAGTCTGTTTTCGAACTTATGAGGCAGTGGAAAAAAAATTCGCGACGGCGTGTGTCGCAACAGCGGCATTCGAAACTACGTAGGACACCCATATTATCTAGGCAGGAACGGAAAGTGAAATTGCGGAATTATAATACACCTTTAAATCTATGTCGCGAGACTCACAAATAAGTAGGTATGAATGATTTACCGATGTTAATACTACAAACAACAACAATACAACAAACAACGTTTTTAATTAGATCCTAATAATATGGAATTTGCAAAATTATTTTTACATTTTTTTAAACATTTCTATTATGAACTAGCTTTATGCTCTCGGCTTTGCTCACGTGGGCTATACGACTTGTATTTATTCATAATAAAAACCAAACTGATTAAAGGTAAATAAATTTTATGTAATTAGCTTCAGCGGTTTAGGCTCGGCGATGATGAGTCAGTCAGTCAGGACAAGTCATTATTAACTATATGTATATAGATTATGTACCTACTAGTAGTAATAAATGTTGATTGACACCGAATATGTTTGTTTTTTATTTACTACTTGAATATTTTAAATACACATTATGACTAATGAATCGAAGTCACAAGCATTCGAGCGTATGAGGCAGTGAAAGTGTTTTTCGAAACAGCGTCGTTCGCGACTACATCATTCGAGTCTATAAGCTTTCGAACCTATGAGGCAGTGGATAACAAAAAAAAAACCGACTCCAAAAAGTAGACTGATAAAATTGCACAAAAAAGTAAAAAATAAGCGTTAGACTTATATAGACAATAATTTTATTAGGAAAATATATAGGTACAATTATTGTTATTTTTGGAGCCGGTGCCAGCCAACGAAGTTTTTAGAGTCAGTGCCAGTCCGCGTTTGTAGTCAAAATTTCATGCATAAGATTGAATGTAGGTAGTATTATGATTTTAATATATAGTATGCCGTTATATGTTTATGTTAAAGTTACCTTGGCTGGCTGGCACCGACTCCAAAATAACAATAATTGTACCTATATATTTTTTCCTAATAAAATTATTGTCTAAGTAAGTCTAACGCTTATTTTTTACTTTTTAATGCAATTTTATCAGTCTACTGTTCTGGAGTCGGTATTTTTTTTGTTAAAATTTTTGTTTATTTCTCTCTTTTTAGTGATTTGTTTCGATCTATTTATCAAAAGCGAATATGGGTAGACCTAAACCTAAACGCACTGCTCGTATGAGACAGCGCCGTTTAAATGAGACAAGCGAAGAAAACGAAAAACGCCTATCTCAAAGTAGGACATCAAAAACTGAGTTCCGGTGCCTGCCTTCTTTTGCTTCGACATAGTCGCTTAACTATCTTAATCGAGATATTTTATCGCCACCCGTGAAATACTTTTCATTGAGGAGTTCCGATGGCAATCTGTGGTATTTTTCATCAGTTACACTTCATCAAATGATACTTTCTGAATGCAAATGCTTGACTTACTTCTGAAATTACCAAAATCGCTATAGGTATGACTACAATATTTGAGGAGTTCCCTCAATTCCTTGAGGATTCCATCATCAGAACTGGACCGAATTAAAATGGGACCACACGGGAAGCACCAGCTTTCAAATAAAGAAAGAATCATAAAAATAGGTTTACCCAGACGAAAGTTCTGAGGTAACAAACATAAAAAAAAATACAGTCGAATTGATAAACCTTCTCCTTTTTTAACCGACTTCAAAAAAAGGAGGAGGTTATCAATTCGACTGTAATTTTTTTTTATTTGAAGTCGGTTAAAAATAAAATCGCAACAGCGTGTGTCGCAACAGCGGCAATCGAAACTATGTAGGACACCCTTTGAAAATAGCCCAACTTGGGTGATCTCCTTTCAATAAAAGTCTATGTTATTTTTATTTTAGGCGACGATAATTGTGTCGTATATTGAGCTTAGTGTCGAACGATGGTGCCACTTCTACACTACTACTACACTAGGTTTAAAAACGAAAGAAGTGGGCGAGACCAACGAGGATTGTCTCAGCTTAAAATAATATATTTTTAATAATTTTTTTTACACTAGCTGACCCGGCGGACTTCGTACTACTTTGACAGTTTCTATGACAACAAAACAAACAAATCGTGGAAACTTTTTTATTTAATATATAAATTGTCGTTTTTAGCGTTTTCCGTTACTTATTATTTATGTTTCCCTGATATTCAACAAATATTTCAAAATCAAAGTTAGTCAATTCGGTCCAGCCATTCTCGAGTTTTAGCCACTCAAACGAACAGCAATTGATTTTTATATACATAGATTAGTTATGTAACTGTTGATTTCAAAGTTATTGTTTTGTGTCTTATTATTTTCTAAATTCTTACTTTTACATCGAAGTTATTATTAATTATTTTTATCTTATTTGTTTTGACATCAAAATTGTACATTATATTGATTTTTTGTCTTATTTTTGCTTGCGTTATTAAACGACATTCGAAAAATTTGTAATTATATCTTAATGAGGGCCTAAGTTGCCTGTATAAATGAATTTATTATTATTAATATAATTATTAATACCCCCACGACACTCAAAGATGTGCCGAGTGCTATTGGAGCTCGTGTTTGGATCGCTGTTATTCTGACAGGGCCCTACAAACAACAAATATTCTATTATGTAACTACACTCGTGGACAAATAATACGAGTCAGTACGAAAAATTAGAATATCGCTTAAAATGATAGAGCTAGCGCATGAATGAAACTGTATTGAAGATAACTTCATAGTTAATAATAACGACACTAAATGGAGGAAACGTTACTTGTTTATTTTTTAAATTACATAAGAAACAAAATACCAACACGAAAGTATTAATATGGCTTTAAAGTTCGTATTCGTATATAATATCTTTTATTTTTTCAACACTTTTTGTGTTGAAAAAATAAAAGATATTATATACGAATACGAACTTTAAAGCCATATTAATACTTCGTATTGCCTCCACGGGCTCTTCTTACAGCTGCCAGACGATTGGGCATATGCTGTTTATTAAGTTTGTTATGCGATGTTCGGGATATTGTTCCATTCTTCCACTAACACATGTTTCAGATCTAGCTGGGGCGGGGTTCCGATTTCGCCTTCCGAGCTCGTCCCAAGCGTGCTCAATCGGATTTAGATCCGGGTTTCTCGAGGACCAGTCCACGCAATTGATGCCAACGTCCTGAATATACTCATTTACTAAGCTGTATGTGGCCTAGCATTGTCATGCATAAATATTTTATTTATTATATTTATTTATTTATTTATAACTATATATGGAGTTTTCACTCATATTAATCAAGTATGGGCCGACATACTCATTAAGAATCTCTTCTACATATTTTGCACTAGATAGCGTACCATTTTCTATCAGCACAATATCCGTGCGACTCTCTTAAGAGATTCCAGCCCAAACCATAACAGATACACTCTCACAACAAGCTGTAACAAAACGTTCTCCTGGCCATCAGTAAACTCTTGGCCACCCTTCCTGTGCATAGAGCATAAATCTAGATTCATCAGAAAACATTACTCTTGCCCATTCTTCGTCTCCCCATTGTGCATGTTCGCGGGCATAACGTAATCTTGCTACTCGATGTTTCCTTGCAAGTTTTGGACCATTTGCGGATCTATGTGGGGTCAAATTAACTTCTCGGAGCCACCGCCTAACAATCCGCTCGCTTACCTCGTCTCTTCGGGTATCTCGAAATTGATTTGTTACTTCAATAGCCGTGAGTCGTCGATTTCGAAGCATGGTCGTAACAATAAATCGATCCTCTCGAGCCGTAGTACATCTCGGTCTACCGGTTCCTGGTCTTCTAATGTTGAGCCCAGTTTCTCAGAAACGTTGCACGACTCTTTGCACCGTAGAAAGTGACACGCCTGTTACTCTCGCTGTACTTCTGCATAGTGACGATACGTGTACATTCCTGTGGTGTTAGCGACATGATAGTAATTCAATAATGACCGTGAAAGACGATGATGACTAACTTTTATCATTTTGATTTGACAGATTGGAAACAAAAGTGAGAAAACAAGCAAAAGTAAAACACGATTGATTTGAATTTATTACGAAATTCGAGCTTTGTCATTTTTTTTTCCAAATACCTTGCACCTATAACATTTAAGGTTTTATGTCATACTATATTAAAATTCTCTTTAATATAAAGTTAGTCTCATGCATGTAACATTATTAATTTATAAGATAGGTACATAGGATTTTGTCGCTGACCCGTATTATTTGTCCACGAGTGTAATAAAATGAAAACAATGACTGTTTTATAACTTCATAAGCTCTCCGAAATGATGAGGTGCTCGCGATATTTTAATTTAGTCACGTAACTAGGTACCTACCCGGTAACCCCGGTTCGTCATGGTATTGTGGACGAAGAAAACAAGTGAATTGAGAAACAGCGTTGAAAAACTTTCCACGAGCGGGATTCTAACACGCACTCTCAGAAACTACGTCATTACTATTATATGTCGATGACGTATGTACTTAATAAGGGTTGACATTTAATAATAGACTTAAGGTTGCTGCATACGTGACGGGATTTTACACGGACGGGACGGGACGGGAAGTTTTGGAAATATCGATGACGATGTTTAGCAAATCCCGCCCCGCGCGTGCCCCGTCCCGTCCGTGTTTCCGCTACGTATGCACGCACACTCCGTTCGTTCCGGAGAGAGAAGCAGTGTTGTCAACCATACGATTTAAATCGTATTTTTACGAACTTTTTGGCTCCTGTACGATGTACGATCGAGTAATCGAAATCGTACGCAAAATATACGACCTTTTGAATAAATTAAAAATTAAAAAAATATACATATATTAATTAAATTAATATGAACACATTAATGTATAACAGAAAAATTTATATAATAGTAAGAGACCAATACCTTTAGATGGGGTGGGATATTATTTTTAGTAGACAACATATTATTTATTCTAAGTTTATTTATTGTTGTAAAAATAAGATGAAACCAGGACAACTTTTATCCGCACATAAATTCGAGATTTTAATCTGTATCTCTATGGAAAAGACACCTGTCACGGTTTCATCTGAGTTTTTTTAGAAGTTGATTTTAATCAAGGTTCAGAATACTCGTATACCCAACATTTTTTCTAATCTAAAAAAATATAATTTAATTATATCTTAATGCCTTAAGTTAATTGACGATAAATATTAATTGAAAATTATAATTACTTTCCGTTTTTTTGTTACAGAAAATCTAATTTTATTGGTCACAGTCGTAGCTACTTCATCATCTAGAGCAATAGCAATTCTTGAAGTGAAAAATCCATCTTTCCTTGTTCATAACACTAGCATGTTAGATCCGTACCACTGTCACGGTGTGTACATTGTATATGCATTTACACCACGTTCCCGTTTTGAACGAGGCAGTCACGTCACCGTCCCGTTCACGTTTCGTCCGAGCTGTTATCCCGTCACGTATGCAGCGACCTTTATCTAGCCAAGTACAAAGTAAGTAAGATTATAGTGTTGATACTATTACTCTAATGTGTGGGTCACCTTTGCTGTGGGTAGTTCAAAAATAATTAATTACTTAGTACAAAAAACGGACAAAATTTTTTTTAATATAGATTTTCGAACTTCGAATCGACCAATTCTAAAAGGGCCGTTAGGCCACTCATACCGTGGTCCGAACAGTAGGCTTCAGAGAAGTTCGAAAGAAATAAAATGTATGGGATTGACATAAGCCGCGCTAAATCACATGTTCAATCTTATGTCAATCCCATACATTTTATTCTTTTCGAACTTCGCAATCGTTTTCTTAATGTTACTTTGGCTAGGTCATGGTATGATGAAAAACTTAGCGAAGCGACCTGACAGAACACGATAGCTTAATAGGTGCTGGTTCAAACCCAACTCTTGGAAATTTTTCACAATTCTTTTTCGTAAACGCCATTTCTTTGCTATTAATAAATTGATATTAATAAATTAACGAAGTAACAATGAATTTCGCTTTTTATTTTGTAAGTGCTAATGGGAAAAAGTGTTTCTACAGAACCCTATAAGTAAACTAAATAACTATTTGAAAAACATTATAACAAAACTCTTAACTAAATACGTATTCTATACACCATCCTGAATCACGTTTGTTCTACGACTTTTGCGCAGTGAAAAAATATTTTCGTCGAAACAAAGAACGTCAGTGGTTTTTTCATTTCGAAACACTGTAGCTTTTATGTGCGTAACAGTTCTTTTGCTCAACTTCCAAAGTTTAACAATTAACCCTGTCTATTGTATTGCCTGTATTTATATAGGGGTTTCAAAGGCCTTTGGGTTTGCGCAACATTTCCTTCGTCAGGTAGATTGAAAGGTCAATTTAAGCACGTGTCTCAAACCCATAAAAAATTCAAGTATGGCGAAATAAAAATATTTGAGAAAAGAAACAGAGTGTTGCTGTGACGGCCTCAGCAAAAATCTGCGTCATTCGTGGGTATACTCGTAGAAGTGCCAAATGGTTACCTTTACACAATATACAGCTACAATATTGAACACACTGGATAGAAGTTATTAAAAGAATATACTTAATTACTAATTAGAAATAATTTAAAGCTAAATACCAATTGTTTTCAATGCATTATTTGACTTTTTGATATGATTTTTAAAAAGATATTTTTTTTTATAACTTAAAAGAAAAGAAAACGATTTACAGTTAAAGTAGTACCCTCAAAAGCTTATTCATTTCAAACGTACGCATAATATGTATACCTATACCTATAGGTACTATGTTTTGTTTAAAATCTCAAATGTGAACTCTTTTTATTGGCAGTGAATGTAATCAAGAAGAGAGGAAAGCGCCCGAGAGGAAGACCACAAATGTGGTGGAAGAACGACATAAGAAGGTGGCTGGTATTAACTCGATCCTTACTGCCTAAGACACAGAATCCTAAGATAAGAATAAAACAAATTTGAAGGAGGCTTACATCAGATCTCTGGTTGACGAAAGCTGATAAGAAGGAGAAGTATATTATAGTCAACGCAAAGACTCGTGGCAGACGGTGCAATAAAACGTGCAAATGAGACAGCGCACATCATGTGCCCTCTCGCACTTACACTGTTTATGGGTGACGTCACAAAGACGTAGTGATACGCGTTGTTTGTATACTATGTTTATCGATGATAATAAGTTTTAAGTGGGTTATTATGGCCAGAAGCACTCTCCTTCTTTATTCTATCGAGTTTTTAAACCAATTCCACAAATCATTGCAGTTAGATCGCGAGGCTTGTTGAAGTCGAGTTCTTTTAACTTGGCAGGATCTTCTTTTAACTCCGTTAGGAAATTTAATTTTTTTTTATAATAACACTACTTTGTTGTTGGATATTCCCCTGAACACTAGTTATATTATTTTTAATAAACACCTCCATCTCGAAAGAAATTATCAATTGAAATGGCTGTGACGTTTTAGCGACTTTGTCTTTTTTACAAAACATTTAACGCTCAACTAGAGGGTAAGTAACCTACAGTTTAATTATTGCTAACTACCTTCAATACATAAATTTGTCATAGTATATAAACTATTAGTTATGATCAATACTATAATGAGGTGATTTGTCATATTGTTAGTTATCGACATAACTCACAAACAATGCTTTTTATCGACAATCCTGTAAGCCGTGCGCATCTCTGTTACAAAAGTGATTTATGGCACCGTCTGCCACGAGTCTTTGCGTTGAGTATAATAGGTACACTATGCATATGAACAATATCCTCGAAAACGTTGTTTGGGATACAATTACAATGTGTTAATCAGAAAGTTCTTATAATTTATCATTCAACCACTCAACTATTGAGTTGAAGTTGTTAGTTGATTGTAGTAAACATTGTAATAACAATAAGTACGCCGGAATTTAGGTCTTGAACGATCTGACAGTGGGATTCATTATCATTTGGTTCACATTCATCATCAGCTCATTTTTTGTCTACACTGCTGGAGCACGAGCCTTCCTTATGGATGGATAGGGAGAACGGGCCATAAACCACCACCTGGGCCCAGTGCGATTTGATGGTTGTTAACGACGGCTAATGCAGCCGGGACCAACGGCTTTACGTGCTTTGCGAAGCACGGAGGAGCTCGAGATGATACATTTTTGGTCACCCATCCAAAGACCGGCCTTTGCGAAAATTGCTTAACCTCAGCACTCGCAAACGGGCGCGTTCACATTAAATTAATTTAATTTTAATGTTAATGTTATTTCACTTAATTGAACTACCTAACTAATAAAAATGGTTCTAAGGTTTGTGATTTAATACAATATAGGTATATTTAATGAAATGAAATACTTTTTACGGATTTTATATATTTATTTTTAACCGACTTCAAAAAAGGAGGTTTCTCGTGCTCGCGGATAACTTCGTCGTTTATGAACCGATTTTGATGATTCTTTTTTTGTTGGAAAGGAAATATCCCAAGGGTGGTACCATGATAAGGAAACCAGAATCTGATGATGGCATCCCAGAGAAATCGTGGGGAACCTTCGAAAATCGTAGTGGCGACTAGTGCGTTTGTTAATGTTTTCAATAAGTATTTTTAAGCACTACTATATAATGAAGGTCTGGAGTCGATCTAATGATGGAGCCGAAAGACAGTCGAGGGAACTCCTCAACGATTTATAGCAATTACATGGTGTTTGGGCTTGATTAATTTGTATTGATGAGAACTTTACACCTAGATGGGTTGTGACTGCCGTTAGGGGTCTGATGACGAAGACGAAGGACAGTCAAGAGAATTCCTCAACGTTTTACAGTAGCTACCTTGTGTTTGGTCTTAATTCATTTCTATTGATAAGAACTTTGCACCCATATGGGTTATAAGTGCCATTACAGGTCTGATGATGGAGACCACAGACAGTCGAGGGAATTCCCTAACGATTTACAGCAGTTACCTTTGTTGGGCTTACTTCATACGGTTCAATATGCCAAAATGTTTATTCGTACAAAAATAATACCTAATTAAGATTGAACTTTTACATAGGAATACCACTACCTTGAAAATAAAAAAATATATAATTTTTAACAAAAAAAACCGACTTCAAAAAACAGGAAACATAAAAAAGTAAAAACAGCTCTAAAAAGCAAAAAATAATATTATTAATTACCTAGATACGCATATCAGTTTTAAAAAATGTCTACTGAAGTCGGGTGAGGCTTTTACAATAAAAAAAGTGGAGATAATGAAACAACTATAAAAGTTTGAATAAAACAAAATAGTCCCACAGCCGACCACCTACCACCCGACTTCCATAGACATTCTTTAAACTAATATGCGTATCTAGGTAATTAATAATAGTATTTCAATATTATTTCTTGCTTTTTAGAGCTGTTTTTACATTTTAAAGTTTCCTGTCTTTTGAAGTCGGTTTTTTTTAATCTTATCGATTCGAACCATTTAAAGTGGCCTTGTATAAAAAAAAGCCTAAAGATGAAAGTGATCGTATGGCAAATAAAACTCGCAAGCACTCTGGTGATTTATCACGAGATAAGACAAAATATTATAATAAGATTTTAACAAAATAAAAACTTTATTACACGCACATACAGTGAGTGCGTTAATAAACTTTTGTTGTTTGAATACAGCTAATAAAGCTAGGGCAATGTTTTATTATTATCATAAATTGAATGATTATCATCAATGAAAATTATATATTTATAAAATACAGTTAAAAATTAAACCTTGATCACCTTGTTTACAAGGCAGTAATCATTTTAGCGTACGAACTCTCGTTTGGCAAATTAATATAAGACTCGCACTAATAGGCACACTGTTAAAGTAGTAAGAACCTACCACTGAGATGTGGTTTGTTCACCGGTTTTCATGGTGTCGCCATCTCTGAGATCCCGGGTTCGATCCCCGGTCGGGTCAATTTAGAAATTATTGTTTTTCTAAATTTTCTCGGGTCTGGGTGTTTTCTATGTATAATAATTATGTAGGTATTTAAGTATGTTAAGTATGTTTATCAGTTGTCTAGTAACCATTTAACGAGTTTCGTAACGATGCTTCTCTTGGGCTAGATAATTGGTGTGAGTGTAGGAAAGTTTATTTATTTATATTAGTAATAGATACTAGTACTATGAGTAGTAAATTATTAGAGCTCTCAGTATTTCACAAATGGTTACGTTGTGGTGTCCCGAGTGATTAATGTGCAATGAACTCAGAAGCTACTTGGTGGTTTTTACGTTTTTACACACAATGTGCACGCGCACGGGCACGACACACGGTCACAGTCTTATTTAATACTGTGACACTTTCAAAATTCAAAATTCAAAATCATTTATTCAGTTTAGGCTACAAGTAGCTCTTGTGAATGTCTTTTCTCCCTTACAGCGTCAAAAATATTGGAAAATGCCTTATCACAGCAGGACACTTTCCATTACAAATAAACACAAAAAATATATATATAACACAACCACAACATGTAAAAAAACAAAATAAAAATGTAAGTTAACAAATTTACATCAGATAATTATGTAAAAGTTTCAACTCAACTCAACTCAACTCTTCAGTTCAGTTCTCTTCAACTCTAGTAAAAGTCAAAAATTGTTTAGGTAAAACAAAGTCAAACTATAATTAATAATACTAAAAATAAGATAAGTATGCAAAAGCAGACCAGCCTCCACAGGCGGCACCCGTTCACGAGCATGACATATGAATCAGCCATCGCTTCGCTCAACCATATTTTAGGGAACGTAACGACCCGACGCACACGCCACCACCGCAGAGACAATTAAGAGAGCATGACACACTCAAGATACTCTAAATAAAAACATAATAATCTATTTAACGCAACGCTGTTTGTTATCTGTAGGACAATGCTGTTAAAATAAAAAATGTAAGTTAACAAATTTACATCAGATAATTGACACGGTGTAGGTAGGCGGCTCAAACCAAACGTAAACCGCGTCAAAAGGAAAAATTATCACCATTGTCGCTCATGTTACTAATCTAACTAATCAATAATTAAAAATAAATAAAAAATAATTCAAAAATTCAAAATCATTTATTCAGTTTAGGCTACAAATAGCTCTTATGAACGTCATTTTATGCCATCGGTTCGTAAGTCTATCTACTCTATCTATCTTGTACACATTGTTACTTCAATTACTTATTTATAAAATACAGTGAAAAAAATTAAATGCCTAGGTACCGGACCCAGCCAGGAATCGAACCTGGGTCTTCACTGTATTTTATAAATATTAATTCAGCTTCAGTGCGGCAATTAGCACTTACAAAATAAAAAGCAAAATTCATTGTTACTTCGTTCATTTATTAATATCAATATGACCTGCGATTAATTCACCAAACTGATTGTATTTTGAAACATTAAGTTTTCGTCGCACTAGCATTTATTTGATTTGTGGTGAAGTTATTTTTTTCATAATTAAGGGTATACGTATATATTTTAGACGGAATACCTACGTCAGTGCGAAAGCCCTATCATCGAATGTTTTTAGTACGAAAACCTACCATCGACATGTCTATACTGCGACGCCTTGTTAAATCGACGTCTTGTTACTGCGATGTTTCGTTACATCTAAAAACTGTACTGCGAACGATTTTAACTGCGAAGCCTTGTTTAATCAACGTCTTTTACTGCGATGTTATGTTACTTAGGCAAAACTCACTTAGAACGATCTTACTGCGAAAACCAAGTACCTACATAGATTTTCTTTTCAATACAATACCTAAGGTTAGTTTTTAGAAAATTATTTTGGAAAGTGAAGTTAATATTCAGTGATTTTTGCTGAAAGAAAATGTATAAGTTTAGAAAAAATATTTTAGGTAGTAAATTATGGTCACTAAGCCAATTAGCTATTGTATTTATTATTCTATTTAAATTAAACTAAAAGTCTTTTTCATGCGTGCAAAGGAATATTACTGACATGTCATCTGCGAAAGAACACTTGTGGTTTACAATATTTTCGGGAGATTATTTAAATAAAGTACGAATAATATACCTACATTGAAAAGAAAATCTTTGTGCTTGGTTTTCGCAGTAAGATCGTTCAAAGTGAGTTTTGATTAAGTAACATAACATCGCAGTAACAAAACGTCGATTAAACAAGGCTTCGCAGTATAATATTTTCGCAGTAAAATCGTTCGCAGTACAGTTTTTCGATGTAACGAAACATCGCAGTAGCAAGACGTCGATTTAACAAGGCGTCGCAGTATAGACATGTCGATGGAAGGTTTTCGTACTAACAACATTCGATGATACGGCTTTCGCACTGACGTAGGTATTCCGTCTAAAATATATACGTATACCCTTCATCATCATCATCACAGCCAAAAGACGTCCACTGCTGGACAAAGGCCTCCCCCAAGGATATGAGGGGTATTTGCCGTAATCGCCACGCTTTGCAGGGGGGTTGGCGATCGCAGTAAGTTGAGACTTAACCTCAGAGAGATGCTGCTGCCCATCCTCTGGAATGGTCCCTTAGTCGGCTTTTACGACACCCACGGGAAGAGATGGGGTGGTGCAATTCTTTATCCCCGGCACCACACAGGGTATACCCTTAATTATGAAATAAATAACTTCACCACAAATCACGTGTGTGTCACGTGTAGGGTCTCAAGGGTAAACCTACGGACGCGAGTAACTTTAACCCCCTAAACTAACCTGTCAAATACCCCATTCTTTTTGTCTGTCAAACTTTTTGTCACACTGTCAAAGAGCGGAACGAAGTCCGCCGGGTCAGCTAGTGTAATAAATAAATATAAAAAAATATTATTAAATAAACCATTAGCAATATCACATATTATAATACTTACTTGAAAATTAAAATGGGTAGAGTTTATTTTCATTATTAAGTTTTTTTTATAGATGTGAGTTTTTTGATATACTACGGTTTATTAATGTCTATATAAGGAATAACGATTAACCCTTGTCTTTTTTCATTGCATTAAGAGTTATCGACTACAAACGTAATAATAATCTGTGATGAGTGATGATTATATAATAGAAAAAAAAAATAAAAAAAAAAATTCACTTATAACTGTTTTTCAATTGACTGTACTTATCCATTTAAAAAGGAAGGGGATCGGACTGGAGTGGTAAAATTTACAATGAAAACACCGGAATTAAAAAATAACAATAATTGGCAGTGGATCGGTTTCGGGGATCAGACCGGAATAACTCACAAAACGTGCTTACGTAAACTGGCTTGTAATTGTACTTATGGGTGCCAAGTTAAGAGTGTTTACGCCGCACACAGCGCCGCCAATGAAAAAAAAACATATCTAGTAATTACAGATAGAAAATCAAATTATGCTCAACAAACTATCTGAATGAGCCTTTGGTCTCGGGCATTATACGAGACCATTAACCCGGCCCTAGGGAAAATAGAGTTCCATTCTCTGTGTTCCACTGGGGTAATTCCTGTCCGACGCGTCCACGCCGCGGGGGTGGTAACACCTCTCACTACTAGTAGGCCAGAGCGAAAGGTGGCTAAGTTCGGTCAGGGACCCAGTCTTGCGGGGTATAACGCAAAACCCTTGCCCAGGGTTACGGGTGAAGACCTCAACGGCTATGAAGGCGGAAATGGCATCCATTGGTACGGCGGAATATGCGGATGAGGCAAACACACGCCTAGCATGAGCTAGCTCTACATATTGGGGTCTAAGGTCGTGGTGGAGTTGCACTGCTTGGCAGGGTGGTGCAATAGAGATGGTGGCGGAAGAGACCCAAGGGGTCCAACGGCAGCGCTCACAGTCCTAAGCGAGGATTACTGTCTTGGCGTCAGGTGGCAACCGGCCGGAAAACAACATAGCCACTTCTTATTCCTTGTCCAAAAATGAAAGTACACCAAAAAAGAGCGAGTATTACTGTTAGGGCGTCCCCCTTAAGCGACGGTCGAGGCGACACGAATCGAAATGCGAAGAATATTAGGGCGTACCCCTCAAGCGACGAACGAAGCAACTCATGCACATCACTGCGAATGGCTACCTGGAACGTAGGTTCCATGACGGGCAGAAGTGCCGAACTTAGTGACGTTCTGAAAAGACGTCGAATAGATGCATGCTGCGTGCAAGAGACCAAGTGGAAGGGGTCAAAATCAAGACAGATCGGCAATGGGTTCAAACTTATATACCATGGAACAACCACCGGCAGAAACGGTGTCGGCATTATACTATCAGAACAACTAACGCAAAGGCTCGTCAACATCGAGAGAACAAGTGACCGACTTATTTCTGTAAAAATAGCTTTGGAAAATCAACCTTGTTTTAACATAATATCAGCTTATGCACCGCAGGCAGGCACACTGGATTGTGAGAAGGAGGCTTTCTGGGATGATCTCTACAAACTGACACAGAGTATCCCGTCCGATGAAACGCTTCACCTGGGCGGAGACCTGAACGGCCACGTTGGTGAGCAAAACACAAATGTGGAGAGATGGCATGGTGGCTTTGGATATGGCTCCCGCAACAGTGACGGAGATACCATTCTACAATTTGCATCTAGTTGCGATCTAGCCATATTAAACACTTTCTTTAAAAAGAAAGAATCCCACTTATTAACATATCAAAGTGGAGGAAATGCCACTCAGATCGACTACACACTGGCAAGACGAAAACATCTAGGAAACTACAAAGACTGCAAAGTAATACCCGGGGAGCCACTAACAACGCAACATAGAATCCTGGTCACGATATACAAGCTGCCTAAACCTGTAAAGGTCAACAGGAAGCAAACACCAAAAATAAAATGGAAATCTTTAAAAGAACCAGTTGGTGACCTTTTCGTGCAGGACCTTATAGAACATCTTAGTAACACAGACACCACAGACTTAACAGCAAACAATATGTGGAACGACTTTGAAAATTCCTGTATAAAAACAGCAGAGAAGCACCTTGGTAGAACAAAAAGTAAAGAGGGCCCCTTCAGGGAAACTCAGTGGTGGCAACCTGAAGTAAAAGACGCTGTAGCGGCAAAAAAGGAAGCCTTCAAACTATGGCAGACCACAAAAGATGAAGCAGATTTTGCAAATTACAAAGAAATGAAGAAACAGTCAAAAAAGCAGGTGGCAATATCGATGGCAAAATCAAACTCTCAATTTTACGAAAACTTGGAATCAGCAGACACAGAAGTAGACATATATAAAATAGCGAAAGCGCGAAACAATAAAACTAAAGACATAACAACAGTAAAATATATTTGTGACAATAACAACAAACTTTTAACGCAAGATAAAGAAATAAAGAACAGATGGACAGAATTTTACAAACACCTTCTAAAGATATCTCACCCGAGAATCCAAAACTACACAAGACCTCACATAGTTTACGGACCAATTCCTGTAGTGACGCCAGATGAAGTTACAAAAGCCATAAAGCAAATGAAAAATAACAAATCTCCAGGTCCAGATGAAATACCAGCAGATGTCTGGAAACAATTAGGCAAACCTGGAGCTGTATGGCTTTTTGACCTGTACAACAAGCTAATTCAAGGTCATCCAATACCAGACTCGTGGCGTAACAGTTTCCTGATACCATTCTACAAAGGAAAAGGGGATGTGAGAGAATGTAGCAACTACAGAGCTATTAAATTAATGTCACACACTCTTAAAATATGGGAGAGAATCTTGAACAACCGATTAAATCAAATAATATCATTAACTCCAAATCAATGTGGCTTTGTAGCTGAAAAGGGCACGTCAGATGCTTTCCAAACCATCCGAATCATGCTGGAGAAAACCAAGTCTAACAATAAAAACTTGCATATGGTATTCATTGACTTGGAAAAGGCGTTCGATCATGTCCCGTGGGATCTTATATGGGAAGCACTCAGAGAGCAATTTGATCCTGAGTATTACATCGCCCTTATTCAGGACATGTACGCTGACGTAACCACACAAGTCCTGTGCCCAGCTGGAACAAGCGAAAGATTTAAGATTGAAGTCGGAGTGCATCAGGGTTCCACCCTTAGCCCACTGCTGTTTAATACGACCATGAACCACCTAACAAAAGGCTGTCAAAAACCACTTCCCTGGAACATCCTATACGCGGACGATGTTGCTCTTATCTCAGAAGACATAAAAGACCTCCAACATAACTTTAAAGCGTGGATAGAGGCACTTGAAAACAATGGTCTCAAGATAAGCAGGAAGAAGACGGAGCACATGTCTTGCTTGTTCGATGGTACCACAGACCCTAATAACATCAAGATTTCCATTGGAACCACACAAATACCAACCGTGAACCAGTTCAAATACTTAGGGTCAATTATAAGCAATGATGGCAAGATTGATAGCGACGTCGCCCATAGAACAACAACGGGCTGGCTAAAATGGAGACAGCTCACAGGCGTAATGTGCGATAAAAAAATGCCACTAAAAGTCAAAGGCAAAATGTACAAAACAGCAATAAGACCAGCAGTATTGTATGGGTCCGAGTGTTGGGCGACCAATAAACAACACCTCAACAAATTGCACACTACATAAATGCGCATGTTACGCTGGTCAGCGGGCGTCACATTATTAGATAAAATCCGAAACGAATACATAAGAGGAAGCTTCAAAGTCGCACTGACAAAATTAAAGAAAAACGCCTTCGATGGTATGGGCACGTACAGAGACGCCCTGAAGACCACATGGTAAAGCTTGCCCTGAACTTGCCAACGACGAAGCGTGGACGCGGAAGACCACCATCCACCTGGCTGACGACGGTCGAAAAAGACCTAAAAGACGCTCAACTTGACACTAGCACTGCACAAAACCGTGCGCAGTGGAGGAAACGGACAAGGAAGGCCGACCCCAAGTAAATGGGAAAACGGTCGAGGATTATATAAACTATCTGAATGAAGTAATTTAGCATTTTTACGTCACCTAATGAACACCTGACAAGTTATGGTTTAGTTAAATATGGCGTTATAGTTAAAAGTGGCCGTAACGTCTTATTTATCTAAAGTAATCTAAACCATAACATGAGGGTTCATTAGGTGACGTAAAAATGCTAAATTACTTCATTCAAATAGTTTGTTGAGCATAATTTGATTTTCTATCTCTAATTACTAGATATGTTTTTTTTTCATTAGTGGCGCTAGTGTGCGGCGTAAACGCTCTTAATTTGACATTCAAAAACGTTTGTATGGCATTGAAGCAGCGCCTCCTGGCGACATACAAGAAGAGTTAAAATTTTGCCATACCTACATATTTATTCTCGTAAACGTAATCGAATGAACACTGATAGTAAACAAAACTAGGTACTATGTCTGCCGCTCAATTTATGAACGCAGTAAAGAACATATGAACAGTTTCGAGAAAATAGATCGTAATGTCAGCACATCAAATATCACAATCACAAACACAGTAAGTTGTACTTACTGCGTTCATAACTTGTGCGGCGGATGTCCACTGTGTGTATTGCATCGTGCCCCGTGCGAGTTTTATTTAGCATTCGAATCAAACACGTTAACGTACACGAGAATTTTTATGGCGTTGCAGTAGCATCTTGTGGTTTCTATTATGCCAAACAAATTCTCGTTTTCTTCAATGTGATAAGGATGAGGAAGGACAAGTTAGACTTTCATACACACGTACAGGATATGTATGAAAAAGGATTTATTAGTGTTTTATTTATTAAGCCTGGGGGAAAACCCATTAACGGTCTTCTTGCCCACCCATAGCATATCTTTTCTGTGTCCATAGTACAGGTGTGAGGCGCGGGATTGTGTGAACCTACGACGCTAAAGCCCGTCACAGACGCAGCTATAATATATATTATAGCGAGACATATTACATTATATTATATCCATAGTAATCTTCGAGCAACCACAGACGGAGTTATAATATATATTTCTATTACGTCACCAAAATATGTGGACAGATATAGCAAGAAATATTAATATTATATTACGGTATACTCGACCGCGGACTGAATGAGGGCAAAACATATATATTATAGTATAGCTACCGTGTGTGGTGGATTGCTATAATATAATATATAGCACATCATATTAATATATACTAAAGCTAAGTCTGTGACGGGCTTAAGGCGCTGGGCGTGAGGGTGGGAAATACCCACTATAAACTCCAAGGAGACCTTTATTCAATTCTGCTGTTCAAAAACGACCACCATCGTTTGTTAGCGGCCTTATTTAGAAACTTGGAGTATGGGAAAAATTCAAAAACTTTCCAATTAGTCACGACTGAAAACGTTTTATTAAAGAAGAATTGAAGCTCGCTATAGGTAATACTCAGCGAAACCAACATAATTGTACAAAGGGGTTTTTTATTTTTCAAAGAAAATGCCTTTGGCATTACACTGCTTTAGGGAGTCTAGAATAGTTATGTGGGACTGTCCCACCGGAGAGGGAAGGGGGAAGGAAGAATACCTTCGTGTCCTTACGTGTCACGAGTGTGGTCCGGACCCTCCATAAGCAATCAACGGAGTATGAATTCGAACGACTGGCGGCGGCGGCGGCATCCAAACTCACAGCAGAATATGTAACAGTATCATCAGTACATTATCATTATCATTATCATCATCATCATCATCAGCTCATTTTTATGTCCCCACAGCTGGAGCACGAGCCTTCCCTATGGATGGATAGGGAGAACTGGCCCTAAACCAGTACGGATTGGTGGTTGTTAACGACTGCTAATGAAGCCGGGACCAATGACTTTACGTGCCTTCCGAAGCACGGAGGAGCTCGAGATGATACCTTTTTGGTCACCCATCCGATGACCGGCTTTTACGAAAGTTGCTTAACCTCAGCACTCGGAGACCGGGCGCGTTATCCACTGTGTCATCGAGCTCCTCATCATTAGCACAGCTCATTCTATGTCCCCACTGCTGGAGCACGAACCTTCTCTATGGATGGATAGGGAGAACGGGTTAACAACCACGACGCGGGCCAAGTGCGGATTGGTGGTTGCTAACTACAGCGAGTTTACGTTACTTCCGTACCACAGAGGAGCTTGACATGATACATTTTTGATCACCTATCCGATGACCGGCTTTTGCGAAAGTTGCTTAACCTTAGCAACTGCAGACCGGGCGCGTCATCGAGCTCCACCTCCGAGTAATATAAAATATATGATTAGTTATATACACACACTAGTGTGTATATAACTAATCTAATAATAATAAGAACAGTTCTTGTTTAGTAACAAGAACTGTTCTTGCCCTATTTTATTTTTGCAAAAATTTGTTTGTCTCTAAAATGTTCAATCGAAAGCCTACGCGAAAAGTAAACTTCATTTGAAGTAAGCCGCATACCTCCATAGGTATGCGGCTCACTTCAAATGAAGTTTGAAGATGTATCTTCAAATTTCATAGTCCCTTATTGTACCTAGGGCTTTCCCATGTAAGCCCTAGTGTATCTTCCTCTATTGAGATATGTTTTGGAAAATCCTCAATTATCATAGGTATAAATGTTAGCACGTTCGTTGTGTAATACCGGCAGATATTAAAATTGTAATCATTGCGATCTAGGAACTTCCTTGCTGTGGCCTTGCAGCGAGTTGGACTGATATTTCTATATAACACAGAATCTCTGTCGATGCGTTAGCGGGCGAGCGCGCATATTGAAATTCAATATAAAAATAGAAAATAAAATTTTCAACAATATAAAAGCAGAAAAAAGTCTTATTAGGTGAAAAAAAACATCGTGATAATTAAATGCATGCGTAAAAGGATTGTCCCCATACATTGATGTAGCCTTTGATTTTTTTTCTTATTATTGAGTCATTAATTATGTAGTGTACTTAGTAATTACATTATTTCACAAGACGCAAATAAGTTTTTAGAAGTGCTTCTAAAATATTATAAAATTACAAAAGTGCCTTTGTTGGTCCTTCTTTCACACGCGCTACAAAAGTCATACCTATTTAATTATTTAACTATCACACCTCTAAACTCAAACACAATAGATAATAAAATATTTGATTTGAACATAGTCGTTTAACAAGGAGCATGTTGAACAGCTGGTAGGTAAGTAAAAAGCATACGAATTAACAAATGTCTGTATTTCGGGGTGCAGAGCGGACAGGGTGGCCGGCGCCGGCGGCGGCGCAGCGCGAGGGCTGGAGGCTGCGCGCGTCGGGCAGCGCGGCGCGCGGTCGCTCCTCTCATAAAACTGTGCGCGTGCGCTACGCGCTCATTCGATCCGCCGCGCGCACGCCGCGCACTTCGCGTCTACACCGCCTGTGAACGTCGGACTAATCACGACTTTATTTATTTCCTGTGTGGACTGTTTAAGTGCAAAATGCCGAAGAACATACTCGCAGAGATGGGCTCCCAGGTGGGGCTCACGCCCGCCAGACAACACAAAAAGGTGAGTCCTTCAAAACTTTTACTCCCGCGAACTAACGTGCTTCGGAAACCTGCATAGAAACATAGTAGGCTCGACGGCATGCGCTCGCGCCATTTCTCATGAAAAGTAAACAGAACTTTTCCGCAGTTCAAAGAAACATGCACTAAAGTGGCTAGCGCTGGTATTTGGAGTTACTCTTCGAAATAAACCATGAGCCAAATGAATGGTCCGGTCTCACGGCCGGCCAAAAATAAACCCTACCCACACGTCATACACTAGTACAATGTCAATATCGCGTAGATACCCTCCAATATATGAAAATGGTTTATAAAATATTCGCAATCGCGCAATTAGTCTATTATAAAAAGTAGATTTTGGCAAGCCGGGTCTTTGGAAATATCTCAGGGCCAGGAACCTCCACGGGTCCGCGGGGAGCGCGGGAAGCGGGGTTGGCCGGCTGCCAATAGTTTCTTATTTGCTTGTAAATTTTTCACGATGTTATTTAACACCAGAAAACGCGTCTCACATTATTTTTTACTCCAAGCCAGACATAGCTCTTCTTTATATTTGGCAGGTGTAAATAATATAATTTATTACACAATAGCAAACACGTTGTGATTACGATAATGGTAATAACTAATAACGAAAACATTAAATTTAAAGCTACCTTTGGGCGCAGAAAATAAATTATTTTCTGCATTCAACGGTAGTTCTAAATTTAATGTTTGAGACTTTCGTGTGTACGAGTATAGTTCTAGATCACAAATTACAATTACTTGATGGGTAGTTAGTATAATGGGCCATTCCGCGGTAGGTATGTGAGAATCGCGTCTGTCATAACTGTCATTTGACTCATTAGTAGAATACCTAGTACGTCATTAATTGCAAGTTTTTAGTAATGACGTTTTATTTTATTGATTCATAGAATGCGGGAACAATATTATTGACCTGGTGTATGGACCGGTATGTGTACCCTCTGAATGGGCTCAGAAACTATACAAAGCTAGACCAACACAAAATTATTAAGACCTAGTACGAATGCCAAACATTAAATTTGCAAAGAGCGTGGTGCCTTCGTTATCTGCCTGACATTTTATGATATTGATATAACATTATGTCACTTAATAAATAAGACAGCGGCTGATTATGATGATATTGATGATGAACAAATAATTATAGGTCATTTAAAGATTTGGAAACAGATACACTTGCTGACTACCGGTTTTCATCTAACTGTACCTAATATCACCCATGTAACGCAAGCATTTCACCTAAAGAAATTAAGTCTAAATACCTACCTATATTTTGGTAACCCACACCAACTTGAACCGATAAGTTTCAAACCAATAAGGTAGCCGCAAATTCTTAGTGGCGTGCGCTTGGAGAGGTCCAGCAGTGGATTAATATAAGCTGCTGATGATGATGATGAAGTCAATACTAAATAAACTTTCTATTGAAAATACAAAGAACTACGAGTAGTGTGTGTAGATCTTGCAGTGGACAATTAAATAGTTCAGTTGTTTTAACAAACGTTAAACCAACTGAATTTAGGCGATTTAGTCGACTATGAAAAAAACTTCGAATATCAAAAGATCTGTCGCAAAAACATAAATTTGTAGTAAGTTTCATTAGAAAATTACATAAGTATTGATCGTAAAAATTGGAAGATGAAGAAGAATAAGATCAACCAATTAATACGACCTGTCAAGTGCAACATCATAAGTATTGATTTTAATAATTTCGAACTTTGGAGAAAACCAAAACGTAATAACGACTCCTGCAAACATAAACCGTTTTAAATTGTATTAGAAACAGGTCAAGACATTTCTTCATTCACTTTATTCTCGTCTTTGAAACGGAACTGACATTCCAATCACTCCCTGAAAAGTAACAGCCACGAAAAGAGTATGCGCGTTTGATGTGAGTTATAACGAAACTGAGTGATTAGTTTGGTAAGAGTTTTTGATTATTGACACGAAATACAAAAATTTTTGTATCATATAAGCAACGCTTCTGGAGAAAACATGCTGAGTTGCCATTCTGCCATACAAACGGTGGTTTAAGTTAACGTGTTTGAATAGCGATTAGAACTCACACTTGGCACTTTGTTAAAGAACCGAACCCCTCGGAGAATCTGGGGCCCGACCGCCTAACCGATCGCTTTGACTTCGTGTGTGGTTTATGACGTCATCTTGTCATTTCCTGCCGCCTATGAAAGCAATATCGAAAGCTATAGCTATAGCTTTTGATATTGCTTTCATAGGCGGTGCGAGGTGGCAAGATGACGTCATAAATTACACGCGTAGTCAAAGCGATCGGTTAGGCGGTCGGGGGGCTGGTAGGGAAAAAGACCAGGTCACGCGATGCCAATCCCGCTAGAAACGCTATGATAGTGTTTCGATCACAACAAATCCGATTAAAAAAACATTAACTTCTAAACTTTTTCTAAAAAAGTAAGTAAGTAAATAAGATTGAATTTTACTAGAAAATATAGCTTAGCGGTCAGAACATTGGACCGGTAATCCAAGGGCCGTGGGTTCGATTCCAACTCGAGCTTGTTGAGGCTGGTTGTTTTGAACTATTCAGGGTCACTTTTTTATCACCGTCCAAACCTTCTGAGATGACTCCCGTGATACAAACCAACAACTCTTACTGTTGGACCAACTCCCTAACTCGAAAATAAAATTCAGCTGTTGTATGGAAATACAAAACATCAATATTCATTCGACCAAAATGTATGGAACAGCTGAATTTTATTTTCGAGTTATTTGTTCGTTTGTATCACGGGAGCCATCTCAGAAGGTTTGGACGGTAATAAAAAGTCACTCTGTATAAAGCACAGTGAATGCAAAAATTTAAAAATAATAAAACTAAGTACAAATATCTTAAACCGATATTTAGTGACCATGATTTGAGGATATCATGAAGTTCTAATGTCAAGCATGTCTTGCAAGCCATTAACAGAAATGAAGAAGACCTTATGCAAAACAGTTCGGATTTCAAATTACCAACCACAGTTTGTGTTTTTGACATGACTGTCCGTGAGATAACAACGGGTCATGTGAATCGTGTCGATTTATGTATTTTATGCGACCTTTGCGCATTCCGTGCTTAAGCAGAACTGTTTAATTCATATTTTTGTTATTAGTGTTGTGTTTTGTGTTAAAACAAACAAACTGTTCTTCTCCGTAGTAAACTATAATTTATATTATCGACAATAATCAATAATATCTAAAAATAGTGATGTAATAAAAATGCGCTATAGCAACATTACTTGTAGTCTAGTAAATTAAAGTAAATAAACCTTTCGCCTGCTTAGTGCCAGATCCGTCCTACAAACAATTAAAATTATATTGTATCTGTATTCACAGTCTTCACAGAAGACAACAGGAGTATCAAAGTTTTTATAATTTTAGGGGACCTTAAAAAGATTTCTTTAACCAACTTTGAACCACATACAAATGTTTGGAAGCCTACCTGTACGGTTAACAATGTTGACATGCCAAAATTAAAAAATACTAGTAGTTATTTTTTTACGGCATAAATCCAAAGTACTTATGTACATTTTCGCGAATCTGGCAATGCTATCATACCTATATGTAAAATCGGTTGATACATTACGACACTCCGAACAAAAGAAGAAACCGTATCCTTTTGTTCTCAGTCGCTTTCGAAGAATGAGACAGTCAACTGAGTCAGTTGACAATTCTGGTTCCAAAATCCCTGTAGGTACATCATTTTGAAATATTGTAATATTAGTTGAAATAAGTTAGCTGCCGCCATGCTGCCGATGCCGCTGCGTTCGAAATTCAAATGAAAAACTTTTTCCGGTAGTTTTGTATGCATGTAACGTAACTAAGTTTATAACATCATGGCGTTGCCCAGCCCGAACAGTTGGAGCTAGCACGCTGAAATTTGGCATGCAGATCACTTTCATGACATAGGGAAGAGAATGACGGAATTTTGCTCACGGGATAGGTGTACGTGTTGGCGCCGACAATGTTGCGAGCGGTCGCTAGTTAGTCGAGTATACAAGATTAATTGCCTCAAAACATTGACAAAGTCCCCATAATAAGTGGCTGCAATTATTGATGCGCCAGCCGTGTCACGGCCGCCCGGCAATCCTTGCAGCACTTGACACCGTTTTTATTAATGATTTGCTATCCGTAACAACCTTAAGATTTGACTCACTATGTTAAGGGTGGGCTAATATCTTGCTAATATGTAGATACTGTATTGGCTGTCTCTTTAATTTTATTTTTATTTTACTTTTTGGTAAAATGCTACCAATTCTTCGCGTTCAGTCGTTGTAGTCTGTCTTGTGATTAGACTACCGCACCGATCTCAGACACCCAAGTCCCAGGTTCAATTCCCAGCGGAGGGTACAATGTTTGTACGCGGTTGGTGGTAGTGCTTATTTTTAATTCGTTGGCTAGCTACCACCTTATTATTTATTTATAATTATTTTATGTAACTTTTTAATTAAATATTAATAATAATTAACATTGATTGTTTAAAATTTATAATAGTCTATTTTTTTGATTGAGCTTTTTAAAATGTACCTACTTATTTCATTATTATCCATTTTTTAAATACCGTACTGAAATATTTGCATCCTATTTGATTAGATTTAAAGTTCCCTTTTATAAGATATGTTAGCTATTGGTAAGTTCCTCATAAACCCTTTCCTAATTTTTTATATTTATTTCTGCCTCGACGCGTCTGTGTTTTGAAATGTGGCGATCCGTTGAAGTCCGTGTTTGAGTGACGACCTTCTTATACATATATTTTCATATTATCATCATCATCATCATCTCAGCCAAAAAGACGGACAAATGCCTCCCTCAAGGATAAATCGAGGGGAATTTGCCATAATCGCCACGCTTGGCAGGCGGGTTGGCGATCGCAGTAAGGTGAGAATAATCACAGAGAGACGCTGCTGCCCATCCTCTGGAATGGTCCCATAGTCGCCTTCTACGACACCCACGGGAAGAGATGGGGTGGTGCAATTCTTATCCCCGGCACCACACGGGGTATTTTCTTATAGTTTTTCAAAAACAAAAGATTTATCAACAACTGCATAAAACATGTGTATTGTTCATTAATCTGTCATAGTAGGTATCAAAGGTAAATACTACATGCAAAGCAAAACAATAAAAATTCTGTAGCAACTATTGTTGCGATAGCAAAAGCTTTAAACTAATAATGAAAACCAACGTTTTATGTTTTTAAAAGCTAATCCAACGTCTTGGTGGCATCTGGTAAAGCGCTCGGCACGATTCCTGAAGATCCTGGGTTCAATTCCCAGGTCAGGCAAAATGTGTTTCGATTTGTTCGGTGCAACGCTCCCGTTTGTGATCACAAACCGAAAGAATTCTTTCAATACAATTAATATGATTAATTAACAAATTGTAATTTAATTTTTGTAATAATAAACTTTGTAGTAATTTCAAATGACCGACCGGTGAGATTCAATTTTGTAACTTTTCAAAAGTATGTTAAAACCAAGTTGGTAATGTTCCACGACATTGCAAACAGTGACGTGTTATACCAATCAGTTGTTATTATTATTATGAGCTTTATCCAATGAGAGCTGAAACACTGAAGGCTGCTAATTGGTGGTAAGAGGTTGCATCAGGCGCGGTGAGCCGGCGGCGAGGCGATAAGTGCCTTGCTCATGCTCGTTTGCGGCGCATTTCCACTCGTGTGTAGGGTGCCCACACCTTTCCGGGACTGCTTAAAAGGTGGTTCTAGATCATCCCAACGGCCGGGGCAGCGGCGCGGCGGCGTATTTTCTTTAATAGGCCTGTAGGGGGATGAAAATGAGTTTTTAGAGAGAATATAGTATATGTTTTTATGGTTAATACCAGCCAAGCTCTTCGGACCTGGACAGGGAGGCGCCTGCCTGCTTTTTATTAGGTTAGCCAACAATTGTTTCTTTCATTATAACAATACTTTCTTATTATAAAGACTAAATGCTACAATTACTTAAAGGCTAACACCACATGCTACATATATAAAAATTAAAAACAGTTGGAATCTTATAACTAAATTTAATTAAATTAGGCACGAAACTGTTCCAATAGGCTCGTTTCAACAGACTTGTAAAATGATCCAGGTGTGTCATTGTGCAGGCCAATAGCATCACTACAGCTATTAATAATTTTGCACATTCTTAACTTAACTTTGCCACTGGGGAATGAGCACCAAGCACTGTCCTTCGCAAAGGTGGGCAAAGGGGAGTGATTCTATTACGAGGATATCGCATGGGAGCACGAAATTTGAATTGGGACAACAACTGAGGGCAATCAATTTTATTCTTTAACAACTTATATATAAATGTGGGTAGAGAGCTCCACATAGCAGATCAGTTTTTGTAGTGTGAGCTAGTACTTGAAACTTAGTAAGGCACAACAGAAGTCAATAGCCTGTCGAAGGCCAGAAGTCCAAGTAAAATTTCACTGAGCCGGACCAGCAATCAAAAACTTTCCCTAAAATGTCTGGCTTTGCCCGACCGCCTGCCTACTCTACTCCTTGGAATGTATTTTAGATGGACGAAATTATTAAGTCTAAACTGAATTGTTTTGTACATTTTGCTAGGCAGTTGTTATTTCGTGAATTCAGTATGAATGTATTGGAAGATGATTGGCAACGAATGATGAACGAATTTACTTCCTGTTAATTAAGGAAAGCATGTTAATGGCCCTGCTAGTAAATTTGTTATTAGGTAATTATTTTGTTTTCGCGGTTTTATAGATTAGTGTGATGGTAATGGCAATTTATACACGATTTTTGTGTTTGGAATTGGTTCACGTGGATATTTAAATGCGAGAAATCGTGGCGCAGCATTTTCTCGATCGACTTACGAGCAATAAATTTAATTTAATTCAGCTCAATTAATAAAATAAAATTTTTGGTTTTTAACTATTAAGTATAGTTATGAACCTTTAACTTTGAAACCGTCTAACTCTTATGTCCATAGAGTTACAATTTTTTACATTATTAGCAAAGTTTACGATACATCATCATCATCATCATCATCATCTCAGCCAAAAGACGTCCACTGCTGGACAAAGGCCTCCCCCAAGGATATGAGGGGTATTTGCCGTAATCGTATTTTATTTTTTTTTGCGATAGGTACATATCATATTGAAATTCATCCTTTAGAAATCTCCATTTCCTCAAACTTAGAACATTTTGTCTTGTTTGTAGTCATCATCAGTAGGACAGGAAAACAATAACAGTATTAATACCGGACCTTTCGCACCGACACGATCACTGTGCTCTTAATAGATCAGCAGTGTTACGACAGTTTTACTACGGATACTCGGTGTGTAAACAGGGTATTTACATCTTCGTTAAATGAATTTAGCGCTGTTTGATATTCTATCCAGTCGTCGGACTTGGGAGCCGCGGCACGTGACGCTTGCGGGCCAGCCTGGGCCATGAATGGGGCTTCCCCCCGCTTCGTCAACAGGATAAAGCTTAATGAACATTTTGTTCTAGTCGCAGGCCACAATACAACGACAGAACCGGTCAAGAGCGAAAGTTACCTAGCTAGCACCAGCCAGCGCTAGAACGTCTAGTGTGCTACAGCAATGACTTGAAGTCCTGTTGATGGTTTTAGAAAGGTTTTAAAAGGGCAAGCGTAAAAGTAATGGGAAAGAGTGAACTTTATGTTACTGTTAATGTATTTTGAATCATCGATGATTCAAATTCAAAATGTTTTATGTCAAAACGCCATCGGTTCGTGAGTCTAGGACAAGAGACCGTCTGAGAAATACTTGCAAAAAAGTAAGTTACAGCATTTCTTTTCTCTCCTTCTGGTCAGCGTCATGTATTCGAAAATGTCCTCACTGATAAAGCTTTAACCTGGTTCAAATACCAGTACCGATGCTTACTACAAATGAAGTCTCGTAGCAAGAAAAAAATAGTATAAAAAAGCAAGTTACCTATATATTTTAAAACGGATTTTGTGGGTACTAAAACTTGCCGTCAATCGAGGTCTTTATTTGCAACCTACACACTACACAGTATCTTGAAATGTTCCAATAATAAAAAACATTATATTGGCTTATTGGACTATTATCTATTATTGCGGAATCAGCCGCAGCTTCCGAATGCATCTGAAATTAGAGGGGTGACGCATTTAGCAAGCCTTGCGATTGAGATCACACACGGCCGATCGCATATCAATGTCGGAGCTTCAAAATCAATCAATTTGTACAGATATATAATATAATATCTTAAGGTGCAATGCTGATACACGCAACCGCTATGTCCCTGCATTTTAAATCTGTAATATCTTCGAAAATATTCATTTAAATTACATTCTGTAAAGGGCCATATTGATCTATATTAAATGCACAATGTATTTAAGGTATTTAATTGGATAAGAATTAATGCTGTATTGCTTACAATCGCTTCGTAAATAAGTCATTATTTCTCGTAAAAAGTAAAGGATAAAAAATTATTATTGTGGGTTATCCCTAAGAGATAGACATAATACCATCGCAGACTTTTTTGTAGACCTTTCAAGGTGTACATTACTGTAGTACATTATTTCGATCTATCTCGTAGGGTTCAGCTAGCGTTTGCAATGTAAGCGCAAAAAATGTGAAATCTCTAAAATTATCAGTGTTTCTCTACTATATTATGCATGTATTTATACATATAAACGTTCCTCTTGAATCACTCTATCTATTAAAAAAAACCGCATCAAAATCCGTTGCGTAGTTTTTTTTGTTTCTAAGCATACATACATACATAGCTACAGCGGGAAGTGACTTTATTTAAATTCTACGAGTATGTAGGTAGTGATGCTCACGATTTTACATGAATGAATACTAGCGGCTAGATAATAAGTCGGCGGCGCACCGTGTGCTTTGCGTGCGCATACGACCACTGTGATTACGAAAGCATCCTTATGCAACACATAGCGGGGCGGCTGTCATATCATCACACTACCAACTCTACGCACTTAGTCATAGGCGCGCGTTATGATCAACGAATGAAACAAATGAATGAAATCTTCGCTAATTGTAACCATCTTTCGCACGTGATACAATTACCTATTACCTATTCTTTTACCTATTTATAAAAGATTTTGTCCGAAACGTCAGTCAGGATTGCTTAGCTTGGTAAAAGTTTTTAATTTTAGAAGATTAAAATACTTACCTACAAGCTTTGCCTTTGTTGCGTTCATCATTTACGTTACACGTCCCGTTGAAAAAGAACGAAAATTTGTGTAAATTCGCAACCACCTCTTTTGTCACCAGCAAATGCCATGAATTTCTTGTGTTCATGTGCATGGTTGAATCGTGAATAAAAATCTTACTAAGCATGAACTTACTTTTTGAATGAAGCCTTTTATCCGTACGCGTCAAAGTGATTGAAAAAGATAATTAAATATAATACAAATTTACAAGTTTTAACTATTAACTACTTACCTTACTAAGAGGTAAATTACTGTTTAATATGATAATATTTTAATTCTTCGGCGGACAACATACTTACTAACAGAAATAAAATATGTTTTAAAATTGTTTATTTTATTGAATAAAATAATTTTACACACAGTTTTACACAGTACCTGCATTAAACATTATTCTACTCTATAACTACATATATAATATATTTAGTAGATAGATGCGTAATACTCACCAATGACTATAAAATAAACTAATTTCTTTAATCACCTCATCGATTGGTTCTTTATATTTTATCACCCATTTAAGCAACATCGCGTTTGCTGCTCCGTTATTTAAATGTGCAAAGCGAAAGTTGGCTTATGCGAATGTGGCATTGCGATTGTTAATCGGTTTAAGAAACGGACAATTAATCCGCTCATATTGACACTGACAAGGTAAGAACACATCCTACTCGTGGAACACGTATGGATTTTGTGTTGAAAAACAAGTGTTGCTTGGCTGTGCTGTGGCACAATAAACTCGTAAAAGTAAAAAGACAGCTGTTAAAATATTTATATAATTTTTAACGCAAATTTTGTTGCGAACAAATTACGAAAACACAAAATGTTCAATTATGATCAGATGTTAATGACGGTAGTTGTTGACATTGAATGGGCGCCTTTGGCTTTCAAAGTAAAAAGTAAATAGTGTTGAATAATTTCGGCGGGCTGGTTAGTCCCAATTGGAAGAGCACCTGACCCGGTATGTCAGAAGGGTGCAGGTTCAAATCCTGCTCGTGGAAATTTTTTCAACATTTGTGTTTTTGTAAGACAGCTGTTATTTTTATACTACAATAAATACCAAATGTTGGTGATTAAAATCGTCTCAGGTTGGACAGGTAAAATTCAACGACACGGTTTTTTTTTTACTTTTTTATTTGATGGCTTCGTGCGATTAGCACATTTAGCCAGTGTCAAAGTAATTTTTCTTACAAGTAATACATAAATAAACGATATTTCCTTATTTGATGATGATGAATGATATTAGAAATGGGAAGTGAGAAATGATATACCCCCCAACCCCTCGAGTATCTCAGTAAAGATGTGGGGCTTTACAAAGTCCTCACGCGAGCTTCTTGAGAGAATTTGAAAAGTAACGTTGCACTGTTTTGTTTCATTTGCCAACACTTATCCACACTCACGAACACTTAACGGTTATTAATCCACCATTATTTCACATTAATATTCGACATAACACAAATTTTAGAAAATAAAACAAAACCGCAGGCATGACTCTTCACTTTCCCGCCAAGAAGTCCCAAATTCCCAATGCTGGTTTATTTTGCGTCATACAATTGGGTAGTTGACTGGTTAGTCAGTAGAGACACTTTTTACCAACTGTCAAAACGATTTTCTTTTAGGAATTGTATGGGAATGGCCAACTATGACGTCACCATTTTGTTCCGTCAATTCAGTGTAATAATAACTTTTTAGGTTGTAGAAATTCATGCTTAGGTCAAATATGAAATAGGTCAATGTTTTAAAGAACTGTTACGTGACTTCATTTATACCTTTAATGTTCTGGAATTAATTATTATTGTTGTCAACATCCATAACTCATATTAAATATTTAAAAACAAAAATGAAAATGCGTATAATCGAGTGGGCCGTGCGCGAATTTGAACATGGCCGTCTTCCGTCTTCCGTCTTCTCGGGTTCCCTCGTTATCCGTCGGCGGGCGGTGTCGTCGTGGATCGTGGTTGACGAGCGCAATGATACCCCCCAACATGGATAAAAATATATAAAAAAAACTCCGCACATTTTAAAATAAACATAATATTTTAAAAGAGTCTGTAATATTTCATAAACTAAGATACTTAAAATGTGATTTATAAAAGTAAGTAAGTAACTAGTAGTTATTAACGTTAATTCATTACTTTGTAACCCAGTCAAAATGGACATTGACCCATGCATTAATTCACAACAAGCTGAAAATGTACAGGCACGTAAGGGATAGGTGTACCACTCTAATGAAATCCTATAAAGTCCCCATTGATCCCATTATGTGTGCAAAAAAAAATATTCAAGGTTAAATGTCATAAGAATGGGTATAATGGATTTTTGCCCAAACGGTTAGTTTTACCATAAAAATAGCTCCGACTGAAATTGTAGATCAGGTAATTATCTACAAAAATTGTTCATAAACTTTTTACTCTAAGATTTAACATTTCTGAGAAAAATCCATTCGAAAGTTAGCTAGAGCGGTATTCTCCATAATATGCATGACTACGCTGTCTCTGAACATTATTGAACCCGTAACATATCATCATCATCATCATCATCATCTCAGCCAAAAGACGTCCACTGCTGGACAAAGGCCTCCCCAAGGATCTCCACAACGACCGGTTTTGTGCTGCTCGCATCCAGCGGCTTCCCCCCCCCCCCTTCACCTTCAATATATTGTTATGTAAAATTTTAAGTTTGCGTGACTGATACATCTTTAATGAGTAATTCTGATAATTTGAGTTGAAAAGAATTCGTCCTTTATTTGATGTTACCACGTGGCCTTGAGCAACATCTGTGTGCTGTTCAATAATTGTCTACTCGGGTACCTATACTCGTCTATCTGCTCTCTATTCGAAGGGCCTAACGAAATACCGTTAGTCTTTAATGTTCCCTCGTAGAGAAAACACGTGGTTATTGCTAATACTATTTTTTAAAGTTTGTGCTGTATTCAGTTTCTTTCTCGGAATTAGCTTTCTTCTTTCAGTCTATGGAGCTCCAGCAAAAATCACCTGCATTGATAATGTATTGTAACTTATCCTTTGCTAGACAATCACATAATAAAAAACGTGTGCAATTAGCTTGTCTTCTGCTCAGCAACATTTCTATCGAGTGTATTACCAGGTTCAAGTGTGGCTTGGCAATGTATAGTCGACAATGAAATTGCTTTACCACCTTAGAAGTGAATTTTGTTTGCATATAATAAAACAACAAGTTCTATTTTTGTTTAAAAGACCAAGTGACAGATACGTTGTCATAATTCATAATGAGCCTTAGCGAAATTTTATTGTAATGGAAGTTTTTGTCAAAAGTGAAAAAGCAATTTCGTGGTCGACTATACTAGATTCAGAAGAATGGGGTTGGAAGCTAATTGACAATGTACTGGATACTTCCGCCTGCACCAGAGAAGCTCCTTAACACCATTTTTTGCAATTGCAAGAAGGGGTGTAGTTCAAAATGCAGCTGCTAAAAAGTGGGCTTATTTTGTTCAACAACATGCATCAGTAGTCAAGGCCAGTTGTGTTCAAACGTTGAACTTTCAACAGAAGAAGATACCAACATCAAAGACGAAACAGATGATGTATCGCTGCTACAACAATTTACGTCGACTTAGGAGGATGCAGAGGAAAAAGAAGAAGAAAAAGATAATTATGGAAGAAGAAATGAAGAGGATGAAGAAAAAGCTTAATAAGACCTGATTTACCACTAAAACAGACCCTGGAGTATGCCTACCGGGGAAACCACGTTAAAAAAATGGAGAATACAGCTCCAGCTAACTTTCGAATGGCTTTTTCTCAGAAATGGTATATATTAGAGAAAAATGTATAAGGATAATTTTTGTAGATAACCACCTGATCTACAATTTTAAACTGATCTATTTTTATCGTAAAAACCGTTTGGCCAAAAAATTTAAAAAAAAAACCATTTTTGACCTTTGACCTTGAATTTTTTTTTGCGCACACGGGATCAATTCAATGGGCACTTTTCAGGATTTCATTAGAGTGGTATCCCTTACGTGCCTGTACATTTTCAGCTTGTTGTAAATTAATGCAAGGGTACCCGTATTTTCTGGGCTAATTTGACCGGGCTATTTGTGTCCAAAATTTTCCATTCCAAAAATTAGTCATTGTCGAATTAGTTTCTTTGAGACCGTAAAACAAGTTTTAGTAACGTCACAATAAAATAATGTGATCTGTTTAAACTGTTTGTGTGTTTTACTTAAGAGCCTTTCAGTAAACAGTGTTATAAGCATGGAATATTCGTATATGTAATGTTTTGTCCCTGTCATGCAAACTTCATTTTAAATAATAGTAAAAGAAACAAAACACGTAATCTATTTAAAGCTTATCGTATGAAACCTTTGAAACATTCTCTGTTTATTAGTGGGGGGTTCAATTGTGTAGTATTTGCGTAAACTTAAGAAAGCAATAACCAGAAAAGTGCTTATGGTGCTTATAACCTCATTTTAAGACACTTATTTTAATTAAAAGTTGACTAATGATTATTGTTAGTTTAGCTCACCGAGTAGGTGTAGCATACCTAAGCTAAATACCATTTTAAGAGTTCCCTCTTTAGCAGACGTATTATTATCCCACTAAACTAAATGCGATTCAATCATCAATATTAGAAGGAAACTCAGAATTGCGCGCAGATGCTACTCGCGGAATGGCCTCTATAACTGCATATGGAACATGCTACTAGGTACCTTCGATTTTAATTCTAGGCTCTGTGCTAATTACGTAGGTACTACAGTATTATATTCTAGGCACATTATTAAAAAAAATACAATTTTACGCGAAATTTTGTTGCAAACTGGAGCGAGTTGGATTGAGCCACGATAGCATAGTTGGTAGTGCACCTGACCCGGCTTGTCATGGGGTGCGGGTTCGGATCCCGTTCGTGGAATTTTTTCACCACTTTGTCTTTATTTCAATTAACATGTATTAAGTTAATAGCTTCACTATTTATATGGTAACAGGACCTACATACCTACTTACTAACTTACCAGTATTTTCAGTTTACTTTTGTTTTGTTAGTGCTGTAGCATAAGATGCCTGTAATGATTTTCGTATGCATTTTTTTTGTTTATAACAAAATAAAATATTGTATAGACACTGGACAAAGTAAAATTCGAAACAAATGCGTAGGTATCTTATTTTTTTACAATACAATTACCAGAAGTGCTTACATATTAAAACAAGTTGATCGTGTGAACTCTGCCTAGCGGTGGCCGGCAACGACCTTGATCTTGAAATTGTGCGCATACGCATGCGAGCCGGAAGAAGGCGCGAGCGCACTCAGCACAACGCGCAACCAAGCCGAAACACATTGACAGGGCGGCGAAAACAAATAGTCTATGGTCTATAGAATGACAATTTCAATGACAAAAGGCTATCATGATGACACAATAAGTTTAATTTAATAACAAATAATAAGAAAACATTAATTGACGATCTAACATAATTTACAAAGAGATAATTGATAAAAAAATAACATATTAATTGTGTATGTGATTTGTTGCCCCTTACAAGTTTATACCTCACGTTTGTCTCATGTAATAACATACATAAATAACTCATTCATAATTTCCAATATCACCGTCGTATACGTGCAGATTTACTTATACTTTATAGGTGACGTTGTCTTTTTAAAGTAAAATCATCCTTATATGTAATGTCCTAGATAAAAAAACATACCGCTACTGCAGGAATTAATTAAAATAACAAGAAACAATCTGACTGAGGTGAACTACTGTTTGTAATAGCCATTGTCTTTACACGCGTAACTATTATTTTGAATATGTTCTCATCACATAACAGATACAATATATCTATAGAGATGGATCGTGTTTTAATACATTCATTGAAATTCTAAAAAAGTAGTAAATATTACAAGTAAGTCATATTTTTCAAAACTACGCTCTTGCAAATAGTTTCCTACTATTGTTTTGTTACGACGCAAAAAAAACCCTTTATTTAACTTTGTGTATTACAAACTATAAAAAAATATTGTTTCCGAAGAAGTTGTTTGCCTCTAATTAATATATAATTTAAAAAAAATATTTACTGTGTCAATGGGCATTTCAATTACATTATTAATGACATTTAATTTCTTCAATGTCACTTGCTGTTGAGAACACTTTACTTCAATTTTGCACTTGCTCTTGCATAGACCTTACTTAGAATTGCCTTTTCTAAACAAAACTAGTTGGAATAGGTTTTTAAGGCTTGCACTAGCATACTACAATTAAATTAAATTTGTCATTACTGTTACAATTAAATTAATGTAATGTAATAGTTAATGTTGCAGTCACAGTAGACTGCATCATCCCATAGTTGGGCAAAGGCATCTTGATTCCCGCCACTTCTCACGGTTTTGAGCCACCATTTTGACTATGACTTCTAAAAATCTGCATCTTGATTCCCGCCACTCCTCACGGTTTTGAGCCACTATTTTGAATATGACTTCCAAAAATCTAAGTTAAATAATGTTGAAACTGACTTTAAAAATGAGTATAGCACAAGATTATCCTCCTTTGTGTTGACTGGTTCGCTTCCCTGAGAGTATGGACAAAGGCTCGCGCGCGCGCAGCCTGTGGCGCCGAAGGACAACCACTCTACTTCCGCTGTATATCATTCTCGATTATGTGCATTTAGTATAATTAAACATATATTTAAGTTACGAGTACGGTAACGAGTATTAACATTACCTGTAATGTTGATACATGCATAAGAATTCAATACAACTCTTTATTGGGTGATTGACGTGCGTACAGTTTCAAGAAAAGTAAATCATATTTTTTGTCTATCCCTCAATCAAATAATAACAATGTAAAATAATTACACGAGTAGATTGGTGTAGTATTTAAAACATTTTCTTATATTTACTATAAAAAAATATTTGCAAGCCAAAGAAAGTCTTCCTCAATGTCGACAAAAAATATAAATATTACTGAAACATTTTTTTACACAGCATTAATACTTATAATAAATACTTCAGTTACGCGATACGCATTAAACGTAGGTAAACGATACAGTAAGTAAAAATTCGTAAATTGAACAAACATTTCAATGATTTATCTATCATGCACTCATATGTATCACTCACACCACATCGCAAGTACAATAAAATTGTAACCTTCAACATAAACCGCTCACCGCTCATTCCTACTACGCTCTGTTGTAAAGATTTTTTAAACATTGTCTAATGGTACCTACTTAGGGTATACTGAAAGTTTCTGGATTCTGATAAATAAGACTAGATATAAGACTTACGATACATATATTGTTTTTCAAAGTATATTCTCTCGCAAATAATGCATTTTTGCATTCGCTGAAACCACTGTACAAAGCAGTTGGACCAGTCTTCCTTAGGGACTTCTTCAAGGCTTCATGGAACGCATTCACCGCCGATTCAGGGCTCGTAAAACGTGTGCCTCTAAGTTTGTCTTTAATTTTTGGAAACAAAAAGAAGTCGCAGGGTGCTAGGTCCGGGCTGTAAGACGGATGCGTCATCAGTTCCACATTTGAAGCCCTCAAACAGGCTTCTGTTACCTTAGCGGAATGTGAGGATGAGTTACTTAAACTAAGTTTATAATTTATTAATATTTTTATTGTTTTTGAAGTTAATAAGTGCCTGAGTAGGCCTGTTATATTGAATATACGATTATACTCTGACTTTGACTCTCAAGTTTATTAGTCAAATCCTGTTTCGCGCTGTGTTAAAATACTCAATTAAAGTGACCGCAAAATAGAATCTGCCACATTTACCTGTTGCACTTGTTTAAATCCGTCTCTCGATTATCAATTGCATTCAATGAAAATCTTCCCACTTAACTGTATTGATTACGTTATCAATCACGATCCTTTAGACGCAAGATACAGTCACAAGTATATGCAACAACAAATTTACAGAGACATATTGAATTGACAAAAACATCAGTCGATTTTTTAAGTGCAAGCGTAAATTAATGACGTGAAATTAATATTTTTTTTACAATCTCTAACTGTAAGGTAAGAAATGTTAGTTTTTTGTTCAAATGTGCTCATTCAAACCTAGTACGCTAATGAGTAGGTACACCCTGCAGATAATCGAACCGACCGGAACTTCAGGATTTGAGACTGGGGGTTTAACCACTAGAAAACAGAAGCGGTTTAATATTTCTATGATTGTCTTATTTGTCTGAAAATGTGCTCATTTTCTTTTGACAATAAAGTAATAGATTGTTCCTTTTCAATCTCCGAACAATATATATCTGCAAGTAAATCACAAAAATTAAATACGACATTAACTAAACAAAACTATAAAAATATCGTAAAATACAAAAGAGTTTTAATGACAACACGACTATTTTTCTAACAAAGGATATTACGAAAAGAACAGGATATTACTAAAGAGATTTAGCTCAATGGACTCTTTAAAAAAACTAATCAGTATAAAAGTAAAAATGTTTTTTCCGCCTAGGGTTAGACTTGCATCACGACTACAGTTAACTACTGAGTCTGGCAGAACAAGGCCAGATTAATACAGCTATTACGGGTCGAGAGTTTCCGCCGCCGCACGGATTAGCTTGGTCTAGATCGGTAGCATCTAATCTAGTGCTAACTGCAGTAATAATAGTATGTGAATAGGTGTGATGACAATTGAGACAAAATTAAATAAATAAAATCTATTTCTCTACAAGTAAACACCAACCAACAAGTGAAAAGACATCTAAAAATATTAAATTCTGTAAAAGACAAAAACAAGTGCTTGATTAATTCAAACTGACATCTAATGTGTCCTAGAGTTTAGGCGAACATTACTACAAGTTACAAATCAATTACTAGATAACCGACATCCTAACCTCAGTGCCCTTACTGTGACCGGAGGCACCATACAAAGAGACGAAAACATCAGACCAAATAATTTGTGAAAATTAAAAACAAGTAGATTCGTCAAAAGTGTTTGCGAGAATGTATGTCTATACAAAGTAAAAGGCTATAACACAATGACAGAAAGCACTCACTCTGACTACTACATTCAGGATGCATACTGCACGCACAATGCCTCGTGTAAGTGTTTATTATCTAGAATGTGTGTGGCATTGGAGCAGCAGGGTCTCCCTGATGACAAAAGAGGAGATTTACACAATCACAACGTACTCGTACTCACACACTTCGTTGGCTACCGAACCAGTGGCGGCAGCCAAAGTAACATTAAGAAAACGATAGCTAAGTTCGAAAAGAATAAAATGTATGGAATTGACATAAGCCGCGCTAAATCACGTGGTCAGTCTTATGTCAATCCCATACATTTTTTTCTATATTATTTTCGTTATTTCTATAAATTAAAATTGGTAGCGGTAATGCAAGTAACGTTATCTAGTAGTATCGTTACCTAATGCGCTCTAGCCAATCCGGGTAGGGCGGTTAGTTTATTTGCCGGTAATATGCCACCCAGCAGTGCTATTCTCTAAGCAAAACAGCGTCGAACTCGACATTGAACACGCTCATAACTTGCAAACGAATGTAGACTTTATTACTATTGTAAAGTAGGTTGAAATTCGTTTGCAAGTTATGAGTGAGTTCAATGTCGAGTTCGACGCTGTTTTGCTTAGAGAATAGCGCAGCAGGTAACGATACGAAGCATTACGTTGCCTTTGCTTTTACCGATATCTTCGTTTGACAGAAAGTATCGTATCACTATCTATTTTTTAACTGTACCTATTCAATGCCCTGTACCGAACACTTGGCTTTCGTACTTCGGATATAGGGCGCTGCTATGTTCGATGCACGCGACACAACACGGGCCGAGAGAAACTGCGAAACGACCGCCCGTACTCGTACGTAGTGAAAGTGTCAAAATGGATTCTCTCGCTTTTCTAGCATTAAAGATGCAGTAAAAGTCTACACAATGATGAATTAGGATCTTGTACTTGATTGTACGCTAACAAGATTTTGTTTTACTAGGTACTTACATGTTTTAAACTGTGACGTATTTTATTACAAGTAAACTGTTGAACTTCTCTGAGGTTACCCTTAACTTACTGCGATCGCCAACCCGCCTGCCAAGCGTGGCGATTACGGCAAATACCCCTCATATCCTTGGGGGAGGTCTTTGTCCAGCAGTGGACGTCTTTTGGCTGAGATGATGATGATGATGAAACTGTTGAAACCGCAAACTTGGTTAAGCCGAAAAACTGATTATAGGTGATTTTGTTGATTGGTACCTACCTAAGCTCGGAAGAACTGGGAGGCGGTTTCGAAATCTCACCGGTGACCTTGAAATTAAAAGTGATAAGAAATACCTGCACTATTTACAATATCTACATAATTATAATACTACTATATAAATCTGTAGGCTCTATCTGTACATGCCTTTTTTTTTGACAGATTTTGGGATAAATATTAGTTTTGTCTCAATGACACCAATTTTACAATTTTTGAAATTTTTGTCTGTCTGTCTGTCTGTATGTTCTCTTATTATAACTCAAGAACGGCTTGACCGATCTTGATGAAAACATGCGATTGTGCAAATGATAGGCTATAAAATTAAAACAAAAATTTCGCACAGCGAAGCTCGCGGGTGACGGGTAGTGAAACATAATATTCTTTGCCATACTTAATTACATTTACAATTTGATTATTAAGATCATACCATTCAAGAGTTTTCAGTGTCAAAAATAATTCACCAGTGACCGGGGAAAATGGATCACTCTTACTTAATTGATATTATAGCGTGAGAATAGTCACCGGTTCACAGATCAAATCGCTCCCTGGATTGCATTGGGCTTGCGAGTTAGGGTTGCGAGGAAAACTGTGAAGCTTCAGGGTCGGCACGATGGTGCAAGCCTCAATGTACTAAAACTGCGGCAGTAACAAAAAAAGAAGCTATAATTAAACATTAACTTTGATTCAGGGTGCGTTAAACTAACACTAAAAAAAAATTACGAAAACTTTGTAGGGTGGTGGTACTAGTGTTGAACATTAACCAGTTCTAGTTAATAACTTTATCTTATCTTATCTTATCCTAGTGGGGCCTGCTGAGGTTTCCCTCTCGCAGTAACACTTCGACCCATTGGGATCTTTTGTGCAACTCTTCTTCCTCTGTAAAGATAAATGCCATAAGTTTGGCAACGTCTTTAAGAGCGAAGAGCCTGAAGTCCTCCGGTTTCGGATAGGCCGACCCCAGGAGTCCCATTCTTTTCCTAGCCAGAGAGTCGCAGTCACACAGTATAGGTGCTGCATTGACTCCGTTTCCTCTCCACATGTCCTACACAAGCTATTGTTGATAGATGCATTCCGTGGAGCATTTGTTTTGTGGCATAGCGCCCTGTCAAGGCACCGATGGTTAAGTTAATAACTTTAATTCAGGTACCAGCAAGCGGAACATAATAAGGTTGTTGGTCCAGTTATCTTAGCGGCACGTGAAGGAGATGTACAATGGTTTTTAGTGGGTGGGCCCCTCCTCCTCCTGAATCCCTGTCGAGATCCTCGGGTCTAGCGGGGAGGCGGGAGCTGGAGGGGAGAACCCCACATAACCAGCCGCGCCTCCCCGGGCAAAAAAAAAGGTATTCATATACTCGCACAAAAAGGTCACGCAACTCTATTAAACTACTTATTAAATCGTAAGGTCAAGCAACTTTATGTAAATCGATAATAAACAACACTGCGACTATTAAAAAAATACTTTGGAGCTAACTTTCCTCAATGAATTTGATAAATGGCAAAGCCACAGTTTTATGATCGTAAATTAATGTTCTCGCATCAGCTTACTTTGGAGTGTCTGCTACAGGTAGGTCCTCCTTGAGCTAGAGAGACCTAATAACCATAATTGGTACGATTTATTAGTAATTTCTTAATAATCACTTCGAACTATTGCTAAATTGTGAAGTGCATTTTTGGATTTTACATTTGGATACATTTGGACGCAACCATGTTTTAGAATATGTTTGCTCTTTCCTTATTCAAATGCAAATTTAACCAGACTTAAAACAGTTCCAAAGTTAACTAGCTATCATACCATAAATGTTATATTTTTTTTATTTTTTTATTGTGTCGATTCAATAATACCATTCGGTACATAAATCAATCTCTTTCGTAACAGTTGTCTACAGTATTTATTTATTAAGTTATTTAGAAAATCAAAAGCTCATAAACGTAATTGAAACTTAATACTAGCAACAAAAAGCAAAGCAGCTCTTGTGTTTGGACTTAATTCATTTCTATTGATGAGAACATTACCCAGATGGGTTATAAGTGCCATTACAGGTCTGATGACGAAGACCATGGACAGTCGAGGGAATTCCTCAACGATTTAAAGCAGTTACCTTTTGTTGGGCTTACTTCATACGGTTCAATAAGCCAAAATGTTCAGTTCGTACAAAAATAATACCTAATTAAGATTGAAGTTTTACTTAGGAATACCACTACTTACTAGGCCGTCGTTTCCTCATCCGAGAAGCATCCTTGTTAGGTCTACTCATCACTAAAAATCGTAAAATAAAATATTTTTTAACAAAAAAAAACCGACTTCAAAAAACAGGAAACTAAAAAGTAAAAATAATATTGAAATCATATTAATAATTACCTAGATACGCATATCAGTTTTAAAGAAGGTCTATTAAAGTCGGGTGGGGCTTTTACAATAAAAAAGTGGAGATAATGGAACAACTATGAAAGTTTAAATGAAACAAAATTGTCCCCCAGCCGACCACCAACCACCCGACTTCAATAGACCTTCTATATAACCTATATACATAAACATGTAACCGCTGGGAATCAACCTGTAACTCTATGCCGGAGACCATTTGGACTTTACTACTTGACCACTATGGCGGTTAAAATAAACTTCTGTAAACCACACCGCTCTCGATGTACTTAACTTCATCAAGAAGGTAACTGAACCTGTCTGATGTCCTCTACGTGTCATGTACGTAGGAACTCTTTATGTGCCTACCACATTGACGCAAAAAATTAAATAAACAATTTTAGTACTTATCCATAATAAAAAGCATTACCCATAAAGGCCTCGCAAACATAATCGTGTCTCAAATTTAGTCGGAGTCGGTTCCGAGTGCAATAATCCCGGTACACTACACTACGCACCATTTCGTTCTGGGTGCCATGTGTAAGTTTTATTAGCTATTCGATCATGCATGTTTACGAAAACGTGAATTTAGTGTGCCAAAATACTAATACTGTATATATATAACTCGCAGTATAGGTACCCAGATGATGCTGCTTCAAAGTCAAATGCAATTCATTAACATTATCGAATGGCTAATAAAACTCGCACATGCACTCGGGTGTCCGTGCACTGCAGTGTGCGGCGCGAGGCCCCGATAAATCAACTTTCGTTTTGTTGAAGGACTACAATTACGCACCACTTCTAAGAGACCTTCGTGGTACATAACGAAGTAGAACCACAGAATAAGTAATAATACTACGTGCAGAACGTTGGCGTATGCAGGCTTAAGACCATAAGCCATCGTATCCAACCAAGCACAGTGACACAAGAACCCATCGAAAATGTGGAGCTAACTATTATAATTACATAAAAAAACAACCATCTACGCTGTTTCATTGGAGACTTATACTAATTCAATTGTTTTGGTATAATGTATTTGTGAAGTGTTGTACAATTTTTATCATTAGATTGCTTAGTCAGTAAATTTTAATTTATATTTCGTATTTGAGCATTTCTCGAAAATAATGTTTTAAAAATTATCGATTTGTTATTGGCATTAAGATAAGCATACAAATGTATCTAATACTTATCTAAATTTAAAAAGGCTATTAAATCCATGTAAGTACAAAAGAAACATAAGGTGTTCTTAGCAGCACAGCCCCTAAGGTTGCCAGGTGTCCGGGATTTACGGGATTGTCCCGGAATTTTACGTATTGTCCCGTGTCCAGTAATTCGATCAATTGTCCCGGATTCCGAAAAAAAAAAAACAATTAACAACAGTCCTCAATTTATATCTTTTATCTGGACTTATAAAAGTATACATTTGAAAAATAAAATGTATTTTCCTAATAAATAAAAATATAAAATTAAATATTCCGTAATTTATATTTATATACAGGGTGGAAACTTTCAGCGGGGCAGTAAGGGGAAGTACCTTATCCGTTGCAGCTACACGAAAATGGTCTTAGGAGAATATCCATAATTTTTTATGGAATTTTGATCCCCATTCAAAGATGTTCAAAAAAATGTACAGTTGGCAAGAAAATTGCCATTTTACACAAAAACATTTTTTGATGCCAATCGATCCTGTTTCTAATACTGATCAAAAACTTCTATGGGACCAACCATCGTTGGAGTACTCAAAAAGTCACAAATTGCAAAAAACTTTTCCCGTAGATTTTGTATAAAAATTTTACGCAAAATCTTTTTTAGTTACGGTTGAAATCTTTTTGTTGACTGAATAAAAAGATAAGTTTAAAAACCATTCAAATTTGGAGCTCGTTATTATTAAATAAAAAACAATCTTGTCAGTTTGTTGCGTCAGAAAAGCTCAAGAATAACATCATCAAGTTATGTTAGTTAATAAAAAAGAAAATTAATACGCCTTCTTTTTGATATGTGTAATGTTCTACGTGATCATTTGTCTTTTATTTTATTTTTTGTATTTCAGTTAGGTACACAAATTTTCATACAAAATGTACGGGAAAAGTTTTTTGCAATTTGTGAGTTTTTGAGTACTCCAACGATGGTTGGTCCCATAGAAGTTTTTGATCAGTATTAGAAAGAGGGTCGATTGGCATCAAAAAATGTTTTTGTGTAAAATGGCTATTTTCTTGCTAACTGTACATTTTTTGAAAATCTTTGAATAGGGATCAAAATTCCATAAAAAATTATGGATAGTCTCCTAAGACCATTTTCGTGTAGCTGCAACGGATAAGGTACTTCCCCTTACTGCCCCGATGAAAGTTTCCATCCTGTATATATTTTTTATTTTTTTATTTTTACATATTTATAGCCATGGCCCGACATGGAATTGTCCTGGACTCGGTAAGTTCCGATCTGGCAACCTTAACAGCCCCCCAGACAAGTGGCAAAACGCTAAATTAAAATAGAATGATTATTACACGATTATTATATGGGATTGCCATACACGTCATACCTATATACTTATCGTTGACTTATGTCAATCTCGTACCACGATAATTATTCTATTTGATTTCTATTCTAATAGCGTTTTGCCACATGTCTAGGGGGGCAGTGGACAACACCACTCATACTAATTCTTCATAATGTTCCAAAATAACAAAACAAAGTAGTTATATAAAGTAAAAAAACCGACTTATGCAATAAAAGTACCTAAGTCTGCACGTGCGAGTCAACACGCACAGGTTCTTTTAAATAATAAAACAATGAGAGCGTGTACTGTGCTGTAATGTATTGTAATGTACTGTATTGTTGTACAAATTGTATCTCAAATCCTTGTTCCATCGTTTTTGGTTCTCTGTTTTATAATTTGCAACTATAAAACCAACTGCAACAGCACATGCGGAATTTCATTTTCGAGTTTGCATAATGACATTATGTTACAAATACCAAAATATAGCATTTATATTCAAATCAAATAAATCTGACCGAAGGTCAAAAACCTAAAAATCGGAGATAAGATCTCGACGTAGAGTAGAAAAAATATGTTCAAATATTTTTGAATAATTTCTTCTGGAAGACTAATTAATTAGAACGACTTTGTCTACTTAGGCAAAAACTTGCACAGCATTTGCTTTGTTTATTTAAACAAAGTAACAAAGACTCATTTTATATCACTGAATTCACTGACACCACTGACACGTTGAAATAAGCTTGTTTACGGCCAAACCATAGCTAATTAATTAAAAGTCGATGCGAAGCTGTGGCCACTGCAGAACCAACGACATTCTTCGCGTTATACCCAGCAGGGTTCATTTCCCGATCATGACGCACTATACATATAAAGCTGCACACAATATCTCTGTTATTTTCATGGTTTTTTTCCCTAGTTGGCAGTGCCTTTTTTAGAATTAGTAAAACCTTCTTCAATGATCTATTAAGTAACTCTCTGTATTAGACAATGTGTTTAAATAGCTTTAAATGATAAATAAATGCATGAATGGACTTCTTGGCGGGAAAGTGAAGAGTCATGTCTGCGATTTTGTTTTATTTTCTAAAATTTGTGTTATGTCGAATATTAAAGTGAAATAATGGTGGATTATTAACCGTTAAGTGTTCGTGAGTGTGCATGAGTGTTGGCAAATGAAACAAAACAGTGCAACGTCACTTTTCAAATTCTGTCAAGAAGTACGCCTGAGGACTTAGTGAAGCCCCACATCTTTACTGAGATACTCGAGGGGTTGGGGGTATATCATTTCTCACTTCTCATTTTTATTATCATTCATCATCATTATCAGGAAGGAAATATTGTTTATTTATGTATTACTTGTAAGAAAAATTACTTTGACACTGGCTAAATGTACTAATCCCACGAAGCCATCAACTAAAAAAAAATCATGAATTGGGTAGCTGACTGGTTAGCCCTCAGAATAATAACTAAAGCTATTATTGTTCTAAGGGTTAGTCAATAGAATTATTTTTCGCTACTGTCAAAACGATTTTTTCAATAGAAATTGAATGGGAATGAAAACTATGACGTCACTTTTTTTTTAGTCAGCTAAGTGTTTATTTATTTATAACTTCTTAGGTTACAGAAATTTAAGCTTAGGTCAAATAAAAATATCCTTATATTTATTTGGAATAAATTATTGTTGTTTTCAACATCCATTTGAATAGCCGTTCATCGGATTTGATGTGTGAAGCCCAACACCGGCTAGGTGAACTAGGTCGCAATCGTCGACTAGTCTACGGTAACTAGCGACGCTAAGTCACCAGCGCGGTTGCAGCGGCAGGCGCGAGGAAGCCTAAGGCCATGGACTGGATGCCAGCGGCAGCGGTAGCGGAGAACGACACGAGCGGTGGCTATATATGGCCCGCTCTCTTATGAGCCATATTACATCTCGACTGTGATTTTTGCGTTAAATGGCCAATTTTGGCGTTCTTGATCTCAGAAAGAAAAACACATTATTGAATAATGTAGAATAGCTATTGGCATAGTTCGTAACGGCCTCGCTTTTTGTAAATTTTGCTTAACTTTTTAATCAAACCCAAAATTGCAGAGAAAGATTTTATAAAATGCGCAAAGGCACTTTTTTGAGCTCCTAGATTGAACTAGGTACTTTTCTAAACAAATTAAATAAAAAAATTAGAATGTCTCATAAAGTCGTATAGTTCGTAGCGGTCTCGGAATTTTTAGATATCATTGATATTACTTATATAGAAAAAAAATCTTATTCTAAACCAAAAAACTTCGAAAAACGCTTTAAATTAACTGTGAATTTCTTCTATCTACGATAATATTATTGAGCAAAGTTTATACCAGAATAATTGTTAAGTACTTCATGAGGTATAAAGATTTTATAATTTTTAAGCATGAATTTATTATCCTATTTCGATAAAAACGATAAATACAACTGCAAAATTACTCCAAAATGCGATGCGGCCGTCCGAACGATACCTATTCTCGCAGAGTGGAGATTTGTAATAGAGCTCTTAGTCCTGGGCCACGGCACAAGCGTCTTACGACTCGGCCAGCGAATTTCTAGTTCATTGCGCGTTATACTTTGGAAAGTTCCATCATCATCAGCTCATTCTCATGTCCCCACTGTTGGGGCACGAGCCTACCCTATGGATGGAAAAGGGAGAACGAGCCGTAAACCACCACGCGGGCCCAATGCGAATTTTTGGTCAACCATCCGACGAGCGGCCTTCACGAACGTTGCTTAACCTTAGCACTCGCAGAAAGGACGCATTAACCATTGCGCCCATCGAGCTCCTCAATCAATTCAAAGTTTATTCAACGGTAATAGAAATAACGCAATGAATAAAGTAAGTAGGCGCGCGCCGCGCCGCAAACCGCAAGTGCCCATTGGGCCACCCTACTCTGCTGCCTTGCCTTGAGTCTTAAACAGGATTCATTATATAATGGCCCGTTCTATAAGACGCCTTTCGCTCCCTGCGCTGCTCTCGGATGGCAAAATGTGTCAATGCGGTATCTATTGCTATTGATCTATGATATGAAACAAAAATACGATTTCTCAGCTTTTAGGTTATTGAGTTTTGTCATCCGATCTCACGCACTTGAACGCCGGCCGCGCTTGCCGCAGCCGCCGCCGCTGACATCCAGCTTACGGCCTAAGAGAGCGGCCGGCGTAGGCGCACGACCGGACCGGTCCGCGCGGAAAATTTCCACGCTTTCCTCGCGCCAGCAACCTATGGTTCCTGCCGCAACAGCGAGCCAACTCGCTCACCCAGTTATCCAGAACGATGATCACTTATTACAATATAGGTGATCACCGTCTGACTGATATTGTCTGTTTAAGCAAACTGTTAAAGTTTGGTTAAAAAAACGGTTTTGCGCTGTGGTGATGCTGATCTTGATGTTGCGAAATTATTTGTTTTTGATATTTTTAACACTTACTAACAGAAATAACAAAAGAGGTAAATAAGAAGTAATTTTGATGAAGCATGTAGTATTGTGATTGCGAACGCCTCGGTGGCCAAGTGGCAGAACGCTCAGCCTGATACCCGAAGGTCCCGGGTTCAATTCCCAGGTCGGGCAAAATGTATTTCGGATTTTTCGATGCATAGCCCGGGTTTGTGATCACAACCCGTATTAGGCAAGCGTAGTGATTACGTCATTAAAATTAAGTAGTGGTCGCCCAGTGGTCGAAATTCGACCGTAATTTTATTAAGGCTGCACGGATTGTATCCTGAGCAATGAGAAATTAAAAAAGATAGAATGTGAACGGATTGGCTTTGACAGATTTCGGCCGCTCCTGTTCCATTTTTGAATTTTTTGAAAAGAGTATATACGTGTGAGTCAAATACATATGCGTGTGTGTCAAATACATATGCGTGTGTGTCAAATACATGGTAGTGTGTGTAATGTTTATTTTATTGATTTAATGTATTTTTATGCAAAATTTAAAAATAATATTAAAATTCGGATAACCTTCTCTATATAAACTATAAGTCTGCGAAATTTCATACTCCTCCTCCTTTCATACGCAATTTTCGTAAAAAAGGGGGTACAAAGTTTTTGCTTCACGTATTAATATATAAATGTGTGATAGTAAAGAGAAGATAAAGATAACACTCGTAGCGTTTGGACTGGATTGTTTTTGTCTTCGACTTTAGATGCGGTACGAAAAGGGTACGAAGCGTCATCGTCAGTGCGCGTTACGCGATGCAGTTCTAGGTGATCTAATATGTGGTGATCTATTAAAATGAGTAGTTGATAAAATCTATAGATTTCAACATTAGAAATGAGCGAATGCATTTCATCATTTCAGATTTCACAATAAGGACTATATTTGTGTACCAACGCTCACGATTCCGTGCTTTAATTTAAAGATGACAGGCAACTACCTATAGCACGTGCGGAATTTAGTCGCGATCTGTCATTTCATTAGACTTAGACTAATACGGTACATTCTGGAACCAGTACAAAATAATGTTAGCCACGATGTAAAACGTGCGAAGCTTTGGCAGTTCGGGAATGTCGGATTTAGCGGGTTCCGACCGAGACGTCGGCGGCTGGCGGCTGGCGGCCGGCGGCGGGCGGCGCGTCGGCGGGGCCGGTGCCAAGCGGCGTTGCCAGCAATGGCCAGCATCATCTGAGGTTCCGCGTCCTCATATTTCTGGTGGAAGATCATCGCCTAATTTATCACCGCTCCCCGTTTCTGGTATGAAGCGATTAAATCGTGTATCGTCGCTCTGCTTATCTTTGTAGGTATTTTTGTAACTGCTATGTAACGTCCGTCATTGTGGTTTAAAATGAAAGCGTGCAATGTGTTTTTATTACATTTTATATATCGTAAGAAGAAAATTGGAATATTCAGGAAGATGTAGCTATAGATGATGCTTTTTATACTTTTTCTAATAATGAACGCATAGTTTAAACGGAACGTCACCGTTTACTCGGCTACTCACGTCAAGTGTTCTTCGCAAGGAATTTATCGTGTTTGTACAGATGTCTCACGAGTACTTACTACTTAATTGGTTATATGAAAAGTCCTCTTCTTTAAGATATGGACATGTCATATAGGAGAGATTTTGGTGTTTATAGGACACACACCACACTATCCTACGGAGTTGACATTGATATCACGCAAAGCCCTTGCCCTACTAGATTCTTCTAAGGGTTCGAGCCTGGTGTCGGGTGAGGATTATCCAGATGAGAACGTCTACATCTTGTAATACAGCAGCCATGTATGCGTATGCACCTAATTGTTTTCATGAACGCCGCCGCCATGCGCCACAGCGGCGGGCGTTGCCAAATACCTACTGTCATTTTTTGTGCGTATTTGTTGCGCAATGGTGTTTTTAAGGTCGCATAATAAAACGTCTACTTTGTTATTTTTTTGCGACTGTACGAGAACGGCGCAAGCGAATCTAAGCGTGATCCTAAAAACCAATGATAGAACACGTCGATATTATAATAAAATTGCTGTGTCATACAAGAAATATTTGAGTTGGTTTAATCGACTCCTTCATCTAATAACATCAACTTTGAATGATAGATATTTTTAAATATATTTGATCGTAATGATACACTTACCAATAAAAACATTTTCGTCAGAGTACATATTTTTTTAAGTTTTCGAGTATAGGTAGTTTTTGGTATTTTTTAGTTTTTTTTTGTTTTTTTTTGTTTTTTATTTAGGTTCTTAAATCGGCAACACCAGTATTCGGAAAAATATGTAAATACAAAAGTTACATTTTATTGACAAAAATAAATTTTGTGTGTTAAAAATAAATTTAATCTCGAAAACCTAACCTACGAACTGGGAAGAATTGATAGTTTCAATCTAGTGAATAGTGGCCTGCAACTTGTTATTGGTGATAATCACAAATAGCGCGATCATAGGTCACCGAATGTCATATTAATGCAAAATTCAAAAATTATAAATTCAAAATTCAAAATGATTTATTCAATTTAGGCTACAAATAGCTCTTGTGAACATCACTATCCATAGGTTCGTAAGCTTTTCGTAAGTCTACTCTGGGCGTGAGACTACTTATGTACTGAGAAGAACCGGCAAGAAACTCAGCAAGTGTCAAGCTCTTTTCTCCCTTACAGCGTCAAAAATATTGGAAAATGCCTTATCATAAAAGAACACTTTTTCCCTTACAAATAAAACACAAAATATAAAGGACCATCACAACATGTAAAAAAACAAAATAGAGAAAAAAAAAATCCTAAGTTACCAGTTTAAATTTTCACAATGTCCTAATACAGTACTAATAAAAGTCTAAAACTGTCTAAGAAAAAACAAAGTTAAACTATAGTTAATAATAATAAAAATAAGACAAGTACAAGAGCAGACCAGCCTCCACAGGCGGCACCCGTTCACGAGTATGACATATGAATCAGCCATCGCTTCGCTCAACCATATTTTAGGGAACGAACGTAACGACCCGACGCACACGCCATCACCGTAGAGACATAAAGAGAGCATAACACACCCAAGTTACTCTAAATCAAAACTAATTGAAATGTTTAACGCAACGCTATTTGTTATTTGTAGGACACTGTTTATATACCTAGGCTATCATATCAGTATAATTTTTTATTAGTTGATTTTAGTATATTGATTCAAATAAAGAATGTGTTTTTTTATAGCCAGGCTGTTTTATTAGGCTGTTGCATATTAATTATAACGTCGAATGTTGTTGTTTTGTTGTTGTTGTTATTGGTTTTTGTTGTACCTTTTATTTACTTATTGTATACAAATCTGAAAATATGTTACACTTTTTACACGGATTATCTCGCAGAACGAAACGAACGAAGGTAAGAAACTTTCACTACCGTGATTGAGTTGTTTTTCACCTTAACATTACGTAGGTAATAATAGATAAATACTGATACAATTTCGTGTTACATTCCTGTATTAGTTACCTTTCTATATCAATTCGAAAGTGGGCAGTAAGTAAAAGCTCTAGTATAAAACTGATACTCGTCTGCGTTTAAGCTTTTCATAGACAAATGATTTCCGGGTACACGATTGTCCGTCGTCCGTCACCTCACTCACCGCTCCAAGCTGCCCTTGACGTTGAGTCGGCCGGCGCGGCGGGCGCCGGCGCACGCGCATGTCCCGTCAACAATGCGAGCTTTCGCACGTGCCCGCTCACGTGCACCGCAGGCATCCCGCCAATCACGCAGCTCGTTGCAGCCCTATGGTTAATGGCTGAACACACGCTATCATAAATAAAATAATAACAATAAATATTGTCAATAATTCGTATGTACGGAGCTCTATGACGCAGCGGGTGGCGCGATTGTAAAGTTAACTTTATCGCAATGCCGGATGGGTGACTAAATTCAAATATCTAGAGCTTCGGAAAGCACGAAGCAGTTGGTCACAGTTGTCTTAAATGGTAGTTGTTAAGCCCGCCATCCAGCATTGTGTCGGCGTGGTGAGTTATGGCCCGAATTTCCCATGGTTATTGGACTTTTAAGCATTATCTCTCTTACAATCCGCGTGACTTTACACAGATATTTTTATTCTAATATATTACGTTTTATACGTATAAAGACCAACATATTGTGCATTTCAATTTGTTCTATAATTTGATTTAATCACGCTTAATATTTCTGTACAGGAAGTGACGTCATAACAAATATGTTGTAATCTATAAGCAGATTGCATGTAGTTAAGTGTTACCTACTTCTATTTTTCCTAATAGTATATTATTGTTTGCTAATAGTTCTTGTATGAAATTATTTACAATCCCAGTTTATTGTTGACGTCTTACTTATAATTTTATAAATTTTCCTACATGACAGAATAAGTAAACAGTAGTCACAAAGATGCATAATAATTTCAAGATTGTCAAGTGTGGTTAAATATATACCTAAATGGCACGTGCATAATATGCCATCGTGTTAATATATAGGCGAGATTTTCTCGATGGAAAACGACTTTACGAACCGGTAGCACTTGAATAAAACTTTTTTTAGAATTACTGCATAAGTTTTGTACAATCTAGTGAACTCGAGCCAAGGTCCTATAATCTTTAGAGGCGCCCTCGGATTTCCTTTGTTGTCATCCGTCGGAGCTCGGAAAAATGCGTGATGCTCTAGAAAACTTCTTAGTATTGCTTGAGGAGGAAACATCAAGTTGAAACCTTGTACTAGGAGCCACAGGCGTAATCAAAGGCCACGGAAGGAGTAACTTCTTTCCTGAAAACGGCTGGTCTGGCTGTAAGTGCTACGCTTACAAAAACATGAGGTGTTGTCTTTGTTTCCATTAATAACCACTGTCGTCACATGAGTAAATACCCTACTACATATATCTACTCATGTGCTGTCGTCACGTAAGATGTTCTATTATTTTTTGATCGACTATGTGGAACAAAAATTGTAGATACAAATATTATAATTTCACCCTTGCAAATTTTTTGTTTAAAGCTATTTAAAATTCGTTTTTATTTTATGACACAATGTACGTACGTGTATATAATAATATGTGTTTCTTGCCAAAACAAAAGGGAATCTATACAAAACTATTACCTGCCAAGCTTTAAACGAAACATTATACTTACCATCTTTCTTCTTATTTCGAGGATCGGCATCGCAGGGTGTTCTAGCTCTGACAATTCGTTGCCGCTGATGCTCAATTAGGTACGCGGCTTATTTGCCCAAATATTTAACATTTGTAGTTATTCACCACACATCACACATCGCCAGTTCATTTTATGATGGGGCACGAGCCTTCCCTATGGATGGAAATACTACAGGGGCAACCGGTCACAAACCACCACGCGGGCTCATTGTGGATTGGTGGTTGTTAGCGACTGCTAATGCAGCTTTACGTGCCTTCCGAAGCTCGGTGGAGCTGGAGATGACAAATTTTAGTTACCCATCCGATGGCCGGCCTTTGCGAAAGATGCTTAACTTATAAATGGCAATTGCAGACCCAGTCCGTTAAACAATACGTCATCTAGCTCCTCCTGTACTTATTAATTTGCAATAATAAAGCTGATCAAGTGAATTAATTATGGAGAAATATTTATAATTTAAAGCTTACCGGATTCACTTTACTTTGTTATTAGCAGTAATTCTATTAAATTAACCCCCTTATTCATAAAAACTATTTAAGCATTATTTAGTTAATCATTGTTTTGACTCTTTTCTCAAATTCAAAATGACGTTTGTGTGACGTTGATAAAACAATATTTAAGTAATTAATGCTCAAATAGTTTTTATGAATTTTAATTCTCTAAAAATAAGAGCGATGTTTAATTAGATATAAGTTCTATTTCCACCCTGTTGCGGCAGTGTATGACGTCGTATGGTGTCGATACATAAATAAATAAACAACCCATGGCAAAGTAGATACTGTTTTCACCATTATAATAATGACTACGACTTTTTGTCATTGGAAAAAATTAAATAAAGAACCAGGCTGCCTTGGCCAGTGAAGTTGGAGTGACCTCAAACGCCCAGCTATAGTTTTGACACACCTAACATTCTAATCTGCGGAGACAAACATTATGTAAATGCTCACATTTAGACCGCCTAAGCCCATGAGCTAGTTTTATAGAGTATGTGTTAAAAGAATCCTAAGCTGTCCTGACTAGACTTCGAAAGCAAAGTAAATCTTTTTACATTTTGCGAAAGAGCAAGTTTTTTGTTTTAAATAAGTACGTAGGTCATTAGAAATGTTGAAGAATGTGTTACTTCTGATGCGTTAAGGCTTTGTCACACAGCGGGCGTTTGGTTAGCTGAGTCACGCTGAGTGCTCTGTGGCGGGCGGCTCTGAGTGCCTAGTGCGAATATTATTAATTATTCGATCACATTACCAACAATGAATTTGTATAGTATTGAAGTACTTAGCGCCTCCTAGTCATAGACGAGGAAAATTAAAAATTGTGCTATACTGGAGGCGATTTTAGAATCAGTGATTAATTGCCCTTTTTTTTTTATTCAAAGTCACAAAATATAAGTTACCATATTTTTGACACCAAAAATACTTAAATGCTATTTATTATAATAATTAAATTGTAAATAATGCAAACAGTATTACATTTCATAGTGTATTTCATGACACTTGGAATGGCAAATAAAACTCGCAATATGATTGCCCGCAATGCGAGCGTCGTCTACTGCCTGCGTCTTATATATTTTTATAGTAACAACAAGACAATGTCACTCTGACCTTGGGCCATGCTTGCGTAGAGTTCCACCACGCCAGCTGTTACACAAAGTCATCATTATAAAATGTTTATATAATTTTTAACGCAAATTTTGTTGCGAACAAATTACAAAAACACAAATGTTGAAAAAATTTCCACGAGCAGGATTTGAACCTGCACCCTTCTGACATACCGGGTCAGGTGCTCTTCCAATTGAGCTAACCAGCCTCTAACCAGCCCGCCGAAATTATTCAACACTATTTACTTTTTACTTTGAAAGCCAAATTCAATGTCAACAACTACCGTCATTAACATCTGATCATAATATTTTTACAAATACTATAGATCAGTTAAGAAGTAGGCAAGCTATTTATAAAATGTTTATATAATTTTTAACGCAAATTTTGTTGCGAACAACAGTTACTTTTAGTAAACCTGTCAGAAAAGTGCGGGTTCAAATCCTGCTCGTGGAAATTTTTTCAACATTTGTGTTTTTGTAGTTTGTTCGCAACAAAATTTGCGTTAAAAATTATATAAACATTTTATAAATAGCTTGCCTACTTCTTAACTGGTCTTTAGTATTTGTAAAAATAATATGATCAGATGTTAATGACGGTACCTAGTTGTTGACATTGAATGGGCGCCTTTGGCTTTCAAAGTAAAAAGTAAATAGTGTTGAATAATTTCGGCGGGCTGGTTAGAACCACGATAGCTCAATTGGAAAGTCTTCATTTGTCATACTAATTAATTACATTACATTCACATGAAACTCAAATATTGAATGAGCTTTATTAGTTACAAACTTAAGATTCCTTTTGATTTATGTTACATAAACCACCACGCAGGCCCAGGGCGGATTGGTGGTTGTTAACGACTGCTAATGCAGCCATGACCAACGGCTTTACGTGCCTTCCGAAGCTCGGAGGAGCTCGAAATGATTCATTTTTGGTCACCCATCCAGTGACCGACCTATGCGAAAGTTGCTTAACTTCAGCACTCGCAGACCGGGCGCGTTAACCACTGCGCCATCGAGCATTAAATCAATACACCTTTAATTTTTATCTAGTTACTAGAATTTGTTTAAATATATTCTCAGCCCATCATTTTGCAAAGCTTTTACAACGGGACCAACTCTGAAATCATGAAAACAAGAAATGGATCAGCTGATATTTTTTTTAGATTTAAGATTTGGTCCCTTTGTAAAGTTTTGCAAGAGAGCAGAGACAACCCTTGTTTTTTTCTGGTAGACAAAAATTTACGATGTAAGTACATGAACTAAATATGTGTTAAAATAACTCTTAGTTCATAAATATTAGGTCCGTACCTTAGTCCTTACTTATGAAGTTGGCGTTCTGTATGAAGATTTTTTACAAAATTACATATATTTCTCATACTAACGTTTTTTTAATTTTCTTAGCATCTATTTTTTAACACTATAAAATTGTAGAGTAGTGTGTTTGTTTCACTAGCTAAATACAGCAGACATTAAAAAGGAAAAAATTCAAGTCCCTTCAAAGCAAACAATGAATCAAAAGGACAATTCCGCGAACAAAAAAGTTAGTCAATTTAAACACAAAATTGGGCGATAAAGACACAAAATTAATAATCATTGTTATTATTAAAACCTAAGTAATATAGTCCTAATTAAAGGTGTATAATCATATTTACAACCGGTATTGACTTTTAGAAGTTAATACATCTATTAATAAGTGAGAAAAAATCGTCAATTTCATAGGTAAGGACCGAATATTATAGATCAAGTCGCGTTTATTGTATTTTATCATTATAGCCAGCCAGACTGATGGTTTAAACCTTTTGCAGGGTCTGTAGTCACAGCCAAACTAGGTAGCGGGAATTCAAATGAAGTGTTTAATTTAAATGTGCGTGTTTCGCAAGGCTAAGTACTTTTTAGAAAAACACAATTGTTTGAAAATAAAACGAAACCTTCAACATGCCTATAACTTTACCGCCAAGAAGTCCCACATTTCTTTTAACATTTTTTTACAATGACTCTATCACAATGACAATAAATATAACTGAAGTAAAAGAAAATAAATTGCGCAAAACAAATACAAAAGAGCGTTACCTTACCAAAGAAGCCGTACAATTTACATTTCCGGCGCTCTTGGTGGAAACTTGATTGTTTTAAATATTTTAATTGCACAACTTAGCTTGTCAGTTTAATTTCTGTGTGATATTTTTTCTTCGAGAAAATTCCATCATTTTTGTACAAACACAATTTTTATATAAAAAAACTTTTGAAAATATGATTAGGTATATTGTACAGCGCTGTACACACACACACACCACTCATTACATGAACACATGTAGAAATCGTATGTACATATTATTTGTTCAATCGGTATTTTAAAGAAAAAAAAGGCCGTATTTGTTGTTTACATGACTTGTCATTCACGTCCGATAGTCGACGATAACCATCGCACTAAACTAACATAATATTCCGACATCCAAAATTGTATGTTAGCCACTGTGATGCTGATGTGTCATTGAACTCTTGAGTCGACGATTTTCAAGGTATTTTCCTTCCGCAAACATCCACAAGGCCATCGACCTCCAGAAGGATCGACCTATCAAAAAAAAGGACGATCTTTCAAGAAGCCATTTACCACAATGGCGGCAGGTCGTCGGCAGCCCCGTTTAAGGCAACGTTTTTGCGAGGTAGCATCTTTTAAAATAGGGGGTTAATATTGGTGTGCATCCTCCCAGCGATTGCGCCGCTCTGGCTGCTGGCTCCAGCGGCGGTGTATTCCCAAACAGTCACCATACATATCTTCCAAAAAAAATTTTTTGCCTTTGTTTTTTGCCAAAGGAACTATCTTCATGTAAAAGACTGACTGTTTAGTCATATATGAGAAAATGAATACCTAACATACAATTACAACTTTTCTGTTGACAACTAAGCTTAAAATCCATAAATTTAATCTTACTGCCTGTATTTTATTATATTTCGTTCAATATGGAGTTGGTATAAAATACTGGTTGTATATTTAATTTCACTTTTATGAAAAGACAAGAAATTACCGGTCCATCATGCTACACAAAGTTACCAGAAAAGAACACAAATGTTGTCATCTCAATAAATGCATCCTGCTGCTCTATAGTGTTAAAATATGCTATGTTTACAATACAAACGTTGAAAATTGCTTAAACAGGGTTTAGAAGAGATTTTGCTGTATAATGTTTTTATCTCATCGTTCCCAAGCACGTTTCCTATACTTATTTATGACCACAAATAATTGAAGTTTTTGTTTTGTTGTTTGGAATTTGAAGTTACATCTAACCAAGGCAAAAAAATATGCCATTAGTATAAAACTACACTAAGGATAGTGTAGTTTTACCTTGATTTTATATATAGGCTACCTTCGGTCCAATTTATATATAATGTTCCCAAAACCACGCGATTACAAACTATGACAAGCTGCCAGCCAAATACAAAGCCAAAGCATGTACCTAGAAGGGAAATTAAAAGTTTCCAATTAACCTATCAAACCTCGAAAACACAAACACGTAAAAACTCGCGTTTAATTTTCAGATTTGATTTTACCTTCACAAAGGTTATGAAAAGAATCGATGTTAGAAACCAATTATTATTCCAATTTAAAAAAATATATACTTAGCTAAATTTCTAAAAATGATTAAACCAGTTAGGTGGCGTGCGGGAGAACACCGGAGGGTACCTTGTGTTGTGCCCATAATTAACTTACCGGTATTGAGAAGACTGCATTTAATATATTGGTACGCGTGCTTATGGCTTGCACCGATCGTTCAAAACTTTATTATATCTTCACGAAATATTCGTTGCCATATTTTATTCGTACCTACTTGACGATACTACTAGTTTTCATGTATAAAAGTTTCTTGTAAAAATAATAAAAAATATTCGTATACTTTTAAACTAAAGTGTGTCCACAATAAAACAAAAATAGAGTATCTTTTGATCATAATGAATTTCGTTTATTCATAAAATAATATAACGCCTCGGTGGCCGAGTGGCACAAGGCTCGGTCCGATACCCGAAGGTCCCGGGTTCAATTCCCAAGTCGGGCAAAATGTATTTCGGATTTTTCGATGCATAGCCCGGGTTTGTGATCACCAACCCGCATTTAGCAAGCGTGGTGATTAAGCCATTACCCATAATTTGTAGCGATGACTTGATTTGAATGATGGAGGCCTTTGCCCAGCAGCGGGACAGTTATAGGCTGTTTACTTATAAAATAATAATTGCTTATAACATAAAAATAAGTTTCAACACGTAGCTATTAAGCATTAAACAACTTTAAATCATTAAGCACTAAAAAAACTTGCTACAAATTTTATGAACTAGAACTTTAATGACCAATTACAGCAGTAGGCCGGTACCAATACGCCGTTGTGTAATACGAGTAAACGAGTGTATCAAAAAATTTGAAAAAAACTTGAGCAAAATAATAAATCATTTCATAATCGAGATGAACCGCCCGCCGCCCGCCGCGCCGTCATCAGGTCGAGATTTGCCCACAGTCGTATAATTGCGATCAATTTGCGAAACGGCCGGCCATCTGCGCTCCTCAGTGCGAGCCGGTTCGAACCGGTTGCCGTCCGCTTGAGCCGTGTTCACATGCCTAGTGCTGCCACAGATGGTCTGTGAGTGCTGCCTTCATACAATTTCATCGCGGAAGGCCAATCAGGCAAGTTTAATTGCATTCGGGAAAGCACCTCGAGATAGTTAATCCTGCCTTTGAATCTCTCTCTCTCTCTCTTTTGATCACAATTATTACACCTTTTCTGTGATCTAATAATTAGATCGCCGATCTTTTAAGTAAAAGACCGATTCATCGTGAGCACGTGACATCGTGTTAAGAAATCGACATCTCACGGCTGTTCAGGTCCGAAATAGCCTTCAAGAAATTCACCACAACAATGTAAGCACTGACACGATCCGGCGGCGACTTCGGGAAGCTGATATAAAGCCTTATAGGCCAGAAAATGGTCCTAAATTGCTCAGAGAACATCGAGTTGCCAGGTTGCGGTTTGCTCAAGAACACGTCCGATGGACAGATGAAGATTGGTCCAGGGTTATGTTTCCGATGAGTCAAGATTTTGTTTATTCGCACACGATGGGAGACGAAGAGTATATAGGCGACCAAGTGAACGTTATCGTCAAGCGTGTTTTGAAAAAAAGGTGCCATTCGGTGGAGGATCAATAATGGTTTGGGCTGGGATATCTTCGGAGGATCGTACGGAGTTAGTAACTATAGAAAACGGTTCTCTGACAGCTCCCAGATATGTAGAGGAGATTTTAAATGAGCATGCTGGTCCTTTCTTGGTGAATATGGGCGCAAATTCCATTTTTATGGACGATAATGCACGACCACATACAGCACATTTGGTCAACGCGTATATTCAAGACGTCGGTATCACCCGCATGGAGTGGCCAGCTCGCAGCCCAGACTTAAATCCCATAGAGCATTTATGGGTCGAGCTCGGGAGATGCGTTAAACAACGGTCTCCAGCTGCAGCTAACTTAAGTGAGTTAAGAAGTGCGCTAGTAGAAGAATGGTCAAACATAGACCAAAACCGTATTAGAAATTTGATTTACAGCATGCCACATCGTCTTAATAAAGCGATACGAGCTCGTGGAGGAAATACAAGATATTAAATTTACAGAAAAGCTTTCATTTTGCAGATTAACTGTGTTGTATATTTTTGTTGTCAAAAGTTAGAAATGTTTTTTTTTGTATTTTTAGTACTGAAATAAAATTATACAGTTTACAAACGTGTTATGTATTTTCTTTTATGTATAAGTCAGTTATCTAAGACATACTACAGTTTCACTAGTTTGTGTTGTGTAGTTAAGAAACTATCACACTTTTTATAAGCGACCCGAAATTTTTGCGGCCCAGTGTACTATAGGTTCGGTGATTTTCCACCAGCTACGCAAACATGTTTGGTCAAATAGGTGGGTACGTTTTTGTCGCTCTTAGTCATAAAGTGTGCAGAATGTATTTGAGGAACATTTACTAAATCAATTAGACCTTTTAACTTATAATTTTAATCTTCCACTCGTGGCTTTGCGCGCGTGTAATTTGATGTCCGTAAAGTGGTGTTCGTGTGCCCCTGAGGGCTTTAAATTTGATGGATCAAGAGGCCTGAGGCCTGGTAATGTTACCTACCGTAGGATAGTAGCTTTCTATATTATTTAGTTAAAGTGTTTTAAATAGTTGTAGTAGTTATGAAGATTATACTTTAACATCTTTAAGTGTGGAAGTTCCTTAAAAAATTTCGGACCTACACAATGACTTAGCTAGGGTGAGTTAATTGTACTTCAGTCATGTTAGTAATTGTTAAAAACAATACAAATTTAAATTCAATAAACATTTATTCGAAGTAGCACAGTTGGTTGTTTGGTTGTAATTAGATGTTTTCTGAGCAATTTGTGAAGCTTCAAAAATGTTTTAAGGCCCAATGTCTGTTTTTTTTACTGTTCGGTTTACTTTAACTTGATCAAAGGATCATCTCCTCTGAATTGAAAATCAGTATGCCAGAAAAGTTAGACGTAAGGTCCTATTACCACTACTTTTTCAGTATTTTAACGGCTCTGGATTGAATATCGGGATTATTATGGTTACGCTTACCATGAAAAATGATAACAATACTAGCGACTACCAATGACTTCGTCCGCTTAAGCCGTATCATATCGCGTAACGCCTTGATCCAGATGGATTTTGGGAGAATCCTCTCTCATCTCTTGTGTACAACATACTGTCCATAGTTTCAGCTTTCTTGTTAGGGTTCGGGCTGGACGAGATGAATAAGTGACTCGTGAATTGGTGAATTGGTAACGTGTGGAAGAAACCTTCGAATACCTACAATGGATATTTCACAATACTCCACGCCGCAAATACTTCGTTTCTCCTAAATCACATAACAATGTTAATTGTTTTTCAATCCACCAAAGCGTTGAGGCACATAATAAGTCGGTATGGCGAATAAAATTCCTTAGCTTTAATGGCCGTTGTGTTGTGTTTGTCTACTTAATGAATACACTGATTAATTTCTTAGTAAGTAAATCATAGCACGGTTACACTGTAAAAGCCACAGATGGCCAAGAGAATAAAAAACATATTATGTATAATAAAATCGCAGTAATGATTTTTTTAATATTTCGCCGTTTTGTGAAGTATTGTTTTTAATAATTCCTGGTCAGGTGTCATAAAATTATGTTAGATAGGTACTTATTATGTTCTTACATTAGAATTGGCCTAAAAGCAAATAACCAATATTTTTTTTTTGTATACGGTTACCCGTATACAAAAACTTACTTTTTTACTTTTTTTTTTTTTATTTTATTATGCTTACGCATAGTGCCTTGATCTCACCTGATGATAAGTGATGATAAGGCCAATTGGTGGAAGCGCACTTCACCCGGGATCCTCAACTAGTGAGGCACTCGCTATCTTATCTCTAGCTGCCGGAACACAACAATGAATGCTACAAACATTGATGTTATGGCGACATATTTAGATAAGATGGTGGTTAGCTACCACCATCGCCAGGCGGACAAACAAGTCCTACCACCAACTAAACCGAGTACACAAACATGTACACCCCGCTGGGAATCGAACCCGGGACCTCTGGGTCTAAATCGGTGGTCTTAACCACTAGACCACAGAGGCGGTTAAAAATTTAAAGAAAATAAAAATTCTGTATAAAAAGATTATGCTTCAGTGACCATAGCCTTATAATACTTATTAAAAGACGGCCATTGATTCATAATGGCATGGAAACATCATAATAACGGGTCAAAGGCTACCAAGAACGGACCCATTGAGTATTGCGATACTTTATCAGGTCATTACACCAATCAGAGCTGTACCAATCAGAAAATGGCCTGGCGTCAGGTATCCACCTTCGCTGGGGTTGGAAAGAGGTCTACAGTTTAGAGCACCCTTTATCTGCACTATCACAGTATTTGGCTCTTCGTATGTTAATTTCAATTGAATTGACCGCGTACATTCATATTACAGTGCATCTATTTTCTTAACGTCTCTCGGCAAACTTCGTGTTTCGGCTCTCGTCAGTTCTATCAGTAATAGATATGCTCTACTCCTTTTACATAATATTAATTTATTTTAGAATTAGGGGAAATACTATTGTGACATACTTAATAATTAATTTTACGTATAAGCAAAGTATTTTTACCATGTTAACAAATATTTACAAAGTAAAATATACATAACTTAATTGATTTTAGATTTATACTTTTACCACATGAGCAAGTAAATATTTATTAATGTGACATGAGTGTGCTTTTACAGCTCTAATAAAGGGTTGGGTATAACTACAACCTAAGCTCCGAACGAGTGTTGTTTTAATACTCATTCATATTTTTAAGTATTCTCCGTAATATGTTATTGACAAATTTTACTATTTATTTTATGGTAGCGGCACCGTGTTCCACAGCAACCAATTATCAACATTATTTTTATTTAAATCATTCAACCAACTGATTTTTGACACATATACGTTTGATGTAAGTAGGGTTGCCAACCATACTTTAAAATAACGTATCCTACGTTATTTTCCATCCCCATACTTTATTCTTTTTAATAAAAATAAAGTATGGAATATACTTTATTTCCGACTAATGCGTGCGTTTGAACGGAATATTCCTGTTGACTAAATTTCTAAACTACTGAATGATACTCAGACTCAGGTGAAGTGAAACAAAACGCAACGCCTAAATAAATAAATTTGGAAAATACTTATTTTTTTTTTCAAATCTTTTATTTTTACTAGTTAGTGATAGATTTACTTTAATTTTCTGAAAAATAGTTGGCAACCCTAGATGTAAGAGACGAATACACGGATATATGTTACGCAAAAAGCTATAATGTTTTTTACCTCTACTGTATTTACCCAGAAGAGACACACTCGACACCTATTTAGTTACAAGGTAAAAAAGATAAATAAGCGATGGTTTTGTTATAAAAGTGGAACACCAGATAATGGCAGCAATATTAAAAATGCATTTGTTGACAGTGACTCACGGACGCTTCTCCCAATAGATTGATAATAAATCTCCATACTTAGCAGAGTGTTGTTTAGTGTTAACTGTTGCAGGGCTCCCGTAGTTAAATAATAACACAACTGGTTAATGTATCGGAGTATAATTTCTGACTAGCTTTAATAACTAAAAATACAAGTATATATATTAATCTATAAACAAAGAAATTGGCGGGGGAGATTAGTTGACTGTAGAAAGTCACGAAACAGGAACTAATAAGTTTTGCTTAATTTACAAAAAATGTCTCTATATTAAATCACGTAATTAATTATCTCTATTAAATATCACGAACATTACGTGCTATGAATATTGTGCTGACGGCACATTAACTAAACTACACTCACACTAAAAACTATGTGGCCAGTCTGAAATCCAATGCTTTTGATTCCCATTACTCACCCAGGGTCACATCACAGGCCACGAGACCGAGAGTACTCGTAATACCACATACAGTCAACAGCAAAGGTCAAGTTTCAAAATATGAACTCTCTATGAAAATCAAAATTTTTTAAACGCATATTGAAAAACCTTCGACCTGCAGACTTTGACTGTAGTTATTTAGAAAATACCGACTTACACTATCGAAACTTAATTTTGAAATCTAGTAAACATCATCTACTTTTGCTGTTGACTGTACTAATATGTGAATACATATTAATGTAACTATACTGTGTACGTGTTGCTATCGGTTTGGTTGCAGTTAGAACTGATCTGCCTAAAATAACAATAAGATTAATGTGTATTTAAATCTCATCATAAAATTACAAAACAAAATTACGTACATGAAAATTGTATGCCTAATGCCGGTGCCAATTGGGGCCATCAGTGAAACTGGTATTATCCACCCCCTCGACCCCCCATCATCATCATCATCATCATCAGCCTATACTAGTCCACTACTGGACATAGGCCTCTCCAAGAGCACGCCACCGAGCACGATCCGCGGCTACTCCCACCCAGCTCTTGCCAGCCACTTTGCGAAGATCGTCGCTCCCCATGCCCAGGTGGAGCCGTTAAGCCCCCATTCACGGGCACTCCATTCGCGCCACTCCATCACTTCATATTAGAGATGGATTTTGGAATGTTTGGAAATCCAACGCTCAGAGCAATGCCACGCAATCCACGTACTTATATGATTCAATTTGGAGCGATGAAGTGAAGCGATGGATTGGAGTGCCCTTGAATAGGGGCCAATAGTAGCCGCGGATCGTGCTCGGTAGCGTGCACTTGGAGAAGCCTATGGCCAGCAGTGGACTAGTGTAGGCTGATGATAATATTTAGATTAGGAGTGGAGTGGAGTGCCTGGGAATGAGGGCCATTAGAGGCGCCCTCGGGTTGTTTCGCTTTTAATTCCGATTCGAATGCTTCGGAAAATGTAGTAGAGCGTTGGTAGGTACACGTTGGGTGATGCCATCCCCTCTAGAAACACTCTGAGGATGTTCGATCATCACGGCGTGAAGAATCTTTGGTTTCCGGTCGCACACAAAAGTTTTATTAGGCTGTAAAGGCGACATATTAAATTGTTTTCTTGGGCCTGACTATACATTCGGGGATACAGTCGTAGTTATCGTTTTATGCACATGTACTTTACAAATTTAAATTAGAAAATTGTTTAAAGATAAAGAACTGTGAGGTCTCTTACTACTGATACTACAGAATAAGTAACTATACTTAGCAGAGGGATTGGTTACTGATAGTCCAAAAAACATTTACTTGATTTTTTTCTAACTTTTTTTAAACGTATTCGACATTCGCATGAAAGCAATGTGTTTCGTATGTATTACGACGCGGACGTGAAAAATTTCAACGATACACATGTAAATCTAATTTTAGAATATATCTAAATAAGCGTTACAAGTCGGGGCTCTGTAGCTACATTAATCAATTCCCACGGAACATCGACCTACCACAACAGAGGCAGGATGTGGGGAATAAGTGTAAGTGGGTATCGTCTCTTTAGTACATGATTGAGCCTCCTGTACCTACGAGTAAATTCGCCGTTGTCAGCGAATCTGACAGGAAAGCGATCGTTATACCTATATACGAGTACAACACATGAGTCGCGACACGGGCCAGCCTCAAGCAGATTAAGAATAACATAGACCTACTCCATATTGTGTGAATAAATTAGGTTTAACATCTTTATATTTCTGTATACTTGACGTGGGTTGACGACAAATATACCCCATGCTAACAACACAACAAACGGAACTATGTAACTAAATAAAACTTAAGAAAAGTTTCTAGATTCATCTCAAGAAACAAGCACTTAAAAACAGCTTAAGGTTATATATATATACATATTATTATAAGGTTAAAAACAATTGTCTGGTTTGTATAAAGTCGTAAGTTAGTGTTCCACATGAGGCAAACAATCACTTTCTATTTCATTTTCGAATCCCAAATTTACAGAATGTAAATGCAAAAATAAATATAACTAGAACCATTATTTGTATGTTTGGAAAAACGTATTACATACCAATTAATCAATTATAGAGTAGAATTTAGCTTGTATGTTACCATTGCAACTGGATATTTGCTCGTAAATCTTAGAGCATTAAACCAACCGCAAATACACGGTTTTTATTGAGAGTGCTGGTATTTGATTTTCAGCTGGTTGTAATGATCCGATTCTAAATTAACTTGGCACATGTATAAATACATACATTATACATTCCTACATAGATACGTACATACATACATCTATACGATTCGTATTCAAAGTTCCTACAGAAACTACAATAAAACGCTAGATATTATAAATAGCTCTAAAGATATTTTTGTACGATACCTACACGGTTTGTGTCAACTACCTAGATAAAAATAAAAATTACGAAGCATACCTACATAATCGTCAGTTGTTTGTGAGAATCGTCATTTCACCGTTGGTTATGTTATCCGATGAGATCGAGAAGTAGGCCAGAAGCTACAACCTGAATGGAACCAGACCGTTGGTTAAAAAAAAGTGATTGTTACGATGACATTGATCATTGTCTGTGGTCGTGGTGGGCGGCGATCATAGACACACAGTCGGCACAGATTGTCATTTGTCGCACCTTGTGTTATTGGTGTTGATGACGTTCGGAGGCAGAGCAGATGATGCGGGGGCGGCGGCCTGGCTTGTCCTAACGGTTTTCGCAAATTGTTATTAAAGGCACAAATATGACAAGACGCTATCGCATTATTTTACGATAATTATTAGTTTAACCTATAATTTGGAACTGGCGAGTATATATTTATAAAATTAGGATCTGGAACACCACAGATTAAAACATGATAAGGTTTTACTTTGAAAATAAGTTAACTTGCTTCTCCGTGCTGCAGAAGGTACGTAAAGCCGTTGGTCCCGTCTTCATTATTAGTTGTTACCAACCACCAATCCGCACTGGGCCCGCGTGGTAGTTTATGACTGGCGCGTTCTCCCTATCCATCTATGGGAACGCTCGTGCCCCAGCAGTGGGGAAATATAATGAACTGATGATGATGATGACTTGAAAATATTCTCTATGATTGTTTTATCTATACTTTATTAATGCATTTAAAACCGCTCATTCTGATAATATACCCACGTATGGATTGGCTGCATGGATTAGATAACGAAAAAGTCAAAAAGATAACTACTTTGGGGATATCCATTGAAATCAGGAGTCATCAAATGTCCTTTGCAAATTAGTCGCGTGACTATTGCAATGTTATTTACGACTCTATACTCATTGATTAATAATTTTGGCAAAATTTCACCGGCTTCATACTTATTAATAGTACGGTCGTAAAACCACAACAAATCACATTAAATATAACGATGATTCAATCAGTCAAATACAGTTTATGGAATCGTCTTCACACCGACAGGCAGGCGGCTCCCGGTCGTGGCACATATCCAATCTTTATTTGTGACCACTTTGTTTTGCCTAAACTATTTACAGTTATTATACTCGTATACATAACATTGGCGCCAACAATGTTAGCTCAATTGATGAATAACATTTACGTATGCATTCTAACAAACACATATAATATGTTAATTACGAATAAGTATAACATATTATTCCTAATTAGTAAATAATTAATTATTTTAAATAAACATTTATATGTGACGCTAATGTGTTAGAGTAGATATTCTTTATATATTTTACTATGAATTAGGTATTGGCCTACATTTCACTTAATAGTATTTAGCAATCACAGATGGATACGTACTTCGCCTGGACTGGAATCCTCTAGCACTATAAGCATTTTACCCTCGGAACAATTAGCTTTAGTTATTGTTCTGAAATTTTACCACTAACTGCGAGAGACAAGACGATACGAGAAACTCCGAACCATAACCCTGGTCAGGAATTCCGGTTCGAAACCCTGAATGCATGTAAGAACATATAAAATGTGTGACAAGGCGTACACGTTCGTTAATTTTCCGAACGGAATATAAACCTGACGTTCATTCAAACTGGTCTTAGAAATTCCCTCAGAACAATAACTATTATAATTACTTTAGTTATTATTCTGAGGAAATTCCTAATACAAAAAACTAACCGTCGTCGCCGTCTATGGTTGTGGTCAAAGAGAATTTAATCACTACGTTTAGTTGTGGTTGTTCCGTCACTTTGACATTTCAGTTTGCGGGAATTATTAAATTCGTTTGAATTATTTTCACAATTTATATTGGGTACAGTTTGTGTTATTACGTGTTCTATAAATTTCAAATAATAAGTGAGATTGTTCTATTAGTTGGGAAAATACGAAAAGGTATCTACTGTACGAATGTCATAGTTTTGTTGTCCAATTAATGAGCTTATAAAAGGCAATGTTTAGTTTGAAAATTTCTTTAACACGATTTAATTTTATGTCCCCACTGCTGAGGCACTAACCTTCCCTATGGACGGAATTACAGTGCAGAGCAGATTGGTAGTTGTTAGCGACTGGTAATAATGCAGCCTGGGACCAACGGTACGTGCCTTCCACGAAGGAGCTCGAGATGATATTTTTATTTTATTTTATGTTTTTATATAATCTGGTTTGTTACAGACTTTGAGGAATAAAGATTCTTTTAACATCGGGGAAGTCTCTTATTACCTAATAAGTGAAAATTAATAGCTTTCGTGTTAGAGCAAATGAGATACATGAAAAGGAAAATGATATTCGATTAAGCCTTTTGGCTTTACCTATCAAAGTCGTGAAACATTTACACAAGAAAAATGGAAAATATTGAATTATTAAAAAAAATATGTGCCCACATAGGTATACCTAATAAAAATGAGTAGGTACCTAATATATTATATTCCCAAAATATTTTTTTATTTCGTACCTTAAACTTTATTTTCTTAGCACCATGCAATGAGTTATGTTGTGATGGTAGCGTAGCTATATGGTCTGTGCATAGGTATTATTAAATTATATTTACATTATATAATTATTGTTGGTTCAATTCTATGGCTATCTTATCTAACACTGCCAAAGCCACATCAAAAAGCTAAAAGCCATCTTGGCGAGGAGCTCGATGGCGCAGTAGTAAACACGCTCGGTCTGTGATCGCTGAAGTTAAGTAACTTTCGCAAAAACCGGTCATCCGATGGGTGATCAATAAGCGTTGATTCGTTAGGCACATAGAGTTCGGAAAGCAACAATATGCCACAAACATTGATGTTCTGGCAATATATTTAAATAAGATGGTGGTAGGGCAGCTAGCTAGGCTGACAAACAAGCCATAACAACCAAATGGAGTTCACAAACATGTATCCCGCAGGGAATCGAACCGGAGACCTCAGGGTCTGAGACTGGGTCTGAACCACTAGCGAGGCGGTGTTTCCATCCAGGGAAGGCTATGTTGTGAACCCGGGTTATTGGTTAATAATTTTTTCATATACCGAAAACATCTCTTCATTTCGACACGAGTTCTTTTATAACTGAATAATCCTACTAATATTATAAACGCGAAAGTTTGTAAGTATGGATGGATGTTTGTTACTCTTTCACGTAAAAACTACTGAATGGGTTTGGATGAAATTCGGCATACAGATAGTTTTTAACCTGGAATAACACATAGGATACTTTTTATCCAGATATTCCCACGGGAACGGGAACCACGCGGGTGAAACCGCGAGCGGCCGCTAGTTTTATCCTGGACTAATAATACGCCATCCTTAGAAAATCTATATTCTATACAAAATTAATTATGTTTGAAAAAAATTAATGGATTTTCTCTAATCTAATTTTTTATTACATTTCTCACACTTTGTATGTGATTTATTAAATCTGAAAAATCTTAAAAATATATAAAATACATATACTTCAATCAAATTAACTACTACAACTAGGTTATTCCGACCTTAAACAAGGATGAGGGTCGGAATAACACTTATATGGAGAGTTACGCCGACGACGTTCCGCTCGGTGTAAGTTATTCCGAGTTTGTAGAAATTTTGCTTATTATTAGGTTACGCTGAGAATATCTTTTATTCCGTGTTTATTTTGAAGGCGGTAAATGTTTGCGTTTTAAAGCTTTCTGAATTCCGAATTGGATTTTCTGATCATCATCATCTAACTAGGAAACCGTGTGTGTGCGGCCACCTTACTATCAACGAAACTAAGAACTTTTTAAAGATTTTGTTAAAGGTTGCCAGTTGCAACAACAGTTTACGGTTGCCTCAAATCTAAATAAACTTTTAATTTTTTTTTAAATTTTTAAGTGTAGTTCGTTTCTTGAGGAACCGGGTAAGGTCATAGACCATGCTGCCAAGTCAATAGTTTCTTAATTTCATTAGTATTACCTGTATTAAACTTTATGATGATGATGAATGATAAAAGAAATGAGAAGTGAGAAATGATATACCCCCCAACCCCTCGAGTATCTCAGTAAAGATGTGGGGCTTTACTAAGTCCTCGGTCGGGCGTACTTCTTGATAGAATTTGAAAAGTGACGTTGCACTGTTTTGTTTCATTTGCCAACACTCATGCACACTCACGAACACTTAACCATTAACGGTAAATAATCCACCATTATTTCACCATTATTGTAGCTGTATGCATGCATACGCAGCACCGCAGCGCAGTCTGGCAGAAAAGCTGAAAAGCTGACACTAAACTGAAAGTTAAAAAACTATCAACTTTTTAATAGTTTTCGTCAAAAGTTGCAGTCGATGATTAAATCAGTTTTACTCTTTTCAATTGCCAAAACTAACAACTATCAAATTTGGTACCATTTTTGTTGCTGCTCTTGCTGGTTTCCGCAACAAGCAATCACTGACAGTTGTCTATGGATTTGAAAAGTTTATGGGTTCTTGGCGGGAAAGTGAAGAGTCATGTCTGCGGTTTTGTTTTATTTTCAAAAAATTGTATTATGTCGAATATTAATGTGAAGTAATGGTGGATTATTTACCGTTAAGTGTTCGTGAGTGTGCATGAGTGTTGGCAAATGAAACAAAACAGTGCAATGTCACTTTTCAAATTCTCTCAAGAAGTACGCCCGACCGAGGACTTAGTAAAACTAAAGCCCCACATTTGTTGCTATGGCAACAGATTTGATTACCTCGCCAGGTGAACTTTGTGTGCAGTGTGCATCACATTGTTTGGAGCAACAGTTTGTACATTGTGTAAAGCTTGGCATTTGTTAATTAGGTGCTAATTTAAATATAATTCATTGATTTATATAGTGTATTTTTGGAATCACTGTCAACATTTTAAAGTCAGGCAAAGAGAGATTCAAAGTACCTGTGTTAAGACTTATTTTGCATAAGAGGCTTTACACATTTCGGTATCCCACTGAAAGTATAAATGTTTTCAAACCAATAATCCAACTTTAATGAAACTTTGAAGTGAAAGAGATCATAATAGCTAGTAGAAAACATTGAAAACAGTACTTACAGTTTCTTCAACTAAGATTATGCTATTTGAAACTTGCAAATGTATGAAGAATTTTAAATGCGAAGACATTTTTATCATTAAGAATTAAGAATGCTTCGATCAGTATGACGCTAGCTGATGTAAAAAATGTACTGTAATAACTAAATTTTTTGTGTGTCTTGTTTCAGGAAGCTGAAGAATGGGCGCGGCGGCATAGCGGGCCCATGATCAATCCGTCCTTCGAGCCCGACGATTTCTTACCACAAAGGTAACTATCATACACATCTAAGGCTCCCCGCAGACAGAGCAACTTTAGTTGAAGAACCTATCTACTTAGTTAAAAAAAACTAACAACATTTGTGTTTTTGTAATTTGTTCGCAACAAAATTTGCGTTAAAAATTATATAAACATTTAAAAACTATCAACTTTTTAAAAGTTTTAGTAAAGGGCCAGCTGCAGCAATAGTTTATTAGGGTTGCCGCAATTCTAAATAAAAATTTCTAATCCATAGTCAATAGTCAGTGTTTACCTGTTGGGGAAACTAGCGACTTAACACAACTAGTATAGTCGACAATGAAATTGCTTTACCACCTTAGAAGTGAATTTTGTTTGCATTTAATAAAACAACAAGTTCTATTTTTGTTTAAAACACCAAGTGACAGATACGTTGTCATCATTGACAATGAGCCTTAGCGAAATTTTATTGTAATGGAAGTTTTTGTCAAAAGTGATGAAGCAATTTCATGGTCGACTATACAAATTTAACAGTTGCTAGTATCAGCAACTGAAAACTTTTGTCGATCATCGGAACTCGTAACTAGAGTGGCTAGGTCTGCGCAGTTTCTTTAGGTTACATGGAAACAGCTAGTTGCGAGTTGCCTGTTGCCGCAATCGGAAACCAAAGTTGCTCTGTCTGCGGAGCGTTGAGCCATTGGATTAATGTTGTGCAGTCGGTTGCATACCAAGAGTAACAGTGGAAATTCAAACACAACCTTTAACTTGTGCGAAATAAGGGCTACTTTATAGTCAAACTGCTATACGCTTGATGTGAGGTCAATTGTTCGCTGTGCGTTCGCTACAAATAACAGTAAAATATTATGTGAAATAACTCATATTGAGCTTAACTTAATTATTGTTAACTTGATTTAAGCCAAAACGAAGAATTCTATTAACATATTGTGTTATGTAAATATATCAACCGTGATACCAGTTGATCAGCAATTCAGCATCCATAGCACGATATTCCGCTTTATTGTTAAGTAGTTCTATTTCTATAACAGCGTAACTCTGGGATATATGCAGGCAATAAGAACCTACTTTTAGGTTAAAAACGTTTAAGGTTCCTTATGTGTAGTCGCCATAGCTAGGAAATTCACTTACATTAAAGGTGAGTGAAATTATCAGTGTTAGGGACGAGATTTTAACATTCGATCACGTTATCGAAGACAGATATCATAGAGAAACATAGAATGTTTATGGGTATTGATGCAATGTTTTTTTGTGACACACATTGCAAATTGCCATAAAATAATAGTTTTTATAAATAAGGATAGTATAATATTTAACGCCAATTTTGTTGCGAACAAATAACGACTTGGAGAAGTGTTGGAAAGATTTCTACAAACGGGATTCGAACCCGCACATCCTGACCACCGGATTAGGTGCGGTGGCTGGTTTGTCAGTGTCAAAGGGTGCGGGAATACCGCTCGAAAACACTTTTTTCACTAATTTTCCAAAACTTCTCGTTTATGTGACGTGGTGATGAAGCTTGCACTCAGTACTCTGTGTGTCTTGTGGAAATTTCTCACTATTTGATTAAGTTAAATGCCTTATATCGGTGAAGATTTTGTATCTTATCTCATCATCATCATCATCACGTCTTTTTATGTCCCCACTGCTGGGGCACGAGCCCTCCCTATGGATGGATAGGGAAAACGGGCCATATACCACCACGCGGGCCCAGTGCGGATTGGTAGTTGTTAACGACTGCTAATGCAACCGGCTTTACGTGCCTTCCGAAGCACAAAGGAGCTCGAGATGATAAATTTTTGTGAGTGAGTGGTGAGGTTACTAGACAAACATACCTAACGAATTTACGGAACCAATTTGTTGGTGGCAGTGGTTTGTTCCTATGCAAAATTTAATTAACTCCATTTCTAGTGAAAAAAACTACTACCTACTTGTTACTCAGAGCGTAGCTGTAAAAAAATCTATTAAAAGAGCTTTATTCGCGAATTCTTATTCCAATCCCACTGGTCTACGTTCACGTTCTCTAAAAAATTTCGAAAAGATTAGCTTTGCGATTGTATTTCCCTCTTTCATTATTTTACGATGTTTTTTTTTTGACAGCTTGGCTTACATCTCACATAGTAGTATCTGATACACGCACCTTTATCTAGTTTAGTGCTACTTTTATTAGCCGTTCCAAGAACGAGAATTTGTATGACAACATTTTAACTGTTTTCGTATGTCGCCAGGGATCCCATTAATTAAGGCACTGGTTATCTTATCTCTATCTATTGGAACACAACATTGATTGAAATGAAACAACTTTTACGGATCTACTCGCGTTTATTTTACACATTACTTATTTAATGTTTATCCTGACGTTTCGAACCCTTTGCAGGGTCCGTGGTCACAGGGAGACTGAGGTGTTTGGCATCTCATAATTAGTTGGTAGCTTGTATACCTTCATTTAAATTGAATCAGGTGCGTTCCGCTTTACGCAGAAAGAGCTTACAGTATCTTTTGGTCTGGCAGTATGATGTTGGGGCTGGGATTTAATATTTGGTATGATGGGTTTGTATGATAAACGCGAGTAGATCCGTAAAACTTGTTTCATTTCAATGTGTAGTGTTCGCGTAAACATTAGAAAACAATACACAATATTTATGTTATGGCGACATATTTAGATAAGATGGTGGTAGCTTTCTAAGACCTATATACCAAACAGAGTTCAAACTTGTACCCCACGTTGGGAATCAAATCAGGGACTTTAGGGTCTAAGACCGGAGGCCCAAAACACTAAACCAAGGATGCGTAAGTAGGTAGTGGTATTCCTATGTAAAACTTAAATCTTAATTCTGTATTATTTTTGTACGAACTGAACATTTTGGCATATTGAACCGTATGAAGTAAGCCCAACAAAAGGTAACTGTTGTAAATCGTTGAGGAATTTCCTCGACTGCCTATGGTATCCATCATCAGACCTGTAATGGCACTTATTACCCACATGGGTGCAAAGTTCTTATCAATAGAAATGAATTAAGACCAAACACAAGGTAGCTACTGTAAAACGTTGAGGAGTTCCCTTGACTGTCCTTCGTCTTCATCATCAGACCCCTAATGACAGGCACAACCCATCTAGGTGTAAAGTTCTCATCAATACAAATTAATCAAGCCCAAACACCATGTCATTGCTGTAAATCGTTGAGGAGTTCCCTCGTCTGTCTTTCGGCTCCATCATCAAATCGACTCCAGACCTTCATTAAATAGTAGTGCTTTAAAATGCTTAATGAAAACATTAACAAACGCACTAGTCGCCACTACGATTTTCAAAGGTTCCCTCGATTTATCTGGGGTGCCATCATTAGATCCTGGTTTCCTTATCATGTTACCACCCTTGGGATATCTCCTTTCCAACAAAAAAATAATCATCAAAATCGGTTCTTAGACGACGAAGTTACCCGCGAACACACATTAAAAAAATATATATATGAGTCGAATTGAGAAAGCTCCCCTTCTTTTGAAGTCGACGCACCGCTAAAAAAAAATCTCATACGTTTTGATACGAGCGTTTGCGCCCCGTACCATTAAAAAACTGGTTTTTTTTTCCTTTAAATTAAAAATACAAATTATTTTAAAAAAATGAACTACAATTTTGAAGTGTGTGTTATGACTAATCTACTAAGAAAATTTAGATGCTTAAATCGGACTGGTTAGCCTGTAAAATGCAAATCTATGTTTTAAAAGAGGTTACTTTGATATTTTTTTCTCTGTTATAAAAATCAATTAAATGAAAAATCATGTCAACAAATATCACTTTCATATGTTTTGTAAATGTTGGAAAAAACCAAGTTCCCCGCCACGTCAATTTCCAATGCGTCGCCTTAAAAATATAAAGTAAAGCACACTACTGTGTCCGAATGTAATGTCGTCCGAAACGTCAGCGAGCCTGGGATCCAAACTCTCTGGTTCTGAAACCGGTAGTCTAATCACTAGAGCTGACAGGGTTCCTTATTTCCACTAACTTCTTTAAGTTTCTAATTTCTACTTATTTTTTGCAGCGTACGTAAAAATCATGCGTTTACTGATTCCTACACGTGTGACGATACAGATACCTTTAATAAGTTTGGCTTTTATTACTTACAATCACAAACTAGTATATCATACAAACAACAATTACCTACTTATGTTCCAGACATGACTTGCCAGTTACAATAGAGTTTTACTTACAGTACGTAAATAGCTACTACAGAAACTCAGGGAGAGAAAAACATTTTATTAATAGGCACATAGAATAGAAATAAAAGCTATGACGTGCAACCTTCTTTAGGTAAGTGCGAACCATTGTGGTTACGTAGCGTCAGCGCTGCCGCACTGCGAGCTATACTAGTACTAATAATGTTCCATCGTCATTATTTTAATAATCTATTGTATCGGCCGTCGACGGCCGTCGGAACCTTTTCTGAATAATAAATAGGTGCGATCCCGTACCATTTTCATTCACGAGCGGAAATAGATAAACAAATAACGAGTGTTGATGACGCCTCGACTTGTGTTAAGTCAAATTACATGATTGCATTTTTTGATATGATTTTTTAAAGTATTCTCCTACACATTGAAATGGAACATTTATTTAGTATACATAATTATATATTGTTAGTTTTATAATGGAGAGTGAAAAAGTTGACAGCTAGCTATGTGAGATAAATAGACTTTGTTAATGAATGGAGTAATTGTTGAGATGACGGCTGATCGAGGCGAATGGAATAAGAAAACATGTTGCGCCTACCCTAAACAAAATAAGATTAGATTAGATTAACAAAACATAGGGCACGCGCATGATGATTCTGATAATGACGATTCGCACCCATTGCATGGTGAGTGGTCATAGCATAGACCATCACAGTCATACTCTCCTTATCTGTCTTTTTTGATTATTTTACTTCTGGGGCACGAAGAACGGGCCATACACCACCACGCGGGCCCAGTACGGATTGGTAGTTGTTAACAACTGCTAATGCAGCCGGGATCAACGTCTTTACGTACCTTCTGAAGCGCGGAGGAGCTCGAGATGGTCAATTTTTAGTCACCCATCCGATAACCGGCCTTTGCGAAAGTTGCTTACTTCAGCAATCGCATCGAGCTCCTCATCCTCCTGCTATATTTTACTTAGGTTTCTAGTTGATTTCATCTGGATTATCATTAAGTAAACTTGTTTGACACTTATTAGTTATTTAAGCGTGAATATTTAAATATTTCGAAGTTAGTATAAGTTTTCGAAAAGATGATGACTACAGTCTTTACAGTAGGCTTAGACAAAAGAAGACGATAGCGAAGTTCGAAAAGAATAAAATGTATGGGATTGACATAAGCCGCGCTAAATCACGTGGTCAATCTTATGTCAATCCCATACATTTTATTCCTTTCGAACTTCGCTATCGTTTTCTTATTGTTACTTTGGCTACTGCCACTGACTTAAAAAAAATGACATACTGAAAGCGACATACGGTAATTAGCGGTTCTCCTACTACACTGGCCTGCAAAATTAAGTATCACACTTTTAAAATTGCAATAACTTTTTAAGTACACAAGATATACTTTCGAAACAAAATGGAAATATGTTACTAATGTATAATTTACTTTAGTTTCAAAGAAAGCTGATAAAAATTGCTGCAAAACGTTTTTTATTTAAAAATCTCTAACTTCTATAGTTTAGAAAATAAATAAATATTAAAAGTGTAGTACTTAGTTTTGCAGGCCAGTGTATTTGTGTGTTTTTTAATAATTTGCTCGACTTAGAATCGCATTTGTAAGTAAGTTTTTCCCGACATCCGATCATCGTCATAAATAAATAATAAATCTGATCGTTATTTTATTTGATAGAACTCAAAATCTAAATTTAACCAATTTAAATATTTAATAAATGAGTTTAATGTTTATTATGTATATATAACATGCAGTGAAATGAAAATAGTCCCAATAAACCTCAATCATTAAATTAACAAAAAATGTTTAGCTCCCGCATGATTTACGCGATACAGGGAAAGCGAAATTTTAAGTGTTGGCCAGGAAATAGTTTAAACGATGGCCAATCTACAATGGTGGTTTCACAATTCGGTTACAAATTAAAGCAGGTATTTTTCACTAATTTCTATCAATATGTCGGGCTGCATTCAGACTGAGTTTCATTCGAATACATTAATTATAACGACAATTTGAATTGCATTGACGCATTGCCTCCAGGGTGCTTATTGTGAGTTTTGTTATATCCATATTCATTCGATTACGTGTACGAAAACGAAATTTTGTATGGCATGGAGCAGCGCCTCCTGGCGGCATACGTGAAGAGCTAACATTTTGCCATAGAAATTAACGTTTTGGTAAACGTGATCGAATTGCGTATTAATCTCGCACTTGGCACCCTGGTGGTAAAAGTGGTTAGTCACCAATTCGCCATAAAATAGTAGATTGTACAACAAGAGCATAAAACGAGCCATTTTACCCGAGTCGTGCATATAGCCACCCGAGCCGGTGCGGCGAGGGAGAAGTGAAAAATATCTTTTTCACTTCTCATGCTCGTAAAGTTGTTCTTTATGTCGAGAGAGGGCTGCATAAAATGTGATTTTATGCTCTTGTGCATAAAGTAATTTCTTCTTTTCAGACTAAGGCAATTAGGCCTTACAGCCACATACACAATTAAATACACCTTTAATAATAATTTAATTGATATGTTTTTATGAGATTTAGGTTATAGCTTAATTTAATTACGACATAATTATGTATTACTATCTAAATACAAATTTACGATTAATACGGGCGTGCATTTACGTAAAAAAATATATAGCAAATATTTATAATAACTTGGCATTACGGCTCAGATCATAGTCAAACGTCACATAGTTGAAAATTAAAAAAAAATAAGAAAAATTGTGTGGCGGGAAGCTAATTATTCGTCAAGCAAAACTAGAAACTAGCTTTTGTTGTGTTGCGGTTTGTTTTATTTCCTTGCAATCGAAGTGAAAAGCAGAGTGTAAAACTCGAGTATAAAACCCATTTTACCTTCGACGTGACTATCTGCACGTCTCGGGTAAAATGGCTCGTTTTATGCTCTTGTTGTACAATCTACTATTTTTTCTTGGTTTTTCATTTACTACCCGATCCGATCTGAACCCCTCGGAGAATCTGGGTTAGGGAACACGCTTATTACGGTGTACGGGTTATGCTATTCCTCCTAGAAGCTCTCTGACAGTGTTAAGATCAGTACTTAGATTTTTTCTTTAATAAAATTTTCTGCGTGCACACCTAAAAAATAGACGCCCTGAAGGTAGTAGGTAAAAAATATTTGGACAATTTATAAGTTTATTTGAATAAATAGTTTCGACTTTGACTTTGACATCGGCTTGGGGAACCCTTTAAGGTTCTTGCCGCCCTAAAAAGTCCAGTGACGCTGAATAGGCCTACCGAGTCCATCAGCAAACTCTTTTCAAGAAAAAAAATCATTTTTTATCGTTTTAAAATGAAGCGATACAATCCTAGATTTGCCTATACTCGTATAATACTAGTAATTACAGTCAATCAAAATGGCACATATTACATATTACCTTTGATTGTCAGTTAATAGCTGTATCGTGCTACTTCGATATCTAGAGCATCAGGTCTAGGGCGGCGGTAAGGCATATACGGTATACCCAATAGTAAATAAGTAAATTTAATAAATACATACAAATCACAATATTTATATCTATTTTTGTATCATGTTAAGTGAATTAATTGTGTGGGATAAATAGTAAAGTTTTTTTTATTTTTCATTAATTAGTTAAAATAAGTACTTAGTATAGAATAGAATAGAATAGAATAAAACTTTATTGCATTACTGTTACATTTTTGTTTGCTAGGTTACATTGCATTAAAGTAAGAACAGTTACCCATAACGGGCATACAATAGAAAAAATACATATTCAGCAATTAAATAATTTTAAATTAAACAATTTCACTCACATTTCATTATTATATATTACAAACAAATTAATTATTCTTAATTATTATTATTATAATTATTTATTTATTTATTTATTAATTTAAATTTTGATTACCTATTATTGTTAATTATTATTATTAATAATATAATATAATATAATATAATATTCATGCAAGCCTAATCAATAAATTTTATTATCATAATATTCATTAATATTATAAAATGCTTTACTAATTAGCCACTCTTTCAACATTCTTGTAAATTTATAATCGGGTTGGCACTTTAATTCAATAGGCAATTTATTGTAAATACGTATAGCAGACACATAAGTACTCTTTTCAAAAATCATAGAATTGATTCGCGGTAGTTGCAAAGCATCGAAGTGTCTCAAAGGAGCTTGTCTTCTTCTTGTATCTGATATTTTTGGAAACAAAGACATTTGATTTCTCACGAATTTGCACATTTCTAAAATGTATATGCTAGGCAATGTTAAGAGTCTCTTTTCTCTATATGTATTTCGAACACTTTCATCGTTTTGCTTGCTAAAAATTATTCTAATGCAACGTTTTTGAAGTAAAAAAGTACTATTCACATTAACTGAATTACCCCAAAATATTATTCCATATGACAATAATGAATAGACATTAGCGTAGTAAGCATTTAAAGCCACTTCTATAGAGGAAACATCGACCAGCACAGACAGCGCATAGCAGTAACTGTTTATTTTATTATTAACTTTTCTACGTGAAATTTCCAATTTAGGTGAGTATCGAGGATTATACCTAGAAACTCTGCGCGTTCGATTTCATTTATAACGGTATTATTGTGTTCTATGTTTAGTTTAAGTTGTTCCTTTTTGTAGTTTCTTATTTGTAGTATATTTGTTTTCTGTAAGTTTACTGTTAAATTTAAAGATTCCAGATATAATATTAAATTATTTAATGTAATTTTTATGTCAGGTTTATATTCTTCAAAGCATGTGTCCTTATCTTTAATAAACAGAAAAGATGCATCATCTGCGAACATTACACAGAGATGTTTCGTTACTTTAGGGAGCTGATTAATATAAACCAAAAACAATAGAGGACCCAAAATACTACCCTGCGGTACTCCCATTTGTATTGTTTGAAGTCCAGATTCAACATTTGGAAGGGTTTTTGTGTGCTTATTTAGAAAAGTTAAATTTATCTTTTGCAGCCTATTATTAAGATATGATTCTATTAATTTTAATGAGATTCCACGAATGCCAATTTTTTCAAGTTGTGTAATTAAAATAGGGTGTACGACACAGTCAAAAGCACGCGTCATGTCTATAAAAAGAGCCGCATAATGTCTCTTCTCGTCCACTGCTTGCCACACTTCCTGAAGAAAACGATAAACTGCCATGGAAGTTGACAAATTCTTCCTAAACCCGTACTGATTATTTTGTAGTACTTCATGTTTATTGAAAAAATCCAGTATTCTAGAGTACAAAATCTTTTCAAATATTTTTGAAAAGGCAGGAAGGAGAGCAATAGGCCTATAATTATCCGCTAAATTTTGAGGACCCTTTTTATGAAGTGGTTTTATCAATGTAATTTTTAAACTGTCAGGAAAGCAGCCTGTCTCTAACATCATATTGATAATAAATACTAAATGCGTAGCAATAGTTTCTACGCAGCTCTTGACTACTTGCATTGTTACATCATCATATCCACTGCTCTTCTTATTTTTAAGCGCTTTGACACAACTAACAATTTCACACTCATCGGTGGGCTTAAAAAACAAACTACTAATAATAGGGTCACAACTCAGTAGATTTTCACGTTGGTTCAAATTCGGATTGTAGTTATTGACGTTTTGTGATATAAAATGACTATTCAAAAAATTTACAATTTCTTGTGGTGTTGTAATTTCATGGTTATTATTTTTTAGACATTGAATTGATTCCTTTAACTTTCTCTTCTGTGATGTGTGTAATCTTATGAGACCCCAAGTAGCTTTAGCTTTGTTTGTGCTTTTCTTTATATATTTTAAATTAGATTGTCTCTTGGAACAAGTAATGATGCGTTTTAACTTTGTTTTGTATCTTTTATATTCAATAATATTATTATCGTTTCTGTTTACTTGCAATTTTTTATGTAGCCTACGTTTATTTCGACTGGAAATTTTTATGCCTTTAGTAACCCAGTTTGGTTTTAGTTTCGATGTAATTTTAACTCGTTCCAAAGGGAAACAGAGATCATACACTAATTTAAAGATTTCCAAAAATGCGTCATAGGCTGAATTAACATCTTTTTGTTCATAAACATTCGTAAAACTGATTTGTGAAATATATTTATTAAATATGTCTAAATTGTTATCAATATGTCTTCTGTATTCGTACCAGTACTTGCATGTAAAGTTTGGTTTAAAGGGTAATGATATAGTTTGACCAGTGTGGTCCGATATACCGTTGTTTAAAACTTTCACATAATATTTTTTAATATTTGTTATAATGTTATCAATGTTATAATGTTATAATGTTATGTAGTCTTAAACTTATAAAATGTTACAATACATCTTTTCTACATATAAGTTAATTTAGGTAGGCGGTACCTGTTTGAACCCACAAAATCTGCATTGATTCATCGAATGGGTTTACGGCCCGATTTCCAAATATTGTTTCTATCCTATAATGTACAGAGCTGTAACAGGCTGTTTCTGTGTTTATATAGTAATACATTACCAGTTCAATATTTAATATATAAGCCACTCCTACTTTCTTCCAAGTCGCAATAATTTTTTATTTAGCACACCAAATGTTTATATATTTAAGTACATTATGATATATGTGTCATACATATACAAAATTTTGCATTAGACATACTCGTATAGGATTACATTATATTTCCTTACTATGAAAGTACTAGTAACATCTCTTATCTACATTGCCTTACAGCTTAAAGCTTCAACAAATCTTGCCGAAAATGATTGCATAATTTTTGGAATTAGAAGAGGAACAAAGCCTGCCTTTACCAAGTTTTTTACGAAGTGCGTCAGACTGCAAATCTTTACGTGGAGACTACGTTTTCCCTCTCCCGTAGCACGTACTTACGTAGCATAACGTCGTCGTCGGTTCGTTGGTACCTAGTTGGTAGCATCGATCAAAAATGTCGTCTACTGCCTTAATATTGGCAAGCAGGCACGTGGTGTATATCTGCCTGCAATAGCCAACTGACAGGCATTAGTGCAACCCACGAAGCTGTAGATGTTCAACCTTATTGTTTGACAGGTAGCTTTGTCAAACACGAATAAAACGCTTAGCCGTCATCACAACACTATGTAGACTTAAAACTCCCATAATAGTACTAATTTGTAGTACTCTTAAATAAACAAAATAATAATTATTTTCATATTTATCTGATTGATTGCTCAATTCAAGATACTTCAGATATGATTGGTTTAAACGTGAAAATAAAACAGCCTTCTATATCAATGCTGCGTTGTCTACGTCGCTCGTTATTCACCATGGAAACTATGCGTATTAGTGGAAACAGAAATGTAACCGCGTATAGTGTCTCAATTCCAAAAATAATAGCGCACAACAGAATTTTTGTTACACAAATCAGTTTTTTTTTAAATAAACACAGTGTTTCACGTATCGCAAAATAATAGAGCTGGGAGAAATCAATCATGCGCGTTTCGTAGCCACATTGGGAGCATGCCTCGCAATGGGCGGCGCAGCCGGGCCGGTAGACCCACTGCCGCCGGGCCATTGCACCTGCGCACCGCAGAGTTGATCTACTGCCCGCGACCTGCACTGTGCCTACTGAATCTGCCTTCTGGGTGAACTAGTGATACACCCTTTAATTAGTTGCAATACTGGTCCGAAACAGACGTGTCGTAAAAATGCAGGAGCTCAATATTGAAATCGAGGTTTTACCCGTTGCCACCACTTCTGAGCTTAGCTCGGAAAGCGTCTCATTAGTAAGGTAGGAGTTTAAAGAAAACTTTACATTTTCTATTTTTGTTCAAATTACTTTCACTATTTTTTTTATTGTTAAGTTTTCAGTGCTTTGCGTAATAATTGGTTGTCGAGTTTTTCGTATATGCCAAGCTGCCTTGTCCTTACGCGAATATAAATTAAGTTACCTAATATAATAACTGCTAGCGACACGCAAATTGTTGTCTACCTTATTGGATTATTTCCATTATGTAATAACAAATACTTGAAGATCGTTCTTATGCATTTAAACTTAAGTTTTCTCAGTGTTACATATTACTTTGTTTAATTTTTTTTGACCCGCGTTTAGTGGTTGGTAATTTGACCCGCGTTTAGTGGTTGGTAAAGGGAGCGTTTTGTGACATGTTCTTTTTTTTGTTTGTAGTTTGTCGCCCGTAAAGGAGGAGCATCAGAGGCATGGCCCTGATAAAGGTATATTTATGATAAATATGAAAGAAAAGAACACCCAGGAAGAGGAGTACGAGCCGTATGACAACCGGGTGGTGGAACATCCCACGACGTAAGTACTATTTCTGTTAGTTTTTCTATTGCTTTTTTCCAAATTTTATGAAATTAGAACATTTTAAAAAGTCAGTTTCGTAAAATTTGTGTTCAGACATTTGAATTTTGGTCACTTTAACTTTCTTTCTAAAGATATTAAAAATGACAAGTGGACTCTTTTAATAGTTTTCGAGTAGATATTCGTATTGAAAACACATGTTCTAAGTTTTACACCAAAAGTGGTCGAACCCTTTTGGAGACAAGTTGAGATAAACAAAAAAGGCTTCCTAGCGGAAAAGTTAAAAGTTTTAAATGTAGTTTTTCATTATTTCCACTATCTAGTTGCGAAGATTCATTAATTGTGTTATATTTGTGAACTATAAAGCGTTAAGTGCAATCTAAAAAAATATGGCAAATAGTTGCCATATTTTTTTTATTCTATAAAAAAATTAATGTATAGACATTTTTTTTTTGCTTAAGATCTCTGTAAAGTCTCTAATCTTTACTTAAACTTTATTTTACATTACGCTCGGAGAAGTATCAAGAATCATTTAACATCTTTTATCACCGATTGTTAATCAGTGAACATTTTTTATAAGCTGCATCTTTTGTCTTGGCCAGTCACTTATAATATAAGTACAAACCGCACCAAGCCAAATAATTTAATGTTAATCAAATATTTCTAATTTTCATAATGGTGGATTGGTGATCAAATTTAAGTATATAGTAATGGCCATTTTTTTTGTTAACTATCACATTTCTACTCGGGTCTTCAACAATTTTAAATATTATTAATGAATGTGTAATATTCTTGATAATTAACTGATACAGAAGTACGACAACACTTCGGTGCCTAAGCGGCATAGCGGCTCGGTCCGATATCCGGAGGACTTACGTTCAATTCCCAGGTCCAGCAAAGTGTTTCCAAATTATTTCGATATATATGAAAATGTATTAATTTCATTCTACGGAAAATATGTGAAAATGGCATTTTTTTTAAACACCTTTTATTATTGAGGAAGCACATATATATATACATACGAATATTTATTTTGTCGTAATCCTAAATGTTTTGGCTACAAAATTTCAATGAGTAAAGCCGGAAAACAGCACTATACAGAACACTGTTGCATCGCTTACAAATAGGTTGAAAGGGCAACAGCCATCTATACGATCGCCGAGCTTCCGGGAATCTTCGCACAGGCTACTCGAAATATGAAGGATATCCGATTATTATATCTATCTCGAAACTAAAAAATGTACCTTTTAAACCGAAAAATAAATAAAAAACTTGCGTGATATACTTGTAGGTAGGTATTAGGTATGTGATCTAAGTAACTAACTACCAGGAGCTCCCTTTACCTTCCATTTGACACATTTTTAACCGACTCCACCAGTGATCGACGATGTAGATTTCATCGCCAAAAATTAACATAGATTTTATTTAAAAACTAGCTGTGCCCCGCGGTTTCACCCGCGTTAATTGATTACCATAAAAAAGGTTATAGTGAGTCAACCTTAACTCTTTGGGGCATGGTGGTTGGTTTTTTGACCACATATTTCATTTGGTTTTTAATCTTATCTCAATCACATAAAGTTCAAAACATGGTGGGAATATACATCCCTCTGACCCTGAAAGAGTTAAAGCTAGACATATGCTGTCACTGACTTTTTTTGAGAACTGTTAAATGGAAACAATTTCGTAACACATGATTTTTGCGTAACTTTTACCTTTCACGCAGCGCACGCAATGAAAGCTCTCAAAAAAAATATTTTCCCGTTTTTGTAACATTTTTCATCGCTGCTCCACTCCTATTAGTCATAGCGTGATGTAATATAGCCTTCCTCAATAAATGGACTATTCAACACAAAAATAATATTTCAATTAGAACCAGTAGGTAGTTCCTGAGATTAGCGCGTTCAACCAAACAAACAAACTCTTTGGCTTTATATTAATAGTTTTATAGTTTGACCGCTAGCATGGAAGCAGGTAGTATGTAGGTAGGTACTTAATTGTTGGTCAAGACCTCCGTGGTCTAGACTAAAACCAGTTGCTGACTCCTATTTTGAAAATCCGAACACTGCACTAACCCTACCTAAAATATTTCATTGCAAAAAGTACTTACACCATCTAATCTATTAGAGACTACTTCACAATAAAAATATAGGTGGTAACAAATCGTTTAGGTAACGCACCGCTAAACAATAAATCTCATACGTTTTGATACGAGCGTTTGCGCCCCGTACCATAATAAAAACTGTTTTTTTTTTTTTCAAATTAAAACTACTAATTATTTTAAAAAAATGAACTACAATTTTAAAGTGTGTTTTAAGACTAATCTACTAAAAAAATTTAGATGCTTAAATCTAGATGTTACAAGCTTTTTGTGTTGTCCCGTTGTGTTTTTTGATAACTTTATTTTATATTTTGTAAATATTATTTGGTCAAAATGTAACATGGTATAAAAAATATTGAAATCGATTCTACTATCTACTGATTCTGAACAAACAGTTTTCAGGTTTCGTATAAACTAAAAATAACGTTGTATAATACCTATTGGTTAATAATTATCTGTCATCTATTAGGATTACCTAAGTGACGGAAAATCAACTTGGCTACAGGTCTCTAATTAGGAATTATAAGCCTTTAGACGATAATAATTAATAATTCGTAAGTATCGATATGAGGTCACAGTATAGCAACACTCACAATTAGCTTTTTCAGGTAGAATTGAGTAAAATTTTTCTATCTATTTCTTTAATTGTCCACATCACTGCTTTACTTTTTTTTAAGAGCGTTTACGCCGCACACTAGCGCCACTAATGAAAAAAAAAACATATCTAGTAATTAGAGATAGAAAATCAAATTATGCTCAACAAACTATCTGAATGAAGTAATTTAGCGTTATAGTTAAAAGTGGCCGTAACGTCTTATTTAACTAAACCATAACATGTGAGGTGTTCATTAGGTGACGTAAAAATGCTAAATTACTTCATTCAAATAGTTTGTTGAGCATAATTTGATTTTCTATCTCTAATTACTAGATATGTTTATTTTTTCATTAGTGGCGCTAGTGTGCGGCGTAAACGCTCTTAAATGTACTAAAAAGTTATATGTTAGTCTGTCGGTTTGTAAAACTATTTTATAAAATTAGCATTATTTGCGTCAACCGCTACAACACCCCAAGCAAAATGCGAAATCGTTAGCTTTTCAGTCAATTGTAAAACTTGTACGTTGACCACGTACAAGCTTTACAATTGCCATTTTCATAATAATATTATTCAATCAACCATAATCAATGTTTGCGGGTGGACTATGTATGAAACTCGTCACAAAGCGTGTGTTACTCGGGCTAAGTATATCTGCATGGTTATTCGGGTGTGTCCCGCCTTTGATGTCTGGCAAAGCATTACTCCAATAGCTGAAATGGCAAGCGCAAATCGGACATTTAGTCAATGCATTGCCAGAGACGCAGCACTGTTCCGGATATGTATTCTATATACTCGTGTATTCAAAAGGGTTCTTTGACACACGTTCATTTGAAATAGTAGGGGGTGCGCAGTCGTAGACACAGGTAGGTCAGTTACGTTAGCCGTGCTCCAGCGATACTCAATGTATTAACGGTTGGATAGGTCATGATTTGCGCCGGATATTAGGGCGTTCACAGAGAATGGTTTTCTACGAGTATTATGTTAGGATTGTTATTAAAGTTTTTTTATCATTCAAACATGTTTTATTTTAGAGAGCCAAGTAAACTAAAAAGAATAATAAAAGATTGAAGCTGAACTTTACTGAGAAATTAACAATATAATTTGTATACCATGATAGAATATTTATTTAGTTAGCGTAAAATATACAAAGGTATTATTTTTATAATTACTTAAAAACCTTCTCTTTTTTGAAAGTCGTTTTAGATTACTTAACTTACCTATTTTAAAACTGTCATTTGCTTGTTACGCCAATATAAAGGTTAGTCCACATTGAGTAAAATGTTATTATAATAAAACATGTTACAAAAATAGTTTTGATTTATAGAAATATAAGGTGGTTTTATTGACACTTACCGTCCACACTAATAAAACATGCTACATGAATATGCTATATTTAACATGTTTTGTCATAGAGTCTGGACGCACCTTAAGGTTAGTTACAAGAATGCTTTAAATTCGTTTTCTACCATTTTTTATTAGTTTTTCTTATTCGGATTGGTGGTTTATGATTTGTTCATCTCTCTAACAATCTCTTTAAAAAAATATAAGCAGGCAAAAAAGAATATGAACTAGTTCTAGCCTTTTCTTTTGATTGTAAACAAGAAAAACAATTATCTCAGATTCCTTTTATAAAAACTATCAAGAACTAGCATTGTTGAGCTCTGCAATAAAAATATCGAATTCGAACGGAAACAATAAATTAAACAGAAAGACTGTTTCAAATCAAGGTTTCATTGTTGTGTTTTCCATCTTGAGTATCGTTTTCTTCGAGTTATCCTTTTCAAGGAAAACTCTACAGGCACTTTTCCGATACAATGAAGTAGTATTTACCTATAAGCGTTCAGAGTGCTCTCCAATTCGATTCTTCGTAATTGACGACTTATAATCATTTATGTATAGGTATTGGCTTAAAAGCCAATACACATAAAATAAAAATACAATGATTAATCACCGCGCTTGGCAAATGCGGCCAAATCGGTGATCACAAACCCAGGCTTATACATCGTAAAAACACCGACCGACCTTTCGAGTCTCGGTTTCGGGTTTCGGTTCTCGGGTTTTGCTCGGGTTTCAGATTCGGGCTGAGCGCTACTCGGCTACCGAGACGTATCAATTCATTATAACTAGGTAGGTACTTAATAAGCAATCCAATTTGGTGTTTCAGTATTGGAAATAAATTTTTCCTGCTTTTTATAAGCTTACTAAGTACTATAAGAATATTGTCCTTGCTGACCCAAATTCTGCATAATATAGAAGCTATTTTCTTTCGCATCACAGCGGCAAAGCCTTCATTCAGTTCAGCCTCCAAAAATATGGCGGATGCGTTTATATGGTGCCTGTTCATGTAATTATTATTAGAACATATTTTAAACTTACGATATGCTTATGAATAAACAAGCTTTGTGAAAGCTCGAAAGTTTAAAAGTGACATCAGCAGGTCATTAAAACGTAGGGTTGTCGTTGCCATTCCTTAGCGTTTCTTTGGATATATTGTCGTTGTTTTTTTTTATAATATTTCAATGGAGCATCCTTATTTTACTATTGGTAATGCTGTCTAACGCGACGCGACGCACACCGGGGCTAAGGGTGGTGGACCCCCTTCCCCTAACCCGCCCAGACAGGTGAAGCTCGACAGACGGGTGGGCGAGCGAAACATGATTTTACTTTACAAGAGACGGTATTTTAGAGATTAGTCGCAACGCAACTACTAAAATACCATCGTTTCTAAAGTACCATCCCTTCTATGCCACGGGGCGGATCTCGAGACTAAGTATAACTGCAAACACCGGGAACCGCCGAGCGTCCTAAAAGGTTTATGCATGGATTTTAAAGATTTTTTGAACAGTACCTACAGTAAATGTTCAATAAATATACTCGTATGTAGAGGTTGCAAACGTAGTATAAAAAAATAGAAGATGTAAATGTAACAATTCATTTTCTTGGATTTACTTTTTGAGACAGTAAATATAGTGAGTTGTATACTATCCACGGGAAACGATTTAAGTCTAACAGTAGGTATTAATATAATGGTATTAATACCGATATTTAGTTATTATAGTTACCTATTATAATTATAGCTACCCATGCTGCTTTTAACGGAACTTTTAACGAAAAATCGTTATTTGCAAATGCTTAATTAATCCCGTTGCTGTGAATTTTGGCTAAAAGGGGCATTGCACCGCTAACAGTTCAATGTGCTCTTAATGCATTATAATTAACTGAATAATTGGTGTTGGCATGCCATTAATTGGAAATGGATACAATGGGAGTGCCGTCATCAGAAAATTACGGCAAATCAATCCAATTTTATGAACAGACAATGAAGAGCTTTAGATTTGTCCGGCAGCGAATCGCAATATTGACGCGAATTACTTACCTACATTTAATTTTAAAATAGCATTGTTCTTTATTATAATCGAAAGTAATTAAACAAAAGCCGAATTTATAAACTACCACGAACTACAGTGCTGTGGAACCAGGGGGGTAACCACGAGCTCTTATAGCAGTATTATTGCAGTTGTGAAAACGAGATGCGTGTAGCGGCGAATATACTTGCGTCTCTTTTCCACAACTGCAATAATACTGCTATAAGAGATCATAGTCAGGGGGCTGCTCTCAGCGGCGATATTTCCGGACCATTACGACTTAGGGATCTGCAAGAAACGAGTCTATTTCCTTCCTTAAAGGCCGGCAACGCATCTGCGATTCCTCTGGCTTTCCATCAGGTGACCCGTCTGCTCGTTTGCCTCCTTCTAATATAAAAAAAAACTTAAAGTCCTCACCTTCTCATACCAGCGATCTTATTCGTGGTCAACAAATACAAACTATCGGTTGTGAGTTGATTTATACTTGATGTAAATGGAAGATTATGTTGGAATATCGTTCTTGCCATCACTTAACGCAGAGCTCTTGCTCTTGGTCGGATTAAAAAACATTTAGAAAATTATCATCTATTATTTCGAAATGAACTTTTGTTTTATTGTCTAGGGCTCACAGTGTTGTCTAAAGGAAGTAACATTAACGCCCAGGTCACTCTTCGCGACTAATAATTTAGACATAAAAATTCCTAGTAATTTCCATCGTATATAAGTACCTACATCTCGTTTAGACATCATTTTGTGAGAACCGGGTTTTGAAATAAATAAAATTGCAATAGCACACCATAAGTTTCTAATTAATTATTTCTGTAGTCTTTGATTGATTTTTGACCTAAATGACATTTTAAAATAAATTTTATAAATTTATATTGAGTAAGTACATATTAATATGTTTACATGCCTTAGAAAATAATCTTATAATTAAATAGCTGTTCATTAAAAATTTTTAGATATTGTGTGCTTATTGCGAAATTGCATGAGTATTCTGTTAATAAAAATCGTATAGTGATATTTAACGAGTTGTAAGTATAATTCACTCATGCCCAACTCTCCTGAAAACAATATAGACAAATATGTCACCCATTTGCGGTTCACCCACAAATATTCAGTGGGTCGTGAATTTCCGATGAATGTGATGTCTTCCGATATAAAACTTAAATTATATTAACACATGAGATAGGTGTGTTTTAAGTACACAATACGTTAAAATACTGTTTTTTATTTTCATTTGTGTGAGCAATAACGTATCTATTTAAATAACTATGTTAACTCAGATAATACCATTTGTACATAAAATATTTTTAACTAAACGAGAGTGCCACGTGCAAGTTTTATTCGTCATGTAAAAGAAAACAAGAATTAGTGTAGAATTGAAGCACTTTATCCTTGATATCTTTATCCTTGATATCTTTATCCTTGATATCTTTATCCTTGATATCTTTATCCTTGATATCTTTAGCTTTTAGCTTTCTTTTTCTTTAGCTTTATCTTATTTTTCTTAGCATCTTGGGTTTTTTCTCGTTCGTTCTCGTTTTCGTTAACGTGATCGAATGGCAAATAAAACTAACACTAGGTACTATGGCGTCAAACAACGTGAGTTGCAATCATGCCTACAAGTTTTCGTTACGTAATACCTTTTCAACCATTTTATTGTATGTACCTTATTTAGAGAAAAGAAAACAAAAGAAGCCTAGGCTTCTTTTGTTTTCTTTTCTCTAAGTAAGGTAGTTTCCTTTAGCATTGTTTAAAAAGTTTTTCTTAGTTCTATGTTGCGTTCCCTGTGACGATTCAAAATCTTGAACAAACATTGTAATGACTCATTTGGAAAACACAGCAGCCCTTTATGGGCTTCAGCCCTTTATGGGCTGCTGTGTTTTCCAAATTTGCTGGGCTGATGATGGTGATCCATCATCAGCCTATACTAGTCCACTGCTGGACATTGGCCTTTCCAAGTACATGCAATCGAGCACGATCAGCAGCCCTTACGACTAAATAAACGCTTAGTTTTATTAATAAAAAAATATGAAAATTTAAATTATATTTTATGAAATATTGTAAAGTTAAAGTTCGCGTTGTAGCAACCCTATGGGAGACAATGTTTATAGTTGCGTGGAACGCAGACACCAACCCTACACCATCTTAAGTCTTTGCCCCGTCTGAAGGACTAATAAAGCCATGTCTAGACAATAAAGATTTTATAAATAAAATGAAAATTGCGCTCTCAAGTGGCAATAAGAACGTTACACTTGTTATTTGTTTTCCAATGTTTTTATCAGGTAAGTATTTAAGTTAGGTACATATTATGTATGAATTTACGACCTGTTATTATATAATATATAAGGCATTTCGTGAGTGGTGAGATAAGTTATGACTTAATAAATTCATCGTGTAGGCTGTAGGGTAAAGGCACCAGTCTTCGACACAATTTTCGCATTAAATGACATTGATTTTCATTGAAGTTTTACGAGATGATAGCTAGGAAGCAGCTGCTGCAGCTGTCAAACCGCCTCTGTGGTCTGGTGGCTAGACCACCGGTTGAGACCCAGAGCTCCCGGGTTCATAACCTGGATTAAAACATAGGATACTTTTTATCCCGATTTTCCCACGGAACGGGAACCAAGCGGGTGAAACTGCGGGCGGCCGCTAGTATTGATATATTTTCTTGTTCTACCGCTTCATTAAAACATAATTACTTGTTTTGTTAACGTACATATCTTATCTTATATACAGTTTTATACAGTTTCAAACTTATTTTATATTATATACAGTTTCAAACTTATTTTATCCTCTATATTTTATTTTCACGTTTCGTCAGTTATTTATAATTATTGTAAGTAGTTGTTGTAAGTACTTCCTCAAATTTTGAGTAAAAAAAAGTTTTTTTTTACAACCGTGGTTGTCACGGCCGAGGGCGTCGCGGACAACAAATTTTGAAAATCGTGGGCGTAACGGCCGGACCTGTACTTACCTACCTTTTTTTTTTAATTTATGCTTGTCGTGTTTACATCAAGTAGGATTTACTAAAATATAATGTCATTTTCATCCTATATGTACCTACCTATGAAAGTCAAGATTATAAATCTCGTTTTCTAACCAATAAAATTAAAAAAAAAAATAGGATGCATAGGTACATACCGGAATAGGTAGGTACACGTATAACCAAGAATTTCTAATTAAACCATTACCCGTTTACCTGTTTCTACTCGCCAATGCCGATTGAATAGAAAAACCTTTAAATTTGCATCAGAATTAAATAAGTAGGCAAGTAGTAGATGTGATATCGACTGGCAATGCTAACACTGTTTTGATTAGTGTCCAAATAGTGTCCTTATGAAAGCCTTGGGGCATATCGAAGAGGAAAATCTTTAGATTTAAAAAACCTGTGGCGTGCATTAACTAACAATTTAACTAGTTGATATAACCATAGATAGTGGTTAATAAAAAGCGTAATGCCAGCAAAGAGTAAACATGACCATTTCAAAAACAACTTGTTTATCCTCAAAATGCTACGCAGTCATGTTGCCATGTCATATGTAATCATAATATGACATGAAATGTACGAGGATTTCCAACATTTCCGCACCGTCCGTCGGTTGATGTAGTTAGTAGCGGGTCGGGTTAGCTGGTTAGCCAATACGCATTAGTACGCGCACGTTAAAGCACTTGATTAATCCGACACGTAGGGATGCCCTTCGACTAGTTCTCCTAGATTCATCCTAGATTGAAGATATTTGAGGAGCGTCCGGCCGGGATGTTGCTATTAACCGTAGTCTTGACTTTAAGAGCGTTTACGCCGCACACTAGCACCGCCAATGAAAAAAAAAACATATCTAGTAATTAGAAATAGAAAATCAAATTATGCTCAACAAACTATCTGAATGAAGTAATTTAGCATTTTTACGTCACCTAATGAACACCTGACATGTTATGGTTTAGTTAAATATGGCGTTATAGTTAAAAGTGGCCGTAACGTCTTATTTAACTAAACCATAACATGTGAGGTGTTCATTAGGTGCTGTAAAAATGCTAAATTACTTCATTCAAATAGTTTGTTGAGCATAATTTGATTTTCTATCTCTAATTACTAGATATGGTTTTTTTTCATTAGTGGCGCTAGTGTGCGGCGTAAACGCTCTTAAGAAAAGGTTGTTTGTTTAAACTGGGTAACAGTTTCATTGATTATGACTATAATTTACTGATACCTAAGTTAATTTTAAGTAAGATTTAAAAAATGGTGAAAAGTCATGATTGAAGCTAAAATATCCAGAGAAAATAACTTCAAGTAGGTTAAATTCCTCATTCGTTTACAATTTTTATTCGTCTTTTACGTTAAAAACTTTTAAGTTAAAAGACGAATAAAATTTGTCCTATAATAGTAATAAACGAATGAGGAATTTTAAGTGTTATATAAGATTATTAAGCTATTTTAGTAACTCCGTAAAAGTTTTCCTTACAAAAAACTGATTTACTACGTCATTAGACTTACTACATTTTATAGTACTTATGTTACACAAAAAAAATATAAAATTTTATTTGCATTTGGAAGTGTCAGTAAGCAATGAACTGATATTGTAACTCATTAGTAACAGCGCGAACGATTTTAAATTTTGAACGTTCAATTATGCACTTGGCCTAGATTGAATAAAGCATTTTATCTACACTAATGTTGTAACATTGTACTTATGTTTCCAATACTTGACTTATAATTACTACTGTTATAGCGCAGACAACAAAACACTCAATTTAAGCAATTTCACATGATGGTATAATATCCACATCGATATCGTAAAATCTCATTATAACATCAATAAAACGCGACCAATTAACCTGGCGAGCCTTATGTCAAAATCCTCATACAAGTTGTATAAAATTTTGATATTAGGCTGGCTTTTGAAAACAGTTGGGTTATACGTGAAAACTTCGTCGAAACTACTAAACTTACATACACAAAACTCTTTGGTAAGATCTTGTGCCAATTAAATAAAAAAAGAACAGCGCGCGCTCGCTCCTGATTGGCCCTGCGCGCGCAGCTGCGCTCTCATTGGTTAGATTTTAATGGCGGCAAGTTCACTGTGACAATACACGTACGCGTGAATTTAATGTTTCGCAATGTGTTTTGTTTTTAAAATACAAATTAAAAGTTAAAAATGGACAGCGACGATGATATTTGTACGCCTCCGGATATTCTAGAATTGGCAACAAAAGTAACTCACAATCTTTTGCCAGAAAAATCTAGAAAATTATATGAAAAAGAATATAATAACTTTTTGGCATGGAAGATCGAAAAGAAACACATACATCATACATCATTTTCTGAAAATGTCATTCTTGTGTATCTCAAAGACCTCTCCGACAAATTCAAGCCATCTTCTATGTGGGCTAAATATTCTATGCTCAAGTCCACACTGGGTATCTACAACAATATTGATATCACGAAGTATTCAAAAGTCATAGCGTTCCTGAAACGCAGTTCAGAAGGACACAAGGAAAAAAAGTACGTTGACGTTTACATCAGGTCAAATAAAGATGTTCCTGAAAGATTCACCAGATATTTTGTATCTTTTTGAAAGGTAAGTGTATTTTAGTTCTGTTATTTAATCTACCTAGTACTTACGTACTACACAAGCAAGTTATCTAGACATTCCGTTTAAGCGCTTTGTGTATAAATTAGGTAGTAGGTACCTACACTTTACTACTTCATAAATCATAGTTTTTGCCTTGGCTATGTACCTCAAGATTATTATATCGTTTATTGTTACAGGTTGCACTAATCTTCGGCATAATGGGGGCATGCCGAAGGCAAGAGCTATACAACATCCAGTTCGATGAAGTCTCTAACATAGACGACAGTACAATCATGGTGAAAGTTTCGAAAACAAAAACGAAAATAGATCGTTCTTTCGTTGTGACGGGCAACTGCTATGCCGTATGTAAAAAATACATGGAACTTCGACCCACCCCCTGTCGAAACCTTGCCTTTTTCTTGAGCTATAGATCGGGGAAGTGCGTCGATCAAAGAACTGGTATTAATAAATTTGGTGCTCAGGGAAAAACTATCGCAAGTTTTTTGAATCTGCCTAACCCAGCGTTGTACACGGGGCATTGCTTCCGGCGCACCTCGGCGACCCTTCTCATAGATAGCGGTGGTGATTTGACCGCACTGAAACGACACGGGGGGTGGAAGTCTTCTACTGTGGCTGAAAGCTACATTGATGAGTCTTTAATGAATAAAATTCAAGTCTCAAATACGATCTTGAACAGTATAGAAAACAAGACGAATGAAGTAATTATAAATATTCCAACTCCGTCTACGAGCTCTACTGCTTGCCCCGCGACCGCTACAGCTGCTGGATCAATAATTAACATTAACTTTCAAAATTGTACCATCCAAAATTTGAACAATTATTATAAATAAACTATTGTCAGCTTTTACTCTTGTTGTTTGACTAATTGCATTAGTGAAGATAAAGTAGTGTATGCAACTGCATATAACACGGGTATTAAAACACTCGTTACTATTATGAAACTCGCTGCGCTCGTTTCATAAACTCACACTCGTGTTTTAATACCCTTCATTATATGGCAGTTGCATAAACTACTATTACGATTCCTTTCAATTTACTTGGAATCAAATAAGTCGACTTCAAGGAAGAACCCGTTTTGTTAACTAATCAGCAGACGTGATTATACGTAATGTGCGAGATTTTATTGCTTTAGGCTAGGTAGGCCGCGCTTTTGAGTTTTTTCAAACATAGAAAATAATGGTTTAAAATTCTGGAAAAAAGTATATTTAGCTAGGGATCTAATCTAGTCTAGATTTCTAAATATACGCCGGTTGCCTCACAGTTCTAATTCAAGCACTTTAAGATAATAGCTTCGGGATCTCATATTATTATGTATTTGTTTACAATAAGGGAAATGTTTGCGTTTTTCGGGTTATTGGTGTTTTAACGGCTAACATTTACGACAACAACGGGGACGAACGGAACACGGAGAAATACTAAATTGCCATGCTTCGGTCCCACAGCTGGGCAAAGTTATCGCTATGAAAGGGTATTGGCATAATTGCTTGCTAAATACGGGTTGATGATCACAAACTCTGGCTTTACATCAGTAAATCTGAAACACACTTTGCGCAATCTGGGTATTGAACCCAGGACCTCCGGATAACCGTTTAGTCTACATTTGACAGATTTTACTTTGACGTCATAGTCTACTTATGACAGATTCTACATTGACAAATTCTGCAATTGACAGATTCTGTATTAGACAGATTCTACATATGCCAGATTCTACATAAGACAAATTCTATATTTGACAGATTCTACATCAACTAGTCTAAGTTTGAAATTCATAACTATCACAATATATACCTATATATTTATTTTACCTATCAATTTCTAGCAATACTAGCTGCCCTACTCCTGTAGGTCACGTGATAGGTTAGAAATTTAAGTCTTGAATTTCGAGGTTATTTTTTTTATTAGACAACAGAAAGAGTTTCTTTTTGGTAATTTCTGCTTTCTGTTGTCTAAAAAAAAAATTACCTCCGAATTCAACCTATCACGTGACCTACAGGAGTAGGGCAGAATGGTAGGTATGTAGAATCTGACATATGTAGAATCTGTTATATGTAGAATTTGTCATATGTATAATCTGTCATATGTAGAATCTGTCAAATGTAGAATTGGTCTTATGTACAATCTGGCATATGTAGAATCTGTCAAATACAGAATCTGTCAATTGTAGAATTTGTCATAATGTAGAATCTGTCATAAGTAGACTATGATGTCAAAAGTAGAATCTGTCAAATGTAGACTAAACGTCCAAAATTGGGTAATAAGACGGTTCAGCACTGAGCAGACTTGAGGCCCAGTTCTGAATTATCATAATAACTCATACATACATTCATACTCTCACGTCCTTCTCCCAAAAAAGGGTAGACAGAGTGACCTCGACGCCACATTAAGTATAATCATAGTAAGGTTCCGAGGTGGAATACCTATACCATCAGTGACAGGTTGCTAGTCAATCGCCTGAAGTGCGACCATCTTGGAACCCTTGTCCCTCTAACGACATGCAACGGAAGCTGACACATTATTTTTACTGAAAAAAACGCTCAATAGCTTACTTACTTAAATAAAACCTTTTTTTAACAGTAACACTGAGACCCTCCTTCACCTGATGAAGGGTAGCTTGGGCACCGGCATCCTGGCTATGCCGCACGCCTTCTCCAACTCGGGCTACGTGGTGGGGGCCATCGGTACCATCGTGATAGGCGTGCTGTGCACCTACTGCATCCACGTGCTCATCGACTCTTGCTATGTCCTGTGCAAGCGGCGAAAGGTGCCGTCTCTGACCTACACAGCGGCTGCTGAAGCTGCGCTCTCCGAGGGTCCTGATTGGTGCAAGGCCTGTGCTCCGTACGCTGCGTAAGTGCCCATCCTTATTCCAGTGTATTAAGGTACCGTTTAGGAAAGCTCGATGGCAGTGGTTACCGCGCTCGGTCTGCGATTGCTGATATTATGCAACTTTCGGAAAGGACCATCAGATGGGTGACCAAAGATTTATCATCTACAGCTACTCCGTGCTTCGGAAGGGACGTTAAGCCTTTGTTCCCGGCTGCATTGGCAGTCGTAAACAACCACGAATCCGCACTGGGTCCGCGTGGTGGTTTGTTCTTCCTATCCATCCTGAGGGAAGGTTTGTGCCCCAGCAGTGGGGGCATAAATGAGCTGGGTTCTGTTATCAGCAGTGATCAAAATAGGTACATAGACAAAATGTACCTAAACGTCGCAACAGGACACAACACGGAGCTTTTAGTACCTACCACCAAATTTAATAGGTAGGTACTTTAAATCTGAGTCTGCGTTTGATTTAAATTACGTACCTATAACAGTAAAAGTATAATAAATATCTAAGAAATATAAAATTACGCAAATAAATTCTTCGATAAAATATTTTTTTCTTTCGTACTTTCAAACTGTAGTAAATTATGAGTTCACTGATAAAAGTACTCACATCATAATATAAACATGCTTGAACTATTTTCAGCTACGCTAATTGAAGTGTTTATCAATAGGTACTTACCTTCATGTTTATCATTCATATTTTTCTTGCATTGTTGTGATTGTTATCATAACAGTAATCGGAGTTTGCTTATAAATTAATCCATAGTAAACTAGGTGAAAGATGCACTAGGTATTGACTCTGATAATTTGACCACTTGAAATAAATTACAAAAATTGAACATGTATTTCAAGTAATTGCTTTATATGTAGTATTAACATAAATCATAGTTGGCGACAAATATTAGGTATTGGTACAGTTTATGATAACTGAAATATATTTTCTATATTTAAAAGCACAGATGAAACTAAAGCTTTTCTTTCATTAATATTATTGGGACCTTCGATAATGTTACCTTTAATAATGTTAATACTTGTATATGTTTTTTATTAATAACCCTTGTATATATTGTTCAGTCTTTGTAACACTGAATCTCAGTCTAAGACTGAGTCAATTTTAGTAGTAATTTTAATAATAATAGTAATTAAAACGAAGTCTGTCATAGTTTTTTTTAATATCTACCCTCTAGTTAGTTACATTTTACTTTTTTTTTAAAAGATGGCGTTTTTTTATATACTTAGATACTCGTAGTTTGTTTTGTTCTACTGTTGTTGGGCAAAAGCCTCCCCTTAACATCTCCAATCGTACCTGCCGAAATAAACGAGACTTGTCATAAACGTCTTAATAACATTTATTTAAATATTACAGGCATATTGTTAACGCCTTCCTGCTGATCTACCAAATCGGTACATGCTGCGTATACGTGGTATTCGTCGCCGAGAACATCCACTACGTTCTGACCAACCAGTTCGGGCTAGAAGTGGAGGTGTTCCACGTCATGGCTTGCATCTTGCTGCCGCTGGTGTTGATCAACTGGGTGCGCGATCTCAAGTACCTGGCGCCCTTCTCCGCCGTCGCCAACGCGGTCACCATCGTCAGCTTCGGCATCATTCTCTACTACATCTTCCGTGTGGCCCCGACTTTGGAAGGAAAGGCGCCGGTGGGAAAGCTCGGCAACTTCCCATTGTTCTTTGGAACTGTGCTGTTTGCGTTGGAAGCTATAGGCGTGGTTAGTATTTATTGGTACTCATTAATTCAGAAATAGAAAGTTAGGATAGAAGGAAGACTTACAATAACTTTGGTAACATACAATCGATCTTAACACGTAGGAGTTTAGTCTTGTTTTGTGGATGTCTTTACAAATAATTATGGTCAAACAATTACACACACATTTGAACTTTTTCGTGGAATTCAAATACCAACAGAAAAAAACGAACATTAGTTAGTTCCGAATCTAATTAAAAAGATTTTTGGTATATACATACAAACGATCAAGCTTAGAATCTTACGAAATCGGTAGAATTTGTTTTCGTAGTGATTAATATCATAACTCTTTATACCTATTCCTTTAACAATTTTAACAAATCAATGTCTCCTGCCAGATTCTGCCTTTGGAAAACGAAATGAAAACCCCGAAGGACTTTGTGGGCAAGTTCGGCGTGCTGAACCGCGCTATGATTAGCATCATCATCCTGTATGTCGGCATGGGCTTGTTTGGCTACCTCCAGTACGGTGACCAGGCCAAGGGCAGCATCACCCTTAACCTCCCTTCGGACAAGGAAATGTAAGTATACCTACACGCTATGTGTGGTTGTTCTTTTTTTTACACCAAAAATTTTTACGTGAAAAGTGTTCTTAAATTTTTTTCTTGTTTTGTCTTAGATTGGCTAGCGTGGTGCAGTGCCTGCTCGCGTTCGCCATCTTCATCACCCATGGACTCGCTTGCTATGTGGCCATCGACATCCTGTGGAACGAGTACATCGGCATCCGCATGCTCAACAGCAAGCATCGGCTGGTGTGGGAGTACCTTCTTAGGACCGTCATCGTATTCGTCACCTGTGAGTATACAGTACTTTACTAACTACTACTAACTTTACCAGTTATATCACAGTGTTAAAAACTTACAGTGGTCCAACGCCTTTGAAGTTGCGCGAAATGCCGCCATCGTCTAGACCTTCGTCATTGTCTCAGGGTTGTCACATCATTTTTTTTAGTCTATTTCATATTTTGCTTATTGGTAGGTAGGTTTATGTATGTCAGGATCCTTGAGTAAAAAAAATATAAGATTACAAAAAGATTTATTTTTAACAAAAAAACATAATTTTTTATTTAACACAAAAAGTTTAATTTTTTCGTTGTATTTACAAGTATTTGATTCGGCACTTAAAAAATAAAAAAGAGTTAAAAACAAAGTTAAAAAAATAAATTAAAAAAACAATACTAGTATAAGAATGTGTAGTAAGAATACGTTTTTGTGTTAAATCTAGGACTACATTACTTAAAATATTAACGTTTGGGCTAGTTTGTTATTTTAATTAAACGTGTGACTTTAACAGGTAAAAGTAGCACAGGAATTGCTGTTTTCTTCAATTGCTTCTTGCCATATATGCCAAATATTTTCTTCAAAATGTAGGCTACAAATATAGTTATTCTTTAGGCTATGGGAAGTTTTCCCTATTAATCAGGTCTTCCACATGCCTCAATCCAAACCTAGCTGAAATTGGTAAATAAAAATATATATTATACTACTAATAAGTCTTCACTATTAAATTAATATGATTTTATTTAAAACTCGCGTCCGCCATCTTGGATCTCGAAATAGATGTTGTATTCGAAATTAGGACCCCTGAAAACCATGGAAATGATACCCATATCGATTTTACATAAAAAAGTCACGTCCACCATCTTGGATCTTGAAATAGATGTTGTATTCGAAATCGGCACCCCCGACAACCATGGAAATGATACCCATATTGATTTTACATAAAAATGTCACGTCCGCCATCTTGGATCTTGAGATAGATGTTGTATTCGAAATCGGCAACCTTTAAAAACCATGAAAATTATACTCATGTTGATTTTACATAAAAAAGTCACGTCCGCCATCTTGGATCTTGAAATAGATGTTGTATTCAAAATCGGCACCCCCGAAAACCATGGAAATTATAACCATATTGATTTTACATAAAAAAGTCACGTCCGCCATCTTGGATTTCGAAATAGATGTTGTATTCGAAATCGGCACCCCCAAAAACCATAAAAATAATATCCATATTGATTTTATATCAAAAAGTTGCGTGCACCATTTTTGATCTCGATTTTAATAGCTAATTAACTCTTGCCTAAATATTAGCGAATTCTAAAATGGCGTATAGCCATAAAAAAAACATATTGAAAAAGACATTACGCATAAATAAATTAAAATTGACTACACGCGTTTTTATTTATTGCGCCACTCCTGACGCGTGTGTCCCGAATGGAGTGTATGGCGAGCCCGAATCGCGCCGCGCGCCGCTCGCCCCGCACACCCCGCACGATTGCTCTGTCTAGACGTGCCCGTTGGCCGACTGTAAGAACTACATAGACTGTGGTTATACAATGCTTTTATACCTTCTTTTTTATGATACTGACCCGAAAAACAAACATCTAGCCTGTATGGTGAAAAGCCACTGCAACTCATGGACGCTTGCGATACTAAAGAAATCACACGCGTGTTGCAAAGTCTGAAGCTTTAATTCTTGTTTTTCCCTGTGTTTGTATGTGTGTGAAGTATTTGTTTTACGTTAGGTACATTTGCCATAAATTATAGACTTACAAAATAGGATTTAACCATTTTACTTTGTCTGCACAGTTGGCCTCGCTGCTGCTGTACCGGAACTGGACCTGTTTATCTCGCTGTTTGGGGCGCTGTGCCTTTCGGCGCTCGGCCTGGCCTTCCCCGCCTTCATCCAGAGCTGCACCTACTGGTACTACGTGTCCGACTCCGAGCGCTTGCGCATGATCATCAAGAACTCCATCGTCGTGCTGTTCGGCGTGCTCGGCCTCGTCGTCGGCACCTGGACCTCCCTCGAGGGCATCATCATCAAGTTCTCGGGCGGCGGACACCTAGCTCTCCCCCTCAACGTCACTGAGAGCTTCAACACCACCGACATCTTTAACGCCACCGACCTCCCCGCCTAAATTCCCCACCACACACGGCTAACTGACCTGTTTAGTCTGTTGCCCGTTCCAAGAATTTTCGTTCGTAATTTGACTGTGCCATCACGTTAGTAGGCCGTCGCGCACGCACGACGGATGCTAAGCTAATACTTTACGCCAAATTTCATATCTATGTGTCTGTGTGATCTAGTAGATGTTCAAGATTCTTGTTAGGCATACGTATAAGAAATATATTTTTTGTTTCACCTTTATTATTTTGTTAATTTAATTATTAAGTTGATTTTGCTAAGCGTTTTCCATGGTTTAGTTAAGAGTTAACAGTAGATTTAAATGTGTGTTATGAATGTTGTAAGTGTTGACTCTATCTAACCATACCACTATAAGACAGCTATGTTTCAGTTTTTCTACGCTAAGACCAATTCGAGTAACTAGGTGCACTGCGCCCGAGCCTGCTGCGTGGCCAGCCAGCCTTGCGTAGAATATATCAATGTTTTCCTAGATCTAATTTAAATAGTTTGCTCGACTTTTCTAAATTATTGACTTCTGTTCGGATGGGGAAGCAAACGCAAAACTTCAAAGCAGAGGGCGCTGTGTTTTCTTACCTCACAGCTGTAATGTTTCATTCTCGTAATTTTTTATCGGATAATTTACCGAATGTTTGCTTTAAGTGTTATCTTCTGAACGCTACTACTTCTGAATATGCCATAGTATTTACCTATTTAGTAGAAAACCACAAAGCACGTACAATTGTTCATTGGAATTGATATGGTTTTTGTACACCATTTGGCGCCCTTCTTGTGCAATTAATTGACAGTTGTCTTCCCCATCGTCTAAAATTTTATTATTTTATTCGACTTAACAATTTTATATTAGATAATTATTATAGTTGATGTGATGTTAAAATAAAAAATGTTCTCAAAGTCGACTTACAGACGTTAATTGTTGTAAGTACCATAATATGATATTAGTAGTGGAATTTTACAACTAAATGTAATTTTTAAATATAAACTTTTGTCATAGTCTTGTAAGTATACGTGTTGTATTTGGCACCGTGTAAGATCTGGCACTTGGCGATGGAACCCTGGGTATAGATTATTGTCAGCTTAAACGCATAATCATATTAATACAATAGAAATTATGCTTTACTTTTACTATTTATTGTTACCTGTAACTATAACAACGTAGTACATTCGACATTTTTTGTTATGTGAGGCTAATTATTTGTTTTCTATTGTCATAATGTACAACCCGCATAGCCAGTTCTTATGTTAGGGCCGTCACCATCAAAGCTTACTTTCCTCCGACAGTGAGACATTACGTCAAGTAAAGCAAGGCATTTCGATAGGCTAAGAATAATCTAAGTACAATCTTATATTATAACTCTACTAGCATAATCATGATAATGAAATTCCCCACTACACGTATCAATCATTTTACAATTATGTACTTGGACATATCGATAGGTGAAGTGACCCGCGAGAGTCAGACGTGGCAAAATGTGTTTGTCTTGTATCGGACCGGAACAACGAAAGTACAGCACAGAATTAAGAGCTATTCTATTATTAATTATTATCACAAACTATATAAATGTGCCAACATTGTACTTTAATTTGCTTACTCCTTCTTTGTTAGACATTGAGTTGTAAAAACATATCGTTAAAAGTTATTTACGGTCTTGATTTTTTTATAATACAAATCTGTGATGTTGATAGTTATAAAATATTTAATTTTACTAGGACTTATATTTGGTTAACTGTGTTACTATTGTGCGATGTGTTTTACACGTCAGTGATATTGTGCTCAGAGCGATGTATTAAGGGGTCGAATCCCGTATTATTATTAATGATTAAATTATAAATAAAAATATATTGTCTTTTATTTACCTTTTCATTAAGTTTCAAAATTACAAAACTGGCTTCGTAATCATTGTTAGGAATATAAGGTCACATTTTATCAACCGCAAATATTTTGACAAAACAGCAAGGCCACAGAATAAATAATAGTACTACGTACAGAAGTTGCACTCCTTTGATATTGAAGAAAGCCGCCGTTTTAATAACCTACAATATTAGATAGGCACTGTGTGCATTCAAAATAGCACCTTATCGATAGCTATATACTCCGCGTATAGACGCGAGTAGTTATTACTTTGTGATGCGTTTTGTACCGAACGTAGGTACCTACGCGCCGTCGTCGTCGGCGTCGGTGTGTTAGGGATGACAGCAAAGTAAAATTTTGACTACCTACTCTAAAACCTGGCTTCGTGTACCAAAAATTTCTTCATCTATATATATTTATCGTAAGATAAAATTAATGGTCTAATTAATATACGCACTGAATATAGGTAAATACCTACATACCTACGCAATACCTACCTTAGTAAGTAGTAATCTATTCTGTGATTGCACACCTAAGTAAAATGTAGTTCTGTAAGTTACTTACTTACCTATTTAACTATCTAACAAACAAGCACTCAACAAAGTCTTAGAAACAAATAAACACTGCACGACATGACGAGTTGATGATATAACGAAAACAAAACGTAAACCACATTTTATTACGTAATATACCTACTACCTACATCATGATAAGTAACTACTGGAGATTTATTTCTTACGAACTCACTATAAATAGTAAGTTACGCAGGTAATTTAGGAGCCTACCTTCTACATCACAACAGTCACAGGCTCACGATCGCACGGCGAAATATATATATATATATATATATATATATATATATATATATATATATATATATATATATATATATATATATATATATATATATATATATATATATAAAATAATAATAAATAAGTAAATACCTACCTACCTTCACTTTCGTATTACCTATTTGTTCTGTAAACAAACTAAGTGTAAAATAAATTAAATATAATCTTACCTTACAGAATCTTTCGATAAAAAAAAATATTCGAATCTTTCTGTTTATTTTCGACAGCCTTCCACACAACAATTATTTATTACTGTTGCGTTTCACGGTTTACGTTTTTTTTCTGTTTTTTTTACGGAGCTTGTAAATATACTGATATCGGAGAGGAAGTTATTTTTGAAGAAATCGAAATTGTGATCAGAGACCACTTCAAACTATGCCTGTGCGTGTGCTCGAAAGCACGCTGGGGCCCTGACTTATTTGTTGTCGCGCGCTGTAGGTGCTTATCGCGGTAGGTATGACGGAGTGCAAGAGGCCTGTCAAGACACTAGCATTTTAAAAAAAATCAGGCATAACACAAACAACTAACACAAAAATTTTAATATTTTTTAGAGCACCCCGAGTCACTGACCTAAATTTTCATTCATAAATAGTTTTAAAACATGGCTTCTTCTTACCGCCCCTCTCTCTCATTTCACTCTATTCGCACTCTTTCCTTATGAAATGTGATTCATATAAGTTTAAATATGGCGGCCGCGGCAGTGCACCGCTAAGCGCTGCACATCGGGATAGACTCCACCACAAGCAACGCTACCCAAAACTATCACACATAATGTAACACATGTTAATACATTATTCAGCCCCAAACTAAGTGTAGCCTGTACTATGGCGACTGAATAACGGATAAACATACATAAATACTAATAAATAAATAAATGCTTTGACTATTCACAACGAATTGACTTCCCATCACACTTTTTTTCAGGCTTTGGACTGACAAGTTATTACATTTCGTTAGTTTTATCTATTACCAAGATTGAAATAAGTAATGTAGTTACATTACTTATTTCAATGCAAAGAGATTAGCAATTTTTTTACATTAACTTGGCGTGTTAAAAGTCTAATTTTTTTACATTAACTTGGCGTGTTAAAAGTCTAAATTCATTGATATTTACAGATTTACACGTTTAAAAGTTGTTGATTAGGTTCATAAGTACACATTTACAAGTTTACAGGTTCTTATTTACACTACCTAATTAAATTGTTACATCACACATTAAATTGTTTTCTAATGTTTACGCGAACACTGCACATTGAAATGGAACAACTTTTAAGGACCTACTTGCGTTTATTTTACACATTACTTTGAATTAATGTTTATCCTGACGTTTCGAACCCTTTGCAGGGTCCGTATTCACAGGGAGGGATCACATTCAATGTTGGACGTGACGCCCTTGATCATGCAAACACTGCCTTGCACGATCGAGGCCATGCCTCCGGATTGCAGTGAGCACTTGCTGTTCACTGGACATCACGTCGAATGCGTTTACAATTCGCGCACGTAACTGTTCCACGGTTCGAATTGTATGGCCGTCGTTCCCATAAACAAGGTCTTTAGCCCTACTCCACACATAAAAATCCATCGGCGTCAGGTCAGGTGAACGTGGCGGCCAGCGGATAACGCTACCGCGCCCGATCCAGCGCCCTTGGAACGCCTCGTTCAAGTAGGCGCGTACCCGCACACTGAAGTGCGCATGCGCGCCGTCGTGCTGGTAGTACAGGTACCTGCGGCTCCATACAGGCACATCCAACAGCATCTCGGGTAGGTCGCGCTGGAGCAACTGGAGATAGGTGTACGTATTCAGACGGTTTATGAATATGGGTCCCAGTAAATGACCGTTCAATACTCCTGCCCACACATTTATACTAAAACGGTGTTGGATGTGGTCCGGCCGAAACACTCGCGGATTGTGCTCGCACCAGTAATGCGCATTATGCACATTAAATAGTCCCTCGCGCGTAAACGTGCACTCATCCGTCCACAGCACGTTGTAGGTAGGGTTCCGCAGCAACCAACGGCAGAACTCGACCCTGGGCGCGTAGTCCTCTGGCAGCAACTCCTGGACTCGAGTGAAGTGGAAGGGATGGTATCCTTCGCTGCGCAGAAGCCGCCACACGTAGTACTGGCTTACGTCAAACATACGGACAACGTCTGCGATGCTCGCCACTGGGTGCCGTCGGAAGAAATCCATCACGTCCTCACCGAGGCGCGCTGGGTATCGTGGCCTGCCAGAGTCAGGAAGTAGCGGGAAGCTGTCACTCTTCCTGAAACGTTGCACGGCTTCAAGTATGGCGCCACTGTTTGCTACGCGTCTGTATCTGTCGCCGTACAGGACTTGTGCCCACAACATTATTTCACCTGCATCATAGTAGCAGATAGCCATATCCATGTACTCCCGTGATGAATATCGGTACGGCATCTTTAAGACTTTCGCGAACACACTTCAGCCAACACTGCGACTGCGATTAGTGCGATAGGTATGTTTTTGGCGGACTGATAAACGTCCCGCCCACCGTCGCGCGCGCGCACACCGCCGGGCGGGCGGCAGGGATGCATGCCGGGGGCGAGGGAGGATGGCTCTCGCTCTCTCGGCATGTATAAGAGCGGTGCGGTGTAGGCATTGCAGCCTTTGTCGGTTCCTTTGAATGAAACACGGGCACGTGTAAGCGGTGTAGCCATAACGGGCACGTGTAAGCGGTGAAGGCATAACGGGCACGTGTAAGCGGTGTAGGCATTGCGGCCTCTCTGTTTTGGCTCCTTTGTATTGAAACTACCGAAATTGCGTAAGGGGTGTATTGTTTTACTTTTTATTCGTAATGTCTTTTGGCGTTTTTCTTGAAAACTAGCGTATAAAAATTTAAGGTTTTTCTTAAAAACAGTTTATTTAAGTTGTTGAATTTATATTATTGATAAAATGTGACTTTATATAGTCAAAAACAATACATAAAATTTGTAAATAAATTACACAAGACAAATAATTAAAATGTTTTATTAATAAAAATCAACTATTTATTAACTACAAAAAGACCCAAACATAGTCGAACGATCATTACCTATTTGGATTTATCACACACTATAATACAATCTAAATGTGTCAAAAAAGTCCATAAAATCAACAAAATAGTTCAGAGATATTAAAAAAACAAACAGAAACCAATGCATCCCGTTATAAGGATAAAATACATTTAAAAAATATCATAATTTTGAATTGGAACAAACTTATAACAAGTATAAAACTTGTATCTTATATGCAATACCAACTCCATTATGCTTTAAAAGTAATTAATAATACTTAATTATTGTGTTTGGAAACAGACTCAATGCAAGCTTTTTTCTCGCTCCGAGCTTATACAATAAAAAACACATTAAAATATAATATTATCATAGCTCGGCGTGGCTCACACTTAACAATAAATCTGAGAAAATCTTATCTAAGCAAATGTTCAAAAGTGAGTTAATATTTGTACTATACATGATTATTGAATAATTGCAACAAGAACATATTAAAAATTAATCACTAAAAAGAAACAATAAAAACGTTAAAAAATAATTTACAAAACCTTTGGATAAGTTAAATGTAAGTGCTTAGATCAGTGGTTTACGTATTGATTGGAACACCAAGTAGCAAAATATTCACTGACACATCTAAGGTATGTGAAACATAATTAGTCATAAAATCACTAAAACACGATTAAGATCATAAAACATTACCAATGCATCGTAACGCATTAAAATTAAACGTGTGAACATAAAATGTTAATTTAATACTTTTAAGCCAATGTGTTTACTAATTTAAAAAGTATATGGCTCATAATCAGCCTTTGAACGTCAAACTGCTGGGCTAAAGCCTTCCCACATAAACAAATAGCACATGGAGATTGGACCATAAATCAACCAATACGGGTGGGTGAGTAAAAGTATAAAACTAAAACCCTAAATCTATTTAGAGGTAGATTAGTAATTAATGGGTACGTATTTAAATGCCTAAAAATAATAAAAAATAACCTACATTTAAAATCACTAAAATCTAAATACCTAATGGTTGTTTGACTTATTTTAAAATATGAAAACCTTAAAATGTTAAATGGATATATTACTGAAGTTCATAATAATAAAACTTGAAATACCTATGTACAAAGTCCCTAAAATTGATTTACCTCACAATTGATTGACCAAAATGACAAATACCGACGTAAACTTTAATATCGAAATAAAAACGGCTTGTGTTTAAACGCCTACCAAAAATGTATAACAATTTTACTACCAATAAAATTCGAAACGCTTACCAAAACGGTTAAATAATCACCAAATTGTGTCTCCTAAAATATTATAAAAAGGATACAATTTATGTTTTTATTAAATGCCTTAAAAATATATGAATACCTTTTAACTGCATTTCAGCCCAAATATGTTATATTTTCACCAAATAGATAATACCAATATGTTATGCCTCGAGTTTCAATTTGGTAATTTTCGTTTTCTGTTGTCTAATAAAAAAAATACCGCGTACCGGGAAGCGCAGTGTGGGCAGGCCTCCAACAAGGTGGACCGACGATCTGGTGAAGGTCGCGGGAAGCCGCTGGATGCGAGCAGCACAAAACCGGTCGTTGTGGAGATCCTTGGGGGAGGCCTTTGTCCAGCAGTGGACGTCTTTTGGCTGAGATGATGATAATGATGAATAAAAAAAAATAACCTCGAAATTCAAGACAATCGCTAGTAGTACGTATTTACATAACTATAAACATTTTAAACATTAGATAATTAGTCCTATCGGTATTTTAATCTTAGATATTTCGTTGGTAGGTATTAGTTGCTTAGGTATCTTAAACATTGGGTATTTAGATATTAGTGATTTTAAACGTAGGTTATTTTATGTTAAGTTTTTTAATTTTAGACATTCAAATACGTACCCGTCATTAATAACTATAACATAGATAAATAATAAAGTTGCGAATATTAATGCCTACAAAAATACATGGCAGGTATTACATACGTAACTACTAATATTCTAACTAGATTTCGTTTAGTTTAATATTTAGAAGAGGACAAAATAACTTTTGGTATTTCTACAAAGTTTTTAACTCTAAAATTATAAGATCTTTAAAAAGAAAGGGTATTAAAGGGTATTATATAAAAAGGAGGTTACAACCTTTAATTGTCTTTTAAACATTGAAAAGCCATAATAAATATCGTAATATATATTTACGTACACACAATAAAATTAAATAGCAATATAATGCTTACAAACAATGGAATGTCAGACATTGATTAATTACATTGATCAATATTCTAGTTTACACCACCAACCAAGGACGTTTAATTTGAGTATTAAGTAAATATTTACCATGATCGTATTATCATTAGATCGTAGTATTATCATAATTGAGGTATGGTCATTCTGTTATGGTGCCTCTAACACTGTAGTAACTTTTACTTTATGTGGAGCATGATTTTGCCAATAACTGTGGGTGTCCATTGCGATCGCGCGTTCGCTCCTGCTACTACTCCTGGTAATGATTACGTTTGCAAACATTGAGCGTTCACGTTGTACGCGAACGTAGTGGATACCAACATTTATATAGTATAATACATCGTCCAAATATAGAAAGTAACCTACTAATTAGCGTTATCATGATGATTTTGTGGCAAAGCAGTTACTGTTTACGTAACTGCTTTGCCACAAAACGATTGCTAAAGTTAGACAATACTTAAAACAGATATTGTCGTCTTTTTAGACAGAGACACAACATTTTACACATGTATTTAGCCATTGTTTAACTTTAAACACTGTTGAGGGTAAGAGAGTCGTATATTTTTTTTTATTTTAATAGATTGCAACTTACAAAGGTGGACTTTCGATCCGAGCGTATTTGTTTTGTTATTGTGAAATGGATCTTGATCTAGAAGAATTAATTGAAGAAGACCGAGAAGATGATGATCTTTTACTTCTATATTACCTGAGTTTAGATAGAGTGACTCGATTTTTCTAAGTCGAAATGAAGAAGGATTCTATAAGGTTTTAATATTTCTGTAATCATCTCTACTTAAATCGAAGAGTAGAATCGGGTGTGGTGACACTAAAGTTATTAGGAGTTCATCCTCTTCTTCCGTAAACACTTCTATGGATGCCATTTTTTATATTGTTTTCTAAAGTTAACGCTAACACTACACATTGAAATGAAACAACTTTTACGGATCTACTCTACTCGTTTATTTTACACATTACTTATATGTTAATGTTTATCCTGACGTTTCGAACCCTCTGCAGGGTCCGTGGTCACAGGGAGACTGAGGTGTTGGTCGTCTCATAATTAGTTAATAGCTTGTATACCCTCATTTAAATTTAATCAGGTGCGTTCCGTTTTACGCAGAAAGAGTTTACAGTATCTTTTGGTCTGGCAGTATGGTGTTGGGGCTGGGATTTAATATTTTGTATGATGGGATCCCAGGCTGGTGGTAGATTCCAACCATCTTCTCTATTAAAATAAGGATGTTTTTTAATAAAACCGGGCGTCTGTACAAGTGCTAGCGCGGCACTGACGCGAGCGTCCGACGACACTGTCACCGCGACACTGACGCGCGCGTTAGTGCCGCGCTGCTCGAACGCCGGTCCATACATTTTCATAGCAACTTATACTGTCGCACTGACGCTGACGCTCGGATCGAAAGTCCACCTTTAATAGAAATAAATTTTGTTTCTACTGGGTATATTATTTTCATTTTAAGAATTGGAATCATGTCGCTCAAGGTTGCGTAACTATAGTATAGATGCACCTTTATAATTAACATAATTAAAATAAATACAATTACAATTTATTGTGGCTTAGTTAATAACAACAAGACTGTTCCAGACCATGATCAGGCCATTGTTAACAAACTTAAAACACTGTTTTGTAAGAAGAGGGTAAGAGAGTCATATATATATATATATATATATATATATATAGGGTCTAACAAAATCAATAAGCGAACGTTTAAGGGCGGTATCTACATCATTCTGAATACAATGACAAAAATATATTATAGTGATTTTACAAAGATATGTTTTCTAACAAACTAAATCAATTAAAATAATGCATATCATGAAACATGCTGTATCTTTACTAACACGCACGCAAGCGTCAATATAAAGATAGTGTACAGATACACGCACACAATTGTCATGTTCGGCTATCTTTGTGTGCGTGTAGTGCAGCTGTAAGGGTTTGGAAAGGGTGTATTTTTTGGTGAATTATGATAATGTATTGTTGATTATCTCGGTAACGAGCCTGTAGTTTTGGACCAAATTTGGTGATCATGCTCAGTGTGATGATGCTCTTCTTAAGGGTGCGCCGTCCGTAAGTGACAAGTGTCATATGTTTTATTTGAAATGTCGTCGTCCATATTTATTTGATGCCGCGCGGCCATACTAATTTTTTTATGGGGAATTTAAGGTGCTTAATAAAAAAATATTATTTAAATAACCACTTGATGAATCGAAAATGTAGTCTAGCAATTTGTAGTTTATCCATTGATGATTGTTTAGACAAAATCAGAGGTACAATAATTTAGATAAACTATAAGAAATCTACTAAACGCCGCCACTCGTTTTCATGATTTTTGCCCAACTTTAAATGATATTGTAGAAAAAACTATAGCGTGTTATGACATTATGGTTCTGACAAATTGTAAACACGTTTCCTATGATACTAAATATATATTTTGTACATTTAATACGATAGTATTTTTAATTATATTTACTTAACCGTAACTGCATTTTTGGCATTTTTTGGTCGGCGCACCCTTAAACGTTCGCTTATTGATATTGGTAGACCCTATATATACAACGTGTAACAGAAAGGTGTGGTCAAAATGAAAAGATCCAAAGTGTATCCGATCTAGATCTTATGTGCAGAGTTACTAAGACAAAATTATTAACTTTAATTTGTTATGCAATTTTTATTAAATATTTGAATTGTGACGTCACAATCAAAATAAACAAGTCACAGCCCTATTAGTTTAGTAACCTCTGTGTACTTACATTTACAATCACTGCTGCTTGCTTATGCGCGCCTGACGCGCATGACTTCACTAATATAAGTATTTAGTTTACAATTATATGACACCTAAAGTTAATATCTATGTCTCAGTAACAACACATACACCATCTAGATCGGATACACTTTGGATTCTTTCATTTTGACCACACCTTTCTGTTACACGTTGTATATACAGGGTGGAAACTTTCAGCGGGGCAGTAAGGGGAAGTACCTTATCCGTTGCAGCTACATGAAAATGGTCTTAGGAGATTATTCATAATTTTTTATGGAATTTTGATCCCCATTCAAAGATTTTCAAAAAAAATTACAGTTAGCAAGAAAATGGCCATTTTACACAAAAACATTTTTTGATGCCAATCGATCCTGTTTCAAATACTGATCAAAAACTTCTATGTGACCAACCATCGTTGGAGTACTCAAAAAGTCACAAATTGCAAAAAACTTTTCCCTTACATTTTGTAAAGAATTTGTGTAACTGAAATACAAAAAATAAAATAAAAGACAAATGATCACGTAGAATTTTACAGATATCAAAAAGAAGGCGTATTAATTTTCTTTTTTTATTAACTAACATAACTTGATGATGTTATTCTTATTTAAAATCTTGCTGTTTCTTGCCCTACTACGATATCAAGTGCACGAAGTGACCGCCATTTGGATGAAAAATTCAATTCCATTTTGTTCCAAATTTGAATTGTTTTTAAACTTATCTTTTTATTCAGTCAACAAAAAGATCTCAACCGTCACTAAAAAAGCTTTTGCGAAAAATTTTCATACAAAATGTACGGGAAAAGTTTTTTGCAATTTGTGACTTTTTGAGTACTCCAGCGATGGTTGATCCCATAGAAGTTTTTGATCAGTATTAGAAACAGGATCGATTGGCATCAAAAAATGTTTTTGTGTAAAATGGCTATTTTCTTGCTAACTGTACATTTTTTTGAAAATCTTTGAATGGGGATCAAAATTCCATAAAAAATTATGGATAGTCTCCTAAGACCATTTTTGTGTAGCTGCAACGGATAAGGTACTTCCCCTTACTGCCCCGCTGAAAGTTTCCACCCTGTATATATATATATTTATTTATTTTCATTTTAATAGATTTCCTTACTCATTACATAGAAATAAATTTTGTTTCTACTGGGTATATTGTATTCATTTTAGAAGTTCGAGTCAAATTGCTCAATGTTGCGTAGCCATGGTATGGATGCATTTATAAAGTTAACAAAATCAAAATTATTACAATTATTTTAATAGTTACAGAGTTAATAACAACAAGACTGTTCCAGACCATGACCAAGCCAGCCACATCAAGAATTTGAACACAGCTACTCTAATACTTCAAAAACGGCGGTCAATCTTTCGAAGTGGTAGCTGCCATATTCATTTTAAGCTTTGTGTACTGCTCAATTCTAAATCTTATTTATTTATAATTATGCAATAATAAGATATTACTAAAAAAAAAGTTCTATAAAATAATAGTTTTCTTCTGGTTCGTTTTGAGTTGTATTACTTTTAGTGTCGTTGTCAAATTAAAATTGTGTCCACCCACACTCGTCTTGACATATTATTTCATTCTAAATGAACAGTTAGTTTTATAAACTACTATGTATCGATGTTACATTACACATTAGACACCCTCCAAACTCATTCAATAGTCCTAAAGAGATTAACTCATTATAAGATATAAATAAGCGTTAAAAATCATGAATTACAAAAAATAGGCAGTGGTCACCGGCCACTTTACAGGCTTGCTTAGCAAGCGCTAGGCACTGCCTTACGTTAAAATGCAAATATTATTTAAGCAAATTCTAAATACAACGAAAGGGTAAAAAACAAAAAATATTAAAATTTACACTCATTTGGAGTATTGAGTGCATTTACATTAATCAGAACGCAGACCGCCTTTTGAAACAATAATCAATAACCTGTTTTGTAAAATTTTACAATTTAACAAAACAGTATCTCACCTCAATATCACCTATTTCAATTGTTTGACGGTGGCCCCATATGGCCATAAAAATTGTCAAAATAAGACCACTGACGCACGATTGTAGACGTTCTAGAAAACCGGAATCTTAGCCCAGCTTGTCATCGCCGTCACGTTTTGTTATTACTACTATTACCCTTAACCATTTATAGAGCTTTGGCAATGGAGACCATAATTTTAACCCTTGACATAAGGTCGAAAACCATAACAAAAATGAAGGTGGCAATCTAAACAACTCACAAAACGTTGGGGCTGGAATAGCGACTCTGTTCGTTGGCAGCCCGACGCGTAATTAATGCAAGTTTTACCACAAGCAGCTCGTCTACTTCTTGCCCGCGTCGTAACCGGGAAGGACGCAGCGCAACGCCGCCCTGAGTTGTTCGTTAGGCTCCGGCTCGTACTTGGGCGGGCTGTGGCGGCAGCACGGGCAGCACTGCGACCCGGTCGACTTGAACGCCAGCTTTATACATGCCTGGTGGGCAAACCAATTCAGTTAAGGTGGAACACTGAAAAAATGCACCAACTTTCGTCGAATAGTTAAGAGCGTTTACGCCGCACACTAGCGCCGCCAATGAAAAAAAAACATATCTAGTAATTAGAGATAGAAAATCAAATTATGCTCAACAAACTATTTGAATGAAGTAATTTAGCATTTTTACGTCACCTAATGAACACCTGACATGTTATGGTTTAGTTAAATATGGCGTTATAGTTAAAAGTGGCCGTAACGTCTTACGTAACGCGCTAGTGTGCGGCGTAAACGCTCTTAAATCGCCTTACAAATAAACAAAGAATAAGGTCCGGATAGTTATTCCGTGTTTTATCCATGTCATGTAAACGTAATTTCAAATTAGAGTAAAAGAGACAAAACACGGAATAACTATTCGGACCTTATTCTTTGTTTATTTGTACGGGGGTAAGACTATAATATGACTAACGAATCTGAAATATGGATATAGGTAAATTCATGTCTTTGTCTTAAATTTGCTAGCTCAACAATGCTCACAAATACACGATTGTAAAGGGTTTTTCATTAAGAGCGCTCGAACTTTGAAATTAAATAAAACAACCTGTGTAAGTGATATTGCCACAACTTTTATTTTATTTTAAAGGATATTCGATGACATTATCTATGGAATATAATTTCAGCCAAATGGCCGCCGAGACTCTGCCGTAGGTGGTGTATCCTGGCGGGGCAATTTTGAATGACATCTTCGCATAAATGTGGCTCAATTTCACGAACGACGCGAGTTATATTGGTCTTCAGGGCGGCAGTTGACTGTGGTTTGTCTGCATAAACCAGAGATTTCACGTAGCCCTACAGAAAGTAGTCGAGCGGAGTTAAGTCACACGGTCTCGGTGGCCAGTTGATTTCGCCACGACGCGAGATGACGAAGCGCTCGAACTTCTCATTCAAAAAATTTAAAATAATTAAATTAATTTAAATTTAATACATTTTAACAATTTCTACTCGTTGTTGAAGCTTGAAGCGTTCCATGGTGAATTGTCACCAATGAATATATATTCATGTCAAATTTACAGCTATCGCTTTACCAAGATGGCCGCTATACGCTGTTAAAGTTCGAGCGTCCCTATTGAAAAACCCTTTATTATTGACTCGACTATAATTATTTTCGAAAACACCTCGAAAATGTCACTATTGTTGAAATTACAACGAAATTACTTAATTTATATGCATGGAAACCACTCAAATACATTAGTAATATCAATATTCGTAATTTAGTAGCTGCATATTTTGATATGATAACTAAAACCATTTTCTGATGTGTAACATCTTTCCGCTCGCTTTCAAGCATTTGTGGAAGTGATTTCGTGAAATGGGACGGAAGTATGTGTAACAGTGTAACAGGAAGTCGGGAAAACGCGCAAGCGCGCTTATGCATTTTGTAAGTTTAAAATCGATATTATGAACATGACATATTATTATTATTGACATAATGTGTCATTTGACTATCAAAGGTCATTTTGATATGTCAAATGTCTTCTAATGAGTATTTACTGCATTTATTTTACAGTCATAAAATGATGTAATACCTGACCCATTTTTTTCAGAAAATAATGTTAAAATTGCTTATTACTAAGGTAAGATGTCAAATGTTGTTACACATCATATGCGACTACTGTAAGGCTCGCTCGTTTTTTTTTATTTTAAGATTCTGGTAATGTCTCATCATCATCATCATCATCTCAGCCGAAAGACGTCCAATGCTGGACAAAGGCCTCCCCCAAATAATCATGGGGGGTATTTGCTGTAATCGCCACGTTTGGCAGGCGGGTTGGCGATCGCAGTAGGTTGAGGGTAACCTCGGAGAGATGATGCTGCCCATCCTCTGGAATGGTCCCTTAGTCGGCTTTTACTTTACTTTACGACACCCACGGGAAGAGATGGGGTGGTGCAATTCTTTATTGGGTGGTAATGTCTAAGCGGTCTTAATCGTCGCGGGCGCTACGTATTTTCGACCTTATGACAGCAACAGTAAGGATCAGCCGTTTTGAATGATCACAAATCGAAGTGTCGTCTTAACCTACGACTGAAGTGGCGACAATTATGCTTTTTTGAAATGACACATAGACAATTACGTACAATTTCGTTTGTTTCGGCTGTTTATTAGAAAGTTGTTTATTAGGGATGTTTGTTTCTGTTGTTACATTCTGATTATATTTTTAAATGTTTAAGGCTTACCATGCAGAAGTTATGTAGACAGGGTGTAGTCACTGGTCCGACGGCCGTTTCTTGGCAGATAATGCACAGGAAGACTTGAGTCACATGCTCCACGAACTCCTGTAAACAAAACATACATTTATAACCTTAATATTTGGCAAAAATCTAAAATTATAGAAAAATAAACCGCAAACTCAACAAACAAACCAACAAAAACCAAACATAATTACTCTTTACTCGTACACAAACACCAAACTCTTTCAATAAGTTATTCATTAATTAAATTATTTATTTATGGACATCCAACAAAGCGTACATCAAGACATTCTTACACTAAAAACCCTATAACTATTATACAGGCGCTGCTTTAATTAAAGGCTGCCACGGCATGCATAATTTCAAACAAGTATACAAAAGTAACTTAAAACTAGAGATAACAGAGCAAAATTATTCCGCTTAGCTTATTGTAAGTGTTATCTATTTTTTTTTAACTTATTTTGGAACTAGACGTGCATTAACATTGATCTGTGAAAAAAGTATACAAAAAAGACTGCATCAATAGACACTGCATACGATCGTGACAGCTCATAACTCTCAAACTTTTCGCATTCCACTAGTTATAGGTAAGTTTATATCTTTTATTAGGGTAGTGGTAGTGGAACCAGTGTTCGTTCGATACATTTTTCATCGTCAAAAATTAACATTAGTCGTCATTGAAATTTTACGGTATGACCGCTAGGAGGAAGGTAGTCTATGTAATTGTTGCTGAAGACTAAAATTTGTTGCTGACCTCTATTTTACAAGCTTTTATTTAACTTGCAATGTATGTATGTATCGGGTGGAAACTTGTAACTCAATTTTGAAGCAGATATCTACAACCGATTGAGCTGAAATTTTGTATACCAGTTCAGTTTGGAGCACAATGCATGAATAATTGTGTGACGTCATTCTAAATCCAAGATGGCGGACTCATTATTTTGAATGCATTCCTACAAATATAGGTATCAAAAGAAAGGGCTTGCTGAGAATAACTCGAAACATAAAGTGACATCACTCTAAATCCAATACGGAGGACTTCTAAAGCTTGAAACTCGATTTTAAAGCAGATTAGAGCTGAAATTTTGTATACACGTTCAGTTTGGATGCCAATGCATGGTTAACTGTGTGACGTCATTCTAAATCCAACATGGCGGCACACTAAGATGGCGGACTAATTATTTATATTTAGATATAAAATTTCGTTGTTTGTTTTTACTTTTCTGTGTGTGTTGTAATGTTGTTTTTGCTAGATATCAGTAATTAATAATAAATGGTGACAAGTGACAGTTACAGGTGTTAGTGGTTGCCGATTATCTCTGATCAATAGAGAAGGGTGTATACCGTAAAACGATAGAGGATATAGATAGAGATTCGTCTATAAAGTAAACTTTTTTAATTTTTCGCCAATAATAAATTTTAATATTATTTCATTAAAATAAATTTAATGAAATAATAAATTACTTTGAGCCATAGCTTTCTAGTATGTACAGCGGGCGTTGTCGATATGTTCAAATTTTTTAACGTGCACATAATTTTTCCCTTAGTAAAGGTTGTATGTGGCATATCCCTTTGTCTCGCATTAGGAGAAAAGCATACATGCGCTGTCACTGCACGCACTGTCAAAAGGACTTAAAAATTTAATCGATCGGGGAGACTAGAGATCGCCGCCCGAGTCGAAATTCACAGTATTTTTACAATTTAACTGATTATTATAAAACCCTTATACCCTTATAGTTCACAATATAAAGCATCATCAATAAATTTGCACAATTACCTTGCAACCAGCATTTTAAAGTTAATAATTAGAAAAACTACAAATTCTATGACCTTGCTTTAGATAAATTGTTACATTTCGAAAGTAAATGGCCTCCCATAGGGTTTATACATTCTTTAATAGCCCTTACCCTATCCTTTTACTACTACACTTCAGGGCACTTGGACGGAGCTACAGCCTCCACCAAGCAACTGAAGCTGGAGCTGGTGAAAAAATGGACAAGCTAGCTAAATGGAGTAGCGTAGTCCGGACTCTTCTGCTACTGAGACACGTTCTGTACCTTTCGGCCCCCAGACCCATTAGTTAGAGGTATTTCGTACGAGCTAACAACGAGAATCCATTACTAACATTACAGATATCTCACCAACTAACCAACCCTTTTTATTTACCCCTCATTTTATTATTGTTTTTATGTTTTTCTTTATCGAGTAGTTACGTTTGTCGACCAAACTGACCTTAGGACTCCTAGTACCCTTAATGTCTTAGCAAGTGTTGTTTGCATAGTTTATTTACTAAAACTGTAAATCTACACTTATTGTACCGTTATATTTAATATTTTTAATAAAATACCTTAGTTTGTTAAGGGTGCGCCGTCCGTAAGTGACAAGTGTCATATGTTTTATTTGAAATGTCGTCGTCCATATTTATTTGATGCCGCGCGGCCATACTAATTTTGTATGGGGAATTTAAGGTGCTTAATAAAAAAATATTATTTAAATAACCACTTCATGAATCAAAAATGTAGTCTAGCAATTTGTAGTTAATCCATTGATGATTGTTTAGACAAAATCAGAGGTACAATAATTTAGATAAACTATAAGAAATCTACTAAACGCCGCCACTCGTTTTCATGATCTTTGCCCAACTTTAAATGATATTGTAGAAAAAACTATAGCGTGTTATAAATTTATGGTTCTGACAAATTGTAAACACGTTCCCTATGATACTAAATATAAATTTTGTTCATTTAATACGATAGTATTTTCAATTATATTTACTTAACCGTAACTGCATTTTTGGCATTTTTTGGTCGGCCCACCCTTAAGTGTGAAGCGTTTTTTTATTTTCTTGTAGCCTCCCCACAAAAAGAGTAGAAGATCCACATTTTAGTGTGTGTGCAATAAAGAGTTTTATTTATCTATCTATCTATCTATTTTAATGCAATCCTACAATATGAGTATCAAATGAAAGGGGTTGCTGAGAATAACTCAAGTGACGTCACTCTACATCCAATATGGCGGACTAAGTTTTTAATGCTTGCCTACAATATGGGCAGGCCTCCGTCACTCCATATACTTGCGCGCTATAATTACCTACCGTCCGGCCGAGCGGTCTCGGGCCGTTTGCGGACCAAATTCAGTGCGGTTTTCGCAAGCGTAGCGCATGCCAGTTGTTCAATTTTAATTGTTCCATTCGTTTGTACGCGTACCTACGATGCCGTCTGGTGCCTTATGTGCAGTAGATGGGTGCAAATCAAGTAAAAGAAGGGAAACTTTTAAAGATTTATTTTTTTACCTACACACTGACCTCTATTTACTTTTATAAAATAGACACAAACAGTTATTTATGTTAATTTTATTTTATCCCTGCGATTGCTGTGGGATCGCGCGGTAGGTTATTATAGTGTATTTAATAGTAGGCTATTATAGCAGTAGGTATTGGTAATTTTCTACTGAGTGAAGTATCTGTTAACTCTTCTTTAATCTGTGATATGGGTATCAAATGAAAGGACGATAACTAAAAAGAAAAATATAAATTAAAAGTAAAAAATCTTTTTAAAAAACAAGCTTATATTTTTAATGATAATGATGAAAAAGTTTTTTCTTGGCGGGAAAGTGAAGCGTCATGTCTGCGGTTTTGTTTTATTTTCTAAAATTTGTGTTATGTCGAATATTAATGTGAAATAATGGTGGATTATTAACCGTTAAGTGTTCGTGAGTGTGCATAAGTGTTGGCAAATGAAACAAAACAGTGCAACGTTACTTTTCAAATTCTCTCAAGAAGCTCGCGTGAGGACTTAGTAAAGCCTCACATCTTTACTGAGATACTCGAAGGGTTGGGGGTATATCATTTCTCACTTCCCATTTCTAATATCATTCATCATCATCATATAAGGAAATATTGTTTATTTATATATTACTTGTAAGAAAAATTACTTTGACACTGGCTAAATGTGCTAATCGCACGAAGCCATCAACTAAAAAATTTAAAAAACAAGCTTATATTTTTAATGATAATGATGAAAAAAATGTCGATCACTGGGTCCTGTCGAACACTGGCGCCAATACTAAATACGATATTTTATTAATGAATTTTGTTTTCAGAAAATTCTGTGACAGAATAAGAAGAATGGGATGGGTGCTTTGGACCTTTCTACATACAGCTACTCATCGCTATGACTGCTTTGTCTTATAAAATTAATTGTGAATTTTGATTGTGTTTGTTAAGGACAAATAATTTTTATATACTATTATTATTATTACCTTCTTGCCCTTAGCCCTGCAGACTTCTAAGCATTCCGTCCACAGCTTAGCGTTCAGCGTGTCCGCTTTAATGACCTCCATCTCCTCGGCACTGAGCGCGCTGTCGATCTCCTTCTGCTCCTTCTTGTTTTTCGGGCTTGTCATTTTGAACATACCGGGAATCGTGCCTTTTGGACTCACTGATAAACTTTTGTTCTTTGGACTAAGTTTCTTTTTGGTTTTGCCTTTTGGCGTTTCGGCTATACTTTTCTTTGTAGCTGCAATATGAAAAAAAGTTTATTATTACTGCATTGTTACTTTTAGCACTACCGGATGTATCTGTAGAAACTGTGGGGTGTATAGTAAACATTATTTATGCACCGGATAGGTTTATCGATAGTGATATTCAATGTTTGAATTATTTGAATTAGCCATAAAAATAGCACATTATCTAGAATCCAAAGCATAACTTTATTTTTATCCTTGGTCAAATTTACAGACACAGCACCAAATTTTTTAATTGACTATTTTCATAATGTTAACGAAAGGAAATAGTATCTAGAACCAATTCAAAAAATCTTTAGGTAATAGAAAACTACACTATGCTTGAGAAATATAGTTTACGGAGGCGACACTGAAAGTTCTAGATAATCAAAAACTGAACAAACTAGCTAGTTATTAGTTTTATTACATCTTTTCAAAATAGTGTCCATTCACATCAATACATCGCTGCATCCGATGGAACCACTGAGAAAAGCACTTTGCCCACTCGTCCTTATTGGTCTCTTCGACGGCCTATTGAAACGCAGCCTCTGCTTCCTCGGCGTCCAAGAAACGTTTTCCTCGAAGTTTTCTTTTATTTTCAGAAATCAATAAAAATCACAACGTGCGAGGTCGGGGCTATACGGCGGGTTACCCAGTAATTCCACGTCTGACGTCGCCAAATAGTCGATCGTTTCGTTCAGTGTCGCCCTCGTATTTATCACTTACGTCCTTTCTTTTTTGGGGGGTCCTCCAGCGCTGTTTTTCGCTTCTTGGTGGGCGGGGAGGCTTCGCCCTCCGACTCGGTGGTCTGGTTGCTTTCCCGGAGCGCTCTTTTCTTTGTCTTCTTCGCGCTTTTACTTGTCTTATCCTTTTTCTCCTTAAGAGCTTTCTTCTCGGCTTCCGCTTCCAAATATCCGTCGGGGTACTGTTAAAAATGTAATATTGTGTTTACTTCTAATAGCCTACTGCAGCAACAGACAAAGATGTGAAAGAAAGAAGGGATGCCTTTAGGCTTGCAGTAGATCATAATAAGTTTATGTTATAATAATGAACAAACCCCTCAGCACTTTTTCATCGAAAGAAGCAGCTCTTTGTTTTACGAGGGTATTGTAGTTGCAGACTTTTATTAATTGAAATTAATTCTAGTTAACAATTTTGAGTTCGTTTTGGGAGCTATTTATACTCATTAAATGGTAAAACCTTTTTAATGTTTTGTCTTGATTCACCGATAGGTTCAAATTGGACGCATGTACTACGACTAAGGACTAAATACGAATTCATCATCATTGTCAGCTCATTTTATGCCCCCACTGCTGGGGCACGAGCCTTCTCTGTGGATGCACTGAAAAAACTAATTGTTAATTAGTTTTTTCAGTTTTCAGTTTCAAACCAGTTGAGTTAACAAGAATCTAGCTGAACTTTGGTAACTTAAAACCAAAACAAAATATATTACCTATTGCGAGCAAAACTATTTAGCTATTGTCAACACTTCATATGCTTATATGCTACTTAATGGTTTTGTAAAATGGTACAAATATGGATGGTAAATAATTAGTTGAACAGTTTAATTATAAGCAGCATAAGTTGAATAGCATAACTGAGTTTGACAGCGTATAGCATTAGTTATGTTGTCACTATTTTTAGGTAACTAGTAATCAAATATTTTGTTACATAATTCTAAAAAGTTTTTTCAGTGTGAATAGGGCGAACGAGCCATAAACCATCACGCGGCCACAGTGCGGATTGGTGGTTGCTAACGACTGCGAACGCAGCCGCGACCAACGGCTTTACGTGCTTTTTGAAGCTCGGAGGAGCTCGAAATGATACATTTTGGTCACCAATCCAATGACCGGTCATAAGATTGGTGACCAAAAACCTTTGCGAAAGTTGCTTAACCTCAGCACTCACAAACCGGGCGCGTTAACTCCGCGAATTACCAATCGCTAAGTGGTCTAACCATATCTAAGGTGAATTGGACTAAATGTTAACTAGACCAAAGATCACGCCTAAAGGTGTTTACTGTACTTCACTGACCACAATAGGGAACTGCTTAGCGGTGGGCTCCCAGGGCGCAGGCGCGGGATCGTCGCGGCGCAACAGGTACTTCCACACGCGGTACCCCGACAGACCCTTCTCGGGGTAGTACTTCACCACCTTGTAGATGCCGTCGTAGCTATAATAATAAACAGGAAAAATCGAATAGATGTTGCTTTAATCCGTCGTCTGCCGTGAACACAGACACAATAGAATTTTAATTATTTGGCGTCGTTCAACAGCGCTCGCGCAATTCAAAGGTTAAGCAGCTTTATTATAGTGGTGTGACGCGAATCAGAAATAACAAGCCATATTAGTAATAAATAAAAAAGACAGACATAGAATGTTTTCACGCACTTGTGCAGCTAGAGTAGCGTACCAAATGTAAGCTTTTTTTAACATCAATTAAATTAATGGGCATATCTTGTCCATATGGGATAAATACATAACTACAGTGTAAAGCACAACTGTTTTAGTTTATTTAATTGTTAAGTACAATAATAGATATATAGTGTACATTAGATATACAATAGATAAAATACTTACAAAAATTTGATCTTACAACTTACTTAATTAAAATTACCTACATGTGGAGATGTGTAAGTGGCATTGGTTAACTCACATTGTCTAGTTATAGTTGATATTTGACTGTAAATCTTCCAACAAACAAATAAATAAATAAATAGATAAAATCTCATAAGTATAGGTATTATATTATTTTAATTGCACTATGTGAAATCTACGAATATGTCAAGCAGTGGTCTAATATAAGCTAAAAAAGATGATGGTGATTATTATAAGTAAAAAGTTTATTTATAAATTGTTTTTATTGGTTTATTTTTTATAGAAAGTTAGGAACTGACTCTCCTCTGCCAGATGTTAAGCAGAAACAGAATCCAGACGCAAAAGCAAGAATCTGCCTAGCTGCCTAGCTGTCCTCACCTAACCTACCCGCAAGTTGCACTGAGGCACTGGCTATCTTATCTCTCTCTCTCTAGCTGCAGGAACACAACAATGCTACAAACATTGATGTTATAGCAACATATTAAGATAATATGGTGGTTGCTAGCAAGGCGGACAAAAAAGCCCACCACTAACCAAACCGAGTACACAAACACGTAACCCCGCTGGGAATCGCCCAAGGGCCTTTGGGTCTAAGACCGGTGGGTTTAACTACTAGACCATTATACCGTTTACGTGTCCCCAACTCTCTGTGAAAAGTACTTGCGGTTTTTTCAATTTTGCAAAAAAAAACTTATTTTTATTTTATATTGAAGATACTCAGCCTGCGCGCAGACTAAAACTGAGGAAGACTTATTAAAAAAAAAGTATATTTAATCAGAATGAAAAGTTGTGGCTCTTCAATAATTATTGTTGTCTTTTTCTGCCGTATTCGGGGCTCTTTGAGCTAAAAAGTTTGCCGACCCCTGTAGGCTTAGCCAAAATAACATTAAGAAAACGATAGCGAAGTTCGAAAAGGTTAAAATGTATGGGATCGACATAAGATTGACCACGTGATTTAGCGCGGCTTATGTCAATCCCATACATTTTGTTCTTTTCGAACTTCGCTATCGTTTTCTTAATGTTACTTTGGCTACCGCAACTGGACTCTAGCTAAAGGTACTTGTATAGATTGTACCCCACTACTCACCGTATGCCCTCCTTGGGCGCGTACTTGGGGAAGTGCTTGATCATCTTGTAGGAGCGCACCACTCGCACGGGCCGCCCGCTGCGCCAGCCGTCGCCCGCGTCGCCGCCCTCCTCGCTGATCTGCTTCACCGCGCAGTTGCGGGCTAGAGCCCTGAGAGCAATCGGTACTTTATCACCTTCGGAATAACGTGTAATTCACTATAGAATAGATAGATAGAATAGATTTATTTATTTCAGGCAACAAAACAGTGTACAAGATGGTAAAATGCAAAGAGGCCCATTGATAGACCTTACAGACTAACATAAATACAAATAATATAGGTACTTCAGAACATAAATGTAATTACGTAACAGTTCTTTAAAACATTAATCTATTTTTTATTTAGCCTAAGCATGAATTTATGTAACTTATAAAGTTATTAATAAACTCTCAATTGGCGGAACAAAATAGTGACGTCATAGTTCGCCATTCTCATACAATTTTATGAAAAACAAAACGTTTTGACAGTTGCTAAGAAGTTTCTCTACCCAATAACGAGTAGATAGCCATGTATATCGCAATCTTTAGCAAAGAGATGTCAGATACACTGGCTCCTTAGCCAGTGAGCTTCAGATCCGAAGAGATTAAATATTATAATAATTTCCATTATCCAAAACCTAGCTACTCATTTGTTTTCCCTTGTTCACTAACAGCTGAAACGCTGGAATAGAAGTGTAGTCTATTCTAGCGTGTCTACTGACTTGATCACTCTCGTCATTCAGTTACCTTATCTATTTTGCTAGTTAAGTCTAGTTCTAGATTGTTCTCTACTCACTTGTTCCCTCTCGTCAGCGTCTAGTTAAGTCTAGTTCTAGATTTTAGTGAAAACACAGACAGACAGTGTAGTCAGTAGACAATGTTGTCTATTCTAGCGTGTCTACTGACTTGATCACTCTCGTCATTCAGCTACCTTATTCATTTTCCTAGTTAAGTCTAGTTCTAGATTGTTCTCTACTCACTTGTTCTCTCTCGTCAGCGTCTGGTCGCAAGACTGCTCGGCCGTCCGCTTGTTGCCGGACAGATCGCGGCTGCCGCTAGGGTTGCCAACCGTCCCGCTATACGCGGGACGTCCCGTTTCTGAGACCCTTAACAAGACGTCCCGCTCAGGGTGTGAGCGGGACGCTAAATATCCCGCTTTTAGCTACGCACGACATCAAATACGCACAACTATCACCGATAGCCGCGGCCGGCCGCCGGTCGAATAACAGACTGGAAAAGCGCTCAACGCGCCTGCGTTCTGTGAAGTCTGAGCTACAAGTTTAAATAAACTTTTCTTAGTCATACAAAAAATTTTAGAATTTTGTACTTAAAAATAAAAAAATCCTGAAAAGTGCCAAATCTCAAGAAAAATACTCATTTGAAAGTAACTTACAGTTTTCACAATAAAGTGTAAGTTACACTATAATTATAACTATTGTAACTGTTTTTTTTAGTAAATGTTGACAATCATTTATCTGACAAGATATTTTATTCTACTTCTCATTCTGATTTGCAAAGAAAAGTTCACGTTTTTTGTATTCTAAACAAAATTTGTTAGATCCCGCTTTTTAAATCCTTGTCCCGCATTTGAAATCAACATTTCCCGCAAATTCGTATTTTCTAGTTGGCAAGCCTAGCTGCCGCTGACCGTGTACGTGAACTCGTTGCCCAATGTCAATTCTTCTTACTGACTAATGTATCCCTTAGTTATATTTCACTCTAGATTGGTTCTAGTGGGGCTACTTACTGGTTTTCATTCGTCAATGTCAGCTGATATCGCACTACCAATACAATACTGGTGCAAGTCAAAATATACTGATATTGATATGAAACAACTTTTACGGATCTACTCGCGTTTATTTTACACATTACTTATTTAATGTTTATCCTGACGTTTCGAACCCTTTGCAGGGTCCGTGGTCACAGGGAGACTGAGGTGTTGGTCATCTCATAATTAGTTGGTAGCTTGTATACCCTCATTTAAATTTAATCAGGTGCGTTCCGTTTTACGCAGAAAGAGCTTACAGTATCTTTTGGTCTGGCAGTATGGTGTCGGGGCTGGGATTTAATATTTTGTATGATGGGATCCCAGGCTGGTGGTAGATTTTAGAAAACAATATACTGATATTTGAAATAGAACTGTACTGTTCTTCAATATGACAAAATTTCCAATGTCAGTATGTTTTGACTTGCACCAGTATTGTATTGGTAGTGCGATATATCCCTTTCCCCAGTCAAGTCTCTCTCTAGAGTGCGGCTACTCATACCTTCTCCCCCGTCAATGTCAGCTAACCTCCCTTTTCGCTTGTCAGTTTTTGCTTTAGATTGGTTGTTGTGAGTCTACTCACTACAAGATTCGCAAGACTGCTCGGCCGTCCGCTTATTCCCGGACAGGTCGCGGCCGCCGCTGACCGTGTACGTGAACTCGTTGCCGTAATCCACGTCGTCTTCGTACCCGCCGGATAGGACGATGCTGTACGCAACGTCGTCAATATCAGTTCTTACTTACTGACTACTGTATCCGTTAGTCATGTCTTACTTTAGATTGGTTCTAGTGGTGCTACTCACTTGTTCTCCCTCGTCAATGTAAGTTAACTTACCCTTTTCGCTTGTCAGTTTTAGTTCTAGTGGAGCTACTAATTCCTTCTCCCTCGTCAATGTCAGCTAACATACCCTTTTCATTTCATTTCTGGCTCTAGATTGGTTTTTAATAGGTCTACTCACTTGTTCTCCCTCGTCAGTGTCTGATCGCAAGACTGCTCGGCCGTCCGCTTATTCCCAGAAAGGTCGCGGCCGCCGCTGCCCGTGTACGTGAACTCGTTGCCGTAATCCACGTCGTCTTCATACCCGCCGGATAGGACGATGCTGTACGCGCCTTCTACGTCGCGACCGTGGATGCCTGATACTGGCGGGCGGTGTACGCCAGACTCGGACAGCTTGCGAAAAGAGGTTGTTGATTTAATTTGGGTTGTTTTTTATTTTTTATTTTTATTGTACGGTTTTTTCCAGCCAGCGCCAAAGTTAATAATAGATAAGATATAATTTTACTAGAAAACATCAACCAGCCTCAGGCAGCTCGAGTGGGAATCGAACCCACGACCTTTCGATAACTGGCCCAATGCTCCGATTGCTGAGCTACCGAGGTCCCAAAAGACTGTTTTCCCGAAAGAAATTGAATATTATATATACAATTTTACATATTTTATTTCATTTTAGTTATTTGTTTCAGTTAAATTATATATGTGTATTATTATATTATTCAGCATGTATTATTATGGTTGCCTTAATGTTCTATACTGCTAGTGACTTGAGGCTTTTATTAGGATAATTGAAATTAATGTAAGCCTAGCATAATATACCTTGTGGCCTCTATGGGCGGTTTTGTTATTATTTCTGGTTTCTGGTTTTGTTCTGTGGACAACTTTTTAGCCGAATATGTTTAGTCCTACAGCTAGACCGCTTAACTGAGTCCTCGCCTGCGGTAGGTACGCGGGGCGGGAGGTACGTAGTGCTCTGCCACGAGTACGAGCGATTTGCGACGCGGCGAACGGATTTCTAGTTCATTGCGCGTTATACTACGGCAGACATAGACAGCCGTCATAGAAAAAATGCAATGAACTAGAAATCCGTTTGCCGCGTCGCAATACGTCAGTAGTCGTGGTCGAGCGGTAAGGTGCTACACACGTGATAATTTTAACAAGATTCATCTGAAGATATGCAATTATAAATAGAGGTGCCTGCCTACCTAGTTAGTCAACTGTTTTGAGAAAAGTAAAAAAAAATATCTGTTTTTTACTTTGCAGCCGTTATTTATTATAGAAGATTTGATAAATACAATGGTATTGAACTTGTGTACTATTTATTTAGCAATATCAAAACAATACATCAATCACTTGTATCCATATCAATACCACTGGAACTTGATTCTTTACTTTCGAAGCAGCCATCATCAGAATCATCTGAATCGTCCTGCATGTTAATAATAAAATCAACAATATCCTGTATTAATTATCAATTGAGTGACTTATATTCTCACCACGCCTTTTGTGAAATCGTCTATTCTCATTCTTTTTTTGCGAATCTGTTTTGGTCTACTCGGTGATTGAAATTTTTCGTTGTCTTTAAATAATTTTTCTAGTTGTACAATTATTAAATTATTAGATACAGACTTTTCCGATAGTCCTGTAACTTTTGCTACGGTTTTGTTTAAAAGAATAACTTTTTGATATTTAGCAAAATTTGGAACCAATTTCTTTTTTCTAAAATATTCATATACGTTAAAAGCTTGCACTGACTATTAATTTTATGTCCGAAGACATTTCGACTCATCTTGGGAATATAATACTATACTATTCCTACTTCCACGTTCTTGTACCCCTTGTGCAGGCGAGGACTCAGTGACTTTGATAATCGAATCAATCGAATCGAAGGGCGTGAGTAACGTAATGAAATGTATGTAATAAGATGTATTGTAATTTTGCATGATTTGGTAACGACATAGGTAATTTTTTTTGTAAATGTCGTTACTTATATAAAAGCTGTGCAGTTTCTTGCCCCCATTTTTCTCCTCAGCTAAAATATAGACGCTCTGAATGGGTAGTAGGTAAAAAATGTTCGGACGGTTTAAAAGTAGCACCTATATTTATAATTGCTTATCTTCAGATGAATCTTATTAAAATTATCACGTGTGTACCACTTTACCGCCCGGCCAAAACCACTGACGTCTTGCGATGAGGCGAGCCATGTGTAGTTCATTGCGTTATTTCTATAACCGTTGACTATGACTGCCGTTGTATAGCGCGCAATGAACTAGAAATCCGTTCGCCGCGTCGCAAGTCGCTCGTGTTCGTGGCTCTGCCACTACGTACCTCCCCGCCCCGCGTACCTACCGTAGGCGAGGACTCAGTTAACCGGTCTTGCTATAGTAAGATTGTAATTAGAAGTTAAATATGGCTGTTTTTGTCTTAATAAATAAATAAATAAATAAGACTCGTTGAATTTTTCTAGTAGTTTGTGATTTACGCTGCAAGTCAGCGGTATTTACGTCACTGTGAAGTTATTAATTTTATCTTATCTATTCTTAACTTTATATACCATTGTGAATGAAAAATTCAAAATAGTAAGAAATATTAAGAATATATATTGTAATACCAATTTCTTTTTTTATTACAGATGAGAATGTTGATATAATTATGTTTAATGGCAACAAGGTCGACCGACGATCTGGTAAAGGTCGCGGGTAGCCGCTGGATGCGAGCAGCTCAAAACCGGTCTTTGTGGAGATCCTTGTGCTTTTGTCCTTGTGTTGTTGAATGAAATTCTTTGGAAACCCGAGACATACTGAGAAGTTATGCGGACGACTGATATTGTACGACAAAAAAAAAGGAAAATAATGCACTACTTTATTTCATTTGCCAACACGCATGCATGTTGTAATGCAAAACTGCAAACATGACTCCTCACTTCTCTGCCAAGCACCATGTACCGAGCTTACTGTATTATTTAGATTTTTTCTCCTCAAAAGCTAAACGCTTGTCTTTCATCTCGCCTGATGGGAAGGTAAGTAATTCTAACGCTAAAGGTCAACTTAAAGGAATACATAAACAAGTTGTTATCTCTTTTACTCTAATTTAAATTGACGTTTAAATGACAGAAACAAAACACGGAATAACTATTCGGACCTTATTCTTTGTTTATTTGTAAGGCACTATATTTATAAGTCTAAAAATTTTATAAGCATTATCGTGATAATTGTAATTTTGTTAGAGAGTAATTAACAGAAGTTACCTGTATTCTAAATCTCCAGCACATGCCTACTTCGATGCCAGGAATGGGGCCAAAGTGGTTTGGAGGCATTGCACATGTTTTCGTCTTACCTGAATAAAATAAAATACATATTACAGATAATGCATGTTAAAATTAAAAAGAGAAAATTCCTGTTAAGTGTTACATTCCAATGTTCACATAAAACTATTAAATTTAATATTATATAGCCCAGATAAATCATCCTGCTCAATCCTAAAAATGCCATTAAATATTCACATGTTACACTAAACATGCACACTCGCATGCCGGAGACGACGTACTCGTAGAACAATAGTACAAAGACCCGGTTCACACGCGCTCTATATCAGGTACAGACATGTACCTGATATAGAGCGCGTGATTCTCCCCGCCCCCACGACCCGGTCACCCCGAGCCGAAGTCCTAGCTTACCCTCGCCTTGTTCCGCTCCCGTGGCGGTAGCCAAAGTAACATTAAGAAAACGATAGCGAAGTTCGAAAAGAATAAAATGTATGGGATTGACATAAGATTGACCACGTGATTTAGCGCGGCTTATGTCAATCCCATATATTTTATTCTTTTCGAACTTCGCTATCGTTTTCTTAATGTTACTTTGGCTAAGCCTACCGATCCGATATCTGGAGAACTTATAACCTGAATGCCTTCAAGGAGAGTTAATAGGCATCTTCTGAGGCAGCTCGCTTCACCGTAGACCTCATCTACGCTCACCATGAGCCGAGATCGAGGTCAAGAGCTGTCTTATAAGTAGTGATCGGATAATCGGAAGCATATTTACCTAAAGTTGAGGTGTTGGCTGTTATGGAATGCACTTTTGTATCTAAAAAATCCCGGGATTTCGGAATCGACAAATTTTGTGTTTTGATTATAAAATCAAATCTAATATGGAATGCACTTTTTTAACGAAAAAATCTTTAGAAATAGTCATTTCCTTATAATTTTTCATTTCTTCAACTAATTTTTCAAGTATCAAAACATATCTCAAACACAAAAAAAAACAAATTCTTGATTATTAACGTCTCAGCTCAACTGACAGTATCGTATTAAACGAATAAGTTGAAAGTTTAGGATACAAAGTACCTATCTATGTAACTTCACTACGTCCTACCACAAACGGTCGTGATTTAGAACAGTCACTGGAATCTGACGCAACACCATCATGTTCAACTCAGACAGATAGAGAAATGTTAACGTCAGATTTCAGATAGTGAATTAAAGTTGTAGTAACCGAGGTAATATTTACGCCCAATCAGGATAGGTTAGCTGGATAAGATCACCTTTGTACACTTCAATAAAGGATATTTTAGTACTTAATTTATTAAAAGTATGTGTATGTTTTGTATCCTGTAATTATGTGCAATAAAGGATTATTGTATTGTATTTTTTTAACTAACACTACTCTTTCTCTTACACTCTACATACTCATAAATTGCATGGGGAGTTAAATACACATAAATAGTTGTTTTTCCGGAATCCCAATTTTTTTTTAAATAAATACATATGCTAATAACGTCCTTTCCACACCATGTTACAGAATAGTTTTGCATTCCCGAATTTTTTGGAATCCCGGGATTTATATTTTACATGCTAATAACGTCCTTTCCACACCATGTTACAGAATGGTTTTGCATTCCCGAATTTTTTGGAATCCCGGGATTTATATTGTAAAAAACATGTTTTAAGAAGCCGCTTCCATAATTTCCTAGCAAAAATTAACTTAAGGTAAATATGCATCCGATTATCCGATCACTGCTTATAAGGCATAAAAAAACAAAAAAACAAAACGAGCGAGCCTTGCAGTAGTTGCATAATAATATGATGTGTAACATTTGACATCTCACCTTAGCAATAAGCAATTTAAACATTATATTCTGAAAAAAATGAGTCAGGTATTATTTGAAATGATTTTTCATAACAAAGAATGAATTATTCTTTGTTTAATGAAAATTGTATTTTATTTAATTGACACTAAGAGTAACGCAAAAATACCACGCGCTCATTCGTCAAATCAATTGGCGCGCGCTCGCGCGCTTCCCCGACTCCCTGTTACACACTTCCGTCCCATTTCACGAAATCACTCCCACAAATTGCAAGAAAGCGAGAGGAAAGATGTTACACATCAAAAAGAACCTAGTAGGCGTTCCCACTTAGACACGCTTGCGTGATGCCATTCCCTTTAGAAACCCTCTGACAGTGTTTCGATCACACAGCTTGGGGAAATCTTTTAGTTTGTCACCAACCCCAAAATGTCCGGTGACACGGCAGCCTGACGGACGCCATCCGAGATAAATCATACAGCTAATAAATGCAAGAAAATGCATGCAAAAACTAAAAACAAAACAATAGATATGCACTTGCATACGCACAGCATTAATATTTGAAATAATCATTATTCATCATCATTCGCTAGCTTTTAATATTTTAATGTTATAACTTTTTAGCTGCTTAATTAGATAATAATATCTTTACATGTTAACATGTATGTTTTGTAATGCTGTGTATTCACGTGTTACGCAAGGCGCCTCTATGCAAACCCATGATGTAGCATCGCCCTTAATTACACAATACGAATATTGAACATTGACCACACGTGGAGCTGACGCAGCAACGAGCTTCAGGTTCGTCGCCACCGCCACGATTCCGCGGACATGGAAACAGCATTCTACAACCTCGCATCGGTTGAGCGTCACCTAACTTTAATTATAACTATTTTTAAGTAATAAATTGTAACCTTCATTAAATTGTACCAATAAAAATTGATTTTTTTTTGAGACTTCGGTTGCGACCACGCTTAATTGGCGCAGTCGGTAGGATACCCGTCGGGTCGGTCCGGGTTGTCCAGAAGATTTCCGTAAACTCTAAGCCGCCCGAGTGGCTATCGCGCCGCGTCACGGGTATCGCAATCTACGTGCTCCAGCCGAGGTGAATCCAGAAATCGATTCTTCAAACTGAATCAATGTTGTAAGTACCTTGAATCTTTCAAGTATTTGCTATCCTATAACTTTACTTATCCTTTATACTTTATCCTATAATTTTCTGTGTCCTTTAAAAGTGTATTTTATATATTTTTATTATCCTTGTGTGCCTATTTTATTTTATAACGTTATATTAACTTAGTAAAGATTTTCCATCCGAGAGAATCACGTAACGCTGTTAGTAGTAAGAAAATAAGTAGTTTTAGTGCTATAGACGAGCTTAGGAATCTAGAGCCTGTCACTATGTACGAAATTGATAGGATTTACAAGTCCCTAAGACTACTTCCGGAATTCGATGGTAACCCACATATACTCACGCGCTTCATCAATCTTTCGGATCAAATAGTAATTGCACATTTTAACGAGGAACCGGGAAACGAGTTGGCCAATTTAGCTCTTATGAATGGTATCTTAAATAAGGTAGTAGGGCCCGCGGCTAGTAAGCCTAGCCGCGGGCCCTACTAACTCCAATGGTATCCCGGATACTTGGGGAGGTATACGTAATGCGCTGATAAATAACTTCGCGGACCATCGCGACGAGACGGCGTTGTATAACGACCTTTCCCTGCAAACGCAAGGGGCTAGCACCCCGCAGGAATTTTACGAGAGGTGCCAAAATCTCTTTAGCACCATAATGACGTACATCTCGCTTCACGAGACCGTGGGTACGACAATAGAATCTAAACGCACTCTATATCAAAAGTTAACCTTGCAATCTTATTTAGGCGGCCTTAAAGATCCCTTAGGATCCAGAATCCGGTGCATGCGTCCCGACACGATGGAGAAAGCTCTTCAATTTGTACAGGAAGAGCTTAACACTTTGTATCTCCAACAACGTAACGATAGCGGCCCTAGTAAGAAAGAATGGCAAGCATCTCAGCCATCACCGTATAATTTTAAATTACCTATTAATAACTTTCCTATGATGAAAGGTCCCGCTTTTAATATGTCAGGCCCTTCAGGCCAACCAAACTATAACATGAATGGTCCATCGCGCCAGCAGCAGGTACCGTTCCAACAGACGCAAGGTTGGAGACCTAATCCGAATCATTCAAATCAGTTTCGCAGTCCCACACGCACGCAGCAGATGTTCCGCGCTCCACCACCAAACTATAACCCTCAGAGCAACATGTTCAGGATGAATAATAGACCCTTTACTCAGCCTTCTAATTTCAACGCACCGCGTCCTATGAGTGGCGTGGCCCCCTTTGCATCTAAACCTTTACCACCATCTGGACATGACTGGAGACGGTTCGGTAATCCGCCTCCTACTAATTATTTTAAAACGCGTGAAGTTAACTTTAACGAGTCTGATTACGATTACTATGGGCAATATAATAACTACTCTGAATACAGCGATTATCCTGAATTTGATCAAGGGTGTGTTGCATATGATCCGTACTCAGGTTATTATGAGTATGATGGCAACTACACTCCTACTGAGAGTCCCGTTGTTGAAGAACTAGACAACCCAAGCTCCTCCGGGGAGGAAAATTTTCAGAAGGGTTCGAATTTAGACAAGCAAAAATAGAAATTAACTTACAAACCCAGAGACAACTTATGTACGTTCAAATTCATGATCCACCTTTAAAATTTTTAGTAGATACAGGAGCAAACCAGTCGTTTATTAGCCCGGAAGCTGTCAGTAAATATTTTAATTACTTACCTTTAAACTATGAACCTTTTGAGGTCACTAATTCAAATCAGACAAGTAAACATAAGCACTCCATAACCTTACCTTGTTTTCCAGAGTTTAGAGAAGCAGAAAACTTTACTTTATTCATCTACAAATTTCACCAGTTTTTCGACGGACTACTAGGATTAGACTTATTAACTGCATGGGAATCTAATATAGACCTTAAGAATAGAACACTAACACTTAGAAACGCTCAAATTCCGTTAGAATTATATGACTCGCGCAACGTGAACTTATACGAAGATATCATCCCAGCACACTCTTCTAAATTACTTAAACTTCCAGTTAACACGCGTGATGGCGATGCCCTCGTATCAGTTCAAACTTTATGTAATTGTACTATCACAGAATGTATAACAGCGGTAAGAAATAATAGAGGTTGGGTTGAAGTAACAAACACCTCGCCTAATGACGTCATTTTCTCAATGGACCGTCCGGTATCTGCCGATATTTGTAATCTTGAAAGTAATTATGAAATTCGTACATCTAGTCGCGCTAAAAAAGTTTTATCTCGTCTTAGAACCGATCATTTAAATCCCGAAGAGCTTGCTAATTTAGAGACCTTATGTACGCGCTATGCGGATGTGTTCTATCTTGATGGCGAACCTCTAGCGTTCACTAACAAGATAAAACACAAAATAAAAACTACAGATGAACTCCCTGTGTATACGAAGAGTTATCGCTATCCGTATGTCCACCGCCAAGAAGTCAAAGATCAAATAGCCAAAATGCTTGAGCAAAACATCATAAGACCTTCAGAGTCTGCATGGAGCTCGCCTATCTGGGTCGTGCCCAAAAAGGCTGATGCATCCGGGAAGACAAAGTGGCGACTTGTCGTGGACTTCAGGAAAGTTAACGAGAAAACGATTGACGACAAATATCCGATTCCCAATATAACCGACGTTTTAGATAAATTAGGCAAGTGTCAGTATTTCGCGACCCTGGACCTGGCCAGTGGGTTCTATCAAGTTGAGATGGACCCTGATGATGTCCAGAAAACAGCATTTAACGTTGAGAACGGGCACTTTGAATTTCTAAGAATGCCCATGGGTCTAAAGAACTCTCCATCTACCTTTCAAAGGGTAATGGATAATGTTCTTAAAGGCCTACAAAATAACATCTGCCTAGTTTATTTGGACGATATTATAGTCTATGGTACATCTCTCCAAGAGATGATGGTAAATTTAGAAAAAGTCTTCTTAAAATTGCGCGAATCTAACTTTAAAATACAGATGGATAAGTCTGAGTTTTTAAAGTTAGAGACTGAGTTCTTAAGTCATGTCGTATGTAGGGACGGCGTGAAACCTAATCCTAATAAGATTAAAGCTATAGAGCAATATCCTCTTCCTAAAACCACCACAGAAATCAAACGTTTTCTCGGACTTCTCGGATACTACAGGAAATTCATACCAGACTTCGCTCGAATCACGAAACCGCTAACTCAATGTTTGAAGAAAGGCTCTAAAATAGATCTCAATCAAAATTACATAAATTGTTTCGAACGCTGCAAGGCCCTTTTAACAAACGATCCTATATTACAATATCCCGATTTTTCAAGAGAATTTATATTGGCTACAGACGCGTCCAATGTCGCAATTGGAGCCGTCTTATCACAAGGTAACATCGGTTCGGACAAGCCTATTGCCTTTGCCTCGAGAACACTTAACTCTAGCGAATTAAATTACAGCACCATTGAAAAGGAGCTTCTAGCCATTGTATGGGCCACCAAATATTTTAGGCCCTACCTGTGTGGTCGAAAATTTAAGATCATTACCGACCACAAGCCATTGCAGTGGGTAATGAACTTAAAGGAGCCAAATTCGAGGCTTACAAGATGGCGGTTAAAATTAAGTGAGTACGACTTCACCGTTATTTACAAATCCGGTAAAAGTAACACCAACGCGGATGCATTATCGCGAATCGAGTTAAATAACGAGGAAATCAGCTCAATTATAGTAAACCCTTCTGAGAAACCGTGCTCTTTAGATGATTCAAGAACCATTAGTGCTCCGGAAGCTGCCAATGACTCTAGAACCATTACGGTCCACACGGATGCTGAAGACCCCATCTTGGAAGTGCCGATTACGGATGACCCTCTGAATAAATTCACTAAACAAATTATATTTACAGTTGTCGGCGATATAAAAGGCAAAGTTGTAGTATCGAAACCTTTTGAAACTCATACACGCATTACTATTCAGTTATCGGAGTCTAATCTGGAAGAAGACGTCATTAACGCTATTAGAGAATACGTTCATCCTAAAATTAAAACCGGCCTACTAATTAACCCATCTGAAGCTATGTACAAGATAATACCTATAATACAGCGTACCTTTAAAAATTCGGCAATGAACCTTGTGCTAACAAAAATTGAATTAGAAAACATCCGTGAATATTTGCGACAGCAGGAAATAATCAGTAAATACCACGATGGCAAGACGAACCATCGCGGCATCACTGAATGTTATCTGGCCTTATCTCATAGGTACTATTGGCCAAAAATGAGAGATCAAATAACTAAATTCATTAATGAGTGTACAATCTGTGGCCAAGGTAAATACGACCGTAACCCGATCAAACAGCAATTCCAAGTAGTACCGCCTGCTAGCAAACCGTTTGAATTAGTACATTTAGATCTTTTAACTGTACAGAACGAGAAATTCTTAAGTATTGTTGACTCATTTTCCAAATACTCTCAAGCATATTACCTAAGAGACGGGACCGCTATGAGCGTTGTTCAAGCCCTACTAAAATTCTGTACGCATCATGGCATTCCTTTTACAATAGTAACCGACAACGGCCCTGAATTTGTTAATCAACTCTTTGGCGAATTCATAAAACTACATAAAATTCAGCATCATAGGATCGCACCTCATACTCCAAACGAAAATGGTATCGTAGAGAGATTTCACTCAACGATACTAGAGCATTTACGTTTATTAAAACTGGAACAGAAGAGTGAGGCTGTAATAAATCTAATGCCCTATGCCCTTTTGGCTTATAACAACTCAATACACAGTTTTACTAAGTGTAGACCTATCGATTTAATAACCGGACACTTTGATCCACGGGATTTATTTGACGTAGACCTTTCAGCTCATTTGTTACAGCAATACATTACAAATCATAAAAATAGAATGTGTAAAGCTTATAATCTAATACAGGAATCATGTCTTAACCTTCGCAAGCAACTAACCGATAATCGTAACACTAACCGAGATAATGAGAAAGAATATTCACCAGAGCAACAGATTTTCGTAAAAAACCCTCTTGCATCCCGACAAAAACTGGCTCCGCGTTATACTCATGATAAAGTTATGGCAGACTTACCTATCCACATTTATACAAAGAAAAAACAGGGCCCCGTCGCAAAGTCTAGATTGAAACGAGTACCTAAAAGTTCGCAATTGTTACAGGACTCTACTGATATTCCATCTTCTTCTGGGGACCACCATGAGCCAGGAGATAAAACTTGAAAGACTCGACGACGGTCCCGGCATTTTACCGTTCAAACTAGGATCCACGAAAGTCATTTCACACTATCACTCTTTCTTCATCCAACCTATTAACTTACAAGACCTGCAATCTAAAATAAATTCAGTTATAAATCAATTAGATAGTATTAGTCCCAAATTCAATAATAAAACGCGGTCGTTATTTGAACCTCATCTCAATTATTTAAAAGTTAAAGTTCAAAGTGTATCTGATCAGTTACAAACGTTCGAAGTAACGCGTATAAAACGAGGCCTATTAGACGGTCTTGGATCCGTTGTCAAGAGTATTACTGGAAACCTTGACTATACAGACGCCATACATTTTAATGAAGCCTTAAAGTCACTCAAGGACAACGATAACAACCTGGTAACTGAATTTAACAACACACAAACACGTTAGTTTATCAAAGGAATGGATGACTCATTGTGATAAAATTATTGAAACTATAGCAGATAATCAAGATAAATTGCAACACTTACTCAATAAAATTAGTGAAAGCGAGGCTACTCATGATTATGATCTTATAAAATACGCGCATTTAGCACAGACGTTTTTAATACTTGGTGACAATGTCGATTCTATCTCAGAAGAGATATCCAAATTACAAAACATATTAGCATTTATTAAGACAGATACAATGCATCATTCCGTTTTAAGTATCAAATCTCTAAATTTAATTATTGATAAGTTACAGATGCTGTATGGTAGAGATAAAGTTATAGAACTAGATGTTAGAGAATATTTTGAAGTAATTAGAGTAGGTTCATATTATATAGGCAACGATATTATTTTAGTATATAAATTCCCCATAGTTCTGTCTGAAACATATGATTTATATAAGCTATCTATTATCCCTAATAAAAATAACGAAATCCTTCCACCTCCATTCCCCTTCCTTGCAATATACGACAAAGATTTCAAGTACATAGAGGCTGAATGCCCTAAGACCAGCAAGTGGTACATCTGCAACGAGAACCGGCGTCTTCAAAGCGGAGCGACAAAGGACTGCATTCACCAGCTGATCGCCGCTCAACAGAAAACGGAGTCATGTAAACCAGTTACCGTATCCCTCAGAAGTCCAGCTTTCGAAGAACTAGACGGGATGCACTACACCATAATCTTCCCCAAACCAACGCGAGTACATCTATCCTGTGGACAACATCTCTACAAAGAACTTCAAGGCAGTTATCTTATTACCATGCCACGCAACTGCTTCGTAGAAACAACGGCCTTCGTTATCTCAAATACAAATAACCGCTTGAAGAGTCAAGTAGTTAAAATAATGGACTTACCTTTAGAAGAGCCCCCAGCATCTGCAGCATCACCATCCGCATCTATCCAGCTGAACTCGATTAATCTCGAACATCTGCACGACATCAATACTAAGATCTCAATGCAACAGCCTCTGAAGAAGATACCAGACGTCGACTACAGCATCTTTCACACTACTGTTCCGCTGTATCTTATACTATTTGCCGCAAGTGTTATCGGTATATTCCTAACGTACCGCAAGCACTGTGCCGTACAAATCAATGAAGAGCAAAAAGGAGACACGGAAGATCATCCTGGACCATCAATAATCTACTCAGAAGTTCCTGCTAAAAGGATTGACCCGAATCATCTCCCAGCTCAATTCACGACCAAGGTCTTCCATACTCGCTGATCTACGGGGGGAGGTGTTACGCAAGGCGCCTCTATGCAAACCCATGATGTAGCATCGCCCTTAATTACACAATACGAATATTGAACATTGACCACACGTGGAGCTGACGCAGCAACGAGCTTCAGGTTCGTCGCCACCGCCGCGATTCCGCGGACATGGAAACAGCATTCTACAACCTCGCATCGGTTGAGCGTCACCTAACTTTAATTATAACTATTTTTAAGTAATAAATTGTAACCTTCATTAAATTGTACCAATAAAAATTGATTTTTTTTGAGACTTCGGTTGCGACCACGCTTAATTCACGATTTTGGGATGCATTCTTGCTCACATCTTTGTTTTTATTATTGTTGTTGTTTTATTATTATGCAGTAGCTAGAGTATACAAAGGTTGCGATCTTGCAAGATATAAAAACTTCCAAAATTATAGGCTACGGGATGGGTGTCCAAATTAACTAAAAGATTTGGCAGTGCCTAAAGGCCTAAAGGCACGTTAAGCGGTTGGTCCCAGTTGCTGCCGTAAGATCGCAGTCTTTGAACACACCAACTTGCTTATGCAAGTAGCAGCATGGTGAGTTGTTGCTTGATTTTTCTATGTGCTTCTCTTATGTGGGAAGTTTGCGCGCAGTAGCTGGACGTTTATAAGGAATTTTATGACAGTATCAGTACGTAAAACATCGTTGAGAAAAATCATATCATAAATAATACAATATTTCGCTAAATTAGGCAGAGCTTTCTAAATGAGACAACAAACTTTCGCTTATTAGCTATTTACAAATCCCCCATTTTAACTAATACGACACAATAAAGTAAAAAATCGCATAATCATTAATTAATAGCAAGAAACTGAAACTAAATAAATACTAAGTAAACAAATACTAGTCTACATAATAATATATAATAGGGCCTATCAGTTTAACCCAAAAACCTTTATATTGATATCCTAGGCATACTTAAATATGGGTTTTTCATGAAGCCCCGTTTTTTATAATCTAAATGTTTTAATAAACATTTTAAGGGTTTTTGACTGCTTTTGCAATGAATAATTATGAAAAAAATTATTTTTACCACCCAGTAAAAAAAATACTTCATTAATAAATGCTGAAGTCGCATGATGACGATGATAATGATGACGAAGTCACACTTTCACACATAAGATTATTCTATATTATACACATTTTGAAATACACTAAAATGGTGGTGAAAGTTGTAAATACTAACCAACGCAAGCCATTCCTCGTCCCCAATCCCTGCTACTTTTGGAGGCGATGCTTTTCTTTGCTTGCTTTGCTGCCCCGGGCGCTATGACGTCATTAGGGTCCCTTTTACATGATGGGCAGTACCAATCCTCTTCGGGCAACTCTTTCAGGGGCGGAGACAGACAGTTCATATGGTAACCGTTGTTGCATTCATCACAAAGCACTATCTGTAAAAGAGTAGTAATAGTGTATACATTTGGGTGATCATGACCATTTACATTACATTAGCTTCATTTAGTTTCTGGTGACCTTGCTTTGTCACTTAAAATAGTAAACATGCTTTAAGAGGCCTATTACATCTCAACTGTGATTTTTGCGTAAAATGCCCATTTTCGCATTTTGTAGTAATTTTCCAGTTGTATTTATCGTTTTTATCGAAATAGGATAATAAATTCATGTTTAGTATTTCAAATTTCCACTCTGCGAGTAAAAGCTGAGTTCGGACGGCCGGCGCATCGCATTTTGTAGTAATTTTGCAGTTGTATTTATCGTTTTTATCAAAATAGGATAATAAATTAATTATAAAATATTATTTCCTCATGAAGTAACAATTATTCTGGTATAAATTTTGCTCAATAATATTATCGTAGATAGGAGAAATTCACAGCGATCTTAAAGTGATTTTCGAAGTTTTTTGGTTTAGAATAAGATTTTTTTCTGTGTAAAATCAATGATATCTAAAAATTCCAAAGCCGCTACAAACTATTCGACTATATAAGAGATAACATTATATTTTTTTTATTTCATTTGCTTAGAACAGTAGTTCAATCTAGGAGCTCAAAAAAGTGCCTACGCGCATTTTATGAAAATCTTTCTCTGCTATTTTGGGTTTCATTAAAAAGTTAAGCAAAATTTACAAAAAGCGAGGCCGCTACGAACTATGCCAATAGCTATTCTACACTATTCAATAAGTCAAAATTGTTAATGTATTTTCGTTTCTGAGATCGAGAACATCAAAAATGGCCATTTTACGCAAAAATCATAGTCAAAATGTAATAGGGGCCTTAAGCTAGCTAAGCTTGCTTGCTTGCTTGCTTGTCTCTCATGTGTTGCTACACATGAAAGACAGATGCAGATACAGCATCAGATGGAGAGCGCTTGTCTCCGCCACCAGATTGATGGTCACAATCCTCAGCATTGAGGGGACATCTGATTGGATTGGAAGCTAGCAACATACATTAAAAAAACTGGCCAAGTCCGAGTCGGACTCGCGCACGAAGGGTTCCGTACCATTATCTATACTTTTAAAGTTAATTTACCTAAATATTCTGTGAATATTTCAAGTGTCTACCTGTTGCAGTAATCAATATCGAGCAAAAACTTGCAAAAAAATCACGTTTGTTGTATGGGAGCCCCCTCAAATATTTATTTTATTCTGTTTTTTAGTATTTGTTGTAATAGCGGCAACAGAAATACATCATCTGTGAAAATTTCAACTGTCCAACTATCACGGTTCATGAGATATAGCCTGGTGACAGATGGACGGACAGCGGAGTCTTAGTAATGGGGTCCCGTTTTACCCTTTGGATACGGAACCCTAAAAAAGGATGATTTCGTCATTTAGCACACAAACTGTGCATGTAAATGTGGACTCAAAACTTCTATTTATGACTTTTTGTATACAGAGAAAAAAATCACATAAAGTTTCATAATAAAAGTGTTTAAAACAGCTTACTTTTTCAGGGAATTCCTTTCCTAGGCAAATATAGCAGCCACAGTCTCTGCAGGGAGTTTCTTCAACATCACGACATGTCAAACAGTTCAAAGGGGATGATCCTAGAATACAATAATAAACTTTCGGTTAATAACAGACAAACGGTCTGTGTAGTCTAACAACTATCATGAATAAACATAGAAAATATTTTTTGAAAACCAATTTATCTAATTGTTCATGACAAGATATATTTTTTGTTTGAAACACAGTCAATAATCACAAGTAATATAATCATTATAAAGAATAATTAGTATTATAAGTAGTTAGTAGTTATTTACTTTTTTCAGGTGAAGTTATCATCATCTGCTTGTACTCCTCAGTCCTCTCCTCCAAAGGCACCACTTCTTCAATAGCAAATATTTTGTCAAGAACCCTGACTTTAGTATCATTCTGTGGGACGGCATCGGAACCCAGGTACAAAGTGCCAAGTAATTCATAGCTTGTTCTTAATTTTTTTATTTCGTCTACTTTAAAGTCATACCTGTAGATAATAATAAAAGAGTTACATTTTATTTCTGAGAGGTAGGTTAGTATTACAATGGAAGACATTATTTGGTTAGACTACTAAATTTCCACCATCAAAAAATATAAAAAAAACGGCAAAAAAACATGTCTGTTGTATGGGAGTTCCCTTAAATATTTATTGTATTCTGTTTTTTATTATTTGTTGTTAAAGCGGCAACAGAAATACATCATCTGCTGTCTAACTATTACTGTTCGTGAGATACAGTGACAGATGGACAGACAGACAGACAGACAGACGGACGGACGCGGACGGCGGAGTCTTAGTAATAGGGTTCCCGTTTTACCCTTTGGGTACATAGTTTTTTAGGGTTCCGTACCCTAAAAAACCATGTTCAACAAAATTTAAAATTAAATGATTACAAGACTGTCAACCAAAAATAAAATTAAAATATTTACAAATAATAAATAATAATTATTTCCTAATTATCTAAGTACATTAAAAAGACAGAGTCCAAGAATTGCAAGGAGGAAGGAGCTGTTGTAAATATAGGTTATAAAAATTTCTTTTTAGTAATTATTTAAAGCGGATTAAATCTATACTAATATTATAAAGAAACCTTTGTATTTTTGTATGTATGTATGTATGTTTGTAATGAATAAACTCAAAACTACTGGACCGATTTAAATAATTAATTTACCATTAGAATGGACATTACTACATCAGCGCTACTACTTTCGCATTTGTAATATTAGTAGGATGTTACTCATAACATCCTACTAATATTACAAATGCGAAAGTTTGTGTGTATGTTCGTATATTTGTTGCTTTTCACCCTGCAACGGATGGATGGATTTGGATGAAATTCGGCATACAGATAGTTTATAACCTGGAATACCACATAGGATACTTTTTATCCAGATATTCCCACGGGAACGGGAACCACGCGGGTGAAACCACGAGCGGCCACTTGTAGGCTATATATAGAGGACCTTTGTATTTTTGTATGTATGTATGTTTGTAACAAATAAACTTAAAAACTACTGGACCGATTATTTACCATTAGAATGCTACATCAGCGCTGAGTAACATAGGCTATATTTAAAAGAAATAAAAAAAAAATTTAATTGTAAGGTAATCAATGTTAATCTCCAAAATTAAGAAACTCACCAGTAACCCTTTTCTAAGGGATCATCTGTGTTGTGGTTCACCATCACCTTTTGTCCCACTTTCAAGTCTTCAATGTCAACATTGTTTCGCGCTCGGGGCCGTATGTCCTTCAATTTGCAATAGAGATTCGAGTCCTCATCACTGTTAAAAGAAATCCCAAATCAAATAACAAAACTAATGTTGTATTAGTGGTAGGTAGGTAGATAGATAAAAGAAAAAATTAAAGAATTCAAACTCACTCTGCATCTAATTGAACTCTGTACAACAACATAGCATCTTTAATTGTATCCATGTTTTCATTACTACTTCTCTTGTCAATATTTTTTTTCTTTGCACTCTTTGGACTTTTTGTAAAGTACCGGGTAATACCTTTCTTTTTAGCCTTATTTTCAGGACTTTTGTCTTCTGGTGGTTTGTTTTCAAGATCATTTTCTTTGTCTGAGTTTGTTTTACTATCACTGCTATCTGAGTTACTTTGACCATTGCAGTTATTAAAATAACAATTTGTAAGAGCTGGGTCCCGGACTATCCTTACAATTTTGCCTTCCAACCATGCACCTTGTTCACTATCTCTTACATCTATAATATCACCTATAGCATACAATGTGCTTATTGCATCTAAAAACAAAAGTGATAAAATCTTTAATGCAAACAATTTGAAATGCAATAGGTTATTTATAACAACTATAGTTTTGTTTATTTAAACACTGCAAAAAATTAAATCAGCAGTTTCAAACAAAAAACCTTTATAATTAAATTTAAAATAAATGAGCATTACTTTTTACTAATTTATTTCGATTCTTGCAAGAATAAGGGCAGTTAGGAATCTAAAAATAATCACAAACCGCTAGACTTCTTTTTTATTTATGCTTATTTCATCCTGGTGGTGGGCAAAGGCTTTCCCTATGCCCTTTTTAAACTTTGGCTGATTGCCATAATCTATCACTATAGGTACTTCATGAAATATATACATCACAACAATGTGGCTCTTTCTGACAACAGCTCCATCAGTCAGGCATTCAAGATAAGCTAAATGTGGCAGCCTGTGGTCGCCACATAATTTGTTATCCTCATATATGGTTAAAGAGTTTGTAAACATCCCTAATAGTGTAGATCTGGTTAAGATAAGACATGGCATCCTCCCTCCAACATCTACATAGTTTATATTGTATAAATAGTCTTGTAAGGTTTAGGTAAAAAGTCAGTCACAATGTAGTCACTGTAAATATACAAAATCATATAAAGAGACACGCAGTCGTTATTTACCATCGCCATGGAACCCTCCATCGTCACAACCAAACATACCTCGACTTACTGGAACACTGGTGACCACGCTCAAGCAACAAGCAACCTTCCAATCGAGTATCCCCGAAAAAACACTTGAGCCAATTGGAGTATTTACATCAACCATGGCAGCAACATTCTATTCAGCGACAGGCACAACAAAATTTTAAAATAAAATCACTACGCCGAGCCACACCGAGCTGCGACTACTACATTGAACATTGATCTTGGCTCTCATAACTTTGGCTTCCCTTACGGCACATCGTATCAAGAACGTTTCATCGACCAAAGCAAGGAAATAAGGTACCAAGAAAAACAATGTGAGATAGAATATACTAACGATTTCATAACTGTACACATATTATATTATCAATTGTGCGGCGCAGTGAGCGCGCAAGAATTTCCGACACAGCACTTTTCGCCGTTTGCGCTACGCCTCCTGCACAAGGTCAAGATCACAAGTTACTTATTCAATATGATATTTTAAATTAAATTGTAATTTGTTCACTATAATGAAAAATGTAACAAAGGAAAAATTTTGTAAAAAGCTGTGGATTTTGCTATAGATAAATAGAATCCAAAGGAAAATAAGTATATATGTATATAATAAGTATTCACCTGTTGACGACTTGACTCGACTCCTTGTCGACTCACCATAGACTAGAAATCGCTTGTCTTGTCAACGAAGACTTGAGCACGCTCATCACAACTCACCATAGATTAGAGCACTACTGGCATTTGCAAGCGGAAAACGCAAAAGAAGCTGAAGACCTGAACATTTTTTTTTTCCTTTTTTAGAGGGGGAGTACTTCTTATCCTCACGTATGGTTGAAGAGTTTGTAAACACATTCCTAATCGTGTGTAGATCTGATTAAGATAAGACATGCCATCCTCCCACCAACATCTACATAGTTTATATTGTATAAATAGTCTTGTAAAGTTTAGGTAAAAAGTCAGTCACAATGTAGTCACTGTAAACATACAACATCACAAAAAGAGAGGCAGTCTAAAACGCCATGGAACCCTCCATCGTCACAACCACACATCTCGACTTATTGGAATACTAAATAAAACATACTTTTCTAAGAATACAAATTGGTACCTTCATATGTTACTTTTATAACATCCGTTTTAGACTCGTCGTTATTCACATTATTCATAACTTCCGTGTCTATTCTTTCATCTGGTTGAATTTTAACCATAAGCTGTATGACATCATTTAGTTTTATGTTGTAATCATGGAATGTATATCCATTTTCAAGCTAAAAGTAAAAAGTACAGTTTTATAAAAAAAAAATCTAGTGTTTTTTGTTCAAAGGAAACAACTTAGGTACCTAGGTACCTAGCCAATTTTATTGATAGTTTACCGAATTTTGTATTTTTATACATTATTATTATAAGAACAAATGAGATATGAATAAAAATAATAATTTGAATAGACTGATGAATTTATACTCACCAATTTTCCACCATACAACAATCGTTGCAGCTTTGGCTCCACATCGAATTTTTCTCTAATTATTTTGCGGAATTGGTCTATCTTAGTTAACTTAGACTCTACCACAACAATTGCGTCAGATTTGCCAAATATTCTCACGCGAACATGCATTTTTGTGCTAAAACTAAGTTATTTTTAGTGCCACTTTAAATATTTTTTACATATAATTCAATTCAATTTCTTGAAAAATGGCTTTCGCTACGATTTAATCAAGATTTTTTGCTAGTCATTGACAGCGAATATGGCGCGAATATGTTTTTTTTTTAATTTTACTCTTTTGATTATTAAAAGCAAAGAGATTTTGTCCATACAGCCTAAGCTGCAGATATATTTTTTTGTGGAAGAAAGATATTTTGCTAGATGACCAATATAATATAATTCATACTGATTTCGTGTCCGTTGTGGAGCTTAAATATGGTCTAATTTATCTTTGTTTTCATGCTCTAGAGCGCAAATAGAGTGGAATGAGGATCAGTCATGTTTTTTGAAGTATGTAGACATAAAGTAATAAAAAAATCAGTAAATTCTGTGAAAAAAATATTGAAATCGGACCATATGACGAAGATACAGCAGTTTCAGTGCATTAGTTTCAGAAACGCGCCCGAGAACGAAACAACTCGCTGTGATGTAAGTGCGTAGAATGCGCACTCTACTGTAATACTCGGACTTGATTTTGTATGCTTTGTTATCGTTAACTAACTGTTAGGCACATTACAAATTTTTTATGATGACGCTCTATTGAAACAAAATAAATACGAACGATAACAAAGCATACAAAATCAAGTCCGATTGCAGTTACTGCAATAATACTACCGTTAGTATACCCAATAAACTTAGAATAATAACGCCAATAAACTTGTTTTTTGTGTTCCGAAGTCCGAGAGATGCAAAGACAAGAAAAAAATTGTGTAAATTAACGCGGAAAACAAACACCTCTTGCAAAAAAGTGTTTGATGTTATTGCTAATATAATTTTGATGTAAGTAGGTAAATTTTGTGTGTACGTACGCTACGGTCTAAAATTGTTATTCTGTAGGTCTGATTTGATGGAGATTCTCATAAAATCCCTCTATCCCCACTAATATTATAAACAGGAAAGCTTTTATGTAAGTTTGTTCTTACTTTTTTACTTCATGGTAAATAGTAATCTTATCTGGTGGTAAGTAACGATAAGGCCGAAGGTGGTGGAAGCGCACTTCACCCGGAATCTTCAACTACTGAGGATTTGTAAACTGTCGGAATACAACAATGCTTTTAACCCTGTTGTTATGGCGCCAGACTTAGATAAGATGGTGGTAGCTAGCCAGGCGGACTTAACAAGCCCAACCACCAAACAAATCAAGAATACAAATATTATGTAACTGCCGCGCCACGGGAATCGAACCCGGGACATTGGGTCTAAGTCCGGAGGCTTAGCCAATTAGACCACAGAGGCGGTTAAATGCTTATTATTTGTTTGTTACCTACTCAAAAAAATATTATTAATTACCGAATATTCGGCTAACACGCTTAAATGATAAATCAATAAATAAAAAAAAGTTTATAACACAAACACAAAACATGAAACATCAAAAATATAAAACAAAAAAAACAATATTTTTTTTACTTTAGGTAGGTACTTATTAATGTGTCTGCGAAAAAATACAGCATCTTAGAACTTATTTAAAACACTAATGGCCAGGCGGACTTAACAAGCCCTACCATCAACCAAACCGAGTAGGCACACAAAGATGTACCTTCCGCTGGGAATAGAACCCGGGACCTCTGGGTGTAAGATCGGTGGCTTTGCCACTAGACCACAGAGGCGGTTAATTTTTTTAACATGTAAGTACCTACAGTCTTGGAGTTCCTCTGACCTCCTTTCAGTTTCATCATCAGATCTTGGTTGGGCACCACACAAGGTAAATAAAATAAGCACAAACATGGAGGGGTTATCTTGTTTCATTGCAGAGTTCATAATTAGCTCAGTAAGTGAAGTGTGAATTCCTTTTGAGTTAAATAAAATTCTATAACCTCAGTTGATATGACTTTCTTGCAAGATTTGACCCGTATATACGGTCGCACGACTTATGTACTGTGACGTCATCGTGGGTAGGCAAGCAGGCGCGCGCGTTTCAAAATAGCCGTTCAGAAAAACATTAATAACTTCATCATTTCTTGACAGATTTTAATAATTTAAAGAATAAAATGCTAAGTAGTTGATTGCGCATACGATGTTTATAGTAAAAATCAGATTTACTATTATGTGATTGATCCTCATTAATACAAACATAAAATAAATAGTGCTTCTTTAGTTTATGCATAGACTAATGATAGTTACGAAATAAAACTATTTTACTATGCACGCTGGGATAACGGTGATGCTTGCGTACACACGAAGTACTCGAAAACGGCTTATTATTATTGATAGAAATATCAAAGCAATAGAATAGTGTAAACGCTATGTAAAATTCCATAATTATTGCCCTTAAACAAACGCTTGATGGGTGTCCGAGTGCTGAGGTTAAGCAGCTATCGCAGAGGACGGTCATCGGATGGTTGTCCAAAAACTTTTAATCTCGAGCTTCTCCATGCTTTGAAAGGCACGTAAAGCCGTTGTTCCCGGCTGCAATAGCAGTCGTTACGTTAACAACCACCAATCTGCACTGGGCCCCACCACGCGGGGTTATGGCCCTTTCTCCTTATCCATCCTTATGGAAGACTCGTGCCCCAGCAGTGGGGACATAAAATGAGCTGATGATGATGATGAAACCATGTGTGTATATGTTTCCTTCGGAAACAAGTGTTCATTGTGGTAGCGTAGGTACATGGTTTGTTTTTCGTTTTAGTCTTCGATCAAGCTTTCGTTACTCAACTCAACTCACACTATACTTAGGTTAGATAGGAGTTTCACCCGAGTTCTTCCCGTTAATAACACGTGTTGTGAGACTCCATTTTAATTTTATTTTCCGTACTTTAAGTACCAATACCAAAAATAATAAAAAATACTTGACATTGGGAAAATGTTAAACCCGAATCCATTAATTAAGATAATTAATTAGGTTAGATCGTAGTCTTTGGGTTAGATAGATTGTGTGCTAATATAGGCACCTCGAATCACCGAATTCGTAAATCCTAAAAATATGACAAAACTATAAAAAAGATGTAGTCACGGTTAAGTTGATATAATTGAAAATACTATCGTATTACATAAACAAAATATATATTATTATTTAGTATCAAAGGGAACGTGTTTACAATTAGTCCGATCTATAAATTCATAACACACTATAGTTTTTTCTACAATATCATTTAAAGTTGGGCAAAAATCATAAAAACAAATATATTCGAATAACCTTTGCCGGGAAGCAAAACTCGCGAACAATTTCTGCCTAAAATAATTTATTACGAAAATAATTTTCGATTACATAAAGGTACTTAGATTTAATTAGTTAATTGGTAAATTGTGACTTACACTAAAGAAATACTTAGCAAACTTGTTAAGGCATTAGTTATTTGATTAATAATTGACTTTTTACTATGAAACAACACATTAATATAAAAAGTCACAGCAGTTAAACTACATACCTAAAGTCTCTAATCGCCAATTAAGCGTTGACTAACAAATTGTTAGATAGGGTTCACAGTTCTAAAAAAACATTTGACTACAGAACGTTACAGTGGAACTGCAACAATGGCTGTAAATACATATTTGCTGGTTTCTATACTAATATTGCTATTTAAAAATGTTCAAACTAAATTGCCGTCTTTGGTTGGTTTCATTTGTCTTGCAATCGATTGTTAGCAACTTACAAATATGTACAAAGTTACATTACCAATATGTTTCTTTACAGCATCCCGTGTTAGTAGCTCGTTCATCGCTGGACTGGATGCCGAGTAGAGTTAATTCACTTTATTCCGACGTTGGAGCATGGAGTGGAAAATTTGTATGTCTAATTTTAAGTTACTGGAGATATAGTTGATTATTATGGAGACAAAAATTTTATTGAGTGATTAATTTCAGAGACCTGTAATGGACGAAATAGAGTCTGACGAGGCGCTGCGGTTTTATCAATTTTTAAATTATTTAGACGGTGGCAGTTTTGGTACAGGTATTGTATTTTCAATTTTATTTTACTATATTGAGTTTCGCTGCTGGGCAAATGTCTCCACTCGTTTCTATCTTGAACTACCTCACACCAGGCAAAAAGAGTTCAAGTCCCCCTCTCCCATCTCCGCTTTGGCCTGCCACGTCTCCGGTGTCCATCACATGGAACCCAGTCAGTGACAATCTTTGACCACCTCTCTGAGTCCATGCCTAAGCTACATTGTAGTTTAAAGTATTTTTTATTTTATAAGGAAAATAAAATTTCTACCTAATTTTAATGAGTTTTTCATACTCTAAGTCTACACATAGCTTACTTTTTATTGAACCTAACTAGCTAGCTAGTAAACTAGCTTACAATTGTACACAATATGTAGTTATGCTACGGCCACGCTATCGCGATATCGCGAACATTTTGACAAGTCGGGCCAAGCAATAGTCACATTTCAGAACACGGTCAAAAATGTAATTATTGCTTGTCGTGAAAACGGCAAATGTTCGCGATACCGCGATAGTGTGGCCGCAGCATTAGAGATGAATCTAACAAATCTATAAAAAATAACACCATTGGTAGTTATAACTAGTTAAATAACTTCTTCTTTTTTAAATTTGTATAAGAGTTGAAAATTAGAAGAATTTTAGCAACACTACAATGAGGAGGTCCACCATGTCTCACCTGTGTAAAAAAATATGGAAAATATTAGTGTAGGTACTTACTATTTACAATCGGACTTTCGTAGTTTGGTAATATTCCGGTTCCTCCATCCATACTTTCCTTAACCTGCCTCAGCGTGTCCAGAATTCCAGATAAACAAAGGCATCACGATAATAATTAATCGCAATACTTGTCACCTTTTCTTTTATCCCATCACGTCCCCTGAGCGTATGCTCGCCTTGCTTGTGCGGAATTTTAAAATCTGATAAAAATATAAAAATCAAATTTTTTATGTGAAAGTCTATTAGTCTTTCTGTTATCAATTATATATTAACGCTAAAACCACAGAACCTTCCAAAATTTCAAAAACTATACGTAATTTTAATTTGGTTCCAAATGTAATGTGTCTGAGTGTATTTCTCCAGTTTTAAACAGTCCATGTCAAATACTTGAAATATATATAATTTTAGGACCCATAGATGAATTTGTTGAAGCAATGTACAGATTAGCTAATTACATGAAACAACAAAATAGTAGAGAAACACAGGCAAGAGGCATGAGAGAACTTGAAGCTATCAACGGGGAAAAAGGTAAATAACCACACTATTTCAAGGTACCAATTTTGTCATTACAATAACTACTTTCCTCTAGTCATCGATACTATTGGCTTAATTAATCACCAAACTAGCTAAATGCGGGTTGGTGAACACAAACTGGGTACCTACCAAAAAACTAAAACACACTTTGGCTGATATTTTTTTTTTTTAAATTAATGTTGACTGCATGCATACCACCACCCCGTGTGGTGCCGGGGTTAAAGAATTGCACCACCCCATCTCTTCCCGTGGGTGTCGTAAAAGCCGACTAAGAGAGCATTCCAGAGGATGGGCAGCAGCATCTCTCTGAGGTTACCCTCAACCTACTGCGATCGCCAACCCGCCTGCCAAGCGTGGCGATTACGGCAAATACCCCTCATATCCTTGGGGGAGGCCTTTGTCCAGCAGTGGACGTCTTTTGGCTGAGATGATGAGATGATGATGATGATGCATAAATTATGAACTAATTGTACAATCTATTGTAAAACGCAATGAGCACTTACTTTATAACCTCAGTAAAAACTATAACTAGATGAAACTACTTACATGCATCCTTCCTATTTTTAGTGAGTTATGGTTACTTAAATTATGTGTCTTAGGAATGTCGATATGGGATGAACCCAGGACTTTGAGATAGCAGGTACATTTTCTTAAAACAATTTGTAAAATCGTATATTCTTCGCTAAAAGAAATAGAAATAGAAATTATTTAGTGTTTATCTGTATTAAAGATCTTAAATATTAAATAGTAGGTAATAACAGTTTACCTATTTCGGTAGGGTAGTTTAAAGCAATTAAATATATTTTATTATAAGCTTTTAAATATTTTATGTTTTAGGAAATAGCATCAAAACGGTGTTGGAAGTCAGCACTGTCATTATGAGGAAGAAAAGGAAATTCTTTTGTACGGGAGAAGTCAAAGAACCTATCGTTAACAACAAAATCATATGCAAAGTAAGTTATTTGATACATTTTAATAAGTTATTTAGCTTCAGAATGTAAAAAACATTAGAACTGCATCAGCTGGATCAATCAAATATCAAATATCAAAAAACATAAGTATTATGTAGTTGTATAACGGCGGCAGTGGCGCAGTAGATTTCTGGGCAAGATGTAGAGCTGTCCCTGTCTTTCTAGCGGACTGGACTGGGGACTGGACCACGAAGAACCTTCATGACGTAACGTCAAACGAGCAGCCATTCTTCTTGCATTGCAACAAAGAAACTATTTATTCAAAAAATCTACTCACCACAATGTATTAATTTGTTACCTATCTTTATTTTGTAGGATAGAATACTACTACCGATTGCTGGGACTTCGTGTAGAGACGCCATAATGTATTGGCATCCCGATCTAACTGAGGAACATTATTGCGTGGGTGCTCTAGAATCGAGGAGTGCAGTGCATATAATGGATATTGAAGGTCAAATCAATCTCACTATTAAATTTTATCACTCTTTTACTATAAAGCCTCTGCCAGACCAAAGCAAATGAGAAGCAGTACGTAATGTAGCTATATAGCGATAGCAGGGGGTGCCAAGTGAGACTTCAATTTCTATGAATGAAAATGATATAGCAGCTACTAGTGACACAGCAAGTGGAATTAAAATTTTACCATACCAATTCCGAGTGGTAAATAAAACTCTCACTAGACTCTCGCATAAGACATAGCGGACTTGCTTCATTCGACCGCTGAACATACTCACAAGTTCGAGTAGACGTGGTGCGCTGATTAAGAGCATCCGGAGTTCGTTTTGTATTTAACAAAAGCTTTACAGCCAATGTACCAAATTATCTTTTTTATTATGTTACAGGTGAAATGTTTTGTAAAGGAGATGACTACTCAAAGCGAGAATACTTGTTGGCATGTGACTTTTATGAAGATCAAGAATCACCAGTTGCTGACCTATTACAGTATTATCCCGATCCTGACCCGGAAATAAGCCCAAAATTGTTTTAAGAAAAATAATAACTAAAGTGATTAAAGTCCGTACCTTGAGTGGGTTTTTATTTATTGTTACTTTATTTATAAGTACCTAGTTACTAGTGTAATAATTTGTAATGATCTTCAATTTTTATTCCTATTCCATGAAATTTGAATGAGAACATTTTATGACATCTCCGACAACATGGCACGCATTACCATACCCTTAAGCCCATGCCATGTTTCGTATATCGCTTGTGTGTGTGCGTGCATATAGGCACGCCATAACCCAATATGAAACACAAAAATGTACAGACATGTGCCTACCTTAATATGAAAGTATTTTTGAGAGTGTGAAACATGGATAAAACTAGGGAACCAATTTGTACAAATCTCAATTTTTTTATCCTTGATGTGATCCGTTCTAGTAAAATTAGTTGTAAGTATAGTTTAAAGCTACATAGGTTCGGTGGCCCAGCCTGCAAGGACAGCCATGCGTTCTATTCTTACTTTAATTTTTATTCTTATCGGTCAAGCACTTGCTTTAATTTTGTGGCGTTGAAGATGAAAGCGTACTTCACCTGAAGTCCTCAACCCCTGAGTTCTGAACTGGCTATCTTGTCTTTAACCCTATTCTTGGCATAGTGGATTATTGAAGTGAAAACTTCTTTAGCGGCGTTGTATACTTTTTTTGTAATGGGTAAAAAATGTTAAATTCGCGTCAGGACACGTGACCTGGGCCTCGATCGCGGTAAATTACAAAAGCTGGGAACGACATTACCAAAACCAAACCTCGACCAAAAACGTCACGTTCAACACATTTCGTATCGCGCTAAATATTTTAATGACAATGATTTGGTAAATACGTTGGCGCAACGATCGATCTTTGGAGCTAACGAGCGATCGAAGTTTTCCTTTTAAATCCGTATCGCGGTAGGTTTTTGACAGCGGTATCGACCAAAGGTGTGACATAGGTGTGACGCTGGGAACCTATCTAACGCTGTCAAATGAACGTTTTTGAAATAGTTCCTCCAGAGGTACTTTTCCATTGGCATTATCGTTGCGTAAGGCTAAAGTAAAGAAAGATGCTCTAAGTTGCGTCTTCTTTTCAACACTATTGATAAATATTATTACTAACTCTTTGGTCGAATGACACTTGGAATGGTTTTTATTAAAACTTAAAATTTGTTCTGAGGTTTTTAACTATTGTAGGTACCAGAGTGAAGATGTTTTTAGTTGTTAATTAGGTAAATAAATAAATTGTAGTCTGCTATGCCCATATCAATGACTGGAGTCGGCAAATTGCTAAAGATAATTTGTTTGAAGTGTGCATATTAGGACTATAGTAACATTAGAAATTTTAGCAAGCCAATTACGGTCAGAGTGTCGCACATTTTAAATTGATGTTTACATGTTGTTTACACATGCTTTTCATATCTAGGTACATATTGTGTACGGACTTAGAATGAACTTTTAGCATCCGATGGTACCACTATACACGACCTCTTATCAGTTTTGCTACTATTAACCAAATCAGTTATTTACGACTAAGCAAATCTGTTATAAATAGCTACACGAATGGATTTGATAACAAAACATTTAAGCGACTCTCGCAAAGGCTGGTCATCGGATGGGTGACCCACAGTTTATCATCTCAAGCTCTTCCATGCTTCAGAAGGCACGTAAAGCCGTAGGTCCCGGCTGCTTTAGCAGTCGTTAACAACAACCAATCCGCAGTAGTGCCCGCGTGGTGGTTTATGACCCTGTTCTCCCTATCCGTTCATAGGAAAGGCTCGTGCCCTAGCTGATAATTGCTGATAAGTGACAAAATGGCGAATACCTATCGTCGATGTTCACAAAAATAATGATTACGTTGCAATTAGATCATATTTTATCATTTTGTAAACGACATTTTACTAATTGATATATTTCCTCTGGCAGTTATCAAAATAAATGTGATTACCGAAATAGTTTGTTAGTTCTACATGATCAAACTATTTATTCTAGATTTTTTTATAGCTAAACTTCTTCATACAAAAGTAGGCTCTAATTACACGACATAGAGTCCATAGAATTTGATCGCTCAATTGTCAAAATTTGACATTGACATTTTAAAAATTTTAACGCACAGAGCACACAATTGTTGCGGGGTTTTAGTGTAGCAAATTTACTATAGTTTGTCTATAGCCAAACATCTTCATACAAAAGTATACTCTAACCTATCGAAAATAATTATTATAGTCGCGTGGTCGGGTGCGGTGACATGACACCGTCCGGGTGTTGACCGAATATTGCCGCGGTGTCATGACACCGCTTTATATATGGAGAGGTCCTTAAGTTATAGTAAAAAAAAATATTTTTTTAAAGACACTTAAACGTTAAAATGAAGAGAAATTTTAAGTTCTAGCTCTTTACAATATCTGTCGAGTATTTTCATAGTTTCTACTTGTAATTTTGCATAAGACCATAATTTTGCGTGTTTAAAACAATGTGGAGGTGTTTTCAACATTCTTAATCGAGTATCGATTACAAATATCACACCTAGTATTTTTAATACTCGTGGCAAGCACTAAACGATTCAACTTTGAGGAAAATTCACTAACGCTAACACTACGACATTGGTTTAATCGTTAGGAAAATTTTGCGCGATACCATTTTTGACATCGGCTAAACCAAAACCGAACCAATACTTTATCGTTAACGTTTGAACGTTTGAGTCAGTTTGAGATGTTGGCAAATAGCGCGATTGAGGCCCTGGAGAGTAGACAGCCGGCGCGGCGTAGGAAAGGAAGTATCCCCCTCTCTTTTCTACGGCGCGGCAAAAATGTATGCCTGCTGTTTCGTTTAGGCGGTGCAGGGCGCTTGCGCGAATAAATTGTCATGTTTGTGTACGATAGCGCAATAAATAAATATTTTATTCTACCACATAAATGATAGTACTTTTATACTGATAATTGAAGCAGTTCGTGCAAAATTATTCCCTAACCATTCCAAAATATCAAAATGCACAACGTTAATATTCAAGTTTTCACTTCTGCCGGCACTCCCGGAGTGCAACCCGTCGTTTTTTTTAATTCTTATGTATAGTGCTGAATAGAGAAGGAAAGACATTTAATTGTCATTAAACTTAATTGACGTCTCTGAGTACGGCAGTTACTTACAAAAATTTTCAAGTAGGTACCTAGTGAAAAAAGAACACATTTTATACAAAAAATATATACAGGGTGTCTTTTTGAAATCGGTCAGTATGGGAAACTCTGAAACTATAACACATACGAAGATCTGTTCTTAGGAACCATGTCATCGATTTTAATGAGAAAAAAAAATGGTCTTAAGCAGTAAATGGCTCTATGAAACATGATGTCTAAAATGAATAAAATGCATTGTTTTCACATACTTTAATTTATTTTAGTAGGTGTTCGAAGTGACCACCGTTTCTTTCAATAGGTACAATATTCAACACGTTTAGGTAACGATCTTACAATTACAAAACCAGCAAAGAGGTACAAACAACCATAGAGACTATTTTACATGCCTGAACTTGTTGAATGTAACGGTGGTAAATTAAAGTATGTGAAAACAATGCATTTTATTAATTTTAGACATCATGTTTCATAGAGCCATTTACTGCTTAAGACCTACACAATCGATATCTAAATAGAAATTAGTGTAAGTTTATTTTTTTCAAAACAACCGGGTTCGATTCTCGAACTCAGTACAGGTTTTTTTTAAATGTATGAATGCAGTTTTTCTTCTTATTAAAATCGATAACATAGTTCCTAAGAACAGATCTTCGTATGTCTTATAGTTTCAGACATTCTCATACTAACCGATTTAAATGAGACACCTTGTATAGGAAATTCCACAAAAAAAAACTCTGCCAAATATAGGGTGAAAAATTTAAAAAAATCAAAATTCAGAATCATTTATTCAGTTTAGGCTACAAAATAGCTCTTAATGAACGTCATTATGCCATCGGTTCGTAAGTCTACTTTGGGCGGGAGATCTTGTACTGAGAAGAACCGGCAAGAAACTCAGCTATTTTCCAGCTCTTTTCTCCCATAAAGCGTCAAAAATATTGGAAAGTATCATAAAAGGACACTTTCCATCACAAATAAGCACACAAAAATAAAATAAAGGATTATCATCATAACACACAAAAAAAACAACAAAATAAAAAATGTCCAAGTTTGCAAAAATTATATCAGGTACACCTACCAATTTCAATATTCACACAACATTAATTAAAGATAAAAATTGCCAAGAAACTATCCATTTCTTAGGGAACTTTCCTGGAAACTTCCGGATGTTTCAGAAGTACTCCTGAAAACACAAAGTTTCGGAAACTTTCCGAAATTTCCATCTCTAGCAACAATGAGATTAATTATTTAGTTTTAAAAGATGCTGGTGGCCAGGAGGCCATAAAATAAATCCTATCACCAACCAAACCGAGCACAATCATGTACCCCCGCTGTCAATCGGTGCCAGAACCTTTGGATCTTCAACAAACGTGAATTAGACCATAAGTGTAACAGACACGAAGAATTAATAAATGGAAACTCCCGAAAATCATAAATGTCTCGCCAGAAGAGCGGAGGGCCATGAGCTCGAGGTGCGACCTGCCTGAACATAATTTTTTTTTCATGTTGGTTACTCTAAGGCTATTTATTATTGTTTGATATATTTCACCAGAATGATAGGCTGTACATGCCTATTACTTTGCCTGTAGGGATGTGACATTCAACGTAAAAAATAGATTAATAAATAATTGATTATTTTAAATTGATTAAAATCGTCTAAAAATAATCGATTTTGTTATAACAAACCATTTTTATATTAAATTTAAATAATCACAGCTTTATAAATTTAAAGTAATTAAATAATTAATGAGAACCATACCATCGCACAACAACAAATGCCAATCGGTGCGAGATTAAACATTTTTTCCGAATGCCGCGAACGCGTCAGGCAGTTTTACAGTATTGTAGTGCTCAAACTTATAAATTAAGATTAATTCTTTTTCTTTTTTATTATTATTTTCTTTATTTATTTTTTTACATATTATTTTACATTTTTAAATATTTTCTAAAAACAAAACAAACATTTAAACATATGAAAAAAATAGGGGTCCGCCGGCGGCTTCGGGACCAGGGTCCAAACTACCGGTGATTAGGGCTCCAGAGACAGGAACCTCCTCACAATGCGTGCCTTATCGAAGAGAACTGCCTTCTGAATCAGGCCCTTGATCCAGCCGCCTAACAAGAGCCTCATGAGATGTTGATCGAGGCTTTTGGCCATCAGTCCGTTGGCCGTAACAACAATCGGCACGATGACAGCCGAGTCCACATTCCACATGTCAACAACCTCATGTGCTAAGTCGAGATATTTGATTTGTTTCTCTTTCTCAGCTTTCACGAGGTTCTCGTCATGGGGAATGGTGATATTGACAATCATCGTGCGGCGCGCTAATGGATCTATCACCACAATGTCTGGCTTATTGGCTACAATAGTCCTGTCCGTGATGTGATGATAGATCGATCCCAGTATAAAGTGACATGGTCATTTTCGAGAACTGGGTCGGGCACATACTTGTAGTACTGTACCTCAGAATCCACAAGTTTGTATTTCAAAGCAAGTTGCTGGTGGATAATCCTGGCCACTTGGTTATGCCCGTGCAAGTACTCGTTGTTAGCCAGACGAAAACAACCAGAAATAATATGTCTGATAAACTCACCCGAACAGTGGCATGCCCGATATATATCAACCGTCCCGTCCTTCATAATATATTTCTGGTAGTTATTCGTTAGCATAACTTCGTCTATAATTGCACAGACAAAACCTTCAGTTTCCCCAAAGAGGTCAACGAAACACAGCCAGGATACGGACGCTAAAAAGTCTACATCGGGTCCGTGGAGGGCCCGATAAAAGCGCCCGTGGATCTCCTTGCCTTGCCATACCTCCCTGCGGTCATTGGCACTAAGTACTACGGGTTTGTGCCAGGTTTGTTTGTTTTTTTATTATTATTATTATTACTATTTATTTGATTATAGTAGTGACGATATGATAATGATGGTGGTGAGGATATATTTATCTAATATGTCTGATATATGTATGATTAAAAAAAACCGGATGTGAAAATAAAATCATTTAAAAAAAAATTGCTTAAATTTAGATTTACCCCAGGGGGGTACCTACACCTCAAGTGTAGGAGATCCCCACGGATTCTGGGGAGGGCAAAAGTCCGCTCGTATCAGCACATGCTGCAGGCAGGAGTAAGGCAAGACATTTGGCACCCCCTCCTACGCTTCGCGTGGACTTCTGCAACATCAGGGGAATTCACTCCAACTTAAGTGCCGTCCATTACCACCTTCAGACGGAGAAGCCGGCCTTGCTTTTCCTTACTGAAACGCATATACCCCCCCTCCTGACGTCTCCTACTTGCGCTACCCGGGATACAATTTGGAGAATTCGTTTGTGCCACGCGCCGGTGTTTGTGCTTATGTCAGGGAGGATATATCTGCGTCCGTCGCCTCGGCAGTCTTGAAGTTAGGGACCTCTCTATCTTATTTATTTATTTATTTCATTTTACATGCTAGTTTACAGATTATGCGTATATGGCTTATGGCTGCACGTCGACTGCGGACACCACCCTCGCGTCTACGCGTGCCTGTATAGGTCCCACAGCGGTAACATTGAAACTGACCAACTTGTCGAGAGCGTCCAAACGGCCACAGATTCCCTTCTCCAACGGATCCCCTCTGCCGAGATTGTGGTACTGGGAGACTTTAATGACCACCACGTCGAATGGCTTGGTTCACGCACAACTGACCACGCGGGTAGAGCCGTTCATGACTTCGCTTTGTCCTACAGTCTGTCACAACTGGTTGCCGAGCCTACGCGGGTACCAGATGTGGAGGGCCATACACTCATGGTGGCGAATTTGCTTCTCGCTAGATGATCCTGATGTCGCCGCCGATTCTGTCGTTGATGTGATACTGCAGGGAATGGAACTCTTCATTCCAAACTCTATTATTCCCGTTGGCGGCAGATCCCAACCATGGTTTAGCCAATGTTGCAAAATATCATCTCGCCAGAAGCGCGAGCATTACCAAGCCTGGGTTAATTCGGTGTCATCAAAGGATCCAAACACCAATGTGCTCAAAAAGAAGTACAACTTTGCTGCCAGGTCCTTTAAGAAGGACATTGCCATGGCAAAGTCATCATTCATACGTAGAATTGGGGAGAGGGTAGTGTGCCTTCCTTCGGGTACGCGTGCATTCTGGTCTCTCGTCACCGTCATTTCCACCACTGCACAAGACCGATGTTTGCCTTTTCCATACTGCAAAAGAAAAAGCTGATCTCTTGGGTACTCTTTTCGCATCAAACTCGACCTTGGACGATGGGGAAAACTCGCCACCAACCATACCGCATTGCGCTAGTTCTATGCCAAACGTTCGGTTCCTGCAAAGGTCAGTTCGTAAGGCTCTTTTTTTCCTTGACATCCATAAGTCGAGTGGCCCTGATGCAGTCCCTCCCATTGTGCTTCGGACGTGTGCTCCTGAGTTGGCGCCAGTTCTAACGCGCCTCGTCCGGCTCTCTTACACTACTGACGTTGTCCCGAGTTCTTGGAAGACAGCCCTTGTCCACCCGATTCCCAAAAAAGGCGATCGGTCGGATCCGTCCAACTACAGGCCTATAGCCATCACCTCTTTGTTCTCCAAAGTAATGGAGTCCATTACAAACTGCCAGCTCTTGAGGTACCTAAAAGAGAATCAGCTACTAAGCGATCGCCAGTACGGTTTTCACCGCGGTCGTTCAGCTGGTGATCTTGTAGTGTACCTAACTCACCGATGGGCGGAGGCAGTCGAGAGGAAAGGGGGAAAGGGGAGGCGCTGGCAGTTAACTTGGACATAGCGAAAGCCTTCGACAGGGTATGGCACTGCACAGGGCTCTTCTCTCGAAACTTCTATCATACGGGCTCCCTGAGAAATTTTGTGCGTGGGACGCCAGCTTTCTTTCTGGGCGTAGCATCAAAGTCGTAGTTGACGGATCATGCTCTGACCTAAAGCCCGTGAATGCTGGAGTCCCGCAGGGGTGTGAGCTGTCGCCTACTCTGTTTCTTCTGCATAACAATGACATGTTGCATAACAACAGCATTCATTGCTATGCAGACGACAGTACTGGGGATACGCTTTAACGGACCGGAATAAACTTATGACTGACACTGAGAACATGTTAAGTTATGTCTCGAATTGGGGCCGACTTAATCTAGTCCATTTTAACCCTTCCAAAACACAAGTTTGCGTGTTTACCGCTAAAAACATCCCTTCGTCGTATCTCTAAACTTTGAAGGAGCTCCCCTTGATACCAAACCGACCATTGAAATCCTTGGCGTCGATATTTCGAGTGACGTTCAGTTTCGCGGTCATTTGGAAGGTAAAGCTAAATTAGCTTCGAAAAAGCTGAGTGTGCTCAATAGAGCGGGACAGTATTTCACGCCGACCCATCGCTTACAGCTTTACAAAGCACAGGTCAGGCCTCATATGGAATACTGCTCCCATCTTTGAGCTGGAGCGCCCCAGTACCAACTCCTCCCATTTGACCGCATTCAACGCAGAGCTGCTCGAATTGTCGACGACGTGGTAACCTCTGATCGGCTCGATCCACTGGCCCTTCGGAGAGACGTTGCGTCTCTCTGTATATTTTATCGCCTTTACCAAGGGGAGTGCTCTGAGGAATTGTTCGGTTTGATCCCTGCCGCTGATTTCTTACACCGTACTACACGCAAGCGACTGTCTTTCCATCCACACCATCTTGATGGATGGCGATCTACTACTGTGCGTTTCTCACGTAATTTTTACCACGAACTACAGTGCAGTGGAACCAACTCTCGGCGGCGGTATTTCCGGACCATTACGACTTAGGGATCTTCAAGAAACGAGCCTATTCCTTCCTTAAAGGCCGGCAACGCATCTGTGAATCCTTTGGTTTTGCGGGTGTCCAAGGGCGGCGGTGATTGCTTCCCATCAGGTGACCCGCCTGCTTGTTTGCCTCCTTCTAATATAAAAAAAAAAATCTATGGGAACGGGAAGATCTACGCATGTGTCTCGTCTCGTCTCGTCCGTCACGTCAGTAATTGAATTGCGTTCTATGGTCTCGTCATTCGTCAAATTCTTTCGCGGTTACTTATTAATTAATTTTTGTGAATGGATCTTGTTCGTCCGACTGGCCTGTATAGATTAAGTGGTTAATATCTACAAGGCCCACTAATTTACTGTTGACTAGAAATGTGAAAGGTCAATTAACATCGCGGAGTCGTTGAGGTTAGCGGGCAAACTACAATATCCCATCCCATCTGATATTCAGTAGTTATTTGCCAAGGAATCTTGTTGGTCTACCTACTGTTAAAATTAGAATCTCTTCACGATGGCTGAGGAAAAAGTTAAAATGCGCAAGCAGTTAGGGCTTCTAGAGGGAGTAGCTATTATATTAGGCATCATATTCGGAAGTGGTATTTTTATATCTCCAAGAGAAGTTATTGAGAAAACCGGATCCGTATGGGGTGCCCTAACGGTATGGGCTGCCTGTGGAGGATTGGCTACTCTTGGTGCCATGTCTTACGCAGAATTAGGTGAGCAATGAAGCTGTTCTGTAATTTTACTTCTCTAACTGTATACTTTCTACTATTTTATTTTAGTCTTAAAATTCGATTGCTATTCGTCCGAGGGTCACCGTATTTGACACAGTTCGGAAAAAGGCATCTATGCAGTAGGGAGCATATGGATGGGACTTCTACTAGTACAGTGACTATTAGCAAGTCACTGGAGCTAGTTACAACCATGAGCTGAAACACTTAAAACCTGGGGTTTATTTCTTTGACCTTGTTTTATTTATTATACAGTTGGCAACTAGAGTGCAGATAACAAGAAATAAAACTGAAACTACCTTAATATGAAATTTAAGTTAAGAAGACTTATAAGCTGGTCTAATTGCAACACTACTACACACTAAAATACAGGGTTAAAACACAAAATAAAAAACAAAAAATGTGTCAGCAAAGCCTTAACTTTCTGTTGTAATGACAAGAAAAATGTATGGTCACCTCAAATGTTACAATGAAACTTTTCTTATCATTTATTATTCTTTAAATACTTTGCACCCCCGAGTGATGCCGGGGATAAAGAATTGCACCACTCCATCTCTTTCCGTGGGTGTCGTAGAAGGTGACTATGGGACCATTCCAGAGGATGGGCAGCAGCGTCACTCTGTGATTATTCTCACCCTACTGCGATCGCCAACCCGCCTGCCAAGCGTGGCGATTATGGCAAATTCCCCTCAAAGTGATTTATCCTTGAAGGAGGCCTCTGTCCAGCAGTGGACGTCTTTTTGGCTGAGATGATGATGATGATGATGATGATGATGATGATGATGATGATGATGATGATGATGATGATGATGATGAAATACTCTGCATTTAATGTTTTCACAGAGAAGCTCATTGGCATATTATGTTAGGGCATTATGCTGAGTGACAATAATTTTTTTCTTTTTAAAGTTTGGTAAAAGTAAACTTTATGACGTTGGTAAAAAAAAAAATAGCAAGAAATGTCAAGCGGTAAATAAAAAAGTTTTGCTTGATAGCTGTACTTGTTACATATTTGGGTGTATCTTTATTTACAAGTTCAGAGAAAAGCAGTGCGTAAATTGTATGGATGTGTTTTTGTAAAATGACAATAATACCTTCCACAATATCTACATAAAATTTTACTGCTGTACTTAATTTTACAATAGCTTTTAAAACTATAGTCACGGCCGTTATGTCATTTTTAAAAGGCCATGCTTATGGCAATGGTTGTAACTGCCTGAGAATGTATAAAGGTGCATCATCACTAGAGCACAATTTGCGATTGAAGTTTCTTAGTATCAGGCAAATGTATTTGAAAGTAGGTATTTCTTTTAGTTGATTGGAAAGTTTCAAAAAGCATTTTTTGGATGAAGAAAGATTGGTTAAAGGATTTTTGGCCAAGGCAAAGCAAGGCTAAAGTCAGTTTATACATATTGTGTGAAGTCCGTATTTAATTTTCAGTTATGTTTGTTTTTAGGTACTACATTGGCACAGAGCGGCGGAGACTACCACTACATAAATGAAGCATACGGGCCTTTGCCAGCTTTTCTTTACTTATGGGATGCTAACCTAGTGTTTGTGTAAGTGTATTTTCTTTCTTTTATTTTATTATTCTCTTATTTTATCTTATTCTGGAAAGACCTGCAGTGGTTTTCCTTGTTCAGTAGCTCTTTGAGCCTTCTGGATCTTTTGTGCAACTCCACTCTTTCTCTCTTCTTCTTCTCTGAAGATGACTGCCATAATATTGGCAACATCTTTGAGAGAGAAGAGTCTGGAACCTTCCAGTTTACGATAGGCCAAGCCTAGGAGTACAAATCTTCTGTTCAAGCTCACAATACAGATAAGCTGTATTTCAGAAGCAGCTAGTGTCACTTGGTGGTAACTTGACTATCTTATAATAATTTACAAGTGACGCCTTGCATCAGGTTCGCGATTAATGATGTTACTTAACCATATTTAATTACCACATTTTTAACTTAAATTTTGAATGAAGTGTTTAGCTAAGAAATGTTTTGACTTGGTATGCCAAGGGGAGCCGCCGAATTTTAAGGTATTTTTTTTTGCTTAAAGATATCATAAAATGTTTTTGTTTTGTTTATATAATTTTTAACGCAAATTTTGTTGCAAACAAATTACAAAAACACAAATGTTGAAAACATTTCCACAAGCAGGATTTGAACCTGCACCCTTCTGACATACCGGGTCAGGTGCTCTCCCAATTCTGCCGTCATAAGGAAAAAGGGCACAACTAACATTTTTTTTAAATTTGAGTTAGATACATAATTGGAATCAGGAGAAAAAGGCCTATCTTTTCAAACCCGTTTTTCTCCTGATTTGAAAAATGTTAGATGTGCCTTTTTTAATTATGACGGCAGAATTGAGCTATCGTGGTTCTAATCAGCCCGCCAGCTTTTTTTTTAAAGATATCATAATTAGGAACAAGTAAAGGAATTTTTATTGCTCGGAATCAATTAAGACTCACAATAAATTATTGAAAATAATTAATTTTTAGGTTAACATTAATTTGGATAGTGAAGTGACAGCTCTGTTGCCAGCTTTTCAACGTAAAAACGCTTTAAAAGCAACCGCATTATGTTGGCAGCACTGCTAAATTACCCAAAAAAGCTAAAATCCAGTGCCCTTAAGCAAAATAAAAAATCTAAATAACCGCCATTTTGTGAGTCAAAAGTTGGTGCAATTGTGTCTTCAGGTTTTTCTAACATTAGGTAGGTATTTACAACATTAGGTCAAGTTAACCGCAGGCGACCAAAAAGCCGAAGCTGCGAAGGCGAGCATGTAATGCCTGCGGGTCCATATTGGCTCACATAAAATTCTAAATCCTATTCTTTTCTACCTCTACCGATTTGTGTTCATAATTATCAATCTTCATAATTTTTTTTTTTATACTTTTTTTATTCATACATTTTTATTACTACCAACGGAGCTCATAACAGTTAGTGATCATAATTTTTTTACCAATACTGTTACTACTAAGAACCAGTTTAAATTTTTTTTTTTTTTTCAGATCTTTTTTCTTCATAACATTCAATGATCATATTGCTTTAATTAACATAACATACTTCAACTCATAACGTCATGTTCAGAATAGCTTACTTTTTAACAGACATTATCATAATTTTTATATTAAGGCAATACTAAGAAAATATTTTAACTCATAATGTAATTTTCCATAATAGTAAATATTGAAAATAATTTGAATCTATTAGTAAATAGTAGGTAGGTTAGAAAAGTACCTAGTAGATATTAAAATTGTCTACTTTTCTAACAAAAATTAGTTTCTGACACTTCGCCGGCCGCTGCCGCGGCACGCTCGCTTCGCTCGCTCGGCTCGCGCGTTTTTGGGGTCACAGTTCTAACCTAACCGAACCTACTTGTCTGGTAGCATCTCGTTTCTGCTAGCAATTTGATTTTCAGTGGAGTCGCATTTTTAACTTAACTTACTTTTAGGTATATCAAAAATTAGTTTCTGGCGCTTCGCCGGCCGCTGCCACGGCACGCTCGCTTCGCTCGCTCGGCTCGCACGTTGTTGGAGTCACAGTTCTAACCTAACCTAACCTACTTGTCTGGTAGCATCTTGTTTCTGGTAACAATTTGATTTTCAGTGGAGTCGCATTTTTAACTTAACACTTATGATTAAAAACTATATAAAAATGAATAATTATATTAATATAAAACAAATGTTTGAATATAGACATTAAGATTTTCAATAATATGGATAATAAATAACACTTATGATTAAGAAATTTATAAAAACAATTATTACAATAAAACACATTTATGAATAATAAAATTATTTATTCGAATGATTATGAGTTTTGATCATTAGTATAAACAAATATATTAAAACAACAATTAGTAAAAAAAAAAATGATTATATTTTTTAATATTTAGTTTTTAAATATTTATGAAGAGTGATCATTATGATTTTAAATGGTATGAGAAATATTTTCGGACCTCCGACGATAGGAGTTGAAAAGTTATGTAAGACAATCACCATGCCACGTTTCGCTACGCAAGGGTGGAGGGGATGCTCTTCCCGCAGCGCCAAAGATGTTTAAAATTTACGGTTGTTACATATCTGAGCAGTTTGAGCTCTGATGTAATTTTAACATTTTAAGAGAAAAATAATTTTTTTTCCCTAAAAATTGAAAATTCTTTTTAAAAAAATTATATCACTCCGAGTTTTGAGCTTTGAAGGAGGGGTAGGGGTATACCTCCCCCCCCCAAGCTCCCCTCTCCCCCCAAATTTGGAGGTTCCCCTTGGAATTCAGAACCAATGTTTTAGGTAAAAAATTGTTAAAAATGTTAGTTTCTAAATTTTGATGTAATTAAATAGTGAGCATTTGTTATACTTATATCAGAATTTACATTAATTTATTACAAAGAAATTAAAATTTAATTACAAAGGTAAATGTAACAGCAGAAAAGTTTGTTTACAAAATTTCTAGCTTCTGACAATAACATTAGCAATCAAATATTCACAGTAAACACTTTAATTGGTCATCAATCTAAAAATAACACTAATATTGAATGTTTTGAAGTACTGGTTTAGATTATTAATATTATCCTTGATTAATTAAATTATTTACCTGCTTTAGTATTTGTAAGAATTTTGGTTTTTACAGCCATTGTCATTGTGTACAGATATAACATTACCTAGGCCATGGGTATATAAGATTTTACTGTAAAATGGAAAATTCCTAATTGAGTTATGATTTTGGTATGATATTATTTTATTAAATAGCATTGGTATGTTATTAGAACTTATTTGCCACGTCGCTTCTTTAAATAAAAAAAAACTTGAATAAAATTTATATTATGCACTTTAAACTGTTTCTTCCGTTTTTTTTCTTATATCGTCACAGTCCCGATAGAGTCCGCTTTCCCCATGCGATCTCTACACATTTATAGGCATTTGATGATGATGATGATATTTTATTAATAACTGTTTGTTTTAGGCCCAGCACAAACGCAATAATGTCGTTGACGTTTGCAAACAACGTGCTTAGTCCTATATTCCCGAACTGTCCCATCAACCAGATGTGTAAGAAATTATTAGCCGCTGCAACAATATGTAAGTGAAGTGTTTTTATAGAATTTTTTTTTCTACACTGTTTTTTAACTTTTAAATGAACTTAGACATTTTTAAGCACAGTTTATTTAATCTGATAACACTTTAATTTTATATTGCTTCAAGTTTCACTGCTTTTCTCTTATAATTTATTTTATTTTATTTCTACTTAAATTTTTTGACTTAGCACAGACACGTTTTCCAGTGATATGGTAGTAAGCTTACTAGTATCAATCAATAATTTAAAAACTCCTTAATACCATGTGCTTAAGGTTTAAGTTATGTTTATTATCATATTATTTAGTACATACATACATACTGTGTGAATTATATTACAAAAAAAAAAACAAAAAATGCAAATAGTACTAGAAATGCAAGGATTTCTTATTGATTTTCAGGCCTGCTAACTTTCATCAACGCATACGATGTGAAAGTGACGACCCGCATGCAGAATGTGTTTATGTTCACGAAGATCGCCTCGCTGTCCGTCATCATAATCGGAGGCATCGTCTGGATGGCGAGAGGTAGCTTATTATTTTAAATTTTATTTTTTATTTTTAAGTGCTAATCGCTGCACTTGCTTGCTGTAATTGCGGAAGACCCAGCCCCCCGACCGCCTGACCGATCGCTTTGACTACGCGTATAGTTTATGACGTCATCTTGCCACCTCGCACCGCCTATGAAAGCAATATCATAAGCTTTCGATATTGCTTTCATAGACGGCACGAAACGACAAGATGACGTCATAAACCACACACGAAGTCAAAGCGATCGGTTAGGCGGTCGGGGGGCCGGTTCGATTCCTGGCTGGGTCGGGTAGGCATTTATTTTTTTCACTGTATTTTTCGCATTGTATTCAGCGTTCGTAGTTAACCACCACCAGCTTATTCTACTGCTGGGGCACGAACCTTGCCGTTAATATACAATAGCATTTTATATGTAGGTGAGAAGAAATTACAAGTTTAAATCATTGATTTAGTTAATTAAGGAACTTTATAAAATACTATGTTACCCGCAAGTACTGTATTATCCTATCTAAGTAATTATTTCAGCGATTTCCCTCCTCAAACAAACTCACAAACTTAACCTCTTCAGTAATAGTATATACATAAGCATAAACCATTTATGGCCCTGTGGTGTTTACATCATTTAACATGCTCCCTTATATCCCGCTATAAGTTTTATTAGATTATGCTAATTAAATACTATATCTCAGGAACAATGAAACCTTAATACATAGAATTTAGTAGGTACGATAACTTAATACTTCTATTAATAACCGATTTACAAAATATTTGTCTAACAGGAGGTGTTGAACACTTCGAAGACGGTTGGGCCGGCACCAAGACATCAGTGGGCGACTGGTCCGTCGCGTTCTACTCTGGAATATTCTCTTATTCAGGATGGTAAGCAGAACAGAACAATTTATTAAACAAAGCCAACTCTTCTATAGGTACGAAAAGTGGAATCATATAAAGTGTTTGATCTGAAATACTAATTCTAAGTAACCGGTTGACCTTTACCAGCAGTGATATCAGTTCACTAGTAACCAATATCAATGCTGGAATAGGCCAACAAACTTTACAAAAATCTACAATTCACAATTCAATCTAAAATCCTTTACTGTGCATTTTTTAATTTACATTGAAGCACGTGTTGCACAAGACATCTCTAAAAGAGATCTTTTCCAGCCAACCCTAGCTGTGATTTAGAAAACAGTCTGCTGAAGCAATATTATAATTATCATCATCATAATTATATTAGTATGGATAAATCAACAATAATATACAGGGTATGAAAAAAACCCTTACCGAAGCCGTAATATACGCATAGTGTGAAACGACTTTTAATTTTGGTGTGTATTTGGTGCGTATGACACGCAATGGAACGCGTGCATCTTAGTGTGCATGTAGCGTACGATACGAGGCGGCCGGCCGCGAGCCACCGCATCATTGTGTGCCTTTGACATTAATTGCGGTTTGTAACTTGAAACGTCTCTTTTTAATTGAAAATGGAAGAAAAATAACTAATGTTCCTTTAGAAGAAAATTTACTAATAACCTTTTTAAACAGATTCCGCAAAAACCGTTAAAAAAAAGTTTTGACTTTGTTCCTCAATAACTCTTTAACTATCAGGTTCCCAGCTATGGCTCCATACAAGCAAGTAATAGTAATGATGGGAACAATCTGTAGTTTTTGTTTTCGTTAAGCTTCTTTTCATACCCTGTATATATACCAATACCAGAAGAGTATTTAAGAGGCCTATTACATCTCGACTGTGATTTTTGCGTAAAATGCCCATTTTTGCATTTTGTAGTAATTTTCCAGTTGTATTTATCGTTTTTATCGAAATTGGATAATAAATTCATTATAAAATATTTATTCCTCATGAAGTAAAAATTATTCTGGTATAAATTTAGCTCAATAATATTATCGTAGATAGGAGTAAGATAGATAGTAAGGAGAAATTCACAGCGATCTTAAAGCGATTTTCGAAGTTTTTTGGTTTAGAATAAGATTTATCTTTGATTATTATCGGTAGTCCTTATTTCGTTTCGAGGATCAATTTTGAACAGCTTCCGGCAATAACTTTCGATGGCACAGTAATACCTTACTCGAAATCCGTCCGAAACCTCGGTGTTATTTTTGACCTAAACCTTTCGTGGAGACCCCAAGTAGATGCCGTTAGGAAGAAGGTGTTCGGTGCATATAGCTCGCTTAACCGCCTGCGTAACTTTCTGCCGATCAGTACTAAAATAACTTTAGCAGAATCACTAATGCTGTCTATTATTGATTACGGTGATGTTTGTTACACTGATTTGTCCGAAGAACTGCTTGATAGAATGGAGCGTCTGCAGAATGTTTGTATTAGATTTATCTTCAACCTCCGTAAATTTGATCACCTGTCTCACTTCCGCGCTAAACTTAACTGGCTCCCTATTCGCCGGCGCAGGGACTTACACGCTCTTAAGCTCCTTTATTCTATACTTTTCCTACCAACTTCTCCGCCTTATCTTAAAGACTGCTTCTCCTTCCATTCCTCTACTTTACATTGTACCTTGCGTTCTTCTTCTAACCTTTCTTTAAACATCCCTCAACACTCCACCGACTTCTTCTATTCCTTCACTGTCCATGCTGTCCGCTTGTGGAACTCACTTCCTGAGAGCATCAGGAAAACTCAAAATCTAAGGTCTTTCGGCGATCGAGTTAGAAGCTATTTCCTTCTTTCTGCTCCCATTAGCTAACTATAAGTATATATTTCAGTCCTTATTTGTAATTTTCTTTTTTTCCTTAATCTGTAGATATTTATTTATTCTCAATTCTTTCTTTCTTTATATGCACCTACTCCCCTATTACTCCTTACTATTGTTTCACTTTTCACCCAAGGTTGCCTGGAAGAGATTGCTATAAAGCAATAAGGCCGCCTACTTGTACTCTCTTCTCTGTCTATTGTCCTGTTTTGTAACTGTTTAGTTTTTAGTGTGCAAATAAAGTGTTTATTATTTATTTATTTTTTTTCTATGTAAAATCAATGATATCTAAAAATTCCGAGGCCGCTACGAACTATTCGACTAAATAAGAGATAACATTTTATTGAAAATCCTGTGCCTTCGCGCATTTTATGAAAATCTTTCACTGTTATTTTGGGTTTTATTAAAAAGTTAAGCAAAATTTACAAAAAGCGAGGCCGCTACGAACTATGCCAATAGCTATTCTACACTATTCAATAAGTCAAAATTGTTAATGTATTTTCGTTTTTGAGATCGAGAACGCCAAAATTGGCCATTTTACGCAAAAATCACAGTCAAGATGTAATAGGGCCCTTAATAGTTTCTGTCTACACGATTGCAACAAAATTATATTATGATGATTGTTAAGTGATTTGTAATTCTAGCGTCAAATATATGTGACAACTTTACACTAAAACATGTCGACACAACTTGTCCACAACAGTATAGTAGACGCTACTATACTGTGGCCTTAGATCCCAATTCTCCTAATAAAAAATGCTCTAATTATAATTTAGTGCGGATTGGTGGTTGTCGAACGACTGCTAATGTAGCCGGAAACCAAAGGCTTTGTGTGCCTTTCGAAGCACAGAGGAGCTAGCGATGATACATTTTTGGTCTCTTATTTTCTGACCGGCCTTTCCAAAAGTTGTTTATCATTGCGCCATCGAGCTTGTGAGGGTACATGTCTTAAAATATACCCCATTCACGCAGGAATTACCTCAACTTCATGACGGAGGAATTGAAAGATCCGTTCACGAACTTGCCCCGGGCGATCTACGTGTCGCTGCCTCTCGTGACGGGTATTTATTTGCTCGCCAACTTGTCGTACATGGCTGTCCTCGGCCCTGTGGGGGTTAAGGCGACGGAAGCCATCGCTGTGGTGAGTATTCTCGTAGTAGAAATATTTATATTTATTAGGCAAACAAACATTTACATAAAACCTTATAAAATAAAACATTCAACATGGAGATTCCTACATTTCAAATTACCTTGTTTCCTGCTAATTCTTCTCGGTACAAGGTCTCCTGTCAACGAATTATAAAGTAATCTAAGCGACTTTCACAAGAGCTCAAATGCAATTTGTTTTGGTTGGTAGATAGATTACAGAGTACGCGAAACGATGATATTTATGTAATTAAAACTAAACTCGGTTAAAATCGTAGTCGCAAATACGAATTATAAAGAACTAATAAATATAAATTTCCTTTTCAATATTCGCCTTCTAGTTAAATAAAGTTTCTGCGGAATTGTTTCAATTCTATTGAACTGGACTATATTTTAAACGATATGTGCGTTAAAATTATACCAAACAAACCAACAAACTATCGAAAGAGTTTTCTTGTATCTTTCTAAGATCATACATTGAATTGATATAATGTTTCTAGGACTTCGCTGTGGTTGCGCTCGGCTTCGTAAAATGGGTGATGCCCGTGCTGGTTGCCATAGCGACGGTGGGCGGTCTGTCCGTCCACATCATGACGTCATCGCGCATGTGCTTCGCCGGAGCCAGGAACGGCCATATGCCTGAGCTGCTTGCGCATATCAACGTCAAGTGTATGACGCCCTTGCCTTCGCTAGTCTTCTTGGTAAGTGTAGTAAATAACCTATATACTGTCCCATTGCTGAACCTAAACCTTTTTACAAAATTCAAATTTATTTTTACAATTGATGAGTATTGTTGGCATAGTCACCGCGCTTGCCAAATGCGGGTTACGAATTCAATTTAACAGTAGGGTCCGGCTCGAAGGACCAACCTATACGTTTCCAAATAAATGTCAAATTCAATATGTCGTTCATTTGACATCATTTAAAAACGCGTCGTGATCGTGATCAATAACTGACACCCTGCTACACACGTCTTTAAAGTTTATACTGACACCACCCACCAACCTTACGGTTATAAAGTTAGGTGTCAGACAACCTTGCGCAAGCACAAGGAACCATCTGCTTCAGATCATAACGCCAGATCAGGACGCGCCGAAACGCATTCTTCATCCGGTACTTTTAAGACTAGTGTCTCGAGCTATTTGCCCCGTGGACACGTATAGTCCACTACCTAATATCCAGATAGGTTACTGGAGCTGTAAGCTCGCTCACTTTTATTGCACTAAGAGTACAACTCGCAGATTCCACTGCTCAGGTCGTCAACTCTAAAGTCGACTACCAAATGTCTTTTTTGGTGGCGGAGTTGTAAGCCCACTCACTTCTCAGTCCACCCATCTAGGCACTTCATCAGTTCCAAAATCCTACGCGGCTGATTCAACCGAAGACATTGCAGCTAGCGGGCGCCTCTACTAGTTCTCCAGACTAGTGCCGGAGATGTTGGAAGCCTACTCAATGAAAACCACTGAGCAGAACAACCACCTATGACCAACTCACGTGCCCCGCAGATCCTTCAATAACTGACACTTGTGAATTAGTTTAGACTTCTTGAATAGCTTTCAAATGTCAAATTGAAAGGTATTAGAGTAAGACAATAAGCCCCCAGACCGAGCTGATCACGTACTGCACTGCGGTGGATTCCTTTACCAAGTTATGGCATTTTAGAAGCTAGTTGATCCTTTTTATAGCTTATTTGAAATTTAACCTCGTACCACATTATTTTATATGTTTGTCTCCCACCCAGATGTTATGTTATGTTATGATATCGCTGGTGTTGCTGATCCCGTTCTGCACTAGACTGAAGTCCTTCACTAAGTTCAGACGCTATGGACACTCATGTTAGAAGCTACTAGATCCTTATATCCATAGCTTGATAGAAAATTTACATCGTACCTACCACGTTATTCTAGAGAGAACCAAAGTCGTCCACATAGACCGCAGGATTAGCAAACTGAAATGGCAGTGGGCCATATTGCTGCAGAATCGATTCCCGATGATGGGGTAAAGGAGTTCTTGAGTGGAGACCGCGTATCGGCAAACGTAGTGTAGGATGCCCTCAGACTAGGTGGAGCGACGATTTTCGCAAGGTTGCTGGAAAGAGCTGGATGAGAGTAGCCGCGGATCTTGCTCAGTGGCGTGCACTTGGAGAGTATGTCCAGCAGTGGGCTAATGTAGTATGATGATGATGATAACGTTAAGAAAACCTAACTTTAATTTAAAATGTATATTTTCAACCTGATTTTGATGTTAGTTTTGTATTTTTGTATATATGTATTTGATTTTTCTTTTTCTTTCGCACTGTTCAACAAACCGTTACTTTTGTACAAGTTAGCAGTGGAAACTTTAATGCTTACTGTATTATATTTTTTTAACCGACTTCAAAAAAGGAAAAGGTTCAATTCGACTTGATATATTTTTTTTAATGTGTGTTCGCGGATAACTTCGTCGTTTATGAACCGATTTTAATGATTCTTTTTTTGTTGGAAAACCAGTATCTGATGATGGCATCCCAGAGAAATCGAGGGGAACCTTCGAAAATCGTAGTGGCGACTAGTGCGTTTGTTAATGTTTTCATTAAGTATTTTAAAGCACTACTATTTAATGAAGGTCTGGAGTCGATCTGATGATGGAAACGAAAGATAGTCGAGGGAACTCCTCAACGATTTACAGCAATTACATGGTATTTGGGCTTGATTAGTTTGTATTGATGAAAACTTTACACCTAGATGAGTTGTGATTGTCATTAGGGGTCTGATGATGAAGACAGGAGGACAGGAGGACAGTCAAAGGAACTCCTCAACGTTTTACTGTAGCTACCTTGTGTTTGGTCTTAATTCATTTCTATTGACAAGAACTTTGCACCCATATGAGTTATAAGTGCCATTACAGGTCTGATGATGGAGACCATAGACAGTCGAGGGAATTCCTCAACGATTTACAGCAGTTACCTTTTGTTGGGCTTACTTCATACGGTTCAATATGCCAAAATGTTTAGTTCGTACAAAAATAATACCTAATTAAGATTGAAGTTTTACATAGGAATACCACTACCTACTAGGCCGTTGATTGCTCATGCGAGAAGCATCCTTGTTAGGTCTACGTCTACCCATCACTAAAAATCGTAAAATAAAATAATTTTTAACAAAAAAAAAACCAACTTCAAAAAACAGGAAACGTAAAGTAAAAACAGCTCTAAAACGCAAGAAATAATATTGAAATCATATTATTATATTGTTTTCTAAAGTTTACGCGAACACTACACATTGAAATGAAACAACTTTTACGGATCTACTCGCGTTTATTTTACACATTACTTATTTGAGTCTTCCTGTGACCACGGACCCTGCAAAGGGTTCGAAACGTCAGGATAAACATTAAATAAGTAATGTGTAAAATAAACGCGAGTAGATCCGTAAAAGTTGTTTCATTTCATCATATTATTAATTACCTAGATACGCATGTCAGTTTAAAAAAATGTCTACTGAAGTCGGGTGGGGCTTTTACAATAAAAAATTGGAGATAATGGAACAACTATAGTTTAAATTGTCCCCCAGCCGACCATTAACCACCCGACTTCAATAAACATTTTTTAAAACTGTCATACGTATCTAGGTAAATAATAATATGATTTCAATATTATTTATTACTTTTTAGAGCTGTTTTTACTTTATGTTTCCAGTTTTTGAAGTCGGTTTTTTTTTGTTAAAAATTATTTTTAATTGTTTATATGTGTGATATAGAGCTGTATGTTTCCTTACTAAAATAAAATAAAATGACGTTATTCTATATGTTTGTCCCACTCAGATGTTGATATCGCTGGTGATGCTGATCCCGGACAACCTGACCACGCTGATCACGTACTGCACCGTGGTGGAGTCCTTCTTCACCACGCTGAGTTGCAGCGCCGTGCTGTGGCTGCGCTACAAGAAACCGGATCTGCCGAGGCCTATTAAGGTATAGTCGACTAGAAAAATATTAGAATAATTATTATTAAGGGGATTATTTATTATTACCATTTTTTTTATTGTTCGTTTGTATCCGATATTTCGGCACATTTGTTGTATACACCATGATCACAGATGTAATAGAATAGTCTTACAACTTTCTTAAAGCTTCTTGCCAATGAACTTGCAATTGGGCAACTGTCAAAACTATTTTTACTCGACTGCGTCAGAAGGAGGGTTATGTTTTTCGAGTGTGTTGTATGGTATGTATGTATGTATGTATTTATGTATGCCTGTTTCTTTGGCACGCCCTATTGCCCAAATGGCATGGTGGATTTTAACATTGAGGTGTCGTTAGATATTTTTTCTTAGTAATGGCACAGTCTATATAATTCTTACAGTCGGCCAACGGGCACGTCTAGACAGAGCAATCGTGAGGGGTGTGCGGGGCGAGCGGGGCGCGGTGCGACTCGGGCTCGCCATACACTTCACTCGGGACACACGCGTCAGGAGTGGCACATTGTATTAAATCGCGTGTAGTAAATTTTAATTTATTTTTATAACATTAAAAATGGTTCATACTACATGTGCTGTGAGAGACTGAATGTCATCTTTACACGTCAACAAAAATTTGAAATTTCTTTTGTATGCGGAAACACAGAAGAAAGGTAAGTCTAATACATTAAAAAAAATTCTAGTATGTGCTTGTGTTTCTGATCTTTGCATTATAATATGCGTAATGTCTTTTTCAATATGTTTTTTTTAATGAATAAACGCCATTTTAGAATTCGCTAATTTATAAGCAAGATTTAATTAGCTATTAAAATCGAAATCGAAAATGGTGGACGCAACTTTTTGATATAAAATCAATAATTATGGATATTGTTTTTATGGTTTTCGGGGGTGCCGATTTCGAATACAACATCTATTTCGAGATCCAAGATGGCGGACGTGACTTTTTTATGTAAAATCAATATGGGTATCATTTCCATAGTTTTCGGGGGTGCCGATTTCGAATACAACATCTATTTCGAGATCCAAGATGGCGTACGTGATTTTTTTATGTAAAATCAATATGGGTATCATTACCATGGTTTTCGGGGGTGCCAATTTCGAATACAACATATATTCCGAGATCCAAGAGTAGAGACTTATTAGTAGTATAATATCTCTGTTTTAACTGTAAAAAAGCTACTGTATATTATATTTTTATTTACCAATTTCAGATGCAATGTTTGGATTGAGGCATGTAGGAGACCTGATTTAATAGGGAAAACTTCCCATAGCTTAAAGAACAACTATATTTGTAGCCTACATTTTGAAGAAAATATTTGGCATATATGGCAAGAAGAAATTGAAGAAAACAGCGATTCCTGTGCTACTTTTACCTGTTAAAGTTACACGTTCAATTAAAATACAAACTAGCCCAAAAGTTAATATTTTAAGTAATGTAGTCCTAGATTTAACACAAAAACGTATTCTTATTCTAAGTAGTAGTAAGTATTGTTTTTTTGTTAAAAATAAATGGTTTTGTAATCTTATATTTCTTTTTACTTAAGGGTGCGCCGACAAAAAAATGCCAAAAATGCAGTTACGGTTAAGTAGATATAATTGAAAATACTATCGTATTAAATGAACAAAATATATATTTAGTATCATAGGGAACGTGTTAACAATTTGTCAGAACCATAAATTCATAACACGCTATAGTTTTTTCTACAATATCATTTAAAGTTGGGCAAAAATCATGAAAACGAGTGGCGGCGTTTAGTAGATTTCTTATAGTTTATCTAAATTATTGTACCTCTGATTTTGTCTAAACAATCATCAATGGATAAACTACAAATTGCTAAACTACATTTTCGATTTATCAAGTGGTTATTTAAATAATTATTTTTTATTAAGCACCTTAAATTCCCCATACAAAATTAGTATGGCCGCGCGGCATCAAATAAATATGGACGACGACATTTCAAATAAAACATATGACACTTGTCACTTATGGACGGCGCACCCTTAAGGATCCTGATATACATAAACGTACCTACCAATAAGCAACATATGAAATAGACTAAAAAATGAATGTGACAACCCTGCGACAATGACGAAGGTCTAGACGATGCTAGCGGCATTTCGCGCAACTTCAAAGGCTTGAAGTGACCACAGTAAGTTTTTAACACTGGTAATGGTATGGGAATGAAAACTATGACGTCACTATTTTATTCCGTCAATTGAGTTTTTATTAATAACTTTTTAAGTTACCTACAGAAATTAATGCTTTGGTCAAATAAAAAAATGGTTTATGTTTATAAGAACTGTTATGTACGTGATTACATTTATATGTATAATGTTCTGGAGTTTTTAAATGAAAGGAAGTACTCGCATTTATTTAACATAACTAGTGGTCGCCCAGTGGTCGAAATTCGACTGTAATTTTATTAAGGCTGCACGGATTGTATCTTAAGCAATGAAAAATTAAAAAAGATAGAATATGAGTTTGAATTGGCATTGACAGATTTCGGCCGCTCCTCTTCCATTTTTGAAATTTTTGAAAAGCGTATTGTGTGTCAAATACATATGCGTGTGTGTAATGTTTGTTTTATTGATATAATGTATTTTTATGAATAATTAAAAAAAAATAACATTCGGATAACCTAATCTATATAAACTATAAGTGTGCGAAATTTCATACTCCGTCAAGGGGTGCAAAGTTTTTGCTTCACAGATTAAAGGCCATCACACACGGCAGCTATAATGTATATTAATGTACATCTCGGGATGTATAGCTTTATATTAACTTAAATTATCACACACACAGCAGGTAATGTAATGTATATTTCCCTTCATTCCTTAAGTCTATGTCTTGATGGACGCACTTTCCAGCTATTAAGGTCTTATACAGAGTGTTTTTATTTTTAATACCTTAATGTATGTCGAGTTACTTATTACTAGATTTACTAGATAGTTCATTAGAATATAATTCGGATTGCGAATTTGATACGCGTATTGCCACATGTGCCAAAACAGAACAAAGTAGATTGAAGATCACATAAAATATAAGGAAATTAGCGGAGAGTTTAAATTATATAACGAATATCACACGGAAAATTTTGTGATTATTTCCGAGAGCCAAGATCAATGTTTTTCGAACTCCATGAGTTAATAATTAAAGGTGATATAATGAAAAATAATACAAATATGCGCAAAAGTATTTTTTCCGAAGAACGACTTGCTGTGTGCTTTAAGGTAAGAATGAAATCAAAGTAAAAAATAATAGTTTATTTTTTAATGGCTTATTTTAATGTCTGTAAAGTGATTATTGTACTCATTACACTAATTACTATTTTTTAAGTCAAAGTTTACGAGGTAGGAACGGACGTCTTCTGAATCTTGAGCAGACATGTGAATTGTGTTTTGCGGCGGCATTATAATTGAACTTTGATTATTGATTGAAGTACTGGATTCCGGCGGTGGACTTTGTAATGAATAATGGACAGGCGAATTTAAATAATGAATAAAAGAATAAAAGACATTTATTGGAATCACATAACAAAACAAACAATTAAACATACACCATGTAACAAAAATAATAAAAAATTATAACAATTGACATTGTGCCCTGTTTATGTCATGCCAACACTGTGCACAGCTCAGTATACGCAGCAAGCGGGGCCTGCTGCACTGGTATTCTGCTGTACTCAGAAGTAACATCATGGCACGAAACAGGAAAAAAAAAACAAATCGAACACCCTACGAAAAGAGATGTAACGTAATATACGGAAATGTATAAAGATATATCCAGATGTAAATATAGATTTTCATAGCATGGCATGGCATGGCATTTGCATGGCATGGCATTTGCATGGCATGCAAGGCATTTGCTTGTTGCAGCCTATTCATTTATTTAATGTAGTACTGATGTCTTCATAGGAATATAATTTTTAATTTAATGTTAAGTTCGAGCATTCCGGACAAACCTCAGTGGTTTTTGGTCTGCTATGATGCAAAAATATTGTATGTTTTAATGTAAATAAATAAAAAAAAAAATATATCGCTCTGTACATTCAAGATACGAAGACGTAAAAATATACATTATAGCTGTCGTGTGTGGTCTCCTGACAATTTCTATGGAAAGATGTAGTGAGATGTATCGTGCTATAATATATATCTTTACATTATAGCTGCCGTGTGTAAAGACCTTTAATATATAGATTCTCCCTGTGACCACATCCTGCATACGAAATGCCAATATAAAAAAAATTAAGTGCTGTGCCTGGTTGATAACGGAGCTCAGACTTAGTTCTACCTACAAGATATATATTGTTTTTCTTTCATAAAATTATTGATTCGTTCTCGTAGTGTAAACTTGAGAAAACAATTACAATTCAAATTCAAAAACATTATTCGATTTAGCATAGGCTTAGGTTTTAAACTCATTATGAAATCATGACAAAATGTCATAACAGATTAAGAAGGGGGGTACAGTTAAAGCATAATCTGGATTAACAAATACGTTCCTTTTTTTAAATTATCTTTTTCTTGTAATTCTTTTTTAGCCAATTTATTTTAATTTTTTAAGATACTCAAGATTTAAAATGTCTTGATAAGGTTAAAGAACACTTTCATCGATTTATCGAATAAAAACATACTTTAAACTCTCATCAGGTACAACTATGGATGCCCTCGCTGTTCGTGATCGCGTCTTCCATACTGCTGGTGGTGCCCATACTGAGCGAGCCGGTGGCGGTGGTGGCAGGCGCGCTGATGACCCTGGGCGGCGTGCCAGTGTACTACGCCTTCGTCAAGACGCGGCCGCAGATCGTACGGGACCTATCCAGTGAGTAAACCTATCTAAAAGACAAGTGACCTTTCCAAAGACCTTCCAAAGATAATAGCAATAGAACGGTTGTTCTAGTGGCAGGCCAATGTACTTTATTTAGCCAGAACACGGCCTCAGATCGTACGGGACCTATCTAGTGAGTAAACCTATCCAAAAGACATCTGACCTTTCCAATGACCTTCTAAAGGCAGTAGCAATAGAACCTTGTATTATAAGCGAGCTCATGACGGATGTTAGTGGGCCCTTGTACTTTGCTTTAGCCAGAAAACGTGACCGTAGATTGTACGGAACCTATCCAGTGAGTTACCTTACCAAAAGGCGATACCATCAAACCTGGTATACCAAGCGAGCTCATGACACGGTGGCAGCAGTCGATGGACTTTGCTTTAGACAGGATAGAACTACGCGTACCTACTGATCTTCGATGTCGCGAACGAAGAAATTAGGTGAATTATTTTTTTTGTCGCACTTCCAAAAAGGTATTGTTGTCCCATCACACTTATTCCATCTATCCTAAAACGTGGAGAATCCTGTAAGAGAACGTGCAAAATAGCAACTTGCGAGTAAACAAGGTGAGAACGGCCATCAGTGATCCACAATCCTGCTTGCTCAATTAGCTGTCTTTGCATCGGAACACCGCTTATACTTAACGTTGGGTGGAGCGAACTCTTTTGCCTCATCATCATCATCAGCTCATAAAGTCCCCATTGCTGGGGCACGAGCCTTCCCTATGGATGGATAGGGAGAACGGGCCATAAACCACCACGCGGGCCCAGTGCGGATTGGTGGTTGTTAACGACTGCTAATGCAGGCGGGACCAACGGCTTAACGTGCCTTCCGAAGCACGGAGAAGCTCGGGATGATAAATTTTTGGTCACCCATCCGATGACCGGCCTATGCAAAAGTGGCTTAACCTCAGCAATCGCAGACCGGGCGTGTTAACCACTGCGCCATCGAGCTCCTCTTTTGCCTACTTGTTAATATTTAAAAAAAAAACCCGCCAATGTTAAAATGAATTTGAAATCGACTTCTTAGCGGGAAAGTAGTTTTTTTTTGAGAGTTTGCTGATTGCCTCATACAGCATTTTCAGCTTCGCCAGGCTTGTTTTGGGGGCGGCGAGAAACTTAAAGGGTTCCTCATACCGTGTGAGACGAGACGAATCAACTGCGGAGATTTTCTAGAGGGAACGGCATCACGCACTAGTGCGTGGCCCCGTGCCCTACTAGAATTCTCCGAAGGGTTCGGATCGGATCGGTAGTGAAGAGCCATGTCTGTGGTTTTGTTTTATTTTCTAAAATTTGTGTTATGTCGAATATTAATGTGAAATAATGGAGGATTATTAACCGTTAAGTGTTCGTGAGTGTACATGAGTGTTGGCAAATAAAACAAAATAGTGCAACGGCACTTTTCAAATTCTCTCAAGAAGTCCGCTTGAGGACTTAGTAAAGACCCACATCTTTACTGAGATACTCGAGGTAAATTTGGGGGTATATAAGTAACATTTTATGTGTATTTACTAACAGCACTTATGTAGAATAAGCTATTTTTGTTACCAACTTTTAATTAACCAATTAAATAAAAGTGTTTTATTTTATTTATTTATATCATTTCTCACTTCTCATTTCTATTATCATTCATCATCATCATACAGGAAGGAAATATTATTTATTTATGTATTAAATGTAAGAAAAAATACTATGACACTGGCTAAATGTGCTAATGACACGAAGCCATCAACTAAAGGAAAAAAAATATTGAACAATTTCAATATTTTTTTTTCTAAGTTACAAGTTCGAAGATACAAGACCTCGATGGGTCTTGTAATTGCGTGAAGCTAGAGAATAAGTACTTGGTGTAAAAGTCTTGGTACAAAAAGATAAATAATTATTTAGTACCTACTCTTGACAATATTCTTTGCTGATGTTCGTTTATTAATACGTATTGTTTTCTTTTTCCACAGCTAAATTCACCCACGCATGCCAAAAACTATTTTTATCCGCAGTAGAAGAGAAAGAAGATTGAACTGTAAGGATCTCATTTAAAGGTAGATATTACCGAAATCTTAATTAGCAGAATCTCATTGTTAACCCGACAGTATCAGATTAATTAAGATTAGTTTATGAGAATAGGCTATTTATTTTATTAGTTTCAAAAAAAATTCATAGTATTTCAAAGTATATTTTGAAGGAAAGTTTGAGTATCAAAAATGTTCAATATTGAATTAAAACATGTGTTTTTTTTTAATGTGTTATGCATTTGCATAATATAATTTTATACCAAATCCTTTGTGAAATACGATAAGAGTGGTGTTTTGCGGTTTATGTTCGTGAATATAAATGTTTATTGTTAAGTATTTGTGTGCCTTTTTTACCAAAGCCAGGGAGAGAGCGCGTTTATAGAGTAACTATAAGTTATTTAAAAGCTTTTTTTAAAGATTGTCAATCAATTTTGAACTTTATTGTTTGGTTATAAGGATCAATATTCATTGGAGAAGTTTGACAGGTTTGAGTAGGTTTTAATGCGCTGTTAACACATAAATAACAGACCTGTTAACCCGTCTGTCCCCCTTATAGCGACTGCGGGACAGTGGAAACTCTTTTAGATTGAAAATTTGTTACGGGAGGACAGCTAAACTATTTCTTCTCATCTGTCACCTTGGTGGACAAAACCGGGTGACGGATGGGAATACTCCAACGTGACAGCTAATATGCTTGTGTTAGGTATGGGTTCACGTCAGTTATAGTCTAACGGAGATATTGTGATTGAACCACGATATAACGCGTTTACCCCAAGCGTCTATCCGCTTGGCTTGGCTTGGCTTGGCTTTAGAAATATTTGTGCGTCACAATGACAAAACAAAATGTGTAGAGATGGGACGCTTTTTCATATTATGTATAATTCGATCACCAATTGTATATGTATAGGAGATATGGGGGGCGATTTTTGTATTTCACCGGTGATCTCAAAATCAAAAGTGACACGATACACTATGAATTATAACTTTTTTTTGCATTTCAATTGCAATTTGATTATTGAGATACCTACCGTTCGAGAATTTTCGATGTCAAATATAAGTTACCAGTGACTTTGAATAGGAGAAAAAGGAGCAATCGTAATTGATATCATAGCGCGAGAATCAGTCACTGGTTCAAAAATCGTCTCCGTGATCATAAAATAATCAGCCATTAAAAATGTAATTAAATCATGACAATATTTATATATCTATATACAAACTATACAAACTCTTTCTTATAAGTGAGGAGTGACCTTTACAAAGCTTTTGTTGTTATGTATAAACAATTTTTATTTCAAATTGTATAAACAAAACCATTATTTTACAAACCATACTCAAAAGTTCTTGTGCGACTAATCGGCACATATCAGGGGGTGATAAAACTCGGTATTAATGTAGTATTAATCTTCTTAGAGGCTTATAGCTTCAAACGTGCTTTGGTTGAGACGCTTGCTATAAATGTAATTATTTCAATGATGTGCTGTATTAAAAGTTGATATGTACACAATTGAATTGAATATCGTTTTAAAACATGTTTTAGTCAATTCTTTTAAGTCAGGCTTTAGAGCCCTTTTTTGCCATTTCAACTCCTTCGATTAAGAAGAATCTTGTTGCCTTCGTGATGCCAGCCCCTAGAAAAGTTTCGGGAATGGTTCAGTCACAACAGCTTGAGAAACAATAAAATTCTCGCAGGCCGATAAAACAGTTTATGCTGGCGACGCTGGCAGGAGCGTGGGCGCAGGTTTTTGGCTAGCTGGCTCGCACACCATCGTCTCCATACTAATATACATACATTACATCTATATTAATGAGTGAAGCGAAAACTTACAGCCCCCTTTTTTTCACATTGCGCGATTTGCGCGCACAGTGTAGTATGAAAAAAATACGAAGGAAAAGAATATGTGTAATGTGTGTTACAATTATTAATTGTGAAACGGTCGATTTCATTCTCTGGGCGACCTCTAGCTTTTATAATTAGTATATATAGTTAGTTTTTTAAGTAACTGTTAGTATGTTTTGCGAATTTGTACTTTAATCTTTAATATTTACACATGTACTTATTTATGTTGTGCTTTTTTAATATAACATTTTTATACAAGCATGATATGTTTAATAGAAACTGGTACACAAATAACCAATGCAATGGTTCTACATTTTGTTTTATAGGTACATTATCAAGGGGCACAATGTCTTTTTTTACTTTGAGTGTGTTGTATTTGTTAGTGTTGTTTGTTGTTGTTTGATATATATTAAAATCATTTAATGTATCGATTTCGATAAGTAAATTATGAAAGACATTTAATGTGCCTTATGGATATTTGTATTTTGTAGGTTATATTATAACCATAGATCGGAATAGGTAGAGTTATTCATGTACTTTTGCAACGTTTGCATAACATGGATATGCCCATATAGATTTTGCTATTTCCGGTATCCGGTGAACTTAATACAAATGTTTAATATTTTCACTTCTTCGCTTTAACAGCATATTAATGCCCCCACTGCTGGGGTACAGGCCTTCCCTATGGACGGACACAGAATATATAGGTATAGGGAGACCTGTTGTATTGTACTTGCTTTAGCAAATCAATTGTTATCCTTTGGTCGCCACTGGACAAAGATAAGAGACCTAAAATTTAATCTTACATTCCAGATTCCGGAAGCTTATCCATACTTTGAGAACGTTATGATGCAAGTACTACAAAAACCTCTACCTATTCCGATCAATGATTATAACACAATACACTTTTTATGCATCGGGTAGTTGACCGTTGTCGATTTATGCTAGAATTTATAGGGCTGGTGGAGATTGCAAGAAAATTGAATATTATATGGTCATATTAAGATAGTTAAAATAATACCAGTTTCGTTTATCTTTTTCTGGTTTATTTGACTGTTTTATCTATTTAAGTTGGGACAAGGTGCAGTGGGTCTAGTATGAGCAATTCTACTAAAAACATTTTTTTCAACATTTAAAAAGATTGTTCAACTACCCTGTTGAAATAATAACGTAATGGTGTAGGCACTCCTCTTTACTGAACTGATAATATAAGAATAATAATATAGACTGATTTATCATCACAAATATTCATACAGACAATCAATTCGATGTTCGATATTATATGATAAATTAATAAGTAGTTTTTCTACCATAGATATCATATAATTCCTTGGTTATTTCCAACAAAATCCTCTTTATTTAATGTTTTATTAAAAAAGCATGGCAAATGATTCCACTACACCTCCAGTTGGAGTGAAGAATTATTTGCACTTAACATCAGTTAAGTGGAAATGGAGTCCAGACGCAAAGACAACTGGCAAAGAAAACGTGTGCTTGTAAACTATTTCATCTTTTGGAAGTGCGACAAAGAAACGAGACATCAAATTTCTTTGTGCGCCATGGAATGTTCGAGACAGTAGTTACGTACGTGCGTTGGTATTAGTGAACGATAATACGTATAGTGCGACGCTGCAATCTGTCCAAGGCATCGATACATCCATACATCGGTACTTTGCGGAACCGTCCCAAAGATGCGAGCATACTACAGGCAACACGCAATACCGCACTTTTGCCTTAGATAAAAGACAACTGATCAGGCGTAAAGAATTGCCGCACCCTGTTCAGAAGGCCTTTTGGTTCAGATCGCAACGAATCTCTAACCGAGCATGTTAACACTGCTCTGCAGACCAAGTGATGTACCCTGAATTTTCTTGGTATTGAACTCAACAAGATTATTGGAACCCCATTTAGATATGAGATCCAATACTCGATTGAGCTCAATGACAAGATTCACTCGTTTCTCTTCAGTTTCAATTCGCCTAGCCGTTATATCCACCGTGCCCTGTACTATAATTTGCATACCAATGAATATTTCCATGTGGAATCATATCATTGATATGCAAAAGGAACAGCGTGAGGGGCAGAACGGAACCTTAAGGGACACACACCTGATATGATCCGCGAAGCGCATTCATTAGAAACGACACGGATTCTACGCTCATGCAGGGAGCTTGGAGAGAAGAGCTATGTGCCAGACCCGATCAAAAGCCTTGGCTATGTGCCGACTCGCCACGATTGTCAATAGCCTCACCCCAGAGATGTGCAACGTTCGCTAGAATATCACCCGTTGACGGCTTCGGACGAAACACGGAAAAGCAGTTTATTCAAAATATCTTTATGATGATTTTGCACAAAACTGAAGCAACAGTTATTAGTCGGTAGTTAGCCGGATCTGACCGATCTCCTTTTTTAGGGACCGTTTGCACATTGGCATCTCTCCAAGATCCCGGATGTATACAAGCTATGAGTTGTATTTGATCAAGTAGTTAATAACTAACAATTTTGAATACCTCACATTTATAATGTATAAGTCATTATAATTTAACTATGAACTGATTTAGTTTGTACATGAGAACTTTTCTCGGTCGCAGATACAAATATAATAACTGAGTGCTTTATTTAATGAGCTCATAGAGTGACTGGTTCACTTTAATTTAATATTAGTACAGTCATGTCAATGAGAAAAAGTATTTTAATGTGTATAATAATTATAATGTGTTTTCGGTTTGCTTAACTTTACTAACTTTAATGGTATGTTTGAAATCCTTCGATAATATTTATTATTGTATTGCAAAATTAACACAACACATCACGTTAAAAACTTACATAAGTACCAAAAAGTTTCCAGTGAACTTATAAAAGTACTGCCGGAGTGAAGTCTTATTTTTGACTTCCATAGTTTTACTTATCACTTGTTAATATAGATCTTTTTTTTTGAAATGGTTGTTCAAATAAAACTGCTAGGTAGTTCTATAAAAATAAGTTATTTATTAAACAGGTATATTTTACTTTTCAATCTGTAAGCGTGTTAATTTTATTATTTATTTTTATCGTAACGATATACCCAAACTGTTTGTCAACTGTACCGTACAAATTTTAATTACTACCTCCAATGTACTGTTTTAGATAATGTAACGATATCATGACTGCAGGTCTCTCTAGTAGTAGTGTATTTGATTTATTTATTGTAACTTCATATTACATAAGTTACAAGTTTGTACATTTGTTACCGAAGGTGATAAATAACAATGACCCTTGTTAAGCACCACCGACCGGTGTCGCTGTTTAAAGACATATATTTTTCCAATAGAACTCACCTAGGTACTCCAAAAAAGATTTGTATATTTATTTGCGATATTAGCTGTGTTTAATACTTGTATCAAAGCAAGTGCTGTCCGAGCTCAGTACTGTCAGCATCAAAATAAATAAAAAACACTATTGCCATTGTTGTTTAAAAAAATGAGACTAGAGTACAATAATGACTTAAACTTGCATGTTTAAGAAGTATTTACCGAAACGTCGAAAGTAAAGTTAGTCAAAAAAAGCGTTTTCGACCGCTTTTGTTTCGAGGTTTTTATGATGATGATGATGGTGATGAGTACACAAGTCACTTCTAATTATTGTAAGCGCATATGGCTTGGTTTTGTACAGAGCTGTTTATGTGCCAACGGTTTGATTTTATACTTTAGTAAATATAAATTATATACAAATTCAAAAGACAGACTTGTTTTATTTTGTCAATTATAATACAATACATATACAATAACGTTAAAATTCTCTGTAGTTTCATATATAATTTTCAGATTTATTAATTATTTGAGAAAGTGCCAATTATATTTTCTATTGTTGTAAGGTAACAAGTTTTCTATAACAATGGGTAGGCAGGTACTTCAATTAATTGGCAATTATTTTCTAACAGTTAAGCCACTTACGCTCTTGAAGGTACTAGGCTAAGTGACGCCAACCATGTGGGCTGTTGGTGTTATAGTTTTTTCAATATGCGTGTCTCAGGTAAGGCATTCGATTTGACGGCTTTAAAAACAAAATAACATCTTGTCTAGAAACTTTTTACACATTCGTACATACCACGCTGTTATATCAGATGTAAACTTTTCCGTTTGCAAATAAATAATTTAGGTTTAATTCCGTCGTCGTACAATGAAAGATTTAAATTGAATAAATACAATTTATTAGAATGGTGTTCGAGTGACTGTTTTTGTGATATAGTTTAAACGTTTGTGTATGTATGTATAATAGGTAAGAGTTTATATGTCTTTACGGGTGTCATCCGATTAGATCTACCTAATACCTACCATCAGTTATAAAAAGGTATTCTGAAGCTGGGCGGGGAGGGGCAAGAATTCCCACAAAACCCCAAGACGCCCTCGGGAAGGAGACCGAGTATCCTACTATCTTACATTACCGGGAGTCGCTCTGTGCTTCAATGTGTGTGTAAGACAGCACTGCCTCTAGTTTTAAAATACGAGAGGTAAAATGGTCAAGTTACGCGTGACGACACCTCGGTTCGTGAACATTCAATAACGGGTTATTCCATTTTACCCCATTGATTGAGATCATAATGGGGGATAGTGGAAAAAAAGTGGATTTTCCTTGCTGGCGCTGTCATAAGGTCGAATATACGGAACGCCTGCGACGATTGAGACCGCTTGGAAATGAACAGAATCTTAAAATATTTTTAAAAAATGGGCAGATATGCAGCTACTAAATCACGAATATTGATGTTATCAATGTATTTCAGTGGTTTCCAAGTATATTGATTAAGTAATTTCGTTGTATTTCAACAATAGTGACTTTTTTGAGGTATTTTCGAAAATAATTATGATCGAGTCAAAATTATACAATCGTGTATTTGTGCTAGGAAATTCAAGATGGAGACATGAATTTACCTATATCAAAACTTCAGATTTGTTAGTCATATATAGTCTATAAACTATTCGACGATAGTTGGTGTAAAATGCACTGCACAATTTGTTCCGGACGGACAACAATAGTTTAGATACAGTTTAATCATAAATAGAACGAAACTTACTAAAGAAGTTTTTTTAAAAATGTGTTCCAGAAAAGTATGGAATGTGATAGAAAAATCAAGAAACTTCCTAGTAAGTGTTGAACCGATCATAGACAAGTCCAGAAACATCGTCGAATATTCTAAAATATATTAGAACATCTAAATGACAGAGAGAGCAACATGTCAGAAAGAGAGGCATGTATTCGCTGGACTATAAATACGGGGGACTTTTCTATGGTCGGCATTGATTCAGATTCATTCAAACGGAGCAATCGGATACAGTAATAGTTCGTCGTACGATTCAGTGATCAATAGATCGCCTTACGAATCAATAGTAAATAGATTAATATAGTTCTACGGGTATAATAGTGAAAGTGCACCCATATAGTGTAATAGAGAATTAAGGCTGAACGCTCAAGTGTTTACTTCGTACTACGGAAGTTTCATTTCGTCACCATCACACGACCTTCGTAACTTGGCTATAGCAAAAAATAATTGCGCAATCCAGCAATAGGTGCATAAGGGACTTATAGTATTCGTAATAGTTCGGTCCTGCACACAATTCTTTGTGTCGCACTCTTCATTAATCTGTGGTGTCGCCTTAACACTAGTAATTTTGAACTCTATGCTTAGAGCAATGCGGCGCGCGCGCACTTCAGCAACAAGTCAGCGATGGAGCTTACTCCGGCGCCCGACGAGCTGGCGCCCATGCTGCCCGAGGAGGGATTCCAGGCGTCCACCGTCATCGCTGGTCTAATGCCAGACTCCTTCGGAGAGATGTTCAACTTCCTTGATGGCGACAGCTTCGGAATTGGTGCTTGTTAACTATGTTTTTGACCTGACTGTCTATGAGTCCCGTACATGATTGTACATGGCTAGTTGGACTGGCTTTAAATCCGCCTGGCTTGCTACCACCATCTTATCTAAACATGTCGCCATAACATCAATGTTTATTTATAAATTAATAGCATTGTTGTGTGGTTTTTCCGACAGTAAGAGATAGGTAGCAAGTTTCTTAGTGATTGAGGACTCCGGGTGAAGTGCACTTCAATTTTTGACCTTATCTTAACATCAAGTAAGATGAAGGCCAAGCGCTCAATAGTAGTTGTGCCATGGGACCGAAAGGCCTACACACTAGTAGAGAAAGGGAAAAGATCCACATTTCCCTACCACGGGGGATGCGGCAGTAGGGCTAGAAGGAAAAGGGGACAAAAACACAAATGTTGAAAAAAAAATTTCCACGAGCAGGATTTGAACCTGAATGGACGCCTTTGGCTTTCAAAGTATATAAGTAAATAGTGTTGAGTTGTTGAACCACGATAGCTCAATTGGGAGAGCACCTGACCCGGTATGTCAGAATGGTGCAGGTTCAAATCCTGCTCTTGGAAATTTTTCCAACATTTTTGTTTTTGTAATTTGTTTGCAACAAAATTTGCGTTAAAAATTATATAAACTAAACAAAAACATTTTATCATTTATTCAGTTTAGGCTACAAGTAGCTCTTGTGAATGTCTCTTAAGCCATCGGTTCGTGAGTCTACTCTGGGCGGGAGATTTTGCATTGAGAAGAACCGGCAAGAAACTCAGTACCTAGGTGAACAACTCTTTTCTCCCTTACAGCGTCAAAAATATTGGAAAATTCCCTATCATAGCAGGACACTTTCCATTACAAATAAACACAAAACATATTGAAGACAACCACAACACATAAAAAGAAACTAAATATTTTTTTTATTTATAAGTTATCACAAAGTCAAACTATAGTGAATAATATCAAAAATAAGATAAGAATGCAAGATCAGACCAGCCTCCACAGGCGGCACCTGTTCACGAGTATGACAAAATCTATGAATCAGCCATCGATCGCTTCGCTCAACCATATTTTAGGGAACGTAACGACCTGACGCACACGCCACCACCGCAGAGACAATAAAAAGAGCATGACACACAAGCTTAATGATCTATTTAACGCAACGCTGTCTGTCTATCTGGACCTTAGAGCATTAAAGATCTGGACACTGCTAATAAAGGTTATCATATCAGTATTAAAATTACATAAATTAATTTTGTAAGGTATATTGATTAAAATAGAGTTGTGTTTTTTATTATAATATTAAGGTTTTTATTTCAATGGTGGGCAAAGGTGGACTTATCTCTAAAATAGATCTCTTACAGCCAACCTAAGATGGCAAAGTGCAAACAAGTCCATTAAAATTTTATATAACGCACAACAACACAATACAATAACATAAATCAAACATACCTACGTACGTTTAGTGTTTATTAAAAACTTCTTAAGTTACAAAAACCTATATAATTTAAGAGCGTTTACGCCGCACACTAGCGCTGCCTATGAAAAAAAAAACATATCTAGTAATTAGAGATAGAAAATCAAATTATGCTCAACAAACTATCTGAATGAAGTAATTTAGCATTTTTACGTCAACTAATGAACACCTCACATGTTATGGTTTAGTTAAGTAAGACGTTACGGCCACTTTTAACTATAACGCAATATTTAACTAAACCATAACTAGTCAGGTGTTCATTAGGTGACGTAAAAATGCTAAATTACTTCATTCAAATAGTTTGTTGAGCATAATTTGATTTTCTATCTCTAATTACTAGATATGTTTTTTTTTTCATTAGTGGCGCTAGTGTGCGGCGTAAACGCTCTTAATTTAAAGGAGCGGCGCCTTCTGGTTTCTAACGGGGAGAGTTAAAATTTTGCCACACAAAATCTATCGTTACCGTGGCCGAATGACGAGTAAAACTAGCACAAGGCATTCGGATCGCTAAGTAATTGTATAAGCAGGTATATGTACACAGAACAGGCCAAGCTTAATAAACGTAGATTGATTGCTTTTATTCTAACACTAGCTGTTGCCCGCGACTTCGTCCGCGTGAGCTAAAGGCTGTAGTCTGTACAGTTTAATTTTTAAGTAGGTATCTATTTAAGCTTATTAGGGTATAATAAAATTATATGCATCGGAAATTTAGAAAATTGACATTGTATTTACCGACATACGGACATCTACTCACTCTTAATATCCTTTCAGCTGGGAATGCTGAGATAGACAAAGACGATCGATCTCCATTTAGTTTGGTTCTGGCATACTTCCTGTGTCTCCTTTACGTCCATCATTATTTTTCATACATTATCTCTTATTCTTTCGACTATCATCTCTGCCATGTACATACATATATTCAGTTTGAAGCACAGAATCGTCCCGTTTATACAGATTCTCACTCAGTCTCCCGTTTCAATTATCCCTCCACATACATTCAGTATACAACACCGTTTCTCGGTGGGTTGCGCGTATTTGCTACGTCATACAAACCTGAAATGGGTTTACTGACGCTCAATTATATGTAATAAAATTGGTATTTTACAGCTCAGGTACTCGTCCGGAGTTGTCCTAGGCACTGGTGTATCTTAGCTAAGATGTGTCTACTGTTATACTGTCCAACCACGGACTTCAAAATTTTTTTTGCCTTGTCCACCGAAGCTGGATATCGAGTACCTAGCAGGTAGCGGTCCAGGATTATTGGTTGTCGGCCATAAGGCACAAAAAACTATTTACCAACTATGTTCTTATTCGTAGATACAAAATATCAATAAATTGAGAACTGTAATGAATTATATTATTGTCTAATAAGTAATACAGTATAGTATTTTATGTTACAAACTTGCGATAAATTTGAACTTCTTCGTGGCATCTTGTTAGGTAGGTAGCTTTTTAGAGGTAGATCACAGGACACAGAAAGAAGTTACCTCTAATAAAAAAAAAATCTGAAGTCCGTGCCTCTAATACAGTTGTACCCTGCAAACTTAAACATTTTTGCAAGTCTGATAACAGAGGTAGCCATCGTCTTATGCGATAGAAGAATGGAAAAACCATTTTTCTGTAATCTAGAAGTATGTACAAAATTCATTCTTTATAGGTTTTATGATATTAAAATTGTTATGATACTTACTTACTTATATTGTATCATTGAACACAGATTTATCCTATAAACATGTTAAGAAACCAAAGTAAGAAACCGCTTACATGTAAAATAAGTACTGAAATAAGTGTTTAACTTACCTGCATCAAATGTTTCATAAAACTTTTACACATTGAATAAATCATATTTGAAAATTAATAAGAACTGAATAAGTACTGAAATATTTAACGTACCTGCATAAAATGTTTTAAAAAACTTTTACACAATGAATAATTAATATAATTTGAAAATTATTAACAAAATAAAAATAGGTACTTTAATGCATTGCAAAATATCAAAATTTCCTTCTGTTCGTTTCAAAAGAGCGCCAAATTTTTTTTAAATTCTCCTGTTCTCGCGTTTTTTCACCAAATAGATTTAAAAAAATAATATTAAGTATTTTGGGCAACGACCCAAAGGTTTATACAGCCAAGCTATGTAATTCAAGATATCTTCTATGTGCAATATTTAAAAAAATAGAGACATGATTTTGGGCAATGATACAAAGTTTTATACAGCCAAATTTAATGAGTACCTAGGTAACATTTCTATGCTTAACTAAAAAAGAGACATTATGTTGGGCAACGACACAGAGGTTTATACCGCCACATATAGGTAATGTTTTAACTTTTAACATTTCTGTGTATTAGAAAACTGCAATAAGCGCCGCGCGCAGGCGCGACTAAATAGCCATATTATTATTGGTTATTTCGGAAAATGAAACAAAAGGTGTACCTATGTACAGCCAAGTTTAATGATGTGCGTGATTTCGAGCTTGTATTTATTTTCCGTCGCTTTACTATTGCGGTGCTAATGTTCGCTTAGGTGCCTCACAGATTTATAAAGGGTAGGTAACCTTAGAGAGTAACAAAACTTTTCTGAAATAATAACTCAACGAACGTATCTAACAGTTAGTCGCGTAAATAGGTATATCAAAATTTGTTTAACATTTTTCGATTTGTATGTTATTCTCCGAAATTTTCTAAGCATTTTGGTGATAACCGCATCAAAATCGGTATTCTCATAGCAACAACTATCAATGACAGGCTCAAAAAGGCAAAGAACCCAGAGCCGTAAAACACGATAGCAATAGAGAGCCAGAGCCTCAAATGCCAGGGCCGTAAAACTCATTAAAAAAAATTCCCCTATGTTACATAATAAACAGTGTGGACTAATATAGGCTGATGATGATGATGATGATGATGATGATGACATAATAAACAACAGTTGCCAAGCAACCAAGGATTAAATCCCGGTTTAGACCAAATCAAAATTTAACAATTTTCGAGTATTTATGTAGCCTATGTTATTCTCCGGAATTTTCTTAGCATTTCGGTAAAACCGGATCAAAATCCGTTCAGTACTTCTCGAGTTTATCGTGTTCAAACAAACAAATAAATAAACAAACAAACAAACAATTTCTTTTTAAACTATTCTATTGTGTTCCGTAAGTGATTTTAAAGTATTTTTTTTTATATCTTGCAATTACAGATTTTTTTATCCCTACGTTCTTATTATACAGGGTGTCTCATTTAAATCGGTCAGTATGGGAAAGTCTGAAACTATAAGACATACGAAGATCTGTTCTTAGGAACCATGTCATCGATTTTAATAAGAAGAAAAACAGCATTCATCCATTAAAAAAAAACCTGTACTCAGCTCGGGAATCGAACTCGGTTGTTTTGAAAAAAATAAACTTACACTATTTCTATTTAGATATCGATTGTGTAGGTCTTAAGCAGTAAATTGCTCTTTGAAACATAATGTCTAAAATGAATAAAATGCATTGTTTTCACATACTTTTATTTATTTTAGAAGGTGTTCGAAGTGACCACCGTTTTTTTCAATACAATATTCAACACGTTTAGGTAACGATTTTACAATTACAAAACCAGCAAAGAGGTACAAACAACCATAGAGACAATTTTACATGCCTGAACTTGTTGAATGTAACGGTGGTCAATTCGAACACCTACTAAAATAAACTAAAGTACGTGAAAACAATGCATTTTATTCATTTTAGAAATCATGTTTCAAAGAGCTATTTACTGCTTAAGACCTACACAATCGATATCTAAATAGAAAACTATAAGTTTATTTTTTTCAAAACAACCGGGTTCGATTCCCGAGCTGAGTACAGGTTTTCTTTAAATGTATGAGTGCAGTTTTTCTTCTTATTAAAATCGATGACATGGTTCCTAAGGGCAGATCTTCGTATGTCTTATAGTTTCAGACTTTCCCATACTGACCGATTTAAATGAGACATCCTGTATTTTCGAGTATTTATGTAGCCTATATGTTTCTCCGGATTTTTCTTAGCATTTTGGTGAAAACCGGATCAAAATCCGTTCAGTAGTTCTTGAGTTTATCGACTTCAAACAAACAAACAAACAAACAAACAAACAAACAATTTTTTTTAAAACTATTCTATCATGTTCCGTAAGTGATTTTAAGGCAACCTGTGTAATTTTTTTTTATATATTGCATTTACAGATTTTTTTATCCCTACGTTCTTATTATATGTATTCTAACATTAATATGTCAAAAGAAAGCTATCTAAGTAGCACAGTAATCTGCCGCGCTAACGATAAGTACAATAACTCGATTTTGGTCGGTTTTAAGTTATATATATATTTGGAATTGGGGAATCCAGATCTATAACTCTCTCTAAATAACTTTTCATGAATCCTTCGGGAACCTGATTTTTTAGTATGCAATAATGCAATAACTAAGACTTCATTACAATTTTACTAATCAATAATACAATAATTATACTTGTGGTGTCATCAGTTTTGAACTATGCATATTACCGACTAGGTCACACAGGTTTTTCTGTCTAACGATAAATGCAATAACTACATCAGTTATTGTATTTATCGTTAGAAAATATTGAAATTATGTATGTAAGTTTTTGCAATATGTAGGTTTGCTAGCGATAAATACAATAAGTAAATGTAGTTATTGTATTTATGACTAGTGATGATAGGTTGATCATTTAAACATTCCTAATTATGAACACTATTTCCACGATTTCAGGCCATAAGCTTCATATATTCAATTTAAGTATATATAGAACTGGCTGATTATTTGTTCTTCTTTCAATTGGTACAAGATTCATGTAGATACGTTCAGTAGTTCCTGAGATACAAGAAAAACATAGTTCAAAATTTTGAGCGCGTTTTTCTCGGAAGTGGCAAATTCGAGTTGTTGTACTCTTCGTTAGCGCGGCAGCAGTTGGTCAGTATACAAAACCAAACCAGACGTACCTACATAGTTTTCTATACCGCAAATTAACAAATTATCCCTAAATCAGGGCCTATGCACGAGTTTGTGTACGGTTGGCAAGCGATTGTGAACACTATGAGTATGAAGAATAACGTCGAGGTTCGCAAGCGAGCCGGGCTGCAGCGGTTTGCGTTAGCTGGCATCAACGGAATAACCCTGGTCTCCCACATCGGGGTCACGGAGATAATGATCAACGGGACGAGGACGTATTGCTTTGGTGGTGTGACAAGACCACCCGGTAGGAGAAGCGTGATGTGCAAGGTTAGTTTAAATGTATATGTTTTATCAGTATTTTTTTTCAATTTCTTTATTGCTTTCCCCATCGATTTAGAACGATGGCTTTCCCATATCCTACTAATATTATAAACGCGAAAGTGTTTAAGTTTGTTACTCTTTCACGTAAAAACTACTGAATGGATTTGGATGAAATTCGGCATACAGATAGTTTATAACCTGGATTAACACATAGGATACTTTTTATCCCGATATTCCCACGGGAACGGGAACCACAGGGGTGAAACCGCGAGCGGCCGCTAGTCTATACTGATATTATAAAGCTGAATAGTTAGTTTGTTTGTTTGTGGTCCCATATGGCGGTTTTCTTGGTGAGAGGTTCACATTAATGCACGATAACACTCGCGCTCACGCTGCAGTAATTGTGCGCGACTACCTTCAAGAGGTTGGGATGTCTGCTATGCAGTGGCCAGCGAAAAGTTTAGACCTGAACCCGATAGAACACCATTGGGTCCATTTGTTCATCCTCTGGGACCATTTGAAACGCAAGGTTCTTTTTCGTGATCCACGCTCCCACGACTCCAAGAACTCAACAAGGCCGTTATTGATGAATGGGCCAGTATCCCACAAGAAGAGCTCCTGAAATTGGTAAGGTCCTTGAGGGAGCGTATGGAAGCCGTGATCATTTGGGGGGGGGGGGTTAACACTAGGTTTTAGATTAGTTTTAAACAAAGTTTTTTTGCAATTACTTATTCTGTTTTTAATAAAATCTTTTAGTTAAAGATGTGCGATTTTTTGAGGAGCTCTTGAGGAGATTTGTTGCGTCTATTGAGGAAATTTGACAGTTTTTCGGTACCTACCCTGATGTGCAGGCCTGTGGACGTTAATAATCCTCCTAAGTGACATGATGAGCCCATATTAACATGTCGTTGGTAAGCGTGTGAGACCGCGTTAATTATCTTACCTATCTGCATTTAATTCAACACGTTTACAGGAAGACGAAACAAGTGAAGAATACCTTGGCCATTCAAATATATTATTTCCTACTGAACTTGATTACTACCTCTTCGGGGCATATTTCATAGGAAAATAACGAAAATTTACCAATAGCTTGTATAGATTCAGTCATTTAATTGCGCAACGCGATTTTTACAAACTGCTATAAGACGGTCTCGCACGCTCTCCGACGATGTGTAAAAACGTCTATAATCCTGTATTAAAGTGGTAAGCAGAAAAGTCGAGGTTGTCATAATCTACACTGTTTATTTTTTGCAGGGTGCCATGTACCAGGAAGGTCGATTCACATGTAAAGTCCCCTACCTTCGGTACCCCACCGCTCTGGGATATAGATATTGCATTGACAAATACGCAGCAGTTGCTACATTTGATGGCACTTATAAAAGTAAGTATATTGAATTGACACATTAGATTTCTAATATTTTATTTTGTAAATCAAAAATTAAATGAAATATATTTATTAGGACACACAGTTCGAACTTTAATGTAGAAAATACAAAAATATAAATTGTGCCCGAAAGGGCCTCTAATTAGCATGCAGTGAACAAATCACTACAACGCTGATCTTCTATGGAGACCCCAGTTTTGTGTAAATGATTAACGTTATTATTAATAATTTTATTGTTAGAGCGAGGTTTAACCTTTTGAAATACCTAAAGGTTCTGACCATGTAATACCGGCCGGCCGTGGTCACGAACTGACCAAAAGTATGCTCATACTCAGTATGACATAGAAGTGTCCATTTCAAAATAATGTGTGTTAAACCTGTCAGAACAACTCATTCTTTTTTAGGCGTTATTGAAAATTAAAAATCAGATAATTTTACACTTCTTGCAGCCACATACTGTGCTCGGGGTGATTCTGTTCCTAAATTCCACTACGACTACATATGTGAAAGGCGAGACATTAAAATAAAAAGAATAAACTTGACTGATCCCAACGAGAGATTCAACATTCGCAACCCTGTTGTGCGGAGGGCGGAGTACTACAGAGCGCCTTACGATATTTTAAAGGCTTGTCCCGATTGGTGAGATTATACGCGCAGATCTAATAATAAGATAAGCATCTAATTACACCCCTAAGTTCAGGGTGACAAGTACGAGTTTTATTTGCCGTTCGAACACGTTAACGAAAACGTGATTTTGTATGGCATAATAATAATAAGTAAGTACACCTCGTTGGTCACCAGGCAGTGCTACTTCAATGCCTTGCTTAATTTTCATATTCGTAACGTAAGGGATTTGCGGATAAAACTCACACTATATAGGGTCTAACAATATCAATAAGCGAACGTTTAAGGGGAGCATCTATACATCACACTGAGCATGTTCACCAAATTTGGTCCAAAACTACAGGCTCGTTACCGAGATAATCAACAAAACATTATCATAATTCACCAAACAATACAATTTTCCAAACCCGTACAGCTGTACTACACGCACACAAAGATAGCCGTGTGTGTATGAATGTCAGACAATGGCTTTTCAATTGTGTGCGTGTATCTGTACACTATTTTCTTATTGACGCTTGCGTGCGTGTTAGTAAAGATACAGCATGTTTCATGATGTGCATTATTTTAATTGATTTAGTTTATTAGAAAACATAACTTTGAAAAATCACTATAAAGCTGGTGCCCATTATTTGTCATTGTATTCAGAATGATGTATAGATACCGCCCTTAAACGTTCGCTTATTGATTTTGTTAGACCCTGTATACGCATTGCGATCGCGTTAAAGTTAACTACAAATTGTATGGGAGCGAAAAAGCGCCACCTGTTGACTAACTTGTGATACCAACTTGCAATTAGACATTCAATTCTTGCTTCCATCCCATTAAAATTGTAGGAAGCTTTCACTTAACTCTGTAACGACTTCTTACACCTCTAATTGAACTTAAAGATTGCTTTTCTAATGCAAAGGCTGATAAAGCCATTTCAGGGCCACTAGTTTTATGTTTTTTTTGGGTGGCAATGAATTAATGCTTTCATTATTATTATTATAAAATATAATCAAAGTGACTGTTCGTATCGACTGTAGGTACGGCTGCAACCTTCGCATTTCTCCAGAAATGCTGCATCAGGAGTTGCCAGCAGCTCTCATGGACGCCAACGAGACAGCTTTCGTTGGCCACGGTGGAAAGTATTGGCTTGCTCTCTATTATACCCAGGTAATCGCTTTAAATGTAGTTAAGGAGTCAGTTAAGCCGCTTACAACTTTGAAATGCATTCTCTATTGCATGGTTTATATAAAAAGTATAATTTTGTATACTTTTTAACCAACCAATAACAACGCCAAGTAAATATAGTATAAATAAATAATAATAAATAAACTTTCCTACACTCACACCAATTATCTAGCCCAAGAGAAGCTTCGTTATGAAACTCGTTAAATGGTTACTAGACAACGGATAAACATACTTAAATTCTTTTATCTACACTAATGTTGTAACATTCTACTTATGTTTCCAATACTTGACTTATAATTACTACTGTTATAGCGCAGACAACAAAACACTCAATTTAAGCAATTTCACATGATGGTATAATATCCACATCGATATCGTAAAATCTCATTATAACATCAATAAAACGCGACCAATTAACCTGGCGAGCCTTATGTCAAAATCCTCATACAAGTTGTATAAAATTTTGATATTAGGCTGGCTTTTGAAAACAGTTGGGTTATACGTGAAAACTTCGTCGAAACTACTAAACTTACATACACAAAACTCTTTGGTAAGATCTTGTGCCAATTAGATAAAAAAAGAACAGCGCGCGCTCGCTCCTGATTGGCCCTGCGCGCGCAGCTGCGCTCTCATTGGTTAGATTTTAATGGCGGCAAGTTCACTGTGACAATACACGTACGCGTGAATTTAATGTTTCGCAATGTGTTTTGTTTTTAAAATACAAATTAAAAGTTAAAAATGGACAGCGACGATGATATTTGTACGCCTCCGGATATTCTAGAATTGGCAACAAAAGTAACTCACAATCTTTTGCCAGAAAAATCTAGAAAATTATATGAAAAAGAATATAATAACTTTTTGACATGGAAGATCGAAAAGAAAACTACATCATTTTCTGAAAATGTCATTCTTGTGTATCTCAAAGACCTCTCCGACAAATTCAAGCCATCTTCTATGTGGGCTAAATATTCTATGCTCAAGCCCACACTGAGTATCTACAACAATATTGATATCACGAAGTATTCAAAAGTCATAGCGTTCCTGAAACGCAGTTCAGAAGGACACAAGGAAAAAAAGTCCTTGACGTTTACATCAGGTCAAATAAAGATGTTCCTGAAAGTTTCACCAGATATTTTGTATCTTTTTGAAAAGGTAAGTGTATTTTCGTTCTGTTATTTAATCTACCTAGTACTTACGTACTACACACGCAAGTTATCTAGACACTCCGTTTAAGCGCTTTGTGTATAAATTAGGTAGTAGGTACCTACACTTTACTACTTCATAAATCATAGTTTTTGCCTTGGCTATGTACACACGGCGGCAGATCAACCTACCCAAATCTGTCATATTTCTACAATCAATTTTGAACTTTATTGTTTGGTTATAAGGATCAATATTTATTAGAGATATTTGACAGGTTTGGGTAGGTTGATCTGCCGCCGTGTGTACCTCAAGCTTATTATATCGTTTATTGTTACAGGTTGCACTAATCTTCGGCATAATGGGGGCATGCCGAAGGCAAGAGCTATACAACATCCAGTTCGATGAAGTCTCTAACATAGACGACAGTACAATCATGGTGAAAGTTTCGAAAACAAAAACGAAAATAGATCGTTCTTTCGTTGTGACGGGCAACTGCTATGCCATATGTAAAAAATACATGGAACTTCGACCCAACCCCTGTCGAAACCCTGCCTTTTTCTTGAGCTATAAATCGGGGAAGTGCGTCGATCAAAGAACTGGTATTAATAAATTTGGTGCTCTGGGAAAAACTATCGCAAGTTTTTTGAATCTGCCTAACCCAGCGTTGTACACGGGGCATTGCTTCCGGCGCACCTCGGCGACCCTTCTCATAGATAGCGGTGGTGATTTGACCGCACTGAAACGACACGGGGGGTGGAAGTCTTTTACTGTGGCTGAAAGCTACATTGATGAGTCTTTAATGAATAAAATTCAAGTCTCAAATACGATCTTGAACAGTATAGAAAACAAGACGAATGAAGTAATTATAAATATTCCAACTCCGTCTACGAGCTCTACTGCTTGCCCCGCGACCGCTACAGCTGCTGGATCAATAATTAACATTAACTTTCAAAATTGTACCATCCAAAATTTGAACAATTATTATAAATAAACTATTGTCAGCTTTTACTCTTGTTGTTTGACTAATTGCATTAGTGAAGATAAAGTAGTGTATGCAACTGCATATAACACGGGTATTAAAACACTCGTTACTATTATGAAACTCGCTGCGCTCGTTTCATAAACTCACACTCGTGTTTTAATACCCTTCATTATATGACAGTTGCATAAACTACTATAATGTAACATCTTGGAAACAACAACATTGTTGCAGTATACTATATTAGTTGACGACCTCCTTGGTCGAGTGGTTTGTACACCGGTTTTCATGGTGTCGCCATCCCTGAGGTCCCGGGTTCGATCCCCGGTCGGGTCAATTTAGAAATTATTGTTTTTCTAAAATTGTCTCGGGTTTGCGTGTTTTCTATGTATAATAAGTATGTATTTAAGTATTTTACTCCATACAAAGAAAAACAAAGTTACCTCTAAGCAGTACCTATTTAAATATTTTTTTAATCGACTTCAAAAAAGGAGGAGGTTACTCAATTCGACTCGTTTATATTTTTTTTTTATGTGTGTTCGCGGATAACTTCAATGTTTATGAACCGATTTTGATGATTCTTTTTTTGTTGGAAAGGAGATATGCCAAGGGTGGTACCATGTTAAGGAAACCAGGATCTGATGATGGCATTCCAGCGAAATCGAGGGGACCTTTCGAAAATTGTAGGGGCGACTAGTGCGTTTGTTAATGTTTTCATTAAGTATTTTAAAGCACTACTACTTAATGAAGGTCTGGAGTCGATCTGATGATGGAGCCGAAAGACAGTCGAGGGAACTCCTCAACGATTTACAGCAATTACATGGTGTTTGGGCTTGATTAATTTGTATTGATGAGAACTTTACACCTAGATGGGTTGTGAATGCCATTAGGGGTCTGATGATGAAGACGAAGGACAGTCAAGGGAACTCCTCAACGTTTTACAGTAGCTACCTTGTGTTTGGTCTTAATTCATTTCTATTGATAAGAACTTTGCACCCAATGGGTTATAAGTGCCATTTCAGGTCTGATGATGAAGACCATAGACAGTCGAGGGAATTCCTCAACGGTTTACAGCAGTTACCTTTTGTTGGGCTTTCTTAATACGGTTCAATAATAATAATAATAATAATAATAATAAATATATATATATATATATATATATATATATATATATATATATATATATATATATATTATGAGGGACGGTACGGTCGACATCTGCCGGGCATGCCGCCGTCCTGGAGAATCACTCCGACATATTGTTTCTGGTAGTTCTCATCTTGCTAACGGAGAGTATTTGCACAGACACAACCAAGTAGCCAGAATAATTCACCAGCAACTTGCTCTTGGATATGGCCTTGTTGAATCGCAGGTGCCGTAGGTACTATAAGTACGCACCTGCGCCAGTACTCGAAAATGGTCATGCAACGCTCTACTGGGATCGCTCTATCATTACGGACAGGACTATTGTCGCCAATAAGCCTGATATCGTGGTGGTCGACCGATCCCAGCGCCGGGCAATACTGGTTGATATCACCATACCTCATGATGAGAACTTCGTGAAAGCCAAGAAGGACAAGCTCAGTAAGTACCTTGACTTGGCTCACGAGGTTACCGCCATGTGGGATGTGGATTCAACCATTGTTGTACCGATAGTCGTTTCGGCAAACGGTCTTTTAGCTAAGAGCCTCGATCAACACCTTGAGAGGCTCTCGCTGAAAACCTTTCAGCGAGAGCCTCTTAAGGTGTTGATCAAGGGGTCAAGGGTCAGATGCAAAAGGCAGTACTCCTTGACACGGCACGTATTGTCAGGAGGTTCCTCACTTTGCAGCCCTGACCACCGGTAGCTTGGGCCCTGCCTCGCTGCTGGCGGTACTCTAGGATTAGATTTTTATAATGTTTTATTGTTTTTATATTAAAATATTGTAAAAATCTAGTTTTAAGAAAGAAAATAAATATAGAGTATAATAATAATAATTTATTAAATATCATTTACAAAATAAAACAAAAGGTACATAAAAAATTCTTACTAACTAGGAAAAAATACAAATTGTCATGCCTGAACTAGGAAATCCTGTTTTTCAGGCGAGAAATTAGGGCTAAACATTTTAAAATAAGTATAATATAAATATTTAATAGGTTTTTTACATAATTATGCATTATGTGAACAATAAAATCAAAACATTCATCAAATAAAAGAAAATAAGAAGCGTTAAATTATACATAAACTTAGCAACTTTCTTTTGAATTATAAAACAAAATCTACGAAATAAAATAAAATAAAAATTAAATAAGTATAGCAATGTTTACTTATCTACAGTCAACAATTTCTCTGTATCGTCATATGACATTTTTTGCAGGGCATCCTTTACAGCTATCTTACACTTATTGTAATTAAGGGAATATATATTTGCTATCGCATTAAGTCTATTATAGAGAAGTGGTCCTAGGTACATGTAAAATTTGGAGGTATAAGCATGTTTTGTGCCAATTCTATCTGTACAAACTATGTCTTTTCGTCGTTTATTAGTAACTTCTGGGTTGAAAGGAAGGGCAACGTGCTGCTTTAGTACTATACTCAATATAAATAGCTGACGGACTGTTAGTACTTTTCATGATTTATATAGAAGGTTAGTAGGAAAAAGGAAAGGGCGGAAAGTAGACACCTTGAGAATCGCTCTCTTTGCTCTCTCTATTGTTATCAGCAACGATTTACCCGCTCCACCCCATGAGCTAATACAGTATGTTAGGATGGACTGGCATAGAGCCAGGTACACTTGCCGAGTCTGCAATATAGCGTAATTTTTCGAACGCAAATATGATCTCACGTATCCTATTACTTAAGGCTTCTATGTGAGGTTTAAAAGAAAGAGATTTATCTATTATTACGCCCAAATATTTTATTTTATTCGTATCTTTAATACTGGGACACATACAATGGTTGCCATTGGGGACTCTACAACCATGAGCATATAAAGTTAAGTTAGTTTGAATTGACATTAGTTTGCGCATTGAGAATTTGATATAGTGTGTTTTATCTGCATTTAGTGTTAGTAAATGATGCTGTAGCCAATTATTAACAATATTGAGACCATGTTGTGTGTGTTTGTAAACTTCTTCTTCTGAATCAGCTGAAAAAAGAAGCGCAGTGTCGTCAGCGTACGATAAAATTATGCCATGCTCCAGCTTGAGATTACAAAGGTCATTAATGTAAATCAAAAACAGGGAAGGTCCTAGGATACTTCCTTGAGGTACGCCAAAGGATGTATTTCTCTTCTCAGCACTGATGACGCTGCCAATCCTTACGCATTGGGTACGTTCTTCCAGATAGCTTGTAAATAGTTTTAGCTGAGTTCCTCTTATACCTAAAGTTTCAAGTTTGCGCAACAGAATAGGGATTGAAACTGTATCAAAAGCTTTGGTGAGGTCCAGGAAAATGCCTATTGTGTGACGTCCTTTAGTTCGCAGTTCGCATACTGCAGACTTATTTTCGCGCCTATGCTTGACGTCGGCTATATGTTCTTTACCGCGGGTTCCTACACTTCTCTTTATCGTAAAAATTGGTTGATCTTCTTCGGCGACTTGAAGGCTTTTACGACCTGTCAAGTGCAACATACCCCTTCAAGATGCAGGCGTGTACAAACTGGACTGCAACTGTGGGCTCTCTTACATCGGGCAAACAAAGAGAAGTGTAGGAACCCGCGTTAAAGAACATATAGCCGACGTCAAGCATAGGCGCGAAAATAAGTCTGCAATATGCGAACATTCCCTAGAGGGGCCCAACCATTAGGTACATCAGATTTGATAAACCACAAATACTCCATACTACTAATAAAACGGAACGCACCTGATTAAATTTAAATGAGGGTATACAAGCTACCAACTAATTATGAGACAACCAACACCTCAGTCTCCCTGTGACCACAGACCCTGCAAAGGGTTCGAAACGTCATCGTCAGGATAAACATTAAATAAGTAATGTGTAAAATAAACGCGAGAAGATCCGTAAAAGTTGTTTAATTTCAACGAAATTAAGTATTCTCATTTAATCTAATTTAGTAGGTACTATGTCTGCGAACGACGGAGACGCAACGCCATCTGATGACAAACTTGTCACACCAAGTTGTCACAGGTAGCGCTGCGCTGCGGCGGTTCCTTATTTGTAGCATGGACTAATAATATTTGCGGTAAGCTTAACCTCGATCACTTAGTATAGAAAACTCACACTTGCTGCTTTATGATGTGTGCAGTGTGACTCGTACCTACGCCGTGATGGTAGCCTGCAGATGTTTACCTAACCTAAAACCATCAAACGATTTTCAATTTAAGTAGGTGTAGGTATTGATCTCAGAACAATAACTAAAGCTATAGAAGGATGGCTAAAATAAAAATCGTGCAACTATGTTTAGTTCCGTTCTATCTTATGGCTAGAAAAGGAGGTTGGAGTGCGACAAATGGTTGACACTTAGTTTTTATTTTTTGTATTGTTATGTCAAACGGTCATCAGATAATCGGTGATCAAAAAAAATCTTGAGTCCTTTATAAAGTCACTCAATACATTACTTCAAATATGACGTCACAAATCTGGTGACACCTTTGCTATTTTAGTCCGGTTTCTATAGCTTTAGTTATTATTCTGAGGTATTGATTTTGCCATCAGAATAGCTCTCTGACTTTTGCTGAATACCAGTGATGATTTTTATCTGTTTCAGCTGTCTACTTACGCGATTTATTTCCAAGCTCACGGAGAATATCCTTGGCAGTCGAACAGACCCATTGTATCCGTCGACAAAGGTAGGCATATGAAGGAAATAAAAGTTTTGTGGTTTACACCAAGTGAACGTAAAGGGGGTGTTCAATTAAAAGGAAAAATACGTTGCCTACCTATAACTTAGTAGTCACAAGTTTGTGACTCATAAAACTAATATTTAAATCTATTTTGTAGGTGGCATATGGGAACAGCTCCTCAAAGCGAACATCGGTCCGGACATGAACTTGCATTACAATTTGAATGGCATCTATAACAGGTACCCTGGTGCTGCACCAGTTGCGCCGGACCTTTTACGGAACGACGGCCAAGTAAGTGAAAGTCAACCAGCGGGCTTATTGTCTTATTTCAAACTCTAACACGATACCTTTCAGAGGTATTTACGCTTGTTATTTGTATAGACGATTCCAAAAAAATGTCAACTGACGATGTCGTTCATTAAACATCAGGCAAAAACGCGTCGCGATCATATATCTACAGCTTCATGGTCGCGATCGCAAACACTGACAGTTTTCAATTAGTTTGAAGTTCTTGAAAAGTATCGTGATAGAAGTTGAAATTAGACAATGAGCCCCCAGCTTACGCAAACTGCAACACACCCACGAATCGGTTAACCCGGGCCGTGATCCCAGCCTTTGAGGCACACTTAGGCAGTTCCAGTCTTGGTTGACCAAACGCCTCGGAGAATCTAGTAGGCGACGGGGACACGATTGGGTGATATGCTATCCTCTCTAGAAACCCTTTGAAGATGTTCGTTCGTCCAAGCCGTAGTGGCTTGACGAACTTACATTTCTCGTCAACCTTAAAATATGTTTTTGTTTTTATAAATAATTAGCACTGTTAATCAATCAATCAAATCAATCTCCATTCTACCTGATGTTAAGTGGAAATGGAGTCCAGACGCGAACACAAATGGTGCAGCGTGAAAACAACGCAGCTTCAGCCACCCTCACTCTGCCGGCCCACTCTTCACGCCTCGATTGCTCGGTTACGCTGTTAAGACCATCGACGGCATTTTTTTAAACATAACTGTAATTAGTTTACCAGTAACTATCTGGATGACCGAGCTTTGCTCGGTATATTTTTATGGTAACTTTCTAAAAATCAAACCTAGCTAGATCGATTTATCGCCCCCGAAACCCCCTGCGTACTAAATTTCATGAAAATCGTTGGAGCCGTTTCCGAGATTCAGATTATTTAGATACAAGAATTGCTCGTTTAAAGGTACTAGTGGTCGCCCAGTGGTCGAAAATCGACCGTAATTTTATTAAGGCTTCACGGATTGTATCCTAAGCAATGAAAAATTAAAAAAGATAGAAAGTGAGTTTGGATTGGCCTCAGTGGCATTGACAGATTTCGGCCGCTTCTCTTCCATTTTTGAAATTTTTGAAAAGAGTAACTAGGATACCTATTAGGTAGGTACCTACAATATATTGTAATATTCTGGTTGGTTTGTTAGTTTGTTCTGATGGTAACGACATGCGACATTTACAAAATTATATGCCATTACCAAGTTATACAAGTTTAAAATAACAGTACTAATGTTTGATCGCAATAATATGGGACAGTTCACCACTGTTATGATTTGTTGAACTTTCAGATTAACTATCTCGAGATTCGAAAGAAAGCATGGTTCTAATCATGGTACTTAAAGGTGACATCAACGCCTCCATCTTATGTACGTTTCTCCATCCCTAGGTTGCCTGGAAGATTTAAAATTCTTAGTGATAAGGCCTACTCCTAAAACTGTTTATTTTATTGTGTCTGTTTTTCTGTGTGTGCAATATAGTAAGTACCTATCTATTCTACTTATCAATTTAGGTGCAGCCGGCTAACTTCAGGACGGACACTCGAGACTCGGCGGCTGAAGATCTTCTTATCGGCAACGCGCACATTCCCGAAGGAGGTAACATGCACAAAATTGCATAACAGACATTTTACATTTTCGGTATCCCATATTTCTTTCAAACCAATAAGCCATTTTTTTATCACCTTCTTGTTCTGACCATGAAGCTGTAGATATAAGGTTCTGACAACGCTTTTTGGCAAATAAGTTCTATAAAAAGTACCTTCCTACTAGGGAATGCAATCTCGTTAGATCTCTCGCGAGATCTCGTCCGTATTTTGCGAGATTCAATCTCGTACAAATTTCGTACGAGATCTCGCGAGATTACGAGATTGAGCGGCAGCATAACGCACGTGGAATTACAAAGAACATTGAGAACAACTTGCTTTTTACAAATTTATGAGGCGTTAAGAGCGTTTACGCACACTAGCGCCGCCAGTGAAAAAAAAACATATCTAGTAATTAGAGATAGAAAATCAAATTATGGTCAACAAACTATCTAAATGAAGTAATTTAGCATTTTTACGTCACCTAATGAACGTTATAGGTAAAAGTGTTCATTAGGTGAAGTAAAAATGCTAAATTACTTCATTCAAATAGTAGTTTGTTGAGCATAATTTGATTTTCTATCTCTAATTACTAGATATGATTTTTTTTTCATTAGTGGCGCTAGTGTGCTGCGTAAACGCTCATAACAGCTCCAAACTAGAGCAATTCAGAGAAGTGGTTAGGTTTTTCAGGCTCTCAGTTGCTCTTAGGAATAACTGATGCCCTGAAGAACAAACTATGAAACTCATTTTTGATGTACCTAATCTAATAGTCGAAATCTACTAAAGTCCCAGCAAAACAGCAGAAAAAAAAATTACTTACCTACATACATTTTCAGTGAAATTACCCAATCTCGCGAGACTGACTTTCTGGTCTTGCGAGATCTCGGCTGGGTCCAAAATCTCGCGAGATTGTATTCCCTACTTCCTACCTAGGTACCTAGTTAAATTAAACAAGACTAATATTAAATGAAAATGTTTTGTCCACAGCTGACGCCGGTAGCTACAAATACATTCATGACTCGCAAATTCAAGCCAATTTCGAGCACGGAAAAAATTTATAATCTATTATATTATAATAAATCACCGTTCAAGATTTCTTGTTATTATGTAATTAAAATATATTTCAATATTTTATGGCTTTATTAAGTAACTCCTAAGATTAACTCATAATATTCTTCGGTGTTTTAGAGATATAGGTATACTCGTATACTCCTACTAGAGATATTTGGTACCTATTACGAAAATTCGTATTCGCATTCGCACCACACCGCATGGCACCGCAATGCGAGCGAACTAATTGTCACATTTTGTTTGGAAGGTAACAGCGGCACCAATGATGGTCAGCTTAAGGACATGGTTGTCATTGTCCCAGTCATGACATACGCTAGCGTAGTTTTCGCGCATACTGCGCCCGCCTACTTGTCCCCCCTACAAGCCCTCCAAAATCGATTCATGCGTGGTGCTACGGGTTGTCCGTATTACTATCGCAATGTAAATCTCCACCGCGATCTCGATCTCCCTACAATCAAAGACTTCATCAAGGACGTCCCGACGTTACTTTGATAATGCCCCCTAGCACCCTAACCCGCTCGTTGTGGTGGCCGCCAACTATAATGTTGAAGGCCTTCCCATAACAAGACGGTACTCATCCAGACGTCCTAAGCACGTCCTAAACGACCTCGACTATACCATAACAGTTGCGAACGCCCCCCCCCCCCCCCCCCCCCGCCCGATCCTCTATATGACAGCACACATTTACAGAATACGCTAAACATGCACACTAATTTAGGCCCAAGACACCATACTCGTAGAACAAGGGTACGAAGAACCGGTTTACACGCGCTCTACACCAGGTACAGACATGTACCTGGGCGCTTCTCTCCTCCTCCACGGCCCGGTCTACCCGAGCCGAGGTCCGTGTCTTTGTGTAAAAACACACTATGCCGAAGGTACGCGACCGAAGTTCCGCGGCTAATTTTACGTTCCGACGTATTCGGCTGATATGACACACCATAAGTACCGAACTTACGCTCCGCCCCCGGATCTTCGTAGGCAATCGAAACGAACTTCGGTCGCGTATAATGTGTGCTCTATAGAATAAGTTGCCGCTGAACTTACGCCCGACCGAAGGTGTAGGCATGATTACGCCTGCAATGCTATTTGAATTACTGACGACACATAATACCAAAATTACGTTGCGTTTTAGCGTACAGCCTAACTTAATTTAATTTTCCAATACAAAATGATTTGTTTGTTTTGTTGTCATGGAAACTGTCAAAGCGGTACGAAGTCCGCCGTGTCAGCTAGCTAACTTCTCATTAAATCTTTCGTTTTAATGTCTATTTTATTAAATCCTAACATTTCGACGTTTGTAACAACCCTAAGTATGTATGTACACATGGCGGCAGATCAACCTACCCAAACCTGTCAAATTTCTCCAATAAATATTGACCCTTATGTCCTCAGCATAAAGTTCAAAATTGATTGTAGAAATTTGACAGTTTTGGGGTAGGTTGATCTGCCGCCGCCGCCGTGTGTACATACTACAGTCATTAGTAACATATCACTAACGTAACCCTTAATACAATGGAATACGAGTCAAAAAACAAGTCAAAAGTGTATACATGCTATAATGCTCGTGACTGTACATTCAGCGCCTACTGTACAAACGGAGAGAATTATGATTTTGCTATAAATTTTTTGATAAACATACTCACACAAGCACTCGGTGCGCCTAGTAGGTACGAGACATTTCACTGTTAGATCAAGTTAAAGTTGAGTACAATTTGAATGGGATCTAACCTATTACATAAAGTGTTACAAACAGGGGCCAGACCGCCTAACCGATCGCTTTGACTTCGTGTGTGGTTTATGACGTCATCTTGTCGTTTCGTGCTGCCTATGAAAGCAATATCGAAAGCTTTAGCCTTTAGCTTTTGATATTGCTTTCATAGGCGGTGCGAGGTGGCAAGATGATGTCATAATACGCGTAGTCAAAGCGATCGGTTAGGCGGTCGGGGGCGCAGTGTTATGTTAAAGTCACAGACTCGATCGAGTAGTAAAGAAATGTAGGTACGCATTCAGAGTGCTGAGTAGGTACGAGATTTATTTGGTATATATGGCATTGAAGCATCTGCGCCTTCTAACCTAAGCTAGGCACTCGAAGCAGGGCAACATGGCCATCTGCATCATCCCGGTCCCGGTCGCAGTGGTATTTGTTTAATGTATTTTTCTACTGTAAAAAACTACTGTTATTATAACAATGGCTGCCATAAGTGGTCCCGCCATTATAACGTTATAATGGCGGGAGCGGGACCAGACTGTTTTAAATATAACTTTGATAATAGAAGAGGTACTAGTTTTTTTACAAAAGGTAGCAAATAGTACCAATTCAGTAAGTACTAAACACTGCAATATGAATTGATAGAATTCAGGACCTGCCCCCCAACCGCCTAACCGATCGCTTTGACTTCGTGTGTGGTTTCGTCATCTTGTCGTTTCGTGCCACCTATGAAAGCAATATCAAAAGCTAGAGCCAATAAGCCTTTAGCTTTTGATATTGCTTTCATAGGCGATGCGAGGTGGCAAGATGACGTTATAAACTATACGCGTATTCAAAGCGATCGGTTAGGCGGTCGGGGGGCTGGTCCCCTGATAATGGTAGCAAAAGGCACAGGCCAAATCTAAATTATTAATTTTAATATTATTAAGCTGAAGAGTTTGTTTGTTTGAACGCGTTAATTTCAAGAACTACTGGTTCGAATTGAAAAATTCTTTTTGTGTTGGATAGTTCATTTATCGAGGAAGGCTTTAGGTTATATAACATTACGCTACGACCAATAGGAGAGAAGCATCAGTGAAAAATGTTGCAAAAACGGGAACAAGAGCCTAAAAAATAAAAATGCTGCCGAAAGTCACTATTCCACGCGGACGAAGCCGCGAGCACAGCTAGTAATAGATAATAGTTACTGATGCCCCTCTGGGATCTGGGTGCCTATCACGGAGCTGGCTTTAGCAACCGACATTTTAAATATCCTCGTTTTTCACCAGGAGGCGCTGATTTACAAGCTAACTAAGTCATTGAATAACTACTCTGTGCTTTGAGCGGAGCATGGTTAAATCGAGATTGTGAAAAACACGAAACGCTCTCGTGTCGTGTCATGACCCCGTAAACAAAACTCACTCACACTAAGAACTCAGGTAACTCCGAGTGCCTAGTGAGCAGCGCCTCCTCGCGACATACGAGAGAAGAGTTATATTGTTGCCTTACAAATTCTCGTTTTCATTAACGTGTTCGAATGGCGAACGAAACTCGCACTAGGCATGAATCAAACTTCTTTGAGATAAGAATCAGTATCAATTCTCGAGTTAGAGGTTTTCGATTGTGATAATGGTTTGCCAGTTGCCACTGTCTCACTAGGTAGGTACTAAGTTAAAAACATAACCCTCCTTCTGACGCAGTCGGGTAAAAAGAGACAAAGCATTCGCTATTGTAAAAAATTGTTCAGAAAGGGAAGCAAAAAAATGGGTTGTGATTACCTTTTTTCATGGATTATAATCTAATGCTAGACCTAGGTTAGAACATTAAACGATAAAGTTAAGACCAAATTTACCTTAATAATGGGCGACTTCAATACCCGAGTTGGTAAAAGGATCAACAACGGAGAAACTAGCATAGGAAATTACGGACTTGGGGTACGGAATGCCGAATGCCCGAGGACAAAATGCTCCTCAATTTCCTACAAGCAAATTCACTATATGCTATGAACACCTTTTTCGAGAAACAAGAGCAACGTAAGTGGACATGGAGGCACCCTGATGCCGTACACAAGAACGAATACGACTATATCATCACAGTCAATGTGCTGAATAGGTTCACTACGGGCAGTGACCCTCGCCTGGTGAGAGCGGACATCTACGTGAAGCTAAGAACAGTGCGAAGAAATCTTGTTGCAAGGAAACACCTGCCTGACAACAAACTCAAAATACTGCGAGCCAACGAAGATCTTTAATATAGATCATGTTAAGGCAAAGCTCATCCATGAACAGTTAACCAGCATGACAGTAGATGAAATCAACGACAAACTAACGTCAGCATTAAACCTCGGCCTTGACGAAATCACCCCAAGTGTCCTAACAAATAAACCATCGAATTTGACACCAGAAACGTTAAAGCTGATGGACCAGAGAAGGTCGTTATGCAGTGAGGTAAAAGTGGATAGTCCAGAGTACAGAACCCTTTAAAGGAAATTCGTAAAAAGACCCGGAACGACCTGATAGACTTTAACACCTGTCTTATATGATAGGCTTAGGAGAGGGGAAGCAGTCGAAGAGTTTTAAAGCTGAAACTGAGTGAGGGCAAGAAACACATTTTCAAGCTTGGCAGTGGGACGGGGGAAATAGTAACAAACGAGGAGCAGCTACTGGAAATAACACAGGACTATTATGAAACTCTCTTTATGATTAAAATATCACCGAGCCAGGCACTTTACGACTCAAGGGCGAACCCGATTGCCGGTCCAAAACGTCGGCTCCGAAGAAATTCCAGATGTCATTCCGGAGGAAATAACCCAGGCTTTAAGACAACTTAAGAATAGAAGAGCCTCTGGGGAAGATGGCATATTACCAGATATGATCAAAATCAACGACAAAGTAGGTACTTAGGGATGTTCTAGCTGTCCTATTTACAAAATGCATCATGGAGACCAAGGTACCTCGTTTTTGTACAACGCAGTCATCACCCTAATCTACAAAAAAGGGGACATCAAGAAGCTAGAAAACTACAGGCCCATCAGAATACTGTCGCATGTCTTTTCTCGAGTTCTTATTAATAGGCTCGACAGGAAGCTTGAATTCTTCCAACCCAGAGATCATGCTGGTTTTCGCTCAGGCTTCAGCACTAACGACCATCTCCAGACTCTTAAAACGGTCGTGGAGAAGTGCAACGAGTATAGGAAACCACTTATCCTAACCTTCATCGACTACGAGAAAGCTTTTGACTCCATAGAGTGGTGGGTCATAGAGCGAGCCCTAGTAAGTTGCCGCGTCGATGAAAGGTACATACAGGTCCTCAATCATCACCTCCATCAGAACGCTACAGCCTGTGTCTTCCTGCACAAGAAAACCAACAAATTTCACCTAGACAGCGTCAGGCAGGGAGACACAATATCACCGAAACTGTTTACTCTAGCACTAGAATGCATATTCCAACAGATGCAATGGACTGGGAATAGATTAATTGATGATCGATGGAGAGAGACTCACCAATCTGAGGTTTGCTGATGACTTGGTTCTGTTCTCGGAGAGCATCGGGGATATGATGATGCTGCTGGAGGACCTAAGGGTGGAATCCGAAAGGACTGGCCTCAAAATGAACATGGGGAAAACCAAGATCATGACCAACGTTCCTGAAGTCACAAACTGCTAGCTTCCTGTAAAAAGACCGAATACGTATTCTTGGGGCATAAGGTTACACGTGGCTGTGCGAACCAGGCAGTGGAAGTGGAACGATGGATCGCGCAGGCGTGGGCTGCATTCGGTGCCAACGAACAAATATTATGTGACAAAACAACCCTATACCTCAAAACCCAAGTTTTCGACAAGTGTGTCATGCCCGTGTTCATCTACGGGACAGAAACCATGACTCTTACGTAGAAGTCCGCTGAGAGGTTCCGGGTTGCGCAGAGGGGCATGGAGAGAGCGATGCTTGGGATCTACCTTTGAGACCGGAAACGCAATGACTGGATCCGAAATAAGACCAAAGTCAATGACGTCATGGCTGTCATAGCGAAGAAAAAATAGACATGGGCATGCAGGACACATTGCGAGAATGGACAAGAGTCGCTTGACAAGGCGAGTCCTTGAATGGAGACCAAGAGCTGACACCAGAGGGCGCGGCAGATCACCGCAGCGCTGGATGGACGACATTCGACGACATGGAGGCTGGGACTGGATGAGCCGGGCACAGGATCGGCAGGAATGAAGAAGAGGGAAGAGGCCTACATCCAGGATTGGATCTCGAAGGGGCCACCATGGGTTCTTAAATCTTGATTCTCTGTGTAAATTAAAATGCAGCTGAAACTTTTAACACTGGTTGTATTACCAAAATTAATTTATAAAGACACAGCTTGCACGTTTTATCACCCTGGAAGAGAGAGAAAAAAGTTGCCAGCACAAAAAAGCAACTTAAGTGTGGCCGTATAAAATCTATCACGTTTAATAATATTATTAAACACTCTGTAAAAATAAATATTAAAAGCAACTTGACCTTAAAAATTTAAAAGAACCGCCTTTTTCTTAAACAATGAGTATCATTATCATGCTTGTTTATCAAACACCTGCAACGTAGGCTTAGAACGTACGTAGGTATCTTAGTTATTTTAAGTTTATTATTATTGGAAAAAATACCTAGGTAGGTACTTGATAGGTTAGATTACATAATTAATATTTTCTGCTGGCCAGCTGATAGTGACTGGAGGCGTATATTTATTATGAAGTAACAATAATTACAATTAGTTTTAAATTATCGTTGGCTTTTCCATATTGTTTGATTTTTCCAAATATTTTTTTAATAATTTACCTTTGTATGGTTCAATGACTCAATGGCGGTTTAGGGTTTTTCCAATTTCATAGTTCTGGCAACTTCAATTGAATATGCGTTTATATTATCTGTGTTTGTGTCTGACATCTTTCTTTGTGCAATTTCTGTCGGGTCGCTCATGAAATATCCCGTTATTTCCCTTTCGTAATTCTTCTAACAAAGGCATTATCTATTTGTGACGGTCGGCTGTGGTTAGTGGAGCAAGAGTTAAAAATCAGCAAGCTCTCAGTTCAGTGACACTGTGCCACAAAATAATTTACCTATTTTGATCGTTTTTTAGATTATCGATTTTAGACTTTGTGCGAAAGATATATGTATAGATGAAGTTTATTTATTAGTGAGAACGAGTGTTTGGCGAACAAGCGGCAAGATTTTTGTGTCACGGTCCAACCCAAGGTGCGTATTGTCAATTTTTGTGTGTCGCGGAGAGAGTACAACTTGGCTAGAAGTTGTCTCTTTGTGACGTAAATACTTCGATATTTTCTGTATCTTTCTGCTCATGTTCCGTTTTTATACGAAATCTATCAGTTGCCCACTTTACTGTGTCTATTTATAACATGTTTAATTATTTTTGTCACACACTTGAAATGTTAGTAGATAATTTTGTTTAAAGTTATCATCACATATCTTAAATCACATCTGAAACTGTCTATTACTGACTACCAACTGCTGTAGTTCGCTGTTAATAAATGCCTATCAATACCTGATGAGCTCAATGATTGTTCTATTTTGTAGAGCTATTGATTGTATTACATTGATGTCTGTGAAGTTTTATTTAGTTCTTAAATAAACGCACGGAATTAAACTATTAAATTAAAGTTCTACGGCAATGTCTAACTGATCACATATCCTAGCTAGATGTCTGTTTAGATAATTACAATGGGAACTTGTTAAGTTACTATTTTTATGTCTTATTTAAAGTTGCAATGATACAGTTAATTTATGATAAAATGCCATTTCACAATCAATGGCATTTTTAAAATCTTATAATAGTCTCTGTCAGGTAACAAGCATATGGTTTACCATTTGTTAGATGGAAAGGGGTTACCACAACTTATTGACACTTTCTACTTCACTTCTCCATAAGTTTTAGTTGCGTGTTGCAAACCATGATGTCTTTGTTATGATACCTTCATACTATGGGACTTTACTAGATCTTTTCAATTCATACCCTTATTTGAAATCTGAGAATCATTGCTGGCTGGTAATCCAGAATCATTTCATATCATTTCATAAACATGAATAAGCTATTGAGCATGCAATAACTAGGGTGGTGCTTAGTACATTTCAGGCTACTTACTAGTGCAAGATGAGAGACAACATCTAAATTAACAACAATCAAAGGATGCAATGACTATTCCGAGTCTAAGTGGATTGATTGAATAAAATTATAGCTATGTAGAGCTGGCTCGCTTCCTCTCATAACCTATTCTTTCTATTGTAATTGCTCTCAATCTCGTCCGTCTTCTAATTTGTCACAGTATTTTGTTTGCATTCTACTTATTTTTAAAATTGATTGTTTTTGCCTTAAAATGAGATAAACATTTACATTTAGCAAATAAAAGAATCCGGGTGTAGAAAAGGAGGCCCCAAAATATAACACAATTTTTTTTAAAATTGCTAAAATTCAGCTAACGAAAAGAGATTTAATTTTTTAGATTTTTTATTTTATTTTTTGTATGGAGCTATATTTCTGTTGTTTAAGAAATTTTTATAAAGTTTCTAACCTATCATGTGACCGTGACGTATAAAAAGTGAAAAATTTTACAAGTCCATACAAAACATGAACCTAACCAATAAAAGTGATGTAGTATTGAGGAAATAATGGATTAGCTTGATTATGAACATTAGCTCCCTTTGTTATCACATACAAACTTATTTTAGGCACAAGATAAAAGGTTGCTAACGGGAACCCTAATTACTATTTAATATTATTCATATTAGATTCTGTTGCCTTCTAATTCTTTTTATCAAATTTAGTTCAATGGTTTGGCCATTGAACTGAGTTTGATAAAAAGAATTAGATTATGTGAATAATTTAGAGTTTCCATAGTTTGCAACAATTGACCATTGTTGCTAACTATACAATTAGGAATTGAAAATGAATAATTTAGTACTTTCTTAAAGCAGCTAAATGTTCTAACTGATGCATGTTAACCCATAAGGATATTATTACGGAATGGTACTTAAGTGTTCAGTTACTTCTACTTGCTTCTATTACTGATACTGACCATACTTGACTGCATAAGGGTAAACAAAAGAGATATTTCAGAATAGATGGGCCTAAAATGAAAAATATAATTAATGTTTATTTTATTTTTGTTATAAGCGCTTTTGTTGAATAAAAGAAGAGTGAAGAAGGTTACTAAACAAGCAAAAGATTTGTAACTGTTATCTCTTATTTTATTACAGAATCTTATGCAAATCATTACCTGTTCTTGAGTTAACATAGAACAATATCAGTTTGTAGAAAATTGACAAAGTAGGTATTAATATTAAAATAAGAACTAAATCTATTATCTATCAATAATATCTACCTAAAGAAAACAAAATAATGTTGATTCATTTTTTGTTGAACAGGGTCACAAATAGCATTGTTGGAAGTGCACCTGACCTGCCCCCCGACCGCCTAACCGATCGCTTTGACTACGCATATATTTTAGACATCATCTTGCCATCTTGCACCACCTATGAAGCAATATCAAAAGCTAAAAGCTATAGGTTTCGATATTGCTTTCATAGGCGGCACAAAACGACAAGATGACGTCATAAACCACACACGAAGTCAAAGCAAAGTTAGGCGGTCGGGGGCCTGGTATGTCATGGACTTTTTTTGTACCTTTTGAAAAATAATAAAAATAATTTAATTTAATTTAACTTACAATAACAAATTTTGAAACACACACGCAAACTAGCGCCGCCAATGAAAAAAAAACATATCTAGGTACTAGATAGATATGTTTTTATAAAAAAAACATATATACTAGATATTAGAGATAGAAAATAAAATTATGCTCAACAAACTATTTGAATGAAGTAATTTAGCATTTTTATGTCACCAAACGAACATCTGACATGTTGTGGTTTAGTTAAATACGGCGTTATAGTTAAAAGTGGCAGTTTTATCTGTAACGTCTTATTTAACTAAACCATAATATGTCAGATGTTCATTAGGTGAGGTAAAAATGCTTAATTACTTCATTCAAATGGTTAGTTGAGCATAATTTGATTTTCTATTTCTAATTACTAGATATGTTTTTTTTTCATTAGCGGCGCTAGTGTGCGGCGTAAACACTATAGGTGTAGAGCCAAAAAGGAAACAATGCATAAAGTAATACCTTCATGTAAAATTAAATTTCTTAATTAATTATTACTTTGTGAACCATGTTGTTGCTTACGAAATTAGTAAGACACATTTTATAAATTGCTTGTTGTTCTTAATAAATACAAATAAAAATAATCTTGAATAGGCACCTGTAAATATATTAAAGGATTTCCCTAAATAACACAGCTACCAGAATATGGAAAACTAACTTAAAAAGTGGTTAAAGCACCATTATTTGTTACACTTGTGGCCTAAAGGCCATTAAAAACTCAGGAGATCCACAGGTAAATATTTAATCAGGTAAAACTTTAAAACTAAGCAGAAAAACCTGTTTATATACAGGTTTTCCACAAATCACATTTTAAACAATAATAACTGCACAATCGACGATACTATAAAACAATGTTATTAAACTGAAGAATTTTGAAAGACTGATCATATCGAAAATACAATAAAATTCCATTACAATGACATGACATTCAGAACCGTGGATATAAATTTGACAGATAGTTTTTAAAACTACCAAGGAGGCTATAAAATGCATAACATAAAAATATAATGTAGAGTAAATTGCAACGACAATGTTACACACTTTTAACTAAATCAGATTAGTTGATTTTTTATATTATAAAATTCTATTATTGTGTTTCAAAAGACTATTAGCTGTTGACTGCCTTACAATTCATTACTAAATAGCGGGTATTATGTGTGCTTATACATAAGCAGTATAAGCACACATGATACTATGTTAGTCCATTACAATCAGGTTCATTATAAAATATAATATTAAAAAAAATATATTTGCTTATCTCTGCAAAATTGAAAGTTGTTGCAACAAATGAAACAACACCTTAAATGTGGACATACTGAGAAAAGAAGATTACAGACACCAAAGATGATGTTACCTATACCTAAACTTAATGACAACTAAGTAACTCAACCACTCTGCTTTAACACAAAGCCAATAAAAATAAGAAAAATACATTTATGATTTCTTTTATCTTTTATCCAGTTTACAAGTTAGGTTCTATCCAAGCTCTGTGAGAATTTCCCATAAGTTCAGTGTTTAGATAATTTTAAGAAAAAAACCGGCCAAGTGCGAGTCGGACTCGCGCACGAAGGGTTCCGTACCATTTATCTATAAAAATATTTGAAGTTTCTACCTGTTATCATTATTAAGACAGAGAAAAAAATTGGAAAAAAATCACGTTTGTTGTATGGGAGCCCCATAAATATTTTTTTTTAAATTTAGGTATTTATTTATTTTTAAAGTGAATATATAACTTAATATTCTGTGAATATTTCAAGCGTCAACCTGTTGCTGTTATCAATATCGAGGAAAAACGAGCAAAAAAATCACGTTTGTTGTATGGGAGCCCCTTTAAATATTTATTTTATTCTGTTTTTTAGTATTTGTTGTTATAGCGGCAACAGAAATACATCATCTTTGAAAATTTCAACTGTCTAACTATTATGGTTCATGAGATGGTCTGGTGACAGACGGACAACAGACGGACGGACGGCGGAGTCTTAGTAATAGGGTCCCGTTTTACCCTTTGGGTACGGAACCCTAAATACACTTTTTCTACTCTATAGAATTGTCCTGCCAAGATTGCATTAAAATGAGTCTGTCTCCTTATGTCCACAATCCCAGATAGCTTAGAAATTTTATGGGTGAATTGACCACATACATTCTGTGGACTACAACTTCTTTAATATCAACATACTAGCGAGAAAGCTTTTGCTCTTACTAGCTTATCAACATACTATTTTATGTTGTCCACAGAGTGAGCCGTGTCTTGGGGGAAAAGCACCCCGGGCACTACGGTGGCCCCAGATACACCGGCGCCAGCGCCCCAGCCTCCCGGTAAGTCGACCATTTTCTTTGGGGTAGTAACAAAATTTACAAGCTTTTAATTTAAGTAGGTATTATGGCATGGCAGTTTTTATTTGGGTTATTGTAATGTAAACTTACCATAAGAGTTAATTCGTTATCGTAAAAACGCTGAAAACGCATGTGTAAATTCGCCACCGGTAGCTTTTTAAAAAAAATTTGCTTTTAATTATTTTGTTCTATTGTAAACTCACCACTTTATGTGTTTTCGTATGCAGAAAATCAAACACTTAAAATAATAAAATCATTATTAATTTATTTTTAAATCACAATTCTAATTACGGAATGACTTATAGGTACGTCTAGAGGTGTAACAATGCGCTGGCTGGCTTTAATCCTAATACCATGAAACCATCAAAATGTAAATAAGTAATATTACCTATATCTTTGTATTTAATAATCACAGAAGTATTGTTTAGTTTATACAGCTTACATCTAATTAAAAAAAGTCTTTGTAATAAACTTTGGTAAAGGTATACCAATGTGCTGATTGACTTAATCCTAAGAAATATCTTTGTATCTAATAATCACAGAAATATTAATAAGTTATTCAACTTATATCAAATTATAAAATCACAGTCAGCTGAACTTGCAATGCAATATCCTACTTTACTTCAAGATTTGCAAAATAATTGAGTTAAGCCTAGTTTAAAAATCACAGTTTTCATATTGATAAAATTTTAAATCTCTAAATCGTTGCAAAAGGCTAACTTTGTTTATAATTATCTATAATGTTTTTTATTTTTTGGTTGTACGCATGAGCTTCCACTGCTCCCCTCACTCCACACCCCTTGACACCTCCCAGTAGATGCATCATTCCATCTTGGCGTGGACAAAATTAAAAACTTCCAAATACTTATTTATTATGAGACAACTTGCTTGCAAGTTGCAATTAGCATGAAGTACCGTTAGGTGCTTCTTGCAAATTTAATATAAAATCGACATTGGTGGTGAGTTTACAATAACACGTATCTACCTGTGGCGAATTTACACATACATTTTATAGGTGTGACGAATTTACTTTAAATGTATGGAGCTTTTAAAAACGTAGCGAGTTTACTTTGATGGTCAGTTTATAATAACCCTTTAATTTGAGTTTGATAACTAGCAAAGTTTACAAAATGTCTTGATTGAATATTTCACAAAGTGGCTAGTTTGTTAAGCCCTATTCTTTAGAGAATTTAGGGCGAGACAATGTCTATAGAGATTATGAATCAACATTTTGGAAGGTACGGTCAATGTCTGGATGTGTGACCGGAAGTAGAGTGAGAACATTGCGGCTAGAGAATAGGTATAGCGTGAATTGCTATAACTCAACACTTTTGTTTGCTCCTCTGAGTCTAAGTCAGGTCTACAGATGGGTGACCGAAAAAACAACACTCTTCAGTATTTCGGAAGCCGTTTTCTAGCTAAGGTAAACTGAGGTTTACAAAAAGTTCTGTCGTCCCATGAGCTCAGTAGTGAGCATAAATTTGTAGAATCTACATTCTCTTATTACATTTTGTTGTTCTTGCCAAGAATGAGATGTAGGTATAATATGTATTTCGACTGGATATGTATCCTAATTCCGGTTATTTCACATTACATGTCAGTCCAACACCCATCTACAAAATGTCGAGTTATTTATTTACATTTCTGAATTATGTCACTTTTATGTAAGGTAGAGGCAGCTATTTATTTAGAAGGTTTCTGCTAGGTTGCTCAGCTAGTTCAGACCGAAGAAGCGAAACAGCGCAGTGATCGAATGACTAACGAAGATTGGTTGATAATACGATATTTGGTTACGTTACGATAGTACGATATATAGTACGATAAGACCGCCACAGTCCACACCAAAAATTGTAGTTTTGTTATTGATCAATCAATGTCATATATTCTGATGACTATTATTAGGTATTGAATAATAGTCGTCAAAATACATGACTTTGATTTAGTTGAAACAGCTAACAATGATGTAATGTTCGAGTTATAGAGTAGGCCCCAGACTTTGGCACAAGTACATACGATAACAAGATTAGTAGACACCAAAGCACGAGGCACCTCAATCTGTTTGCCTTACGTAATTTTCGTAACGCGTTAAATCTCCGCCGCTTTATGGTCTGACAAAATCCGCGTATCATACTCGCTTTAATCACTATGTCAACATCGACGTGCCAACTATGTAACGTGACTATTCTAAGACGGTACAGTCGGTAACAGTGAGGAGCTCGATGGCGCAGTGGTTAACGCGCTCTGCGATTGCTGAAGTTAAGCAACTTTCGCAAAGGCCGGTCATCGGATGGGTGGCCAAAAATTTTTCATCTCGAACTCCTCCGTGCTTCGGAAGGCACGTTAAGCCGTTGGTCCCGCCTGCATTAGCAGTCGTTAACAACCACCAATCCGCACTGGGCCCGCGTGGTGGTTTATAGCCCGTTCTCCCTATCCATCCAAAGGGAAGGCTCGTGCCCCAGCCGTGGGGACATAAAATGAGCTGTTGATGATGTGATGACAGTCGGTAACAGGTGTGAAGATAACCACTTTATTGCCTAGAACCAACTTGCTAGGATGACAGGAGGCGTCTGGCATTTTCTATGATAGGTAATTATGAGTACATTCATTTTCATTCGGTCATGATTTTAGGTATACCTACTGCTATAACGAAATGTATAATCACGACGTACAATCAAGCTATGCAACAGCGATAACATTAGTTTTTCACAAAATAATAAACCGTATGCTGTGGTGGTTGTTGAAGCATGTCATATGTTTTGTTTTGTTTCCCATTTAACATGTTATGTGGAAGTTTATCGTGGGGCCTATGATAGCACATTTTAAACTTCGGTATCATGTCACGGTACAATTTTGGTATAGAATGCACATTGCGTCAAAGTTGAGGTTATCCACTGGATAGTATTTTGTCTCTGTTTTGAGAATCTTTCGTGCCATGTCGCAATTTAATTTTGATCCCGAAGTGAGGCTTAAGGAAAATAATTATTCAAACCACCTAAATTATCATTTTATACTGGATCCTTTCCTTTTCTGTATTATGTGTCTTTCATGCCATGAAGAAAATTTAGATGCTTAAATCGGTCTGGTTAGTCTGTAAAACGCAAATCTATGTTTTAAAAGAGGTTACTTTGATATTTTTTTCTCTGTTATAAAAGTTGACAAACCGTGTTTCTGCAACTAGCAAAATGAAGTCAATTAAATGAAAAATAATTGTTGGGAAAAATCAAGATCCCCGCCACGTAATTTCCAAAGCGTCGCCTTAATTATGTCGCAGAAAAAACCCATCAGCACCTAACCTAAAAATATTAAGGTGCCTCGATAATAAATAATGCGATGTTGCTCCACAGAGTGTTCATTATGACCACACGTTTTCACAGATACAATAGATTCGAATATTACTAAAATATATATATCTGGATATTCAGCCAATACAAATTATTACGAGTAAAAAGCGACGCACTAGCTACATTCTGTCCAACAATGTAGAATCTATCCGATGTAGAATCTGTCCAATGTAGAATCTGTCCAATGTAGAATCTGTTCAATGTATAATCTGTCCAATGTAGAATCTGTCCAATGTAGAATTTGTCCAATGTAGAATCTGTCCAATGTAGAATCTGTCCAATGTAGAATCTGTCATATACTATGATGTCAAAAGTAGAATCTGTCAAATCTCGACTAAACGATAGTAATTGTACTTCCAAAGAAAACCTTATTGTGCCTAGGGTTGCCATCTATTTTTCAGGAAATTAAAGTAAACCTATCACTAACTAGTATAAAAAGAAGGATTTGAAGAAAAAATAAAGTATTTTCCAAACTTATTTATTGAAATGACTTTAAAACATATTTCTTTGTACTCTTGGCACTATCTAATATTTTTTTATTGTTTTATATAGCGCGGTTAAGAAATTAGCGTTGCGTTTCGTTCCACTTCACCTGAGTCTGAGTATCATTCAGTAGCTCAGAAATTATTCGGAATTAGTCGCAAATAAAGTATTTTCCATACTTTATTTTTATTAAAAAGAATAAAGTATGGGGATGGAAAATAACGTAGGATACGTTATTTTAATGTATGGTTGGCAACCCTAATTGTGCCTGATATAGGTAGTTCATTTGTATTTCCTATTGCATTGCTTTTCGCTATACTGCTCTAGTTAACATTAACACACTACCTATATAGTCTTCATTATCATCTATTCTCACAAATTACGATACATGCGACAACTGGTCGTCAGGGCCATATTGATTGCTGCCTATGAAATGCTAGCCATATATTATTATATGCATAGGAAAGTTCAGCAAATACACAATTGAATGCACAAAGGGCTATCGACATACTCGTGCGTGCCATGCCACGTTTGCACACACATATTCATCCGCAATTTGAACCTTGTGTCCTTGCTGATAAAAATCTTCCAGGGATTGTTGCGAACGGGCACCCGTTATGACAATCTTCCTTAATAAAACAGGGTAGAATATAGCAATAACCGTACAGGATGTTTACAAGCGCGGTACAGATAACTGAAAATTTGTTATATTTTGTGTGAGTTGCCGCCGATAATGGCATTGTTGAGATGTTAATTCTTGTAAATTACACGAGAATTTTAAAGACATACAGCATGTTTGTTTGTCTGCATAGTGCAGGGGGTAAACTGTAGTATCGATTCTGAAAATTCTTTCAGTAATAGAAAGAGTCACCATCCCTGAGCGATAGAAGCTAAATGTAGCCTATATTTTTTCTTATATTTGCTTCACAAACTAGCTTTGTAGGATTCTCGAAGATGTTAACAAAGTATGTTTGTATCTATTGAAGATGAACCTACGATCGTTTCAATTGAAAACCATATTAGAATTGTAACCTATCAATCTTGTCATTTATCCTATTCAGTGTACTTGGCGTGACATAGTGATATAATATATTAGGTAGGAGGGATCTCGTTTGTGCTGTATTGTACTAAAATAAAATAAATTTCCAGTATAATATTAAATTTTATTGATGTCTCTTGTTCCAACGCTTTGTGCCGTCATGATATTAAACAACTTTTGCTAAGAAAAATAGGACATTTTTTTTGAGTACACCAATAAAGTATTTCGTTAATATGTTTCGAGGATTTGTTAGGTGCATTTTCCGATATTTTTATTTTCTTGTGTAAAAAATTCCGATCGTCTTTTTTCACTGTAGACAAATTTCCGAACGCCTTATTTCCCATAGACATATTTTTCGATATTTTATATTCTTGTATAAACATTTCCGAACGCCTTCTTTCCCTGTATTTTTTTTAACATACGCAAAATTTCGTAGTCATATATTTTACTTGGGGCAAAACTTCTTATTCGCTTGTATTACAATAGGTGTAAAACCAAAGTAGAATGAGGCCCTTGATTAGGTTATTAATCTACTAGGTTAGGTTTTACTACATCGAAAAAATGCTCACACTTCGTTATAACATTGTTTGAAGTTCTCTGAACTTTGCAACATGTATACCTGCATGATAAACCTGTAAAAAAGTTAATAAAACTCAACGACGTAATTTTTTAAGCATTTATTCAAAATCCAATTCAGATTTAAACCTAATATATAAAATTGATAAAAAATAGAAAGAAGCATTTCACGCATATCTCTCACAATATATCAAACTTAACTTAAATTATACTTATTGTGAACATAAAAAGCGAATAAGAAGTTTTGCCCCTAGTAAAATTAATGACTACGAAATTTTGCGTATGTTAAAAACAATACAGGGAAAGAAGGCGTTCGGAAATGTTTATACAAGAAAATAAATATATGTCTATGGGAAATAAGGCGTTCGGAAATTTGTCTACAGTGAAAAAAGACGATCGGAATTTTTTATTCAAGAAAATAAAAATATCGGAATATACACCTAACAAATCTCTAATTTAATAAGGAAGATAGTCACTGTCATTTGCGAACTTATTGCAGAAGTCGCGCAATCACACTAATCCTAGTAATATTATAAATGCGAAAGTTTGTGTGTATGTATGTTCGTATATTTGTTACTTCTTCACGCTGCAACGGATGAATGGATTTGGATGAATTCGGCATACAGATAGTTTATAACCTGGAATAACGTATAGGATACTTTTATCCCGATATTTCCACGGGAATCACACTATAAATATACTAAAAACGACAATTTAATTTTCCGATACAAAATGATTTGTTTGTTTTGTTGTCATGGAAACCAAAGAGAATTGAATCACTTGATGGAAACTGTCAAAGCGGTACGAAGTCCGCCGGGTCCACTAGTCGTTCAAATAAATTGAAGAGGCACACACGCATTGGTAATAAAACCTAGTAGTCATAAAATTCTCGCGTATAAATTTTACTTATAATTTCAGGTAATTTGTTGTATTCAGGCGTAAATGACCTGTAGACCTTGTATGCCGCAGTTGTATACCTACACGCACGGGCAACATATTTCATACATATGTACATACAGTAATGCCACAAAGTAGAGAAACGGAACAGAGACAAAGCTTCATACAACCGCGCCGTCGTAGGTAAACTACTACAAGCATACGGCACATGTGTGCGTGTCAACTAGCCGCTGCGTCGCGTACGCGCCGCCACTGGATAAAACCGGTTACGCTCGCTCGGCCAGTGGACAAACGGAAGGGCCTGCAGCACGTCTTATTTGTTTTGTGCTCTTGTATATTTGTTACGAATTGTTTTAGGTGGAATAAATTGTAAATAGTTATAAAGTGTAAGTGTAAATAATTAGTTCTGGACTTATAAAATGGTCGTTTACTGTACCGTTTGTATGAATAATACTAGAAAAAAAAAGATATTTCATATTTCAATTATCCCAAGGAGTCTACTAGGTAAGTAAATTAAAACCAGATTATACCTATTTCAAATTTTAGATATGTTTAAGTAGGTCGCACAAACCTGTATGTTATGTAGGTATATTACATAGTTAATTGTTATTTTTACAAGCTTTTATTTAGTTTCACTTGTCCCGATGTTTGCTTGTGAGTTAAATTTATTCCACTACCCGGTTACCGATTGAGCTGAAATTTTGCATGCATGTGTAAATCGGATGACAATGCAAAATCAGTATGACATGGAGCTGATCTGATAATGAAACCGGAAGGTGGCCATAGGAACTTGGTTATTAAACGACACAACCCCATCGAGTTTGAATTCGTTTGATCCGTTTTGACGAGAACTTTGGTGCTAGATGGTAACCAGGGTCTGATGATAGAGCTAGGAGATGGCCACAGGAACTCGGTTATTAAACGACACAACCCCATCTAGTTTGGGCTCGTATGATTCGTCTTGACGAGTACTTTGGTGCTAGATAAATTGGTAACCAGAGTCTGATGGTGGAGCTGGAAGATGGCCATAGGAACTCAGGAATTAAACATAAATATTTTTAATATTGGTAATGATATTCAGAAACGAGTACAACATTGTACATTTAATATGCCATGTGATTGTTTCCCAATTGATTACTTGAATAGACTTTTTATCAGATTCAGAATTTACCATTCTATGAAAAGGCATAACAAATTATTAAAAACCAAAAGTTATAAAAAAAAATATTTAGAGTAAGCAAAAGCTCATAAAAGTTTGTTTATTTTATTTTATTGTCTTTTGCCAACCCTACTAAAATAGGTAAGAATTTCGTATGCTCCTTAGAAGCTTTGTCTCTGTTCCGTTTCTTTACTTTGTGGTAATGCCGTCATTGTTGTGGGGACAGTGTCAAAAGATACGAGCGATTAATCGTTAAGCTGCCTACGACGACGGCGACGGTCAGTTAATTTATATGCATATGAAATCTTACATTGAATGTAATGTTTCACAAATTATGTGGTAATGGATTGGATACTGATTATTTGAAACGGATTTTTCCGGCAAACGTGAATTAGGTATGTCATACATAATCCTACTAATATTATAAACGCGAAAGTTTGTTAGTATGGATGTTTGTTACTCTTTCACGTAAAAACTATTGAATGGATTTGGATGAAGTTCGGCATACAGATAGTTTATTACCGGGAATAACACATAGGATACTTTTTATCCAGATATTCCCACGGGAATGGGAACCACGCGGGTGAAACCGCGAGCGGCCACTAGTATTATAAACGCGAAAGTTTGTAAGCATAGATGGATGTTTGTTACTCTTTCACGTAAAAACTGCTGAATGAATTTGGATGAAATTCGGCATACAGATAGTTTTTAACCTGGATTAACACATAGGATAGTTTTTATCCCGATATTCCACGGGAACCACGCGGGTGAAACCGCGAGCTGCCGCTAGTGATATATAAAAAGGTAAACAAAAAGTTTTATTTGCCATTTGATTCGAATCTAAAGCCCGGGCTTGACCGCGAAATGAGCAAGGTCATTAATGGAGCTCTCTTAACTCGCAACGATAATTTTCATAGTTGAGGTTCGACCGCGAAAGAGGCTAGCGGACAGGCTAACTACGAAAATTATCGTTGCGAGTTAAGAGGGCTCATTAATGACCTCGCTCATTTCGCGGTCGAGCCCGGGGTTAAACTCTCTTCGTTTGTTACGAGGAGGCGCTTCAAGCCTTGGACGACCTCCTTGGTCGAGTGGCTTGCACACCGGTTTTCATGGTGTCGCCATCTCTAAGGTCCCGGGTTCGATCCCCGGTCGGATCAATTTAGAAATACCTGTTTTTCTAAATTGTTTCGGGTCTGGGTGTTTCCTATGTATAATAAGTATGTATTTAAGTATATTAAGTATGTTTATCCGTTGTCTAGTTAACCATTTCAACAAGTTTCTTAAGGAAGCTTTTCTTGGGGCTAGATAATTGGTGTGAGTGTGGGAAACATTTTTTATTTTTATTTTTATTTTAAGCCATACAAATTCTCGTTTTCGTTAACGTGATCGAATTGCGAATAAAGCTCGCACAGTCATGTGCGGCGAAGGCCAAACGTTGTAGTCGTAAACAAACCCCATTGTAAACAAAACTTAGTAACAATTATATTCTGGATTAAACCATCACAGTTGCGAACAGATTATGTACAGCGAGCGAAAATTTTTTAACCAAACGTTTATTCGATCAAACGTTCTATCGACCAATGATTGATATGTCAATGGTTCTATCGATAAAATAATAGTTATGATCAGTTGTTTGTTCGTCTAGTAATAGAATGGTAAATTTTTTTGTCTACCTTAATTTAAACGGCGTTCGATAATCCCGTGGTAAACTCCCCGTTATTTACTATCAGCCGATATAGGCAAAGCGCTATCCCGTTGTGGAATAATATTAAAAGGAAGACAGACAGTATTCAAACCGCAATAATATATTCACGTCAAAATAAGTATGTCGTATTCGTTTCAACTGAGGGGACGTGGTACGTTAATCGATACTTTAATTGCCTTTACCTAAGTACGCATTGAGCTCTGTGCGAGTCGAACAGCGAACATTAAGAATTACTAACAAAGCCACTACTCAGCCAAATGACGTCAGAAACCGTTTAGACACAACATTATGGAAGATCTTAATATTAACTAACTAATAATATATTGGTTTAAAATTTCAACAAAAGCTGTATAATACATATATTATCTATACATATTATAAAGCTGAAGAGTTAGTCTGTTTGTTTGGTTGAACACTTGGTTGACGCACTATTGAGATGTTATTATTGTCTCAAAAATCACAAATGTCTAACTAATAACTTAATCAGCGTCTCGAATTCTCGATTGGTTATTTAAGAATGCCTTTAGCTGAAATAATGTCTCCTGTCAAGTCTAGTGCTTAATTTAGAACTACCTATCTTTAAATAATTACTGCCATTGACCGACATTTCAGTATCAGCGAGATAAACTGAGTTCGAACATATGGTTTACGCCGTTATTTTACTTACGTTATTTTGTAAGTAACGTGTTGTGATCTTAGTTTTTCTAATATAACAAACATGTAGTGGTATGTTTACCGATAACATATTTGAAGTACCTATGCTAGGTTAGGTTTACGCACACTAAGTACTATGTCTACAAATGGGTTTATTGAAAAAAGTTATAATTCCTTTTGGTTTAGCTGGAAAAAACGAACGCGAGGTTAGAGGGAACATTAAATAAAGAGAATTATTTATTCAACTCAAAAGATTTTTTTCATTTCTTTCAATTTGTAAATGGTTTCTGAGTGTTTGATGTTTTAGAAAAAATATTTTCTCTTAGAAAAAAGTATTAAGTAGGTACCTACTATGATTTGAGGCAGAACATTTTTAAAACCGATTTTATCATATTTAGTCTATCTAGATTGATGTAAAAAAAACAATAACTTCTGCCGCCGCTCTTTAAGTAGGTACCTACACTCTGGAAGTAAGATTGTGAAGAATTGACAAACATTCAGCTGTTTTCTGAACCATAATAGATTTGTGTTTTCAAGCATACCACACAAATAGTTCTAAAATAAATTAATGAGTTTAGCCATTCATAAAAGTATATTGTTCCAATTGTATTGAAACTACAATCGTTATGTGTGTTTGCATATCCATTGTAGTGCTTATTTAGAATTTGTTTGCGTGTCAGGTGTATTGTTATTTGGAGTAAGTATTGTCAGAGCAGAAACAGTGCAAATAAGATTATAGATCGATAGAAAAATATAGAGAAAGAGTCTAAATGTCTCGTGGTTATTAAGTAAAGCATTGGTTTGAGGCAATTGAATATGAAGATATTTTATTCAATTCTAGGCGAGCTGCGAAACAGTGACGGCAAAGAGAATTGACCCCAATGATAGCTGAATAAGAAAAGGCTGGTAGCGAGTGGTCTATATTAGTAGAATGAATGCGATGCAGAGCGAGCGTGCTTTGCAAGCTTCCGCGACGGCATTGCGCCGGGCGCAGTCCGCGTGGCCGCCCGCGACGCCGCAGTCGCAGGTGCGTCGCAGCAGCACGCCGCGAGCCGCGTGCCGCGCCGCAGCGCACCCTAAACACGATTAAATATACGAGATGAAAGCGTTCCGCAACCTCCGCAAGTCCCACCCCGGCCCCAGCAAAGGTTTGAACCACTCAGCCTAATTCATGATCGGTTCGCGGCGCGAAATACAACCTCGTTTTCATGTTTACTTCGAAATGACGTCAGCGACGCCTCTAAGGGTCTTCGCTATTTACTTTTCTCTTCAGTTCTCTCACGACGGGTGTCCTATCTAATTGTCGAAATTTCTGGATGTTGCTGTACTATTGTTTAATGTTTTGTTGTTTCAACAGGGGTGCTGGAGATGACGGGTACGGATAATACACGGTTCAGCGGGCACACGCTCGACAAGGCCACCAAGGCGAAGGTCACACTAGAGAACTTCTACACAAATCTCATTACCCAACACTATGAGAGGAAACAGAGGTAAGCGTTCGACCACCGTATGTCTACGTTTGTAGAACACAGTTTCCTTTGACTTTCAGCATTAATTAACTTGTTGGCTGCCTCTAGTAACGAGCGCTGTAGTAGACGTGTTCAATCGCGATCCAAGTTTTTCAGGAAGTTGTAATAATCTCCTCCAAAATTATAAGAAAAATAAGTAAAAATATTGCTATTGGAGAGGCTTAAAATCAGAATAAATGCCGCAATACCTAGCAACACCTATTCATATAGGTACGTTAATAGGTAACTCACGCATCATTTTAAACACTTTACGACAATGACCGTTTGACACGAGAAACAACTACCTACCAAGGCAGAATCAATCAAATACTTAACAATCATTAGGTAAGTACCTACTCAGTGAGGATTTTTTTTAAATTATATTCTTTTTACAAATGTGGTTAACTAAATTTTCAAGAAAGTATCAGTATGTCGTTATTATTTTAACAATATTTTTTGGGACAAAGTTCAGAGTTCAAAGTTGTTTATTCCATTCGTGTAAGTGACATGGTATTACGAGTGCCGACATCGCATCCATTTGGGTACAGCGAAACTTAGTACCTATGTAAGTCAAAGGTGGCATTAATGTAGTAGGCATATCTCGATGGGACAGCGAAAATCTTAAAATGAACGCTATTAATCTGAATGTAATATTTTTTACCGATGCAATGTTGACGAAACAGTTCGATTATTAAATTTCATCGAATCGTTAGTATTTATGCTGTTACACGTGTCTTTTGAAGTGATTGTTTTAATAATCGATTATTATCGGAAGATTGACTGTTGCATTGCATTGTATATTAAAATGATGATATTTGATATTACAACAAGCTTGTGATTTCGTGTTGTAACTTTATGTTACTATGTTACTAGTTTTACAAATATCTCTGTTTAAAGTTAATCGAGTTTATTTTTTTATTAACTGGTTTACAGTTACGTTTAGTAGGTAAAGCCTTTTCATATCGGAAAAAGTTGTAGCGTCCCTACGGCTTGGTAGTCGATTAGGCATAATAAAATCACTGTGTTTAGGAGCTATAATATAATAGGTACTCCGTGAATCGAACTTTGTACCGTAATAGTCAGCTGTCATCAGCATACATGACGTCGCCCGAATATATTACTAAATAGGTGTAGTAGCGCGCTTTTCAATGTACAACGTTAACAGCAATCGATGATCTAATGTTAGATTTATGGTGAAGGCCCCATGATCAGCGAAGTGTTTACTACGCTCTGTTTGCGATTATTGAAGGTTTCGAGGGCACACCACCGCGCTGCTGTCACGCGCTGATGTCAGCCCGCTCTAAACATATAAACATACCTATTTATATATTTTTAGTAGCATTTTTACATGGATCTACTAGCGTTTGTTTTACCTACTTATTGTTTTTTACTGACGTTCCGTGCTTCGGAAGGCACGTAAAGCACGTTGGTCCCGGCTGCAGTAGCAGTCGTTAACAACCACCGATCCGCACTGGGCCTGCGTGGTGGTTTATGGCGCGTTCTCCTTATCTCGAGAAGGCTCGAGCCCCAGCAGTGGGGACATAAAAATGAGCTGATGACGTTTCGAGCCCATTGAAGTTGGATAAGGTGCTTTCTATGACTCCCGTATGTTATTCATAGCATTGAATATGCCGATAGATCATTTGGCATGTACAAATACTGAAGCGATTATGTACCGAAATGCTCGATTATGAACCAATCTCATCAACTAACATTGGTCACGGCACTCACGCGACTGGACCGCAAACGCGGCGGTTAGCGTGACGTTCTATCACTCCAGCGGTTGCAATATCACGTTGTTTCTATTTAGCTCGGAGATTAACTGGCGAAGTGTTTATTTATAAAATCCTTGATATAAAACCGCCCTTAATATAAAAAAAAATAGTCAGAAATACAATACTTTACCAGTCTTATGCTGCTTTTGCACCAGAGCTGTGCGAGGTAGGTAAACGGTGCGCGAGGAAAAATCTACCTATAGGATTATTTCCTTTGCCTTGTGGTGTAAAATGAAGTAATCCTATTGGTGGATTTTTTACTGGCCCACCGCTTAGCTACCTCCCACTGGTGGAAAAGCAAGCTTAAGGATTTAATTTGTTGATCGATTTTTTGATGTGTACACAATACAGGCAGGAATCATTTAAAATTTAAAATAAGGTCAGAGCTAAATCCCTATCTAAACATATGTGTTTCACATCATGACATCATATAATCAGCGTACTTACCTACACGCTATTGCTTGCTGGATATTTATTTACCATACCTTATCAACCTATTTCGTTGAATCGAACGAATTCAACGAAATAGATAAGTGCAAAATATAGGGTAAGTATATATTTTTTCTAGAAATCTAGTATTTAATAAGCGAACACACTTTTAAATACCTATAGTATGTGGGGATGAAAAAAAAACATGCTAGAAGATTTGGGTTGTAAAAAAATATTCATTCATGACATGGGTATACCTAGGTCATGAAGCATGATCAATAAAAATGAAAATAGAAGATGATATGGCGGACAATGTAGTTGTTTTATTGTATTAAATCAGAAGTTCAATTAATATCTCGTGGTTTTTTAATCGCATTTAATCCTACACCTATATTATAGATATACTTATTACATAAAACTCAAAAACTAGAAAATACCTATGATAAATGTTTGTGTTCGCACTTTTTTCTATTTCTCTTAACTATCTCTTTTATTCTATACTTTATTTTAATTAAAAGTAGTGTGTAAAATAAACGCGAGTAGATCCGTAAAAGTTGTTTTATTTCAATACTTTATTTAGTTTTGTCATACAGCTAGCTGTACATTCCCAAAGCTAATAAGTACCCATTCACCCTTTGAATTAGTCTTTAGCCTCTGGCATATCGATTTTGTTTCTTGCATGCAGCGCTTTATTTGCTATGCGATTCCGTATTTTTATTCTTGACATTATGCGCCAAAACTTTAGCGATTCTACAACTAGGTCATATGTTTACAGGTTATTATATATTATATATTTAGTGTGGACGGACAATTATATTTACTGGAAACATAAAATTCTTATATTAAATAAATAGTTTTATGATTAGAATTATAAACATTTTCTTAAGTTAACGCGATTTATAATATCTGCTCGCGATCATTTATGGCAACACCTCAATCTCCCTGTGACTGCTTGTCCTACAACTCCTACAAGAGGTTTAAAACGTCGAGATATATGCAAAAATATGTAAAACACGCTAGTAGACTTAGACTCTAAAGTGTATAGTTAATGCTTTTAAGATATATTTTTTTATAATATCATAAACGTGAATAAATATGAATACGTCACGTCCTTTATCTCTGGACACTCCCATATTATGTTTACTATTGCACTGATTAAAGATTACCGTGAACCGCGTAACGCGTTACCGCAATATTATTAGCAATATCAACATTTACATACGTAATATTATTGCTTAATGTCATAATGTGCCCCGCACATGCGCGATATTATTGCCATACAAATTACCTATTCACCGTATTGAGTTAAGTGTGCCATTAGCATAATATGACATTTAGAAGAGCGCGAGAGAATAGAAAAATTCGTAGGTACCATGCAAGTCGGAATAGAAATTTATATTATGCTTTTCAACATAAACTTTTTTTTATAAAACTAATGGCATAAGTCCATAATACAACTTGCGTCTCTAGTAAAATTATTTTTGTTTAATAATAGATAATTTTGATAATGAATAATAAGGTGCTAGCACCTCTGTATGGTAAATGTTAAATGGTATTCCCCCAGACAGACAGATGTAGGATTATACTGATATTCACGCAACTTCATAAGAAAGTTTTAAAATTGCCGTCGTTTTATTTCATTTGGCAACACTCTTGATTCTAAAATCTTAACGGTCAGTAATCTACCACAACTCAACTGCAACGATGACTCATCACTTTCCCGCTAAGAGGTCATCATGTCATTTCATATTAAATATGTCAACATATTTTTATTTGTAGTTAGAAATCGATTATGACTTTTTATTTTTAAGTGCTAATTGCTACATTGAAGCTAAATTAAATACCTATCTATAAAATTATGACATTCACTGGTTTCCATTGATCACGTTTCCGTTTGGAAACGCGAGGGGGGGGGGGGGGCGTCGATGCGATTCAACCTCTTGTTAAAAATAAAGATGGACCTACCCTCTTTAATTTTTTGTGGTCGCACAATGTGTGGCGTTTCCTACTTAAGTCTGTGCTGCTGATTATTTCCAATAGCTCTAACTGCAGTCTGTCGCTGATGTGTGTATGATTGTGTCATTAACTTGAACGAAGTTTTGGACCATCGCATCATATCAGCGTTTGACCGTGTTCTATTGTCTTGTCTATCGGTGCTCTCTGACTCGCATTTTTTAATACTTAATTATTACTCAATCTAGTTTTAAGAGTTTTCTTTATCATAAAAATTAAATTCCAAAACATATAATATGTTACTTAGAAAGCTCTAATGCTATAATAACTTTTGCAGGGCGCGAAGCATATTATTCAACAAAAATGTCATGTCATAGAAGCTGTAGGTCCAGTGGAGATTGCGAGGAGCGAAATGAGCGCGGCGCGGTTGCGGCCGGCTAAGCGCCATAATTGAAATATCCCTATTTAACTGATTTCTTGCTATAAAATACTTTGCTATCAGGAGTTGATTTTACAATCTGAATATAATATATTATTATGTTTAAAACACTTGTGACTCGTAATCTTTTAGGCCACGGGTGACCTATTATGGGTGATTATTAAATTAAAAAGTATGCTTAAAGATTTTTTATGAGTATACCGTAAAACGTTATGCAACCATAGATTATGTTATGACTTTTAATTTACCGCAACCCAATATGGACCCCTTCTCTATGGCTAATTAATTATAACCACATCGCACCGCATATAAAGCATCGAAAAAAAAATCCCCCCCTAAACTCTTTCATAATTATTACGATGTGCTTAATGGCGTAGTAGTGTGAAAGTTAAGCAACTATCGCAATTTACAAATGCCCGACGACGACGAGCGCCCAATAAAAATATTATGAGCTTGTTCGTGCGTCAGAATGCACGGTATTCATTAATATCGGCTTAACTGTCGTTAACACCCACTGTAGCTCGTTGCGATGCGTACAGTGGTGGGTGTGGAACTGTGGAGGACGTTGCTTCTGCGGTGGTAACGTTTGCACCGTGTCGTCAATGTGATCGTAATTCGTAACGTTCCCTAATACATGATATGATTTATGATAAGCCGTGGCTGGTTCATGCCGGTTTTGACATCTGTCATACCGGTAATAATACCTAGCGTAGAGGTCAGGGACCTCACTTCGTTATTGTAACCCTAACGGCTAAACGTAAGGTAATATTCCAAGTTTGCTGCCAGCACTGCTCGGTTAATGTTACTCCTTAAATAAAAAGTCAGTACTTGTATGACGTAAATAGGTGCTTACTATCTATACCTAACCTACCTATTTATTTATTTATTTGTTGTCAGGCAACGCAGGCTTACAGACTAACGTATTTTTTTATACCTGACTCGGCAAATGACTCCACTCCACCTGATGTTAAGTGGAAACGGAGTCCAGACGCAGAACAACTGGTGCAGCGTGAAAACAACGCAGCATCAGTCATCCTCACCCTGCCGGCCCACAAGGTGCTTCTTCACGCCTCGTTTGAAGGACCCCATGTCATAGGAAGGAGGAAAAACGTGTGCTGGTAGACTATTCCATCTTTTGAAAGTGCGACAAAGAAACGAGTCATCAAATTTCTTTGTGCGCGATGGAATGTCCGAGACAGTACAGCGGTGACTCCGGAGAGCAGCACCCGTACTCCTATGGAGTAAGAGAGAAGGTGGGATAAGGTCAAAGAGTTCTTCAGAGCACTCGCCGTGGTATAAGCGGTAGAAGACGTTGAGTGACGCTATATCTCTACGCAATTATCGAGAGTATTAGTGACTTCTGGCATTGCCGATAATGCGTATAGCGCGCCGCTTCAATCTGTCCAAGGCATCGAGAAGGTACTTTGCGGAACCGTCTAGAGGTGCGAACAATACTCCACGCAAGACCGCACCTGTGTCTTATACAAAAGACACAACTGATCTGGCATGAAGAATCGCCGCACCCTGTTCAGAACACCGAGTTTACGCGAGGCTGTTTTTATCACGGCTTCGATGTAGTCCCTCTGGTTCAGATCGCAGCGAATCTCCATTCCGAGCATGTTAATACTTCTCTGCAGGTCGAAGGGGTAGGCGAATGGCGACTGTATGCCGTGAACGCGCATACCTGTGTTTTCTTGGCATTGAACTCATTAAGATTATTGGAGCCCCATTTAGATATGAGGTCCAATACCGTGCACTGTACTATCATCTGCATAGCAATGAATAATTCCAAGTGAAAGCATATCATTGATATGCAGAAGAAACAACGTGGGGGATAGAACGAACCCCTGAGGGACACCAGCGTTCACTGACATGAACCGCGAAGCGCATCCGTCTTGAGTTTACTCAGATTCTACGCTCATGTCAGCGACCCAGTTGCATAACTGAGCAGGCTGACCCTATGCCGGGAGCTTTAAGAAAAGAGCTTTGTGCCAGACCCGATCAAAAGCCTTGGCTATGTCAAGGCTAACAGCCACCGACTCGCCACGCTTGTCAATAGCCTCACCCCAGAGATGTTTAATATACCTACGCTAGAAGATCACCCGTTGACCGTTTCGACCGAAACCCGTATTGGCGATCGTGAATTAAGAGGTGTTCTTCTAGCTAGCGCATAAGCTCTTTGTTTAGGATCCGTTCCATGACTTTACACAAGACTGAGGTAACGGCTACTAGGCGGTAGTTAGTCGAATCTGACCGATCTACGAGTTAACATGGGGGCAACTCCGCTGGACAATTTTTTAAAACTATCGCTGGGATGCCAGTCAAGGCCATTAGCTTTCCGAACATCGATCGATCACACTGCCTGATTTTAATATCGGGCATTGTGTGGCCACAATGAGAAATTGTAGGTGGCTGTGCATTGCGTTCATCGATACGGGAGTTAGCCGCAAAGAGTCCAGCCAGGAGATTGGCCTTCTCCTGCGGCTTGTGAGCTAAATATCCGTCAGGACATCTCGAGAAATGCCAACGCGAGGGTTGGCAGAAGTTAGATTGCACGGCTTTGGCCAGACGCCAGTAGCTACGGCTGCCGGCCCGTAGGATGCGTCAGTAATTCTTGGCCAACCTGTGCAATACGCTGGGCATCCGCTCTAATGTAAGCCTTTTTGCAGGACTTGATGGCATTGTTATAGGCTGCTTTTAGTGAGTGGGTCTCAGGATATCCTTGGGCTGTACCCCTGATCCAAGCTCGGTATGTCGCCTGCCTGTTAACAACAGCGTTGGCACACTCACGGTTGAACCATCGGTTACGCCTGCTTTTGCTGATGAGATAGGAGTGCGGAATATAGTATTCCATTCCTAAGACTATCTCATCAACAACTGCAGTCGCACTAGCTGTCGGGTCCTTCCTACTGAAGCAGCGCTGTCCCCAAGGAACGGAAGCGAAATAGTCCCGCATACCATCCCAATCTGCCGCCGAGTAGTGCCAAATCTGACGTTTCGATACCACTGAAGGCGGTAGCGGGGCCAGAGGCCCTTTGCTGGATACCAAGCAGTGATCCAAAGTTCCTGAAGGAGCTCGAATCTCTACACGGTAACCAGCTGGGCGGCTCGTCAGCAGAAGGTCCAAGAAAGAAGGCGCGTGACCGACAATATATGGGATCCTGGCGGGCTGGTTTACCAGTTGAGTCAGGTCGTGCGTGACAGTGAATGCATGGACAGTTTTACCAGCATGGTCAGTTTTGGAGGAACTTAACCACAACTTGTGGTGAGCATTAAAGTCCCCCAAAAACACCAACTCCGCCGATGGAAACCGCTATTCTTTTTCCGTCACCACACGGATAACCACACGTAATAGAAATAATACAGTTTTGTTATGTTACGAGTATTTATGTTAAGGGCTACGCTCTTGTCGTCGGAGTGTCCACCATTATTTTGTCTCCCCGCCATCGATTCAACCTCTCTGTTCGAAAATAGACGTTTGTAGGACACTTCATACGACACGATATCGACAGTTTATTGAAAAATATAATAGAAAGGAAATGGGAAAGAGGTCATGTCTCACTCAGCGACCGACGACGTCTATAAGTTTTCATTTTAATAGGAATGAGGCAGTAAGCTCTGTTTTGGAATGATGATATTCTGTTACTTAATTATTAACCTTTAATTGGCGGCAGATAAAGTATAACTATAGTAACGTATATTCGTTGAATAACACATTTATGGAAATATGCTTTTTGGAGAAAGGATTTTTATTTCTCTTTCTTTCTGAAAACCTTGTTTAGTAATATTAAGTAGGTATTTATAGTATGATAGTCATTAACATATTATGAACTTTTTAGGTTATTTGTCCAAATAATTTTATTTACGTAAATGTTTTTGTACCGTAACAAACAATGGTCTGACGTTGTCTCCTTGACCCGTAGACTGGAAAAGCTGGAGGAGTCGCTCAAAGACGAAAGCCTGACAGAAAGCCAGAAGCAGGAGAAGCGGCAGCAACATGCCCAGAAGGAGACTGAGTTCCTGCGGCTCAAGCGATCGCGTCTCGGCGTCGAGGACTTCGAGCCACTCAAGGTTAGTCTGCCAACTAACTGGGGGGTATTGTTCCCCTTTTTATTGTCTAATCATCACCTTATAACGCTATTCCACGGAATCCTCACCCAATGTAGTCAGTAGCTACTGGGTGAGCCAGCTTATGCTGGCTGGTAAATAGTCGGAACGCAACAAAAAGGTAAAAGCTATTTAGGTGGACTTAAAGTCAGAATGAAACCCAGCATCTCGGACAAACCTACTTTTAGAAACAAAACTCAGGACCTCTGGTTTCCACCAAAGCCGTAATGTGCGGAAAAGATGTTTCCAAAATAACAAAATATCATCGTTTTCAGCTTCTACAATAACAAAGGTATCCGTTAATCATTTTCCGAATTAACATGGGAACGTCTTAAAAAAAATAACGTAAGTAATGCGAAAATTGCTTTCTTTAGTGTAAAGTATGAGTGACTTTGAAAGCACGAGGCTGACGCCCCGAGGCAAATCGAAATGTACTCTGATATTCAATTGGCACCTTTTGTGTGACTGTAATGCCACCTGCTGCAGAGCTTTACAATTCGAACCACCTTAAACGATTTCACTTGTGCCGTTTCTAAAGGTTTAGACTCTTATGAGCTTAAGAGCTGTGAATTTTGAAATATATTAAAATAAAATAAAATAAAATAATAAATCTCTATGGCTGAGACGTTTATCAAAGGTGGGCAGCTACTACAGAGTTCAATGCTCAATGCTCCGGCACCACATAAGCTAAAGGTTTCTGGGTTTTTTTAAAAAATTTAAAAGCGAACCATTTTAAGTTTTCAATTAAGCCAATGACTTAACTGACGATATAAAGCTTTCGCTGCACTTAAGACGGAGCGATATCAGCACCGGTGAACTGAGCTTGATTCGTGTTCTGAGATGTGCAAGTATATCCTTCCTGGACGGAGTGCCTTTTGCAAGCTAACGCTTTGTATGGAATAGTGTATCGCTATTTAGTGACGACAAGTGAATTCCACAAGTTCGTCAATAGGTGGCGCTGAAATTGTAGAACAAATTAGTCTAGATTAGTTAACTTTACTTATATTGATCGAATATCAAAAGCAACTCGTACTAGGAGCAAACAGCATAGTGAAAATGTGTAGCTGGCAAGAGAGTGGGGCGAAACCAACGCCGTTCGGTGCGCCACGACGTCATCTTTCATCAATTTCTTAGTATTACGACAACCGCCGATCTGCGTTGCTTTCGCGCCACATTTGTTCCGCTTTTGGTGTGACGAAGGCTTAAGCGTTTGTAATGAACAATTACAAGATGCACATACGGACATTCAGTAGTTTTCTGTGCCAGCGCTGCGGCTGGTTGCATCAGCTTGCCGTGACTAATTACATGTATGATGAGGGGGTGCGCATGCGCCGCCGCTACGGGCTTAACTTTATTTGACAGATGAACGGAATACATCGCACGCCATATATCTGAGCTAACATTGGTGGCCGGCCGCACAAGCACAATGTATCATGTTCGTTGGTCATGCTCGGAGACGTTAGATTATGTATGAGGCCCCTAAATGCAGAGCTTACTGTTGGAAGGAACTTTTTTAGCAGTGTTTTTGTGCAATGTGGTGGGACTATATATTTTTTTACTACAAACGACAAAATTAAATATAGATTTACATTTATTTGCTGTGTCACCGCTATTGATTCGCGTTTACTGAACCGTTTACAGCCTTTAAATGTTCGCCAAGGTTTCGACATTTGACTGTTAATATAAAATAACAATTTCGAATCTAACTGTTACATTAAATTGTTTGCTGTCTATTTTGAAATAGAACCTTTTTTTTTACCTTAAGGACAAAACTGTCTTACATTTTGTCTGTTCGGTTACTCCATTGTAAAATGAAGCAAAAACTGCTAAAATAATTAAACTAAACATAATAAAAGCTTTTTACGGATTTACTCGCGATAAAATTTTTATATACACGTATAGTACTAGCCGTTTCCCGCGACTTTGTTTGCAAAGACTACACTATCCGATAGGAACCTGTTACCGGAATAAATATTAGCCTATGACCTAGTCCAGGTCATGGTCTGACTACTTATGTGCAAAATTTTATCCAAATCCGTTCAGCCGTTCTCAAGTAATGCGCTTACAAACGAACAGCATTTCATTGTTGTTAATATAGATTTTATTTTTATCCTGACGTTTAGGATGCTTTTCTAGTTTATTAAATAATACTGTCTGTTGGAGTCTCGCGACATTATCGTAAGTTTTTTAAGGAGTTTTACCAATATTCACAAGTTGAAACAACTGATCATTGCGCTATACAGCTGCAATTACGTATTCTATCAATCTGTCTCATTGTGTCTAAGCGCGTTGTTGCTCTCAAGAATGTGCGAGAGAAACAAAATAGACCCTCTTGAAACTTATTGGCGCCGTTTAAGGTTGAGTCTGAGTGTGAAACCACAGAATAAAGAGAGCCAGAAGGCAAGCATCGCACACATAGACCCTTTGCACGGACACGTATCTCGGAACAAATCGGAACAGACCGCAATTATGAACGCAGTAAAGAACATGTGAGAACTTTTGAGAAAAACGCGGTCAACGTTGAAATTTTATTTTAGGGTATTCACGTAATATTAAGTTTTTATGTGCTCTTACTGCGATCATATGTGAATACACTAAAATCTACACTTTGCTGCATTTATGAAAATATTTTTTTTCCCTTCTGAGCAAGATGGAATAAAACGGGTCTTTGATTCTTATAGATCGTAATGTCAGCACTTCAAATGTCTAAAACAATCATAAACACAGTAAGTAAGTGGTACCTACTTACTGCGTTCATAATTTTTTTTCCCCTTTAGTTGATGTCTTCGCTTCGTGCGATTAGCACATTTAGCCAGTGTCAAAGTAATTTTTCTTACAAGTAATACTCCTCTCCTGCCCTATCAGTGGGGACATAAATTGAGCTGGTGTTGATGGATCTTTTTATATGCTTATACGACCTGCCGGATGGGAAGCGCAGCCCAGGAACTCTTGGTACAATAGTTGATATTTAATTGTTATTTCGACAGGTGATAGGCAGGGGCGCGTTCGGCGAAGTCCGACTCGTGCAGAAGAAGGATACTGGTCACGTGTACGCCATGAAGATCCTCAGGAAAGCGGACATGCTGGAAAAAGAACAGGTGGGCTGTGGTTTGGCTATTTATTTTATAGTTAGGTAGTTACTACAAAAAATATGAAATAGTTCGCCATATTTTTTGGAAAAGTCAAATTTATTTTTATTTCATTTCGACACGCAGAAGCGCTTGAGTTTCATCTCAGTACTTAATACATTATTGCATTACATTATGTAATGTTCATAATATTCATTATGGACCGAGTCGAAAACAGCATAGTTTAGTATAAGATTTTATTGTTTATTTTAGTTTGATGACTCATCTGATATTAGAAGTACATTTAGCCATTATTTTACAGCTACGAAAAATACAATATTAAGATCTCTGTATCGTTGACTGAGTGGACTTATCGCTTTATCACAGAGACGGTTAAATTCGTTCGCAAAGTTAAATGGTGAAATGACACTTAGCTGCGCATAGCTAAGATTGACCATTTTGCAATAGCTATCAAGCTACTATCTGTCAAACATCGTCACAGCTTTGTTATGTGGCAGGTGGCGCACGTCAGAGCAGAGCGAGACATCCTCGTGGAAGCTGACCACCAGTGGGTGGTGAAGATGTACTACAGCTTCCAGGACCCTATGAACCTTTACTTGATCATGGAGTTCCTGCCCGGCGGCGATATGATGACCCTCCTCATGAAGAAAGACACGCTCAGCGAGGAGTGCGCACAGTTCTACGTGGCGGAAACGGCGCTAGCCATCGACAGTATACACAAACTAGGATTTATACATAGGTATGTTGTTGTCGCCCTCAGAATAGGTGGAGCGACGATGGGACCCTATGAACCTTTACTTGATCATGGAGTTCCTGCCCGGCGGCGATATGATGACCCTCTTCATGAAGAAAGACACGCTCAGCGAGGAGTGCGCACAGTTTTACGTGGCGGAAACGGCGCTAGCCATCGACAGTATACACAAACTAGGATTTATACATAGGTATGTTGTTGTCGCCCTCAGAATAGGTGGAGCGACGATGGGACCCTATGAACCTTTACTTGATCATGGAGTTCCTGCCCGGCGGCGATATGATGACCCTCTTCATGAAGAAAGACACGCTCAGCGAGGAGTGCGCACAGTTTTACGTGGCGGAAACGGCGCTAGCCATCGACAGTATACACAAACTAGGATTTATACATAGGTATGTTGTTGTCGCCCTCAGACTAGGTGGAGCGACGATGGGACCCTATGAACCTTTACTTGATCATGGAGTTCCTGCCCGGCGGCGATATGATGACCCTCCTCATGAAGAAAGACACGCTCAGCGAGGTGTGCGCGCAGTTCTACGTAGTGGGAACGGCGCTAGCCATCGACAGTATACACAAACTAGGATTTTTACATACCTAGGTATGTTGTAGTCGCCCTCAGACTAGGTGGAGCGACGATCTTCGCTAGGTGGCTGACAAGAGCTGGATGAGAATAGCCGCGTGCACTTGGAGATGCCTATGTTTAGCAGCAGACTAGTATAAACTGATGATGATGATGATGATGACGATGTTAGTTTGTAGAGGTGTGCGCAATCGCAGTAGACTGTATACTTGATAGAGTAGAAGTAAACGGAGTAACTCTCTAATCAATGGGTTTCGGGTTGGTGACTCAAATGACTTAAGGCTTAGAAAGCACATTTTATTTTGGATCAATTGATGTTTCCTACATTTGGCATTTACAACCGGCTGATGTCGCAAAACAAACAAGTTGCAATTAAACAAAAACATTGGGTGCTTTCATTTTAAAGAAAAAGAGGATCTTCTTTGTCATTCATTACTTTTAAAAAGATATAAAAAAACGAAGATTTGTTTCTTTTAAGATTTGATTTGTTGAATTGTGTTTATGATATGTTTTACGTTTTTATTTGCCACTAAAATGATATAATTATGTCAACTAAGGGAATCACAATTGCCCAGTACCATGGAATTGGGAAAGGTGGTACCGCCAGAGGGAACACGCTCGAGAATGTTAGGGCGTGTTCCAGACGCCCTGAGTCCGTCACTTCATTGCGGAGAAGAAGGCGAGTGTACTCCCGCTACGTCTGAAAGAATGAATGCATTCTAAACTAAGCTGTTCTCACCTGCGCAGGGACATAAAGCCTGACAATTTGCTGTTGGACGCGCGTGGGCACATCAAGCTCAGCGACTTCGGCCTGTGCACGGGCTTGAAGAAGAGTCACCGCACCGACTTCTACCGCGATCTCTCCAGGGCGACCGCCTCTGACTTTAGTGAGTTGCTTGTCCTCTATAAACTTTCGGCCACTTGTACAAGAGTCTTAAATCTATAGACACTCGCATTCCTATTTATTAAAAGCTTTTTAATAAAGGTTTGTCTGTGTACGTATTATATAGTTCTATATGGTAAATCTATTTTTAGAAGGATTGAACTAATACGACGTTGACCCCCTTTCTTTGGAGATAGTATGCTGTTTGCCTCAAAAAAGCTTGTATAAATACTCATATCAGGAGAAACCAATATTCTATTACAAAATGTACTTATCTAATTCTCTATAGTTCCAAACAAATCTATGTATAAACAGACTCGTCTTGTAAAAAATCAAAGGCATCTTATATTTTAATTTTTGTTAGTGCAAAATCAAGATTTAAGATTTAAGTACAAGTGGCCCTAAACTATACTTATCGTCTTTTGTTTGAATGTTTTAATAATTTGTTAAATTGTTTTTAAATTGTTTTATTCTGGTATTTAATGCCCAATTGGTTTTTAAATTTTATTTTATTTAAATATATATACATTACACGAAATGTTATTTATTATTGTGTTTAATAAATGGGTATTCTAATCTTTATTTAATTACTTATTTGCAGTGTCTGTACAATTTTTTTTTTCTGTTTTCTATATATTCTATTTACCTACATCTTTAAAACAACAAAATATTATAATTTAAATTTTACAATACTATGTCTATTAAAAAAAACACATTTCTTCTCCCAACAAAACTATGTCACACTTTAAATCGTAAGACAGAGATAAAAGTTCTAAATAGACCGTCTGTCACCCATCCATAGGAAAACTGACCCTGAATATTTAATTAAATTTTCACTTTAATTTACATCCCTTTTTTTATTATCCTTCTGTGTTCTATGTGCTGTCGGCACGCCGCTTACAATTCGTCAGTAACGTTAGGGCAGTCAACTTCACAGACATTCTGCTCACTCCAGTTTCGACGTCCTCCTCGGCGATGGACTCGAAGCGACGCGCCGAGTCGTGGAAGCGAAACCGGCGGGCGCTCGCCTACTCCACAGTGGGGACGCCTGACTACATAGCACCAGAAGTCTTCCTGCAGACGGGTTATGGCCCGCAAGCTGACTGGTGGAGCCTAGGTGTCATCATGTAAGCATAGCCGAATTTGAAACTCTTATCTATAGGTATCAGGTTCAGTTAACGTAATGAGGAGATGTTTGCAAGTGGTGGAGCATTGTTGCCGTCATGTAAGTATCACGTCAGAGGAGTGGAGAGTAACCATATACTGTCTCTAGCTAGATCTAGAGACAGTATATGGCCTGCAAGTCGTCTGATGGAGCCTCGACGTCATCATCTATATCAGTAAATATCTATGAATAATACGAGATTGCATGGACGACGGTGCAGATGCTGTAATGTTATCAAGAGACGATCAAGATTGATGAAAAATTGGTGTCTTCATGTAAGTATCTAACGGCATATGCCGATTTGAGGCTACAAGCCACAAACATATTTGCGGACGTCTTTAAGGGGTTTAATGCATTTACTACCTACATTAGCTAGCGAGAATATACGGAGCTTAGTAGAAAACCTTGTATGGACAATGATAGGCGGGTTTAGATTAGTTTTATTGAGGGTCCTTAAACTAAACTCGCCACTTTGCTTGTTGAAATGTAAATTGGCCGTAAAGATGCCATTGAACGGCCCAACGGGATCTCTTTTATTGATACATTAATATGGCTCTCGTCGAAGTTAATCTATATTCAGATTTAGATAAAAATATATTAAATAGAAACATTGCAGCCACGAATTTCTCTCTTTGTATCTCCTTTTTTAGGGTTCCGTACACAAAGGGTAAAACGGGAACCCTATTACTAAGACTCCGCTGTCCGTCCGTCCGCCCGTCCGTCCGTCAGTCACCAGGCTGTATGTATCTCATAAACCGTGATAGTTGGACAGTTGAAATTTTCACAGATGATGTATTTCTGTTGCCGCTATAACAGCAAATAATAAAAAAAAGAATAAAATAAATATTTAAGGGGGCTCCCATATAACAGACATGATTTTTTTTGCCGTTTTTATAGACAATAGACAATGGCACGGAACCCTTCGTGCGCGAGTCCGACTCGCACTGGGCCAGTTTTTTTTTTTTTTTGTGATAAGTTTTAATGTGCCAAATATTTTTTATATAACACGATATTGACCATACTATGTAACACATAACAAAACCAGTATTATAAAGGCTAATTTTAATTAATTATATTATTAATAGTCAATGTACATATTGAAATGCTGCGCACTGTTTTAAAAGGGCTATGTTGAAAAAATATTGAAAAGTTGTAACTAATGTTGGTTTTCTGTATGATGCTGAGATGATAAATAAATAAGAATATGTGATTACATGGTTATTTTAATTTTTGAAGTTTTATTTGAACAGCAAAAACAAAATGGTGTATTTTATTTTTAGACGCTAAAGCGAAATGTGCTTAGAATAATAATTGGGAAAAATTTAAATATTTCTGCAAATGTTTTTTTGTTTACGCTTTTTGCTGCATTGCCGAATGCTAATCTCTGTATGTTGCCGCCAATGACGAAATATTAATTATTGCACTTTATAAGATTCCTTTGTTGCATTAGAGCTTGTCTAAGCTGAAATGATGCGCCCCACTTCTTAATTAGTTGATTTTAAATGTGTGACTGCAAATATTAACTATGACACTTCATCTGTGTGGGAGCGTCGGCTGTTCTGTGAATTAAACTATAGTCAAATTCGGTAAAGAATGTTTACCAACAAAGTGTTGCCAAGCAACCAGTGACAGGCATGTATTGACAACCTTTTCCAGTTGGTCAACAGAAAAGATTTTACGTAAAAGATTTATTTATATTAAATATTGTATGAAAAAATTAAAAACCAAAAACCATAGAATTTCAAACACTTTTGATCGAATCAGTTCGTCAATAACGAACCTTTTGAATCTATCTTTATTTTTTAAGATTAGATCGTACGGTTCAATTTTTTTTATTGTTTCTTCAAATTGAATATTTTTTTCTGCAAGCCACGTTTGCATAACTTGCTTATTTGAGTTGGAGTTAACAGCTTTTTCTGATAAAGCGTTGTGGTAAGAAGCGTTATCTACAACGATGACAGAGTTTTCTGGGAGATTGGGCAGTAATTGTGTGGTGAGCCACTTTTTATAATTATCAAGATTCATGTTGTCGTGATAATCTCCACTGGTGGAGTTTGCTTTATACACTAAATTAGCATTTGGAACAAATCCTTCACATCCACTGGCGTGTACAATTATGACCCGAGTACCTTTTCATACCTTTTTTGTACTGCTCATACTCCTTTGACTGGTTTCCAGCACAGCTTTGTGTGAACGTAATTTTCATCTGAGAATGTCCTCGTCAAGGTTTTTTTTAATTTCCTCAAATATTGAAAGCGCAACATTTGTATATCGTGCTTTTCTGTTGAAGCTCTACGGTTGTCATCTATTTTCGACCACTCGTAGCCCGAGCCCTTCAAAATGATACGCAGAGTTTCTATACAACCGTTAAAACCAATTCTCTCTGTCCAATACTTGTTTAAGCTTTCTTAATGTTGGTAATTCATTGAATTCAGCTCGCTATCGTTTTTTGAAGTACACCCAAATCAAAATCGTCCAGATTACACTTGGTACGCACCCTTTTTGGTTTTGAGGGCGATTTAAAAAGTTTCTGTGACGTATTATTTGATGCACTAGCTTGTTTCTCTTTCAAAATTCGCGTAATCGTGGATTCACTGACACCAACGGCTTGGGCAGTTCGCCATCTAGCATCATTTCCACTCCATTTTCTGATTCATACCTCATTCGGCGGTACACAAATGATCTTACCATGATTGAACAGGGGTGTCCTAATAAATCGCGCGATGCCCATCGTGCGATGCCGTCGCTCGTCCCGTGCCCCTCGCGTTGCTGTGCTCGCGCGATGACGCAGACCAATTAGGACACTCAAAAGAGATCGGTGTATTTGATTACTGATCGAACGATCGTTATTAAACATTGCCTGTACTCGTGCGATGACTTGCAAACTATAATTAGGACACTCTGAAGAAATCTGTATGTTTGAACTTATCGCACGACGGGAACGCATTGTGTCATCGTACGATCATTGTCTATTAGGACGACACGCCTAAGAGCCCTGTTACAAATCCCCACTCTGCGAGAATAGGTATCGTTCGGACGGCCGGCGGGCGCATCCCATTTTGTAATAATTTTGCAGTTGTATTTACCGTTTTTATCGAAATAGGATAATAAATTCACGCTTAAAATTTATAAAATCTTTATTCCTCATGAAGTAACAATTACTTTAGTATAAATTTTGCTCAATAATATTATCGTAGATAGGAGAAATTTACAGTTCACACATGCACAAACATTGCACATTCGCAGTCAATAATATCTAAAAATTCCGAGGCCGCTACGAGATAACATTCTATTTTTTTTTAATCATTTGTTTAGAACAGTAAACCAAGTAAGCAGTAGTTTAATCTAGGAGCTCAAAAAAGTGCCTTCGCGCATTTTATGAAAATCTTTCTCTGCAATTTTGGGTTTAATTAAAAAGTTATGCCAATAGCTGTTCTACACTATTCAAGAAGTCAAAATTGTTAATGTATTTTTGTGTCTGAGATCAAGAACGCCAAAATTGGCCATTTTACGCAAAAATCAAGCAGTCGAGAGTAATATGGCTCTTAAAGTCTAACCGACAACTGAATGACCAATTACAATGGCATTTGAATATGTATTGTGTCCATATTTTAAATATTCTTGTGTGCGTAAATGCGGTAGTGGGGCGCGTCATTTCAGCTTAGACAAGCTCTACCAAGCTATTTATGTTTCATTGATTTTGCATGCTCACCACTCTTTGCCGTTCGTATGTATTGTTTTGCAATTGATAACCGTGCTTAATTTTTATTGAATGATCACGGAATAGTATTGGGTAGACCCTTTTTTATTTTATTTTGGACAGTGAAAACTCGTTCCCAGAGTACCACCGCGCCCGGGGAGGCGCGGATGCTCTTATGTGGGGTTCTCCCCTCCAGCAAAATTAAATTTAACTAAGTAACTAGTACGGCGCAGCGACCCAAAGTGAGTCTTGGCCTCTGATAATACTGCGCCACTTGGTGCCAGTCATCCGCGTTGAGCTCGCGCAAGTCCTTACAGACCTCGTCCTCCCAGCGGTACCTGGAGTCGTCGGCCACTAGGACGTCCCATGTACGCTCGTTTTACCGCACGATCCTCTCGCCACTCGAGGTGGCCGAGCCAGCGAAGTCTGTGGCCCTTTATCTCCCCGATGATATTCGACTCGTCCACCTGATCTTCCAGCTCTAAATTTTTCCTCCTCCTCCTCCATATTCCGTCCTGTGTGCGTACTGGCCCCAGAATCTTCATCCAGATCCTTCTTTCCGCCACCAAGAGTAAGAGTTAGTGTCCAAGCCTCACAGCCGTACATTAGTATTGGGCGTTTAACTGCCTTATAAATACGGATTTTTGTGCGTTTGCTGAGAAGCCTGGACACCAACACCTTGTGTAAAGCTGCACTACAACGGAGGGAGTTTTGTATTCTTGTATCTATTTCCACTTCCCTGGTGTTAGTGTCCGTTATAGTACAGCCCAGATATTCAAATCTGTCCATTCCTTTGTAAGTGGCATCCCTGACTTTAAGGTTTGACCCTGGTACTCTGACATTTTTATATCTACCCATGAGCATATACTCGCTCTTAAGCTGATTCATTCTGAGACTGACTTTCTTTGCCTCGCCTTCCAGTATTTCTGCTGCCAGTATTACCGCTTCCTTTTTTTCACCAAAAAAAGCAGGGTCATCCGCGTAGCCCACCACCCTATGCTGACCGTTCAACTGCACTACACCATCGAGATTTAGCACTTTTCTCATTACATGTTCGAGTGCTAGGTTGAAAAGCGTTGAAAATTAAAGGACATCAGGCAAATTCCTCTGACAATAGATAGAATAGTTTGTACAACAATGTAGGTATGTAAATAGTGGATCGTGGAAACTATTCAGAGTTTATCAAAGATTTTTATTAGAAGACTTATTCACGTTTGAAATATTTTTCTTTGGTAACACTGACATTAGTATAGCAACACTAGTAATTCAAACCAAACGTTTCGTTAAGTGCTGGTGTTCATTCAGCACTTAACGAAACGTTTGGTTTGTGTGTGTTCTCGAAAAAATGGACTAAAAGAGGGCGTACCGATCAAATTAAAATTATTTATTATGCTTTCTTGTTGGTCACAAAGATCTAAAATATTAAACATGATACTGATGGAGAGTGCGGAATTCTGTTCCGTTCAGTTAATCATGTGGTTGTAACCAAACGCTTCAGTTGACAGTGATTGACATTGTCAGTGACAGGCTGGCTGACAGATCCTCAGAACTATAGAAATCCAACCAACTTCTGTCAATGTCATTGTTATCTGATGTAAATGCGCCTTGTTCTTACTCTTAAGTTTCCATAATTCAGTGTTCTTACGCAAAAAAACTGTGATGGCGGCCACAAAAGTGTCAGTTTCATAGTTGTAGTTTTGTTTTTTAATTAATTAATTTCAGCTAATAAAAGGAGTTTAAAAATAAAGGTGATACTAATTAAGGTATATAATGACACATAGTGCTTAGAGATAATAGAAATAACTTTATACATTTTCGGGTCAAATGTGCCTGATGTCCCTTAGTTATCATAAATATCCGTGCTTCGGATGGCACGTTAAGCTAACCAAGAGGTTGTAGCAGACCTGAAAACCCTTGCTTTATCTCTCTGCAAGGAATCCTTCGTGTGGGCATTTTTTTTGTTGCGATTAAGCTCTTTCCACTGCATTCACGCGGGTTTGGAGCAACCCGCGAGTTGTGTGGGGCTTTTCCCTCTGCTCCTCGTACAACTCCGAGAAGTTGGACGGGGCGGAGGGCATACCCACTAAAAACGCAGTACGTCGTTTGGTCGAACGCAGTGGATTGTTTATAGGCTAAATGATGATGAATCAAACATTACCATTCTATCAGAGGTGCGTTAAACCATTGGTCCTGGTAGCGGTGGTAAGATGACACGTCAAAACCCACCTACCTGCATTAGATTAGCGTGGTAGATCTGTCTTTGCTTCATTGTTCACATGCAAAGGTCCGCTGTGGGATGTATGTGGGTTGTAGATGAAAGGGTTGAAGATGATGAATCAAAGTTATGTACTCATTATCACAGCTGTGCGTTTTTTGGTAACGTTATCTCTTTTGTGTGCTTAGTTAGAAAAAATTAAAAACATTAATTTAATTCTAATTCTTTGTATCTAATACATAGCGAATTCTTATAACAGTCTGTATTTTTATAGTAACAGAAACCTGTTTTTGGCGCCACTTACACTGCCGCTGCAGTGGCACTGCCGCATCATCGTCACCTCTCCAAGTGCACGCCACTGAGCTCGATCTGCGGCTATTTTCATCCAGCTTTTACCAGCCACCTTGCCAACTTGTGTTATATAACTGAACTTCATTCTCTAGGCACGAATGCTGTAGCTAAAATTTATGTACAAACTCTATTGCAGGTACGAAATGCTGATAGGCTACCCGCCCTTCTGCTCCGAGTCCCCCCAGGAGACGTACCGCAAGGTGATGTCGTGGCGGGAGTCGCTCACCTTCCCGCCAGAGATCCCCATCAGCGAAGAGGCGCGGGAGACCATACTCCGCTTCTGCTCCGAACCTGACCGCAGGTATACACTTTAAAACTCCTACTAAAGCTTGACGACCTCCTTGAGCGAGTGGCTTGCACACCGGTTTTCATGGTGTCGCCATCTCTGAGGTCCCGGGGTTCGATCCCCGGTCGGATCAATTTAGAAATACCTGTTTTTCTAAATTGTTTCGGGTCTGGGTGTTTCCTATGTATAATAAGTAGGTATATTAATTATGTTTATCCGTTGTCTAGTTAACCATTTGGCGAGTTTTCTTGAGGAAGCTTTTCTTGGGGCTAGATAATTGGTGTGAGTGTGGGAAACATTTATTTATTTATTTTAAGCTCCTTTTTTGTCTGGGGATAAATTGCTATCGAATGCTGCGGGATTTTGTGGGGTTGACCAGATGGTCTGGATGGTGTAGCCGAACCACTAAAAACCAGAGCACCGCTGGGGGGTGGAGGAGAACTGCTCTGTCTTCCTCTCTAGGGGGATGCCTCTATACCTTGGGGAGTTGTCGCGGGGAGTGTGGAGGGATGTTGTTCCACACCTCCTTGTCATGACAAAGACTGGTGGAGAAGCCCGTGCAGTCAACTCAACCTATTACACCGCATGTACGTTACGCCTAGCTACGCAGCGCAGAGATAAGATAGAGAAAGAGCTTTCTCCTATACTCCTAACCGGACTTTGTGTGGGCGGTTAGAAACTCAAAAAAATTCCAAGCTTTGTGATCGAAACATCCTCACGTACGTTGTCGCGGCATCTGCATCTGCGCTACGCATACGTTTATCAAACGATTACGCTAGGGAAGCGCTAGCGTGAAGGGGCTCTCAAACGACCATGCGGTAGTTCTCGGGTCCGTTAAGCCTTCGTTGCATCTGGACTCATTAATTTTTTTTTGTTTCGTAACTCAACTCCAAATCAATAACAAGTGGCCCAAAATTCACACAAGGGGGTTTTGTCGTTGATTTGCAGGATAACTTTTTTTACTTGTGCGCAAATTTTCTGGAGCGACTCAGAATCGGTAAGTAAACAACATTCTCATATTAACACGGGTTGAAATATGTCAAAAATGTTTGGACTTCCCATACTTTAGCGAACACTTGATTAGCCTGATTTGTATAAAGTCTCAAAATTTTTGACATATTTCAACCCATGTTACTATGAAAATGTTGTTTACTTACCGATTCTGAGTCGCTCCAGAAAATTAGCGCACAGGTAACAAAAATATCCTGTATAGGGGAATGTTTTGTTTATAAAGGGTAAAAGTAGATCCTAAATAGCTTACACATTCCTGACTTGTGTTAACCTCATTCCTTAGCTTTATCGCAGTTTAGTTGTAAATTAATTTAAATAAATGTAATATATGTAAATATTATGTAATTTTGTATTATGCATGTAGTGTTCACCTCGAGAAGGTCTTGCACTCACAGTTTGTATAAGTATGTATTATATATGTGTCTTGCTCTGTGTGCGGACCAGTTTGGTGAACCAATATTTAAAAGAAAAGGGAATGTTTATCTTACCGGTCGACTCGAGACGGACGAGCGAGTCACGTGAGTTATTCATTAAGTTGGTTGTTTCTTACGGTGGGCTCATGTTTTTTTTAAGTTCACCTGCAAAGTTACCATCAGGTGAGATAAAGGTGAAGCAATTCCCTGTCGTGTTACAAAAATAAAAGCCGATCGATCAATAATAGTACTAGATTCCCGATAAGCGCTTCAAAAATGACCCTAAAAAGTTAGAGCACAAGATCTTTTTTACATTATGTTTATATATGATATTTAGATAGTAAGTGAGCAAACGTGGCCATTTTTGTTCCGGAACCTTAATCTGGTACTATCTTTGCTTGTAAATAAAAGCCAATCTAGAATGCACCTTCTCCCCATCCACATCTGTCGTATCATCATCATCATCATCATCATCTTAGCCAAAAGACGTGACTGCTGGACAAGGCCTCCACCAAGGATCTCCACAACAACCGGTTTTGTGCGGCTTGCATCCAGCGGCCTCCCGCGACCTTCACCAGATCGTCGGTCCACCTGGTTGGAGGCCTGCCCACACTAATAATTGCTGATGTCACACAAAAAGCTGCCATGCTAAAGTGAGACTGGGCAGGAAATAGTTGTCGCATGTCGGAGAAACTGTGGACCAAGGTAACTACCGAATGGGTCCCACAACACCAAAAACGACATCGCGGCAGACCAAAAAAGAGATAGCGGGACGACTTTGACTCCCATCTAAAAGGTTGGACACTGGTTGCTCTAAATAGATCACGATGGAAAGAGGGCACGGAGGCGTTTGCCCTGCAGTGGGACACTACAGGCTTATAATTTTTTTTTAAATTTGTTCATGTCCATGGATACTAGTCCTTCATTCGAAAACTTTATTTATACGTTTAAACTCTATATAGGATGATGATGAATGATAATAGAAATGAGAAGTGAAAAATGATATACCCCCAACCCCTCGAGTATGTAGAAGTGTGTGTGTGTTAGTAAAGATGTGGGGCTTTACTAAGTCCTCACGCGACTTCTTGAGAGAATTTGAAAAGTGCCGTTGCACTGTTTCGTTTCATTTGCCAACACTCATGCACACTCACGAACACTTAACGGTTAATAATCCACCATTATTTCACATTAATATTCGACATAACACAAATTTTAGAAAATAAACCAAAACCGCAGACATGACTCTTCACTTTCCCGCCAAGAAGTCCACAGGCTTATAATAGTAATAATAATTGCTATTCCAAAATGCGCCTTATTCCCATCCAGATTGGGTTCGGCGCGCGGCATCGAGGACGTGAAGTCGGTGTCCTTCTTCCGCGGCGTGGACTGGAGCCACGTGCGCGAGCGGCCCGCGGCCATCTCGGTGGAGGTGCGCTCCATCGACGACACGTCCAACTTCGACGACTTCCCCGACGTTAAACTAGAAATACGTGAGTGCTGTTAGTTGTGTTATTATTACCCAATGATATTATTTAACTAAAAAATGTAAATACTTACGTTAATAGCGCCCCGATGAAACGCTAAGCAAAAGAAGGCAACCCTTTCCTATTTTGGCCTTAGTCGCTTTTGAAGTAGGAGGCAGACAACTGAATCAGTTGACAGTTCCTGTTACAATAAATAATATTTGGATTTAGTTTTCATTAGAAAAATGACAATTAACAAACAATAGCCGTTTCTTTTGTTTTTATTGCTTTATTTACGTCATTTGACAATAAGTTAAAATAAATAATAGTTGAAATTAAACATGTGTAGCCGTATCTGTGCTGCCGCTGCGTTCGAAATTCGAACTAATAAATTCGGTTGTTTTTATGCATATAACGTATCTACCTTTATAATATCATTGTTATTACCACAGCACGACCAGGGGCCGTAGCCTCACATTGCACGTATCAATTGTGTTGTCAATCCATTTTATGTCGCTCATCAATTTAAACCATGTGAGTAGCTAGTTGGCTGACAGGTTGCAGTGAGCTGGATCTTTTGACAAGACAGTTTTGTTTCTATTTTCTACTCGCTCACCATTGAGGCTGAAGCTACCGCCCCATTAGTGCGATTTTTGAATTAATCTTTTCACCGCCCGACTGTCCTGTACACGATGTCCCGCTGTGCGCCAACGTATAAATGTATTTTAATAAAGTAGGTACAAAGAAGAACTTCTATAGAAGTGCTGGCGTGGACGGCACGAAAATCTCGAACTTCTATAGAAGTTGTTGGCGGTAAAAAGGTTAATGGCAACATTTCTCGAATTCGCATTCGCATAGTGTTTTTTGTCATATTTGTCATAAATTAAAGCACAATCAAAACCTACTTATTGACTATGCAAACTTTTTGCGGCCACTGTTTTCAAGAAATTAATTCCCAGCCAGGGTACATGATGTATTTGGTTCAATGTTGGTAAGGCTTGTCTCTGGTCAGCTATCACTAAGACTAAGACTATCAAAGCAACTATGGCAGTAGCATTGTTGTGCACAGTTAGACATAAGACAGCGAGTTCCCCAGTAGCTGAGGATCTTAGATAAAGTTAATACAAATAATATTACTAATATTTATTTTAATTTTATTCTGACGACCTCCTTGGTCGAGTGACTTGCACACCGGTTTTCATGGTGTCGCTGTCTCTGAGGGCCCGGGTTCGATCCCCGGTCGGATCAATTTAGAAATACCTGTTTTTCTATATTGTTTCGGGTCTGGGTGTTTCCTATGTATATTAATTATGTTTATCCGTTGTCTAGTTAACCATTTATCGAGTTTCTTAAGGAAACTTTTCTTGGGGCTAGATAATTGGTGTGAGTGTGGGAAACATTAATATAAAGTACACTACCAATTTCTTCGGCCCTATCGTAATTTTCCATCAAATATAATAAAGGCCAAGCGCTCGTTAAATAAAAAAGAAATCGTTGGAGGGTCTAGCCAGCATTCTTCATCATCATCATTATCTCAGCCAAAAGACGTCCACTGCTGGACAAAGGCCTCCTCCAAGGATCTCCACAACGACCGGTTTTGTGCTGCTCGCATCCAGCGGCTTCACGCCACCTTTACCAGATAGTCAGTCAGACAGCCTCACTAGATTTCTACTAAACAAAATTTACCACGGTTGTAATCGTCACCGTTGTTTCACAGCGGCGGCACCGATAGCTCAAGAAGGCGAGGTGGCGTACAAAGACTGGGTGTTCATCAATTACACGTTCAAGAGGTTCGAGGGCCTCACGCAGCGCGGCACGCCCACCAAGAAATGAGGCCACCGGCCGCAACCACTCCTGTAACCTTATGACGATGCAACAAAACTTATTTCTGCTTAACTCATCGGTAACAACTATTTCGAGGCCCCTGCCACAGTGAAAGCGCGATGCGTGCCGTGATAAAGTACCTCACATCGAACGCTTATTCTATAAGAATTCGCGCCAATTCCTGCTTACTGTAAGCACTTAAATGCGTCGTTCACACAACTGCGCCCGCGCTTTCATTGTGTAAGAGTGGACATGACTGTACTACAGTAGCTTTAGTGATATAGACCCTTTGACAATACTGTGAACCGCGTATGAGCATAACTGTACTACGAAGGTAGGCTTGCCTTATGAAATTCTAACTGTTCTCTGTTATTATAAGCTATACTTCTTAAGCCAATCCAGTAAACGTAGTTGCAGCTTAGTAATGTAATGGAGATATTTTAGCCTTTGTAGGAGACATTTTTTATGTGCTTTTACACAGTTGAGATCCAATGAACAATCAAAGAATAAAGCTTTACAGATAGTGACTATGAACTGATTTAAACTATAGCTAGACAGCTTAACTGAGTCCCCGCCTGCGGTAGGTACGCGGGGCGGGAGGTACGTAGGGCCTCTGCCACGAACACGAGCGACTTGCGACGTGGCGAACGGATTTCTAGTTCATTGCGCGCTATACAACGGCAGTCATAATCAACGGTTATAGAAATAACGCAATGAACTAGAAACCGCTCGCCTCATCGCAAGACGTCATCGTCAGTGGTCTTGGCTGGGCGGTAAGGGACTACACACATGATAATTTTAACAAGATTTTGCTGAAGATAAGCAATAATAGTTATAGGTGCTACTTTTAAACCGTTCGAACATTTTTTTACCTACTAACCATTCAGAGCGTCTATATTTTAGCTGTGGAGAAGAATGGGCGCAAAAAACTGCACAGCTTTTATATAAGTAACGACATTTAAAAAAAAATTAACGTAACGACGTACGTTACCAAATCATGCAATATTACAATACATTTTATTTCATTACTCGCGCCCCTCAAAACGATCGATTCGATTATTGAACGAGGCTCGCGCCGCTGTACTAGGTCAGATCAGAGTAGACTTACGTATGAAAATGTTGTTTTATCGTTGATTTGTTTATTACCATTACCTAAAAGTGCACTATTGTACGAATACCTACTTATTATTTTTGTTACTATGCGCTCTGTGTAGATATTGAAATCAGAGTTAGAAATTAATATTTTTTGAAATATTATTAACGTTTTTTATAATAAATAACGACAGCGAAGTAAAAAAAAAAAAATTACCAATTAGGTAGGCAGGCACCTATATTTATAATTGCTTATCTTCAGATGAATCTTGTTAAATTTATCACGTGTGTACCACCTTACCGCTTGACCACGACTACTGACGTCTTGCGACGCGGCAAACGGATTTCTAGTTCATTGCGTTTTTTCTATCACTGCTGACTATGACTGCCATAGTACAACGCGCAATGAACTAGAAATCCGTTCGTCGCGTCGCAAAACGCTCGTACCTACCGCAGGCGAGGACTCAGTTAAGCGGTCTAGCTATACCTAGATAAATCAGGTTTTCCGCCTATGGTCAAACGTGCGATTCGTAAAAATATCCTTTTTGTCAAAGGCTCGTTTGGTCAAAGGTGTCGTATGCCAAAGTCGCGATTCGTCATACCACTTTCGCCAAAGGTGCTTTTAATCAAAGGTGAGGTTTGCCAAAGTCGCGATTCGTCAAACAATTTTCGACAAAGGTGCTTTAGGTCAAATGTAAGAATTTGCCAAAGTGAGTGATTTCAAACGACCTCCTAGAACGTCTTCCCCGTGGAGGTCGTCGTTGAAATGAAGCTCACAGACGAGACGGCCTACATCTGTTTAGAGTACCTACCCTTCAAAGTGGGAGTTAGAAACTAGACTCGTCGTCGTCTGACATTTCCAGAATCTGACATTTGTCGACTAAACCAAGGCCATATCCTACAAACGGCAGATTCTACAAATGACATTCTAGAAACTCCAGATTCTGATAATGCCAAACTATAAATGCCAGATTCTATTATTGTCAGATTTCATATCAATTGCAAAATCATTAATTAGTTTAAGTGTGCATTTAATTTTCGACCATTTTGAAAGGATCAACTACATACAATTTTATGCACGTTCTTAGAAAAGCTTTGTTTTAATTTAGTAAGTTAGGTACTACGTGTACATTGTGTACATTGGATATCAATGATCGTTTCTTTTTAATATAAGTAATAACTTTTTTTGTGACTGATTTATTTTTTTAATAAATGATTTAACCGTTAATACATGGTTTTTGTATCATTACTTTGCCAACACGTAACCTAACTTACTAAATTAAAACAAAGCTTTTCTAAGAGCGTGCATAAAATTGTATGTAGTTGAACCTTCAAAATGGTCGAAAATTAAATGCACACTTAAACCAATTAATGAATTTGCAATTGATATGAAATCTGACAATAACAGAATCTGGCATTTATAGAATTTGGCTTTATCAGAATCTGGCGTTTCTAGAATCTCTCATTTGTAAAATCTGTCGTTTGTAGAGTATGGCATTCATAGAATCTGACGTTTTATACTCGTCTGACATTTCCAGAATCTGACATTTGTCGACTAAACCAGTCTTGCGAGGTTGTTGATGTTTTACAAATAAACTCAGAACAATAACTAAGCTATTATTCTGAGCAAATAACCCTGTTTGATGCAGGCTACTTATTAAATAAAAAGGTTATATCTATGTACTTGACAATGACGTTATTAATATGACACATTATTTCCTATCGACTAGCTCAGTATTGTCAGTATTCAATGCAATAAGTTTTTGCAAGAAAATGGCTTCTTCGAGTAAGCCGATTCAATTGGAGTTCATACAAAGTAAAAGAGATAATGGTTATAAGAGGTATTTTAATGTATTTTCACGAAAACCATGATTTGACCAAACGAGCCTTTGGCAAAAAGGATATTTTGACGAATCGCACTTTCGACAAACACAATATGACCAAAGGCACCTTTGACAAAAAGAGTATTTTGACGAATCGCACTTTTGACAAACACAATTTGACCAAACGAGCCTTTGACAAAAAGGATATTTTGACGAATCGCACTTTTGACAAACTTAATTTGACCAAACGAGCCTTTGACAAAAAGGATATTTTGACGAATCGCACGTTTGACCATAGACGGAAAACCCGATAAATCGACATCAGCATCGACATTTCGATTCGCGTGATAATAATAAATAATTGTATGACCAACATCTCTTGTTTAATAAATACTTAATGAAGATTTTTGTCAAAATGTTATAAAGTAATATTTATGTTGTAATAATAATCTTTAAACTTGCCGTTCACGTACTAAAAATAATATTTTATTGTTATATAAAGTATTCTGGCCTTCGTCAGATTTATTTTGTATAGTATGTATTATTATTAATGATCACTATTCTGCTTGTGTGTTGGCACACATTTTTATTTTTACGTTTTAGTGAAAGGAATAACGTTCAGACGCGAAGGCTATTTAGGAGTTGCTTTTGCGGAAACTAGAAACGATTCCGCGATAATAATGAAATTGATCTCCAATATTTTATTATGTATCTGCATGCTGGTAGTTGAGAATATAGTATATCTTTATTTTTATAGGAAATGTTGTCGTCATCTTTACATAATTAAATGATAGCTGCAATAAACGTGAATTATCTCAAACACGATATGCCCAATCGAAACATATTAAAAAAACATCTTCAAGGTGTTATTGGATAAAAGTATCTATATTTTCGATCAAATATATACACAAAAATTCATATACAAAATGGTGTCGTTTTTAGGTTAAAGTGCTTTTTACTATGGTGAAGGAGTCATGTCAATTTTCATTGCAACACACGCTGCCTATGCCAGTCATTGATATGGTAATGATTAACTATGCCGGAAGGTTGCACCAAACAGGTTTACGTCTTACGCTTTCAGTTTTATATTTTACTATTAGGGTGCATTTACACCACAGTATTTTTTTTGTGAAGCAACGCTTATCAACATAACTTTAAGGAACTTTCTAACTAATCTTTGTGATCAAAAGTTGCCTTCTATATTTGGAATAGTTGCTCTAAAGAAAGTAACTGCGGTATATTATGTACAGCATAAGGCATCAAAATTTTAAGCCCGTAAAACGAATATCAGAAAGTAGTCAAACAACGTTCATACATTCGTTTTTACGCCGCGTCGTAGTAAAAGGTATGCTTGTAAATGGCCATATATGTTGTATTACGCAATACAGTTTGTACCCTAACTAGTATTATAAATGCGATAATGTGTGGAAGTCCTTCCTTCACGTCACAGCGAAGCAACGGATTGACGTGATATTTTGCACAGAAATTGTTAAAGGGCCCGAGGGTGCTATATGCTACTTTTTATCATGTTCAAATGAAATATTACCGACTGACCGAATATAATGCAGGCAACGCCGCGATTGGACGGCAAGCGGGTTTATAAACGACTAGGCTATGTTCACATGACAAGCGGTTAACGCGCGTTTTGCGAACACACGTTATGTTATGTACTTAGTTGTAAACGTACGTTAGCAAAACACGCGTTAACTGCTTGCCATCTGAACATAATATAGTAATGGTCCATCGTATAAGTCGCGCGTACGCCGATGGGTAAAATTGTGTATGTATATAAGAACTAAGAGTATATTTTTAAAACAAATAATATTAAAATAAATTACACCTAATTTTAATATATGCTTTAATTAATCCAGCGGCTTCAGAATATATAACAAGCATCATCATGTTGATAAACTAAATACTCATAACCTATATTAGTATTATTTGTCAGTAAATAGATAAATATATTTTTGTGGAAATGGAAATGTTAAAACAAGAACAAATACAACTGTAAACGATAAGACGATGAATTACTGTTAAGAAATGTGAACTATTTGAGTCTTCCTTCTTGTAAATCTGTATCCTTTGCAGCGAGAATCTTGGTGGTTCCGCAGGTCGTGACCGATAAGCCCCGGGTTTGCACGAAGGGTCGGTATTACGCGTGCATATTTAGTAAGATATGGGTTACTAAGTTGTCCGGGGTCCTTTGGTCTGATATCGTGAGCAGAGAACTATTTAACTATAGATACAGGAATACTTAAGGGTGTATGAGTGACACGGGCAGGACTCGACTCTGCACTAGGGCAACACGTTACACGAATGATCAACAGAATGATTGTATATTAAGGGCCATCCATAAATTACGTCACACCTTAAAGGGGGGGGGGGGGGGGTTTCTGTGACATTGTGTGACAAGTGGCAGCGGGGAGGGGGGGGGGGGGGGTCAAAAGCTATGTGTCGTCACATGTTCAAATTCGAAATGATTTCATAAGGCGATCCTTCTGTATCAATAACTGAATATTTTATGAAATTGCTGGCGTACATATACTTCTTGTTCAACTGAATGACAACCTACATACATATCTGTTGCTATGGTCGTCGTCGACATGACGTGGTAACAATTTAACCATATTATTAACAACAACTGGCACATTTATTATGTGTCCAAAAAATCTGTTGACACAAAGGATGTTCCGGACGTTCAAATTTAGAACAAAAATGAAGCGCCTGATTTTCCAGTAATAACTAATATGAAAGAGTGGGTCCAAAGTCCATGGACACACGATGATTAAGTTTTGTATTTTTAATTAACATAATTATAGTTGTCTATTGTTTCTTAACTAGTCGTTTGTTGTCTCTGTACTCTAAATATTTGACTTAATGTTGATTTTATTACAGATTATTAATAGATATAAGAGAAAAATTTAAATAACTGTTTTCTTTTCATTATTTTTAAATACATGCATAACATTAGGAAATATGTGACGTCACATCAGGAGGAGGGGTTTCTAAAAACGGTCACATTTTGGACATTGAATTGTCACTTTTTTTCGAGAGAGAGATTGATGATTGCCTCGGACGGCATTTTTAGCGTCACCGGGGTTTTTGGGGGCGGCGAGGTATGTGAAGGGTACCTCAAGCCGTGTTGAAACGAATCACCTTCGGAGGATTTCTAGAGGGAACGGCATCGCATACTTAAAAGTGCGCGTCCCCGTGCCCTACCAGAGTCTCCGAAGGGTTCGGATCGGTTCGATTGAATTGTCACCTGTGACAAGGACGGGGGGAAGGGTTAAAAAGTACTGAAATTCGTGTGACGTAATTTATGGATGGCCCCTTAATGCCGTTACATTTGTAGCGAAGATTACTTTGACGATCGTGGATGTCTGATTAATATAGTTTTCGGTTTTAAGTGGGTTTACGCTTGACGAATGTGCGCCATATAAACTTCAAAGTTTAATGTCTTCCTAGCTATAGGCCAGTCCTAATTGAACTTTATTTGCTTTGGTAAAACACAGACAAAGATGTAGTGACATATCAGACAAATTTTTCAAACGACAATTATTTCACAAAGTTCGTGTATCACTAGCTCATTTCATGTTTCCACTGTTCGGACACGAGCCTTCTCTAAGAATTGAAACAACACAGGAAGAACTTGCAATTTAACGATATTGAAGTTTGAACTGTTTGTGGTTTTTAAGATATTTCGCTTTTTGTAATAGTTTATTCGGACACACACGGACACGTGCAAGTTGCAACTGTACCGGTTCTACGAGTATAGTGTATCATAATAAAATTGTGTCGCGTTATTTTCCCTGTTTTGACAATGTGTTCGTGCTATAGTTGTCGCGTCACCCGTTTTTAAGTTTGAAATGTTTTCGCTTATCGCAGTTTGTATGTGAAAGTAGGCCGGCATCCACTATGTATTTCGGATCACGTATTAACTTAACTTATTATATACTAGAGCAATCGGGCACGGTATATATTTTGTTGTTGTACATTTTACAGAGTAAATAAATTATTAGGTTTATTATTCTTCTTTCAGTATTTCATAGTCAAGTTTATGAAATTATCTTCAAATCTTTTATTCTTATTATTCTAATGAAAAGTTGGCAAGTCTCAATTATACCGTATGCGATTTTGAGTACATTTTGATTATGTAGTATGTTTACTTCCACATTTGTGTAAATATAATACCACCTTATTTAAAAAAAGTCTATTATTATAGTATGAACTATGCATTAGCATGTTTTTATTTGTAATCTATTTAAACAATATGTATTGTTTAAGATTTTTACTTTCTAAGGACTTTTACTCACATAAATATAAATTTATATAGAGCAGATTCGTAGTTGGCAACAATCAGAAACGATTGTACAGACGTCTGCACATGAGACTACCACAAACTGTCAAACTTCTTCAGTAGACTTTGAATTTTATGTCTATGGCATACGGTTGGACAGTTATTGAAGTAATTTTATGTCAATGGCATACTGTTGGACAATTATTGAAGTAATTTTATGTCTATGGCATACGGTTGGACAATTATTGAAGTAATTTTATGTTTATGGCATACGGTTGGACAATTATTGAAGTAATTTTATGTCTATGGCATACGATTGGACAATTATTAAAGTAATTTTATGTCTATGGCATACGGTTGGACAATTATTGAAGTAATTTTATATCTATGGCATACTGTTGGACAATTATTGAAGTAATTTGATGCCTATGGCATACGGTTGGACAATTATTGAAGTAATTTTATGTCTATGGTATGCGGTTGGACAATTATTGAAGTAATTTTATATCTATGGCATACGGTTGGACAATTATTGAAGTAGGACTTCTTGGCGGGAAAGTGAAGAGTCATGTCTGCGGTTTTGTTTTATTTTCTATAATTTGTGTTATGTCGAATATTAATGTGAAATAATGGTGGATTATTAACCGTTAAGTGTTCGTGAGTGTGCATGAGTGTTGGCAAATGAAACAAAACAGTGCAACGGCACTTTTCAAATTCTCCCAAGAAGTCTGCGTGAGGACTTAGTAAAGTCCCACATCTTTACTAAGATACTCGAGAAGTTGGGGGGTATATCATTTCTCACTTCTCATTTCTATTATCATTCATCATCATTGTCAGGAAGGGAATATTGTTTATTTATGTATTACTTGTAAGAAAAATTACTTTGACACTGGCTAAATGTGCTAATCGCACGAAGCCATCAAATAAAGGAAAAAAATAAAAAAAATATTGAAGTATGTAATTTTATGTCTATGGCATCATCATCATCATTTAATGCCATCTTCATACTGAAGTTTGGAGATCAGAATACAAGTTTTCTGCGATCCCATTAAGCTTGTTTTAATTGGCGACAGCTAAGTCCAGGCCACTTGTTGATATCATCCAGCCATTTGCGTCGCGGACGTCCCGGAGCTCTGTTTCCCGGAATTTTGCCTTCGAGGATTAGCCGTGGGAACTCTTATATGAATCCTCTCTGCATGTGTCCGAAAAAGGCGACCTTGCGTCTCATGACTGTAGACATCAGCTCTCTTCTTCTTTGGCATACGGTTGAACAATTATTGAATTAATTTTATGTCTATGGTATGCCATAATAATGTATAGTAATTTGCCAGTTTTGAATAACCTGATTTGCAGGCGTCTGTACGACGCGGTTTTATGTGAAACTTCACAAGCATATTTACTTTGTATTTACGACTTTGTTTGTGTACATAGTCAAATACATCTATACCAATATAATAAAAAGGGAAACCTTTGTATTTTTGTATGTATGTATGTATGTATTTATGTATGTATGTATGTATGTATGTATATATGTATGTATATATGTATGTATGTATGTATGTTTGCAACGAATAAACTCAAAAACTACTGGACCGATTTAAAAAATTCTTACACCATTAGAATGCTACATTAGCGCTGAGTAACAAAGGCTATATTAAAAAAAAAATGTCCACCCGTGCGAAGCTGGGACGGGCCGCTGGTAGTTTAATAAAAGGAAAATGTTCATATAATCAGCTTTATTAATACAAAAAAATCCGTCCAAATTATGTTATTTTACTTGAGGTTAATTTGAACTATGATGTTATCTTAAATGTATGTCTTTAAAATGTATAAATTAATTATATAAACTAACAAATGGTTTTGCGAGCAATGACTCTTCTAAAAAACCGGTTTTATCAATAGTCAATCGTTTCTGATTGTTGTGATATTTTATTATCGATCTACACAAAGGTTAGATATTCATTAAATAGTTATTAAGAAATAGTTCTTATTAGCTGTCACGTTAACGAAGTGATTTAGTTTCTTGCACCTCTCTCAACGTTACGTTTAATTTATTACAATAAATTAGCGTTTTATTTATTCAATTTGTATAACTTTCAATAACTTTAGATAGAAATGAGGATACTTTAAACGAAGTCTGTCCGTCTTGTGCCTCCTTGAGGCTTTCGCAGTCTTATATATACGTATAATAATTAAATAATGCTATAATCTTGTGGCCATATCTCAATATACAGCTCACGCCGGTTTTCTTAGTTTTGCGTTGTTTGTTTCACTCTTATTGAGCTTGGGCGTGTAAATATCTATAGATGTGCTAAAGGTGTACCAAACTAGCCGCTTCTTATACCGTATTCTGTTTTAAATCATAGTTAAATTGGGGTTTGCTTAGTTCATATCAATATGTTTTCTGTAATGTTGCTCAACTTTTAACGGATCTTGGTTGGAAAAGATATAAAAATTATTTAACAGAATCTAGACTACCTTCTTCTAATCCGCCGATAAACGGGTCCCGTAAACGTATTGCTATAAAAAACATTAGTCTTTTAGAGATTTAATAGGTTAAATAGGTAGGACTATGTGAGTCGACGGTGGTTCTCGAGCCAGCCCGGCGACGGTTCTTGCCGGTAGCCTAAGTACAAAGAGTTGTAGTAATCGCGACTATGCGACGTCCTTTCCTCGCTATACGTAAGCTTACTGTTTTAAACAGCTGGCAATGTCAATTGCTTTGCATGCGGACTGCTAAACAAGCACGCAGCGTGCGTGTGTCGCGGCATGCTTAGTGATGTATGGAAAGACGCGATGCGCTCTTCACACGTGCGATCAAAAATGTGTGCGTGACGTAATCCGCAAGCCTGGATACGCTCCAGCCGCGCCACCTATAACTGTAGGCCTAGCACGAACTTCTATCGAAATCGTAACAATGTCGTCTGTCGATTGTTAATTCAATTTACGGACGTTGTGTCTCTATGGTAGTTAGTGGTGGTATCAATTTCCATACAAAATTCAAATTTTACGCTACTACACGAATACGATAGTTTTCGTGATAGGTACACGGTATACATCGTGTGACAATGTTTATAAAGATCCTTTATACATTATGGTATTCCATAATAACTTCAAAGTTCGAATATTTTAAAAATCAATTAGCTAATTTAAATGAAACGCTATGCTTACTAGTTTTGAAAATATTAGTACTTTAAAGTTTGTAAGGGATATCATAAAAAAGAAGCCAATGCATAGGCGACGCGGATCTACATTCTTGCTACGAGTATAAGATAATCGATAATTCTCATTACGTAATAAATAAAATATCGTCTTGTACAAATTGATAATTCTACCAACGTTTTCTTTTTGAACTTTGTTTGTATTAAATCAGTACAGTTTATTATATTTCTTTTGCTTGGTGAACTAATAAATATTCTGGTGTTGTATATTTTTTATTATTCGACACTGTGTCTCTGTTGACGCGGTGCGTAGTACTAATTAATGTTATTTTTAAGTAAATTATTGTGGTATATTGTAATGAAGTTGTTTGACTAACCAGTCGCGAGCCGGACGACTCGTACGGTGAGACGTCCGGTAAATTTTCCTACTGAACTGCCATCACTGTTGCCTAACACACTTGCTCTTCTATCTTATCCTACCTATCTTGTAGTTCAGTCAATTACTTGTGAATAGTTTTTTTAAGAACAATTAATAATGTATGCTAATGAAATGTTCACTTAGATGATCGTGTCGTAATGGCATGTGCTTGTGCTGTTTCTGTAGGCATGCCCAGGCATGCTGTCTGTTGCGAGCGTGAGCTAATATACACGCTCGGTTGAATTTGTTAGAGTTGAGGTCTGTGATAACGCAGATTGATTACTTATATTTATGAGTGTAGAGTTCATATTTAATTAAACGCAAAAAGTATTAGACTATGAAGGTTTCCACAAGCGTTGGTTCTGGACGCGCTGGACACCGCGCCGTAGCGGTTCAGTTACACTAGTGATGTAGTATTTAACTATGTTTTTCGACTTCTAATGTACCTACTCTTAACTTTGGTCAAATTGTATTATAATGTAAGCAGCCGCAGCAGCGCAGCGAAGGAGCCCCGTTCGTTAAGCACGTCGATAAGAGGCTAACCGTACTGCGAAAATGGACTGATTGCTCTCACTCTAGTTGGGACTCTAAAAGTTGCTGCAGCACTTGTTTATTTTTGTTATATACATTTGAAACAATAAAACTATGTTGAGTCAACAAATTCTCAGTTCGTATCCGGATTACAAATCATATTATTATGAATCATTGATTGTGAAGTTCATTGGAACTTCATTGCAATTCATGGTGGGGTTATTTAATTTTCCGAGGCATGTTCGCTTGTGCCGTTTGTTAGCACGTGTTGGAATTGCTGCCGGCGGCGTGTCGATCTCGCTACGAGGCGCACGTTTGATCAGTCTAAATGCCGGAACTGGGATATGTATTCTGAGCATGTGTGATTTAGATGTACTGCCAAATACTACTCGAATATGATGATTAAATGTATAAGCTTGTTTTTACCAAAGTAGAAGTACTTTTAAACTAAAGAACAATCTTAAAGCCTAAAGGAATCAAAGAAATTCTTGTTTGTCTTTACTCTACACAATCTGCCCACATTAGTGTACCATGCACTATCTAGTATAGAAAAGCCAAAAATATTTTTATATCAGTATAAGAGAACGCTCATTAGATAGATCCGACACTGGCCAAAACTGTGGCTTGGTGACCAAATAGACGTTAAGTACGAAAACATAAAGCTGTATTATTTAGTTTCAGCGAGTAAAGCAGTGGTTGGACCGTTTTTACTTAATTCTGTGGCATGTTTTTGTTTATTAAGATCTTACGTTGTAGTAACTATATATCTTTGTATATTTATTGGCCCAATGCTATCTTGTTTGTCGCAGATATCTTTTTCAAAAAGCCGTTTATTGAGGTTTATAGAAAATAACCATTCTTGTACGTTTGCTAATAATGATATAAGTTTTTCAGTACATCTAAGTTTAGAGTGTATATGTTCAGGATATATGCCTTCCCTGACGCTCGTGTGGCTGCCTGTAACTTGTTCGCTCACATATTAATTGAAAGTAGTAAGCTTTGTTATTGTTATTGAAGATTAAAATATGAATTATTTAATTTCTTAAATTGTAAGTTTTTGAAGTATTTTATTTAATACTTATTGTTTCTTCCATGTGATTTAAGAAAGTGGCAATACAAATAAGCATTAAAACTATGTACGTATTTTTTATTCACCCATTCGCCCTTCCAAGACTAGTATATCCTATTAATTGATGTCCGTGACTCCAGCGGGATAACCCCTTCAGATCGGCTTCAAATTTCGCCATGATTTAGTTGATATTATGTTTAAATTTGTTAGCAAATATCAAAATTTGTTGACCAATAGTTATCGAGATATCCCATGTTAAAGGGTATCCCGCTGGGGTCACGCTCGTCAAAATTATTTGACCTAAAACGAGCAGGAACGAAACACGCTACTGATATAGTTTTTGTGCTAAGATTTTGTTGATTCAATTATGAATCCATCAGTGAAAATTCCAGGATTCTACCTTCTGTAGTTACCGAGTAATCAAATACCTACTTTTCGTCAAAATTCCTCCGAAAAGTAAGTTCTAGTTGATGTGTAAGACAAAAGGCTACATTCATGAAATCCAGGGAAGATTTTGTTGACTCTGAGAGAAAATTTGTTAGACAAAACCGAGAACTCTAGCTACAGTACATCCTGAGATATAACGCTAATATGGTTATCCCGCTGGGGTCACGGTGTTGATACCTAAACATGGTTTTTCCACAGGAATGGAGCAAGTAGAGAGTTTATGACTATAGCCAAGATTTTGTGGGTGTAAAAATCTAACCAGTTTCCACTTTTCAGTTTCCTAGGTACAGTATTTTAGGAGAAATTAAAGTTTATAACTTTTCATACTAAAAGTACGCGTATAAGCCGACAAAATTAAGTTGGTTCTTTAAAAAGACCAAAATGGTGGCCAATTTTAGTTTCATCGAAATCGGCCCTTAAACAAAAAAAATGACCGCCATCTTGGCCTTAATTAACCAACTTAATTTTGTCGGCTTATACGCGTACTTTTAGTATGAAAAAGTTATAGTTTTTAATTTCTCCTAAAATACTGTACCTAGGAAACTGAAAAGTAGGAACTGGTTAGATTTTTACACCCACAAAATCTTGGCTATAGTCATAAACTCGCTACTTGCTCCATTCCTGTGGAAAAACCATGTTTAGGTATCAACACCGTGACCCCAGCGGGATAACCATATTAGCGTTATATGTCAGGGTGTACTGTAGCTAGAGTTCTCGGTTTTGTCTAACAAATATTCTCTCAGAGTCAACAAAATCTTCCCTGGATTTCATGAATGTAGCCTTTTGTCTTACACCTCAACTAGAACTCACTTTTCGGAGGAATTTTGACGAAAAGTAGGTATTTGATTACTCGGTAACTACAGAAGGTAGAATCCTGGAATTTTCACTGATGGATTCCTAATTGAATCAACAAAATCTTAGCACAAAAACTATATCAGTAGCGTGTCTCGTTCTTGCTCGTTTTAGGTCAAATAGTTTTGACGAGCATGACCCCAGCGGGATACCCTTTAACATGGGATATCTCGATAACTATTGGTCAACAAATTTTGATATTTGCTAACAAATTTAAACATAATATCAACTAAATCATGGCGAAATTTGAAGCCGATCTGAAGGGGTTATCCCGCTGGAGTCACGGACATTATTAATTGGATGCATTGGCAGTAAAGGCTGCATTGGCCGAAATTCGTATTATATTCGATATTAGATCAACTTATTGTCATGGGATGTGGAAGTTTAAATAAAAAACAACCTATTTACTAAGTTTAAACATTTATTTATCCATCAACTATATTTTAACCATATCTATCTTAAATTGAAGCAAATCAACACTGAAACTTTAAACAAAGTGCAAATGCTGAGTAAATGCAATCGCTACAAGAACTAATTATAACATTTGATTCATTTCACTATGTTTTTAGATTATGATATATATGAGGGCGAATCGCAAGCGCTGAATTATGTTTATCATTGTAGTTATTGAATACAGACTAACAATATAATGTGATTATAGTAGTTCTGTCCGTCATTTTATATAATAGATCAGCAATCACAAGGCGCTCTCAAAGTTAAAAAACAAAGGGTTATACAGGATGTCCTAAAAATGGCACGCCAGGCTGACACTGGAGATAGCTTAGTCATAAACCTATCAGATAAAAAAAAAAAACAAAAAAATATGAATAATAAAAAATAAAATAAAAAAAAAACATACTAAAAGTGGAGTTTTTAGAAAAAAAAAAGTGGCATTTTCTCCAAAACTAAGAGACTTTTACTAGAGTCATATTATTTTTATCTGATAGGTTTAAAACGAACTAAAAGTGGAGTTTTTAGAACATATAAAAGTGTAATTTTCTCCAAAATTATGAGACTTTTACTAGAGTCATGTTATTTTTATCTGATAGGTTTATAGCTAAGCTACCTCCAGTGTCAGCCTGGCGTGCCATTTTTGGGACTCCCTGTATAATTATATCCCGCCACCAAATGTTGAGCAATACGACAGTCAGGCTTTTTATTAACTTTTAAATTCAATTGGATATGATCAGAGTAGACAAAACAATTCAATACTTCCGCTTTTGACATGGAAAATGCTGACAAAGAAATTATATATGTATATACAGAAATTTAAAATTAACCCATAGGTATAGGTACTTGTTCGTTCTACTGAAGAGCAAATATTTAGTGTGCCTAGTGTAATAACTTCTACAATTAATTCTTTTTTCAACATACAGGGTGCCTGGAGACAGGTTCATCTTTTCAAAATTAAATAAAAAAATAACAATTTCACTTATCAGTTAAATTATAGTGTTAAAATACAGTGTTAACATGCGGATTTTACATATGAAAGATTACATCATCCAAATGTCTTCCATCGAGTTGCACACACTGTTCGAAATGGAGCCTCGTATTCCGCGCCACAGGCTGCAGTAAACTCTGTTCAATTCTCTCTCGTTTTCTTTTAAGTCCAGTAAAGTTCGTGGATTGTTAAAGTAAACTTTCCTCTCCAAAGAGGAAGTTTTACGGTAACAATCCATTGTTTTTTTATTTAATTATGAAAAGATAAATCTGTCTCCAGGTACCCTGTGTGTATAATTGAAAACTATATCTGTTTAGAACTTTTTAAACTAGATTATTACCATGTTTATTGTCGTGTTTGAGTATCCGATATTTCGGCACAGTTGCATGCGCCATGATCACGGATGTAGAAGTTATTGCGGGTGGGGTGATTATGAGCAGACAAGGCGATCTACGTTCTTCCATAGTTGGTTTTTGCGCTCAATACTCGTACCACTGGCTCCTAAGTCACTATTCACTCGAACTTGTTCTCGACACACTACACTGACCGTATCAGATCGCGAAACGGCACTATTGTGATTGAAATTTTTGTATTTTGTAATTTCAATCGCTTCTCTTACCAATCTTGGTATGTAGTGACGTTCTGTTGAAATTATCTGGGGGTTATAAAACTCAATCCAGTGATTAGGACCCGATTGGATCAAATGTTCAGCAATCCATTGATTGAAATTACAAAATACAAAAATTTCAATTCCAGCGATTGAAATTACAAAATACAAAAATTTCAATCGCGAAGATGGGTTTAAACTGTCGCGTATCTGGAATCCAGTGATTAGCCTATGTAAAGACCGCATAAAGAACAAAAGTGCCGTTTCGCGATCTGATACGGTCAGTGTAGTGTGTCGAGAACAAGTTGGAGTGAATAATGACTTAGGAGCCAGTGGTACGAGTATTGAGCGCAAAAAACGACTAAGGAAGAGGGTAGATCGCCTTGTCTGCTTATAATCACCCCACCCGCAATAACTTCAGTACATCCGTGATCATGGCGCATGCAACTGTGCCGAAATATCGGATACTCAAACACGACAATAAACATGGTAATAATCCCGTTAATAATATTTATTCTAATATATCTGTTTAATTACTGTGTTATCAACCTTTGAAATCTCAAACATTTAGGTGTGGTGTGCGGTTCCATCATAGCAAAAGACGGCTTGGACACCTACGACGCTATTGAAAGATAAATCACTACTAAATTGTGAAAATAACAATAAATCTTGTGTAAGCTTGGAACTGGCCAGTAGGTATTAAGAGTATTTGAAAAGTCATCAATACAGTTAATAAACTTTCCAAAGGTGATATGTAATAAAGGAAAACTGCCACGATTCTCATATACCCAACTGGGTTTATTAAATTTTAGCAGTATACTGTTTCCCATACTGACCAGTTTAAATCGGTTACAATGTGAGTTATCTGAATAATATTTTACGGATACGTATACTGACTGAATTGGTACAGATAAATACCACTAAAAGACACGAATCGATCTAAACCTAACTTTCTAAATACAATAGTAAGAGAACACACTGAATTGAATCCGTGTAGCTTATATAATGACAGTTATATATAACATTAATTATAAAGATAATCGGGGCAGTATCAGTCTGAGTTGCAGCGACCCACTGTTAGCTGTTCACAGTTCCATAGATATTCTGCCACGCTTATATCTGCCCCTGCTAAATATTACTTAAACTAGACGTTACATAGCTGGTGGTACATATATAGATTAAAACCTTAAATATCTAATGTTAATATGTAATTAAATATATTGTGAAGCTTCTGTTAAATTAACCCAATGAATTTTCGTGAATCCACCACCGGAAAACTAAGAAACAGTAGGTAATGCAAATAGACCATATTTACTTTAGGTATTTAAAGTCAACCCTTGCTAGTTATGCGGGCGAATGATAGGTAAGTAAAGAAAATTAAAGGTCGTGAATTCAAATCGCACCATAGCAGTGTTTTGTTAAGTTGTATCTTGTCTGAAAAGTTAATGCTAATAATTATAATATAAATAATAAAATACTTAATTAACCAATATGTACGATAAGGAAACTATTAAAGGAAGCTATTGTTTAAAAAAATATGGGCAAAGCCGAATTTGTTGAATGAATATTTAAAAAAAAATGCACTCTATGTTGAGCGTCGTCAATTAAACAACTGCCATAATTTTAGAACTTACTTATCAAATTACGTATACTATGTAAATCCATAACTACAAAAACATCTTTATTAGTGAGCCATACCTACTAGGTAGGTAAATAACGAAATAAATTTTTAATAAAAATATGCAATCCAAACATTACTGGACTAAAGTGGTGGTCGCAAATCAGGAATAAATTTGTACAGGTATTTGTACCAATTTGGTACTACCGAACATGATGGAGGCCTTTGCCCAGCAGTGGGACAGTCATAGGCTGTTTACTTTACTTACTTTACTTACTAAACATGTTTCACGAGGTGTTAGCATCGTTAACAGAATCTGAGAACAATATGTACCGCGCATGCGATAGAGATTATATACGGGTCATTGTACGAAATTCTTCCTGCTCCGCGCCGCACTTTACCAAAGCTGACACACAGTGCTAAAAACTATAAGAGACAATACATATTACAACAATAACACTTAATAAAATAGGTACCTAAGTGTACGCAAAATAACTTTGCAAGCACAAAGTTTAACGGAAATTATCCGAACATAAAAATAATCGACCTCATTTGTGGCTATCGTCTGTTATTAATATTTATACCGTAAGAAATCAAATTAATTTATCTTGTCATTTAAAACCTAGCCTAATTACATATATCATTGATTAAATGTTTCTTAAACAAATTTATAATTAATCCAGTCAATAAAGGAATATTGGAATACCATAGAATCTCCAAACACAGTACAGGCGAATACTGTTGTCGTCCATGTTGGTAATTGACTCTCTCCCCCCCCCCCCCCCCCCCTCAAGGGTTTGCTGACCGGATCACTAGGTACACAATCACAGCGCAAATTATATTTAAAAGCAATGCATATTTTTTTGTAAACCCAAATCTCTGAAGCGCACATGTGTCCAGTGCGCTATAAATATTTGAAACGACATGAAATAACTTGTATGTAGTTAAATAAGCATAAATTGTCTCAAACGGCTCTATTCTACGACACTAGTTGGATTACGAAATCGTGGTAATTTAAATCTATTCTATCAATGAATACACATTAAAATTAAATTAAATCTATAATGATTATATAAGGTAGATACATAAGGTACATTTAGACTCCAGATAAAAACATACCTACTGAGTACATATAGGATGAATATAGTGATTATATTTCCTTCTAACATCTATCAAACGGCGATAAATTCACACCTAGCAGATGTTAAAGTTAACGACAGAAAAATCGCGGAGGTTCATATACATTATAGCTCATCCATGTAGCACCTGTTTAGATGTTGTAAAGGTTACGTCTGGTTTAGTCGTTCTAAGCAGTTAGCACTTTTTCGTAAGTTCGTTTAATGACAGAGCTGGCTACGCCTACGGGTTGCAACATTTAAATGCTCTAAAAGATTTTACATAATTAGCTGCAAAAATCTGTTACAGAACTTTCTACTCCAAGAAAGCAGTTACTACTTATTAAAAAATATCCTTGAAAGCTATCATAAAGTAGGTAGCTACAGAGACTTTTTCTGATGCACTATGCCAAAGATGTACAACGCCATCTCCCGCTACTGATGACTGATGCTGCTAAACTTAAATTGTTAAACACCAAACAAACTTGCTAGATAAGTTCAAATACCCCCTTCTCTCATACAAATACTATACGATGCCTTTAGTACCTAGTTAAGATACTGCGCAGTGGAATTCTTCAATATTTCAACAATTTGGTAGGTACCTTGCTATTTATTCGTGGTTGTCTTGATTAATAAGTTTATACTTGCATACATTATCAAAAGCAGTTCGGCCGTATTATGTAACAGGATATAACATAGAATCTAACTATTGATGTTTGAATATTGATTTACAGCTTCCTAGTCTTAGACCAGGGGTCACGAGTTCGATTCCTACCGGGTGGTGGTACATATTATTATGAGTGTGACGCTAGTTGTTCGCTATAAACCATTCAATCGTGATTCATAAACCAAGATGCATTATGTGTAACTAAAACACCCATGGCATGTTAGCATATTGAAAATTAAACTGCAATTGTTTTTTCGGCTTAACTGTAATGTTATGTGACACGACATTGTATCTTTAACTTAATCCACAAACAAAGACAATGTATAGCTACTTAATGAAAAAAAAATACTGAAGATTTATAAAGAAACAAAGAAAGAAAGAAAAAGCATTTATTCAGTATCATAAAACAACATTCAACAAGTAAAACATTCATAATTTAAGATAGGTACATGGTATATGATACTGAAAAGGCATCTTCTCAGCATGTGTCATAGCACTGTAGTAATGCTACGACGCTGGTCTTCTGAAGATGCCCAGACTACAACTAAACTTAACTAAAACAAAGAATAGTAATAAAAATAAAACATGAAACACCGCTACTTTAAAAATAAATAGAATAGGTAAATTAAAAGAAAGGGATACGCCGATCAGAAGAATGTCTGTGTGAATTGAAAGGAAATCGAGAACTACACCAAGCTGCTACTCCTTCAACCTACGCTAACAATAATGATTCATATAAGTACCTACTAAGGACGATGAGGGTGGAAGTGGCGGTCTGTTATTAGCATTTAAAGTTTTTAAAGACTTTGAAGTCAGCTTTTAAGTTAATGTTGTATATAAGTGCCTTTAAAGATTTATATTGAATAGGTATAATTTTACAATACTTTTAACTAAAAATTTTAAACTTTTGAAAAATTATAAAAGAAACAGAACCTTGGAAATTTATTTCTGTATAAAACTGATACCTTTAACATGGTGGGTTCAAGATGCCTTTTTTAGTGTACCTAGATACCTACAAATAAACTCGACTGTACCTACACATTGATATGTTAAGGTTAGGCACCAAAAAGTCGAAACCATATACTCCAAGCTAAACATTATGTCATGGCTGATTTATTAAGTTAACGTCTATTTTTTTAAAATAAATTAGTGGGTGGTGCGATTTGCACCACTGTTTTTTATAAGTTGAATAAATCACAGCAAACACAAATCAAAACATTTAAATAAAACAAAACACACGTATGTGTAAAGCGCACGCCTTTGCTTTGCTTGACAACTGAAAAACAAAAATCAATATGTCATGGAATGGTGTTTTTTGAGACGCAAGTGATATTATTTCCCATCCTTGTTTTACTAACTACATTTTGCATAAATTAGAGCGGGATAGGAATAGTATTCACGTAACTGTCGAAGAATAGAGACGGAAGGGAAAAGCGACCGGTAGCCGGACAGCGACAGTTTGGTTTTTTTAAAAGCGACCGGCGGGCGGCCGGTCGCTCGACAGTGTAGAGGATATAGATTAAACAATATTTGTTGTTTGGTAATAGAAGACAATAAATGATAATAGAAATGATTAATGAAAAACCTCCCAAACCCCTTCCTCGAGTATCAGTAAAGGTGTAGGGCTTTACTGAAATCTCACGCGGTACTTCTTGAGATAATTTGAAAAGTGGCGTTGCAGTGATTTGTTTTATTTGACAACACTCATGTGCGTCACAAGCATTTAACGGTTAATAATCCTCCATTATTTTACATTAATATTCGAGAATGCGGAAATTTAAAAAAATACTAAGCAAATCTGCAGTACATTCTTCACTTTTCCGTCAAGAAGTCCCCGCCAAACATTCATGGCGTTGTAACATTTTTGGCATAGCTGCATCAAACACAAAACAAATTTGCAGTCGTTTAAATAACTCAAAAATATTAAAATTAAAAAGCTCGCTAGTGCTGTGCGGCGGCGTTGCCTTAATCCTTCGAGCTTAGTAGCACTCGCAGCTGGGAGAACCTAAATTTAAGGCATCGGCAGCAAAAATAATAAAGTCATCAGTATGCAAAATAAGAATATTTAACACATTTTTACCTGCATGTGCAGACTTAAAAGTCCACTGTAAGTTGAATTCTGAGCTGCGTGGTGGTAAGGCGCTGTACTGTCAGTTAAGCTGTAATTATGAAAAGCAAATTTACAGTTGGGTAAGCTGCTGCATGGTTGTGGTAGGCTCAGCTACTTTAGGCTCAGCTTCGTTAGGCTCTTCCTCAGCCTTTGGGATGTCGAAGATCTCGGAGAAGAGTGCGGGCAGCTTCAGGCGCGGCCAGTGATCGCGGCACCAGCCCAGCAGCTCGTGGTGGCGGGCGCCGATGGCACGCACCTCGGAGGCGGCGTTGACGAACTTATCAAGGCGGCCGGCCACATCTTGCACGCCGTTGCATATTTGCTGAAAGCACAGATTTCAACTGGTGATGCAAAATAGACGGGTCAGCTACGAAAGTCGGTCAACTCTTTAGGACATCCATCCATGACAATTATTTCACTGCAAGTTGACAAGCACTTGTTGCATCGTTTAGTTGCTTTCGCAAAATGCTGAAGTGTTGAACGACTGCCGTTGCTAAATGTACAAACGGTAAGCATGACGTTTTGTGTGTGATATTAAAAGAAAAGCACCTTTGAAGCGTCCGAATTTTTCTTAATTCAATTATATTTTTCAACTTTGTCGTTGATGTTGCGGTTGTAAAAAACGTGTCACGTGTACCTAGCGGTGTATACCTACATAACTAGGTAGTTGTCTCGGTTTTTCTCAACTCCAAAAGTGTTGCAGTTTCCATGTCCTTATGAAGGATTCTGGAGTGCAGTCGGCTGTCGGTTACCATAAGATGAATGCGTAGTCAGATAGTTCCTATATTCGAATATAGAGACCGGCCCTCTGTGGACATAGGAGCAACCTTCTAAGAACTAGTATCATGGACCAGACTGCAGGCTACTAACTATCTGATGGAAGGCTTCCCCCATGACGTGGTACAGTGAGTTGATGCGCCCTGTGTCTGATAACCCGGCGCGCAGTGGACATAGCAGCAACCTTCTAGGAACTAGTATCATGTACCAGACTGTGGCTACTCACGATCTGATGGAAGGGATCCCCCATGGCGTAGTACAGAAAGTTGATGGTTGGCGCGCGGTGGTCATAGCAGCAACCTGCTATGAACTAGTATCATGTACCAGACTAGTGGCTACTCACGATCTGGTGGAAGTCGTCCCCCATGGCTTGATGCATAGTCAATGCGTTCAGGGTCCGAAAAATTGGGTGCGTAGTAGACACAGCGGCAACCTTCTTTGGACTAGTATCATTGACCAGACTAGTGGCTACTCACGATCTGGTGAAAGGCGTCCGCCATGGCGTGGTGCAGAGAGTTGATACGGTCAGTATCAGACAGCCCGGCGCGCAATGGGCACATCAGCAGTGTTCCAGAGAAGATCGCCATCTCCTCCTCAGTGCAGGCCAGCTTGCGCATGATTACGATGTAACGCAGCACAGCGCTAGTGAAAGAGGGCTGTAAACAATTAAAGGTACATCAATATATTTCACATTACAGTTGCTTGGTCCGTAAGTGCCTCGGTGGCTGAAGGGCAAAGCGCTAGGCCTTACATTCGGAAGTCCTGGGTTCATTTACCGAAAGAGAAATTGTGTTTCGGATTTTTAGATGTGTGACATGTGAGCGTCAGAAACACGCATTTAACAAGCGTGTTAAATAACCACTGCCATTAACATCAAATTGATTGATTGACTTGATTCGTCATCATTCAGTCACATTCTTCACTACAGTCTTCATTAGTTCTTGTGGCAAATGAGAATGCACCAAACAGACGTTAAACAGCAGTGCTAGAACCCTAGACTAGAGAGGTGCGGCCCTGCGGTTTGTAAGTGTTCGATATTGAGACCGTCATCATGCCCCGGAGATTTTCCGCGCGTCATAGACTTAATAATCATTCCGATCTCTATAACCGGTGTTCAACCCCTCTGGTTCTACAACATTTAAATGCAACAGTTGTATTATAGGAAATGCAAATGTCCTCTTTTGTAAAGAAGTTTTAGAAGTGTAAAGGGAAGCGGAACGGGGCGCCCGCCGCCACTGGCCGGCATCCCGGTTAAGTTGACTGCAGTTGTCACAAACAGAAACAGGGCGGGCACAGATAAACTCTCCACTCCTTGTATTCTATATGAAGGGAATCGTAACGTAAACTCATTGTTTGTTAGTGACCCGTTGCATTTTGGTACCGGTATTTAATTTTATTTTCAATTTGAACTCTTTGGACTTGTGTTTAAGTTGCTGACAACAATAAAACAATGCTCACTGTTGATCTGCATACAAGAAAAAGGGATGCAAAGAACAATGGCAAATATCCATACTAAAAATTGTCTGATATAAAATATGAGCGCACATAAACAAAAAATATGTCTTCAGATTCAGCGTTACTTGTAGATTCTGTATGTAAAGTTATTTTCATCTGAGAAAGCCGGAATTAAAAGATATTGTGGTTTGATTTTTGGTTAGGCTAGGTTAGTTTTTTTATTTTTTATTATGACTTCTAACAAGACACACTTATACGAATTTGTCAGTTTCAGTTCAGTGTCAAAAATAACTTAGTCTAAAGTCTAAGTCATAAAGAAACTTGTATATACGGAAAGTCTAAGTACTGTCTCAATTTTAAGATGCCACGGCATGTAATTTTCGACTTGTTGTAAAAATTAAAATGGTTTATATTACGTCGCATAGCGGTAAAGAATAATATTAACAAAACCGAAAAAACACATAAAACAACCAATTGAGAAAGAGTGCGGAGCAATCCGTGCATTTGTTATCTGCCAAAGTGATAGGTAGATAGGGCTACTTCACTACAACTTGATTCGATACTTATAGTATCGATACATCACAGTAATTGGTTATTTTAACTTAATACAAATACGGTAGATGCTTGAATGGCATTAAAGCGGCTTCTTCAGACACCAATTACTATTAATATGGTGGGAACAAGGAACTTACTTACTGTTTCCAGGATGGAAATCGACTTTCGATTAATCAATAACGTTCAATTGAATATTAAAGTCGATAAAAAATAATTGTATTCACATCCCGATTTTCAACATGGCTGATGGATTAAGAAAAAACACATCTTTGATATTCTTTTAAAAAATTCGATTTAACGCCGGCTTTCAAGGGAATATCTAGATACTTGTAAAAACATGCGAAAAACAATAAATTCGTTTGGTGTAAATAACATTAATGGGCGCTTTCAAAAAGTCAGACAATTTTTTGCCATTGTTCTTTATATGAGTAAAACGTGATTCACTGGGACCAAGTCAGTAAATTTGAAAAACGCTTGAAGTTCGAAATTAAATAAAAAAATAAAACAATATCGTATTTCTAATACGTAGGTATTACGAAGTAAGTACTTTAAATTACGTAAATAGATACCTACAGTTTACTGATTTTTAGACTTGGTTTTTTTTTTCTATTGAGGAAATTTATTATTCACATCTCATAAAACACGCAAATTTATATATTCCATAAGAACCATATATCGTTTCGTTATCAGGGTTTTAGGGTACGTAGTGCGAGTTTCATTGACCGTTCGACCGAAATGATATGGCATTGAAACAGCGTCTCTTGGCAAAAAAGTAGAGTTAAAATTCTGACAGTTCCAAGCTTTCGTCAACGCGATGAAATGGTAAATAAATTCGCACGAGGCACTCAGAAACTCTGAAATTTCTCGGTAAGGCAAAGTTTTGGCACGGATATAGGTATTAGTACGAGATCGGTTATTCACAAGCAAAGTTGTTGCACGCCAAACCAACACTGACCCAGTTATCATTCGTGTCCATCTCGTCACAAGACAAGTCAACACCACATCTTAGCCCATTGGCATGCGTTATTTTTCAATGAGTTCCTTACACTTATGTCGTTGCAACCACCATTAAACTTTGAAGTAATGTTGTGTTTCTATATTATTAAACCATATAATTAGCAGTTGTTGTTTTATATTGAATTAATTGAATCCAGTGTATTTAAAAATATTTATAGGCAGGTAAGCCAAAATCAATAGATCGATCGAAAGAAAATTTGCAAATCTGCAAACAGGCAAAAAGCTCAGTGCTTATATTTTTGAGTACATACCTAGCAAGAGGCGATTTGATTTTAAATTTATTTATCATATAGGTAATGTAACTAGCCTATATACTATCCAACAGCTGGGCAAAAGCCATCGCTGCAATCAATGGGTATTGGCTTAGTCAAAAAGCTTTAAAAAAAATCAACTATAATGTCTACCATCACCTATTAAAACTAATACACTTTATTACAGTAGCAGATACTCACATCGTAGGCGAGCACGAGCTGCTGCACCGTCAGAAAGGTGCCATCATCCAGCACCATGCTGTCGCAAGTAGACAGCCTGGTCACCCGCGTCAGCCACACCTCGAAGAACCCTAGCTGCGGACAGAACGGATACTGCCAGGGTCCATTTTACACAGGTAGGTATTACACAGGAACACACAACTTTACTGCCTTATCACTAAGTTTTGCATATATGCACCAATCGCATCTGCAAATGGTAAATCAAGTTCGCTTCGTCACATAATTTAACAATATTGATAAATCAATGAGTTTTGTGAATGAAATAGGAGCAAGCACCTTGAATAAAATTTTTATACAAAACTGTTTCCATTTCGTACATCAGAGTGGGAGTTTTTCTCACTATTCGAACGAGTAGATTTACTTCAATTACTATGGGATTGAAGCAGCGCCATCTAGTGACGAACTAGTGTTAATACAACGATGACAAAAAAAACTACTTCAGTACGTTAAATCCTTCGAATGGTAAATAAAACTCGCACTGGGCATAAAGAGAGCACAGATTTTAATTAACATTTCACATGTCCTACCTTTATCAGGATCAGTTGATCGTCCTGAGGCAAGATGTGGAACCCGGGCAGGCGCTTAGCAAACTCCACCACCTGCTGCACCGCTGGGGTCATGCGCAGGGCCAAGTTATGCCAGACCAGCGCACGGAAATCAGTCATGCGATCAGTAGTGGAGCTTGTGGCCTGCTCGCCAATGTTGCCAGACGAAGAACCTGGAGGAACGACTCATCATAACCACGCATCCACTAAAAACACATTATCAATCGCAAGATTCGAGAATTCGCTATGTAGGTAATTGGGAACGTTCGCTTTTGCCATCATCCTCATAATGAACAGCTCATTTTGTGTCCTTACTATGAACGGGTACGAGATGGAAAAACACCACAGTGGGAACGTGCCTTATACCACCACATGGGCCCATTGCAGATTGGTGGTTGTGAACGGCTGCGGACTAACGGTTTTACGTGCACCAGCACGGAGGAGCTCGACTGTTAGGTACATTCTCGGTAGCCCATCAGATGACTTAAATGCAGCAAGCGAAGACCGAGCGTTTACCAATGCGCCATCGAGCTCCTCAACTGTGCCGTAGTGGCTACTGACCTTCATTGTCGGTTTCATCTAGCTTCAGAATGAGCGGTGTGCGATGCAGGGTGCGGCGCAGTTCATCAGTATAGGTATTGTTGCTGCGGTGGGCGGCGGTCACCAGCTTCACCAGCTCCTTGGCAACGTCGTGGCGCATGGCAGCAGAATCCATGTCGTCGATGCTGGGCAGTGGCACGATACTAGACAGGCTTAGGTTGCGAGTGAGATCGGGCATGCACTCCGCGTTGGACGGCTCGCGAGGACGCTTGGGAACCCTACCGTAGCGTACAGCTGTGGAATTAGATAGGTGTTATCAGTCATATGTTTAGTTAGGTATACGTTGAAACGCGTATGTATCGTCTGTTTTTTTTGGTGAATAGTTTTTTCTTTTCTTTAAAGAAGGGTTTTAATAATAGAGACACAAACTGACTTAAAAATCAAAAACAAAGTAAAATTAAAAGTACTCACTATCGTGTTAATGCTTTGTTATGAATGGCAAAGATCTGTCAATAAATTTGGGATACAGATGCAGTAGCATGTAAAAGTTATCCTGATCGGGTTTACTGTTCGATAACGGAAAAAGTATTATGATACCGAAAACGATAAAAGCCTTTTTAAATGTATCCCTAGTAACTTTTTAAAATTCTTGTAAGTAATTAACATTCAATATTTAAAAAAAAAAAAGTGTAATTGTGATATTATTCAAATCCATTTACTGGAAAATGACTTACTGAAAATATTCCATGACTAGTGCATTTAAACAGAAGTACGAGTATAGGCTAAATCAAATAGCAGTATTATTTTTCAAAGTCTAGAAAAAAAACTGAAAAAAGCGTCAACGTCGGAAAACTCCACAACCGGCACTCGGACTCGTAAAATCCGCACCATGCAATCCTCCTCATTTGGCTCGGAAGCCAAACTAGTTCACGAACGCAAAATTCCCAGCAGTGAATCAGTAGGATGCAAATCTATCAATTGCCCCTGTCGTCAATGCCAAATTAAACAGAGTATATAGAGCTAACAAGCGTAGTAGCAGAGTGCATCATTGATCTCCCCACATTATATATTTGTCGCCTCACCGCTAATGGCGCGGTGCGCGCACATAAAGGAATTAGGTCGATGCAAACGTTAGATGCAGCTGAAACAGGAGGGGCGCGACGCGGCACCTCAATTGGAAAATGGCTGCGCCGGCGCAGGTTCGGATGTTGATCTGCAGCTACCAACATATTAAGGCCATTTTCTCACGGATGGAGTGACTAGAAGTAGGTTCTAGGTTTGAAATGTTGACGGTTTGGATTTGGTGTATCGGCGTTATCATTGTAACGTGTGTTGTACTATTGCACAGCAATATTGAGGTATATCTGTACTTATTAGCTTATACTCGTACATACAGACAATTACAATATGGTTGTGTCAGAAAAGCCTGCTATAGACACTCTTGTTGTGTTCGCGTTCCGAAATATTCTAGCAGGCGTTTATCTTAAGAACCTTTGGAACAATGGGCAGGGATTGATGTTACCGGTTGAAGTCACTTTTTTATACCGTATATGGCAGTATTTTTTGTGTCCTACGTACCAAGTTAAAAGAAGTCAAAAGGCCCAGTAGGTTTCAGTTGGTTAGCACAGAATATTAAAGTAATATCTTTGTTATAAGGTTTTGTGCTTTTCATATTGTCAAGACGGCCCGTCGTCGTCTTCGTTGCTTATATAAGCAACATTATTTTAAAATTTCCTTGAATGTAGTTAAGAGATTTACTGTAAGTTGACAATGGCTTGTTACGTTATAGTGTTGTGACATTTACTGTTGATTGTACATAGTACATCTCATTAGTAGGTACATTATTTGCTCGTCTTCTAGTAAAGCCGTATTTTTTACCCAATCATTTTCTTTTTAAAACTTGGTTTACTGAAATACGAAAAAGTATTTTAAACAAACTTTAAATATATTTCAAGAAACTATTTCATAATATCCCCACACAAAGGGTTGGGTAAATAAAAAAAAATAACTCCCACTTTACGGGTTAATAGTGAGATGTTTTATCAACTTAGTAGTCGTTATACAAATCACCAATCATTCGGAGATTAAGCTTTTTTAAATTCTTTTGTGAATACTTAACGTATGGTAAAACTTGAATACTTACGGATTTCTAACGACCAATAAGAGCTATACCTACACATTATACTTAGTGAGTGTTTAGTGAGGCGCAAATTTTATATTTTTAGGGAAGCTAAATTTTGTTTTACTTTAAAATAACTAATATCATATAAATCTTTAAATCCAAACATAACTAAGTAATTAGTTTTAAATGTAATATAAATATTGAATCACAGAATAAACATATTTTAAATCCCTCGTACCCTGTTAGAAACTAATTATAAACGAGACAATAACTGTTGGTTGTCATTCTCAGTAGTTATTCAGGTCAATATGAAATTGTTCGCTTTTTATTTTCCATCCGCTAGTTCTTCCTTCTTATAAGCCATTTTTAATTTTGCAGATTGTCTCACCTGAAAAGGTTAATCTGCAAGATTATTGTTTCGCCTTTCAATCAAGCTAAAATGAAACTAAGCCTCAATGATTTAAAGTTGTATCTGAGAAAGTCGCTATCAAACTATTAATTGTTTTCATGCGCAACCGATACTATAAAAATAAAGTTTACTGAAAGAAAACTCTTGCATGACATGTTTAATGTGCTTACGTGAGAGTTACTCTTGTGACCTTTCACGATTGGTCAATGAACAAGCTTGAAGCTTCCTGGTTCAATATTCACGTGGAACAGAACGCCTGTAGCTCAAGCAGCACCAATGATGGACGACATAGAACCAATTACGGAGAGGCACAATGATCGATTACATAGATGCAGTTCGATCGTTTAACAGCAAACAATTAATGGAAGTGGGGGGTTATTGCGTCCGTGCAGCTAAGGGTCGTGTTCCATGAATAATGAAGTTATCACATATAATATCTAAGTTTCCAACTATTTCGCTTACGTGTAAATGATATGATGACTTTTTCTGTTCTTTTTTTGGTCAGTCATCCTTTTGGGTCCCCTTTTCTATTCCCGTTGATGGAAACGAGCATTTGTACCTACTTCGCAATTGGATGGTTTTGCTAATTTACGTTTTGTCTCCTATGTAACTGTTCTCGCTACAAGAAATACTCAATTCCGCGATGAGCTTTTTTAGGTAAATAAAAAAATATGTCGCTCATATAAGCCGGTATAATGAGGCTAACATATTACTAATTTAAGGTAATATATCATTGTTATATGAAAACTATATAACTAGAAAAGGACTTTAAATGAAAGCTAACGTTAGTGTTATGTTCTGGAATAAGCTACCTCGATAATCCGTAAAATATTAAAAATATTAATTCAAAATTCAAAATTTGACGACCTCCTTGGTCGAGTGGCTTGCACACCGGTTTTCATGGTGTCGCCATCTCTGAGGTCCCGGGTTCGATCCCCGGTCGGATCAATTTAGAAATACCTATTTTTCTAAATTGTTTCGGGTCTGAGTGTTTCCTATGTATAATAAGTATGTATTTAAGTATATTAAGTATGTTTATCCGTTGTCTAGTTAACCATTTTAACAAGTTTCTTAAGGAAGCTTTTCTTGGGGCTAGATAATTGGTGTGAGTGTGGGAAACATTTATTTATTTATTTTATTTATTTATTTAAAATTTAAACTGCGTTTAGTGTGGCTACAGTCTATAGCTACTAAGGCTCTGGAAACTGAAAGAGGGAGAATAAACTGAAAGAAAGCAGAAGTGGCGTTAAATGCATAGATTTGCATTAAGCTGGGTGCCTAGTGGTTATCAAAAAATGAGGCGAGTTGCAATTTTGACCGGATATTGATTGGTAGGCAAATAAAACTTGCACTACACATCCTGTTCTCTATAGCAGCGGCGGTGGGAGCGGGAACAGAGGTGCAATTTTGTAATGACAAATTCTCACGCTATGATTTTTCTTTCTCACTCTTATTTAAAGTAACTGGTAGCAAATTATGACGCCAAAAATTATCAAACGCAACGAAATCTTAAAAACAAAATTTTAAGTTTCATAGTGTATTTCATGTCTTTTGGCCTGACCTTCAACGAAGCATCGCTCCCCGCTACCGCTACCGCCGCCGATCCCGCTGCTATCTAGCTCACAGTCTTTGAATGAACATATAGAGGAGGTAGTTACATCAACGGACACTCGAGCGACGCGCGGATCACACGGCCGCTCTCAACAGGGTCGTTATTGCAAATCGTTCTGAATAACGTCAGTAGTTAATGTCGCCCATATAACCTTAAGGTCATATAGAGTATGTCGCACTCTTGTACTAGCTCATCGAATAAAGGATCACTACGTTATCCACAGCCGAAGCCGCCGCCGGCCGCTCCGCTTTTGTAGGGACCTGTGGCGATAGCCAAGGTAACATTAAGAAAACGATAGCGAAGTTCGAAAAGAATAAAATGTATGGGATTGACATAAGATTGACCACGTGATTTAGCGCGGCTTATGTCAATCCCATACATTTTATTCTTTTCGAACTTCGCTATCGTTTTCTTAATGTTACTTTGGGTAAGCCTACGGGGCCTTTTTCGTAAAGACATAATAAAGACAATGAGTCTCAGATGTGACCACGGGCCCTGTATAGGGGTTTGAAACGTCATTCAGGATAAAAAAATATATTAAGTAAAAATTACACGCGATAAGATTCGTGTTTCGTTTTAATTCGGTAATGGAAATTATGTAGGTACCTATATCAAATCAAATCAAATCTTTTTATTTCAGACTACTAAGGTCCATGGGTTAGTAACAATAACTTAAAAATAAGTGTTAGTTTAAATACATTTTTACATTGGTGCAACGCAAATTAAAATTATTAACATTATTATTATTATTATTTTTATTTTTTTATTATATCGAATTTAAGTTTCAACTACCTATATAACCAATTAACAACCGAAGCCGCTAAAAACTAGGCAAGGGCAATATTTTTCTCCGGTACAGTGTTACGCAGTTAATGCAGTTTTATACCATACCTACGGCTATCGCTAAACATTAACCCCAGTGCTAATAAATGCGGAATTCCAAGTTTATACGCATTTTTGAGGAGCTCGATGGCACAGTGCTTAACGCGCTCGGTTGCAATTGCTGAAGTTATGCAACTTTCGCAAAGGCCGGTCATCGGATGGGTGACCAAAAATTGATCATCTCGAGCTCCTCCGTGCTTCGGAAGGCACGTTAAGCTGTTGGTCCCGGCTGCATTAGCAGTCGTTAACAACCACCTATATGCACTACATACATACTTACGTACATACAAAGCTTTCCTCTTTATAATATTAGTATAGATTGTGATTTTCTTACTAAACAAAAATGTCGTTGTTTATAAAGTTACACATGAATGAAAAAACAAGAACTCTCTCAAATAACTACAACCGGTAATCAAACCCGTCGTAATCTCTTAAAGTATTCGCGAGCTGTTTTATTCTAATAGTTTATAGTGAGGGTTGTAGGAAGAAATAAATATCGCTATGCAGCTACAAGATACAATGCAAATACCTTGCAATTATGAAATTTTGTGAAATTTCCATTCTATAATGGCGGGTTTTAATCACAGCCATCTTACGGCAACAACGGGAAACAACAGCTTTACCTGTCTTCTAAAGTTCGGAGAAGTTATATATATATACATCTATAAACATCTTATTCCGTTCTATAAAATACGGTTATTGTTCACCTAACTAATAGGTTTTGATAATTGTTCATCTTTAGGATCTACTTTAAAGGCTGATTTTATGAGACTTAAAACTTTCCATAGTGGAATTTAAATAACATTAATTCAATTAAACAAGCGCTTTTTTAAAAGGTTTTCTATTAACTGCCAAAGTACCTGCATTTCCCTTTAAAGCTTAGAAGTAAGTTTTATAAAATTTTTGGTTTGAAATAATTAAAACTCCGATGTGTGTAAAATCGATTCTCTGAATTACTATGACTTGCATTCTCATCTATTAAAGTTTAATGCTTAAAATCAATAATACTTAAGTCCGAACTTCGGTACCATGATTTTTACGTGCAATACAAACGGGTTTCAATATCTTTAGTAGTTGGGAGCTGCATCAAGAGCAAATTTAAGCGATCAGAGGAAACTTTAATGGGTTCCTGAACTAAGTGTGCGGAAAGGATCTCTTGTAACCGTTTTCCTTTGATTTGAATAGACGTTATAGAAGTTCTAGTTATAGAAAATACTCATTAAAATTTTCTTAGTTGAATTCCATAGCTGGTAAAGGCTGAAAAGGCGTTGCGCTGTCTGCACTTCCGCGGGGTTCTTTTGAAAGTTTGTTGATTGCCTCAAACGGCATTTTCAGCGACACCAGACTTTTTTCTTCGTTCCCTCCAGATTCTCCGAGGGGTTCGATCATGCTGAGTTTCTTGCTGGTCTTCTCAGGAAAAGGATTTACAAGTATATATGGCATTCCATAACAGCTCAAATTGTAGCCAGTGAATACATTTTTTTATTCACTGGTATTTACTTAGTATTTTTTTAAATTATACAGTGTTTTTTTAACTAAGACGGTATATTATATCGGAAACTATGGGAGATACAAAGAATCTGCCTTAGAAAACATAAGGTCTTTTTTGTAAAAAAAAATTTGGCGTAGCATCTTATTTGGTCAAGTGTAAGTGGTACCTACATATTAAGTTTTTTTTTATGTAAGGATAATTTATTTGTATTGGGAGAAAGAAAAACGAAGCAGCAGAAATTAGTCAATTTTAAAGAAAATTTTCTCATACAAATTGTACGTAATCTGTACCAATCCGTTAATAAAAGTAGCGAAATAGATGTTTAAAATGGCCTTACTCTTGCTGTATTAGCTCAACCCTATCATCATCATCAGCTCATAAAGTCCCCACTGTTGGGGCACGAGCCTTCCCTATGGATGGATAGAGAACGGGCCATAAACCACCACGCGAGCCAAGTGCGGATTGGTGGTTGTTAACGACTGCTAATGCAGCCGGGACGGGAATTTTTGGTCACCCATCCGATGACCGGCCTTTGCTAAAGTTGCTTAACCTCAGCAATCGCAGGCTGGGCGTGTTAACCACTGCGCCATCGAGCTCCTCAAACCTCAACCCTATGGTCCTATAAAATGGCTATCTTGTTCACATGATATGGTTGCTGGGCAAAGGAAATTAAAACCAAGCCATCGCTACAAATGAATACTGAATTGCATGTTTTACATGTATGCCAGTGAGTCTCCGGGTCGGGATGTTTGCGTTCTGTTTGTTATTTTAGTTACTAACATAGTTGTTAAGCCAGTGAGTCTCCGGGTCGGGATGTTTGCGTTCTGTTTGTTATTTTAGTTACTAACATAGTTGTTAAGCCAGTGAGTCTCCGGGTCGGGATGTTTGCGTTCTGTTTGTTATTTTAGTTACTAACATAGTTGTAAGTCTATTGTTACTAACTTACTCTACTTTATTTACTTATGTAATGGATTTTAATTATAATGTGGTCTGGTTTAATTTAATAATTTAATGTAATTTTTTATTTTTTATTTTATTGTATTTGAATTTGGTAATTGTGAATATGGACCACGGTCTGAAATAAAAGTATTTAATTTAATTTTATTTATTAAATTGGTACCTAGCTCAAGTACTTAGTAATAGGACGTTGGAATTCTGATGATGATGACGACAGATATATAAAGATGTCCAGGAATCAACTACTCTAATAGATGCTGTGGGCCGAAATTCAATTACCGCTGCCGGCATAATTGACTGCGGTCACAAGGAGTAGAGGAACTAATGTGACGCGGAACCGATAATATGCAGTTGACCGATATTTCCAGTGAAAATAAGGTCGGAAGTTCAATACTATTTATAAGGCCGGAGATTAGGGAGTGGGAAGGCGACGGACCATTTTAAGATTACCGCCGTCCATGAATTCGATTACGTTGTAAATGCCGTTTGCGGCGAATGGCAAAAATGGCTTTATATGAAAAGCAGAGTCAATGATAAACCACATCTGAAATTGAGATTTGCTAAAATGTGTAGGAGTCAATATTCTGTGAATATTTCAAGCTACCTGTTGCCGTAATCGATATCGAGCACAAACGAGCAAAAGAATCACGTTTGTTGTACGGAAGCCTCCCTTAAATATTTTTTATTATATTTTTTAGTATTTGTTGTTAAAGCGGCAACAGAAATACATCATCTGTAAAAATTTCAACTATCTATCACGGTTCATGAGTTACAGTACGGTTGCCTGGTGACAGACGGACAGACGGACGGGCGGACGGACGGACAGCGGAGTCTTAGTAATAGGGTTCCCGTTTTACCTTTTGGGTACGGAACCCTAAAAATAAGGGTCAGCAACTAATTTTAGTCTTCACCAACAATTCAAATAAACCTGCTTCCTAGCTGATATTCCGTAACATTTCAATAAAAAAACATGTTGCGACCAAAATTGTGTCGAACATTGGGTTTAAGGCGACGCACCGCTAAACTATAAATCTCATACATTTTGATACCGTTTGCGCCCCGTACCATAAGAAAAACTGTTTTTTTTCCTTCAAATTAAAACTACAAATTATTTAAAAAAAATGAACTACCTACTATTTTGAAGTGTGTGTTAAGACTAATCTACTAAGAAAATTTAGATGCTTAAATCGGTCTGGTTAGCCTGTAAAATGTGAATCTATGTTTTAAAAGAGGTTACTTTGATATTTTTTTCTCTGTTATAAAAGTTGAAAAATCGTGTTTCTGCAACTAACAAAATGAAGTCAATCAAATGAAAAATCATGTCATCAAATATCACTTTCATAATGTTTTGTGATTGTTGGGAAAAATCAAGATCTCCGCCACGTAAATTACCAATGCGTCGTCTTAAAGCGTCGAACACTGCGCCAGTACCCAAAATACAAATATCTTGAATCATCCCTAAAAAAATAAAAAGTAAATAAGAAATCAGTCTAAACACTTACAATCTCTGCTCATGCCAACCGACAAGCATTTCTTGAAACGGCAGAACTGGCAGCGGTTCCTGTTCAGCCGGATGACGAGACACTTGCCGTCGCGCAGGCACCGGTACTCGATCTGCTTCTGGATACTCCGCCTGAAGAAACCCTGAAATAACAACCAATATGAGGCAAGAAATTTTCGCCACAACTCTGATACTGTAAATTAGGACATAAATGCGATTTTGCACGTATGCCGTTCCTTTAGCCAGCCTTTTTATTGTACTTTTGGTATTAGTAGATTTTGCCCACGCCCCGCAATGCCGTCTCGTCATACGTGAAGTAATATATACTATCCCACTGCTGAGCAGAGGTCTCATCATTGAAAACACCGCTCACGCTTGCCAAGTGCGGGTTGGTGATCACAATTCCGGGCTATTTACTTATAGTAGATTTTGATCACACTACGTAATATAGGTATTTAAAAAATAAAAATGTTACAAGGTGAATTTAGTCAAATCGAGTTTTTAACATCGTAGTTATCAGGATTTAAAACGGAGTAAAGAAACAAAGTGGATTTTGAAAATATATGATAGTCGCAAAGTCTAGAATGCTCTGCACTACTTAGTGACCCGGTCGAATGCGATATTGCCGGGAATTCGGCCGCACGCAAACTCGCATTTGTGATGGTTCATATTTCCCGCGGGCTCAACTGCTGTTAAATTATGTTACAACCCAATCAAAACGATGAAACATAATCGGCTTGTGCCATGATACACCAATTAAATTTATAATTTAATTTCTAAAAAAGTATCAATAACGCATTATCTATTTGTACATGTTTTTTTTGTTTAATAAAAAATATCTAACTTCTTTTAACATTGTGCAAAAATACTTGTATAAAATACATCAATAAAGATAATAAGAATATATTTAATAAGCGTTTATTTTTATTTATAACTTTTACGATTATTCTATGCCACATGCATTGAATATGTAGTCGTAGGTAATTATGAAGACCGCCGTGGTCTAGAAAACTATATCACATTGAATGTTTCAAATGAAATTCGGCATAAAAAATATAATACCACAAAACACTTCATTGATTTCTTTAGGGAAATAAGAAAACCAATTCAAGAAATAATAACAATAAGTAAAACAGTAAGTAGGTAAAAGCCTGTAAAAGGTCCCAACGCTGGGCAAAGGTATCATTGAAATATTTAATGTGTGCTTAATCACCGCGCTTGCCAAAAGCGAATCGTCAAAAACTCAGGTTATGCATTAAAAATTCATCATTCACAAATTCATCGAAACACATTTTTTCCGACCTGGGAATTGAATCTCGGACCTCTGGAAATCAGGCCGAGCGTGCTAGAGGCGCGGCGAGACGAGAAACCAAAAAGTCGAAACATTGTTTTAATAAATGCAAGAGCTGCTTATAGTCTCACACAATGTTATTTTAGTCCAGCAGTCAAGTGATAAAGACAAAGGAGGGTTTTTAAATATTGCTATATTAAAGTTTGAGGTTTATTCTAAGTCAAACTACGCCATTTTCTGTTCAAATTACTACGGGACTACTAACAAAACATTCTTAAAAAAGAAGTTTTGGCGAGCACAACTATTAAATATCACTTCATCTTGATTTAAAATTAACAATAAACAATATACACCGATAATATAACGAAACGACCCTCGATCGCGGCAAAAGCATTTAAAGAAACTTTAAAACTGCTAAAGAAAACGTTTCACTTTTATTTATTAACTTAATTTGTGATTATTGTGATTGCAACCCAAACGGCAACTAAATCATTATTTTAAAACTATTTCGTGTGCAAATAAACTTCGATATGATTCGATACGACACTGAACAAAAACGCAAACATAATAAAAAAAGTCAAGAATTTCAGAAGTGCACTTAAAAGTTTCCCGATATGGGAGCAGTCCTACCTGGTGTGATGCCTGGAGCGTCTGCTGTGGAGTCGGGGCAACAAGTGCAGCAGCGACGGGTTGTCGCGACTTTTATTTGAGGGCCAGTGGGTACCACGCACGCGCATTATCGTCTCTCGGTGCACACTGCACCATCTATTATATCCGCACGGGATGGATAGATTTAACTTATGCACACACGAACAGGGAATTAGCTACTCGTATTGCAATTGGGGTCCACACAATTCGATTTGTGTTTTTTTTTTATCAGATAGGAGCGTAACTGGAGAGTTGTCTTTTTGGATTCGACTGCGTTTCGAACCAGTCTAATCACGACTAGGTATTTGATATGCTTTTTTCTGATGTCAGCAAGGTTATTTCTATTTAAAAAAAATCTTTTTTTCCTGGAAAGACTTTGATTATTGTCTTAGGCGGCATTTTCAGCGTTACCGGACTTTTTTGGGGGCAGGCGGCGAGAAACTTAAAATGTTACCTACGCAAGCCGTGTGAAACGAAACGCCGCCGTGTTAGTTTTCAAAAGGCAATGTCATGACATGATGCACTATTGCGTGTCCCCACTTCCCGCTAAATTCTCTGAGGGGTTCGGGTCGAATCGAAACAAAATACAGCCATATTCACACATGACCGGGAAATTAGCTGTTTGTGTACACAATTTGATTTGAGCATAAGTTTTTTGCAACAATTGAGTTTATTATCGGGCTTTTAGGTAGAAGACTGCGATTAGAGCCTGTTGACGACAGACCAACGTTTTTAGTAGTAGTTTTTTGATATACTCTTTATGTTTTATATATTTGTCTATTTTAAAATGGTTTTAGTTTAGTTGTCATTGTCATAGCGAATAAGACGTATCTTTTTATTAACTGTGTCCTGATATTGTGCTTAATTAAAATACCTGGTAAGAAAGCGTGCTTGTACTATTTTAAGACCACAGCCCCTTTAATACAATCCATACTTTTCAGAGCCAATGTGGTATCTACTGTACAACACATCGGTAGAAAAGTCGGTAGTTTTGGCATCAAGTCCGCCTATAGGGATGATGACAACAACAATAATTAATTACAGAGCTTATACGTATAAATGAAACCAAGTAACAGCATTGGCCTATTTTTTATTTGACCTAAGCATGAATTTCTCTGAATTGACGGAACAAAACAGTAGCGTCATATCCTGCCATTCCCATACAAATTCTATTTATAAAATCGTTTGAAAGTTGCTTAAAAGGTTTTTCTATTGACTAACCAGCCAACTGTTGGTACTTATTTTTCAATTGTGCAATAAAAAAATAATAAATTACTTCATTACGACTATTAGAAAATGCTTTCAATATTGAGATTACTTAAATAAATAATAGTTCCTTACCTATTAAATTGACGTTTTTTTCTCACTTATTAATAGGTGTATTACTTCTAAAAGTCAATACCGGTTGTTAATATTATTTCACATCTTTAATTAGGACTATGTTACTTAGACTTCAGGACTAACAATGATTATTCATTTTGTGTTTTTATCGCCAATTTTTTTCGTTTTTTTTTTGTTCGCGGAATTGACCTTTTGTTTCATTGTAGCTTTGAAGGGTCTTGATTTTTTTTCTTTTCTACAATTTTTATAGTGTTAACTTAGGATGCTAAGAAAATTAAAAAAAAACGTTAGTATGTAAAATATAATTTTAGAAAAAATCTTCATACAAAACGTCAATTTCATAAGTAAGGACCTAATATTTTTCACATGACAAAGGATTGGTGCTTAGAGAAGATTCGTTCCGCAGAAGCTAATTAATAGTAACAAATTGGAATTCGGAAGCTAAAAGTTGTATTTAAAGTGATTTGTAAGTGTACTTATTAGGCACAATACCTATATTAATCTTTACTAAAATAAATAGTTTCATCACCCGAGGAATTCCATTAGATATGGAAGCTTTCAATTTTATATTATTAATAATCTTTTATGTTACTTGATTAATTTATAGATCTACTGGTGTTTATTTTTGAAACATCAGTAACAATAAGTGTAAATGTGTGTTATTATTTATCTGGTTTAGACCCAGAGGTCCCGGGTTCGATTCCCAGCGGGAGGTACATGTTTCTGTACTGTGTTCGTTACGTTCCCTAAAATATGGTTGAGCGAAGCGATGGCTGATTCATATGTCATGCTCGTGAACGGGTGCCGCCTGTGGAGGCTGGTCTGCTCTTGCATACTTATCTTATTTTTAGTATTATTAATTATAGTTTGACTTTGTTTTACCTAAACAATTTTTGACTTTTACAAGAGTACTGTAGTGGTGCTGTATGACATTGTGGAAATTGAAACCTTTACATAATTATCTGATGTAAATTTGTTAACTTACATTTTTTATTTTGTTTTTTTACATGTTGTAATTGTCTTATATATATTTTTTGTGTTTATTTGTAATGGAAAGTGTTCTGCTATGATAGGGCATTTTCCAATATTTTTGACGCTGTAAGGGAGAAAAGAGCTGGACACTTGCTGAGTTTCTTGCCGGTTCTTCTCAGTACAAGATCTCCCGCCCAGAGTAGATTTACGAACCGATGGCATAATGACATTCACAAGAGCTACTTGTAGCCTAAACTGAATAAATGATTTTGAATTTTGAATTTTGAATTTTTGAATTTTACTCGGTTTGGTTGTTGGGGCTTGTTTGCCCGCCTGGCTAGCTACCGCAATCTCTCTCATCTCATCGCTAAATTTATGTATAATATTTTGTCTTAAATGGTAAACTGTCTTAAACTACAAGTGAACCATAGACACTCTGTGGGAGTATTTTGTCCGTGAACTAACGGCGGTGGTACTCCTTTATAAGCACAATACGCGTATTGTGCTTATAAAGGAGTACGCACAGAGGAATGTAGAAATAAAATTTATGTTTAAAGTGTAACATTACATCGATAGAATTTCGACCACTGGGCGACCACTAGTTTTAATAAATTAAGAACTTAAAAGTTTGGAAAAAAAAAGAATTTTCGTTTTATTGCGATGCTATTTCTTTAATAGCGATGCGATAACAGTATTTAAAACCCACGTAATTTTTATGCTTACTTTATAATTAAGTTATACAACAACCTTTGTAAATATTTAGGTTGCAATAAATATCAAGTACCTAAGCAAGTAAATAGCCTATATACTGTCCCACTGCTGGGCAAAGGCTTCTACCATTGAAATAAAGTCATCACTACGATTGATGGGTAATGGCTTAATCACCATGCTTGCCAAATGCGGGTTGGTGACCATAAACCCGGGATATACATCGAAAAATCCGAAACACCTTTGCTTGACCTGGGAATTGAATCCGGGACCTTCGGGTATCGGGCCGAGCGGTTTGCCACTCAGCCACCGAAGCGTTAAATATCGAGTATTAAGTATTAAATAATATACGCGATCCGTACAAAATGTTTAATTCAGCGTGTAGTGTGTGCGTAATCTTTAGAAAGCATTTTAATTAGGTAATAAAATTGTTTATTTTGTATTCCTAATCTTTGGTAGCTTCTATATGATCTAGGTTCAGAACTTTTAAGAATGGAAGCTTAGCATTAAAACACAGCAAGACGAATAATATACCTTTTGTAGCAGTATGTTGATAAAAAGAAAGCTAACAGCATTATACATTTATTACTAACTAGCAGTCCCGGAAGACCTAAAAGTTACATCTTTTGACAGAACTTTTTTGAAATCTATTTTGAAATCTGTCGGTGCAGCTGTAGCTGCCCCGAAAGATTGCTGCCCTGCCTATAAAGATTATTATTTATGTAATTGAAAAAACTAACACCAATTATTTATAGACAAATGTTCCGAACATACTTTTAAAAATAGTACTAAAATATAGCACACTAGCACTTTGTCCGCGATTTCGTCCACGTTCAATTTGTATTGCTAAAAACTACTAGCATAGGTAAGGCGCATCGGAAATAACTAATAGCATAGGTAAGGCGCATCTAGTAGGTACTTCAAACTCGTAGCCAACGCAATATGTGACGAGACAAGCGCGATCGTGCCTGACGTCCGAACCGAACGTACGCTTCGATAAAATATGAGCAAGGTGTTCGCAAACACAACCTCCCAATAGCTAGTCTGAAAATGTCCGACCGTCATGGCTGTCTATATTGTTAGACGGAAACCTAATCTTTATTCAGTTCTTTGATGAAGACGAGAGTTTCGCACTTTATGATAATATCTAATGATGTCTCGACTCTCGATTCTAGACAATATCGATTGCTTATACTTGTATTGTTTTCTAAAGTTTACGCGAACACTATACATTAAAATGAAAATTATTTCAAGGATCTACTCGCGTTTATTTAACGCATTAACTTGATTTGCCCTGCAAAGGGTTCGAAACGTCAGGATAAACATTAAATCAAAAGTAAACGCGAGTAGATCCTCATAAAATCATAAAATACATATATTCATTTCAATCGATGGCTGTTCGCAAATTAGAGATTTCTATATACATTGAAGTTGAAACAGCACAAAAATGTTGTTTAACACATTAACAGTAAGAGACGGTACTATAACTAATCTTTAGATATTTATTTCAATCAAAAACAAAACACAATATACAAGAATCTCACATCGGAATAATTCAATGAGGAGTAATACAATAGACATGTAACAGAATTTCTATCAAAATTGTCTGCTCCATAATTGATAAACATCCGAGAATCATTGGATGAATATTTGCTCGTTAAGTTAGGCACACCAAGAGCGGCGCGAGCAGGGCCGTTGTCACCGCTGCAGTTGTTAGAGCTGCAAATCTGATTCAACAGTCAGCGGCTGCGACGGACCGCGGTCACAGTGGGGTGGGGCTAAGCGACAAGCTGATAGCGAGTACTATCAACATTACATCATGATAATTATCACCAGTACATTTTTATGTCCCCACTACTGCTGGGGCACGAGCCTTCACCTTGAAAGGACAGCGAGAACGAGTTATAACCATCACGCGGACCCAGTGCGGATTGGTGGTTGTTAACGACTGCTACTGCAGCCGGGACCAACTGCTTCACGTGCCTTCCGAAGCACAGAGGAGCTCGATATGATTATTTTTTGGTCATTCATCCGATGACTGGCGTTTGCGCAAATTTTTAAACCTTAGCAATCGCAAAACAGGCGCGTTAACCATTGCGCCATCGTGCTCCTCAGCGAGTACCATAGCGTGATAACTACAGAAGCCCTCACCCGCACAAGCCCTATCTTATCGCAATGTTCTGTGCAAAGGTTTTCCTCTCTCAGGCACTTCATCTTATTGGGATGTTTTGTGCAACCGTGTAACCGTATTAACTTTGTATCATGACAAGCATTCTGCCAATCACCATTTTGATGGTGTTTAGAGAATTGTATAACTAAGGACACTCCTCCAAAAGAGTAAACTTGTCATAAAAAAATATATTTTTTCAAATTGGAAAAATATTGTTTTGCTATGTAATAGGTAGGTGTACAAATTCTCTTTTAATGGTGAACAAAACTCGCACTCAACCACTCAGTTGATTTAGGATGGTCTTCCTAAAAAGGTCTTCCTAAAAGTCTTCCTAAAAGTCATTCAATCAGTAGTAATTTATCAAGCGCTATTATTTCGTTAGTTCGGTATAAAAAAGGAAAAAAAAAAGCTTTTCAATTAAAATTCTTATTATCCTTGTCTGTCACCAGGAGCGTGCGTTGTCATACAATTTATTGTTTCTGTTAACATACATAACCCATAGTAAAACTCGTATAGGCAGTACCCGCGGCCGACCATCGCTTGGGCCAGCGCATAGGCAATGGCGGGCTACTGAACGCTTGTTTTATTATAAGAGGGCGGGCCAACAAATCGACTAAATATTGTGTCAATTTCACTTTAGAAGCATAATGCGAATACAGCTCAAGCTCACCTCTTATTTAACACCAACTTCAAAAAGAAGGAAGATATAGACGTATAAACATCGTTTTTTTAAATAAGTAAGTATGACTGAAGTATTGTTAGGTTGACTAAATAAGATTCAAAGCACTACATAATCTTGGTTGAGATAAAAACCGCAAAACACAACTTAAATGCCAAACTTGAAGTCATGTAAAAATTACACGCGTATAATTTTTTTTGGAGCAAATACGTTTCCACGTTTATAAGTTAGGTCTAGTAGGCTGATACGGTTTCTAAAAATTGTAAAATTATGTGAAATAATTTGATTTTAATTTTTTTTTAAATTATTTTGAAATTTTTGAGTGTATTGAATCATCATCATCATCATCAGCCTATACTAGTCCACTGCTGGACGTAGGCCTCTCCAAGTGCACGCCACCGAACACGATCCGCGGATACTTTCATCCAGCTCTTGCCAGCCACCTTACGAAAATCGTCGCTCCACCTAGCCTGAGGGCGTCCTACACTACGTCCTAGCAATATCACAAGTAACATAAAATAAAGTGGTATCATTAAAAACACTCAAAAAAAAAAGTTTTTATAATTTTTAATTGCATTAATAACTTTTTAGCAAGCTTACATAGTATCTTGCAAAATTATTTAAAAAAATATGCTATAAATTTGATGCAGTCTTTAGAAAATCCAATGACACAGTTACTGCAACGTAATTACAACACATGGATGGATAGACACATGCCCGTCGTTGTGGCTATTAAGCCATTAGGCTATCAGTAACGGCTACGTATAGATTTTTTAATTTCATACAATTTTCTTACGGTTTTACCTCGAATAGCAATCATGGGAGACTACAAAGTCACTATCGATTTAAATTCTTTATGTAACCTGCTTGTCAACATACTGTATGACATGATACAATGAAAATTAGTTTTAGCAATCCATTCTAATCAATCAACTGAAGAAGACCTAAGTTAATTTAAAAGAATAGTACCTACTTACTTTAAAATTGGAATGAAATATTTACTTATTTTTATTGAATTGAAACTTTTGCAACATGGCAGACTTAATGTCTGGAGCATTCTCTACCAGTCAACCATAGTGATTCATAGTGGTGCAGAAATGACAAGGTATGTGTAAAATAATCGTAGGTTATACATAAGTAATTGTAAGTTTAAGTGTTCTGGATGTGTTCTATCTAACTTATGGTCTTTTAAGCAGTTGTAATTGGTAAATTTGGTTTGCTGAAATTAGTCTAGTTTCGTAAGTGGATGTAAAAATAAAAGCTAAAACAATAATGGTGAAAGAACGCTGGCTGATAAAACATTAAAAAAGGAGCACTTTAAATATTCGATAGGAAAACCAGTGTCTCGCATACTCAATAGTCAGAGCAGTCGCCCGCCTGAAACGCCGTGGGTTTGAGTCCTTCCGAGGCGGTTTTTTTACACATTATAGGAGCTCTTGCAATATATTGGACACCATAATTTTTGACGATCTCCTTGGTTGAGTGGTTTGCACACCGGTTTTCATGGTGTCGCGTTCGATCCCCGGTCGGGTCCATTTAGAAATTATTGCTTTTCTAAGTTGTCTCGGGTCTAGTAGTATGTATGTATGTAAGTATGTTTAACCGTTGTCTAGTAACCATTTAAAGAGTTTCATAACGAAGTTTCTCTTGGGCTAGATACTTGGTGTGAGTGTAGGAAAGTTTATTTATATACTATTGAGAACCAAAGAAAAAAGTTCATCATGTTGAGCCCGTTAAAAATGTTATCATAATTATGATTATTTACATATAATTTTACGCAAATATTGTTGCGAACAAATTACAATTTGAAAAAAGACAAAGTATTGAAAAAAATCCCACGAGCGGGATTCGAACCCGCACACGCCGGATCAGGTGCACTGCCTACTATGCTATCGTGGCTCAATCCAACTCGCCGAAATTGATCAACACTATCTACTTTTACTTGATAAGCCAAAGGAGCCCTATTCAATTTCCATTAGTTGGCAGTGCACCTGACCCGGCATGTCATGGGGTGCGGGTTCGAATCCCGTTCGTGGATTTTTTTCAATACTTTGTCTTTTTTCAAATAGGTTATCATATTGTTTATTTATTTAATCCCTGTAGAACATAGCGTTGTAAATGAAAAGCTTTAAAATTAATAATTTTTTTAATTTTTATAACTTATTTGTGCTTTTCGCTTTCTTTTATTAACATATGTTTTCCATAGAACAATCAATAAAATTCTACTTTTTTAAATATTTTTTTGTTGTCAAAGCCATATCATTAAGTCTAGGGTTTATTACTTTACCTTAAACGTAATTAGAATTACCTGTCGTCGCTCCGCTAATACTAAACGTCAATTACTCATAATCTACTCGTACATAAGAGTGTTGATTTTGTATGAAAATACATATATCGTAACCACTCCAGCTCATTTTTATGTCTCTACCGTTGGTGTAGTTTGCCCTGTGAATAGATGGTGAGTATGGGCCATAAAACACTACGCGGGCTCAGTGCGGATTGGTGGTTGTTAATAACTGCTAACGCAGCCGGGACCAACGGCTTTACGTGCACGCAGCACGGAGCTCATCATCATCATCATGTAGTGCCATCTTCATACTGAAGTTTGGAGGAGGAGCTCAAGATGTTATTTTTTTTATTATATGGTCACCCATCCGATGACCGGCCTTTGCGAAAGTTGCTTAGCTTTTGCTACCTGCCAATTGTTGTTTTAGCGTTTACATTACCTTACTTTACGGTTTTAGATACTATGGAGCAAATTGTAAGTTTTTTTATTATTTTAACAATAGTTAAAAGAAAATGCAATAGCACAGTCCTGGTGCATTCACAACTGTGCCACTAACTCCTCGTGAAAGCTATTCCTGAGAACCGAACGATGGTCCGGGATCAAGCAGCTCTACTCTTATGTTATAGTTTTAAGCGGACAACCTCCTTGGTCGAGTGGTTTGTACACCGGTTTTCATGGAGTCGCCATCTCTGAGGTCCCGGGTTCGATCCCCGATCGGGTCAATCTGGGTGTTTTCTATGTATGCTAAGTATGTATTTAAGTATTTTAAGTGTGTTTATCCGTTGTTTAATAACCATTTAAAGAGTTTCATAACAAAGCTTCTCTTGAGCTAGATATTTTTTTTAAGCGTACTTAGTGCTCAAGTACAACGGAGGGCTAGACAAGCCACTTGTATAGACAAGGCCATTAAAAAAATTCAATATGAGAATCTTTAAACTTTATTTATTCCGTTAGAAAATGTTTGATACACTTATGTAGGTAACTAGTTTATTAAATCTCAATTTGATAACAGCAACTATCGATTGAGACTATTGGCAGAGTCATTACTGTTTATTACGCTTCTAAGAATGGGACTATTATTGAATAAAATCTTTTTGAATCAACTTTACTTATAATTTGATTTAGTAGCCGCGGATCGTGCTTGGTGGCGTGCACTTGAAGAGGCTTTCAGCAGTGGACTAGATGGTGGTGGTAGTTGTTGATGATGATACGTTGAGTTTTTAAATATATTTTTTTTTTTACACTTTTTAATTTTTTTATACTATGAAAAGGCTTTAAATAGATAAAAAATATCTGATGACTCATTTCTAGTTATACCAATTAAACCAATCACACAATTTATTAAGTTTTGACTAGAACAATTACTTACCTTTAGTTTTCGCACGGCACCAATGCGAAGACGACTTTGGAGATAGAAAAATTTTGTTAAACTTATTAGATTTTTATGATGAAAATTTTGAGAACATAGGTTTTACGAAAAAATTTATTGTGAATCTCAAAATCAAGTTGATTGCTACTAAAACTTTAGATTAGTGACTTTCAATTGACTCCAGTCAATTAAACTGTTGCCGGCAGTCGTGAGCGAGCGCAGCTACCAAGAGCGCATCCCTTAGCAACTGATGCCCCAAAAATACTGGAAAAATATCCAGCTTCCTCCCCTTATATAGGCCACTGCTGGCAGGAACGTTCCGGAATCAAACCCATTTTCGCATTTCTATGTCTTCCTTTGTTAAGCAACTTTTTAACATTGTTAACCATTTTGAAATAAAGAGAATGCAGCCGTACAAAATTTCTTTTCAAATTTCTTTGAAAGAACGTCATCATGATTCTACACTGACATTATAAATGGGATGGTAGGTTTGTTTGTATTTCTTGTTAAAACGGTTTGATAGGATTCCTTGTACGGATAGGTATAGTTGAAGCTTCCAAGAGTGTTGTAGCTACCGTTTACCAGCAAATACCACAACATGAGGTTCCCGAGAGCAAGCGATAGATATGTGTCAGACCGAATTGTATTGGAGCAAAGCCGCGGTCGGCGTCTAGTTTTGTCCTGGACTTCAAACAAAACAAATTTATGGGGTTCCGTGGAAAATCGCTAAATCTATAAATGATTTTTTTTATGGAACGGGCGAAGCTGTTATCACTACATATACTAGTATAAAACAAAGTCGTTTCCCGCTGTCTGTCTGTCCCTATGTATGAATGCTTAGATCTTTAAAACTACGCAACGGATTTTGATCCGCATCAATTAATCTATTTAAAAGAAACCGCTTTCTTTTAAATAGATTGAGTGATTCAAGAGGAAGGTTTATATGTATAAATACATGCATAATATAGTAGAGAAACTCTGATAATGATAAATAAATAGAAATACAATTTGTTTGTTTGGTTGTCATAGAAACTGTCAAAGCGGTACGAATTAATCTATCTATCTATATCTTCTATACTATTAACAAAGAGGTAACGATCGTGACTATGTTTGTTTGTATGTTGGGACTAAAAGTAAAGTTCAATGAATATTAAAAAAATATCTTTTACACCCTTAGCACATTCAACGGGTGCAAACTCTACAGACTGCTGACGGATAGTCAGTCGGCGTAGGGTTGAATCTCTGGAACTACAGGTCCAATTCCAAAAATTCTTTCACTGATAGAATGCTACACTCCTTGCGAGTAACATAGCTTATATTTGATTTTGATATAAAAGAGTTTCGTTTTTAAATCTTAAATCCACGCGGACGATGTCCTGGGTATAGTGGTAGTCACGCTAATATTATAAATGCGAAAGTTTGTGTGTATGTATGTGTGTATATTTGTTGCTTCTTCACGCTGCAACGGATGGATGAATTTGGATGAAATTCGGTATCTTGATAATTTATTACCTGGATTAAAACATAGGATTTTTTTGTCCCGATATTCTCACGGGAACGGGAACCACGCGGGTGAAACCGCGAGCGGCCGCTAGTATATTATAAACTTAAGAACTTTTATGATTACACTTGAAATTTCGTATTCGCGTTTGTGTAAATATACCTACGTGCTTTTATTTAGATCTACAGTTATTAGGTCCATATATTTTTTGGATTGAATTAGTTATTATAATTTAGTACCTTAATTTGGCTTAAATTTACTAACTTAAAATGATTGTTACATATAACTTTATGCAAATTTTGTTGCGAACAAACTACAATTTCAAAAACACTTGTTCAATATATTATCTTAACATGAATTAAAAAAATAATGCTTATATCCGTTGCCATGCAGGTGATGTGATCTCAGCCATTAGTAACAGGACGCTCCGTTTCCAGATAAATTTCCCGGATATCATTATCCAGTGTATGTCCGGTTGAAGGTTAGATGTCATACCTTGCTTTCTTCGCAGGATGTAACGGGCATAGCCATCCGCCCAGGCTCGTAAGTTAGTGTCTAAGGGCTCTGCTACAGTGTGATAAGTGACCGAAGAAGGGGCCGACGAAGGGGCCGAAGAAGCAGACGGTACTTTGCATCCAAAGGGTCAGACGTCCTACCTTGCATTCACAGGAGGTGACGCCGTAGTGGTATCTGGAGACCCGGACCCTATAGACCGTGCCCGTGATATGGCAAAAGTATCCGAAAGCACCCGGTCTAGGATATTATTCTACAGGGTGCGATATCCAGCTAAAGGCTTGATGGCATACCTTGCTTTCCCGTAAGTAACCGACTAAAGGCTGAAGGCTGAAGCAAGCGCACGTCACCCTAATCTTTTAGCTACCAAGGTACTGACATCTTTATTTTTCTAGATTTTCCTAGAGTATGATGATAAAGGTTCAGACGGTCTACCTTGCATCCTTTACAGAAGGTGACGTCTAAGATGTACCAGGAGGCCCGGTTCCGGCTTACCTTGCCTGTGATATGGCCTAGGTATCCGGAAGGTGTAGCAAGCGTACTTCACCAGAATTCCTCAGCTAACAAGGTACTGACTATTGGCTGCTTTATTTCTTTACAGTGTGTGATGACAAAGGGTCAGACGGCATACCTTGCAGCCTTTAGAGGGAGGTGACGTCTTAGAGGTACCAGGAGGCCCAATCCCCGCTGACCTTGTCCATGATACCATTGCCATTATTCCAGAGGGTGTGATATCCAGCTAAAGCTTTGATGCCATACCCTGCTTTCCCGTAAGTAACTGACTAAAGGTTAAAGGTGGAGCGAGCGCACTTCACCAGAACTCCTACCAAGGTGACTGATTTATTTTTCAATTTTTTTCTAGTGTGTGATGACAAAGGGTCAGACGTCCTACCTTGCATCCTTCGCAGGAGGTGACGCCGTAGTGGTACCCGGAGGCCCGATCTCCGCAGACCTTGCACGGCGCTGCCGCCTTGCCGCCACCTCCACTCGCGCTGTCTGCCACGTACTGCTGTTCTGTAGACGAAAGATTAACAAATTGTTATAGAGCTGGTACATTTAGGAGTTCTTGACAAAATCTGCTTAACTAAAATGGGATTGGACCGTCCACTTTCACCGCATGTAGGAGTTGTTTGTAGGGGCCAACCATTGACTAGCAGCATACCAACCAGATTAGCCCTCTGCAGCGAAAGACAGAAAAAGTAAAAAGAACGAAAGGAGGCGCTTGCCCTGCAGGAGGACGAGGGATTAAATGGGTTGATATGTATTCCACTTATACCTAATGGTATAACTTAATAGTTGCGATCTGCAAGTTAAGGATCTTTAGCCATGCCGGATCACCTAATTAAAATACCTCGAGTTCCTTCATGTTTTAAAAGGTATATTAAGCAACTGGGCCCAGTTGCTGTCGTAAGATGGTAATCGTTTAAACTGACCAACCTGCATTGAAACCGCCCGCCCCTCTAAAGATCCGCTCCCGCTCCGCTGCCCACCCCGCTCTCACCAGGGCCGCAGACTTACGAGTTAGGGCGATTCGTAGCGGCAACGGGCGTACTTCCCCTTCCGTCCGCTCTTGACAATACGAACTTTCATATCGCTAGTCACCCCGAGAGAATATTACCTATTGATATTTATTCTCATGCAAACTTGTTCATTTATGATGTGATAAATAAAAGATGTATAAATTTAAAAAAAACTATTTTTGCCTCTGGTAGTGCAGTGGTCAACAATAACATAAATACAAGGATATAGGTACAGTGATTAGTAATGTGCTTCGTAAACGTGTTCCCTTAGTTTAGATTTAAATGATTTTATGTAGTTAAGTAATTTGTTGTAAAGCTGGCCACACTCAAGTATTATGTTTTTTTCCGTAGTTTATCCGTATTTTAGGTAAATTAGCAGGTTATCACAAACCCGGGCAATATATCGAAAAACTGAAACAACCGGTCTGATCTGGGAATTGAACCCTCCTGATAAAGAGTACAGTACTTCCACTCGGTCATTGAGGCTACAAATCAAGTATTTTACTAAACTTATAGTTTATGTATTAGTTTAAGTTTTAGTTCGTATTAAGAATAATATTCTTGAACCTGATACGAGAAATATTATTAATTAAAAAGGAACCTTTTCCTCGATGCGGTTCTCAACCATTTTAGCTAAAACAACGGTGACCTTTACTCTACCTTAACTCTTTTCATGAAATTGTTAGATGTTGGCTAAACAAGAGAAATATACGCACATTTTTACGGTTTCTGTCGTGGTCTTTGTTCAACTTTAAAATAGGAAAGACGCACGCAGGCCTTTGTTTTTATATAAAGGTCGCTGCTTACGTGACGGGGTTTTCTGGCTTATTCCCGTGCGCTCCAAATATATTGTTCTCTAAAATTCAACTTCTATACATTCATTCCCAAGAGCTCCAATGATTTTCATATTAAAATAATAAATAAAACCACATTTACCAATTTCATTCCCTACAGCTCCAAACATTCTCTAGGTACTTTGAGATTTGGGTCCCAGCAGCTCCAAGAAAAAGTCAATACTTCAACATAAAAATCGTACAACATTTAAGTAACGTAGCATAAGATTAATTGTGACGACTTAAACTCTGATTTTTTAAATTATTTGGTACTATTTTTTAGAATTTTACTAGTACACGGACGGGATGGGACGGGAAGTTTTGGAAATATCGTTTCATACAAAATGTATATGAAAGAGCATATGTCACAAAGACACGGACGGGACGTGAACGTGGCACTCACGGGGCGGGAAAAATATCGTCGCCGACGATGTTTAGCACGTCCCGCCTCGCGCGTGCCCCGTCCCGTCCATGTTTCCGCTACGTATGCAGTCACACTCCGTTCGTTCCGGAGAGAGAATCAGTGTTGTCAACCATACGATTTCAATCGTATTAAGAGACGTCATATTTGACGAACTCAATTTTGAAAATTCTAGGCCAATTTGTAGTAGTGATAAAGAACGTCAAACAGAAATTCCCGTCAAAATTAGTAAGCCCGACGATGACTCGGCAAAACTAATAGGCAAGAAATACAAAATTATAAGCGACGAAACCATTGACGATACCCATTCGACGTCAAAAATCGTCAGACGAAGCAAAAGTCAACTACCCCCGAAATTTTTTAAAGAAATGGCTGCCCCCGCCCGCCTTACATTTATCATATATACTTCGCATTCTTTACCATTAGGTTACAGTGACATTTTTAATACAGATAAATAAATGGCTTATTGCTATACGTAGTGAAATCGAATCTCTTAACACAGACATGGACATTTGTAAATTAACCTAATACCTTGTAAATATTGTAAGCAGCAAATGGGTTTTTCCAATAAAAAATAACGAGAGCGGAGAACCGACACGATATAAGGCCCGCCTAGTGGCGCGCGATTTTACTCAACATTCAGACGAAATAACGAAACGAAACGTTTGCACCTGTTGCACAAATTAGTACTTTCAGATTTATTCTAGCTTTTGCGATACAGTTCGATCTATAAGTCCCATCACATGGACGTGGAAACTGCCTTTTTAAATGGCCTACTCATGGAAGATATTTATGTGGCCAATACCGGATGGTGTTCTTGCCAAACCAAATCAAGTTTGTAAATTAAACAAACGGACTACAAGGGTGACACTTTAAAACGCATACTGTTTATTGTCATAATTTCGATTGCCATACATCATATGGTATAAAAATCAAAAAGCATAATATTTTTTAGCATAATATTTTATTATGCATAAACATAATAACGCAGAATTGTTGAAAGGCATAATGTAAAAAATCATAATCGTGAAAATCTATATTTTTGTTTGACATAATTTTATTAAGCTTACTTTAAAAGGCATAATTTTATTATGCATAACTGTTAATATTCATAATTTTGTTTTGACATAATCTTAAATTGTTTTAAGGGGTGTATTTCATTTCATACAATTACAAATTAACTAATTTCAAAGAATATAACGTTCATTTGGGTATAATTTTTACTTGGTCTAAATACACTTCTTATAACAACATTACGTATATTATTCACTTGCTATAATTTTACTAAGTTAAATTATGTTTTTTTTAAAATATAAATAGCATTTTAACATTAATTTGATTTAAAATATAGTCTCAAAAAGTTAATACGTTGTGTTTTTAGTGATGTTGTGCTATAAAAGTCAGTGACAGAAACGAATCGCTGCAAATCCGACTCCACGTAGTCTTGTCTGTCCTACCCCTAGAGTGTAATTTAGAAGCGCGTAAGCGCGGAGGGGTGAGGCGGCCCGCGAGCTGAGGAGCAGGTGGTTTTAAGCTCGCCGACGCGGCTGAGGCTGGCCGGCGAAGCCGGAGCTGCGGTGGAGAGCGAAAACCGTCTGCGACAATAAGCTCGCGTGGGACCGCCGGAGCCCCGCAGCGCCGGAGCCGTGACAGAAACCATGCCTGCTGCATGTTGCATGCTTGCTTGCATGGCTCATGCTTGCTTGCATGCTGCTAGCTTGCTTGCCTGCTGCTTGCTTGCTTGCATGCTTCATGCTTGCTTGCATGCTGCTAGCTTGCTTGCCTGCTGCTTGTTTGCTTGCTTCCATGCTGCTTGCATGCCGCTTGCATGCCGCATGCTTGCTGCATGCTTGCTTGCTGCATGCTTGCTGCATGCATGTATGATAAGATGATGCATGATGATGCAAGTATTATTCCTTAAGAATATATGGATTTTGTCAGTTTATGCTTATGAAATGTATGCCTTTTGAATATTATGCCTTTTAAATGTTATGGCAAATTTAAATTATGCGTTTTGTTAATTATGATTATTGCAATTATGCCTTTCCATGATTATGCCTTAGAGATTTCGGCCATATGATGATATGCGTTATGAAGTTATGTTATAAAAACTTATGGCAAGTGACGATTATGGCCATGAACATTATGTATTTTTAGTTTATGCCTAAAAACGTTATGCGTTTCAATAGGTAACCGACTACAAGTTATACGGACTGAAACAATAATCGCGATGTTAGTATGAACGTTTCGATCGTACACTTAAAGGCATTGGTTTTTGTAATTCAGAAGTTGATCCGTGTCTTTATTGCCTTGATAAACATTCTATACATAAGAACGTATATTGTATTATATGTTGATGACCTAGTCTTTTGCACACAAAATGAACAAACCTTACAATATTATAAAAAATTGTTTAATGAAATCTTTTGCTATGAGTGATTTAAAAGAAATAAAGTTATTTTTGGGTGTAAGAATTATAAGAACAAAAGGCTTGATATCATAAGATCAATCAATTTATTTACAAAATGTTTTACATACATTTTCCATGAGTGATTGCAATTCTTCAAAATCACCGTTTCCTTCTAAATTAAATTACTTAAATTTGAATTCCGATGAATACATACTGTAATAGTATGTAATAGTATGTACTATGATGCACCTTGTCGTAATGTATTAGTGCTTAATGTACGCAATGCTTTGTACGTGATCAGACATCTGTGCAGCTATCAGTATTAAGTCATTTTAAAAGTAATGAGGAGTTACGGAAATGTTTACATCTAATGAGATATATATATTAAAGGAACTATAAATTTAAAATTAACTTACAAAAAAATGTAGGTAATTATAAACATTTGATTGTTGGTTTTGCTTATTCTAATTGGGAAGGCGATGAGGTAGATAGGAAAGTACTACCGGGTACTTATTCAAAGCATTTGACGACTGTGTTATTTCATAGAACACGCGAAAACAAAATACTGTCGCTGTCTCTTAGACAGAAGCCGAGTACATGTCTCTGTTTGAAGCTTGTACGCGAAGCAGTATGGATGAAATCGCTATTGCATAGTATTTTCATCCCAATAACAAAACCGATAATTATATTTGAAGACAATAACGGTTGTATCAGCATAGCCAACAATCCCACAAAAATAATGAGAAATCTAAACATATATTTATTAAGTACCATATATTTTATAAGGGAAAAAATTACTTATAAAGTAACAGAGCCTAGATAAATGATTAGTATCGCGCGCTCGACTAGATACCGCGCTACCTAAAAACAATAGCTCCGAGAATGCGGCAACTCAATATTGTAGTGTGTTTAAGAACGGTGTCCTTCTTATTTCTTGTATCTTTTTACGCAGTTTAACTACGCAAACTGGCATTTTACTTCGATCTATGACCAAAATTTAACAAAACATTCGGTACGCGCACCTCACACACAGTTTGCAACGCGACTGACAGCAGGCGACTGACTCGGGTACGCCGACTTCGGCGTAGTATTTTTTGCCGCATTTAACAAGTACGCCGGCGCCGGCGGTATCTAGTCGAGCGCGCGAAACCAATCATTTATCTAAGTAATAGAGCTTGAAAATATCTCCACAGGAGACCAACAAGCTGACATCTTCACGAAAGATGTATACTCTACAAGAAATAAGCCTCCTGAGTTTCTTGCCAGCTCTTCTTGGTCGAAGGCTCTCCCAAAATCTGAACGGGTGGTAGATTCAGTAATTTGGTCTAAACTATTTTTTGACGTGACAACGTCTTATAATTCGATGGAGCCGGCTGCACGCACGAAAAAACATGACGTATGCGGCGTTACCTCGCTATGAGGCGTTCCATTTAAGGCTTGAAGTGCAAGCGAGAGCGCGGAACGCGCTCTCGCTTACTAGGCTAGTGCAGCGATTGTAGGTTATGCTATAATTGACAAAACTATAACAATCAGTTAACAGAACTATTTCACGGTGAGTAAAAACTCAATTGCTTTACTATTCGATTGAAATAATTATCGAGCGTAGCTATGATTTCAAAAAATTAAAACATAAATGTTAAATCTTCCACATATCATAACAACGTGTCTGAAATAACAAATAAAATTAAAATTTTCTTTTGAAAAATGAAACCATTCCATCAGTATTTTCTTATGACGTTGTCACGTTCAACTATCGTCAGTAAACCGACTTTACAGACAACCGATTTTTTTTGTTGTTTTATGATTTATAGTTTTGACGTCAATAAGTGCCTGTGAGGGCTTATGTTGAATGGAGTGATTTGACATTGACTTTGACTTTGAAAAAGTCCAAGAATAAAGAAATAAATAAAATTTATATTGATTTCAATTAAAGCTAATTTTTGTTATAACAAAGAATGTACAGAGTGATTTCGTACACATTTTTTTATGTTACATTTTAATTAAAGTGGAAAGAGTATTTTTTTGTTGATATCGTATTTTCGAGGATGGAATAATACAAAAATACTCAACGTCATTCACTCTTCTCATTGTATAAAATCAGTTACTAAAATGACTCGATCACTAATCACTCATTCATTCTTCAGTCGTTCAACTAATGCTTTGTGTGAACTGACGTTATCGTTACTCACTTGAATAAAAGTATTCATCCAGACCACAACGAAGTTTTACTTTGCCGTCACTACGCCCTATACCCAACAGTCAGTAAGTTGATTGAAGTTAGAATCAATGTATATCATATTATTTTTAAAATTAGAAAAAAAAAATCCCTGAGCGGGATTTGAACCCGTGTTATGGAGTGCGAGTTCGAACCAAATTGTAAAGATAACACGTTAGGATTAAACGGTACGAAGCCTGCCGCATGGTGCGCTTTATACGCGTAAATGTCCACTAAAAGTGTATCTAGAGCGAGTTTTATTTCTCATTTAATCACGTTAAAAACAGCGAGAATGTTGCATCATTTTTTTTTACTTCTCTTGTTTGTTAGCAGGAGGCGCTGCTTCAAGCCTTAACCCTGTTCTTGGCATAGTGGATTATTTGAAACAGTTAACTTACAAAAAATTTCGAGTAGTGAAAAAAGAACAAATTTTATACAAACAATAATTTAGAATTCCACAAAAAAAACTCTGCCAAGTATAGGGTTAAATGCGCCCTGGGGTAATTCCACCGATCCGAACGCCTCGGAGAATCTAGTAGGGAACAGGCTTGCGTGATCTCTCTCTCTCTAGAATCCTTCTGAGGATATTCGATCACTACGACTTGGGGACCTTTAGTTTCTCGTGCCTTTAAGGCTCTTCAAAGATAGAGCTACTTTGATCACCGTGTTGCGGCAGCAGGCCACTCGCAACAAGCTGTGTCTATATAGCCCAAAGAAACTGCGCAGTCATTGCAACTCTAGTTGCGAGTTACAATGATCGACAACAGTTTTCAGTTACTGCAACTGGCAACCTTATCGAATACTTTTAAAAAGTTGATAAATTCAAATTTGCTCTGTATGCGGAGCGCCTAAAATCCGGTTACTTTACTCACAAAGGATGGCCTTTACAGCGGAAAACGGCAATCTATTACGCTATTGCTTGTTGCAAAGTGGACTGGAAACAAAATTGTTCCATCAGTAAGAAACGTAGGTATGTAAGCGGTGGCCTTACCGAAAAAGGAGCGTGCTATTACGAAGTTTTTTTCTAAATCAAGGCAAAGGAAAACTAAAAGTAAGTCGCAGTCACGTAAAGCTTCGATTGTATTTTGAATGAAAATTTAAAAATATTGTTTTATTTTCATGTTTAATGAGTTTTTTTTAATGTTAAATAGGAGGCAAACGAGCAGGCGGGTCACCTGATGGAAAGTAATCACCGCTGCCCATGGACACCCGTAAAACCAAAGTAAACCCAGATGCGTTGCCGGCCTTGACAGGAAGGAGTTGGATCTTGAGGAGGAAGTAGGAATTGGGAGGGGGGAGGGGTGAGACACGGGCCTCCGGTACTTCACTCACCGGACGAAACACAATAGCAACGATTGCCACCGTTTCACGCCGATATTCTGTGAGAGGGTGGTATTACGCACGCTGGTAGTACGCCAGCGTGGCTCTACCACCCAGACAAGTGAAGACAGAGTGAAATAAAGCATATATGCAATAATAACACGTACAGAAAAAAGTAATAAAAATTGACAGTGGTGAAAATAAAACCGTCACCTAAAGTGGCTTAGGGGTAGCTTAAGACTACGAGTAATAAGCCATTGGTGAAAGAAAACTAGCATTATACACTTTTATGTCCCAACATACCTACTATGGCTAATTTGCCAAAGCAGCACTTTACATAAGTCGGTGTTTTTCCATTAAAGCAAGTAGGTAAGTACTAAATATTTTATTACACTACATTGCTATTGCTGTCAGTTAGACTCTGGCATTGAAAAGTAAAGGAAGTCGACCCTTTTAGCACATGAGTAGATAATATCTACTCATTTGCTTTTAGTGTGTTTTTGATATGACATTGTTTTTCTGAAGTAAACCTGTACTTCGGTTTTCTAGAACTCGTAGGTTCTGTTTGAAAAAAGGTTTCTAAGAAAGGCTCACAGGAACAAACAACAACCACAAGAAAGGAACAGTACTCGTAGTTTTACAGAAGTACTTAATTTAGGTTTAAGAAACAATGGTGTTGATTATTTGGTCTTGATCGGACTTAAACCTGACATAAATATGGTTTAGAATATTTACTGTAAATAATCATTGAATCATTGTATAATATGTCAATATAATTTAATTAAAAGTATTAGTTTAGAAACAGCATTTTATGAAAGATAGCGCAAACAGAATCTGGCCTTCCAACTACCGTGTGCCGTCAAAAAGTGATTACCAAATAAAGTTTTTTTTTAGAAATAGTTTACTTACAATAGACATCAACGCGTCACTTAAAATTAACTCACAGAAATCATATTGTACAATTGCCGGTCCGATCCTATACTGAACCCTCTGAGAATCTAAGTAGATAACGGGGACACGTACTAGCGCGTGGTGCCATTCCCTCCAGAAAACCTCTGAAGGTGCAAGTTTCTCGTCGCCCCCAAAAAAGTCCGGAGACGCTGAAAAAGCCCTCTGTAATCAGCAGACTCTCAAAAAACACATTTACAATGTCGTTACACAGCGATGTTTGTAGACATCGGGAAGGGTACGGTAGGATTACTGCCTTTAACAACAATCTAAGATATTTCTTTTGCTTTCATATGTAAGGAAGATTGCAAACAAACATGTGAGCCACCTGATGCTAAGTGTTGTTGAATTTTATGTATGCTGTCTGTGTGCATCACGTGTAAAGCCCGGGCTCGACCGCGAAATGAGCGTGGTCATCAATGAGACCTCTTAACTCACAACGATAATCTAGATGTCGGGGTGTTTCTTATGTTTATATAGCTCTTTTGATACGTTGTCTGTGCTTTTATAATGTTCTTTTGTTTTTATGTTAGTTGTCAAAAAATAACTCACAGAAAGATACGTGTTTTTTTTTCAATACTAAAACCCTTAACTCTTTCCCGTACATTTTTGGTGCCTCAAATATGAAAATTATCGTTGCGAGTTAAGAGGGCTCATTTATGACCTCGCTCATATCGCGGTCAAGCCCTTGCTTAAGAGAAACAGTGACAGTTTATATAGTTTATTTATCAAAATCAGCCCGTAGAGAAGAGGCATAACGCTAATAAATATTGGAATATATGCAGTGGTACCTGAGCACCACAGCTAAGCCTTTCCAGGGGCGATGCGACCCAATTGTATAATCGCTTCCCGGCAGTAATGGGACCGTGTGGAGCGTTAAATCAGTTCTAAGGTTAAATCAATTTAAAAAATAGTAGAATCTCTGATATTATATTATAATTTTATGAGATGTATTTTTTTAGGTATTTTGATCCTTTTGACTTATAAGGACCACTTCCTAAAAGGTCCACTTCCTAAAACGTCCACTTACCATAAAGTCCACTTCCCATAACGTCCACTTTATAGCAATGATCGGTCTAGTAAATAGCTATATTTCTCCACTGGACATAGGAAAACCACTGGAATCAAATCATCACTACAATTATTGATGAGCAATGGCTGCCAAATGCGGGTTAATGATCACAAACCTGGGCATCTGCATCGAAAAATCCGAAACACACTGCCCGATCTGAGAACTGAACCTGGGACTTTCAGGTATCGGGCCGAGAGCACTCGGCTACCAAGGCATCTATGATCGGCCCAGGTGGCGACCATTTCATTTGTTTCAGAGAATTCGCATTTGGACAGTATTAGGTTTGCTATAAATAGGTTCTGAAATTGAAACCTTTCTTATTTTTTTAAAGTTTTGCAATCATTATCTCGTTTAGAAAAAAACCAGCAAAACAAAGTAATACGATGGCAGTGTTCCGATACCGAAACTTTTAGCAAACTAAAATAAAAATTTCAAAATTAACCAATGGCAAATAGGAAGGTGCCAACTCGCGCGCACTCGCCACTTCCACACATGCCAGTTGACGAATAAGTCATAAAAGCTGTTCGTTATTAATAAAATTAATTATTAATTTGTTTAATCATTTTACGTAATGACGTAATGATCGAATTATCATCAACGGCATCATCATCTTAGCCAAAAGATTTGCACTGCTGAACACCACCTCACACCACCTTATTACGTAATTGAATCTAAAAATAAACGCGAGTTGACCCGTTCAAAGTGTTTCAGTTCAAAGTGTATAGTGTTCACGTTTCCTTTCGAAAGCCATAAATTATTTACTACCATCCAAAGAGCACATCGCGTATTTTATTTTTCCCGTGACTTGGGCAAGGTAAGTTTCCTTTTTATTAAATAGAAATTGGAATAGGAAAATATGTATTTGTGTCACAACTGAAAAATAAAATTTAAAGATTTTTAAAGCATTTTTTTGAGATAGTTTGCGGATTGCCTCATCAGACAGACGGCATTTTTAGCTTCACCGGGCTTTTTTGGGGGCGGCGAGAAACTCAAAGGGTTCCGCAAGCCGTGTGAAACGAATCACCTTCGGAGGTTTTCTAGAGGGAGCGGCATCACGCACTAGTGCGTGTCTCCATGCAAATCTCGGATCGGACCAGGTCGGATCGGTTTCCGAGGGGTTTGGATTGGATCGGATCTTATCTTATCTTATCTTAGTGGGGCTTGCTGAGGTTTCCCTCTCGCAATAACACTTCGACCCATCGGGATCTTTTGTGCAACCCCATCCTTTCACTCTTCTCTGTAAATATAGATGCCATAAGTTTGGCAACAAGTTTGGCAACGGATCGGATAGTTAATCTTTATTGAAATAAAACCTTCTAAACGGCTGGATCGATTTGGATGAATTTTTTGGTGTGTGTTCAAGTGGATTCAAGAATGATTTAGATTTACAATTGGACCCGGTAGGTGGCGCTGCTATAGGGGTCCATCATGGGGTACGGGTGTTCCTAAGCGAACGAAGTTGCGAGCGGGCCACTAGTACGCTATAATAATTAATAGTTACTACATTATTAATAGTGCGGTTAGCCCACCCAATAAATCTAATAATCAATTACATGAGCTATGGGAAATAAACCAAGATTTCTGGCTACGACATGGAAGGGCGATTTATGAACAGGTGATAAATTTACACGCTGTATATCAATTACGAGTGCTGTGAGCGAGTGTTTTTTTTTTAAATCAATGTTAACTTAATTTTGACGCCGAAAATTCTCCATCTGTATGTACCGACGATTATTTTAACAATAAAATAGAAAATAGTGCTAAAATTATTATATATTATAGTGTAATTTATCTTACTTTTTATTTCGTGACTATCGCTGAGATTAAAAAATCGCCCACCTTAGTATACACGTAAATCCGTTTGATTACGGACGCTTCAAAACTTTCGTTGCTGATAGGCGAAAGCCAACAAGCATGCATTAGGTTCCACCACGGTCCAATGGTGGTTGTACAACCAGTCAGGGAGCTTTCGCTGCTAGTTGAACTTTGACATTTTTCACCCGAACAGGGGCCTTACCAGCTTAAAAGCAATTCTGTAGCAGTGTTGTTGCGGTTGTGTGAACGAGACGCGTTTAGCGGCGTGTATACACGCATCTCGTTCTAACAGTTGCCATAACATCGCAGTCACTGCTATAAGAGGTCGTGGTTAGCCCCCAGCATTGTACGAAGCTCTGTAGCGACTGTGCAATGCGTCTATGAATTATTCATCCTAACGCTATTGTACATTCAGTTGGAACGTCGTTATTCAATCACGCCAATGCGATAATGGGATTGGCATTGTCATCACTTGTGGTCCCGATAAAGGGGTGGATGCAATGTACAAATGTCACTGAATGTTTTATGCATTTTTAAAATATTTTAATTGTCGGACGGGACGGGGACAGCGGAATAGGACTGGATGAGGAAGACTGACACGTACTCGTACCCCGTCTTCCCGTCTCCCCGTCTGCGGTCTGTCCTTTCTGTATGTACATTAATCAATATCATCGGCATACAAAAATAGGCTTTTACATTTTGATATGTTGTCTTTAACTTGTCGCAGTGATTTGTCTGACATTCGCTTTGCCTGGAAGGTCCTTAATGATAAGATTGACTGCACACAATTGCTGTCACTGTTTAAATTTCGCGTTTCTAACAGATATCCACGTAACAGGATTACGCCACTTTGTCCTTAATTCCGTAAAAGTGTTTTCGGGGCTAATTCTCCAGTCTGTCGTTTATGCAAACTGATCAATAAGTATAGCAACACATTTGATGTTCACTTTGACTCGTTCTACCGTATCCGTAAAGCTGTTATTCAATATAAATCAGAGTAGTTTTCCTTTTTATGTCTAAGTATTTCAAATTAAACTAGCAAATTTATTTTGGTTAAATTAAATTAAAAAAAAATCTACATAGCATGTGGTATTTACCTATAATTGTATGATGCATTTAGATATGAGCCGTAACATTAATTTTTGTGTTCATGAGATAATGTATTCAAATGTCGGTAAATCTTAATAAAAAAAAATTAAAAAAAATACACAAAGCCAAAAGGGTTCAGTTTCAGGAGAGAAGCTCAATGGCGCAGTTGTTAACGGGCTCGGTCTTCGATCGCTAACGTTTATCTACTTTTGCAAAGATCCGTCATCAGATGGGTGATAAATTTTTTTTACTTAAGGCGACACACCGCTAAACAATAAATCTCATAAGTTTTGTCTACCATCAGAAAAACTGTTTTTTTTTCCTTCAAATTTTTTAATTTACATACTACAAATTATTTAAAAAAAATGAACCACATTTTAAAGTGTGTGTTAAGACTAATCTACTAAGAAAATTTAAATGCTTAAATCGGTATGGTTAGCCTGTAAAATGTGAATCTATGTTTTAAAAGAGGTTACTTTGATATTTTTTTGTCTGTTATAAAAGTTGAAAAATCGTGTTTCTGCTACTAACAAAATGAAGTTAATTAAATGGAAAATCATGTCATCAAATATCACTTTCATATGTTTTGTAATTGTTGGGAAAAATCAAGATCCCCGCCACGTAAATTACCAATGCGTCGTCATAAAGACGGCACGTAAAGTTGTGGGTACCGGCTGCATTAGCAGTGGTTAATAACCACCAATCCGCACTGGGCCCGCTTGGTGGTTTATGGCCCGTTCTTCCGCTGGTTCTCTCAGTCAAAGAGATAATTCGTGCCCCAGCAGTGGGAACATACTTGCAAAGAGCTGGTGATGATAACGGTGATATTAGTTACAGTAAAATTACTAGACAGGTCGGCATAACATTATATTCGTACATACAGCCATACAGTAGCGGTACCTTTATTTAATAACTTACTCAAATGCTTGATGAATAATAAAATCAATTCAAGAACTCAAACCTCAATAACAAAAGTAATAAGTACGTAGTTAATTTATAAAGCTCAATACGTCATTTCCATCCACAGATATTGGAATCTGTGCTCTGTACCAATATTAATCATTGACGCCTTGGATTAGACGGACTAATATCGGAAAATATCTAACCCATATACCTACTCGTATTCCAACATTCCATACGATATCACTCCAATATGCCTCAACTCTAGTGTTGCAAGCGCATATGAATGTTTACCATCGGACGGGCCGTATCATATCACCACATCACCAGCTCAAATACGGACAGGGAGGGATGGGAGGGTTGATAGGCGGGCCATAAACCACTAGTGCGGTTTGGCGGTTTTACGTGCCTTCCAAAGTACGAAGGAGCTCGAGAATAAATTATGCTTTGTATCTCTACGAAGATAATCACCAATTTATTTACTTGCAGCAGTACGTAGTCTGGTGCCGTCCTTGTCACACATTTTAAAGGTACTAAGGAAAAAATACCTCTGTCTCCCTTTCGCTCTACACAACCGGTCGCCAGACGGCCCGTTGTGCGCCGCCATTACATATTATTGTGCGGTCCAAGTCACACGTCCGTCTTGTAATAGTCAAGAGACGACGATTACGATCATGATGATGATCATGATTGATCTAATTAAACATCCAGACCTGGCCCAAACAACCATTTCTCAGACTTTCTTACATTTAAGAAAATCCCAAGTTATGTCCAGCACAGGTATTACAGTCGTATAGTCGTGTACAAACAAAACTTAAAATATTAGGATGATGAGAGTTGAGACAAGGTAGAACCACAAACGCTTGCACACTGGATGAGAGCTACCTTGCTTAGTAGTGGTATAGATGTATGTTTGCTGCGCACAACACACGACACGCGGCCACCTCGACTAATATAGAAGTGGTTCTTATTGCTGCGGGCAGAATGATATAGCCAATGTTTTCCTTAAATATTATAACCGATATATCAGTCCATCTGTAGACAATAATGAATTTGCTAATTCTTGGTTAATAAATAAAACATTAAATTATGTTAATTTTGTATTATCCTATATTATTCCTTCCTATATTAAGGTAGTCTTTAAAGATTTCATAAGAACCCTTCATTTAACAAATCAAATTTTTCTTTTGAAACTCTAAACATCTGCAAGTAAATAGGTAATCATCTTCGAAGAGATACAAAGTATAATTCATAATTAAACGAACTTACCTTGTGAAGTTCAGTTATAATTAATTATATGAGTATCACGAAGAAGATGATTACCATACTCCCCAATCGATCTACGAATACATTCTCCTTCCCTTTGGAAAATTTGATTTCAGTTACCTATAAATTAATGGCGGCGCACAACGGGCCGTCTGGCGACCAGTTGTGTAGCGCTCGAGAGGGATGGAGACAGAGATATTTTTCTTTAGTACCTTTAAAATATGTGACAAGGAGAGAAGTAAATAAATTGGTAATCATCTTCTTCGTGATACTCGTATAATTATAACTGACCTTGACAAGGTAAGTTCGTTTAATTATGAATTATTGGTCACCCACCCGATAACCGGCCTTTGCGAAAGTTGCTTAATCTTAACAATCGCAGACCAGGCGCGTAATCCACTGCGCTTTTAACCTCACCGTATACTGTATGCCAACTTAATCAAAAACACTCGTAAAATTAAATACACACTTTCTTCGAAACTAACCGCAAAGGTTTGATAATAAAAACAGATGAAAGGCATTACAACTCGCCCGATGCTCACACGTGACTCACCTTAGGCTTAACAAGCGTTAGAAGATGCCTCGTGCCTATGTTTCTTCCTATTAGGGAAATTTAAAATAATTACATTTAAATACCCTTTGTTATACCCAACCTGTATTGGGCCAACGTGGTTGGTTATGGTCCGACAACGGACGTCTCCATGTGCTTTTTAAGCGAGACATGATAGTGGTGGCTTCTCCTCGATTTCCTAATAATGCCGAAAGTAGAACCTCATTTCTTCATCTTTAACGGCTATATAACTGTCTCTCTTATCTCTAACTATGGGAACACAACGCTACTGGCATTGATATTATGGCGACAGACTTAGACGAGACGGTGGTAGCTAGCCAGATAGAACACCAATTCTGCCGTCATAATTAAAAAAGGCACATCTATAATTTTTCAAATCAGGAGAAAAACGGGTTTGAAAAGATAGGCCTTTTTCTCCTGATTCCAAATATGTATCTAACTCAAATTAAAAAAAAATGTTAGTTGTGCCCTTTTTCCTTATGACGGCAGAATTGGAGTGCCAAACTCCACCTGATGAAAAGCAATCACCATCAACCAGAAACAACACAACCTCAACACCAGGGGCAGCACCTATCACCCCCATCACACCTATCTAGGTTGCTAGCCTTTAAGGACAGAGTAGGCTCGTTTCTTGAATAACAACAATATTTAGTAGCCCCCGCTGTTAATCGAACTCGGGACCACAAAGTCTGCAACCGATGGTCAAAATCAAAGTCAAAGTCAAAATTTTTATTTAAATAAACTTATTGTTTTCTAAAGTTTACGCGAACACTACACATTGAAATGAAACAACTTTTACGGATCTACTCGCGTTTTTTAAAACATCCCAATTTTAATAGAGAAGATGGTTGTAATCTACCACCAGCCTGGGATCCCATCATACAAAATATTAAATCCCAGCCCCGACACCATACTGCCAGACCAAAAGATACTGTAAGCTCTTTCTGCGTAAAACGGAACGCACCTGATTAAATTTAAATGAGGGTATACAAGCTACCAACTAATTATGAGACGACCAACACCTCAGTCTCCCTGTGACCACGGACCCTGCAAAGGGTTCAACATTAAATAAGTAATGTGTAAAATAAACGCGAGTAGATCCGTAAAAGTTGTTTTATTTCAAATAAACTTACGAAAAGTGCATTTGAATCGTCCATACATCTTTTGCCTACTACCCAATTACCCATTCAGGACGTCTATTTTTAGCTGTGAAGAGGACTAGACTAACAGAAGCGGTTAAGTGGATGATAGCCAATATAAGATAGTGGTAGCCAGCCAGGCAGATGCGGAACAGGCCCTGCCACTAATAAACCGAGTACAATAACGCGCTCAGGGAATAACGAACCACTTGCAAAGAGGTCGGTGTTCTCTGTCACACGCCTCGGTGGCTGAGTAGTGAAGCTATCGACGCGATATTCGAAGGACACAGGTTCAATTCCCAGATCGGGAAAAATGTGTTTCGGGTTTGAGGTTACGAACCTGCCTTTGTTTGGCAAGCGTGTTCATTATGCACACACCCATTTTTTAATGATGACTTGTTCAATAGTAGAGGTCTTTGTCTACCAGTGGGACAGATTAAAGGCTAATTACTATTATGAGACCATACAGTCAGCATTCTATTAAACGAACTTTTTAACTAGTTGCTTTCGTGTCTGGTCTCCATTTCCACTTAGCATCAAGTGGAGTGGAGTCATCTGCCACGGTATAAGTAGAGTATGAGGTAAGTAAATAAAAAAAGCTTACTCAGTCAAAAATGTCTTTACACCCAATTAAAATGGGTCACATTCCGTAAACTTAGAATCTATTTCGATTTGATTAACAAATATGTAAATCGAGTATAACCAAATAAAAATTTATGACTTATGACTTATTCTTCTAATGACCGAGATGTTGTGACCTGTGTTGCTTCGATCATTTTGATTACACACATCAGTAGGACATTATTAGAGGAGACTGTATTAAGGTTGATTACTAGTTAATTAATTCTTTCAATCAGCGTTACCGCCACTTGAAGAATAAAAAGATCCCGATGGGTCGAAGTGCTACTTGGCAAGGGATACCTCAGCAGGCCAGCAGGCCCCACTAAGATAAGATAAGATAACTACAGGGGCAGTTACTTTCTGATAAGATACTACTGAGGCAGATAGTTTCTGTTTGTCTGTATAAGGATGTATCCTTACAGTAGCACAGAGTCTAGGCGTAATCAAACATGAGGGCTTCTAACTGCTGGACGATCAGTATTGTTATACTGACAATGGTTAAGACCTATACAATGTTACATAATCGGTGCGCTTTCTTCCGCGAATGCTCTGTCCCTCTCTGACCGGTCCGCGAAAGGGAGACGGCCGGACCCGCGTCGAGATCGCTCATAGGGGTGTGCTATTATTTATTGGTGATCATGGCGAATTTATCTGTTTAAGAACTTTAGAGTTCTTTTTAGTTTAGTTGAGTTATTGTTAATTTTTAAATAAAACAAAAGATAATATAATCTTAGAAACGAAGATAATAATTCGAAACAATTATAGCTAATATAAAAATACTTTAACTTTTTTATTGCGTAACATACTCTTATTTATGAGGCCTGTTTTCCTTGTACAGTAAAAATATAACAATAGATTACATAAATTTTAAACATACCGATATTATTATGTGAATTATGTAACCGATAATTTAAGTCAGAACACATTACATAGAGCTTCATTAACCGGGTGAGTACCCCCGTGCACGTTCTCTTTTGAAAAAGTGTTGGAAACAATAATCGTGTTTAGTAACTTAGTCAAATAGGTAGTTTAATCAAAAAGATCTATTTTTAGTATCTTTTAATTTATCTGATCTTAAATTAAGTATCTGTCGGTGTTATTAAATTAGTACACGATAAGTAAGATAAGTGTTATGTTAATTTTATATAAATCATAAACTTTATTCTATAAAAAAGTGTCTAATCACATTTTTATTTACCGCCTGGCCTCGCTGACAACCCTGACGATTTTCCAAAGCAATGATTGCAGTTCAACAAACTGCGCGCGATTCGAACGTTGAACCTCCACTAACCGTTATGCCTTCTCGCTCACACATCTACAAAAACTGTTCACCTCTCGCTCTTTGGCGTAATATGCTATTCTATTTCCATTGAAGATGTGCCTCTATGGGAAAACTGGCCACAGGTAATGAGTACTCAATGTATAAGCACTAAGCTATGACGAAGTGATATAAAACATAAATGTTTAAGTGTGGTGATACCATTATGAAAAAGCGGACAAGTGCGAGTAAAATTAGCGCCTTGAGGATTCCGCACAAAACTTAATTATGTATGAAGATAGTTCATCCATCGCATGAAGAGCACCGTCGATTTTATTCTGTTTTCGATACCGAAACGAGCCGAGCATATTTTGCAGCAGCAAAATATGCTCTCCCATAACTATGTATGCGTTACGGTCGATGTTCCAACAGCAAATATCAGTTTGTAATCGCATTTAAAAAAATATAAATTAAAAATTTCATACTCAATATCTTTGAAACCTCGCTTCTTGCAATATTTTAAGACTAGTATAAAAAGAAGTAGCTAAATTGTTTTTATGAGTTTTTTTGCAAGAATTAATATCAAAATATTCGTATCATTGGACAGCGTTGATTTTGAAATTTTTACACCTCCAAAGGGACGAATGTCCTTAGTCATCATCATCATCATCAGTTCATTTATGTCCCCACTGCTGGGGCACGAGCCTTCCTTATGGATGGATAGGGAGGACAGGCCATAAACCAGCACGCGGGCCCAGTGCGGATTGGTGGTTGTTAACGACTGCTAATGCAGCCGGGACCAACGGCTTAACGTGCCTTCCGAAGAACGGAATGTCCTTAGTATTTAATATTAATTTCAACTTAATACCTTTTCCCGTTCCTGAGAAAAGGGTCTTGTCAGGCAGACAGACGGGCAACAGAGTGATCTTTTTAGGGATGTTTTTTTTTTCTTTTGCGTTACGGAACTCAATCGGGATGATGCGGGCCCCATTCGCTTCGGTAGGTGACTACTTACCATACCAATTAACTGGGTTAAATGTTTAAATAAAACAACTTTTACGGATCTACTCGCGTTTATTTTACACATTGATTTATACATTTTTTATTCTGCTGGACCAAAAAATACGATAATCTCTTTCTGCGTAAAACGGAATGCACACGATTTAATTGTAATGAGGGTATGCAAGTTACTAATTAATTACGAGACGGCCAACACCTCAGTCCCTGTCACCACGGATCATGTAAAGAGTTTGAAAGGTCAGGATAAAATAAAATAAATCTATGTGTAAAATAAACTAGAGCAGATCCGTAAAAGTTGGTTTATTTAAATGTGTAGTGTTTACTAGGGGCGACCCTCTTCACTCTTCCAGCCACTAAAAGCGCAATGGAGGGAGGGGAGGTATAACACTAAAAAAAACTTAGTACCATCCCTTCCCACCAGAATAAAACCACCAGTTGTTGGTTGTACAATTGAAACGCGACAGCTCTAGTTGGTCCGGTTGATTAAATTGGTATTTCGGACACAAATCGCTCAAACATCGCTCACTTAGTGCTTTTGCGATGAAACATGTAATAGTTTACACACATTGCTTTTTCGGTATTAACCTTGCGGGATCACGAACAGCAAGCACTGAGTTCACTTCTACCTAACGCTAAGTAGAGAAGTGAAAGGGTTTTGTGGAGCACAGATTAGCTTCGAGACGATAATTTTAGGTCAATAATCTGAAGGTCCGCCATCGCTGAATAAGCTTGACACCAGCGATCGTTATTCCATTATTAAAACCACACCACAAGACTGTGCCCGACGTTTTAATTATAAAAGCTATTTCCCGGTTCGAGTTCCAACACTCAATTTGTTTTTGTTTTTGACATATTTAATTACATAATATTTCTATTAGCTTATAACTAAATGAGTGAACTGAAGATTTAAGTTAGGGTGTTGTGTATGTAACAAAGTGATAAGTCATTGTTTTCATTGGTTTATATATTATAATACCTTATTATTATCTTAAAGATATCACAACAATAAAAGATACATAAGTTATTGAATGCCGATGACTGGCAAGAAATTATGTCTTAAATAACTGTTGTGCAACATTATTTAATTGTCTTCAGAAGATTAACTTTATGATGTAGATGTATAAACCATTCATAAATACAGAATATTTGGTAATAGGTGTATATTCCCGAAACATAGCCATGCATAATAATATGCAAAATCATATTCTACTAAAATTAATATTTAAATTATTATTATTTAAATATTTTTTTTTTTTTTAAATATTAAACATTTATTTGTTCAAGTATACAGCGAAGTTTGTTTACATATTTTAATGACTTATGTTAAATTAGGTATTAAGGCAACGCTGGTTGACAAGAAAAGAAAAGAGACTACCTTCAACCAAACTAGGAAAAACCTGTTCTTCGGTGTCAGGTGCCCCCGCCTCGGACAACAAATGAAGCCTGCAGAAGTTATAATTAAGAAAAATAAAAAGAAATATAGAAATATACTACATAATTTTTAGAAATAAAAAAGGGACACCAAATCGCTGCCAAGCGGGAGAGTGCCCAGGACGCTGGCGGCGTTGCCTCTTTGGATGACCAAACTTAGGCGTTGGTCAAAATACGCGCCAGCTCAAAGGTCACCAGTGGTCTTTATATGGCGAGCGGCAATTTCTTGAAAAAGTTTTCGAGCTGCCGGTACCCATGGTCCCAAAGTTTCAACCCCAAACGGCACAAATATGTGCCCTAGGCTTAGAGAACTATATTTGCGCCGTTTGAGGTCATCAGCCGCTGAAGCTGCCGCGCCAGCACTAACCGAGCATTGTCTTCTCATTTGTAACCGTAGATTTATTATACTATTTACTACAGTACATAGTCATTTACTTATAATATTATTAAGTGTTTGTACACTTACAGACAAAATAAATATTGACCGGATTATTGCACAGAGCCAATCTACATGGCCTACGTATAAACCTTTATTTGCTTCGTATATACTTAGCGGAAACAGATTAATATTTATTTTTTATTATACTCTAACTATTTATCTATGCCTAAACCTGTATAGCATTATTAGCATAGACCAGGGTTGGGGCAATAGATTTAGAGATGGGCCTTATAAAATAATTTTAAAGAATTTATTAAAATATAAAATAATATATATATAAATATTCTATGTTTTTTTTTATTTAGTTTACTTTAATTTTTTTTTTTTCGTGGGCCAATTTTTATTTATTCGACAAGTAGATAGTTAGATAGTACTTTGAATGTTTTGGCGCAGAAGTTCTATTAATTAATTTCTCATTTGCCCACATCCTTTGAAATACTTGTCTGGTCCAGCACTGAGCCAACAGACCTTTTTATGATACAGTAAGTCAGAGTATACTGATTCTGGTATACTCAAGAAATTCTTCGCGGCCGATATAGGGTTACAATCCCGAGCCGGATCGAATCTTGTCGCAGGCCGCAATTTCCCTATCCCTGGCATAGTAGGGCTTGTTTGTCCGCCTGGCTAGCTACCACCGTCTTATCTAAATATAGCCATAACATTAATGTTTGTAGTATTGTTGTGTTCCGGCAGCTAAAGATAAGATAGCCACTGCCTCAGTAGTTGAGGGTTCCGGGTGAAGTGTTTTTCTATCTTCGGCCTTATCGTCACTTAACATTATGTGAGAAGAAAACAAAGTGCTTACGTAGGTAACTAAAAAAAATTGACTTTAACCACCAATCCGCATTTAGCTAGTGTTGATTAAGCCCATACCCATCCTACCTTATTGTAGCGCGATGACTTGATTTCAATGAAAGAGGCCTTTGCCCAGCTGTGGGACAGTATATTAGCCATTGTTATTGTGTAAATGTTTTATTGTTGAGTAAGCGCTAACAAAACTGTTATGTTACTGGCACAGGCAATCTTTTTTGCTTAGTTTAGGTACCTACATATCACATAATTATATTGTTTGTACACCCTAACAATAATTACATAGCTTAATTTAGTTTTGTATCTAGGCTAAGTTTTTCTACAGCAATAAACTATTTTGTCTTATGATCTAATTTAATCAACATACTATAAGAACCAACAAAATGGAATATTTATAAAATTTATAAAATACAGTGAAAAAATTAAACGCCTACCCGACGCAGCCAGGAATCGAACCTGGGTCTTCCGCAATCCGGGCGGCTGCACTGACCGCTATGCTACCGGGAAGGCTAACGTAAGCGCTGAATTTTGTCACTGCTTTATAATGCTTTTTGAGTGCTAATAGCGGCACAGCGCGCCAGCTATCCAACGGTAATTGCAACCGATGGCTATGCAACCATGACCAACGAAATGGGTCAAATAAAAAGCACTACAAATGACCCAACCGAGCTTCCTATTATGTTTCAAATAGGCGAAGGCCGAGAAGTGACGCATTTAGTCCTTGTGATTTTGCGGAAAATCTGGCAGGTGTTACCAACACCCTTTATGTTCCCTTTATGTTCCCTTTATGTTGTTTTTGCCCTAAACTGTTCCGTAACGCTATAAAGGAAATAGGCGGCCCAAAGCAAACTCTTTCCAAAAAAGAGAGTTTTTTTTTAGATATTTAGTGTATAATTATCTGCCAGCCTTTTGCGTTGATGTCATGATGTCATGAGCGGAACATTTGTAAAATTTTATGAAATTTATTTTACAGGAAAGTGGAATAAAATATTTTTTATTACGGAATGAGTAATTGCGTTGTTTTTTATAAGTACTTAAATATTAAGCCAGTTAAGTAAGTATCGGCTTCCAGTGGTTTATTTTTTGCGACTTTTTTATTTACCAGTAACTACTTCTTACAGAAAAGGAGATATAATTTATAACATCACTTTATTTCAGCGTCCAGTATAATGGTGCTTGACCAACATGTTGCTTTGATAATATCGACCTTACTGAAATCGATCAACTGCCACGTAATTAGGTCAAGCTATAATGTGTGGGTCTGCAGAAACTCTCATGCTAGAACAGTTGCATTTACTAGAATTACATCGAATAATTATGAATTATTAAATCACTAATTATGGGAACTAGGACAGAAAGCCAGGTTCGAGACTTGTGTGGATCGATTACGTAGCTTCCGCTACCTATGATTCACTTAATTTTAAACTTTCTGTTATTGGTTTCTGTATATAGCTTTAAAGTGTTTTATCTCTCTATTTTTTACCCCTGATGCTAGAATAGGGAGTCCATGCGCAATTATGCGTCGATTTGTGTATCTGTCTGTCAGTAGCTGCTTTGGAGCGTAAGGCCAAGTGCATTGACATTTGGCCACCGAGACACTAAAAATATAGTAATCTTAATTAATTAGAATAGTTTTTGGCGCGGTAAGCTCAGATACGTTACGTTATTTAACTAATTCATTATATGAGCTCAGGTCCGATTTTTAATCCTCAGATAAGTTTTATCCAACGAGTAACATTGTCATTGTAACAAATTTTATAAAAAGAATCTGTCATTAAGTCAAAATTATTCTATGAATAAACTTTAACTGACGATTGAAAAATCAGCCCTTAATTGATTGAATGAATTAAACAGAAAAACGAAGCAATCATTAAAACAAACGAACAACGCCCTCGCAAGTGACCGACGACGTAAGCAATGTGGGACGCCTTCAGACGATTTATTCGCATTTTATACACTTTCTCTTCTAGTACACTTTTTAAATACTTGATACAACGACAATCTTCGCAAGGCAAGAGCTGGATGATAGTAGCCCCTGATCGTGCTTAGTGGCGTGCACTTGGAGAGGCATATGTCCAGCAGTGGACTTACATATATGATGAAGCAACGCTGGGTGCTTATATGGTTATTACCTTGCATCAAGATAAGCTCATGATAAGGTTTAGTTGCCATGGAAATGACGTATATTGAAAAGTGCCAGTATTACAAACGGTTTCTGCTCTCATCATCATCATTTGTCTATAAGCAAGAGACAGCTAGACACTTATAAAAAAAAACTTTGAAACTTTTGAAGAAAACCTGAAACGTAAACTTAACTTTGTTGAAATGAATTAGTGCAGCCGTTAGTTACCCACATAAAAAATAAAGAAAGGGACTATAATGTCGTGTAACATCATTTGTATCTAATATGTCTGTGATTTGGATTACGGTGACTTTGGGTTTGCCGTCGTAGCTAAACATACTTACGTATTGCATTATTCAAAATGTTTACGAGTATAATGTTGCTGCATCGATATGTAAAAATAATAATAGTTTATCGTTTTTAAGTGTTTTTAATAATACTAGCGGTCGCCTAGTGGTCGAAATTCGACCGCAATTTTATTAAAGCTGCACAGATTGTATCCTAAGCATCATATTGTATTTGTTTTTTAAAAATTAAAAAAGACTAAATATGAGTTTGGATTGGCATTGACAGATTTCGGCCGCTCCTCTTCCATTTTTGAAAAGAGTGTAATGCGTTGTGTCAAATACATGGTAGTGTGTGTAATGTTTGTTTTATTGATTTAATGTATTTTTTATGCATAATTTTAAAAAAAATAACATTCTCTACACCTTCTCTAAGTACCTACATAAACTATAAGTGTGCGAAATTTCATACTCCTCCGCCTGCGCAATTTTCGTAAAAAGGGGTACAAAGTTTTTGCAATTAATATATCATCATCATCATCATCATCTCAGCCAAAAGACGTCCACAGCTGGACAAAGAAATAAAATAAAAAAAATATATAAATAAATTAATATATAGATTTTCAAAATTCATAATAAGTCAAAGTCAAAGTCAATTTTTTTTATTCAAATAAACTTTAGAAAATTACTTAAGTGCGTTTGAATCGTCCAATATTTTTTTACCTATTAACCATTCAGGACGTCTATTTTTAGCAGTGGAGAAGAATGGGCGCAAGAAGCTCCAAAGCTCTAATAGAAGTAACGACATTACTAAAAAAAAGTGTGTCGATACCAAATCATAATTTAATACATTTACAATTAAAAACATTAATTACAAAAAATGCTCTATACATTAACTGTATGATACAATTACAATAATCAATCTTGATAGCTATTATTCAAATAAATAGACGAAGCAAAATACAGTAAATTAGGTAATAATCACTGGTAAGTTGCACAATTTAAAAACATTATTCGGAAAATCGGTGTACAGGCGTTACGAAAATAATTATAAAGTAACAATGTACTTGGAATCGCTACTTTCGAATAGCGATTCTAAGTGAGCTCTCCTCTTAGACAGCTTTTGCTAATTGAGGATCCAAATTAAACTCATAAGTGGTATTTATCAATGGACCCCTTATTTTAGCGATCAAAATAATGTAGATAAATTATTATGTTTTGTTTCAATATTTATTGGAAAACGAACAGCTTTAGCAATTGTTAAAGACCAATTATAAAGTTGTTGTTTTGTCTATGAGAATTCAAATCCCGTCTCAGTACGCGCTTAATAACTTGCTTACTACTTACTACGCTGGCTCAGCGATCCGAAATGGATCTTGGCCTCCGACATCAAAGTGCGCCATTCCTTCCTGTTTTGTGCCAAGTGAGACCAGTCGGGCACTTCCAGCTCTTTCAGGTCTTTGACAACTTCATCTTTCCAGCGATATCTTGGACGACCAACTGGGCGTCGTCCAGATGGTTGACCAAGATAAGCTCTTCTGGCAGTTCGATCTTCACCTATTCTCTCTACGTGCCCCAGCCAGCGAAGCCGGGCAGCTTTTAATAACTACGTAAGGATATTTGGTTTTGAGTGACCGTTCGCGTAAATAGTTTACGACTAACAAATGGTAAGTTATTAAAACTAAAATAATAAATAATAAATGTTTAATAAATGTTTCCCACACTCACACCAATTATCTAGCCTCAAGAAAAGCTTCCCTAAGAAACTCGAGAAATGGTTAACCAGACAACGGATAAACATACTTAATATACTTAAATACATACTTATTATACATAGGAATCACCCAGACCCGAAACATATTAGAAAAACAGGTATTTCTAAATTGATCCGACCGGGGATCGAACCCGGGACCTCAGAGATGGCGACACCATGAAAACCGGTGTGCAAGCCACTCGACCAAGGTCGTCAAATACTAAATACTTACTAAATACAACCTATTTGCTTTGTCACATTTCACATTTGTTACATTTGAGTTTTGACACATTTTCGCTAATACTGCGCTTCGATCATACAGATTTGAAAACGTTTCTGCCTTTGCTGGACCACATCACGATTCCGACGTAGATAGATACTACGAAAGCAGATACATTTTTACCAGCACCTTAGTTCATAAAGGTAGTAATTTTAAGTTACGTTAGTAGATGAGTTTTTAATATTGCCCATTAAAAAAGAACAAGGCCGCTAAAGTAATTAATTAAAGAAATTTTGACTATGTCTTTAACACTAACTACAAATACTACCATTGCATCAGACGATCGTAGAATGCTAAATAGAATACTTCTAGAAGTAATGCCGTTTACTTTGATGACTGTCCTATTTTATCGTTTCGTTACATTTGTAGCCATCATGTCCTGCTACGGAGTAAATAAACATTATTTTAAAATGTTTATACTTTTCTATATTTTATACTTAATCTGTCAATTGTCTTTTGTTTTGCTTCAGACGAAGACAAAAATCAAATTTGGTAATTGTTTTTTTTTTTAAATATTCGTTCTCTTCGGATCTCTTCTTAAGGGTGCGCCGTCCGTAAGTGACAAGTGTCATATGTTTTATTTGAAATGTCGTCGTCCATATTTATTTGATGCCGCGCGGCCATACTAATTTTGTATGGGGAATTTAAGGTGCTTAATAAAAATAATTATTTAAATAACCACTTGATGAATCGAAAATGTAGTCTAGCAATTTGTAGTTTATCCATTGATGACTGTTTAGACAAAATCAGAGGTACAATAATTTAGATAAACTATAAGAAATCTACTAAACGCCGCCACTCGTTTTCATGATTTTTGCCCAACTTTAAATGATATTGTAGAAAAAACTATAGCGTGTTATGAATTTATGGTTCTGACAAATTGTAAACACGTTCCCTATGATACTAAATATATATTTTGTTCATTTAATACGATAGTATTTTCAATTATATCTACTTAACCGTAACTGCATTTTTGGCATTTTTGGTCGGCGCACCCTTAAAGAAATCGAGAAAAAGATAGCGTTGAAGCACAACCTCCTAGTGACATTGACGTTAGATTAAAGTTTTGTCATTCTTTCATTTTGATTCACTGAATGGTGAATAATACTCGCCCCAGGCACTCGGTTCACTTCCATTTTTCTTGTGCCTCCTGTAGGTACGTCGCGGCGAATTCATTTATGGGGTCGCCCCCAAAAACGAAAACGAAACTTCGAACCGGTTGATCAAAACACTTTTAAGTCTTTTAGATTGTTTCCAAGTTTATGTGTACGACGATTACGAAATTACATATTTAATGAAACAGTTAAACATACTTCCTAGATACGAACTTTGAAATAAGTATGCCATTAATAACTATGAAAAATATAAAATGAGAGAGTCAGGCCCGATTTGTTAATTTGTTAAATTTGTTAACTTAGATTTTTTTTTTACATGTTGTGGTTGTCTTCTATATATTTTTTGTGTTTATTTGTAATGGAAAGTGTCCTGCTATGATAGGGCATTTTCCAATATTTTTGACGCTGTAAGGGAGAAAAGAGCTGGACACTTGCTGAGTTTCTTGCCGGTTCTTCTCAGTACAAGATCTCCCGCCCAGAGTAGACTTACGAACCGATGGCATAATGACGTTCATAAGAGCTACTTGTAACCTAAACTGATATATTATTTTGAACTTTGAATTTTTTGAATTTTGATTGTGATAAAAAAAACTACATCATTACTGCATAATAATATGGTTTCTAAAGTTTTCGCGAACACTGCACATTGAAATAAAACCGCTTTTACGAATGTACGTTTGCTTTTACTCATTGTCCTGACATTTCGAATCCTTTGCAGGGTCTGTGGCCACAGTAATATATCACTGCATAATTATTTTATATAAAGTAATTTTCCGAGCTAAGAATTTTCCTGAATATTGTCGCAATGTAAATAGAAATGAACGATCGCTTCAGGCTTCAGTAAGACACAAAATATGTAACGCTTAGCTTTGTAAGCTGCTGAGCGCTAAACAAAGAAGCGATCACGGTCATAGATTTAACTAGACCCGTAATAAAAAAAACACTCGAATAATCTCATCCATCCGGAGTCAGTCGGACACGTTTGCAAGTAATTGCAATCCGGATCTGTCGCTTGTTGTCGATGTTGCTAACTTGGCTTTTGTTTTGGCGTGAACAAAAACTGCATTGACATCTATCTCCGCGGAAAAGTGAAAAGTCATATTATTATTAAACTTTCGTTTTTTATATTTGTGTTTTGTCGAGCATTAATGAAAAATAATAGTGGATTATCCCTTAAATGTTAGTGAATATACATGAGCGATATTGGCAAATAATACGTCATAAACAAAACAGTGCAACGACACTTTTCAGATTCTCTCAAGGAGTCAGCATGGGGTTTTTTTAAGTAAAGCCCCACATCTTTACTAAGATAAGATAATCAAGGGGTTGGGTTGTATATCTACTTATCATTTCTAGTATCATTCATCTTCATCATTCAGAAGGAAAATAATATATATTTTTATCTTTATATCTTCGATCAACAATACAATGTTGCTCGAAGCTTTATATACATATATATAAATCTTCTGTGGGTGTTTATGATAATGAACTTCTTCTAAATGGCTGGACCGATTTGGATGAAATTTTTTGTGTGTGTTCAAGTGGATTCGAGAATGGTTTAGATTTACAAATGGACCCGGTAGGTGGCGCTGCTATAGGGGTCCATCATGGGATACGGGTGTGGAATGATTTGTTTGTTTTGTTGTCATGGAAACTGTCAACGTTTTGTTTGATTTGTTGTCATGGAAACTGTCAAAGCGGTACGAAGTCCGCCGGTCAACTACATAGTTTATATATTTAACTTGAAAGTAAAATTACTTTGACACTGGCTAAATGTGTAAACCGCACGAAGCCATAACTAAAAAAATAAATATAGAGCGCATTTGACAGCGAAGTTTTGTTTCCGTATTTTACTTAGAACATTAAGGCTGAAGTTACTGACTCAGGTAGACTGGTTGAGCGCTAAGGGTTGACGACCGGCTATATTTAGCGGTATCATGGTTTGTCTATGGCGACAGAAATAGTTATAGAATACATTGACTTGTCTTGTCTAGTCAGTAATTAAATCTGTCCTTTTTTATTTGCTACTGTATTGTTGTTTATCCTGTGTAGGTTATTGTTAATACAGGTTATTGAGAATTGAATAAGAAAATGCGCGATATAAATAAAATATAAAAAACGTATACAAGCTAGGAGGATTAAATAAAAATAACAATTGGAAAAAAATAGAGTAATATGAAATCAGTTGTTTCAATAAAACGTTCTGGGTAGGCAGGTAGGCGTCTATTACACGATAAAATAGTAAAGATAAATTTAGTTGAAGTATTGTTTAATGTTTACCGGCTTGGATTATGTGTAAAAAATCGTGTTGAGTTCAAGTTGTAAGGTATTATTGCTTGCAATATATTTAAACACAAATGGCCAGCATCACTTGCCGAATGGCTTTCACGTGTAGTACAGAAACTGAAAAAAAAACACAGCATTCTACATTACACAGTATCGGTAGAGCCTCAATGCTCCGATTGCACTTATTGAACTTTTTTATTTTGTCAAAATGGTCGGCGTTTGGTGACAATTTATATTAAATGTAAAATTTTTTTGGAAACATGAAACCTTATTGCTTAAACTAATAATAAATATTGGTAGGATCCGGCTCGAAGGACCATTTGTAAAATATTGCATTTCAAATTATTAACAAAAATTTAAGAGAATAACGGAGCTAACGGATCTCCTCATAAAATATAATCGTATTATGCTTCATTGCTCTAAAATTGAAAAAAAATCTGTATCAAACATATAACACAAAGACGACATTTTAACACAACATTGTGCTTGTGTGCAAATACTACAACTACCTACACTCTATTGAACGTAGAAACGAGCTGGACTCCATACCGGTCTGGCTTTGTTTGAAGAAACGCAGTGGGGCGATAATGGCTAGCATTCCCCACGTTAGCTGGCTGCTTCGCGTCTGTGAGAGGCTTTATTAATTCGCTATCGAAACGTTCCTATGCCAATATTGCAGCTTTAAAAATTTTTTCCAACATATTTTTAAAAGATTTTTCCTTAAGTAACATTTAATTTATAAAAACTAAACTAAACTAAAAAAAAGCGCTTGCAGTTTTGTATAAATTTTAATTTGGTTATCTTCCGCGAGCTTGCGTTAACCAAATTAAAAAAGTTGGCGATGTAACTTTGGTAAGTTGGATGAATGATAATGCGAGTAAACTATTGATTGATGAGGGGCCAACAACAAATATTTTTCTAAGAAGATTATTTATTAATAATATGTACTATTATGCACCTATTAATAAAAAAATTACTAGAATAATTTAAAAAAAAATAAGTTATTGTCTTGAGCCTGTTTAAGTCCACTTAACTTAAAACCACGACAGCCTAATTGCTTACTTCGTTTAACCCAGTTATCACAAGAATTCAAAACTCACTAGTGGAAATATTATTGAATTTCCGAAAATTAAATATATATTAGGCACTTGCACGGTATGCCATGCGTGACAGGCGAAAAATAAGTTCTTGCGAAGTCTGCTCTTCACAGAGTATGATGACGTTGTCACCATATATTTATAACCATAATGGCGTGATAATATCGATAAAAGCAAACTAAGTAATTCACCTCTGTTTATCGCTGCGGGAGGCTTCACATCGCCACCGAAACATTCCAACGTCGAGGTATACCTACACCAATTATTCACCAAATATTCGCCTGTGAGATTGCATTGAATCCAAAATCTCCAAAGAACTGTATATTGTGCTCGGTCAGAGCTGGATGTATTATTGATGTAGGGGACGAGCGGGCGATTTGGATAGTTCCGCTTCCGCATATGGGCCACGAATATCAATACCAATGCCACTATATTGGTTTCGCGTTTTATGTAATACTCTGAGTTATTGCAGTTTTTCTATTATGCAGCTAACCTAAGCTAACCTAACCAAGGATTCCTTATGCCTAATAGGTATGAAATGCTACAGTTGGATGTCGAAAGATTGCTAACACACTGATTCAGTAAGCAATAATAGCATTTGAAGGAAAAACAGCAACATATATAATATTTATAAAATTTATAAAATACAGTGGAAAAATTAAACGCCTACCCGACCCAGCCAGGAATCGAACCTGGGTTTTCTGCAATCCGGGCGGCTGCACTGACCGCTATGCTACCGGGAAGGCTGACGTAGACGCTGAATTTTGTCACTGCTTTTTGTAATTTTAGAGTGCTAATAGCGGCACAGCGCGCCATCTATCTAAGTCTATAGTATCATCTATGTAAATTTTATAAATATTTAATTTAGCTTCAGGGCAGCAATTAGCACTTGAAAATAAAAAGTAAAAACTAACATATATAATTTTAAATCCAGTATGGGAAAAGGAAACTTTATTGCTCAATGCTAATATTTTCCAGAATAACCTCACGTTGGCTATCCCAAGCCTCTTGTAAATATATATGCGAAAATATATACAACTAGCTGTGCTCGCGACTTCGTCCGCGTGGAATAGTGACTTTCGGCAGCATTTTAGGCTCTTGTTCCCGTTTTTGCAACATTTTTCACTGATGCTTCGCTCCTATTGGTCGCAGCGTGATGTTATATAGTCTAAAGCCTTCCTCGATAAATGGAATATCCAACACAAAAATAATTTTTCAATTCGAACCAGTAGTTCCTGAGATTAGCGCGTTCAAACAAACAAACTCTTCAGCTTTATAATATTAATAATATAGATATAGATTTAATAAATAGGTACCTACATTGCATATTTATATTTATATATGATAATAAGATAATGAGACTGAGATATCTAGTAATATAGATTAGTACTAGTTATCTCAAGTGTCTAAATGACTCTGAGCACTTGGCAACCGAAAACAACGATTGCACCACAAAACCGAGACGCGATACTTTAATAGAATCAATAAATTCGGTAACATAACCTCTCAATTTTTGATGTGTAACATCTTTCAGCTCGCCTTCTATATATACAATTTATGGGAGTGATTTCGAAGAAATGCGACGGAAGTACCGTAACATCTAGAAATGTGACGAAAGTAGCGTAACAGTGTGATCCACTCGCATTCTATACACCGAGACATTCAACCACTAAAATGTCTCGGTGTATATACAATATGTGGGAGTGTTTTAGAGAAAATGTAACAGTAACAGTATGACTGAAGCTTACCTTTACAGCAGTCTCCTTATTTTTGAAGTAAGCCAGTGCATGAAATATATAATATCTCAGTCAGTAGTTAGCGAAATAAAAAAGAAAAAAAAATAACAATACAAATATTATATTTATTTTTTTAATTAAAAAAAGGAAAGAAAAAAAGAAAAAAAAAAGAAAAAATATACGTCATTGTTAATTCTATATTCTATTTTCTATTGTAATATTGATTTCATAGGGTGAGATGACAAATGTTACACATCATATGCGACTACTCGTTCTCGTAAGGCTTGTTCGTTATTTTTTAGCTGTGATACACCTAGTTTCGTTGCAAAATGTACAGAAACTGTAGTGTTATTAGTTGTGCTAGTAGGCGAAAGGATCCCAACTTTTGTATAGTATTTCCTAAAAGTGAGCGTAATCTCGAAAAAAAGTTGAAGTGCAATATTATCCAACCCATCGAACCTACGAAAAATAAGCTTGGCTTCCACATATTTCCTAAATGGTACCTAAGTTCTTAAATGGTATTTTAAACATCTTCTTAGTTACCCAGTAATTTATATTTGCATAAACTATTATTCATATATTTCATAAAATATTATAGCATACCTACTCTAGAATAATGATATAAATAAATGAGGTCTATGTCGAACAACGGGTCGAGAAAGGCTGACGATGACTATTTAATTAATCGTAGTTATGTAAGGCATTATTTGACTATGTGTCCATAGTTTGGACAAACTGGGGGCATATAGTTAAGTAATGTCTCGAAAATATCAATCATTATGTTCTGTGAGTTATTTTAATTATTTAGTAAGTTATTGTTAATATTTTTCTATAAAACGTACTAAGTGCCTACGAGAACGCTGCCGACAAACCGTTTTACGGTTTGGCAGAGTATTGCACAAGATACCACTGTAAAAATTTTTTTTTGAGAAAAAAAATAAAAAAACGTAGTACTACCACACTACTACTACTAGTATGCACAGTACAAATATGTGTATGTATACAGTGCAAAATGGTTATTAAGAAGATCAATTCTCGTTTGTTATTATTTCTATATAATTTATTGTATAAGTACTTTCACCTTTATATGTATCAAAATTAGACTCGTGATTTCTTTTTTTCTAGGAAGTCAGCAGCATGACTATGTATACCTTACGCTTAAAGTATTTTTATTTCAAAAATGACTTCTGTTGTGTTCATTATTAAGTTCTAAATTGTATAAGAAGTTTAATAGCTACAGGTGGATCTATAGATTTTTATTGTTTCAACAGACGAAAGTGAGTGTCGCTTCCGGCTAAGCTTAGCAACGTAGGTCTGTACTAACGGTACTAACACGGTGTCTGTTCTAACATTTAGCTCTACACAACTATTTATAGAATTTAATATTTGCCACATTGCAGAAAATCTTAAAAAGCTTAATCCTATGTAATCAATTAATATTTTTTTTCTCTATCAACTTAAAACGAGTGATGAAAAACAAAGTTATTTTAAATTATTAATTATTTATTTAAATTTAAAAGATTACATCAAAAACAGGCACGGCATCGAATGAAAAGAGCAGCCGGGTATGAAACACTCCAAATCCTTCCTAGGCAAAAACGCCTTAGGACGGAGTAAGTTCATATGTGGAGGCAGTAGAAGGCAGGCCCTATTAACCATCGGTGACAGGGCACTATACCACAAAACAAATGCTTCAAAGAGTGCATCTATCAACAAATAGCTTGTGTATGTATGGCATGTGGACAGGAAACGGAGTCAATGCAGCACTTACAGCGAATGGGACTCCTGGGGTATCCGAAACCGGAGGTCTTCAGGCTCTTCGCTGTTAAGGACGTTGCCAAACTTATGGCATCTATCTTTACAGAGGAAGAGTGAAAGGATGGGGTTGCACAAAAGATCCCAATGGGCAAGTGTTACTGCGAGAGGGAAACCTCAGCAGTGCCCACTAAGATAAGATAAGATAAGTAGAATTGATGTAGTTTTATTAAATAAATTAATTCTTATAATCTTGAGCTTATCAACGTCCCACTGCTGAACTCATGCCTTGCCACGTGAATAGCAGATTTTGGTCGGCAAGGTGACGGCGAGTGAGGCACAATCCTGCTTCACTTGCAGTCCTCTGTCCTCGCATCTGGACTCTGTTTCTGCTTTACATCTGCCAGAGCTGAGTCATTTGCCAACTTTACTATAAAACAAAAAAATACGGGCGAGCCTTTACAGTAGTTGCATATGATGTGTAACATTTGACATCTCATACCTTAGTAATAAGCAATTACAAATACAAATACAAATACAAATAGTTTATTGTTTAAATAAAGCAATACAATTTGTATACATACAACATTTGCTTAGAAAATATGTAAAACAGGAGGGGTACATTTGCGACGTTACCAACTATTATTTTCTCCCACTACCGCAAACTCGTCACAACACCACAGCTATTCTAACACAGCGGCGGCGACCAGCGCATCGCAGGTTTTTTAATGTATTTGTGCGGCAGCGAGCGACGGAGACGAACCAGAAAAACTTTGAACTTAAAATTAATAAACAATTTGATAAGTGTATGTGTCCCATTACTTAATATGATATGAGTAGTATACAATGTACTAGTACCTAAACTAGGCCGAGCCTGTTATTATAGGTACTAGTTCCTTCCTAGTGACTTAAGTGGTAAGTATTTCAATATTATTTAGTAAATTACTTTAATATGTTTGTAGTGCCAGACTATTTATGCATCTTTCAATTCTCAATTATGTATTTGATGTTATTATTAAATTATAATCCACTCTTATGATTTTTCATGTAATAAATTGGTTTCCATTTCTACTTGGTTTCAATTTTAACATTATATTCTGACAAAAATGGGTCAGGTTACATCATTTTATAACTATAAAATAAATGCAGTAAGAAAAGATTTAACATATCAAATAACCTTTGATAGTCAAATGACACAATATGTCACTTATAATAATAATATGTCATGTTCATGATATCCATTTCGAATTTACAAAATGGCACGCGCTTGCCCGACTTCCTGTTACACTGTTACACATACTTCCGTCCCATTTCACGAAACCACTCCCACAAATTGTATATATAGAAAGCGAGCGGAAAGATGTTACACATCAAAAACAAGAAATAGGAGACAGGGCTATAACCCACTACGCTGGACAATGCGGTTTTGTGGGTTCCGACTGCTGCCATGTTACGATAAACTTTGCATTACAAAGACTTTGCACTTCCAATATTAGAGTGTATTAGTTCTCTCCGTCCGACTGGTTGTCTGGAAAAATGGTCCTGAAGCGATAAGACATCCAAATTGAAACTATTTCAAATTATTTGTATATAGGTACTTGTTTTAGTTTAGTGGGAGTGAAGAAAAAATCTTTCTATCTATCTATCAATGTTGTTGTTCGTAACCAACGGCCTATGACAAACGTGCAGGGAGAAGGCAGCGACATTCTAATACGGTCACCCATCCTATGATCCGCCATAGGATGGGTGACCGCCGAATGTTGCTTGTTGCTAACTGTTATAATCGTAACTCGAACGCGTAAATTGTTACGCCATCAAGCTCTAAGTACCCATCCATTACTTAAAATGTGGTTAGCACTTTTGTCAGATGTTATGCGGGGAGGGTTATTTGATTGAGCATTTACTTTTGTTTTACTATTATTATTGTTGATACATTTAGTTTAATAAATCCTACAATAAATTATTACATATTCCAAATATTACTCTATTACTATTATATTATAATCCCAAAGTTTCAATGGGATGTTTTATTGGAATGTTTCATGTTATAAACTGATTTTAAACACCAATATATAAGGCAGATATATATGTATATACTGTGTGTGATTCATTTCTCTTAAGTAATCGAATGTTGGCGGAAAGCGCAGTGTGGGCTGCGGGGTAACCATGAGCTCTTATAGCAGTATTATTGCAGTTGTGAAAACGAGACGCGTGTAGCAGCGAATATACTCGCGTCTCTTTTCCACAACTGCAATAATACTGCTATAAGAGCTCGTGGTTACCCCCCAGGCCTCCAACAAGATGGACCGACGATCTTGTAAAGGACGCGGGAAGCCGCTGGATGCGAGCAGCACAAAACCGGTCGTTGTGGAGTATTTTGGCGGAGGCCTTTGTCCAGCAGTGGACGTCTTTTGGCTGAGATGATGATGATGATGAACCGAATAGTAATAACAAAAATTGTAAATGTTTTGCCAATTAAGTATCGGAAATAATCCCTAAAACCAACGCGAAACAACGCGAATCAAATATGCAACTACAAAGTTAAAGTATTTATATCCGCGCTTACCTCTGCACCATACTAGTGAACTATGTATGTAGGTATATGTTTAACTGACATGATATATTTTAGTAAAAATCAGAACGTGAAAGTTGAATTTAAATCAGATGCAGATTTATTTAAAAAAAAATAATTTTTTGAATTTATTTAGATAAATACGAGTACGTAATAACTTTTTTAAATCTTGCTATCTTAATGTAGGCTTAATTTGATGATACAAAAAAATGTCTTTAAAAGCGACACTATTGGCTGGTGTATAATAATAGTACTTTTAAATTATATTATCAATATTTTTAATTATCGATTCAATTATTCATTAGTTTAACAAAGTTCTGTTAGTGCGCAAGAATTGCACAAAATTTTATTAACCTTTGCACTTTCCATAGTAGACAATGTGCACCAATTTATTGCTTTACCGCGGAGCATATCCATTTCACGTCTATAATTGCATCAAAGTTTCACTCCCGTCAAATGAGACGTGAAAGGGCTTTCAGTTTTAAATTAATAAACTGCGTCACATTCGTACACAGTTGTACACAGGCGTACACCGGCGTACACAGTAGAGTAGTGACAAAATATCACTTAAATTCCCACAGGACCAGAAAATAACGCCAACTAGGCATTCTAATTTAGCGTTACGAGATGAAAACTTTTTACCAGTTTTATTTTCAAAATAAAAATGCCCCTTGCGTTCCGGGGAGAATTAAATTTTCACGAAGGAAATTGCATTCGTTTTTAAACTGAGTTAGTGGTCAGAGTCCTGATTTTAGGGTGCATATTTCAGTATCGACCATCGATAATTCGTTTACCCATAAAACGTATGTGTTGCATAAAAAGCACATGAAACCTACTATATTTACCTTAACCAAATACTAAATAGAAAATCGATATTATATTGTGTTGTTATTATTGATAGTAGTGTAGTTAAGCTAATAAAGCCTATATGTTGTCCCACTGTTAAGCACATTGTCATAATTACCACGATCACAATCCCGGGCTAAGCATCGAAAAAATTGGAAACGCAATTAGACCGACCTGGTAATTAAACTGAAGATTTCTGTTTATTATTATTCTCATTCGTATATTTGGCTCTCCACGTGCGTAAGTTTAACTAAACTGAAATCTTCTTATCAAAGTAAATGTCGCCATAACATCAATGTTTGGTAGTATTGTTGTGTTCCGGCAGCTAGAGATAAGATAGCCAGTGCCTAAACTAGCTGAGGATTCCGAGTGAAGTGCGCTTCTGCCTTCAGCCTTTATGCCTTCACTTAACATCAGGTGAGTGAAGGCCAAGGTTTACCCGTAAGATATTTTAAAAAATACCTAATACCATTCAAACCCTGTAATCTAGGTGAATGTTTTCTTTGCCTAATCACACCATGGCGATGAAAACATAAGGCACGGAAATGAAACAACTGGCCACGGCAATGAAACAAAACTGTTTTACAAGGCATGGATGGTAATGAATTTTTTTCATTGCCATGTCTTTTTTTTTCATTGCCGTTGCAAATTTTGGCCACGGAAACCACGGTAATAAAAGCACGGCGATGAAAATCAAGACAAAAATATAAAATAACAAAAATCTATTTGTTATTCGAAGTAATAAGCACTTCACAAACAAACTTATGAGATATGGCGTTCTATCGAATACTTAATCAAGACGACAAACTTATTCAAATAGAAGTTATACCTATCCACGGCGATGAAAGAAAAATGTCGAGTAACATAATAAACATGTTTAGGACACGGCGATGAAAGGTAGTTCTGGGACAAATGAATTTTTATTAATCAATTGTTGTATTGTTTAAATATTTGAATAAATGGATTCCGTAACAATACTTTAACTATTCACTTATCAAATAAAACTAGGTTTTAATATAAATAGCCAGTAGATTTTTCAATGAGGTATCAAGGTGATGTGTGGACAAACACGGCAATGAAAGATTTCGAGGTTTAATTTTTTTTTTTGGAGTACCTAATAATCCTATTAATAAAATATTTAGTGCTACACATAAACTGTTTCACCTAACCAGATAAAAATGTTAGAACATTATAACTGTTTTTTAGTACCGATTAAATCGATGCCACGCAATTTTTGGTTCTGGGAAATTCACCCTAATATTACCTGCACTTCTGACTGTCCTCTCTCGCTCTCTATCAATTTAGCCTCAGCGCCGCTCCGTGGAAATTGTGCTCGATATTTTTCGCAACTACAATTTGTTAGCAGTAACACTTTATATATGATATTTATCTTATTTTTTTTAATATTTGAAATCCATGGAATTTATAGGTTGTAATCCGAAGTATTTGAAAAAAGACAAAGTTTTGAAAAGAATCTACGAGGTAGATTCGAACCCCACAGACACAGGCACGATAGCATAGTTGGTAGTGCACCTAACCCGGCATGTCATGAGGTTGGAATCCCGCTAGTGGAATATTTTCAATTCTTTTTTCAAATTGTAGTTTGTTCTCATCAATATTGGCGTAAAATTATATATATAACTATAATCATAATCCGGAGTATGTTATGCACTGTACAGTCAACCAAAAATACTAAAGATTGAAACTAAAGATTAATTGCTAGGTGTGTATACTTTGCAATGTTTCACAAAAAGTTATCATATTATGTTATTAAAAGTGCGTGAAATATTATCTAGTACACAGGTAGTTACGTTAAGTAAATTAATAATAGAAGTAAATAAGGTGACCGGTACATGATGTGTGTGTGTGTGTGTGCATGACATATTTATTTTAAATAAAGTATCTTTATATCTACCTACGTAAAGTTACGAGAAGTTAGCTATTTGCGAGCAGTTGTCATTTCACGAAGTTGGCACTCTGAGCTGATACGATTTGTCCAGCAGTGGGCGTCTTCTGGCTGAGATGATAATGATAATGATGCTGATGATGTAGTCATGTTTATTTAAATTTAATTAATAAGGATGCTCTAGTGTGGTCATGAATTCGACGTCGATGAAATTAAGTGTACTTATTCGTAATCCTTATAAGAAAAACTAATTTAAATAATATATAACTAATTAAAATATTTTAATCAAAACAGCGTTTTTTATTTTGTCGTCTGCGGCAAATACAGACACAATGAATTTTAATTGTTTGGCGGCACTGATCAGTGCTCCTACATACCAAAAATTAAAATTCCTGACTTGAATCACTCAATATTTGCATCCGTTTTACTTGAATCGACAGTGAGCGCAGTTCCATGCTTATCGCCGCATTAAAGCGACATCGACACACTGAAAAACGCACCAACTTTCGTCAAATCTTTATCATAGAAATCTTCTGTGCGTGTGTTTGTTATTGAACTCCATCTAAACGGCTGGTATTCAAGTGAATTCGAGAATGGTTTAGATTTACAATCGGACCCGGTAGGTGGCGCTGCTATAGGGGTCCATCATGGGATACGGGTGTTCTTAAGCGATCGAAGTGGCGAGCGGGCCACTACAAAAAAAAAAAAACTCACTAATAGTTTATAAATAATAGGACTAACGGGCTTCTTGGCGGGAAAGTGAAGAGTAATGTCTGCAATTTTGTTTTATTTTCTAAAATTTGTGTTAATTCGAACATTAATGTGAAATAACGGTGGATTATTAACCGTTAAGTGTTCGTGAGTGTGCATGAGTGTTGGCAAATGAAACAAAACAGTGCAACATCACTTTTCAAACTCTCTCAAGAAGTACGCCCGAGGACTTAGTAAAGCCCCACATCTTTACTAAGATACTCGAGGGGTTGGGGGGTATATCATTCTCACTTCTCATTTCTATTATCATTCATCATCATTTATGGAAATATTGTTTATTTATGTATTACTTGTACGAAAAATTACTTTGACACTGGCTAAATGTGCTAATCGCACGAAGCCATCAAATAAAAGAAAAAAATAAAAAAATAGGACTAACGAATCTGAAAATTAAATGTTGATATAGGTAAATTCATGTCTTTATCTTGAATTTGCTAGCTCAAATACACGATTGTATAACTTTGACCCGATCATAATTTATTATTTCCGAAATCTGCTCTAAAAAATCACTATTGTTAAAATTACAATGAAATTACTCAATTTATATGCTTGGAAACCCCTCAAATACATTGATAACATCAAAACTCGTAATATAGTAGCTGTATATTTTGATAACTAAAGCCAATATTTTTAAAATTTTTAATTATTTTAAGATTCTGTTAATTTCTAAGCGGTCTCAATCGTCGGGCGGGCGCTATTTATTTTCGACCATGCTGTCATAAGGATCAGACGTTTTAAATGTTCACAAAACGAGTCATCGCAAGCCAGGTATACCCTAACCTACGATAACCCGACCGAATAGCGTAGGCCTTGCATCTGGCCAGCGTTGCATAACCGCGGTCGTTGACCTCCCCCCTACCCACCCGTCGGAGATACCTTCCGAGGAATAAGGAAGTGGAAAACGCTTTTTCGAGATGAATGCGATCGATCCGATCCGAATCAGCGCGTCGCTTTCGTTTAATAATATGTTAAAGGCTAATGCACGGGCGTAGGTAGGTTTTAGTACAGGGAGTTTTTAAACCAGTGTAAAAATTAAAGATAAGAATGTGGACCTTGTGGACACCACAGTGTTTCTAGGCATTACGTTGGATGCAAAGCTACAGTGGGGCCCACATATGAGAAATTGTCGAGTAGACTGAGCTCTGCGGCTTATGCAGTAATGAAAATTCGTCAGATCACTGACATTGAGCTAGACTTGTTTACTTTAGTTATTTCCATAGCGTAATGTCGTATGGCATTTTACTGTGGGGCAATGCTGCCGATATGAAAACTACCTTTGTGCTGCAGAAGCGGGCTATTCGAACAATTTATAACCTGAAAGCTGGTAAATCTTTCAGGGAGAGATTTAAAGATATTAATATAGTGACAGTTGCATCACAATATATTTTCGAGAACCTAATGTATGTTTATAAAAATATTGAAACCTTTTCTAAAAAGAGTGATATTCACAATGTTAACACTAGAAATAAAAACAAACAAGAAGTACCTTATACTAGGCTCCACAAAGTAAATACTGTGTGTACGTTTTTACAATAAAGTTCCAAGTAATATCCAAAAACTTGGAATTAATAAATTTTAAAGCGCTATTAAAGAAAAGCTTTATAAAAAAGCTTATTTTAAAGTGTCTGATTACATTGAAGACAAAACAGCATGGGTTTAAAATGCTCCAATCACTCCAACAGGTTTTTCTAATTCAAAATATTGTTAAAAAAATTTAAACTTGTATAACTTGGTAACGGCATATAATTTTGTAAATGTCGTTACATAAAAAATTAAATATGTAGAGTTTCTTGCGCCCATTCTTCTCCACAGCTAAAAAATAGACGTCCTTAATGGGTAAAAAAAATATTGGACGATTCAAAAGCACTTTTCTAAAGTTTATTTGAATAAAGAATATTTGACTTTGTCTTTGGGGGTTCAAGGAAATAAAACGACTAAAAGTAGGTAGATAAAATAACCCATAAATAAGAAAAATATTAAAGATGTGAAAAATACATACTGAAAAAATCTCCTCGAAGGAATATTAGTAGTACATAGTGTATAAAATATAAGCTACTAGTGGACCCGGCGGACTTCGTACCGCTTTGCCAGTTTCCATCAAGTAAATTCTCTTTGGTTTCCATGACAACAAAACAAACAAATAATTTTGTATTGGAAAATTAAATTGTCGTTTTTAGTATTTTCCGTTACTTATTATTTATGTTTCTCACCGCTTAAACCTTCCCTAAACTTCCACCTTTCCTCCTTGAATCCTTTTAACGTATGTAGTGAAAATTCTAAATCTACGTAGGTCAAATCATAAAAATGTCAAAATAACTTCGTTTACCCGCGCTCGGTAATTAAGTGAACGTGACAAGTGCGCCGCGCTCTTAGCGCGTGGGATACGAAGGGGCACGAAAATATACAAAGATTACCGAATGCGATCCGATAATCGACACAGTGGCGGAAAAATTCAAACCACCGTATATTTTTAAAATTAAAAATGTAGGTAATAGTTAGTAATCAATGAGATATGCCGCACGCCTGTTCTTATTTTAATTCTATGAATGTTAATATCTAATTTGGGGGAGGGGGGGTTCGAACCCCCAACACCCGCCCCCTGGCTACGCCCGTGGGCTAATGCACTTAGGTTTGTAGAAAACGCATGTGTATAATCTGTAACCAAAAGTAAATTAAATTGCTTAGTTACTATGAGGGGCCAAGTTCTTGATTGTTCTAATTATTTTATTCAAGTAGATTTACTGATTTGAACAAAATACTTTTACAAGCAATATACGCCTACAGATTCTGATACGTCATAGGTACTTTCGTGAACAGCTAGAGTTAATACCTTGTTATTGTTTATGGATCCATACATCCGGGTATGAGCATGTGTAGTATCCGGGCTTGCGGATGTAGACAGGACACTTTTTATATTTACCACTAGTGGCCGCTCGCGGTTTCACCCGCGTGGTTCCCGTTCCCGTGAGAATCTCGGGATAAAAAGTATCCTATGTGTTATTCCCGGTTATAAACTATCTGTATGCCGAATTTCATGCAAATCCATTCAGTAGTTTTTACGTGAAAGAGTAACAAACATCCAAAGAAACTTTCGCGTTTGTAATATTAATAGGATGTGTTGTAGTGACTGTAGAGATAGATAGTACAAGCAAAAGCTGCTACCACGATCCCTGCGACAGTGTTAAGGACATACGAGTATTTGCATCAATAACTCTTAAGTGTCTGTTATCAATCAAAGGTAAATTTAAATAAAAAATAAGTGTTAAAAGACACTTGTAACACTATGTAGTAAGGTATACATTCCTACATTACCTATTGAATGTTAGGCATAACCTTCGGCGAATATGCTAAAGTGTAACAAATACAGTATTTGAGATAACAGATCTCTAACAACGTGTCAAAGAGTCATAGTTCCCTATTGATATTATGTTAATATTCTAGAAATGAAAATATAATTTCCAACTATATAATGCTCACTGTGAAACCGGAGGTAAACTATATGAATCTGTATAACACATCTAAAGTTCACGAAAGATCGGCTTGCATGACAAAAGAGTCGTAGGGCATTTGCGTAATAACATTCCAGCAATGTTTCCACTACTCAAGTTTTCCCGTGAACTTCGGGGATGTGCCGAAAACATCTGGCTTTAATACAACCAGCTCTATTTCTTCTACTTGTGTGTACAAATGAAAATAACTTGCCAGATATGATTGAAGAAATATGCATTCCCCGTACGAGACGAGCCGTACAAAAACAGGCTCATTATACTTGTAGTGTGAAACGAGACTTTTTGGCAGGAAGTGACGCATTTACAGTTTCTGTTTAATTTAATAAATGTGTGTTTTGTTAAATATTAATGTTACAAAAAATTTTAACAAAAAAAAAACCGACTCCAAAAAATTTTACTGATAAAATTGCACTAAAAAGTAAAAAATAAGCGTTAGACTTGTATAGACAATAACTTTATTAAGAAAAAATATAGGTACAATTATTGTTATTTTTGGGGCCGGTGCCAGCCAACGAAGTTTTTAAAGCCGGTGCCAGTCCGCGTTTGTAGTCAAAATTTTATGCATAAGATTGAATGTACTATTATGATTATAATATAGTATGTCGTTAAATTTATAAGTTAAAGTTACCTTGGCTGGCACCGACTCCAAAAGTAACAATAATTGTACCTATATTTTTTCTTAATAAAGTTATTGTCTATACAAGTCTAACGCTTATTTTTTACTTTTTAGTGCAATTTTATCAGTAAAATTTTTTGGAGTCGGTTTTTTTTTTGTTAAAATTTTTGTTTATTTCTCGGTTTTTAGTGATTTGTTTCGATCTATTTATCAAAAGCGAATATGGGTAGACCTACTAAACACGCTGCTCGTATGAGACAGCGCCGCCACCGTTTAAATGAGACAAGCGAAGAAAACGAGAAACGCCTATCTCAAAGTAGGAAATCAAAAACTGAGTTCCGATGCCTGTCTTCTTTTGCTTCGTCATAGTCGCTTAACTATCTTAATCAAGATATTTTATCGCCACCCATGAAATACTTATCATTGAGGAGTTCCGATGGCAATCTGTGGTCTTTTTCATCAGTTACACTTCATCAAATGATACTTTCTGAATGTAAACGCTTGACTTATTTCTGAAAATACCAAAATCGCGATAGGTATGCCTACAATACTCGAGGAGTTCCCTCAATTTCTTAAGGATCCCATCATCAGAACTGGACCAAATTAAAATGGAACCACACGGAAAGCACCAGCTTTCAAATAAAGAAAGAATCATCAAAATCGGTTCACTCAGTCGAAAGTTTTGAGGTAACAAACATAAAAAAAAAAACAAAAAAAAAATACAGTCGAATTGATAACCTCCTCCTTTTTTTGAAGTCGGTTAATAATTGTGGAATATTAACTTTTAATTGTTCGTGAATAAATTTGCAAGAAAATAACAAAACAGTTCAACGTGACTCTTTGAATTCTCTAAAGAAGCTCGCGTAAGGTATAGTCCCACATCTTTAACGGGTTCGGGGCGAGTATCTTCCTTAGCATTCCATATGTCTATCAACACTCATTCATCATTATCATCATCATCATCTCAGCCAAAAAGACGTCCACTGCTGGACAAAGGCCTCCCTCATGGATAAATCACTTTGAGGGGAATTTGCCATAATCGCCACGCTTGGCAGGCGGGTTGGCGATCGCAGTAGGGTGAGAATAATCACAGAGAGACGCTGCTGCCCATCCTCTGGAATGGTCCCATAGTCGCCTTCTACGACACCCACGGGAAGAGATGGGGTGGTGCAAATCTTTATCCCCGGCACCACACGGGGGACTCATTACTATTTATATTTAAATAAAGAATATTGTATTTTGTGGGCAGGCCTCCAACAAGGTGGACCGACGATCTGGTAAAGGTCGCGGGAAGCCGCTGGATGCGAGAAGCACAAAACCGGTCGTTGTGGACAGGTCTTTGTCCAGCAGTGGAAGTCTTTTGGCTGAGATGATGATTGTAATGTGGATCTTATACTTCTCCTGTGAGGAGGCTACAAAAATAAAAGAAACGCTCCACACTTAACAATAATATATAGTACTTTAATAAAAAAAATAAACATAACAATACAATAAGTGTGGACTTACAGTTTTAATGAATAATATATTATTAAACAACACTATTGCTAAGACAATAAGGGTACCAGGACTCCTAAGGTCAGTTTGGTCGACAAAAGTAACTACTTGATAAAGAAAAACATAAAAAACAATAATAAAATGAGGGGTAAATAAAAAGGGTTGGTTAGTAAGTGAAATATCTATGATGATGATATTTTCACTTACTTTGATATTGGCTAAAATATGCAAATCGCAGTAAGTCACTAAAGACAAAAAGTCTAAGCAAAAAGCCTAACGGAATGGCGGTTGGCGCGAACACTAAACATTGAAATGAATACCTAATTTTCTAACGATTAACTAGTGTTTAACTTTGTCTCTTTTTTATCCTTTTGCAAACTCCGTGATCTCAGGAAAGCTGACCTATGATAATTGCGATTCATTTTTGAACGGAAATCGAATGGAATTTATGGAAGTGAAAAGCAATGGGAAATATATATGGGTGGTTTTGCATGTATGTTTATAAGAATAAGACTTACCGACTGACGACCCTTTACGTGTCATACTATATACGACCAAACAGTATTCGTATGTGATTGTACCATTACTTTTACACGACACAAAAAACTTTAGAGAAGAAAAAAACTAAGAAGCGAATCCAGAAAAACAAATGTTTGTTATATAAATAAAGTACTCAGAAAATAAATACAATGTAGATATTAATGAGAAAGGAGGTTTTATTCTAGCTAAAATTTCCTTATGATGATACACTTGACTTTTATCTCACTTAACACACCTACGTAACGATAAGTTCGTAAGAGGAAGCGCACTTCACTCGGAATCTCCAATTAATGAGGTATTGGCTATATTAATAACGTGAGAAAACAACGATGCCCTAACATTGTTGTCATGGCGACAGATTTCGCGGAGGTGGTGTTAGGCGGCCTTAGGACAAACCATAAAGGGCACCGACCAAACCGAGTTATCTAAATATATAAAAATCAATTGCTGTTCGTTTGTCTCGCTAAAACACGAGAATGGCTGGACCGATTTGGCTAATTTTGATTTTGAAATATTTGTGAAAGTTCAGGTGAAGTATAAACGGTGAGAAATATAAATAATAAGTAACGGATAATACTAAAAACGACAATTTAAGTTTTCAATACAAAATGTTCCTAGCTGTGAAACATTTGATGTCATTTGTCTTTTTAGAAATAAAACTCTTAGTTTTTTTAGCACCTTTAGATTCTGAGATCTGTAAATTTTTACTTAGACCACAAATGCAACAAATCCAAACAACTCCTATATATCTATCACGAGCAATAATACTCGTACAACACGGCTATTGCTAAATATGTAAGTCAACTGCATGAACAGGTTTCGTAATTTAAAAATACTCAATATTCAATATTTATTGCAAGCATAATGATACCAAATAGGTATGAGGTATGAGGTACCAAATTTTACCCAGTACCCTAACTACCTGAGGAACTGTCTATCTTATCTCTAACTGTCGAAACAAAACAATGCTACAAACATTGTTATTACAGCAACAGGTTTATATAAAAAAAACTAAACAAATTTTCCTACACTCACACCAATTATTTAGCTCAAGAGAAGCTTCGTTATGAAACTCGTTAAATGGTTACTAGACAACGGGTAAACATACTTAAAATACTTAAATACATACATATTATACATAGAAAACACCCAGACCCGAGACAATTTAGAAAAACAATAATTTCTAAATTGACGCAACCGGGGATCGAACCCGGGACCTCAGAGATGGCGACTCCATGAAAACCGGTGTACAAACCACTCGACCAAGGAGGTTGTCATATAAGATGCTGGTAACTACCCAAGTGAACACAAACAAGCCCACTACTCAACCGAGCACAAATAACGTGTGCCATGATAACTTACGCTAGGAATCAAACCCAGGGACCTCTGGATACGATACCGGTGGTTTAGCCACTAGATCATAGATGTGATTAATTTATGACACTATCCCAATGACTTTAAGATTTCGTACAGCTAATGAGACTTTATAGAGGGCATCAATGAATCATTCCAAATTATTAAAAATATCTTTACATTCAGCTAATATAAGCTTTAAACTTATTTATATTTTACGGTCTGTCTGGCCGAAGTAAAGTGAAAATGTATCCAAATAAAAACACCAATTAAACACGTCAGCTATCAAAAGCTATAAAAAGTATTAAGTGCTTCCAAATTGGTCGTACGTCCAACCGCCAGTTAAGTAAGTTAGCAGTTTTGTTTGACTGTATTTTTGTCTGTGAAATTTTGCTTATATCAGACCGTGTTTATCAAAAGCATACTCTGATGCCATAAAAATAAGGTGGTTCTATCACTTAAATGGTACAAGATTTTTAGCGCGATCTCTTTCGGTCAATTTGAAGCTGACTTTGTACAAGTATTATGATCGACTAAAAAACCGTCTATCAATACAAAGCAGCTGTTTTAAAATAGAAAGTGCTTAGGGAATTATTTATTACCCCCGGTCGAAAGTAAAATCATTGTTTTTCCCGGTCAATCGCTACGGTTCACAGAACCGGTTTGCAAAACTTATAGGAACCAATCGAAAACGTAAAATATATACGAGAGCCGTCATCTAGATTTGATTTTCAACTGTATTACGATATTCGGGTCGTCAGAAACGTATATTGCCAGGGAAACGGATATCTCGGTAACTCGATTGGAAGCTCAGTTGCCGGGATTGCAGAAAATACGCGGACTCGTACATAATATACCTTCCATGGGGAAGGCTCGTGCCCCAGCAGTGGGGAGATAAACATGAGCTGATGATGATGATGATGATCTTCAATAGACTTAGTATATTAAGTAAAATAAGAATGTATATGGCAAAATAGTAACTCTAGTTGTTTTTCACATGAAGGCGCTGCGCCGCTTAAACTTATCGTTTTTACTAACGTGATCGATTTTTAATTAAAATTATCACCCTGATCTTCGAAGTTGTCTTCTACATGTAATCCTATGATATGATCCGCGAGATATAATTAGAAAAATCCAAGTTGTTGACATTGAATAACGCTTCTTTGGCAAAGTGAAAATCGATAGTATTGATTAATTTCAGCGGGTCGGGCAGAGCTACGATAGCATAAAGGGAGTGCACCTGACCCAGCGTGTCAGGGAGTGCGGGTTCAAATCCCGCTGGTGAAAAAAATTTCAAAACTTTTTTTAATATTTTTTTTTAAAGAAATATGTATGATACTTAAGACGCTTAAAAGGTTAAAGACACTATTATTGCTGTGATCAATGTTACACTTGATTCTAAAGTACGAGTAACCCCGCTCCACGACTAAGAGAATCTTCGTGGTTCGGACTAAAAAAAAAAACCATGAGGCATTTAAAGTAAATATAGCTACAGATTCAAATTAAATTCAAATTCAAAATTATTTATGTTCTTTCCACGGAAAGTTTTTCGGAGGAGTTTTCAGTCGCTTACATGATTGTTGTAATACACGGAGACGACTTTGCCTTTCCGATGCCTAACCCTTAGAATGTAAAGAAAACTGGGAGTGCATATTAAGAATTATTATTCTGAGAACGATCGCTTCTCTAACTGTGAGAATGTCCCAGTCTAATAAGCCATAGTTTTGTTTTCAATGAACTTAGTAATTAGTTAGTTAATACGTGTATAGCCCAATAAAAGTTCCATTGCCGGGCAAAAGTCTCCATCACTGAAATCAAATCACAACTTACAATTGATGGGGGTCGCTTGCCAAATGATCAGTAACTTGGTTTATGCATAGAAGAATCAGAAACGCCCATCCTAGGAATGGAACTAGCAACTACAGACATCGGGCCGAGCTTCTTAATCACCGAGGCGACTATAAATGATTGAGGCGTTTATCAGTGAAAGATTATAAATCATTATGTACAAGACACAGGTACGGTCTTGCGTGAAGTATTGCTCGCATATCTGGGACGGTTCCGCAGAGTACCTACCTTCTCGAGACAGATTGCAGCGTCGCGCTGTACGCATTATCGGCAATGTAGAGGTCACTAATACTCTCGAACCCCTGCAATCGCGTAGAGATATAGCGTAACTCAGCATCTTCTACCGCTTATACCACGGCGAGTGCTCTGAAGAACTCTTTGACCTTATCCCACCTTCTCCCTTCCTCCATAGGAGTACACGTTCTGCTCTCCGGAGCCATCGCTTCACTGTCACACATATCCCATCGCGCACAAAGAAATTTGGTGACTCGTTTCTTTGTCGCACCTCCAATAGATGGAATAGTCGACCAGCACACGTTTTCCCTCCTCCCTATGATATGGGGTCCTTCAAACGAGCGTGAAGAAGCACCTTCTGGGCCGGCGGAGTGAGGTTGACTAATGCTGCGTTGTTTTCACGCTGCGCCAGTTGTCCTTGCGTCTGGACTCCGTTTCCACTTAACATCAGGTGGTATGGAGTCATTTGCCGTATTAAGTATTTAAAAAAATTACAAAGATCGCTTTAGTTGTCCTCCCGGTCCGAGATGCGAACCCCTCGGAGGATCTAGTCTGGTCTACAATACTTCTGACGGTGCTTCGTTTCACACGTCTAGAGTAACTCTTTAAGTTACTCGTCACCCGCAAAAAGCCCAGTGAAGCTGTAAATGCCGTCTAAGCCAACCAGCAAACTCACTCACCAAAAAAAGCAGGACTCCGCCTGCTTAGCAATCCAAAACTCTCTTTATGTCTATCGCCATAACAACTATTTTGATATTTAATAGGATATCTACAGTTAGAAATAAGATAGACTGATCCTTAGTAGTTAGGGATTCCAGAAGTGTGCTTTTGTCTTTGGATTTAAAACGCTTACTGTAAGCCAGGCACATCCCGGTAGTAAAATAAAAATTGAAAAAGAAAACTGATGCCGTGAATCGAAATAAATGCTATTATGAACTCGAACATCGCAGGCTTTGTAGGATCGGAATCATTTCGTTTGAGACAGTGCAGCCATTGTGATTGGCTCTAAAGCCCGATTTACACTTCAATAAGTACAGTAACGAGATAACTTACGACATCGTTAAGTTAAGTTGTTATTGTCGTTTGAACGGCAAAAGCGAGTTAAGTAGTAAGTGGTTTATTAAGTTGATTTGAATAGATCGCGATCCTATTTGTCCAGTGCGAAGTAGGCCCCTCCATCGCGTCTCCCGCATCCCGCCAACTTAGGTAACTGGCGGGCATGTAGACGGGCGAGTTTAGTACAGTGCATACATTTTTCTTCTTGTTGGAACGGCAACTTAAGGTTACTCACTCGCCTACGTTTGGACGCTACTTATAACTTACTAAGTACTTGTTACTTAACTGACTGATTTCTCGCTAAACTGGACTTATTGAAGTGTAAATCGGTCTTTACAAGGTAAGTTAAACTTTGGTAGGTATACTCGTAAATATGCAATGCATAACTATGCATTTTTTTTGCGAAAAAAAATTACCAATTAGAATTGATATTTTCTAACTATGTTTCGAAGATTCGAACCCGCAACCGTACCCGTGGCTACAAACTAGTAGTGCACCTGATTCGATCCGATCTCAGAGAGTGATGGTTGACTAGAACTCTATTAGTGGAATATTTTTCGCAACTTCCGAGTTCGGAAGGTAACATAGAGGTACCTAGTTATAAATAAAAAAAACAAAATTAGATAATTAAAATGGAATCATAAGAACACAGATTATTTAAGTACTCTGTGTGTTCGAATTAAGCAACACGTCTATCTTATTAAATGAAATCAAAGAAATTCATATGGAGAGACTGGCAAAGAGCTCTCGCATCCGCATCAACTTATTACGAATTCATTTTAATCTTTTTCCATTTTGAATAATTCTATTGCTTCTGCTAACATTGTTTTCGCCGATTCATTTATTAATACGGATCTGGGAATCCAAAGGCTCAATTTTTTCCCTGGACTACTACGAGTGTTACTAAAAGTTTAAAAAGAAAATGTGCTTTTGTTTGTATCGTATGTTATTTTATTACCATTCATAAGTTTGCGAAAAAAAACTATTGTAAGATGTTTTTTTTGCTGTTGGCTTCAAACCGCCTTTACAGCGTCACTGGACATTTTGGGAGCAGCGAGAATCTTAAAGTTTTCCTCAAGCCGTGTGATCGATACACCGTCTAAGAGTTTCTAGACGTGCCCTCCCGTCCAAAAGATAACAAACTTTCTGTGCTTAAAGGAAATTAAAAATATTAAAAAACATCGTTCATTCTGCAAAAATACGAACGTTTGAAAGACTCTCTCTCATAACGTACCACCATCAGTTATCAGTTGAACATCAACTCTGAATTAAAACATAAATTCGTATTTGTCTTCCCACGCGCATCGCAAATCCTTAAATACTGTTTTAGTCTGAGAAATCTTGAAGAGATTTGTGAGCACTTACTTATTAGAAGTGTTTAATGATAAGGGAAACAATACTTCACTATTTATAACAAGTATCGATAGCACCCACGCGAGGAATGGAGGTGGGACCATGAACTTGTAACGGTAGAGCGCTCATACATAATTAAATGGTCACTCCTCGTATCTTAATGAGGCTGAACACCGTGGTTAGTATGGTGACTGTAGTACCTGCTTGATAGCTATTGATAACGCAGTTTTGAAATGTTTTGAAATAACACCTTCGCAAACAATTTTTTTTTAAATTTAATAGTACAAGGCTAACACTAATACAAGCAATAACTTGGTAAAGCTTAATGTAGACTTAAAACTAAGAGTCGTCTCAATTTGAGGCTGCCACTGCATGCATATATTATTGGAACGGGCTTCGATTTTTCGTCCTTACGTATCAGTGATGTTAATATTATAAATAATTAGCACTTTGCCCGCGACTTTGTCTACGTTGATTTTGTATTTCTTAGAACCAATATCTTTTATCAAAATTAAATATAGCCTATATTACCCGTAAGCTTAGAGCATTAAAGCCCGTAAGGCATGTATCATTCTATTTAAATTCTATTCTCTGTTGAATGAATTTTTGGAATTTGACCAGTAGTTTCAGAGATTACTCTTCTCAAACAAACAAACAAACAAACAAAGACACAAAATTTACCTCTATATTATAAGTATAAATGAAATTACACTATGCAGTTTCTTTAGTTCAAAACATTTCAGTGTCTAATAGTCACAGGGGATTTATTGAAAGGAGGTGCACTCGTACTTGGTATCAGTGTGTGAATTCACCCAGTCATCGGTTTTAAAGTTGCACACTTATTTAACTTTTTGATTGTATACAAGCATTCTTTCTTAGAATTGTCGTGTCTCCCACGCGCTTATTGTAATGCATCCACGTAATAGTTACAGAATCGAGATACCTCAATCCTAACGAATATGTTAATGTACGAGTGTAAGTGTGTTGAGGAGCTCAATGGCTCAGTGGTTAACGTGCCCAGTCTGCGATTGCTGAAGTTAAGCAACTTCCGCAAAGGCCGGTCATCGGATGGGTGACCAAAAATTTATCATCTTCATGCTTTATAAGGCATGTAAAGCCGTTTGTCCCGGCTGCATTATCAGTCGTTAACAACCACCAATGGGCACTGGGCCCGCGTGGTGGTTTATGACCCGTTCTCCCTATTCATCCACAGGGAAGGCTCGTGCCCCAACTGTGGGGTCATAAAACTAGCTGATAATGATGGTGATGTTGATCATAAGTGTGTTTATTTGTTGGTTCTGTTTTCACGTTAGAATAGAGTTATACGTACATACACTTTGTATGATGTGAACATTTTGTATCCAAGTGCAAAAAAAATAAGTATACCCGTTGATCCTTTCTGACGTGTGACAGATTAATTCCCGCGGGTGAAGCTGCGGGTGACACCCGTACAGATTGTAATATTTTACTGCACAGTTTGCAAAAGCCGTACACTTTGTAATATTTTTAAAGAACAATTGAGTTTAAGCCGTACAGTTTGTAATATTTTTTTGGAAGAATAGATCTTTCGGTTATTTTGATAAGGACATTATTCCTTTATCGATAAAACGTTTTGTTTATAAAAACTCTTCTTCTTATAAAATCTCAAACCTCCTTGATTAATTATACTGTCACAGTTTTTCAACCGAATGATAAAAGCTTTGAATATCTGTTTCATTTCTAAATCTAAGTACACACGGCGGCAGATCAACCTACCTAAAACTGTCAAATTTCTACAATCAATTTTGAACTTTATCGGTTGGTTATAAGGGTCAATATTCATTGGAGAAATTTGACAGTTTTGGGTAGGTTGATCTGCCGCCGTGTGTACTTGAGGTATGTGTTGATTTTGTATCTATCTATTTTTTTGCACGATTGCAGTTAACGTATTTGCATACTACCTCAAAACGTAAAGGTTGATTTTGTGTGACAAATGAAAAGTGACAAAGGCCAGTTGATATAAACTCAGAACAACAAGATAGAATTTTGTCCAATGCCAGTGCATTGAACTACAACTTCTTAGTAGAAAACCTTTATTATCTGACGGTCTTAGATAGAAAATAATAATATATTTCTTTCTTTAACTTTATTATTTGAACCGTGTATGTCTATGTCTTGTCTCGTTATTTCTTAATTGCCGGAAACGATAATCAATTGCTAGTGTAGCGAGACTCGTTATAATAATGAAGAATTAGATAGATTTCTTTTATTTTTTATAAAATCACCGTGCAAGATGAAAGATGGCTGAAATATTTTTATTAAGTTATATAAAAGATTTTTTTATCTATACTAATATTATAAAGAGGAAAGCTTTGTATTTTTGTATTTTTGTTTGTAACGAATAAACTCAAAAACTACTGGACCGATTTAAAAAAATCTTTCACCATTAGAATGCTACATTAGCGCTGAGTAACATAGGCTATATTTATTACTAGAAAAAAAATATTTGCTTAGTCCTATTAATATTATAAACGCAAAAGTTATAAACGTGGATGTTTGTTAATCTTTCACGTAAAAACTACTGAATGGATTTGGATGAAATTCGGCATACAGATAGTTTATAACCGAAAATAATACATAGGATATTTTTTATCCCGATATTCCCACGGGAACGAGAACCACGCTGGTGAAACCGGGAACCACGCGGGTGAAACCGCGAGCGGCCACTAGTGATAATTAAATAGAAATACGATTTGTTGGTTTTGTTGTCATAGAAACTTTCAAAGCGGTACGAAGTCCGCCGGGTCAGCTAGTCTTTTATATTAAGGTTTAATTTTAAAAGGAAAGGAAAATTATTAAAACAAACGAACGTGAAATCGTCTATCACAAAAACATTGACAACAAGACAAAATCTGTGCCACAGTGAGTTACGGTTACATAAAGACTGCTTAGTTATACCGATTAAAGTCAGCACGGGCCGGTATCAATGAAATACGGTACAAATACCAAGATATATTTGCATGACTTACCTGCAAAGCGCAGCGAGCATCCCACCGGAGTGCTGGTAAGCAGTTAGGACACTTCTGGCGTTTTAAATGGACCTATTTTAGCTTAACGTCTAGCTAGACGCATCGATTACGGCGATCTTAACTTTTGGTGTAAACAATGCGTCGCTCGCGTCACCTCGAGCAAAGATATGCTCGTCTATTGTGCATCGGCGGTGACACGACGTATGCACACGTCTGGGCGCACTCAAGTTTCACCATCAGCCGGAGTGCGTCCTACGCATGTCAACTATTAGCATTGCGCGCGGGTATCCAGAATAACACCGTGCATGAAGTTTCAGGTCGCGTAGGTGCGTAAGTGACCTACGCTTTTAACTTGTTATATCTTTTTTTTCTAAGAATCTCGTAAATATTGATGCATGTTTGAACAGACCTTGTCTTGGTTGCGGCGGCAGCGTTTCGTCCTTGCTCTCGTAGAGGGTCAGTGTGAAGTCTGCTTCGCTCAGAGGAGCTGCGTGCGCGCACGAGGCGGGCGGGCGGCCGCTCCACACGTCCATGCTCCGACCATGCCGAGCGTCGCCAAGCGTCCGCCGACCGCCACTGCTGGCCGAACACTGAGCTTTCGAGCTTGCGCCCGCGCACACGACATGGCAGCAGCTTGCAGTAGACCAACCCACATTTGTTGATAAAACTTTTTTCAGTGATAACAATCCCGAGCGCCTTCATCGCGGCTGTCTGATTGAAAAGCTCATTTGTCATAGCATCAGAGGCACAATGCAAGGACAGACAATGAAATTGAAGCTTTTATAAAATATTGATTTTTATATTGAAAAGGAGAAAAGTAGTTTAAAATAAATTATTAGTTTTTTTATATTCATTTATTATTCCAATAGTTATTACAAAAACATACATACATGCGATAACTTTAAAACCACTAAGATTTAAGCTTAAGTTATCGAGAGTATACAACAAATAAATATAACTTATTATAATTTATAGTTTATACTGTATAACTGCTCGTCTACTTCAACATTAATATATAATTAAGTTTTAATTCCGAAAGCTAAATAAGCTATTTAAGAATTTCGAAAAGTTAAATACGTCTGTTACTGACTTTCCCTTTGTATATATAGTATCTGATTAGGTCTAGCTTTAGTTTTGGGGGGGTTGCAATAAATGTAGCTGACTCCTCATTGACGATAGGTTTATTTCGAATGTAATTTTGGCGAGTGTTCCTACTGCACGTACCGACGTACACTATGTCGTTTTCAGTGAGAGTTTTCGGTACGAAGTCTTTTTTGTGCAATTAGGTAGGTATTTATGCAAGTTTGCTGACGCGTGACTTAAAAGCGCGATCATGGATGTATGTACATACCGCTGCCGCTGGCGGGTAAGAGCCGCTGAATATCATGTTTTTACATTATTAACAACCTTTTTGGATACCTGTATGAAAAACGGGAACAAGCTAGTCGGCATGATGACCTTCGTTTTTCAATATGTTTTGGTGTTTACGCGGTAAAAGTGTTCGGAGCGGAAAATTTATTTCACTACATACCTACCTTTGTACATGTGCAAAAGAAAAAAAAATGCACTTTAAAAAATGAGCGCCGACTAAATCATAAACACGATTGTTCTTGACCGATTTTCGAATTTCCGACATGGATTTGGCGCAGCGATCTCGGCAACACATTTGATATTCGTCGAGGCGATTTTTTGTCAATTGTATGCTATTTAAATATTTTATTTCGGTTTCCGCCCGCCGTTTGGGTATATCTTACATAATTATGTTGTCTACAACGTTTCCCAGAAAAAAATGTATGTAGATAGCATATATTGTGACGCACGTAGATAATAATATATGAATTTAATCATATTGTTATATATTTTTTGGCTTACGAGCATTTGGCCCGTCGTCGTCGGATGAAAAGCGGTAATCGCAGACAGTATCAGTTTCCACTGGCTTTTAGCTTACCCTCCCTGATCCGATCCAAACCCTTCGGAGAATCTAGTAGGGCACGGGGACACGCACTAGTGCGTGATGCCGTTCCCTCTAGACAACCTCCGAAAGTGATTCGTTTCACACGGCTTGAGGAACAGTTTAAGTTTCTCGCATCCCCAAAAAAGGCCGGTGAAGCTAAAAATGCCATATGAGGGAATCAGCAATCTCTTTCCAAAAAATAATTTAAAGTTGGGCAAAAATCATGAAAACGAGTGGCGGCGTTTAGTTGATTTTATCTAAATTAACTATACAAAGAAATAAATAAATTATACAAACTAATTAATTATACCTCTATTGTCTTAACTACAAATCGCCCGTCTCACATTTTCGATTTCACGAGCGGTTTTTTAAATTAATATTTTTCAAATTAACACGTTAAATTCTCCATATAAAATTAGTACTTATGGCCGCGCGGCTTCAAATAAATATGGACGAGGACCTTTCAAATATTTTAACATATGAGGTGTCGTTAGATTTGTTATGACAGTGGGAGTGACATAGGCTATAAAAAAAACAAAAAAAAGTAAAAACATTGGCCGGGTTAGCTATTAGTAGTCTGGACCCCAAAAACTGTTAGATCCACCACACGATCAAAATTCTTTAATCGAACTACAACGTCTACGGAATTTCAAGGATATGGCCAATTTTTCTATGGACGTAGATGTAGTTAATAATTTTCATTTACATTTTTTACATACTTACATTTATATAGTACATTTTTTACATACATACATTTTTAAAGTACATTTTTTACATACATACATTTTTATAAATACATTGAATCTTGATAGTTGTCGCAGACGGGGACAATCATCAACCAAGCGGCTGTGGCTAGCTCAATTAAATCCGCACTCTCTTTAGCTGGTGATTGTCCCCGCCTGCGACAACTATCAATATTCAATGTATTTATAAACACTCATTTACAAGTATTATAGATTTTATTGTTTAAGTATAGGTATCGGACAAGGAAATATTTCAGGTTGCATTCAACATTGCTCAAATTGAATTCTAGAATCGTAGAGCTTGTTCTTCCTTTTCAGTTTTTTCTCTTTGCAGTCATTTATTTATGTTGTTGTTTTAGCAGTCGGGTTTTTGTTTTATTTTAATATTTTTTTAAGTTTACCATTAATTGTGGGTCTCTTTATTTCGTTCATGAATGCTAACGTGAACAAAATGGCGAAAGCAGGCGAGACATTTCGGCGGTCGCCGGCGATAGTCACGCGCCCACGCCGCCCGCAAATAAGAATAACAAATTTCAGCTTGAAATTCAATAAGGAAAAGATGTAAGTTGCCAACCACCGTTATCTTGTAGCTAGCTCGCTTCGGGCATCGCCTATTAATACGGAAAAATAAGAATCACATAGGTTCGCTTTTGAGAGGACCTTTTAAACCACGCAACATCAATATCAACATCATTCCACAGAATGAGCGGAAATCCATGATTTTTTCATAGTCGTACAGATTCTTTAAAAGGGTGCAAAGGTTTCTTTTAGGGCATCAACGTATATTTTATTTGTTTATTGCTAAACTCAAAGTTTTTTTTGGTTGAGATATTGTTGATTGCCTCGCCATATTCAGCGTTGCCGAACTTTTTTGGAAAACTCAAAAGGTTTCTCTAGCCGTGTGCACCAAACACCGTCAGAAGTTTTTAGAGGGAATGCGTGGACACGCATCGCGCGTCTAGTAGGGAACGGGTCCCCGTTCCCTACTAGATTCTCCGAGGGGTTGGGATCAGGGCCCTTGCGCTAAACCATTAGAATATTCATAACATTAAAATAATTAAGCATTTTTCCTGGACATTTTTAAGGAAAGGGTGAACAGGCATTATCTAAGCAAGTATGCGACATCCTAGGCTTATCACTTACCATTAGGCGAGATCGCGGTCAAATATTTGCCTATAAAGATTAAAAAATAAAAATCCCTTATGTTGTTGTTGTTTATGAGCGGCTATGACCACCCAGCCTTTCAAAAATAAAAAAACTTGAGAGGTGTCAAGGGACACCCGGATGGAACGAAGTTCCTTTCGATTAATTAGTGAAGGAATTGTAATATTTTTTTTTTTTTGTCAGGATTCATTATTATTATTATTTTTTATTATTTATTATTTACAAAAAACCTGTATACACTCAACAAAAATAATCGTCGCGACACCACACTGTTCAATGCGAAATAGAAATGAAAATATCTGGCTTGCTTTCTATAAGAGAGAGAGACAGACAGAGAAACATGCGACGCCGCACAGCTTACAATAGCTTACTATAGCAAAAAGTGTCGTGACAACTTTTCGTAAGAATTTTTTCCGTCTAGCCCCCTTTCACAACGCGCGATAAGGAACTTCGTTCCAAAAAGTTAATAAAAGTTAATTTAGTCTTGGAAAGGTTAAAATAATCTTTTTGTTTTTACTATCAATCGTCTAGTTTTTAATCTCAATCTAAATTTCTTGAATCCGATGATTCGAGAAAAAAATTCCACGAGCAGGATTTGAACCCGCACCCTTCTGACATACCGGGTCAGGTGCTCTCCCAATTGAGCTATCGTGGTTCTAACCAGCCCGCCGAAATAATTCAACACTATTTACTTTTTACTTTGAAAGCCAAAGGCGCCCATTCAATGTCAACAACTACCGTCATTAACATCACAACAAAATTTGCGTTAAAAATTATATAAACATTTTATTAAGAAAATAGTTTTTAATTTGATTAGGTATTTTTTATGCAATGCAAAAATTCTCAACTGATGGAAGCGCGCTTCACCCGGAATACACATTAAATGAGGAACTGGCTAGCTTTTACGAGTATTACTAGCTATACCGGAACACTAACATTGATGCTAAGGCAAAAATAATAATAGGACAATAGAAGCCAGAAGCCCCAGGATTGCAATAAGTCGTGGATACGAGTCCCGCCTGCTCCCCACAATAACTCCAACTATTTCATTTTCCTACTAAGAATTTAATTTTTATATGAAGTGGTTCGTATTTCAATGAAAAGCTTTGGAAAACAATATGCGACGGTTTATTAAACAACGTTAGTCGGAACGGGGGTACTAAGCTAAAAGGAATAACTTTTGTCTAAGAATTTTTCCTTAGAAATGGATAATTTTAAATTATCACCTTTTTAAAGATTTCAAAGGAAATTACGCTGTGGTAGCCCTGGCGGTCACAAAAAAACAAATTAAAAGTTAATACTATTGGATACATTAGTCCAAATAAGGAGAGAAAATTCGACTCTTTACAATGCCCGTACATTGACATTAGAGGTAAACCTATTTGCTGAGAACCTACGTCAAGACCGTAGCCTTCTAGATTTTTGTAGACCAATCAAATGTAAAAAAAAATACATTTTCAAACTTTCGCGTTCTATAATTAAACAAATTTAAACGGGGATTAACGCAAACTAATTTGTAAAAGGGTATCAACCTTCTTTATACTAAAAAGTTAAAAAAAAAGTTAAGAAGTTAAAAAAAAAGTTATTCACTATCATGTATCACCCCCGTTGCGACTAACGTTGTATAGAGTATTTGTATACTTAAAAAGGATAAGAATAAGAAAACATTTATTGACGATCACACAATCATTACAAAGAGATATACAGACTGGACGCCTACACATCAGACGGTTAAAAACTGTCAAATTTCTTCAATGAGTAATCAATCATAAATGTCTTAGACATAAAGTTCAATGTCTATTAAGGAAATTTAACTGTATGTGCAGGCGTGTGAAAATAAACATGATAACAAAACAACAACAAGAATAGTTGTATGAATCTGTAGTGCGACGTCAGATGCTAATATCGAGTCTTTCTAGGGTTTTATTTTGAGCCCTTCTTGCATCCCTGTGTGAGCAGCTACTACGCTGAACACGTAGTAGAAGGCGTATACAACATTGAGGCACACCGGGAGCAGATGAAATATAACAATTTGTGCTATTGTGATGTGCAGGCGTGTGAAAATAAACATGATAACAAAACAACAACATGAATAGTTGTATGAATCTGTAGTGCGACGTCAGATGCTAATATCGAGTTTTTCTAGGGTTTTATTTTGAGTCCTTGCATTCCTGTGTGAGCAGCTAATACGCTGAACACGTAGTAGAAGGCGTATACAACATTGAGGCATACCGGGAGCAGATGAAATTTTACATTTTGTGGTATTGTAATGTGCAGGCGTGTGAAAAAAATCATTTTTTTTGAGAGAGATTGTTGATTGCCTCAAACGGCATTTTCAGCGTCACCGGGCTTTTTTGGGGGTGGCGAGGTACTTAAAGGGTACCTCAAGCCGTGTGGAACGAAAAACCTTCGGAGGTTTTCTAGAGGGAACGGCATCACACACTTGAAAGTGCGTGTCCCCGTGCCCTACTAGATTCTCCGAAGGATTCGGAATGGATCGGGGCAAAATAAACATGATAACAAAACTACAACAAGAAAAGTTGTCTAGGTTCGTTGTTGAAAAAAAAAAGAGTTTGACCTTCTTGAACCTGCTTAAGTAAACTGTTAAAGTAGCATGCACCAGCACATAATAATTAGTACCTACCTAATCAGTTGCCTCATTTTAAACATTTATTAATGTAACCTATAGAGTGAGACCTGTACTCGCACACAAACCATATACTGGGTTTTGCGAGCCCATTGTGTAAATTGTTGTTGTTACGTGTTTAAAAATAAAAATAAATAAATAATACATAAATAAATTTTCCTACACTCACATCAATTATCTAGCCCAAGAGAAGCTTCGTCATGAAACTCGTTAAATGGTTACTAGACAACGGATAAACATACTTAAAATACTTAAATACATACTTATTATACATAGAAAACACCCAGACCCGAGACAATTTAGAAAAACAATAATTTCTAAATTGACCCGACCGGGGATCGAACCCGGGACCTCAGAGATGGCGACACCATGAAAAGCGGTGTACAAACCACTCGACCAAGGAGGTTGTCAAATAATAATAATAAGTGAAATTTAATAACACATGATTGTGTGAGATCCAACTATGTCCCTGCCTTAGCTTATACCGTTGTTTATATTATCATAAACCCTTCCACTATCGATCTTATAATATTCTTCTTCTTAACTGCACACTTTAAGTTAAGCCTCGAATCACTAGGCAACGAAGGAGCCATACAAAACAAGCTTAAACTTAAACTATGAAAAGAGGGAAATCTTTAAGGAGGACTTAAATTGAGCTTTTCCAAGATTAGTTTGAAATATTAAGCGCATTGTTGGAAACTAGAGTTTTCGAGAGCTATCCATTTTCACTGTTACAAGCATGGACCAATTTACAAGTGAAATTATAGATTTTTTAAATTGTAACATGATTTTTACTTATTTTTGTTTTTTACAATCACTGGCTCAGATTTTGTCTTTTATATACAGGTCAGATCCATAATCCCTAACTTGATTAAAAATGTTAAAAAAATGGTTTATTTAGTTTACTTTCTTATACATTTACATTCACTTATTCAATTGAAACCTTCATTTAAACCCAAAAATTACTAAAATTGTAATACTAATACAATTCTACGGAAACAGTAATGAATCGGAGTGACAAAAAAATATCTACCAAATATATCGCTGTTGCAGAAATTTCTTTCGCTAGAATGCTTAAGATAAAAATATTTAAGTTTGTTCCAAGTGGTGTCTAAGGATTGCAGACGTTGATACTTTGGGTCAGATTAGTAGCCTTAGCCCTGTTTATGTCTGAGAATAACATTATAAACTTAGAACTTAGGAATTTTGACGCAAATTTTTTTGCCAACAAATTACAAAAACACAAATGTTGAAAAAATTTCCACGAGCAGGATTTGAACCTGCACCCTTCTGACATACCGGGTTAGGTGCTCTCCCAATTGAGCTATCGTGGTTATTATTATTAATACCAGCCCGCCGAAATTTTTCAACACTATTTTTTTTATTTAAAAACGCGTTTCTTTAATACTCATTAAAAAAAAATACAAAAACATTATCTATATTCTAATGAATAAGTAGGTAAATAGGTATTGTATAGTAGGTATCTAAGGACAATAAGGGATGGTGACAAAATAATTATAAATAAATATATCTTTATTATTAAACTTCAGTTTTTATTAAGTGTAAACTTTAATTTGTCTGATTGTGTTTAATTATGCGATACCATAAATTTCAACTTCATGATACTGTGTACCATTTAAAATTTCCATGTAGTTTATCCATTTATTTTCCAGTTATGCGTTCGTGTGCTAAGCTCCAGAAGGGATCAGCTACTCTCGCGCTATTCAAGCCACAAAGGGATGGATTCGACACAATAACTTAATATTTACTGAATAATAAAATATAATAAAAAAATTGTAAATGGTACATAACTTTGAAATATTGTTTTAAAAAATAGTTTCGCAATCTATTTTAAAAAAGATGGCTTCGGCTGTTCATCGTTTAGGGCTTTACCAGCATAACCGGACTTATGGGTAACAAACAACTTATGGTTCCGCAAGTTGTATAGTTATACCTCAAAGTCATAGTTTCTGTATTCAAAGTAACAGATCGTTAACCACGTTAGAATTGTCGAAAAAGTCAAATGACCATTGCTAAATATTCTGGAGAAGATACCCACGATTGGCTGGCAGTCACTCACCTCAACGACCAGCATGACGGCTGTAGCGCCACGCTGGTGTCTTGTTCAAAGCTCGAGTAAATATTGGTCCATGGTCCTTCAACATAGTAGATATATTATCCACTGTTGGCGCATTGTCATTGTTTCGTTCTAACGATACCTCGCATAAGGCAGGTACAGCGTGTCAGGGACCTTATGTGATTCCCAGCATACTCAATTCAATCTATTTTAATTTACCCTTGTCTAAAAATATTAAGATAGCATCATGGTCTTATTTAAATTCCCGGCTTCACATATTTCGAGATAACTGGACAGACGGAAGCCATACTGATAATGTTAAAAGTGCCGTTGTCCCTTTGAAGGTATCAAAAAAAAGTTTAGAACTATCACTTAGAGCCGACGCCATTATTTCCTAGTATTGCCTGTCGTAAATTCTAATATGAGAGAGAGATATGTGTATTTGCACGTAACGTAAAAAGCCGCGCTGGCTCCGACGGCGCTGCGTGTGCGCAGGAAGCAAGCCTTTGCAGGTTCACTGAACCCAGCATTGCTGTTAGAAGCGCGCTGTTATTGAAGAACACTCCTTATATCATTAGTGTAAGCCGTAAAATGGCGTGACGTACGCAACTTGCGAATGTTAGGATCTAATAAAACGTGTTTCTTTTTATCACAACTTGATTATGGAACTTAAGCTAGTGGCGCTGGGTTGGATTTTGTTTGTGAAATGTGCTCTGGAAGTTTTGCAAAGCAGCACTATTAGCGGGTAGGACGGGCTGTCACATAAGATTCGCTGATAACCGAGATTAGGTCCAGAATTAGTTCGGACAAAGCCACCCCCACCTTTCTCTTGTTTTCATAGGCGCCGTAAATAAATATTCGATTTCTTCTCTCTTATCTTAATAGTTAATAATTTTTTTAACATGTTTCTTAAACAAGTCCTACAGTGCATCTATTTTCTTAATGTCTCTCGACAAATATGGTGTTTCGTCTGTCATCGGATTTGATTGGTTGTAGAGTATATAGAATTGCTTCTGCTCCTTTTTCTTACTATTTAAGTATTTGGGGGAAAAAAAATGCGGCTTGAGTTGAATACTCATTTATAGCCCAATTGTCTCATGTCACAACATTGTCCGTGACAGTTAAGAAAAAATAAGTAAAGTGTGTGTGTGTGTCGTGTGTGTTTTGAAAGTGCACAAAGTATGACTCTAAAGTACACAAAATACAAGGGATCTCTTACCACATGTGACTAAGCAAAGATACTTAGATTATTTAGTATATTTCAATTATTTTTCCAACTTCATTATTTCATTGTCTAAACTTTCAATAAATATGTACATAATATGTTCTTTAATAAATATGATTTATTTTTATAAGATGTTTTATTTCTTACCTATTATGTAGGTACTTACTTTTCAATCAAGTGTCCACTCTACGACTATAATGTTACTCTATGCACAAGAAATATATGAAGTGCAATAATTAAAACTATAGCTATCTCTTTCATTTGCGTGCTATTTCGTATCTTTGTTTTTACTTATCAGTGAAACTTGTCAATGTGTGCAGTTTTCGATTGCTCGGAACAGATTTAAAACGCAAATTACTATGAATGTAATATATCTATTTAAACTAATATTATAAAGAGGAAACCTTGGTATTTTTGTATGTATGTATGTTTGCAACGAATAAACTCAAAAACACTGGACCGATTTAAAAAAATATTTCACCATTAGAATGCTACATTAGCGCTGAGTAAATTAAGCTATATTTAAAAAAAAATGTCCACCCGTGCGAAGCAGGGACGGGCCGCTAGTAGTTGTAGTTTATAATATCATTGGAGAAAATACTATTGTATCAGTCATACCTAATTGATTTACTTTTTAAAGTTTAACTCTATATAATTCGTTCACATGAAAAATCAAAAACAAAAGAACCGCAAAGTACGTTGTTCTGAATTCAAATCAATTTAAAAATCTAATAATCAATGGACATGGAAATTAATATTCGTTTGCATTTGGAAATGCGACGATTACCGAGAGACATAAGGAAAATAGGAGCACTGTACACCATTATAAGGTCTAAAATTTACTAGCTTCTTAATCGGCTATCGAGCATACGAGCCTGCAGGGATGTGACTACCGCAGTTCATTTACGTTTGGAAACCTATCAGGCGCGATGCCGAGCCCAACACAATGCACGAACGCAAAACAATTCTGCTCAGCGGCAGAAATGAGTATTCAAAGTCGAAATGTAGAGTCGTAGAAATAAGGTCGCTTTGATAATACTCGTAATGCAGTCGTTTATATTTTGGAACGGGTGTTATAATAACTCTCAATAACAAGTACATTAATAACGAGTGCTCTCTCCCTCCTACTTGTAAGTCACCGGTGATTATTTTGACAAATTTTAGCTATCGTCAGTTAAAAAAAAAGATTTTTGAAAGTCGGTTAGAAATCGATGAACATAGCGTTCGCCTTATTCGGCCTTTTTATTTCCGCGTAAGGAGATCCTTTTTATTTTACACTGGCCGTTTGAATATTTCAAAATATTACGTTTAAAATATTACAGATCCTGGTCTTGCCAACAGACAAATAAAGACAATCTTTGGTTGTTATTATTCAGCCCTATTTCAGGGTTTAGCGAGTTTTCAACCCGTTATTTTGATTACACCCTTTTATTTGCGATTAAAGCTCCGTACACCGTATATACAGCCAGAGCTGAGTTCACCTTTTTTTGCTTCTCAAGACCTTTTTTTTAAAGTATCCCTAGTTGTTTCTTTAGTCTTATAAGCTTTTAATTTTATATTTTTCATAACTAATTCCCCTAAATTCTAAAATTTAGTCATTAGTCATTTTGCCATTTTTCCCAAGCCTATTTCGGTTTTGTTCGGTGTTATTATAAGATTTGGTGTTTTTAAGTTAGGTATTATATAATGTTTTTATAAAAGTAATATCATGTACTTGCGTAGGTACCTACCGTAAGTGCGCGCGAATTAAGGTTTAGCGTTTCCTTTTTAAAAAAATATACAGTTATTTCGGAAAATATGTTTAACTTTTTTTTTAAATATGTAATTTTACTAATTTTCTGAATTATGGTATTCTGAACTGTGTTAACTAACCATTATTCTGTTTTTCTAACATATTTTATTTTCTTTAGCTTCTCTTATTTTGAAATATACTAAATTATATCCGTTTGTTAATACAGAGTTTATCTTTTTTTAACTTGCTAACGGGTTAGAGCGTTAGTAGGTATTTTGTGTTTATATTTAGCACGTTATAATACATAAAGAAAAATGCATAGGTACAGTAGAACATAAAACCTCCTCCTTTTTTGAAGTCGGTTAAAATGAAACGTATGGAATTCGATGTTGCAACGCACACGTCCTACAAAAAGTCGGTAATAAAACTTCAAGAGTTAAGTTTTGTGTACTGCTATCGAAACTTCAGTATGAAAATTATTGGGTTGATACCCAATTGTGTAGTTTTAATTATATTTTTATTTCAAGATTTACGGCTCCGCCCACGATCGACTAAAAAGTCGATAGTGTAGTGTTGTAGAACCGATAATCAGACCGATTTTTCCGCCGAGGTTTTAGTACCGATTTGGTGACCAACATTTTGTAGGACGTGTGCGTTGCAACATAGAATTCCATACGTTTCATTTTGACCGACTAAAAAAATCGGTTGCCGATTATATTATCGAATGTGGGCAGGGGAAAGATTTTATTAAAAAAAGTTAAAAGTTTTGTGTACCTACTGCTGTCCAAACTTCAGTGTGAAAACTATTAGGTTCATTCATATATTTTTATTTCCAGATTTAACCGGTGAGATTGGTTACATTCAAAATCCACTGCCCGTGATAGATACCCTACCACTACAAACTAATTACTACAACTCGTACTACTATTTCTTGCTTTTCATTTTTTTTCGTTACTTTTTATTAACCAATAATCACAGTGTTAAAACGAACACAAAATTAAATAGCAGTGCACAGAACACACGTTTTGGTTCAGTGAACTCCAGAATACGCCACTCGTAATTTCTGGAATCAGTGTAGTATAAAGTTACATTCCGTTCTACAACTTTTTATCATTACAATTCTCTTAGGGTGACTTGCACAACCATTCGTTGTCTGTCTTAACTGTCTTTAACAACTTCAACCGATCGAATTACAATTAAAGTCCGTAGAAATGGGTATATACTTTAGAATCAAGTGTGACTTTGATCACAAGTGTAACTTAGATTTTTAAGTTGCTGCTACTTCGAGTGTTGCTGGTCCCTGGTGTTCTTGTACTATATGTGTAGTGCAGTCGCACAATTCGGTATGAGTCTGGAGGTAGTTACCTTCAGACTCATACCGGACTCATACTCATACTCATATACAATGTGTGTACTCGTATGTAAAAAATAATGTTATTATTATTATAATAATATTATCTTAACAGCATTTCTGAGAAGTAGCGTTACACAGGTTTTCAATATTTGTTCAGGGCGTAAGGTCACGTTGTACTTATACATTAACTAGAAAACAACTTCTAAGAAAAGGAGCTCTTATCAATAGATATTGCATTTGATTCAAAAGTAACTAACTGTGTTCTGCTACTCGTGCCGCACCGACTGTATACCCACTCAGAGTGCTGTAAGTTTCAGAGGTAAAAAACTTGACTTGTAAGTTGTAACAAAATATTGGATCCTTACCTATGAAATTGACGTTTTTTTTCTCACTTACTAATAGGTGTAGTACTTCTTAAAGTCAATACCGGTTGTTAATATTATTATACACCTTTAATTAGGACTATGTTACTTAGGCTTCAATAATAACAATGATTATTAAAAATTAACTACCTTTTTTGTTAGCAGAATTGTCCTTTTGTTTTATTGTAGCTTTGAAGGGACTTGATTATTTTTCTTTTTAATGTCTGCTGTAATAGCTATATTTAGCTAGTGAAACAAACACACTACTCTAAAATTTTTATAGTGGTTTAACATAAATAGATGCTAAGAAAATTTAAAAAACGTTGGTATGAAAAATAAAATTTTATAAAAAATCTTCATACAAAACGTCAATTTCATAGGTTAGGACCTAACATAATTTATATGGCGACTGCTAGGCTAGCGGTACTTCAGGATCAGATGCAGCCTCACGCTACACGAAACAAAATATGATTTCGGTAAATTTTTTGACACCCAGGAATTCGCATAGCGATAAATGTTAACGATTAGGAATCAGTCACATTATTTTCTATTCACTGCAACGATTTCCCCATAACACTATTCGCAGTCTTTTTTTTTTAAATTAAATCTTAGTTAAACAAATGCTGAATCCAGTGCTGTAAATAGGCAAATCCCAATTGGCGGCGATTGTACTCAAGATAGTGTGGAGGCTGGCTCAAACGCGCGCTAGCACCGAGTCCGTTGATGATGCTGGATGGTGATGGTGATGGGGTGATGACGATGATGATGATGATGCAAGCTGAGTAGATTAAAGTTTTTAGTAAAATAAAGATGAAACACTTTTCTGATTTTTATTATAACAAAGTAAAGTAAAAGCTATTTTAGCCTGTACTCTGTCCCCACTGCTGGGCAAAAAGCTCCATCATTGAAATCAAGTCTTCGCTACGATTTATAGGTATTGGCTTAATCATCATCATCATCATCATCATCAGCTCATTTTAAGTCCCCACTGTTGGGGCACGAGGCCTTTCCTACGGGTAGATAGGGAGAACAGGTCATAACCCACCACGCGGGCCCAGTGCGGATTGGTGGTTGTTATCGACTGCTAATGCAGCTGTGACCAACTGCATTACGTGCCTTCCGAAGCACGGAAGAGCTCGAGATAATACATTTTTGGTCACAGTAAAGGCCCCTCCGGCTTTTACAGTACGTTCAGAAAAATAATAATAAGAAAGTAAGTTCTTCAGACAACAAAATATTCTCTAAGCCTAAACCTAATCCTGAAATGTGCTCCTCATACGAATAAGCGATATTGTTACTAAACTACAATAGGCAAGGAAAGGTAAAGATGCGCAAGACGAAGGAGGAAAGTATGAATGCAAATATCTTGGAGCGGTATTACCTTCGACGAACAAACTTTTCCGCCTCGCTATTGACGAAAATAAAAAAGCAATAAAAAAACGGCCAACCTTCAAAATTGAGGCACAAGACTGAAGAAGAGGAGACATAATTAAACTTTAGGGACAGTTTAATTATAGTTACTTCCCTATTAAATTGCCATTTTGTATAAAGATTTTTTTTTTAACTTACATTTTGCATACTAACGTTTTTACAATTTTCTTAGCAAAAAATAATGCAAAATTAAAAATAATTTTTATTACGATCAAGCCTAAATAAAATGTGTATATTAAAACTAGTGTTGAGTTTTAAAGTAATACACTTATTAACGAGTGAGAAAAAATCGGCAACTTCATAGGTAGGTAGGACTTCATATTTAAAGGTTTCATGCAATAAGCAACCTCCTTGCGTCCGAAAGTATGTTAGCTAAATGGTGATGGCATTCTGTAAAATCCGCAACTAACACTATGCAAAGGAAATTGGATGAAAATGAAATAAAAATGGTCTTCACTGTTTGTACGAGTTAATATTTTATGAATTTCACTTAACCTATTTGGTCTCACTGTTGCGCAAAATCGCCTGACTGCGGTCTCCCACCAGTAAATCATAATCATCATCAGCCTTCCCTATGGATGAATAGGGAGATCGGGCCATAAACCACCACGCGGGTCCAGTGCGGAATTGGTGGTTATTAACGACTGATAATGCAGCTGGTACCAGCGGCTTAACGTGCCTTCCGAAGCATGGAGGAGCTCGAGATGATAAATTTTTGGTCACCCATCCGATAACCGGCCTTTGCGAAAGTTGCTTAACCTCAGCACTCGCAGACCGGGCGCGTTAGCTACTGCGCCATGGAGCTCCTCTCACCAGTAAATAATACCATGTATTTATATAAAAAAAAAAAATAACTGATCTGCTGTCGGGATTCCCAACATCGGCATCAGCAAACGTTAGCCATAAAATGTACATTATTGCTTTATGCTGTGTCCTTTGCTATGGACTGCTTGGGTCGACACTGAAGCAAAATACCAGCTTTGTCTTTTGATTGATACGTCAATGTTGACATGCAATTAAGCGGGTCGATATTGCTTTCTAGAAAGTACGAAACATAAATTACACCCATATTGTTCCACCGTATCATTTCTGCATTCTAATTGGATCTATTTTCAAACCAATCATACTTCAAGTTTCCGTTCTCATGGCTTCATAAAGTTACTACTGCATACTGGGAATTATGGATGGTGTAGCAGCTGACGCGCAGCTGACGCTTTCCAGATACAGGCTAAGCAATGCCTCCACGACTGTAACTGGAACGCGTTTCCTACCAGACCTGCCTCCCGACCGCCTAACCGATCGCTTTGACTACGCGTATAGTTTATGACGTCATCTTGCCACCTCGCACCGCCTATGAAAGCAATATCAAAAGCTAAAGACTATAGCTTTCGATATCGCTTTCATAGGCGGCACGAAACGACAAGATGACGTCATAAACCACACACGAAGTCAAAGCGATCGGTTAGGCGGTCGGGCCCCTGGGATGGTGACCAAAATTTTTTTTAATAAAGCAATTTTGTATTTGAAATTACAATTTGCAATACTTATATTGAAACTCTAAGTAGTAGTCATTTTCAGATTTCATACAAAATCGCTTACGTCAGACGTTCCGGTAAATATCCGTTTCATGTCGGAAGTTGTTAGAAAACGACGAGTACACTTAAATCAGACTGTGATACTGGTGTTAATGATAATAAAATACTTAGTAAGTACGCTTAAACGTGGGTAGGTACCTTAATAGATCCGCTACAGAAAACAAGCTTAATATTTTGGTAAGCAAATAAATATTGTTTTGTATAAAGTCCTGTAATCCGATAGCACTCAATAATAATGATTTCACTGGAAATACGATACTAATTATTTCTCCGTAAGATTTGACTACTTTGATAGGAGAGAACAAAAGAAACGTTAATTTTCTAAGAACGTCATTCTGGGTGTCTACCTATTGATGGAGGTCGTTCCCCCTACCCCAAGGGATTATTTTTAATAAACCGAACGTTGAAACAACAAACATCAATAATTGGATTCAAATCCTTCTCAAATCAGCCATAATTATTTAAGTATTTGATCGTAAGTTATTTTTTTTTACGACATAGATACTCTTTTCCTTCCGTTTTCAGCTTATTGCCTAATGCGAGTGAAGTGAATTTTGTATGGCAAAATGTCAACGCTTCTCGCTTGTTACTAAAAGGCGTGACTTCAATGCCTAACAAATACCGTTTTCGTTAACATGATCAAATCCTAATAATATTATAAACGCGAAAGTTTGTAAGTATGGATGTTTGTTACACTTTTATGTAAAAACTACTAAATGGATTTGGATAAAATTCGGCATACAGATAGTTTATAATCGGGAATAACACATAGGATACTTTTTATCCAGATATTCCTACGGGAACGGGAACCACGTGGGTGAAACCGCGAGCGCCACTAGTAATAAATCAAATTCGCACTATCATCTCACACCAAAGTTTATATCAAACTGCGAAAGAACATCACTTCTGCGAACAGCGGACCACATATATAAAAAATATGGGCCACACACCACCCTCTCGTAAGCTTTGTAGTCAATATCTATATACTAATACGTGAAACAAAAACTTTGTACCCCTTTTTACGAAAATTGCGCGGAACGGAGGAGTATGAAATTTCGCACACTTATAGTTTATAAAGAGAAGGAGTACAGAATGTTATTTTTTTTTAAATTATGCATTAAAAACACATTAAATCAATAAAACACACACTACCATGTATTTGACACACACGCTTAAAAGTAGACACTTTTCAAAAATTTCAAAAATGAAACAGGAGCGGCCGAAATCTGTCAATGCCAATCCAAACTCACATTCTATTTTTTTTAAATTTTTCATTGCTTAGAATACAATCAGTGCAGCCTTAATAAAATTATGGTCGAATTTCGACCACTGGGCGACCACTAGTATTAGGTAATTAGCCGTGGATCGTGCTCAGTGGCGAGCACTAGGAGAGGTCCTATGTCCAGCAGTGGACTAGTATAAGCTGAGGATGATGATGATATTAATTAGTAAGGAAAAAAAAACTTGATATATTCCACTATAACTGGATGAGAGTTGCTGCGGATCGATGCTTAGTAGCGTGCACTAGGAGAGGCCTATGTCCAGCAGAGGACTAGTGTGTAGGCTGATGATGATGATGATGATGATTCCCACCAGAGCTTTATTAACACATTTGTAAAAAACTAACCCTGTATTCTTTTTGGAAGAAAGGCCGTGAAAACTAACTAACTTTATAATAATACCAGACAATATTGCATTGCAGTATTTGTAGCGCACTTATAAAAGAAATATGTTTTCATCATCGTTTTTATTATGTTATTCAAGTGCCAATAGATATACGAACCTTTACCTGTAATACATTTTATTATTTGATTGTCATGCGTCGCGTTTAGAGGTACAAAATGTTTTCGCTTATGTAATTTTGCATTATGGATTATTACTGTACGGTTTGTATCTTGTTCTGATTTTTCTTTAACTGAGCTAAGCTCTTGTCGTTGTAGAGTATTTTACTAATGCTCTTTTTTTGCCCGGTAAAATTTACGACTGACAATAGTAATTTTTCAGTTTTAGTGCGTTTATAGTGCCTAAGTGCATTTGTACACTCATTGTGGAATCACGGAAATGGTCACGTAATCAGTTAGCTCGAGTTGGAATCGAACCCACGACCTTTGCATCCGTTCCAATGCCTCAGCCCGCTGACCCACCGAGGCCTTTTTAAACTTAGTTCTATCTAATATTAGTTATAGATCCTAAAAAGAGACAACAGGATCAAATGATTTTTTTATGGAGAGAGATTGCTGATTGCCTCATTCGGCATTTTCAGCTTCACCGGGCTTGTTTGGGGGCGGCGAGAAACTTAAAGGGTTCCTCAAGCCGTGTGAAACGAATCACCTTCGGAGGTTTTCTAGAGGGAACAGCATCACGTACTAGTGCATGTGCCCGTGCCCTACTAGATTGCCGATGGGTTCGGATCGGATCGGTCAAATGACATGAAAATTTAGCGAAAGGAATTTATCTCGCTTTCTTCTAAATCTCTAAGCGACGATAAGTAACTTTTCAAAAACTATAGACGACTATCTATGGTTTAGTTGGCTAACTAAGAATTTTCTTTTGTTATTTGTAGATAATTAACTAGTTAGTAAAAGTAGTCGTTGGTTAAATAAAAAATAAAATCATTTATTTCGAGATATCTACTGAACCTCATAGATCATAGTAACTCCATAACTTATGATTAATATTTCCAATATATGGACCTCCATAGAAACACATGAAGAGTACCTAAGTACAAATATGGAAATCAGATCACATAATTGCGTATAGGGCCTCGTACTAGAATTAAATTAGATTTGTATGATTGCAGTTAGATACATAGACAAGTGGCAAAACGCTAATAGAATAAAAATTAAATAGAATGATAATTAATAAATAAAAATAAATAAATGTTTCTCACACTCTCATTAATTATTAACCTCAAGAAAAGCTTCCTTAAGAAATTCGAGAAATGGTTAACTAGACAACGGATAAAAAGCATACTTAATATACTTAAATACATACTTATTATACATAGGAAACACCCAGACCCGAAACAATTTAGAAAAACTGGTATTTCTAAATCTATTATTATTATTATCTATTATTTCTGATCCGACCGGGGATCGAACCCGGGACTCAGAGATGGCGACACCATGAAAACCGGTGTGCAAGACCCAAGGAATTGTATGGGTATTGTATAATTGTTTACATAAACGTCATTTTTACATGTCGTTATAGTGTAGGTGTTATTTCAATTAAAATATTGTACCTACCTACCTATGGGCCTTTGGATCTGTAGTTTTGCGATCGGAATTTGTGCAAAATGTATAAATATGTACCTACTTAATTTAATTCAATTGCATAGAATTAAGGCAAAAGTGTATTTGTTGTAGATGAGGCGAAATCATTGTTTATAAAATTTAAAAAAATAAGCATACTTAGTAGGTACTAATATTACAATAGATATTAATTACGAAAACAAAAAATACGTCGATTCTGTTACTACTTAAGGCGACATACTGAAAAAATGCACCAACTTTCGTCGAAAAGTTTAAGACTTTATTATGACTTATATATAGGTAAATTCATGTATTTATCTTAGCTAGCTAAAATACACGATTGTATAATTTTGACTCGATCATAATTATTTTCGAAAACACCACATAAAACACTATTGTTGAAATTACAACAAAATTACTTAATTTATATGCTTGGAAAACACTCAAATATATAATTATATTGATAACATCAATATTCGTAATTTAGTAGCTGCATATTTTGATAAGTACAACCAATTATTATTTTTTAATTGTTTTTGGTTTACGGTTAAATTGCGGTCTATATTATCGCAGGCGCTACGTATTATCAGCATTTTTAAATGTTCACAAATCGAGGTGTCGTTTTAATTAAATCCTATCTTAATTTTTTGCTAAAGAAAAAAGGTTTCACTTTCAACCTCTGACGGCCTGACTGTACGTGCTATGAGCGCCATCTCTTCATCGAGTCGTGTACTATCAAATTAGGTCGGAGAATTTAGCAAACAGTGCAGCGCAGGTTTAGTAGCCACGGACTGCCTGACTGACTTTTATGATAGATGGCCGTCCAGTCGGTGGTCGAGTGGCAAATTACTGGGTTCAATTCCATGGAATGAATTGTGTTTGTATTTTTCGTTGCATAGCCCGGGTTTGTGATCATTGGCGACGTGGTGATTAAGTCAATATTTATCAATTGCAACGATGTCTTGATTTTAATGATGGAAGCTATTTTGTATAGCCCAGGATTAGGACAATTTTTAGGATATTACTTTTTGGCCCCCTTTGATAATATGTACATGCCTTGAGCAGCGCCATCTTTTCATCGAGTCGGACTCTAACAAATTTGGTGGTCAGAGAGTGAAGCTAATTTAACTGAGCAAACAGTGCCGGCAGGAGCAACGGACTGCCTACTTTTATGATAGATGGCCGTGCAGTCCTTAAAGCGTCGGTGGTCGAGCGGCAAAAGCACTCGGTCAGAAATCCTGAGGTACTGGGTTCAATTACCAGGTCGGGTAAAATGTGTATCGTATTTTTCTATAATTTATTTATATGGATTCTGATTACCAACCCTTATTTGGTTTAATACCTACTAAATCAGTTCATTTAATATGTGCACTGCACTAAGTATTAACACACGAACACATGCATTCATTCATTCACTCTTACACACTCACTCTTTTACACAATATACAATATCTCTCACTCAGGGGCTTGCAACATCATTTATTTCATTTATTTTGTTTATTTGTTATTGTATTAATAAGTTAGTTCATATAGTTATAGTTAACTCGAAGTCCGTGGAATAGGGCCTGGTGACCTGTGGCCTACGGGTTTTTTTTTCAAACCTATCGCAAGCACCAGTCTCTCACAAGGGATACTTATGGGTTCTATTTACTTGGTATGTGTCATTTTTATTTTTATTTCTTTATCTTTTACCTTTATTCCTGCGTATTTTTTATACCTATACCTTGTGATGAGAAATAAATAAATTTTGATTTGATTTGAATCAAGTAGCGACAATTTGATTACAATGATTGAGGTTTTTGCTCAATGAGACTGTATAAACTGTTTACTTTACTGTGAAGAAGGAATTGTTGCAAATTCAGTATTATCACTATATCTTAATAAACAGTCCGATAAGAGACACGTTACAGACACACGTGGTAGTAATCTATGATCAGTATTGGTTGAGGAAAACCTAAAGTTGGAGGTGCGACGAACAGTTGTAAATACAAAAAAAAGCTTTTGCCCAACACTGGGACATATGCTACCTAGGTTTTTACTTAATTTGTCCCATTTTGACTAAACATGCAATGAGCAGCGCCATCTCTTCATCGAGTGCGATACTATCAAATTAGGACAGCAGACTTTAGTAAACAGTGCAGACAGGGTAGAAACGGGCTGAAAGTAGTCAACTTGCATGCCATCCTAGGATGGCATCAAGTGGTTTCCACGGGCACATCGCTTCATCTGTTTTAATTATAAAATAGGTACCTAGTAGGTAGTGTATTGTTTGCGTCACTCCAGGTGGGAGGCAATTGTCAAAATTATAGTCACAATTACTGTAGCGTATTCTATTTGGCATTCGATCTCAATAACGAAAACTACACTGGACCACAAAGAAAAAGGGTCGGACCTGACCTGACCTAGCTTTATGAAATAAAGACTAAATTAAAGAATATTTAAAATTAATTTTATAAAAAATTAAAAAATTAAAATAATGGTATTTTTGAATTTAGTACCAAAAAATTCAAATCAATTGTTTCGCATCTGTTTTAGTTTTGACAAAAACCTAATAGAAAGTATGTCAAATCGCGTAACGCATATCGTATTGCGAGCTCGCGAAGGCAACACAAAAACTACAAAAATGCGTGAAAACGGCACATCTGTAACCAATCTACATTTACGAAAATACTGGAAACACTACGCATTTTTATTTATTTTACATTCATAAAAAATAAAAAGCTTGCAATAAAAAGCTTGATTTAAGCACATTAAATATTCTTATATTTAGTTTTTATTTCATAAAAATAAAGGTACTTTTGAACAGTATGGAATTATCTTCTTACCAAAAAATCTTTTCACTAAAAAAACATCATGACAGATAAAGCTTTAATCGTAGCACATATTGATAATGAGAATACAAAATGGGGACATGTCGCCTTATATGTAAAGGGGAGATCAGCGTTAATTCGTCCCTCACTTACGTAGCTTAACATTGCAAAATACCGCCTTCCGTGGTATAAAGGTAGTAACTGGTAGCTGTTTATGATGATGTTATAGATCTTATACACACGTTAATACGAACGACACTTACCTGGCGACGATGCAGAAGGCGAACACGGTTCTTCCTTGAATCTGTGGACAGAAATATTTAAGCTTTACTTTCAAGTACATTGAAATAACCAATTGTCATTACTACGAGTAGTACGTAGGCATGTTTACTTATTATTACATATTAATATACTATGCTTGGTGGTAGGATTCCTAATAAGACTGGATGATGACCATTCTAACATCATCATCTCAGCCAAAAGCTGCTCGTATCCAGTGGCTACTTGCAACTATCACCAGATCATCGGCCCTCCTTGTTATCCCTCCTCATTTCGGTTCACTCCTCATTTCTCATTCGATCGCGCAGAGAAACCCATAGCATAGCCCTCTCCGTTGCTCTTTGGGTGGCCTTCTTACGGGGCTCTTAAGGAATCTGTCTTGATTCGTCGTATTCCTGTTTCGTCGGATTCCTGTTTCGTCGGATTCCTGATTCGTCGTATTCCTTTTTCGTCGGAATTATCAATATATAACTAAATCTATCATGCGGTAAACCAGTATTTACATAAATTATATAAAATACCAGCTGACCCAGCGGACTTCGTATCGCTTTGACAGTTTCTATATCAACAATACAATCAAATCGTTTCTATGACAACAAAACAAAGCGTGGAACCTTATCACTTTGTTAGGGGTATGAAAAATAGATTATGACCTATTGTCTGACTTACCGAATATACTTATAAAATTTCATAAAAATCGATTGAGCCGTTTCGAAGGAGTATGGCAACTAGTATAGTTTTTGATTGTTTAAATAGACTCTGTATATTAATTTAATTATGCGTATATCATATTTTTACCGACTTAAATCTTTAATTCAAATTGTTTTTATTGTAAATATTTAGTTTTTAATATTAAATACAAAAGTGGAGTCACGGTAATTCCATAGTTTCGTTTGATATTGAAAATCCGACATAACAGGAATACGACGACTCAGGACAGATTCCTCATAAGGAGCAAATATGATTCAGTACCGTATGTCATCTATGGCAAGACACACTGGTCAAAATCTTTTGTCTTGATACACTGCGTATATCGGATCGGAACGTTCTATGTATGCCGCTAATGCCGCTAAAGAAATATTGCTATAAAGTCTTTAACCTACCTAGAAAGGATTTAGCTTTAGGTACTTGTTATAAAAATGGGTTCACGTCGACAGTCTAACGAAGCAAGTTTGTGCTTTGTTTTGCTGTTTCGGTTTGAAGCCAGTGGGCATCAAACCTAACGCTTCAGGTTCGGCAACCCTAGCGAACGTGAATGCGTTTTCGTGTGAAAATGAGTCCTCTACACGTTACATCCTGATTAGGGAGCTTGATAGCTCAGTGGTTGACGCACACGGTCTGTGATCGGATAGGTAACAAAAACTTTGTAATTTCGAGCTTTCTGCTTCGTAAGACAAGTAGAGTGAGAAACTTAAGTGCGAAAAGTAGTTGTCCGATTGACTTTTGACCTACTGAACGTTTGACCGACAAAGTCAGGCAATCAAACAAACAATCGGCCCCATTGGCGCAGCGGTAGTCTGATTGCCTTCTGAGCAAAAGGTCCTGGGTTCGAATCCCAGTAGGGAGAAAATGGATGGTGCTGTGTGTCTGAATTATTAATCAAAACCATTAGAGGAACTGTTTGTCGGACAACTTATTTTGTCGGACTAAAATGTCGTCGGTCAATAGTTCTGTCGACTAGTTGTTTGTCGGACAAACGTTCAGTAGGTCAAAAGTCAATCGGACAACTACTTTTCGCACTTAAGTTTCACACTCGATAAATGTTTTCCACAAGTTGGATCGATGGGACCGTGACTATTTTATTTTTTGTCTAAAATATATATATAGGTATTTAACACGGAACATAGCCTTGCACAAAAATAAAAAGACAATAATGCTTCTTCATACTCATTTACGTAGCTAGGTAGTATAACGAGCTGTAATCTTATACACGTGATTCCTGCTAACGGCCTTACCCATTAGCAAGGAAAAAAAAACACTGAATTACCACATAGATTTAGTTTAGTATATTTCAAAATAAGAGAAAAAAGAAAATAAAATATGTTAGAAAAAACAGAATAATCGTAAACACAGTTTAGAATACCATAATTCAATAAATTTGTGACATAACTGTACTTAATTTTTTTTAAAAGGTAACTCAAACCGGATTCGCGCGCGCTTACGGTAAATACGCAAGTACTTACAGAATATTATTTTTATAAAAACATTAATTAATATCTAATGTAATTAAAACACAAAACCATACAATAAGACCAAACAAAGTCGAAATATGCTTGGGAAAAAATGGCAAGATGGCAAGTTAAAAGCATTAAAAGTACAAAATGAGAAGAAGCAAGAAGCGTGACGGACTCGTGGTCACACCAGATTGTCACACTGGTGTGACTTATAGGAATTTATTTTACTCGTGGTCACACTAATGAACTCAGCTCTGGCCGTCCTTCAGATGAAGGACGACAAAACGAAGATCCAAATGTATAAACGGAGGCACGAAGCTTCAACCGCAAATAAAAGCGTGTAATCAGAATATCGGGTTTTGATCGGATTGACAACTCTCTAAACCCGTCAGCTCTGAATCGAAAAAGGAAAAATTAAAAACTGAAGAAAAAGAAAAAACCATACAGAACCCTTCCCCATCTGCGAAAGAACGAAAAATTGAGAGTGATTGAAAATTAAAAGGAAACTCACTAGGGCTAAATAATAGCAACCTTGATTGACTTTACTTGTTGTCAGACCAGGGCCTGAAGAAAATACTGGTAAACTGGTAAGCAAGTGAACAGAAATTAGACCTTGCGAATAGTAAAAAACAATTCTTCATAATCTTTATCCGATTCACAAAACACAATGAAAGCCAAAACATCAAAACTATAATCAGTCAAATTCAAAAAGAAATTCATAGGCAAAACGTAATAATTTGAAATATCCAAAGTCCAAACGGCCAGTGAAAAATGAAAAAGATCCCATTACGCGGAAATAAAAAAAAAGTCGAATGTGGCGAACGCTACAGTAGGTACCACATAAGGGTAGGTACTGATAAAGAAGAAATTCTCTAAATAGCTTTGTCACATAAGAATATACAAGCGTTTGGAATGAAATAAAAAACAAGTTGAAAAAATCATATACCATATTTGTTTATTAAAACAAACATAGTAGTTAATACACGATTTCTTGTTACTCCACTTAATCCATATTATCATTAATTTATGTCTGGGAAATTCCCTAACGCGCTGAAAGAATCTGTTGATATGTTGATGCTTGTTTTCAAGTCGGGGAAAAGAGACAGTACTACTAACTACCCCAATTTCACCGTCTTTTATCTACATTGTCCCAAACTGTTATTGAAAAATTTAACATTCGACTTGTAAACTATTTAGAAAAACATATCTTTTATTATATTACTCGAGTATTTTGTCGTTCCTAGCCATTTCAGCCTCATTGCTCCCTAAAACACCAATATCTGTTTGTGTCCCATATTTTGTGACAGCTAGATACCTAATATTTATCTGTTACCTTAAATTCATTTCATTATGGGAGTATTAATCGTGCCTACCAATTTTGTGTGTACCGTAAAGACCTCCAAATTTAGAAGTACTTGGACTGAAGCTTATAGAGAACCGTGATAGTTAGCAGTACGGGGCTTCGATGCTTTCTGAATCCGAATCTATTGATCTGCTGTATTGAAATAGTTACTACTAGTTAATGCAAGACATCTTGAAAAGTTAGTCGATCTATAGTTGAAGTTTTAACACTGAACGACAGTGCCCGCTGCACTATTTCTACATTTTTGTAAGAAGATGTTAGCATTAAAATCTACAAGCATACAAATCGAATTGTCTAGTGCGCCGTCCAAACACGGGCGGCAGCTACTTCTCCGAAATAATCTAGTTTCATAAACACGGCCACTGGGTTACTGGGCACTGTACACACCCAAGGACGAGCCCGGCTTTTGGTAGTGTTTTTTTTTCTGGCACCAACTGTGGGGTCTCAGAAGTGAACTCCGCAATTTGACTTGCAAAATGGAATTGACGAAAATCACTTATGCATCACGAGCTGTCGATACAACGGGCGGGGCACCAATTATATTTACAAATTCGGCTGGAGCAAATAAAAAATAGGAATATCAAAAGGTGTGTGACGTGACAAATTTTGTTTTTGAAGTTTTTTTGGGGGGGAAATTATCCGGCTTGCATTTAGAGGATCGATTTAGCGTCCGGTGTCGCCAGGGACGCTGAAGCGGTCAAACGAACGAATGAAAGCCTAAGTCTTGGGATCTTTTTCTTTTGTTCATAGTCACTGGTAACTTATTTTTGTCACCGAAAATTCTCAATGTTTATCCTAACAATCAAATTTTTATCAAAATTTCATTTCGAGATCACTGGAGAGATTTAAAAATTGTCCTCCTGAGTGCCTAATGGGAGTTTCGTTCGCCATTCGATCACGTTAACGAATAAGAAGAAATTGCATTGCATTGGAGCTGCGCCCCTGGTGAGAAACGACGGATCTCTTTTTACTAGTTCATTCACTGCTGACTATTGTGTCGTGATCGTGACTCTTGACCCTGTCAATTAGCTGCCTCCAACGGTTGCGCTCCGACCCTTGGTGTAGTGCGTCGCTGACCAGCGTTTGGGACTTCGGCCTCTTGGTTTTTCCTTCAACTTTCCCTGTCACCATCAGACGTTCCAGATTATCACTGCCTCTTTGTGCAATGTGGCCAATATACCTACGCTGCGAGAAGATTCTAGAAAACCGCTGAGAATTCTCTATTTTGAGTCATTCAAGATCGATTCGAGATGTTAGTGCGATTAGCTGTTCGTGATATTGTAGCATGCGGCGCCAGCACCACATTTCAAAGGCGGTAATTCTCTGTCTGTCGGCGGCTTTTAGTGTCCACGTCTTAACACCATAGAACGCAATAGAGACGAAAAGTGTCCAAACGACGTGTACTCGTACAGTACAGTTTTGTTATATAATAACCTACTGGTATTCACTTAAAAAAAAATATCGTGCTTCTATCTTATCTTGACCACAAGCAAAGCAAAGCGTTCGATACTTTAGAATAAAAATAATTTGCAAAATGATCGCGAGTAGATCCATCTAAAAATTTTCCATTTGTAACGCTGTCAAATCTTTAGGAATAGTCAACATGCCATATATTTAACATTAACATTTACAACAAATAAAATTATGTATTATTTGCAGTTGGGACCAACGGCTTTTCGTGCCTCCCGAAGCACGAGCTTGACGAGATAGTAAATTTTAAGTGTACAGTTAATACTCAAAATAGCTTACAAATACTTTTTAAATTTAAAACGTTTACGTAAGAAAAAACGATACGGTCCTGTCTGGAAGCGTAGGTATTATGTTGCATAATTCATGATGTAATATATGGGTGACATATTTTGGAAGTAAAATTATTAATAATATTGATAAAAACAGACGCAAAAGTAGAAACTTGATATCAAACAAAACATTAAATCGTTAGCAACGCAATCGAGTGAACAACTACCTCTGTCGTCTAGTGGTTAAGACCACCGGTTTCAGAAACAGCTCATATCATCGACATAACATCAATGTTAGTACAGTGCATCTATTTTCATAATGTCTCTCAGCAAACTTCATGTTTTTTCTGCGGTCTTCGGATTTTTATCAGGTACAGAGTATATAGTGTTGCTAATACTTGCCACTACTCTTTTTAATTATTATTAATTTATTTTCAAACGAGGGGAATAACGGTGTCATACGTTATTGATTTACGATTTTTAGATAAACACACAGACCAAATATCTTATAGGTACAGCTCTATAATAGCCTTTAGTAGCATAAAGTCCACTATATCAAAATTTCCACTGTTTCAAAACGTTCACAGTATCAAAACGTCCTCAGTATTGTAATGTCCATAGTAGCATTATATCCATTCTTCATAAGGTCCACTTTATCAAAATGCCCACTGTATGAAAACGACCGTAATATCATTATGACCACAAGTTCACATGGAAAATTAAAACAAAACAACAATAAAGAACGCTGCCGTTGTTCTAAATTCAAATTATTTTAGAGGAAATATTGACTAATAAGAAAGTAGTTAAATAAAATCGTATAACTTCTTAATTTCGCTTAGGCAATATTTCCTTTTAATCGTCAACATGATAAATGTTATAATTAATGAACATGGAAATTTGCATTCGGTTTCAATCGGAAAAGCGATTATTACCAATAAATATGAGGCAAATAGAAGCCATGTAGCAACAGAGAGAAAATAAATCAATTGAAAATAAGATTAAAATGTCAGCCCGAATGATTTGAATAGGCTTATGCTAAATATCAAATTCTTCGAACTTTCTAATCAAGAAATCTAACATTGATCACAGCTCAATTATTTGATATTGACTACCTACAAGTATTTTTTTAAACCTATTGCATGCCCCAATCTCTCACAATCACAACGAAGTTTAAGTTGTTATTCCAATTACGAGTATATACAAATTGAATTGAATATTTAATCCTACTATGTTGAAAAAATTTCCACGAGCAGGATTTGAACCTGCACCCTTCTTACATACCGGGTCAGGTGCTCTCCCAATTGAGCTATCGTGTTTCTAACCTGCCCGCCGAAATTATTCAACACTATTTACTTTTTACAAAAAAAATTATATAAACAAAACAAAAACATTTTAATCCTATCACATCACATTACATCACATCACATCACATCACATCACCAACTCATTTATGTCCCCACTTCTGGGGCACGAGCCTTTCCTATAGATGGAAACACCATATGGAGAACAGGTTCAGACCGTATTGGTGATTAGCAACGTCTGCTAATGGGACCAACAGGCTTACGTGACTTCCGGAACACAGAGGAGCTCGAGATGTAAATATTTTGGTCACCCAGCCGACTGACCTTTGCGAAAGTTGCTTAGCTGCACGTTAACCACTACTCCATCGAGCTCCTCCTTCTATAGCAGTTACCGATGTTACATTAATTTCCCCTTTAAAATTAACCCCGTACCACGGAATCTGTTATCGTGCGACCGTGGTACTGAAGCTCTTGACACCCATCTCTCATGCACCACCTACTCGAAGGTATTTACGTGAAGAGCTCTTTTGTTTCTTCAACGACTCGTTCGGAGACACTCTCCCTATGTATAGGTTTTACAATGTAAGTGGCCGTTTATTTTTGCAGCAGTATTAGGTTAAACCATGTCTTATGGAGCCAGTGTGTGTGCGCGTTACTTCCACAGAAATTGTTTGAGTAAAATATGGAGGTAGGTATTAACTAATTATTTGTTGTTTATTTTGAAAATAACATTCCTACACCACCATAAAAAAAAGCTTTTTAACAGTATCTTGTTCGTTACATTCAGATTGAATCTATTTAGGTAATTAAAGATGATAATGGTAAAGTGCAGGCTAAAAAAATGAAAGGTTCGATTTATTAGAAAGAACCAACTTCTCTTGAAATGATTGTGTTTTGTAACTTTAATCACGGGAATATCTTATATCAGGAAAAACACCTTCGTCAATCCAATTAAGAAGATGGACGTTCAAGTTAAGAATGTATATACGCGCCACCTCACTTCATGTGGGGGCTGCTGCGGTAAGTGCTGAAAAACGCAAACGGCACAAATACGCAAACCTGGGTCCAAATTATTTATTTGTTCCGTTTGCGGTGGAGACATTGGGTCCATGGGGGCCGGAGGCCAAGCAGCTTGTTAAAGAGTTGAGTGCTCGCCTTATTGAAGCCTCCGGTGACAAGAAGGCTGGCAGCTACCTCTGCCAACGTATTAGCTTGGCAATCCAAAGAGGTAATGTTGCCAGCATTCTTGGAACCGTTCCCATGAACCCACAGCTGGAGGACATTTTTTATTTATAGGTTTTATTTTGTCTTTAGTTATATTATTTTTTGTTTTTCATTATTTTTTCTTTAATGTAATTAAGTAGTTATGTTATGTTTCATTACTGTGTATAAAATGTGTTTTTTTTTTAAATTTATCTAAGTAGGTATAGTAAGGATATTTCATGAAATCATATTAAAGCCGGTGAATCTAAAGTCAGATTCATGCAGAGGGTTGGATGGACCTAACTAGTTAGTTTGACTTAATTAAGGCATTAGTTCCGAATGGAATGGCACTCCGGTTGCACTCTGGAGATCATAATGCAATTGTGTGGCATAGGTATGCGAAGTTAAGCTTGCTATTACGGATGTACGCCTGCATATCAACCTAACTAAAACTGTCAATATCCTACTAATATTACAAACGCGAAAGTTTGTAAGTATGGATGTTTGTTACTCTTTCACGTAAAAACTACTGAATGGATTTGGATGAAATCCGGCATACAGATAGTTTATAACCGGGAATAACACATAGAATACTTTTTATCCAGATATTCCCACGGGAACGGGAACCACGCGGGTGAAACTAGGAACCACGCGGGTGAAACTAGGAACCACGCGGGTGAAACCGCGAGCGACCACTAGTTCTTCAATAAATGTTCAAACTTATGCCTAAAACATAAAGCTCAATGTCTATTGAGGAGATTTGACTGTTTGTACAGGGTGTCTGGTGGCAGATTATATTTTCAAAATTAAATAAAAAATATTTTTTTTTTATTTATTGTTTTTAATTATTTCCTTCAAAAAATATATATTTAAAAATGTATATATTTATATTAACATTTTTAAATATTTTCTAAAAATAATAAATAATATTAATTTGTAGTGAAATTAAAATAAAAGTTAAATAAAAAAAAACTTCATTTCACTGATACACGTTGAATTTATTAATCTAAATAAAAAGAAAATAACAAATTTTCGACCGCACAAAACACCATTAACGTAATAACACCGCACAATATAAAAAGATTTAAGAATAAGACATTAATTAGCTTTCGGGGGGTGTAAACAGGATTGTAATGAATGAATAGAACAGAATAGAATAGAACATAAAAACACAAATGTTGAAAAAATTTCCACGAGCAGGATTTGAACCCGCACCCTTCTGACATACCGGGTCAGGTGGTCTCCGCAACCGCGATAAAATTTGCGTTAAAAATTATATAAACATTTAGAATAGAACATTTTATTATATATAATAATAATAATAATAAGTATTTATTTCAGAACATAACTAGTACAACTGTTACTGTTACATAAATAACTGTTACATTGTATAATTACTAGATGAAATTGTACGAGTAATTGTTAGTCAAAACAGTAACCCTAGTCGGGCATAAAATAAGGTTCTTATAAAAAAATTGCATGCCAATATTATTTAATAAAAATGTATTAATAGCTTCTTAATTATAATCTTAATAGAAAATAAATTACTTATTACGATACTATTTCATCATCAGCTCATTTATTCGATCCCACTGCTGGGGCACGAGCCTTCCCTATGGATGGATAGGGGAGAACGGGCCATAAACCACCATGCGGGCTCCGTGCGGATTGGTCGTTGTATCGACTGCTAATGCAGCCGGGACCAACGGCTTTACGTGCTTTCCGAAGCACGGAGGAAATCGAGAAGAAATTTTTCACCCATCCGATGACTGGCCTTTGCGAAAGTTCCTTAACCTCAGCACTCGCGTACCGGGCGCGTTAACCACTACTGCGATGCATATAGTCTTAAGTGTTACATTTTCATCATCATCATCATCATCTCAGCCAAAGACGTCCACTGCTGGACAAAGGCCTCCCCCAAGGATATGAGGGGTATTTGCCGTAATCGCCACATAATTTTTTTTTTTGTTACATTTTAAATGTATCCAATCCCTTAAATGTAGGGTCACTGCACCAAACAATCAATTATTATGATACCATTACCAATATTGACTGCCCTAACACTAAAAAGAGTCTAAAGAAAAAAAAATAATCTGCTCATAAAAAATCCGATCTAAATTCCCACTTTTCTTTTTAAAAGTTCGAAATTCTAAAAAGTGTTAAGATAGCTCTTCACAAAGTGATGTGCTGAAGTGACAGTCTTTAGTAGACTAGATGTAGCTAGATCTGCAAAGTGCCACCCGGCTCCGTAGGTTAGCACAATAGGTACCTAGATGTAGCTAGATCTGCGAAGTGCCATCCGGCTCCGTAGGTTAGCACAATAGGCTTGCGAAGCGCACCACGAAGGTTATTTCTGAAAGAGCTATTGAGAGCGGCACAAAACTGGCAGACTTGTAGATAGATACGTTGTATACGTATTAATTACTCCGAGCTCGTTATGCAATGAACAATGGAACGTTAAATGAAAAGAGTTCACAACAGTTAAATTTTTAAAAAAATCTGTTGGATTATACAAAATTTAACTTTAATTTTTATTTGGATTAGTCAAATGTCCAGCAGTGGACTAGTAGGTATAGACTGTTGATGATGACGAAACAAAACACACGCAACACAACAACACTTATTAAAAAATTCATTAAGAGTTCTCAAAACGTGCGCGGGTGCCCTTTCGGATGAAACAAAAGGCTCGTAACACTTATTAAAAAATTAATTAAGAGTTCTCAAAGCGTTAGGGTGCCCGTTTGTTGACGTTACGTCGTCGTGCCTCCGTAGTATGATTTGTTTCTTTTCTATGCCTTTGTTGAGTTTGTTGCCGTTTCTTCTCTATAAAAAGTACTCTATACTTCGCCTTGTGTAGACTTACGAACCAAAGGCATTATATAACCTGCCCCCCGACCGCCTAACCGATCGCTTTGACTTCGTGTGTGGTTTATTACGTCATCTTGTCATTTCGTGTCGCCTATGGAAGCAATATCGAAAGCTATAGCCTTTAGCTTTTGATATTGCTGTCATAGGCGGTGCGAGGTGTCAAGATGACGTCAAAAAACACACACGAAGTCAAAGCGATCGGTTAGGCGGTCGGGCCCCTGATTGGTTGTGTCACCTTCCCTGTGTGGTGCCGGGGATAAAGAATTGCACCAGCCCCTCTCTTCCCGTGGGTGTCGTAAAAGCCGACTAAGGGACTATTCCAGAGGATGGGCAGCAGCATCTCTCTGAGGTTACCCTCAACCTACTGCGATCGCCAACCCGCCTGCCAAGCGTGGCGATTACGGCAAATACCCCTCATATTCTTGGGGGAGGCGTTTGTCCAGCAGTGGACGTATTTTGGCTGAAATGAGATGAGATGAACGTTTGATCATGACTAGAGCTAGTGCTGAACTGCAGACTTCGTTCACATACACAAACGAGTACATGACTTAAAAAATGCGGATATACCAACCATAACACCTGGTTAAAAGGTAAAATAAAATGTCTTATATAGTTAGCCTGAAATCATCTCATTCATCATCATCATCTGATCAGCCAAGTGCATGCCACAGCACGGTCCGCGGCTACTCTCATCCAGCTCTTGCCAGCCACCTAGCGAAGACCGTCACTCCACATAGTCTGAGGGTGTCCGTCCGACACTACGTTTGCTGATATACAGTCTCCTATCGCAACTCGTTTCCCCAACGGTTATCGGTTCTGCGACTAATGTCGTCTCATTAAAGCGACTAATTAGGCTAATAAGGCTTTTGTGGGTAGTTAGGTGAGAGTTAGAAACACGATGCGTACGTAGGCCCTTTTATTTTTAGAAGTCGGATTTTATCCAATTATTATATTGCTTCGTTATTCTAGCAAAGTCAAGGATTAAAGCATTGATTTGATCAGCCTTGGGCATCGAGGATTCAGGCAAGCTTAACTACGCCTTATAGTTTATTTATAAATTATTATACTCTGTCGATATTTACCGGTTAAACTATGTAGTAATATAATAATTTCCGCTCATTAGGAAAATTAAGAAATAATTGTACTAAAACTAAAACCAATTCTTTTTTGTAACTCGGCTAATCACCTATTTTTTATATTAACTTCATAATCCAAAATAAAAATAATTGCAAGTACCCTAAGTAACAAAACATAAAAATAAATGAAAGTAAAGCTTTGTCCAGCAGTGGACGTCTTTTGGCTTAGATGATGAGATGATGAGATGATAAATTAGAGTACTAACGGGATTCCTACCATGTTTATTATTTTTGAGTATCCGATATTTCGGCACAGTTGCATGCGCCATATTCACGGATGAACTAAAGTTATGGCGGGTTATTGCTCATAAAACTCAAACCATAAAAATAATTTAGTATAAATTTCTTATCTATCTTTAATAGAGGTTATTTATTTTTTTTAATTTATTTTGGCACGTAACAGTCATTACAAAAAAAATACTAACACTAAAAATTTACAAGGTTAATAGACAATGAGTGGCCAAACATAACTTTAACTTACTAATACAATGTACAAAAAGATTTTTTTTATTATGTTGTGAGATGGAGATAGGTTTATAAAACTCGTCTCATTACTACGAGTATTATAGCCTCCTACGAGTAGCCGTCTTCCGTTATATTTGTTTATGAAATATCGAATATGAGTTTGGTGTTTTCTAAATTTTATTATAAAATAATAATTATACTTTATCAATTTATTTACACAGACATTCAAAGTACCTATGTAAACTATTTTCTTACTTATTAAAACTCAGGTCTTCATAGTTATTTAATCTTTTTACCCCCGTTGGGTGTAACCAAAGTGCATTAGTATAGTTTTAGAATATTGTTATTGCTACCCTGAATTCTACATAAAACGGAAACCAATAATAAATAGACAGTTATAGATGAAAACCTAATCAAAACGAAAAAACAATGTTGCCTGCCCACATTATTTTACATAATTTATGAACAAAGGGCCAGTCCGTCTATAAACTATAAAGTCATTCAACACGTAGTTACTGAAATCACATAATGTAACGATGGCAGTGGTCGAGAGCTGCGATTGAATATATCAAGGACGACATCGATTTTCCGTACACCCGCGGCCGTAGCCTTCAGATCCCATCTCTACGCAAACAACACACAACTCGTAACGTCTACGAATTCCGACACTACGACGCCAAGGCCGCTACGAAGCCCGGCACCAGCTGTTTATCGATTCTCTAAAAAACTATTGCTTTAACTAATTATCACTTTAAAAAGTTATAATGCGTTCAAACTCACGTATAAAGGTCTTCTTCGACAGTCGAAGAGCTGGTCGCCTCGACGATCATGGATGCACTCATCACTAACGGTTTCCTATTGGTGATTGCCAGCGGCCGAGGTTCATGGCAGGTGACGGCACGTAGTGTCGCCGTGGTGGCTGCTGGCTGTCTGCTAGCAGTCAGATGTGGTAGCACATTATGTAGCGGAACGGGACTGGTGAGGTGTTTTCCGGTGTGGGTAGGTTCGGGATTGAAATCTGTGTAGGCCGTCAAGAAGGGCGACGGCCGCGCGATACGACTTTGTATGGGGGAGTGTGTAATTGGGCGCACGTTGTGTAATGTTTCGCGTGTTGCTTTGTTATGTGGATATGAACGAATTTAGAAAAAACTGTGAAATACACTACGATGATGATGATGAATAAGACAAACCGACAGACGGAATAATAGCGGCTCAAGATTTTACTTTAAACTTATAAAATTGTTAGGAAAGTAATGTTCGCTACACTAGTTTGTTACGTATTGTCGGTACGAACCACCATTCAAAGTTGTATCTTGGGGTAGAGGGGTGTTGAGGGCGCTTGCGCGAAGCTGACCTTGGGCGCACTTCCCGGTTCACGGGCAGCGTCTCTGCCACCCGCTCTAGGTCACTATGTTAGCATGTGTGCGGTCCCTGTATATCATTCGCTCCTCAGCCTAACATGACGATTCGGAAAAGATTTACCTGTTAAAGAATTTACATGCACATTTTATATGCGAGGAAATGATGGCTCGTATTTTTTTGTTTCTTTTCTATGTGAGTATGCGGTTTTTTTACATTATAGTTAGATGGAGGGCTTGGGAATTCCTTGGTGTACAGGAAAACGATTAATTCTATTGCAAAAAGAACGATACTTGTTTTAATAAATAATAATAATAAAAAGTACCTATTTAATTCATAATAATTCCATAGACTGTTAGTAAATAAGTAATAAAAATTTAAATTCATTCTTATTTAATTAATTAATTTAATACATACAATAATTCACAATAAATCATGACGTAATATAAAGCAAGAAATAGTGTTACCATTTTTGTAAAAGATTTAAAAGACCAGTATTTTACGTGAGCAAACCCAGATATGTAGAAACTCCACCTACCGGTCCGTCATACAAGTTATTTAACCGAAAGATGCAGTGCTGCTCAACTAGGGCTCAGCTCATATAGCGTAAAACGGAATGCACACAATTCAAAATAATTATTGACGGTAGCACGTTTCGTGCCGTAGCCTGTTTCGTGCCATGATGTCACTACTGTGTACAGCAGAATACCAGTGCAGCAGGCCCCGCTTGCTTGAACTGTGCATAGTGTTGGCATCACATAACAGGGCACAATGTCAATTGTTATTATTTTTTATTATTTTTGTTACATGTTGTATGTTTAATAGTGTGTTTTGTAATGTGATTTTATTAAATGTCTTTTATTCTATTCTTTATTCTTTCACGTTCGAAACATTTTTAAGACGACCGATACCGAAACGTTGCCAACTTTATGTTATTCGCCGTTGATTCATCCCGCAAACTTGCGAACTTCGGACCTTGAATCTACTTACTTTCTGGAAAGTTTGAGAAGCTATTGTGCATTTAATTAAATTCAATTCAATTCAAATAATTTATTTCAGACCGTGGTTCATATTGAGTTATTACTAACTAACTAATTGTTACCAATAATTGCTTAAATGCTAGTAGAGTAATGCTAGGCTGATATTGAAACTATATTCATTTTACAGAAATGAGCAATAAGAACAATCTATAAACTAGGATCACGAACTTCCCTAAGAAATCTTTTTAAAGAAATTGGTGTCCTGACAGTTGCATCTCAATATATTTATAATTGTATAGTTTTTGTACGTTGCAATATTAACGCCTTTGCTAAACATGGTGTCGTACACAATTTCAATACTAGAAATAAGACAAAACTTGTAATGCCATTATTCAGGTTACAGAAGGTTCTTGGTTCTTTCTTGGGGCAAGGTATACACTAAAATAAAATAAAATAAAACTATTACAATAAAATACCAAGTAGTACTAGATTTGCCTTTAGATAAGTAAAAAAAAAATTGGGAAGTCTTTATTACTTATAAAAGGTTTTATAAGTAATAAAGACATTTGGTTATTTATTATACAGTCAAAGAATATTTAGATGATAAAACAGCCTGGTTATAATAAAAAAACACAATAAACTATATTTGAATCAATATAAAAAAAATAATTTATATAATTTTTATACTGATATGATAGCAGCAGCAGTGTCCTACAGATAACAAACAGCGTTGCGTTAAATAGTTAATTAAGTTTTTATTTAGAGTGTCTTGAGCATATTCTGAGGTCTTGAGTGTGGTATGATCTCTTTATGGTCTCTGCGGTGGTGGCGTGTGCGTCGTCGGGTCGTTACGTTCCCTAAAATATGGTTGAGCGAAGCGATGGCTGCTTCATTACCTATGTCATACTCGTGAACGGGTGCCGCCTGTGGGTGGATGCTGCCTGCTACCTGTCTGCTGTTGCATACTTATCTTATTTTTAGTATTATTCACTATAGTTTGACTTTGTTTTTCTTAAACAATTTTTGACTTTTATTAGAGTACTGTAGTGGTACTGTATGACATTGTGGAAATTGAAACTTTTACCTAATGTAAATTTGTTAACTTAGATTTTTTATTTTGTTTTTTTTTTACATGTTGTGGTTGTCTACTATATTTTTTGTGTTTATTTGTAATGGAAAGTGTCCTGCTATGATAGGGCATTTTCTAATAATTTTGACGCTGTAAGGGAGAAAAGAGCTGGACACTTGCTGAGTTTCTTGCCGGTTCTTCTCAGTACAAGATCTCCCGCCCAGAGTAGACTTACGAACCGATGGCATAGTGACATTCACAAGAGTTACTTGTAGCCTCAACTGAATTCATTATTTTGAATTTTGATTTTTTCTGAATTTAGTGTTAGTAATACAGTAGTTATTAGTATTATTATTACTACTATTTAAATACATTATATTTTATTATTAGATTATGAGTTGCATTTAGAAGAATATGGTAAAAAGGAAAATGCGTGCATTATGCTTAAATCTGACTGAAGACAATAGGGCAGAATGGGCACGCTTCTTTTGGCAAAAATGTGCTGAGAAAAAAAGAAAAACTTATGAACAAACGGTCCGGTCCGGTTTTGCTTATATCTAATGTTGTATGTACGAGTATGTAGTATGTACGAATACGTGTAATTATACACAAACACACACATACAAATACACAAACCTGAAAGGTTTATAGTGTAACATAATACACGCTTGTAAGTAGGGTGTAAATTTTAAATTTTGTATTACTCGCTCCGTCATCCATCATGCACTAGGTATATAATGTCAAATTGTAAGATAATTGATAATATCAATGTTACAATGGATGCAAAAGGAAACCCGATTTATCATAACTAGTGGTCGCCCAATGGTCGAAATTTGACCGTAATTTTATTAAGGCTGCACGGATTGTATCCTAATCAATGAAAAATTAAAAAAGATAGAATGTGAGTTTAGATTGGCGTTGACAGATTTCGGCCGCTCTCTTCCATTTTTGAAATTTTTGAAAAAGTACCTATACATGCGTGTGTCAAATACATGGTAGTGTGTGTAATGTTTGTTTTATTGATTTAATGTATTTTTTATGCATAATTTCAAAAAATATTAACATTCTGTACTCCTTCTCTGTAAAACTATTGTGCAAAACTTCATACCTACAACTACGTCCGCGCAATTTTCTTAAAAAGGGGTTCAATGTGTTTCACGTATTAATTTATAGATAAATAACAGTTTTAAGGCTATTAAGGCTATTCTAAATTTGCAACTAACCAACTCAATATTTCGAATACCAAGTTCCCAAGATAACATGAGTAATTGAGTATTTCCAGACCTCGTTGCAAGATTGGCAACCCAGACGAGGGCGCTTGAAATACGAGGCTCCCCGATTTCAATTCGGTACCAGTTATAGGTCACTCACTTTTTATAACCCTCTTAGGTTCACTATTTTTACTGAAACTGGAACTTGGTATTGATTCCTTTCTTTTAGTAGGCAACTTACTCTTCGAGCAAGATATTATAGAGGGGAGTTCATCCACAGTTTTGATGTCCATAACAACAAAATCGAAGAAGTAATGACAAAAGTAAACCAATTCATTCAAAAACAATATCCCTGTAAATAGCAAAAAGTCCGAAACGTAACGATAATTTAATTTTCAAAATAGACACGGATTAGATCCGGTTTTTATAAAGCAATGATGGCAATCAGGCATATGTACGAACGGACTAATTTTTGTTTATTTATGATCCGCACTCCTATGAAGGAAGTGAGAAGTTCGGATGAGGTCAAAGAGTTCATACTATGGACGTATACGAACCCAAGAGAGGTAAGTATCACTCACGCAGTCACGCGTTACCGATCCTCTCAATACGGTATAAAGTGTTTTAATAAAATACAAGTGACATCAGGTAACAGTTCTCAAAAACATTAACGATTTTGTCATATCAACTAAACACGAATTTCTGCCTCCTTGAAGTGGTTAACCAGCACACAATTGATGAAACATTATAGTGACCACCATAGTTTGCTATTCCAATACTTTTTTTTTATTTTTTTTTATTGATAGATGGGCTTGCTCTTGGCCTCATTCTAATCCCTAGGGCTAAGAAGAGGCCGACGATGGGACAAGCTTGCCCAGAAATAGCCTATTCACTCGGGCTTTAAAAACTTTAGGGTTATATGCACTCGGGAACACAGACGCCGGCAGGGAATTCCACTCTTTGGCTGTACGCATTATAAATGTAGAAGCAAAACGCTTAGTGCGCAGAAGTGGAATATCAACCAGGTAAGGGTGCTAGCCAGCCGTACGTCTGGATTCTCGATGGTAAAATGGGGAAGGTGGAATGAGCTCATGCAGCTCAATAGCACACTCTCCGAAGTATAGCCTGTAAAAGACCGACAAGCAGGCAACTGTGCGGCGGTGAGCGAGACTGTGAAGCTTAATTTTAACTAGCTTATCGTCACCTATAATTTTCCTGGCTCTGCGATCCACCGAATCAAGCGCGGCGAGCTGGTATTTTGCTGAACCGTCCCAAAGGTGGCAGCAATACTCCATGCACGATTGGACTTGCGCTTTATATAAAGTTAGAAGCTGTCCCGGCGTGAAATATCGCTTAACCTTATTTAGGACACCCAGTTTTTTTGCCGCTGTTTGAGCCTTAATTTCGATGGTGTCACCGAAGTTCAGACTGGAAGTCAACTTCATGCCTAGGAGATTCAGGTTATCGGTAATCGGTACAGTCATACCTCGGAAAGTAGGAGTCAGGTTAAAAGGACTCCTTTTGGTAGTGAACAGACATGCCTGCGTTTTGGTGGCGTTAAAACTAACTAAATTACTGTCACCCCATTGGGAGACACGACTTAGAGTCAAGTTTGTCCGCTCCACCATGGCCTCTCTCAAGGAACACAGTTCTTTCATGCTGACTCTAGCTCTGGACAAATATCTTTCTGTGACCGTGCTGTCATCTGCATACCCAATAATTCCGGGCATGAGCAGATCATTAATGTGCAGCAAAAAGAGGGTCGCAGAAAGGACGGATCCCTGAGGAACCCCGGCATCGATAGCCATGAGGTCAGAAGAGCAGCCATCAATGACCACTCTAATTGACCGTTCACTCAGGAAGTCTAATATCCAGGCACAAAATTCAGCAGAGATGCCATACGCTGGAAGTTTCTTAAGCAAACTAGCGTGCCAGACCCGGTCAAAGGCTTTCGAGATGTCAAGTGAAACGGCAAGCGCTTCACCATGCTTCTCGATTGCCTCGCCCCAGCAATGTGTGACGTAAACTAGAAGTCCTCCGTGGAACGGCCTCTACGAAAGCCATATTGACAGTCGCTTAGGAGGTCATGGGATTCTAGGTACGACAGCAGCTTGTTATTTAGTACCCTTTCCATAACTTTACAAAGTATGGAGGTGATGGCGATTGGTCTGTAGTTGGCAGGGTCGGCACGATCGCCCTTCTTGGGCACAGGTTGCACATTTGCAGACTTCCAGGACTTAGGGACCGTTTTAATTCTAAGGGAGAGGCGGTACAGACGCGTCAAAACAGGAGCTAATTTGGGCGCACAGAGATTAAGCACTCTAGCTGGAATTCCGTCCGGGCCGCTGGCCTTATTCACGTCAAGATTTTGCAAAGATTTTCGTACCTCTCTGATGTGAATGGTGATACTTGGCATGGTAGCACCACAATGAGGTATCGTAGGTGGATTTGCGTGGTTTGTTGCGAGACGTGAATTACCAGCGAACAGAGATGCAAATAAATTTGCTTTCTCCGTTGCAGAGTGGGCCAACGATCCATCAGGTTGGGAGGCAAATTGGGGCGGCAGAAATTTGACTCGACCGACTTGGACAGGGACCAGAACTGCTTGCTACCAGCTGGGTAGGATGCTAATCTGGCTCCTATGCGGCTTACATGGTCGTATCGCGCCTTACGAATCACTCGTTTGCATAACTTAGCTGCAGAATTGAAGGCCTTCTTCTTCAAGCGAACCCTCCGAGCCCGTACTTTGCGGTCACGAGCACGCACCCAGGCTTGGTAAGCAGATTCTTTACGCGCTTCTGCGCGAGCACAGTCCGCATTAAACCAAGGTCGGGCATTGTGACCGTGGGGGATGTCGGAAAACGGAATAAAGTATTCCATTCCCTGACGAATCACTTCCCCGATCGCATTTGCGGAACTAGAGGGATCGCTTGAAGAAAAACACACTTGGCGCCAAGGGTATGATGCAAAGAAATGTCGCATTTCGTCCCAATCAGCTGACTCGTATCGCCAAACACGCCTCGTGCCCCTGGGGCTGTTGTCAGGAGGCGAGCAGACTGACACGGATTTAACCACACAATGGTCAGACGTTCCCAGCGGGGCTGAGACCGATACTGAGTGATTGGTAGGGTTCGTCGTCAGCAAAAGATCTAGACAGTTCGGCGTATGGCCATCAACATCAGGTACCCGCGTTGCAACATTCACCATCTGGGTAAGATCCAGCGATAATGCAAACTTGCGCGTTTCACGTCCAGCATGGTCAGTTTTCTTAAACGGGTACAGCCATTCACTATGGTGAGCATTAAAATCCTCAAGAAAAATGAGCTCCGCTGCAGGGTACCTTTGATTGGCTAGATCTGCTGTCTCAGTTAGATACTCCATGAGCCTAGTCGTCTCCTGGTCACTGTTGTGCGAACGGTAAACACCGACGTAGATAAATTTATCCACTCCGGTGTCGATCAAAATCCAGATTGTGGAAAACCCAGGTTTTTCAAAGCCACGGAGACGCTTACAGCAAACATCATCGCGTACGTACACACAAACGCCAGCGTACTTCCTGAACTTGTGTTCAAGAGAGGTAGTTAAGGTAGGACACGTCCGACGATGCTGCTATCTGCGTCTCCGTTAAAAAGAATAGGTGTGGCTTTTCAGTTTCGAGATGGTGGTGGACCTGTTCGAGATTGGAGTGCAGACCTCGAATGTTAGTGAAGTGCACTTTGATTGGGAGGAAGTGCAGCCGTTGTTTAAACCTTTTTCTTCTATTTGAGCTTTTCATGAAGGAGTGAATTTGGGGATATAGGTAACGGCTGAGGCGCCGCTCAGCGAACCAACTGGTGTACCCTGGCTGTACCGACTCGAAGGAAACTCGATCTGGAGACTGCGGGGACGCCCGAACCCCCCCAAGAATGTCCACCGGGTCCTCCCTTCCAGTCGCCAACTGGCACGGTGGCGCATTTTGGGATTTTTCGCAAGTTGGCGGGGCAGCCTTTTGCACGTGGCTAGCGCACTACTTGGGCCCCCTACTAACTGCGGTCGGCCAACGGCAGGACCGTGCTTCGGATCCCGCTACCCTCCAGGTCGAGCTACCAAGTACGGAAACTTCAAGGACCCTGCACCGTTCGTTTCCAGACAGCGCAACTAACCGTTCTCTATATCTATTGGCACTGGCACTCCTGCACACCGACGGAACACAGTAAGACTGCTTGGCGCCGGGCTCCAGCAGGAGGGAGGTAGCAAACCAGGCGGCTCCTTACGAAGCCTACCTCCGCGGAGAAAGGAACATTCAGCCGTCACCATTAGCTGTGGAGCATATGATGCCGTTGCCCAGGGTGGACCACTAGGAGGTAGTTCCCTCCCACCCCAAAAATTACAAATACAAAATTGTTGTTAAAAAAAAACACAAATGTTGAAAAAAAATCCACGAGCAGGATTTGAACTCGCACCCTTCTGACATACCGGGTCAGGTGCTCTCCCAATTGAAATGAATTTTTTCAACATTTGTGTTTTTGTAATTTGTTCGCAACAAAATTTGCGTTAAAAATTATATAAACTTTTTAAAATTGTTGTTATTTACAAATATTTTAGATTTAGTTACGAGTATTACAAGACTTTTGTGTCACACAAATTGTGAAATAATATGGATGTAGGTGCTAAGATTTTATCTATTGATCAACAACTCAACACAGATAAAACCCTAGTAGGGGTATACCCTAACAGACCATCACATCTATTGTAACCTTATCTAAACAAGCGCTCATCATCTACACGTAAATTATATTTTGTGTTTATTATCTTCAACGTAAAAAAGAGACACAAAAGCATGATGGATCGGTGGTAAATCAGGAAAAATATTTTTAATTTTTTTATTTTTATTTTTTTAAATATTATTTTTGTGATTTTTTTTTTGTGAATTGTTAACATTATGAACATAAGGAATAATTTTAACCACCTCTGTTGTCTATCGGTTAATACCACTGGACTTTGACCCAAAGGTTCCGGGATCGATACCCGGCGGGGAATACATATTTGTGCTCGGTTATATTGGTGGCAGGCCTTGTTTTAGTCTGCCTGGCTAGCTACCAACACCTTATCTTAATATTTTTTGAATATGTCGCCAGAAACTTCAATGTAGTAGCATTGTTGTATAAGATAAGATAGATAACCAGTGCCTTAGTCGTTGAGGATTTCGGATGAAGTGCGTTTTCACCTTTCGGCCTTATTGTCACTTATAGAGCTTACCCGTGCGTTATCGTAAGGTAGTTCAAAATTCAAAATTCAAATTCAAAATAATTTATTCAGTTTAGGCTACAAGTAGCTCTTGTGCCACCACCGCAGAGACAATAAAGAGAGCATGACACACTCAAGATACTCTAAATAAAAACTTAATGATAATTATATTTAACGCAACGCTGTTTGTTATCTGTAGGACACTGCTGATAAAGGCTATCATATCAGTATAAAAATTATATAAATTAATTTTATTAAATTGATTCAATATAATATGTGATTTTTATTATAACCAGGCTGCTTTATCATCTAAATATTCTTTGACTCTATAATAACCTTTTATAAGTAATAAAGTAATAATACAGTATTTGGTATTTTATTGTAATAGTGTATACCTTGCCCCAAGAATGAACCAAGAACCTTCTATAACCTGAACAGTGGCATTACAAGTATTGTCTTATTTCTATTATTGAAATTGTGTACGTCACCGTGTTTAGTAAAGGAGTTGATGTTGCAACATACAAAAACTATACAATTATAAATATATTGAGATGCAACTGTCAGGACACCAATCTCCTTAAAAAGATTTCTTAAGGAAGTTCGTGATCCTAGTATATTGATTGCTCTTATTGCTCGTTTCTGTAAAATGAATATATTTTCAATATTAGCTGCTGTTCCCCCGCGATACGACATGACACTGTGAAAATAACTAAAATAAACTGTTCTAGCAGTTTCAACGTCTGTTAACTGCCTAATTTTTCTAATAGCATAAGCAGCAGAACTGAGTTTACCGGCCAATTTCGATATATGAGGATTCCATTGAAGTTTTGAGTCAAGGGTAATGCCTAAAAAGACTGTAGAATCTACCAAATCTAATTGATCACCGTTTATTCTAATATCGGTTGGTTAATTTCGGACATTTGGTAGGTAATATAAATTTAATACATTTTGTTTTCTTAGCGTTAAGCTGTAAATTATTAATAGTAAACCAACGGAGTACCTCTGAAAGAGCTTTATTTACATTTTCATAATTAGTCCTACACCTAGTCACATTAAAAATGAGTGAAGTATTGTCTGCAAATAATACAATTTCACAGAAGTTCTCTACAAAGAATGGCAAGTCATTAATATAAATAAATTTATAAAAAAAACTCTTATTTTTAGCGTCGTTTTTACAAATTTGTAAATGGACAGAAACACAATGATGTTCTAAAGGAAAAAGTTACATACAAAAAACGCTCAGTGAATAAACCGCCAAGAGTCGAATAACTTTCTTTTAATTCTTTAATTCCTTTAGAATGGGGTGTTTTCTTATTGAATACAAGGCAAATATAAACGACGTCAAGCTAAGACAACCAAACTTTGGTTGTTACTTCATCATTTATAAGTATAGTATAAAACAAACTCAATAGACCAAACTTCGATCGCATTGTCTGGCACTTACCTAAGTTTTATTTATACACTCCCTGGCAGTATTTACTTTGAATTATATATACTTACTAGCTGACCCAGCGGACTTCTTTGACGGTTTCTATGTCAACAATACAATCAAATCGTGGAACATATTGTATTGGAAAATTAAATTGTAAAAAAAAAAATTAAGGTTCCACCTTTAACATTTAGGGGGATGAAAAATAGACGCTGTCCGATTCGCAGACCTAACCGATATGCACACAAAATATCACGAAAATCGGTCAACCCGTTTCGGAGGAGTTTAATTACAAACACCGTGCCACGAGAATCACTACATAGTATAAAACAAAGTCGCTTCCCGCTGTCCCTATGTATGTATGTATGCTTAGATCTTTAAAACTACGCAACGGATTTTGATGCGGTTTTTTTTAATAGATAGAGTGGTTCAAGAGGAAGGTTTATATGTATAAAACATGCATATAATTGGACCCGGTAGGTGGCGCTGTGCTGCCATCAAGCGGACGAAGTCGCGAGCGGGCCGCTAGTTTTATATATTAGAAAGATAGATTTTATTGTACAGCTCGGTACGTCAATTCAAGGTCACGACACTGTTGCCGCACTCTCGTCAGATCACCTGATTCCTAGCTGTCATCCAGTAATAGTTCAATGACACTAGCTATATTATTTACTAGCGGCCCGTCCCACCTTCGCACGGGTAGATATTCCTTTTTTAATATAGCCCATGTTACTCACCGCTAGTGTAGCATTCTAATGGTGCGGGAATTTTTTAAATCGGTCCATTAATTTTTGACTTTATTCGTTACAAGCAAAAATACAAAGCTTTCCTCTTTATGATTGGCGATGAGAGCTGGTGTCAAAGGCTGGCCTTAAAGTGTCGTACTTTGGTGCCATCACGATGGTGTTGCTTACCATGCTTAAAGTATCTGCCATTCCTTTGGTTTTGCGGGTGTCCATGGGCGGCGGTGATTGCTTCCCATCAGGTGACCCCGCCTGCTCGTTTGCCTCCTTCTAATCTAAAAAAAAAGTTGGTAGCATAATCTGTAGTAGCACCACAGAATAATATGTAGCACTCCGTACTCTTCGAGAGCGCGTGCAGTGAGTTTCATTCGCCATTCGATCACATTAAAGAAAACGATAATTTGTATGGCAAAATTGTAACACTTCTCGTATGTCGGCACGAGGCCCTGCTTCAATGCCATACTAATTTTCGTTTTCGTAAACGCAATCGAATAAATACGGATAGTAAACAAAACTCACACTAGGCACCTATTGGTGGCTTGACCTTAAAGTAGGTACAGACACCGGCACATCAAACCATCCAAAAATGACAAATTTGTTCAATTAATTTTCAACCATATACCAATTATATAAAAATCAAAGTCTATTGTGGAAATTGGTCAGATTGTGGCAATCTAGGGCTATGCTCGGGGTTTCTCTGCGTGATCGAATCAGAAATGAGGAGATCCGCAGATGAACAAGAGTAACCGACATAGGCCGAAGAGCTCAAGTGGCAGTGGGCAGGGCACATTGCTCGCAGGACTGATGGCCGCTGGGGCGGGATAGTCCTGGAGTGGCGACCACGTACCGGAAAGCGCAGTGTGGGCAGGCCTCCAACAAGGTGGACCGACGATCTGGTGAAGGTCGCGGGAAGCCGCTGGATGCGAGCAGCACAAAATCGGTCGTTGTGGAGATCCTTGAGGGAGGCCTTTGTCCAACAGTGGACGTCTTTTGGCTGAGATGATGATGATGATGTGGTAATCTGATGCGCAGGAGCGTGAGACGGCCTGTTAGGTTGATGCACATTTAATCCGTCCTGTATTATGTATTTCTACTTTGAATAACATAACCGCTCCCACGCATGATGTCATCCGAAGTGTTGAATCTGTGTGTTAAACCGTAAACCTTAAATCTTATTCAATCAGACGGTAAACAGTTATCTACACACATATATGTTTTTATTTCAAAAGGCACATCAACAACGAAAATGCTTACAGGTTGGTAAACACATCTCTTCAGAGCTTATACGTCCCAAAACAGATTGAGAGTTCAGACATTCCCACGCCACGCGCAGTGTAGGGTTCCGTAGCCCATCTCAATAGTGCGGATACTACTTACCGGTTTCACACACCTGACAACGTTTTATTTAAGTAGTTCCCAATGAGGAATTTGTACTGCGCCAAGTGCATTTTTTTTTTTATTATATTAGAAGGAGGCAAACGAGCAGGCGGGTCACCTAATGGAAAGCAATCACCGCCGCCCATGGACACCCGCAAAACCAGAGGAATCACAGATGCGTTGCCGGCCTTTAAGGAAGGAATAGGCTCGTTTCTTGAAGATTCCTACGTCATATTGGTCCGGAAATACCGCCGCTGAGAGCTGGTTCCACAGCACTGTAGTTCGTGGTAAAAAATTACGTGAGAAACGCACAGTAGTAGATCGCCATCCATCAAGATGGTGTGGATGGAAAGACAGTCGATTGCGTGTAGTGTGTGTGCATTATAAAGTACTGTTACTCGTAAACTTGTAAAGCCTACTTAGCTGTGATAGTTTTCCTTTTAATTTCGTCATAAATACAACTACCGTGAATTTACCAAAAACAACCATTTGGCTGGCAGGGGGGGGAGACACTTGGCTCTAACAAAATTTTGCACTTTAAAGCTTAATAGTTCAAAAACGAATGTCTCAATCAAAAAACTGTTTTCACAAACCCGCAATATTTTTGAAATTGCTATCCAACGACATCCCAAACTATGGGGTAAACAAGAAAAAAAAATTACATCCCCACTTCACGGGTAGGAGAGGTAACCTAAAAAATATATTTTTCAAAACTTTACTTCACCACTTTGTCGACGTAATTAATATGTTTATCTATGCAATATTACAGTTTTCTAGTACTAAGAGTCTATGAGCTAGGCTGGGGACAGACAGACAGACAGAGTGAATAGGCAATTTCTAGGCAGGCATGTTCCATCCTCGACCGCACCGTCACTTAACATCAGGTGAGGTGTGGTCAAATGCCTGCCTATAACCAATAAAAAAATAAAAAGAAACAGACAGACACACAGACAGACAGACAGACAGACAGACGGACATGGCGAAACTATTAAGGGTTCCTTGTTGACTACGGAACCCTAAAAATAGACGTCCTGAATGGGTAGTAGGTAAAAAATGTTTGAACGATTCAAAAGCACTTTTTTAAAGTTTATTTAAATAAATAAAAAATTATATGACTTGACTTGACTTGACTTGACTCTACGTAGGTACTAAGTATACTAGGTTGGCAATAAATAAGGCATTTATTGCCTTTGACTTTAATACTTCAACAATAAAATAATAAAATAAGGCGATAATAAAAGGATAAGGCGAAAAGGCCAACCATGAAGCTGCACTAAATGCAGGGTTTAAACAATTGCCATCTTACAACAGCCGGGACCGCCAACAATAATGAATAGTTCGAAACATTTAATTGGTCACCCATTCCATTTCAATTTGCTTAGTAGGCTTTTTAAATGTTAGCAATTTTGCCATCAAAAATCAAAAAGGCATCAAACAGCGTTACGAATTAGCTTGACTTCAACGATTTTAACCGCCTGTGTGGTCTAGAGGTTAAGAAGACCACCGGTTCAGATCCAGAGGTCCCGGGTTCGATTCCCAGCGGGGGGTGCAAGTTTGTGTACTTGGTTTGGTTGGTGGTAGGACTTGTTTGTCCGCCTGGCTAGCTTCCACCATCTTATCTAAAATGTTGAATTAACATCAATGTTTGTACATTGTTGAGTTCCGACAGCTAGAGATAAGTTAGCCAGGGCCTCACTAGTTGAGGATCCCGGGAAAAGTACGCCTCATCACTTAACACCAGGTGAGATCAAGGCACTGTGCTTACCCGTAATCATAGAAAAAAGATCGATGCGTTCGGTTCGGCATCGAAATCCAATAAAACTAACAAACACAATTAATATTGTATGACGACCTCCTCGGTTGAGTGGTTTGTACACCGGTTTTCATGGTGTCGCCATCTCAGTGGTCCCGGGTTCGATCCCCGGTCGGGTCAATTTTGAAAATTATTGTTTTTCCAAATTGTCTCGGGTCTGGATGTTTTCTATGTATAATAAGTATGTATTTAAGTATTTTAAGTATGTTTATTCGTTGTCTAGTAACCAGATAACGAGTTTCATGACGAAGCTTCTCTTGGGCTAGATAATTGGTGTGAGTGTAGGAAAATTTATTTATTTATTTATTTATTTGTTTATGTTTTTGCTAACGGTTACATACGAGTGTACAATTGTACTTACATACACGTTGACTGCCGAATAACCCAGACATTATATTATTAGTTCACGCACAGAAACAACAGACAATCAATTGTTTGTCAGACCCATGGCGCTTAAATTCTAAGGTACCAATAATTGATATCAGGGACAGTGTAAAGGATGCCTAGTGCGATTTTTATCCGCCATTCACATCACATGTCATCATCACATGTCATATCACATTGTCGAAAGCGAGAATATTTGTATGGCAAAATTTTAACTCTTCTCGTATGTCGCCAGGAGGCTCTGCTTCAATGCCATCCAATTTACGTTTTCGTAAACGTAATCGAATGAATACAGATAGTAAACGATACTCACATTAGGCACTCTGAACAGTACCTAACTAGTACCTAGGAACAGACCCTAAAGTCTGTGTAGGCCACCCGAGCCTTTCGCGCCCACCACAAATACACCGATCCAATCCGACCCCTTCGGAAAATCTAGTAGGGCACGGGGACGCGCACTTTAAGTGTGCGATGCCGTTCCCTCTAGAAAACCTCCGAAGGTGATTCGTTTCACACGGCTTGAGGTACCCTTTACGTACCTCGCCGGCCCCAAAAGAGCCCGGTGACGCTGAAATTGCCGTTTAAGGCAATCAGCAATTTCTCTCAAAAAAAAAAACCTCTAAAACAAGAGTTTTTCAGAGGTATTTATTATACAACTTAAATTCAATAAAGTAAAATAACGATAATAATATTCAATATCAACGCCTAGGTAAGTATGTTGATTGAAGCCCGGATTTGTGATCACCTAAACTCATTTAGCAGGCGTGGTGATTAATTTAATTTTGTGGTTTTCTAATGTTATATATCATTTAGATATAAAATGTAACTTTTACTTAAGCGGTAATAAATTTAAAAAAAAAATCTTATACCCGGCCATAACTCGTCATTGTAGTGATGACTTGATTTCAATGTTGGAGGCCTTTGCCCAGCCGTGGGAATAGTTATTTATCTACTATTAGGTACCACAGAACTACTTACTGCAGTTACACTCGATCTCGTACAGGGTTTTTTTTAAGGTAAATCCGACTTTGGGTAAACGTCAATATTGCGCTAATTTTCTGTTAGTCGATTATAAGGTCATCTCTGTTCTCGTTACAAACATATTATTATCTAGTAATTAGAGATAGAAAATCAAATTATGCTCAACAAATTATTTGAATGAAGCAACGTCAACTAATGGACACCTCCACATGTTATGGTTTAGTTAAATAAGACGTTACGGCCACTTTTAACTATAACGCCTTATTTAACTAAACCATAACATGTCAGGTGTTCATTAGGTGACGTAAAAATGCTAAATTACTTCATTCAGATAGTTTGTTGAGCATAATTTGATTTTCTATCTCTAATTACTAGATATGTTTTTTTTTTCATTGGCGGCGCTAGTGTGCGGCGTAAACGCTCTTAAGATAATAAAAAACATAGAATGTACAGTTATTTTATATGATGATTCAAAGACAGATAAGGAGAATCTTTCATTTCTGCAACCCTTTTAATGCTTTATAATAGAATGAAAAGAACTTAAGAACACCTGGCCCCAATATAGGGATAAATAGGTACTTACGTGCCCATGAAGCTATCTACAGTCGTACTTCTACTATTATGCGGTTCAAGTACCTACTTATTGGCCGTGAAAAATTATTATTGCACTTTAATAAGCAATATTATTATTTAATAGTAATATTAATTCACATTGTATTATTTAATTATACCAAATAGGTATACTTTGTGGTTACAGTAAAAGTTTTCATTACAGTTATAAAGTATTTACTCAGAGCCCTAGTCCCCTTTGTAGAAAAACATTGAGAAATGAATCACGCTGTCCCAACGCCAATTTAAAAAAAAACTATTTTTTTAAATATACATAGTAATACTTACCTACATAATGTAGTATGGGAAAAGCAAACTGTGACATCACTATATTGTGGTCCGTCAAGTAAATTAACAGAAATTAATGCTGAAGTCAAATAAAAAAGTTAAATGTTTTTCAGAACTGTAAAGTGATGTCATATAATAATTTATTGTTATTGTTAGCTACCCTTGTCGGGTATCAACTACTGCCATCTCACGACAACTAATGGAACTGTCGGGCCAACGGCTTAGCACGCCTTCCGAAGCACGGAAGAGCTCCAGATATTTTTATTTTGCTCTATCAGAAAGTTGCATAACTAGCAAGATCACAAGCCGAATGCTTCTGCTAACTCTTTATGGTAGGTATAATAAATATGTAAAAAATATATTTGAAAAGTAAGGAAGAATGTTTACAATGTAACTCATAATACAGTGGAGTAAGAGTCAAAACTAGTCAAAAGTATATACTTTATGCTCGTGACTGGTTATAGTTATGCTGGCGGCGACACATAAGTAAGGCAGTTGCCTTACCATGAGGAAGAATGGCTTATTTAAAAAAAAGCAGAATAAACGGGAAGGCAGTCTTTGGGGGCGTCTCTGTTTAAACGTAAGCTAACGCCATCTCACTTATAACGCTCGCAACTACTCGTATTACCACCTTTCGTAATTTATTTCTTCTGACAAATAATAATTAATAGTCCATGCCACTGTGTTAGATTGCCAAGTGCAAGTTTTGTTAACACTTCAATCACCTCCATGGAAACAAAATTTTGTGTGTCAAAATTACAATTCATCATTATCGTTTTTTAAGGTTTACCGCGTGTATCACCAGGGGGCGCTACTACACTGCCATACAAATGGAAATTTTCACATCAAACAGCCATATATTACTAAATATTTGTCACTTACTACAAAAATAGTATGTGATCAAACATGGACTTTTTAGTCCGAGCATGCCCGAGTGACCTACGACAAAAGTATGTTGTGTAAAAATTGCATTACAACAGCAGGGCTTGCTTCAGGCGTAATAAGTAAATAGCTTAACGGTCGCTAGATGGCATTGAATGGTACCTAAAAGTAATTATTTTTTTGATTTATCTTTCGATCTTTTCCAAATTACCACAGATGTACCTACGTGTTCATTATGAGAATAACCTCGAAAGGATGGTCATTCTTAGATCAAAGAAGTAAATACAGGGTATGAAAAAAACCTTACCGTAAAAATAATTGCTGGGAAACGACATTTATTTTTGGGTATCAAAAACAGGTGTTTCAAAAACAGGAACGCGTGCAATGCAACTTTAGTGAGTGCGGCGTGTAGCGTTCGATACGAGGCAGCCGGCCGCGAGCCGCATCATTGTGTGCCTTCGATATTCATTGCGGTTTGTAACTAAAACGTCTCTTTTTAATTGAAAATGGAAGAAAAATGCTAAAGTTCCTTTTGAAGAAAATTTACTGATGACCTTTTTAAACAGATTCCGCAAAAACCGTAAAAAAAACTTTTGACTTTGTTCCTCAATACTATCAGGTTCCCAGGTATGGCTCCATACAATAAAATAACAGTTATGATGGGAACAATCCGTACTTTTCGTTTTCGTTAAGCTTCTTTTCATACCCAGTATATAGGTACCTATAAAGTATTATAGACACTTAAAGGTATACTGGGTACTTGTTAGTAGGTAAGTATACCTACTAACAATATTTATAAGTCTGATACTAACCCATGGATGAAAAATCATCTGAAATAAATAATATTTAATTTAATAAAAATTCATTTATGTAGTATTGCAATATTGCGAGTTAAACGTCTTCGCACTGCTGTCCCTTGAGGGGTGAGTTGAGTATCATACCTATAAAGACCATCGGTAGTACCACGGGTAAGATCCGAACGTGTAACAGAATGGTGTGGTCAAAATGAAAATTTAAGTAACATACAAGATCGAGATCGGATACACTTTAGATCTTATCATTTCGACCATTCATTCAAGACGTACAGTTACAAGCCTCTGACCAACAGTAGGTAGGTAAGTAAAGGGATAATAAAGTACAAAACCCTTAGTGTATTCACAGATTTTTTAAACACGTAGGTACATAGTTAAGCTAGCGGCAACACATAAGTAACTGCTACACCCCATGAGTTTCTAAATAATTATTTTTGTACTTATGCAAAGTTGAAGATGAAATAAAAGCTTACGCACGTGCGGTGCTGCGTGACCGGTCCAGAGATGCAGACCCGTCATACTCGTATAACGTAAAACATTTAGGACGAGCCCTTTGTCCTTCACCCCTTTTAAGCCCTTTTGTCAAGAAGTGCGTAGCTATTTAAATCATGGTAAAGAAATGTTGTAGCGTCAGTCAGTGTGACTTGAGAAAACGAAGAGAAAACATCGCAAAAACAACTCGCGAAAGGCGTAACTGTTTTTCAAAACTGTAATCCAACACCACGTAATAATGTATCAACATCAATTTTCATTCGTAAGTAATGTTTTATACTTTTATTTTGTATTGTTTTTCGTTTGTGTAAAATAACGATTAACCGACTCTGAGGGATAGTGGTGGACTAGTGGACCACTGATCTCGGGACTCCCTGACTTTTTTTTAATGTAATTAAATGAAAATGATGATCTACTGATTGGATTACTGTCTTTTGAACGTCATTCATCATCATTATCATCAGCTCATTTTATGTCCCCACTGCTGGGGCACGAGCCTTCCCTATGGATGGATAGGGAGAACGGGTCATAAACTACCACGCAGGCCCAGTGCGGGTTACCTACATTATTTTACCAGTATTGTTTTGGCAATCCACAAAAAGTAATATCAATAGATAATTTAAAATAACTATACCTATCGCTGCCGATTATATCGAGTAATAAAAATATTCCAAAATGTTTAATTTTTTTTAAATATTTTTTAAATATTTATTATCAGGGATAGTACACAGCACATTTTTAAGTACTTACAATATTGAAATTTACATTTTGAAGGCCAATTATGACTATCCACATTTTACATTTTCAATAGATGAGTAGCAGGCGTCGAACATGACATCAAACTTTACAAAAATATGTAAATCACATGCATACCTGAAATTTTGACAGAATTTGATCTCACTTCACTATGGGAGTAGAGCGTTTACGCCGCACACTAGCGCCACTAATAAAAAAAAATCTAGTAATTAGAGATAGAAAATCAAATTATGCTCAACAAACTATTTGAATGAAGTAATTTAGCAAGACGTTACGGCCACTTTTAACTATAACGCCATATTTAACTAAACCATAACATGTCAGGTGTTCATTAGGTGACGTAAAAATGCTAAATTACTTCATTCAGTTAGTTTGTTGAGCATAATTTGATTTTCTATCTCTAATAACTAGATATGTTTTTTTTTTCATTGGCGGCGCTAGTGTGCGGCGTAAACGCTCCCGCTAAACAATTAATCTAATACAAAGCGTTTGCACTCCGTACCATAAGTAAAACTGTTTTCTTCCTTCAAATTAAAACTACAAATTATTTAAAAAAAATGAACTAGCATATTGAAGGGTATTAAGACTAATCTACTAAGAAAATTTAGATGCTTAAATCGGTCTGGTTTGCCTGTAAAATGAAAATCTATGTTTTAAAAGAGGTTACTTTGATATTTTTTTCTCTGTTATAAAAGTTGACAAATTGTGTTTCTGCAACTAGCAAAATGAAGTCAATTAAATGAAAAATCATGTCATCAAATATTACTTTCATATGTTTTGTAATTGATGGGAAAAATCAAAATCCCCGCAACGTAAATTTCTGTTGCGCGCAACTTCGTTCGCGAGGACTATGTATCCTACGGGAACAAAATATATTGGAACGAATAATATCCTATGTCCTAGTTCGGGTCATGATTTGTCTATGTGCAAAATTCAATCAAAATCCGTTCTGCCGTTCTCGAGTTTTGCCTTTAGCAAGATTCATTTTTATTTATATTGATAATATTTATAAGATATAAACGGCTCCACAGATTTTCATGAAATTTAGTGTGCAGGGGATTTCGGGGGCGATAAATCGATCTAACTAGGTTAATTTTTTTTTTAATATATTTTATAAATAATATTTTATTAATTTTAATATTTTATTATTTTATTATTAGAGGAAGATTATTTTCTACTTTACTATTATATCAAAAACAATAAAATGTATCAGTAAACTAATAAATAAGTTAAGGACACTTAGTACGCGGATAAAACGTCGCGTGTCGTACGTAGCTGCAAAAAGCTCTACTTTAGAGGTCAACGACCCGCTGAGCGTCAAGGAAAAACATCCGTTTACGATTAGGGGTTAAGGTCAGGGTTAGGGGCAGGGGCGAATACTGGGTGTATTTTTTCCCTTATGAATCGCCGGAAAGATTGGGTATGCGTATATTTTAATAAGATATCGTAATGGCACCAGTGCTCGACACCGGTTTTCCTCTAATTAAAAATAATATAGAATTTCAATTTCAAAGCTTGGCTATCCAAAGAGGTAATGCTGCCAGCGTTCTTGGGACCGTTCCCATAAACGAACAAAACGTTCAAAACGAACAAAACGAAATGTTGTCGATGTACTTCGCTGATGATCAGCGTGATTGGTGTCACTTCGATGAGCCCACAGCTGGAGGACGTTTTTTTATTTACATAAAGGGTTTTTTTGTCTTGAAATACGTGATGTTTCTTTTGTTTTTTTTTCTTTATTACCTAATAGTACAGATATATTGTAATGTATAAAGTCAGTAGTAAGTAGGTAAATACATATATAGGTTTATTCGAAGGCTAGACAGTGCTGCCTAACAAGGTTAATAAATAATGTCTGGGTGGGGTACCACCTACCTACATTAAAAATCTATAAGCGGAAGGTAGACTAAGCACCCGTCTAGACATTCTCATAAGAACTTCGTGTTGTAGGTATACGTGTATTTCCGTCCTACAGGTATTTTCTATAAATTGCGTAGACAGACGAGACGGTCCTTTCAATCAATAAATCCAGGCATCCAAGCCCCCACCATTGCGCAGCGTTTAGATCTATATCTCGTATGTAAACATTTATGTACAGGCTTAACCAGTACCTAGGTATTACCTAGATATTGGAGGCTGCGCAGATTGCCTAGCTCTTAGATAAAAATCAATAAACCCGTCTGGATTGTGCCGTGTGCGTCTGTGACTTTTATATGTGTGTATAAATCATAGACACACTACCTACCAGTGTTGCCACTTACAATTGTGGATTACCCTAGATTCTTTAGAAATTATCCTCTAAAGACCGATACACCTCTGGAATTCCTGCATTTATGGAGTATAATTTTGTAATAAAAAACATGAAAATTCACATAGGCAGTTTTTAATAAAAAATACATACATTTATTGTTTTACGAGCTTGATCACTACATATTGAAATGAAACCACATATTATACGGGTAGACTAGCGTTTATTTTACGAAAATGTAAAATGGCTAGTCAGAATACTGTGGGTTTATTCTTAAGGGGTCATTTGACGTTATACCACACAGTGTAATATGGAACCGAATTTTGTGACACCTGCTTTTTAAAGGCTCTAGTTATATCAATTCACAAATATCTATAGAGTTCATCATTTTGAATCGAACACAACGTTCTAAACTCTAAACTCCCCTGTGACAAATGTATCCTGTTCCTGTATGGACATTGTTATCTAATGGAGTTTGGAAATTATAATCAACAATATCTTTATGTTAGGGTTTTAACGGAATACAACAATTTGTAATTATGATATTTCAAGATGGTCAAAAATCCACAGCGAAACTGTTTCTCCATCTCCATTGTTCTTTTACTAAACCCCTATCAAAAAAAGTCCTAATCCATACCCAGCATAGGCCAGGCCCCTTAAAAGGGAGATGTCCCTAAAAGTGGAAACACTGTTGTCTACATAGACTTTTACATAGACAAAATAAGCCTTTTCTTTCCGAGTAAAACTATTTCTGTTCCTTAATATCAGAGCTACAAAAATAATAATTATATCAAGATTTCATCTGAATGTTTTTATATTGTTTGTAAGCTTTCTGCGTGAAATGAATAATTTCGTCTTTTTACTTACAAACTTACATGTAGATGTCGCTTTTAGTCTCAGTGTTACCAACTTTACACGTTAGGTGCTAAAACTAGCAATTTATTAGAAAACCTAGCAACCTAAGGCTGTAAAGAACGAGAGCCCCAATTCCAAAATCTAGCATCAAAATTATTTTAATACTTTGTATTAAAACTCTGTGAAACAAATTTATTTATTCAAAATTGTGCCATGCAAATAAAAATATACTTAAAAATAAAACCCAAATAAAGTATATAATTAATGTTAAGAGATTTGCAGGTAAATACCTGCAAATAAAATTGAAAAATATTTAATTTTTTTGATTATTATTAATGTTTTCTTAGCATTGTTTGACCAGTGGTTTCCAACCTGCGTCTGTGTCGAAGTGCTCAATGTTTGGAAAAAAGCTGGGAATCACTGTCAAAGTCAAAGTCAACATACATAAGCATGCAGGCCAATAAGCATGGTTGCATAATCGTGATATTTATTAATTATAGTCGTATAGATTTTGTTTCTCTTGTTTGTTGTTTTCTGGTGTCCTCTTTACTAGGTGTCCACGGAAGATCAGCGTCGGGACTCCTTTGGTGTTCTGAAAAATGCTGAGTGGATACCTTTTTTGTGTTTTTGCATTTTTTAATTCTATTTTATTTTTATTTTATCTCAAGTATTACTGTGTGACACTAAATAAATAATTTATCAATTTAATTTATCAATTTATCAACATATTTTTTGAGATAGGTTGTTGTGAGCATAATATTACATCAGCTAAGCTTTTTAAAAACACGACTGTGACAATAAAAAGTTAAATAGTTTAATTTTCCCTCCTTCATCCTTCTATGGGATCCATCAAAAGAGGCGTGAAGAAGCACCTTGTGGGCCGGCAGAGTCAGATTAACTGATGCTGCGTTTGTTTTTACGCTGCACCAGTTATTTTCGCGTCTGGACTCCATTTCCGTTTAACGAGCTATCTAAGTATAAAAAAAATAAAAAATAAATTAAAAAGTATGGAACATCAAAGAAATGCATTGCATAGACCATTTTACATTTTTAAAGATAAATACAATACGAAAAGGTCCGAACAAGAAACAAGATAACAGACTGTACCTACTACATCAAAATATATAAAAAAACTTTTTAGAACAACATTTTAAAATACTATTTTAAAATTAGTTTTCCTTCTTTTTAGCATTCCTCTGCTCAGCGAACAACATCGCAGCTATTTTCACCCTTTTTACAGCTGCCCGGAACAATGAGGAGGTGCTGCCTCCAAACCTTTTATGTAAGTTAAATTTGTTAAAATTCACAGATACTTTTAAATTGACTTGTACTTTTTGGATTGTACTTTTATTATTTTGATAATACCTTAGTAAGAACTTTTTTATTAGATAGGACTGGGCCTAAAGTATTTTACCATATGGTACATTGTTTGTTGCCTGAAATTAATAAAAGTATATTATTCTAAAAAGGTCTAGAAAAAAGTTCTAACAAAATACCATCATGAGCAAAATGTATTCAACTCTAATTGCTTCTTTATTTTTAGCACAAAAATATGACATTGTGCTAGCAACACTATGTTAAAGGCTCTTCTTGTCTATGGTATTTATCGGATTTAGTTTTTGTGCGAAATGTCATGTTGTATTGTGATTTGTGGTTCCTAGAAAGGACACCTAGTTTTCCAAGTAAATTTCAATTAAAACCACGCCGTTAAGATAGCTAAGCTCTAAATAAGCCGATGAGCTCAATGAAAGCTTATTTTTACTGTTATTTCGTGTGATAATGTGCATGTAAAGACATATAAATGCAAGTGCAACGAAAGCTCAATGCACTATCGCAGCGCGAATTTGAAGACGGCGTGGACTCAAAGTTTAGCCTTATGTCCTCAAAGGCGATGGAGACGCGCCACTACGAGGGATGTGGCAGGGAAGGTCCTATCCGGTGCATTTTTCTTGGCGAATTCCATCCTGTGGCGGGCCCTAAGATATCATGCCAGGTTAGTGCCATGTCCTGAATAAGTTGTGAGTTACGTACTTTTTGCCATTGCTTTTAGGTGTTTATCAGTGTGCGTTCATCAGTATGTAGTAGTGTGGGGTATGTAAAGTAGGTCGCGCATAGGTGAGGGGTGCAAGGCGCAGCATATAGGGCGTTGCGTCTGTGTGCAGCCATGCGCAGTTGCAGTGGGCCCGGGCGGGGCTGGACTTTTGCATGACCATTGCGAACTAGCACTTCGAACAGCAAACTCATATCTTCAGTTGTCCAGTAAAATAAAAATTAATAATTTTGTTTTAGTTCCCCGAGGACTACATCTCTAAAGAACTCTTTGATTCTATCAGTGCTTACATCATTCCAAAACCACTTATCCAGAAATGCACCATGACTATGTAAGTATAAAAAAATCCCTTTGTTCCAATACAAAAAAAAACAATTTGTAAAAGTCTCAATATTTGATTTTAATACTGTTTTCCTGTTTTCAGAAATGCCTTAGGACATAAAATAGTAGGGTATCCAATCAGAATTGACAACTCCAGATATGAGCGCAATGTGTACGTCTTCAACTTATGCTTCGTGTGCGATAGCTGGTCAAAAACTGTTCAATATGAGCCAGTGGTCAAGAAACTTGGAGAACATCTGGTAAGTAGAACAAAAACTTCTCCTTTCAATTTAATTACTTATTAATAATTTAATTTGTTAATAGTTTATTATTATGTTTGAAACACAACATTTTTTTTCAGACCATCATGGAAGAAGAGACCAGATTTGTATCAAGTGGTTCCAGCAAGCTGCCTACACTTTTGGCGCATCTTCTTCACGACCTCAACACCCATCGAAAAGCCACGCTAGTTGGTAAGTTATAGTATTAAGTTCTAGCGATACTTGATCCTGCCTGAGGGATGTTGCTGGCGAAAAACTTTGTGGCTGAGCATATTTTATTTTTAGATTAAGGTATTCCTACAGGTCCACGTCTTCATGCACCACATCCTTTAGGTCAACGTGTTTCTCAGGCAAACGCTGTATTTATTTTTGTGCTGATTTTATAAATCTGTAAGGTTTTAATTGTTGCGAGCGAGGTTTTAAATATTTTGAATTGACTGCCAAGCTCACATTACATTTATCAATGAGACAATGCTACTTTATCGTTTTTTGCTGAAGATGACTTTATCTTTTTGTTTAAACATACACATTCCACAATTTCTATAGATACTGTATACTATCACTGTAAATGGTTCTAATACAATAAATTACAGTAGTTGACATAATAACCATTTTTTTTTTACATAATTTACATTTTAACTATGATTTCCTTTAAAATTAATTTTGTAATTATTGGTTAATAATTATTAATCTGTATTTTAACAATAGATGTGCAATTACAGTAGAGTCAATAACTTACATTGACTATGAAAAAGTAGACAATGTGGTAATATGATTGTTGATGATGAGCCCACCCGCGACTATGTCCACGTAAACCTGTGTATTCCATGTTGTAGTTCCTAAAAGAAACTTGCTTCAGATTATTTTACACTGGGGAACTTATTTTAACAATTCAAGTTTATTATCTTTTAGTTCTAAAATTTCATGATCAGTCACTCAACCAATAATTTTGTGAGTAGCATAGTTCACTTTTAAATATAAAGATTGATATTTAAGATGTGAATTTCTAAATAAAATACTAAGTATTTTGTACAAAATTACATTGTAAAATGATTTATTACTAATATTCAAACAAAGAGTTGGTAATACAACTTTGTTCTTTTATTCGAGATGAGGCACTAATATTATTTCTCTCTCAAACTAAACATATAATATGCCTATATATACTTAATATGTAAAATTGTAATTGTTTTCTGATAAAGAATTTGATGCAGTAATAAGTAATTGTTTTGATCACATTGGTACCATTGTCTCAAAATAGGGTTTCCTTTGTTTGAGTCCTTCCAAAATGGCGGTCGCAAATCACGAAACAAAATGGTGGACGTATTGATCGATTCCGATTGAGGCGGGGTGGGGCGGCTGAGGGGCGGGCGTCTACCACTCGTGCCCCGCACAGCCCGCAGGCGGCCGCACCCTCGTGACCCCGCCCGCCACGCTCCTCACCCGCCCGCCACGCTCCTCACCCGCCCCACCCGCCTCACGCGTCCCGCCCGGGCGGCCTGCAACGCGCATGCTGCAATCAATCGCCGTCGTCTAGGATGCGCGCGCTGCACCTAGCCCGGCTGCACTGGTAGAACGGCTCAGTTATCGAAATTGTGCGTCGGAAGATGGACGAGTTAGTTCGCGTGTCTATCCTTTTTACTAGTGTCTAGTATTTGTTCAAACAATCAGTAATCCGAAGTAAAACAGCTTTTAGTTTTTATAAATAACTTTTATTCAAAATTTCACTCAAAATTTTTACTTGTTCCGAAAAGTCGCAATATTTTTTTTGAATTAACTTGTAACAAAGGAAAGTATCAGACGGACGACCAGTCTGGTAAAGCGCGCCGTGAAGAATGTATGAGAGATCCACCGCGAACATCTTACTCTCACGCGTACGCCGCGCCGTCGCTTTGGGCTCGAGTTCTTGAATTCGAAGCATCAGGTGGTTAGACTGGTTAGGGGGTGGGCCTGAGATTGGGTTGCGAAAAAAATCTCTCGCTTGCTAAAGCTTAGGTTCATAATCGTCTAACAACGCGATTCATAAGCTCGGCGTAGGCGGGACTTGTTTCTCTTAGTCGTACTTTACCCAACGGATAGCGGGTGGGCGGTACCTACCATTAACGCCGCTCCAGCATTTCTTTCGTTACGTTGTAAAACCATGTTTTGCCGGTGGCTGCCTGTGCTGTCTGCAAAAAGAGGTAAGTGAAATTTTTCTCTTACACGTGTGCGCGCGCATCTGGTTCCTTTGTTCGAGTCGATATTGATTTTTCTATAAATAATCATGCGCACTATGTTAGACTGAATATTTTTGAACACTTATCAATATCTATCAATCTATATTAATATATCCGTGAATAGAAACCATTATTGATGTAATGGACATTTTGGACATTTTGCGCATGATGTCTAATCATCTATTTTTTTTACTTATATAGGTATTTCCAGTAAATATGTCTTTGTAGTAAGAATTTGTGATACTTAATCTTGGCAGCTATGTGCATAATTATAATATTTTATTAATTAGTGAAACTGCAGTTCGGATGCGCGCGCAGTTGTATAGTTTCTTTGTACGAGTCTGTATCGATTTGCCTATCGTGAGCTACTGCTCACGATAGACAAATCGATACGCCACGCCACGCCCGTGTATTTCTGACCCTTCAACGTCATCAGTCATGGTAATAGTGAGTAGTATTGATGATAGACCCGCCATCACCATAACCCACCATCACCATAACCCACCATCACCATGACCCAGCATCATCATGACCTACCATCACCATGACCCAGCATCACCATGACACAGCATCACCATGACCCACCATCATCACCTTGACCCACCACCATCACCATGACCCACCAACACCATGAATCAACCACCATCACCATGACCCGCCGTGACCATTATCCACTATAACCATGATCCATATCACTACGATCCACCATCACCATGACCCACCATCACCATAACCCACCATCACTACTCCTTACGATAGACAAATCGATACGCCACGCCACGCCCGTGTATTTCTGACCCTTCAACGTCATCAGTCATGGTAATAGTGAGTAGTACTGATGATAGACCCGCCATCACCATAACCTACCATCACCATAACCCACCATCACCATAACCCACCATCACCATGACCCAGCATCATCATGACCTACCATCACCATGACCCAGCTTCACCATGACCCAGCATCACCATGACCCACCATCATCACCTTGACCCACCACCATCACCACGACCCACCAACACCATGAATCAACCACCATCACCATGACCCGCCGTGACCATTATCCACTATAACCATGATCCATATCACTACGATCCACCATCACCATGATCCACCATCACCATGACCCACCATCACCATAACCCACCATCACCATGAATCACCAACCATCACAAAGTTCCACCAACACCATCACCATGACCCGCCGTCACCATGATCCACCATCTCCATGACCCACCATCATTATGATCCACCATCACAATGATCCACCATCACCATGGCCCACTATCACTATGATCCACCATCACCATGACTGACTCACAATCATCATGACCCACCATCACCATGATCCACCATCATCATGACCCACCATCACTATTATCCACCATCACCATGACCCACAATCATCATGACCCACCATCACCAGTTTTACCATCAACATAACCGACCGTAACCATAACCCAGCATCTTTATGTCCCACCATCACTATATCTTACCATAACCATGACCCAGCACCTTTGTGACCCACCATCACCATGACTCACTATAAGCACCATGACCCACCATCACCATAACCCACTATCACCATGACCCACCATCACCATAACCCAGCACGCAAACCTAGCATCATTATGACCCACCTTCACCATGACCTAGCATCTTTAGAACCCAGCATCATCATGACCTACAATCACCATGACCCAGCATCGCCATAATCACCATGACCCACAACCATCACCATTACCCACCATTACCATGAATCACCCACCATCACCATGTTCCACCATCACCATGACCCGCCGTCACCATGATCCACCATCACCATTACCCACCACCATGATCCACCATCATCATGACTCACCATCATCATGACTCACCATCACTTTGATCCACCATCACCATGACCCACCATCACTATGACTTACCGTAACCATGACCCAGGGTTTTGTGACCCACCATCACCATGACTAGGGCGTCGAAACCAAATCCACTTTTTAAAAATCCGGGTTTCGGGTTTACCTGTAGTCAAGACCTGGGTAACCGGGTATTTCGAGCTTTTTAGGTCTTTTTGTTATTTTTTTTAATATAATGAAACTGTATTTTAATATGAATTTGCTAAGTCAAATACGAGTATATAAAACAAGAGATGGATTTATATAACAGTACTTAAACGGTTATAAAACAGTACTTTCAAAATCACATAAATATTCTTAATATTAAAAAGTCTTTTAGAACAAATACATGAGTATTTGTTCTAAAAGACTTTTTAATATTAAGAATATACTGTTTTATAACCGTTTAAGTACTGTTATATAAATCCATCTCTTACTCATGTATTTGTTCAAAACAAATATAAAAATAGAAAGGTAGCTAGTAAGTACTTATTTTTAATCAGAATTTAGTCTTTTGGTAATAGTCAGTTCTTATACTGCTAATAATTAAAATTATAATACCTATGCTGAAGACTATGTTTGATACCAACGTATATAAAAATATTTTAAAATTATTAAACTCTTTTATTAACATTAACAATAAATTCGTCTTAGTAGCTATCTTACTCGTATGAAGTCAGATTGGAATCACAATATTTTTTTAAATTAAGTCTTTCAGTAATAATCAGTTCCTCTCTTAATAACTAAAAATCTGCTATTGACTATTATAAAAAATCCTACTAATATTATAAACGCGAAAGTTTGTAAGTATGGATGGATGTTTGTTACTCTTTCATGTAAAAAATTTAGATGAAATTCGGCATACAGATAGTTTATAACCTGGATTAACACATAGGATAGTTTTAATCCCGATATTCCCACGGGAACGGGAACCACGCGGGTGAAACCGCGAGCGGTCGCTAGTATTTTATAAGTACATCATTCGAGTCCTATCTTTCTTATGCTTTCGAACCTATGAGACAGTAAAAAAAAAATCCGCAACAGCGGCTTTCGAAACTACGTAGGAGAACCTTTCGAAGATTCGTAAATATACTTATGATACGAACAATTACTGACAAGAAAACTATTGTAGAAAAGCTCAAAAAACCCGAAAACCCGGTTTTTTATTTTCCTAACCCGGATTTTCTTGTGACCGAGAAAACCCGAAATACCCGGGTATTTTCGGGTCGGGTAAACCCGGGTTCGATGCCCTAACTATGACCCACCATCACCATGACCAAGCATCACCATGACCCACCATCACCATGACCCAGCATCACCATGACCCAGCATCACCAACCCAGCATCTTTAAGACCCACCTTCACCATGACCTAGCATCTTTATGACCCACCTTCACCATGACCCAGCACCAACATGTCCCACCATCACCATGTCCCCCATCACTTTGACCCACCGTCACCATGACCCAGCATCACCATGGCCCACTATCACCATGACCCACTATCACAATGTTCCACCATCACCATGACCCACCATCACCATGACCCACCATCACCATGTTCCACCATCACCATGACCCACCATCACCATGACCCACCATCACCATTACCCACCATCACCTTGACCCACCGTAACTATGACTCACCATCAGCATGACCCAGCATCACCATTACCATGTTCCACCGTCACCATGACCCACTATCACCATGACCCACTATCACCATGACCCACCATCACCATGTTCTACCATCACCATGATCCACCATCAACTTGACCCACTATCACCATGACCCACTATCACCATGACCCACCATCACCATTACCCACCATCACCTTAACCCACCATAACCATAACCCACCATCACCATGACCTACCACCCATAGTTCATACATAACCTATCATCACACCATCATCATTATCTTTATTACCATGATCCACACATTTAGGCGCTTTGCAGACGGCGCGGCGGGGCGGGGCGGGCCGGGCCGGGCCGGTCCGGTCCGGTCAATTTGAATGCGAACGATAGCGCAAAGGGAATCTTATACCGTCGACCACCGGCGGGCGGCGCGGTCTTTTTTGCCCTCTGTGTGCGTTGGTAGTATAGGATTCCCTTTGCGCTATCGTTCGTGGTCAAATTAACCGGCCCGGCCCGCCCCGCCGTCTGCAAAGCGCCTAAGACTCACTTCAGTTGAAGGCAAAGCAGATACGGTGGCTGATTACGATTTTAGAGATTTCTTAGGTTTTTAAAGGCGCTGACAACTGTGAAATGTGCTTCACTTATGCTTATGGTTTATAAAAAAAATCTACAACATACTACGTCAAGAAAAATATCTCTATAAATTAAAATGAATGTTGCTGAGCGCAATACTCGAGAATGGCTGGACCGATTTGGCAATATTTTTTTTCGTATGTTCCATAAGACACGAAAAATTAATAAAGAGAAAAAAAAACATTTATTTAATGTTTGACAGAACGAAGTCTGTCCGGGCTGCTAGTATTGTTGTTTCCAAAATGCGGAATTAGGAAAACTCGAAAGAAAAAATCCACAGTCACCTCTAAACAGTTTATAACATATTTACATGATTATCTATTTCATTTACTAAACAAGTACCTCGATGAAATTAAGTGTCTTTAAAAAAATACTCAATTGTTTTGTGGTTTTAATAAAAATAACTTGATTCCAATGGATCACACACTATTAGCTAACCTTTTGCTTGTATGGCGTTATGTCATGGTTGTCAGTGCCTTAATATTTAGTGGTATGAAAAATGTGTTTAATAAAGAATAAACATATGTGTCTGAGTATCTCATTTATCTACTATCCCCCTGAGCTACCCACTACTATGACCCACCTTTACTATTGTTAAATTATTTAGAGATATAAAAAAAATGTGTTTAATCAAGAATAAAAACATGTATTCGAGTATCTTATTTATCTACCATTCCGTTGAACTAACCCTACGCTTATGCGATTTATTCGATTAAATCTTATTATTTTGTGTTGTCGGTGTAATGCAAAATTTGCAAAAGAAAAACAATTCTATAATTTCTATGAAAAATACCAACGTGTCACTGAAGAGTCCAGAAGTTCTTGGTAACAGGAGAGGACAATATTTTAGCGGCAACAGCATCATGTAAGATCGAAGAAAATCTGGTTACAGTTCATCTAATAACTATTTGGAAAAAAACTTAAAAATAAAAATCAAAGGATATCATAGTAGATTTTTGTTGCTACATGGCATGGATCACAGGCGCCATTTATTACAGGCGATATGCGGATGTTACAACTAGGGATCGCAATATCGCCTATTTCTATCGATATCGAAACTTCGTATATTCAAATTTTTCGAATATCGAATACTCGGTATTTTCGATACTTACAATTAATATTTTTTATATGGAATAATAATAAAATAATTTGGCCTTTGTCCAGTGGACGTCTTTTGGATGAAACGATGATGATGATTTAGAATAATAACTGTTTAGGTTTGTTATTAAGAGGTTTCTTTAAATATTTTTTACTACCTACTTTACAAGGTTTTCCAATATATATTTTTTTCAGTCGGTTCCGCTGTTGTAATTGCTAATACCGATAGGTTTATCTCACGGTGAATTTCAATAAATTCACATCGTGAGATAAACCTATCGGCCCGCTGTCCAAGTAACCATCACACTTTCTTTTATTTATGTTCTGATTATGCATAGCAAAACTCATTTTCTGTGATGAAGGTTCATTTGTAATCCTTGAAATAGTACTAAAGTCAATTAAGCTCGCTGATTACCAATAAAGTAGGGTTTATAAGTAGTTAAAATCAAGTATCAAAATAAAATACAAATGCTATCCAACACAACTGTTTCAAGCCAAACAGCACTCTGTAGTCAGTACGATTACAGTTGTGTTGGCTTGAATAAAAACTCATCCAAACCCTGATAAAATGGTTAACTGCGAATTAAGTGCCGGATTTTAAAGATGTTAAAGCACTTCATGTAATGAATGAAAACTAAAGGAACTTGTGGAAAAGTTTAAATACGGAAATGATCAAAATAAAAAGTCTAGAAGACACGTTTCTACAATTTTTACCTTTAAAAGAATTAACGAGAATTAAAGTATAATATCTCGATCGAATTGAAGTCCAATTGCATTTGCTTTTATCGATTACAAGAAAACATTTGACACGGTTAAGCACTGGGCTGTTATGCACTCTACGTAAGAGTATGGTGGACTCATACGTGGAATATCTTTATAGAAAGTTACAGCAACGCCTCTCGGCGAGTGAGACTCCACGATTTTACGGTACATGTGCCAGTAAAGAGGGGTGGCCGCCGAATACGTTGACACTATCTCGAACATAAAGGTCAAATCAAATTGTCAAATATTTATACTTAAGGCGCTGAACAATATGAAATGCGCTTCTTTGTATTTTTATTATATAAGTATACAACATATACAATGCTAAAAAAATATGTAATAAAAGACAAAATATAAACAAAAAAATTCGGAATTATAAAATTTTCTCGATAGATAAAAATCTAAAGTTACATCTGAACAGTACATGATTATGATTTTCATTTACTAAAGTACGTCGTCGATGAAATTAAATATACTAGTAGTACTATTTATTGATCCAAGAGGCATAAACATCGATGGAGTACGCCTTACACACCTACGCTTTTCTGACGACATAATAGCAGAAAGTGTAGATGATCTGACGAATAAAGTTAAAGAGCTGTTCGTGCTTCTCCTTAATGGTCTAAAAATGAGTACTTCTAAAACTTTCATGAAGACAAAGGATATCGATTTAGATTGCGGTACATAAAAAGTGGCAAATTCTGACGCTAGATAAGACTGGTCAAGCTAAAGAAATTGAACTCGGCTGGGGAGCCTTCACTAACATGACAGATGTATACAAGGGCAGAATACCTATGATCCAAAACGTCGTGCCTTCAAAGACACATGACGATGTACTGCCTGTCATGTTTTACGGAATGAAGAAGTGGACTCACCTGTTAGCATATTCATCACCTTCAAGTGGCACAACTTAATTGTAGTGTGCTAAGTAAGGTATTACTTTGCAAAACCGTGTGCCTTACAAAGAGATCCGTAAAAGGACCAGAATTACCGATAGCACAATCTTTCACAGCGCAAGAGGCGGTGGTAGTCCGATTCGATCCGAACCTCTTGGAGAAGAAGGACACTCCGCGCCGCCCCCAAATTAATCCAGTGACGCTGAAAATGCCGTTCAAAGCAAACAGCAAACTCACGAAAAAAAAATGGCGGTGGACTGGACATATATGCTGTAAACCTCCACAGTTCACACTATCACCTAATAACAGTTGAAGCCGGAGGCTGCTGGTATGGAGGCCAAGACTGGCAAAAAGAAGCGTCAAACGTCAACGTGCCAGATATAGGCTGATGCCTTGTTAAGACGACGAGACGGAGGTAGATCCGAGTGACATAAGATCGAGCCTAGTGGAAGGATCATGAGGTGACCTAAACGGGACGAAGTGGATGTGAGTGGCACAAAATCGAGCTAAATGGAGGGAAGACCCATACGGGACTTAAATAAATGCGAGTGGCACAAGATCGCGTCAAGTTGAAAAACCATGAGACTTATTCAGGACGGAGTTGATGTTAGTGGCACAAGATCGAGCCAAGTAAAGGGATCATAAGGAGACCTATGCGGGACGTAAGTGAATGTGAGTGGCACAAAATTGAGCTAAATGGTGGGATCATAAGGAGACCCATAAGGGACGTAAGTGAATGCGAGTGGGACAAGATCGAGCCAAGTAGAGGAACCATGAGACCTACACGGGACAGAGTGGATGTAAGTGGCACAAGGTCGAGCCAAGTGAAGGAATCACGAGGAGACCTATACGGGACGAAAGTGAATGCGAGTGGCACAAGATCAAGCCAAGTAGAGGGACCATAAGACCTAAACGGAATGGTGTAGATATTAGTGGCACAAGATAGCGCCAAAAGGAAGGATCACGAGAAACCTATACAGAACGGAAATAGATTCGAGTGGCACAAAAACGAGCCAAATGGAAAGACCACGAGACCTATACAAGACGGAGTGGATGTAAGTGGCACAAAATCGATCCATGTAGAGGGATCATGAGATGACCTATACGGGACGAAAGTAGATCCAAGTGGCACAAAATCGATCTAATCATCATCATCATCTCAGCCAAAGACGTCCACTGCTGGACAAAGGCCTCCCCCAAGGATATGAGGGGTATTTGCCGTAATCGATCTAAGTAGAGAGATATATAACTCATCAATAAGTAAATTAAGGTTGAGGAAGAAAAGAGAGAGGAGATGTTCAATAGTCCATTTCTCTTAAGACCCGAAAGGTCCCAAAACCTAAAACCAAGTTGAACGAGCCGGAACTGCAAGGTTGCCGAAGAGATAGCTCAATGCTTGAAGAACATGGTGCAGTTCCAGAGATGCGATGTCGAACTGTCTCAACAATTGTGCAAAGCCTGCATTTCCGACGCCACCTGAGAACTTATAGAAAAACTGAGGTATCAAAATGAGCATGTTATCAGTGGCGATATAAAATGCGTTATGGAGAGCTCCATGCAAGGGTCTAGACGCGTTAAAAACAACTACATCAACAACCTTTACTATGAGATGGAAAAACATTCTGAACGAGCGCAAACTAAAGACCTGTTTCAAAACATCAAGACTGACTAGGGATTACAGGCCCAAGACATGGCAGATCGCTGATGCGAGTGATCACATATTCACAGACTCAAATGAAAAATTCAGAACAGAAGTACAGAGAACTTTAGGTGTCTTAAACCTAACGATGTAAGCTTTGACGGGATTTGTGCAAGCCTGTTAAATGTAATAAGCCCTGACTGCATACGGCTTCTACACCTAGTTTGCAAAAAGGTGTGAAGGACTGGATACTGGCCATGAGACTGGACAGTATCCAGCCCACAAGATCGAGGCAAGTGGAAGGATCACAAGAGACCTATACGGGACGAAAGTGAATGCGAGTGGCACAAGATCGATCAAGTAGAGAGACCATGAAACCTAAACGGAACAGTGTGGATATGAGTGGCACAAGTGGCACCTATACGGGACGGAAGTAGATTCGAGTGGCACAAGATCGAGCCAAGTGAAGGGACCATGAGACCTTAACTGGACGAAGGAGATATAAATGGCACAAGATCGATCCAAGTAGAGGGATCATGAGGTGACCTATGCGGGACGAAAGTGGATGCAAGTGGCCCAAGATCGAGCCAAATGGAAAGTTCATGAGACCTATACGAGACGGAGTGAATGTAAGTGGCACAAGATCAAGCCAAATGGAGGGATCGTGAGGAGACCTATACGGGACGAAAGTAGATGCAAGTGGCACAAAATCGATCTAAGTAGGTAGAGAGAAATATAACTCATCAATAGGTAAATTAAGGTTAAGGAAGAAAAGAGACGAGATGTTCAATAGTTTATTTCTCTTAAAACACTCATAAAATGAAATGAGGAGGATGAAAGAAAATGAAATTTACCACACTGTGTCTTTTTCTGCTCAAGACATCTCCCACGGGAGATCGTCATAATGAAGCTAACGATGTTGTTGGTGTAAATAAAAATCTTCCATTAATTTTGCACGCGAAACCCTATTCAAAATAATATTGCATTAGATATAAAGGGTAAAGGCACTGCTAATTTTGTAGTACCATGTTTTCTTTTCCATTTTCATGACAGATCCGGAAAATTTTCAGTTTTTTACTTAAAAAAGTGAAACAGAAACGTTCCATCCGTTCCTCTTTGGAAATCTGTTAGATTAATAACAAAACGTTGGTTAGTCAAATATGTCCCTCCAAAAACAAACAAACATCGCGTACCATCATAACATAATAATGTTTTAACCCCGCCCATCCCGCGCGTCCCATCCAGGCGGCCTGCAACGCGCATGTTGCAATCAATCGCCGTCGCCTAGGATGCGCGCGCTGCACCTAGCCCGGGCTATGGTTGCATTGATAGCTGGGCTCAGTTATCGAAATTGTCCGTTTGAAGATGGACGAGTTTGTGCGCGGATTTATGCTTTGTTCTTTCTTTTGATCATTAGTTATTGAAAATTTATAAACGTTCGTTTTTCAAATAACCTTTATTCAAAACCTAATTCAAAATTATTTTCTGAAAATCGCGATTTAAGTCTTTAGTTAACTTGGAACAATGAAAGTAACTAACTCGTAGACTGTCGATTAATCTGGCAAAGCGCGTAGTGAAGAATAGAAAGGTCCACCGCGAACGATTTACGCTCACCCGGACGCCGCGCCGCGGCCCTGGGTTTGAGTTTTCCTCCTTACGGAAGCATCAATTGGTTAAGGGGTGGTTCTGATTCATGGTCGAAAAAAAGGCCTCTCATGTGCTTAAGCTTAGGTTCATAATCGTCTAACATTGCGAGAATCCAAAGCTCAATATAGGCGGGGCTTGTTTCTCATAGTACTTGAACTTAATCCAACGGTTAGCGGGTGGGCGGTACCCATCATTGCCTTTTCGTTATATTGTGAAATTATGTTTCTTCGAATGGTGCCTACAATGAGAGGTAAGTGAAAATTATAAAAATGTGATTTCAGGTGCGCGAGCATGTCGATCGGTTCCATTGCCCGAGGCTGTATGGATTTGCCTATCGAGCACACAGCCACGCCCATGTACTGTTGAGCCGTCTACAACATCTATATTTCTATTAATTCGTAATAATTTACTATGAGTAATAATGATGAGTCATAATAAGTGGTGGAGAGTGGTCATTAGACGAATAAAATCAGGAGTTTTACAAATATTTAATTACTCTGATAAACAATATCCTTAAAAACGAAAATACGCTATTGATTAGGCATATAAATGGCAAGGTCGAAAATTCTGCTGACACTGTGGCTATTGGTTTTGGACCTAAGAATGATAGGGGAAAAACCATTTTACGGTTATACCTACACACTTGGTTTCAGCAACACCCGGGATGCCTTTACACGTGGATATCGTCTGATGGAGTAACTCGCAATCAAATTGAATATATTGCAATACAGGCGAGATGGCGTTCCTGCATTCTGAACGTCAAAACATACCCGGGTGTTGATTGTGGTAGCGATCACAAATAAGTAATATCTGTAGTCCAAATACAAATTAAAAAAACCCGAAAGAAGGTCGCAAAACCTAATGCCAAGTTGTTCAAGCCGGAACTGCAAGAGTTGCCGAAACAATACCTCAATGCATGAAGAACATGGTGCAGTTCCAGAGATGCGATGTCGAACTGTCTCAACAATTGTGCAAAGTCTTGATTTCCGACGCCACCTGGGAACTTGTAGAAAAGCTGAGGTATCAAAAAGAGCATGTCATCTGTGGCGATCAAGATAAAATGCGTTACGGAGAGCTCCAAGCAAGGGTCAAGAAAAGCTTGCAGACGCGTTAAAAACAACTACATCAACAACCTTTACTATGAGATCGAAAAACATTCCGAACGAACGCAGACTAAAGAGCTGTTTCAAAACATCAAGACTGACTAGGGATTACAGGCCCAAGACATGACAGATCGCTGATGCGAGTAATCACATATTCACAGACTCAAATGAAGTATTCAGAACAGATGTACAGAGAACTTTAGGCGTCTTAAACCTAACGAAGTAAGCTCTGACGGGATTTGTGCAAGTCATTTAAATGTAATAAGCCCTGACTGCATACGGCTTTTACACCTAGTTTGCAACAAGGTTTGAAGGACTGGATACTGGCCATGAGACTAGACAGTATCCAGTCCACAAGATCGAGCCAAGTGGAGGGAACACGATGAGACCTATACGGGACGAAAGTGAATACGAGTGGCACAACATCGACCAAAGTAGGATGACTATGAGACCTACACGGGACGGAGTGGATGTAAGTGGCCCAAGATCGAGCCAAATGGATCATGAGGAGACCTTTACGGGACGGAAGTAGATGCAAGTGGCACAACATCGATCTAAATAGAGGGATAATAACTTATGAATAGGTAAATTAAGGTTGAGGAAGAAAAGAGAGACGAGATGTTCAATAGTCCATTTATCTTAAAACACTCATAAAATGAAAAAGAGGAGAATGAAAGAAAATGAAGCTTACCACACTGTGTCTTTTTCTGCTTAAGACATCTCCCACGGGTGATCGTCATATTGAAGCTGACGTTGTTAGCGTAAATAAAAATCTTCCATTAATCTTGCACGTGAAATCCTATTCAAAATAAAAATGCATTAGATATAAAGGATAAAGGCACTGTTATTTTTGTAGTACCATGTTTTCTTTTCTGTTTTCATTACAGATCCGGGACATTTTCAGTTTTTTACTTAAAAAAGTGAAACAGAAACGTTCCATCCGTTCCTCTTTGGAAATCTGTTAGATTAATAACAAAACTTTGGTTTTTTAAAAATGTCCCTCCATAATCAAACAAACATCGCGTAAAATCATAACATAATAATGATTTAACCCCGCCCGCCCCGCGCGTCCCGCCCGGGCGGCCTGCAACGCGCATGTTGCAATCAATCGCTGTCGTCTAGGATGCGCGCGCTGCACCCAGCCCTGGCTACGGCTGCATTGATAGCTTGGCTCAGTTATCGAAATTGTCCGTTTAAAGATGGACAAGTTTGTGCGCGGGTTCAACCTTTGTTCTCTATTTGATCATTAGTTATTAAAAATTTCTAAACGTTTGTTTTTCAAATCACCTTTATTCCAAACTTTATTCAAAATTTAATTTAAAATTAAAATTATTCCTGAAAATCGCGATTTATGTCTTTAGTTAACTTGAAACAATGAAAGTAACTAACTTGTAGACTGTCGATTAGTCTGGCAAAGCGCGTAGTGAAGAATAGAAAGGTCCACCGCGAACGACTTAAGCTCACCCGTACGCCGCGCCGCCGCCCTGGGTTCGAGTTTTCTTCCTTACGAAAGCATCAAGTGTTTAGGGGGTGGGTTTGATTCATAGTCGCAAAAAGACCTCTCATGTGCTTAAGTTTAGGTTCATAATCGTCTAACATTGCGAGAATCCAAAGCTCAATATAGGCGGGGCTTGTTTCTCATAGTACTTCAACTTAATCCAACGGTTAGCGGGTGGGCGGTACCCATCATTGCCTTTTCGTTACATTGTGAAATTATGTTTCTTCGAATGGTGCCTACAATGAGAGGTAAGTGAAAATTATAAAAATGTGATTTCAGGTGCGCGCGCATGTCGATCGGTTCCATTGCCCGAGGCTGTATTGATTTGCCTATCAAGCACACAGCCACGCCCATGTACTGTTGAGCCGTCTACAACATCTATATTTCTATTATTTCGTGGTGATTGTGGCCACCCCCACCCCCTCCCCAACATTAGGACCTATCGTTGTGGCGATCCTTAGGGTAGGCCTATGCCCAGCAGTGGGCGTCATTAAGCTGATGATGATGATAATGATGATGTACAGAGAACTTTAGGCGTCTTAAACCTAACGATGTAAGCTCTGACGGGATTTGTGCAAGTAAGTTAAATGTAATAAGCCCTGACTGCATACGGCTTTTACACCTAATTTGCAACAAGGTGTGAAGGACTGGATACTGGCCATGAGACTGGACAGTATCCAGCCTACAAGATCGAGGCAAGTGGAAGGATCACAAGGAGACCTACACGGTAAAAACAGATTTCTTTGAATAAGACAAATTGCTTTGCATCAAAGCAAATTTATTAACTCCAAGAATACGATTTCCTCCCTATAGACGTTAGAGAATATTTACTTGTTAGCAGCAAAAAAATATCTTAAAATTGTTTATTTGTAACCAGACAAAAATGTTTAATGCAATAAATTAAATTAATTCACTCAAGAATTACAGATGAATTCATAGCTAATAAAAAAAATTGTTCAAGTGAATGTTTTTGTTATTTCCTTAAAGACACAAATTACTTAAAATAAAATATATTATTCTTGTTTCAAGAAAATATTTCATTATTACATGCATTTACTGACTAAGGTTGAGAATGTGCAATGATAAATGAAGAGATCATTTATTGGATTTATATTTATTTTCTCTTGACTTCAATCATTGAGAATCTAAAATTAAGATAATATTTATTTACACTGAAACAGAATTTCTTAAAAAGTTGTTGTAAATTTCATTATGCCCAAATGGTTATGTTTTGAACCAAGATTATTTTACTTAATATTAATAAGACTAAAGTATTACAAAAAGATTTTACTGTCTAAATTACAGCACGGAGTTTACTTAATTTAAGTTATATCTTTTCTTTGAAATAAGGATTTTTATTCTTAATATTATTACGATTATACTTTTAAAATAAGATTTAACTGTCTTAGGTAAAGCGTTGGGTTTAATTAATTCAAGTCATGTCATTTCTTTGAAATAAGTAGGTACCTACTTATACGGGTGTAACAGGAATGTGCATCACTTTTTGGAGTGCATTACACATTTACCTATGTGATTCGTGTAAATGAGTACATTCACCCCCTAAAAAGATGCTACACTATATTACTGCTACATCCGCACAGTACCTGAAGTAATACCGACTTTCCGTGGTGAGGTGACTATACTCTTTATGTATTATAATATTAAATAATAAACTTTAACGAAATTATCAAGAAATTACCCTGGCATAATATTATTTTCTAAAACGTTACACAATGAAACATTTGTAGATTAATAGCGAGTAGGGTCACTCTAACGTTACTAAAATACTATAATAAAACAAAATTTTCAATGATGTGTGCATATATTTTCATAGAAATGGACAAATTCTTCATTACACATAATATATTAATATAAACTAAGATTATCATGATATTATTAGTTTTTTTTATTATAGCAAATACGAAAATAGAAAACATCAATATCTTTCGTAATACGAATTTTTTCATCATCAATATCGTTAAAACTTTAATTCAATATAATTTCCTATGTTCATATTATAATATATTACTAAATAGGTATATAACGAAATCACAATCTAATATTTGGTAATAAAATTCCCCTAGGAGGCATTACATGTGCGAGTATCTTTATTTAAGCAGGAAACTTTTCTGAAACAATCAAGAAACAGTTTATATTATAGGTATCCTGAGTGAACATTGTCCGAGAATGAAACTGAATCATATATAAGTAAATGGTTGTACTTACGGTATTCTTCGATGTTCTGCAATGACTGTTTAAGGTTTATAACTCCTCCATCTCGTGTTGGTTTCAATCGTATTAATTTCTCATAAAAAGAATTCCAGTATAATAAACAGTTTATTCCCTTTTCTGGATACAGCAAGTCAAAGTCAAGGTTTATCTGGAAAGTAGGTAATCATTAATACTGTAAATTAGAATTGATACTCTAAATGAAAACTTTAAAAACAGGCAGCATTTAATATTTTCTATTTTAAGGTGTCTTACCAATACGTCACTCCGTGGATCTGACAAAATTTTCCATTCCTGTAAAAACTCGTGATCACACTTTTATGTTCCCCTTTCCTTCTGAGGCTAAATGTGGCCTTCCATTTTTGTAGCAAATGGTCCCGAGGTGCCGAATTGGAGTTTAGCCACAGTTTGTCTCGAGAATGTATATCTTAAAAAAAAAGTAAGTTGGTAACTTTTAGTGCAACATAAACTTCATCGACAGGCTTAGTCCAGTACTGGACATAGACCATAGGGCATAGTATTAAAATATAAAAAATAAAAACATTCAATATTACTTTGCAACTCCTCAGTTCCTTTTATCTTTGCTGGTGATTCATTTTCACAGTCACATTTTCTATTGCGATCTCCATATTTATAGAGGAGGTTGCGAACTTTGATAACTAATTTTCCTTGTGCTATTGTAGAACGCCCATCTACAGAATTAATTTTTCTTATAGGCTTTGAAAAATGTGTGTCTATAGTTTCCTTTGGGAACAATGTTATTATTTTTGCTGCAATTACATTGTATTCTTCATAAGTTATTCGACTGAAAGAAAAAAAAATTAATGCTTTGCTATACAACCAGAATTCACATAAAGAAATAGAATCGAATAGAATATAATTTATTGCCAATACTGTGTACAATAAAATATTGTTAAGGTTTTCTAAACTGTATAACTTGGTAAGGGCATATAGTTTTGTAAATGTCGATAAATATTATATTAAAGCTGTGGAGTTTCTTGCGCCCATTCAAAAATAGACGCTAAAAATAGACGTCCTAAATGGGTAGTAGGTAAAAAAATTTTGGACGATTCAAAAGCACTTTTTCTAAAGTTTATTTGAATAAAAATATTTGACTTGGACTTTGAATAAACAAATAAATAAAATACAACAATTATTCCTGGGCAACATATATTATCTGGTATAATATTATTGAGCACTACCATTTACATTAAGGTTTTTTATTTACTTACCAATTAACAATGTATGTATATATATATATGTTTTTTTATTACATCCGTCAACCGATTCCTTCTGCTGTTGTCGAGGAAACCATATGTTTCGTAGTACTTTCGACATAATTCTTTCCTGGGTTAGTTTTGGATAGTGTTCAATTATTATATCGTTATCTGAAAAAAAAACAATAAAATATAGTACATAATAGAAGTGTCACCATCACCACCAGGCCTTTATCACTGCTGGGCCTACCAATTAAACAGTCGCTTGCCAGGAGTTCTGCTTGACGATATCACATGTCGCGCCGGTACCGGCGCGGCGTACCGGCACGTACCGGTGTAGTACGGTCTGTTTGTATCTAAGTATTATACGTAAGGCACTAGATAGATGAGCGCATACTTACCCAAAAAATGTTTTATTACATCTTCACGTATTCCCCACAAAGTAGGCACTTCCACGACAGAATCCATGTGGCCTTCTTTTTGAGAGATTGAACTTTATTTAACTCCAATAACAATTATATTAAACAAAACTCTGTGTTAAATTTGACTACCTGTAGCACAGAATAACTAATGGTACTACCGTACCTGTAGTACAAAAGAACTCACGAACGGCGAACCTCAAATAGGTGAAACTGAAAGAAAATAATGTAAACAAAACAGACAAGCTGCGACACACCTGCAACTGCCACTGCACGGCAGAAAACGAGCGTGGCGCGCTGCGCATACCAACAAAAAAAATCTTGAGTTCATGGGTCAATATCTCAAAACAAAATGTTTTGATTAAAACAAAATTAATTCGTGTTAATATTAGACTACGTTACTCTTGTTTTCTAAATTAAATTATCTAAATCCAAAAAAACAAAAAACAAAACGAGAAAAAATTTTTTTCATTGTAATGTTGTACGTCTTCAAAAACTAGAAATCTATGACACAAACATAATTAAAATATTATTTTGGACCAACGTAAAATATTTCGAAACATTAATAATGAAATTTTGACTCAAGGAAATATTTAATAAATAATAAATAAAATTTTCTGGAACTGAATCAAACATTATTACATTTCAGAAAGCCATATTTTCTTAAACAGAAAATATTTTTTCTTCTTACTGTACCATACAATTCTTATTTCAAGTTAAAAACTCTTGAATCATTAATTGAGAATACTTAAATCTTATCCAAAGATGTTATTTATTGGTTCAAGAGAATTTAAAGTTCTTTATTCAAGTGTAGTTTAGTTTATCAATCCAATTGTATATGAATCTTGAAACGAAAATATTTCTCTTAATAATACAAAAACTTTGAGAGCAAATTTGTATCAGAAAGAGATAAGCAGTTTTTTCATAACAACAATATATTTTTTGTCTTAGAATATATTTTATCGTAATTACGAAATATTCTAAGAAAGTGCTTTGTCTTATTCAAAGAAATCCTTTTTACCTGTGTATACGGGACGAAAGTGAATGCGAGTGGCACAAGATCGAGCAAGTAGAGGGACCATGAGACCTAAACGGAATGGTATGGATATGAGTGGCAAAAGATAGAGCCAAAAGAAAGGTCTACGAGAAAACTTATACGGGACAGAAGTAGATTCGAGTGGCACAAGATCGAGCCAAGTGGAGGGACCATGAGACCTAAACGGGACGAAGTGGATATAAGTGGCACAAGATCGAGCTAAATGGATCATGAGGAGACCTATACGAGACGGAAGTAGATGTAGTGTCACAAAATCGAACTAAGTAGAGAGATATATATCTTATCAATAGGTAAATTAAGGTTAGGAAGAAAAGAGACGAGATGTTCAATAGTCCATTACTCTTAAAACACTCGTAAAATGAAAATGAGGAGGATGAAATAAAATGAAACATACCACACTGTGTCTTTTTCTGCTCAAGACATCTCCCACGGGAGATCGTCTTAATGAAGCTGACGTTAGTGAAGATAAAAATCTTCCATTATTCTTGCTAATTTTGTAGTACCATGTTTTCTTTTCCGTTTTCATGGCAGATCCGGGACATTTTTACTTTTTTTACTTAAAAAAGTGAAAAAGAATCGTTCCATCCGTTCCTCTTTAAAAAATCTGTAAGATTAATAATAAATCGTTGGTTATTAAAAAATGTCACTCCAAAATTAAACAAACATCGCGTACAATCATAATATAATAAGGACTTAACCCCGCCCGCCCCGCGCGTCCCGCCCGGGCGGCCTGCAACGCGCATGTTGCAATCAATCGCCGTCGTCTAGGATGCGCGCGCTGCACCTAGACCGGGCTACGGCTGCATTGATAGCTCGGCTCAGTTATCGAAATTGTCCGTTTGAAGATGGACGAGTTTGTGCGCGGGTTTATCCTTTGTTCTTTCTTTAGATCATTAGTTATTGAAAATTTATATACGTTCGTTTTTCAAATCACCTTTATACAAAACTTTATTTAAAATTAAAATTATTTCTAGAAAATCGCGATTTAAGTCTTTAGTTAACTCGGAACAATGAAAGTAACTAATTTGTAGACTGTCGATTAGTCTGGCAAAACGCGCCGTGAAGAATAGAAAGGTCCACCGCGAACGACTTACGCTCACCCGGACGCCGCGCCGCCGCCCTGGGTTTGAGTTTTCCTCCTTACGAAAGCATCAAGTAATTAGGGGGTGGGTCTGATTCATAGTCGCAAAAAAGGCCTCTCATGTGCTTAAGCTTAGGTTCATTATCGTCTAACATTGCGAGAATCCAAAGCTCAATATAGGCGGGGCTTGTTTCTCATAGTACTTGAACTTAATCTAACGGTTAGCGGGTGAGCGGTACCCATCATTGCCTTTTCGTTATATTGTGAAATTATGTTTCTTCGAATGGTGCCTATAATGAAAGGTAAGTGAAAATTATAAAAATGTGATCTCAGGTGCGCGCGCATGTCGATCGGTTCCATTGCCCGAATCTGTATTGATTTGCCTATCAAGCACACAGCCACGCCCATGTACTGTTGAGCCGTCTACAACATCTATATTTCTATTATTTCGTGGTGATAATGGCAACCCCCACCCCCTCCCCAACATGAGGGCCGATCGTTGTGGCGATCCTTAGGGTAGGCCTATGCCCAGCAGTGGGCGTCATATAGCTGATGATGATGATAATGATGATGTACAGAGAACTTTAGGCGTCTTAAACCTAACGATGTAAGCTCTAACGGGATTTGAGTTAAAAATAAGACCTGATTGCATACGGCTTTTACACCTAATTTGCAACAAGGTTTGAAGGACTGGATACTGGCCATGAGACTGGACAGTATCCAGCCTACAAGATCGAAGCAAGTGGAAGGATCACAAGGAGACCTATACGGGACGAAAGTGAATGCGAGTGGCACAAGATCGAACAAGTAGAGGGACTATGAGACGTAAACAGAATGGTGTTGATATGAGTGGCAAAAGATAGAGCCAAAAGGAAGGATCACAAGAAAACCTAAACGGGACGAAGTGGATATAAGTGGCACTAGATCAAGCCAAATGGATCATGAGGACACCTATACGAGACGGAAGTAGATGTAGTGGCACAAAATCGAACTAAGTAGAAAGATATATAACTTATCAATAGGTAAATTAAGGTTAGGAAGAAAAGAGACGAGATGTTCAATAGTCCATTACTCTTAAAACACTCGTAAAATGAAAATGAGGAGGATGAAATAAAGTGAAACTTACCACACTGTGTCTTTTTCTGCTCAAGACATCTTCCACGGGAGATCGTCTTAATGAAGCTGACGTTAGTGTAGATAAAAATCTTCCATTATTCTTGCTAATTTTGTAGTACCATGTTTTCTTTTCCGTTTTCATGGCAGATCCGGGACATTTTTACTTTTTTTTACTTAAAAAAGTGAAAAAGAATCGTTCCATCCGTTCCTCTTTAAAAAATCTGTAAGATTAATAATAAATCGTTGGTTATTAAAAAATGTCACTCCAAAATTAAACAAACATCGCGTACAATCATAATATAATAAGGACTTAACCCCGCCCGCCCCGCGCGTCCCGCCCGGGCGGCCTGCAACGCGCATGTTGCAATCAATCGCCGTCGTCTAGGATGCGCGCGCTGCACCTAGACCGGGCTACGGCTGCATTGATAGCTCGGCTCAGTTATCGAAATTGTCCGTTTGAAGATGGACGAGTTTGTGCGAGGGTTCATCCTTTGTTCTTTATTTAATCATTAGTTATTAAAATTTATAAACGCTTGTTTTTCAAATCACCTTTACACAAAACTTTATTTAAAATTAAAATTATTTCTAGAAAATCGCGATTTAAGTCTTTAGTTAACTCGGAACAATGAAAGTAACTAATTTGTAGACTGTCGATTAGTCTGGCAAAACGCGCCGTGAAGAATAGAAAGGTCCACCGCGAACGACTTACGCTCACCCGGACGCCGCGCCGCCGCCCTGGGTTTGAGTTTTCCTCCTTACGAAAGCATCAAGTAATTAGGGGGTGGGTCTGATTCATAGTCGCAAAAAAGACCTCTTATGTGCTTAAGCTTAGGTTCATAATCGTCTAACATTGCGAGAATCCAAAGCTCAATACAGGCGGGACTTGTTTCTCATAGTACTTGAACTTAATCCAACTGTTAGCAGGTGGGCGGTACCCATCATTGCCTTTTCGTTACATTGTGAAATTATGTTTCTTCGAATGGTGCCTACATTGAGAGGTAAGTGAAAATTATAAAAAATGTGATCTCGGGTGCGCGCGCATGTCGATCGGTTCCATTGCCCGAATCTGTATTGATTTGCCTATCAAGCACACAGCCACGCCCATGTGCTGTTGAGCCGTCTACAACATCTATATTTCTATTAATTCGTAATAACTTACTATGAGTAATAATGATGAGTCATAATAAGTGGTGGAGTGTGGTGATATTAAGTCGTGCTTATGATTGGTCATGGTAAGTATGAGTAACGGTGATGGGCAACGGTGGGTTCATGGTGATGGTGAGTGGTGGTGAAGGAACGTAGTGATGGTGGGTCGCGGCCATAGCGATTCGTGGTATTAATGAAATACTATTACCTTAACCAATTACCACTAAATCTACAATCATCTTAAGCTACACTTCTCATCACCTACTTCTACTTAACCTAACCATTACTTATCATTTCAAGAACCATCACTACTGTACGGTACCACCACGGCACGCCCAGGGTGCGGGTTCATGGTGATACATGGACTACCGACCACTGCGCTGTGCTGCTTAAGGCAACCAGTGGAAATCATTTTACTGATACAATTAAAGATCCACCACAGATTAAGAAAAAGGCTACTAATAGGAACATGGAACGTGCGAGGCTTAATTCGTCCTGACAAGCTGGAGACAGTGGAAAGGGGGATGAGATGGCTTAACATCGATACTCTGAGCGCCTGTAAAACACTGGAGATAGTGGTCATTGTTAATCCGATTGTGATAGCATCATTTTTGCTCTAGAAACGAAATTTCGAATCGAAACGGAGTGAGATGTATGGTATCACGATACGGCTATCTCAATCGGTGGCGTACGAAACCAAGAATGATCGTATCATCAGGCTGAAAGTGGAAGCCCGACCGTGTGCGCTAAATTTGATACAAGCCTATGCCCCAACGTCAACTACATCAGACCAAAACTTCAGGAGTTTTATAAATATTTAACTACTTAGATAAACAATATCCTTAAAAACGAAATTACGCTATTGATTAGGGATATAAATGGCAAGGCCGACAATTCTGCTGACACTAAGGCTATTGGTTTTGGACCTAAAAATGATAGAGGGAAAACCCGGTTCGGTTATGCACACTTGGTTTCAACAACACCTGAAATGCCTTTACACGTGAATATCGTATGATGGAGTAACTCGCAATCAAATTGTTTTTATAGTTATCTCGGCAAATGACTATCCCACCTGATGTTAAGTGGAAATAGAGTCAGCCAGACGCGAAGATAACTGGTGCAGCGTGGAAACAAACGTAGCATCAGTTAACTTTACTCTGCCGGCCCACAAGGTGCTTCTTCACGCCTCTCTTGAAGGACCCCATATCATAGGAAGGAGGGAAAACGTGTGCTGGTAGATTATTCCATCTTTGGAGGTGCGACAAAGAAACGAGTCACCAAAATTCTTTGTGCGCGATGGGATATTTGAGACAGTGAAGCGATGACTCCGAAGAGCAGCACGTGTACTCCTATGAAGAAAGGGAGAAGGTGGGATGAGGTCATAGAGCTCTTCAGAGCACTCGCCATGGTATAAGCGGTAAAACACGCTTAGTGTCGCAACATCTCTACGCAATTGCAGAGATTGATTATATTGCAATACAGGCGATATGGCGTTCCTGCATTATCTGTATTCCAAATACAAATAAAAAAGACCCGAAAGAAGGTCCCAAAACCTAATACCAAGTTGAACAAGCCGGAACTTCAAGAGTTGCCGAAAAGATACCTCAATGCATGAAGAACATGGTGCAGTTCCAGAAATGCGATGTCGAACTGTCTCAACAATTGTGCAAAGTCTGGTTTTCCGACGCCACCTGGTTCCTTATAAAAAAACAGAGGTATTAAAAAGAACATGTTACCAGTGGCGATGAGGATAAAATGCGTCAAGGAGAGCTCCAAGCAAGGGTCAAGAAAAGCTTGCATACGCGTTAAAAACAACTAGCTACATCAACAACTTTTACTATGAGATCGAAAATCATTCTGAACGAGCGCAGACTAAAGACCTGTTTCAAAACATCAAGCCTGACTAGGGATTACAAGTCCAAGACATTGCAGATCGCTGATGCGAGTGATCACATCTTCACAGACTTGAATAAAGTATTCAGAACAGATGAACAGAGAACTTTAGGCGTCTTAAACTTCACGATGCGAGCTCTGATGGGATTTGTGTAAGTCTGTTAAATGTAATAAGCCCTGACTACATACGGCTTTTACACCTAGTTTGCAACAAGGTGTGAAGGACTGGATACTGGTCATGATACTGGACCGAAGCATTCGTGATACCGCTGCACAATGCGAAAATTATCGGGCACTCTTATTTCGCACTTCATCAAAGTCATGCTCTATATTATCAACGGCAGACAGGCTAGGTTTGTGGATTGGCAGATACCTATCGAACAATCGGTTTGTGGCTGGAAGAAGCACATGTGAACCCCTTAACACCTAGCCTTTCTCTTAAAGAGCTTGTACGCCGAGGGCATTGTGAGAGTGGGAGTTGAAAAAACTCAGACTCATTCACGCCAGAGAAAGGTATGTGTAGGGCAAGACTACATACTGTCACCGAAGCTATTTAATATTTACGATGAATTCATACTACGGAAAGCAACGGATAGTTGGGATTGGTGGAATATCGGTCGGAGAAAAATTTATTAGAAACCTTCGCTACGCAGATGCCACAACAATCATAGCATCCAGTGAAAGCGAGATAGCAGAACTGTTTGGACTTATCGGAACAGAGAGCCTGAAGTTTCAGGCTCTAAGCCATGTTTTCAAGTCTACGCATCAACAGGACCAAAATAAAACTTGTTTGTGGATCGAGACCAATTTCTTACGCGACGCTATAAGCTTGTAGACGTAGCGATGAAGACTGTGAGAGAGAAATATTCCGCAGGATTCAGATATCGCTTTATATAGACTTGCGAAAATATGGAGGTACTGCTCAAGAATTCACAATACTAAAGTCAGACTTGTGCGGTCCTCAGTATTCTCCATTTTTCTAAATGGCTCGGAGAAGCTCTGAGAAGCTAGGAGAAATGGACCATAAGAAAGAAAATGCTTTCTATATGTGGTGCTGGCGAAGTTTTTACACATTCCTTGGACGGCGTTTAAAGCCAACCAGTCCTTGGAAGAACTCGGCACACACACACGCTCATCCACCTGCCGAGATCGCATTCAACTTCCTCCGAGGAATTGGCACGCCGCGCCGAGGACCAGATAGCTTAAAAAAGCAAATGATGACGGGAAAATTGGAAAGAAAGAGAACTCGAGGCAGATTGCCCGCTGGATGAGCTGATATCACTATCAGATAGTGCTGTTTGTTTTCATCGTTTTATCCTTAACTTGTTTATACGGAATGCACCAAAAGAAAAAAAAAAAAAATAAGAGCTTTTATGAAAACCAACATAGTCTAATATTATCCTTTTGTCGTGTAAGCATCTGCCTATCTTTGACCAAAGTGATCAAAGATATTGTAGGGCTTTAATAACAACACCAAATAGTTAGAATTGTGTATTTTATCGAGAGACAATTACAATCCAACCTTAGCTTGCTGTCACAACGTCACACGTTCTACGTTTAAACTAAGGTCACGTCGTGTGCCACAGAGTTGTCCGAAGCAAGGAGTCCCGATCACTACAGTATTATGCCTTCCTCAATACTGATTTTAAATAAATAAATAAAACAATTTATAGCTATCAAGACATTTTATATAAAATTTCATATACTACTAGCGGGCCGTCCCGGCCTCGCACGGGTGGACATTTCTATTTTCATATAGCGTATGTTACTCAGCGCTAATGTAGCATTGTAATAGTAAAAGAATTTTTTAAATCGGTCCAGTAGTTTTTGAGTTTCTTCGTTGCAAACATACAAATATATACAAAGCGAAAAGCTTTGTGTGATAACTTACATAAATACTGATATTTGTGCTACACATGTATTATAATAACGTACAATTGTATTAATTCACATTATTGTAATGTAGACAGAAGCCCTGGAGGTGGGGTCGGTATGTATATGCCCCCCCCCCCACCGTGCTCTGCTTAAGGTTTCCATCCGTCTGGGCATGCTGCGGATGATGCTGTCAATGATTTCTTGGCATATAGAGGTTAATGTGCAGGCATCTGTTTTAAGAAAATAAATGTCTGTATCATTATTATAAATTAAACTAGTTAACTAACTTAGTAGACTAAACGGAAATTTGTTTTGGCCAACAGAAGGCGATACCGTGATGCACCTGAAAGTCTTGGAAGTGCGTAAAGATCCTGCACCTGTGAACGACCACGACGTGCCGGTGCTGGTGGCGGCGGTCGGCCTGCCCAGGCCTGGCCGCCTGCGGCCGCAGAGGCAGGCCCCACCCGATGGCACGGAACAGCAGAACCAGGAGCATCCGGACTTGGAGGACGAGGAACCATTTGAAGTCGATATCAATGCCGACTGGGATCTTACTACTCGTCAAGTAAGTCATGTCGTTCAGTTAAACATATAGCCGTGTAGCATTTTCGAGCGGAATAAGATATTGAATTGAGTTGTTTTTATCAATGGCTAATACGAGTAATTACTTTGAAAACGTATGTCGAATTTTTATTTACAACAGCAATTATCCACAAGCCATATGCACATACGCTGTACACCTATTGAACTCTCACTAAGCCAAAGCATTTCTTTTCAGCTTCTTCCTTTAATAAACGGATACAACCACGTTTCTAAGATAGCAGCTGACACGAACGTTGAGAAAACGCTTGTCAAGTCATGTATTCAAAATTTGGTGTACTATGGAGTGGTAAGTGTTAGTCCTAGTTAAGTATTAGGCCCTTACCTCTGAAATTGGCGTTTTTTTCTCACTTATTATTAGGTGTATTACTTCTAAAAATCAATACCGGTTGTTAATATTATTATACACCTTTTATTAGGACTATGTAACTTAGGCTTCAGTAATAACAATGATAATTAATTTTGTGTCTTTATCGCCCAATATTTTTTTAAATTGACTAACTTTTTTGTATTCGGAATTGTCTTTTTGTTTCATTGTAGCTTTGAAGGGACTTGATTTTTTTTTTATTGTCTGCTATAATATATGGTGTTGCTGCTACCAGTCGCGTCACATTAAGTTGTAAACGTAATCCTAAAATTAACATTTGGTACTTTAAATTAATTTAATTAACAATTAACTGTTGATTTTATATCCCTGTTTTACTTTCAGGTAACGTTGATTCCGGTTCTTAAATTCAGCAACATGTACCGTGCTACGCCGAATCTCAGTCGGCTATTTAGCGACAATGAGCTGCAGAAGTCCTGTCTCACTTTCATCACCAAAGGATCTGAAGCGAAAGACAAGGTTTGTATCTTTTTAACCGGCCAATGCATTATTTTATCATGTTTGTTTATTAAAAATGTAGTTATAACAGGAAATGCCGAAACTTTTCCATTATTTTTTCAGCCGACGTTGTCGGACGTGCTGGAAATTTTATGCTCACTACAACAGGGCACTAGCTTGCGCGCCGTTTGTGAGAGGTATTCCAACGCCTCAGGGCCCTCCTTCGACATCCGACGACTGGTTGTGTTCGCTCAGCTGCATGGCCTCATCAAATGCCTCAAAAGGTAATTTACACTTATAACACTACACTCATCTATATACATATAATGACTTGTCCTGACTGACTGACTCATCATCGCCGAGCCTAAACCGCTGAAGCTAATTAGATAAAATATGGACTGTAGGTTAATTGTGTGTCGTAACCAGTCACTAAGAAAGGATTTTACGGAAATCACACCCTAAGGAAGAGTTCGATGGCGCAGTGGTTAACGCGCCCGGTCTGTGAGTGCTGAGGTTAAGCAACTTTCGCAAAGGCCGGTCATCGGATGGGTGACCAAAACTTTATCATCTCGAGCTCCTCCGTGCTTCGGTTGGCACGTAAAGCCGTTGGTCCCGGCTGCATTAGCAGTCGTTTACAACCACCTATCCGCACTGGGCCCGCGTGGTGGTTTATGGCCCGTTCTCCCTATCCATCCATAGGGAAGGCTCGTGCCCCAGCAGTGGGGACATATAAGTAGGCTGATAATGATGATGATGATTACACCCTAAGGGGGTCAAATAGGTAGTGAAAGTTTGTATGAAAGTCCGTCAGTTTTGAAGTAAAATACAAGAAAATTGGTATTTGGGTCCTTGAAAAGAATTAAAGAATTCTCAGGAATTTTGTTTATTTTTCTTTAAAGGAGTAAAAAAGGGAATAAGGTTTTTTGGAGAAATCGTTATTTTTAAAGTAATAACTAGCAAAATGAATATTTTAAGTGATCTTTAGATTTTTCAACAAAAATAAAGAATGATTTGTTTTAGCATTTTTCGAAAAACCTCCCCTAGAGAGGTGAAATAAGGTTGGAAAGTTGTATGGAAATTGTAATTTCATAAAATTTTGTATTTAGCCTGGTAAGAAATTATAAAATGTTTCAAGCTTTTTGGAAAATGATCCCTTATGTAGGGGCTGACAATTTGTACAGGAGGTTTCAAAACGGACTAAAATAACTTATACAGAGTGATCTTGATTTCGTTGTTTTGTGTTTGACACTTTTACTAATTCTAGCACGCATGGATGGGCATTATTATAACAAAAAATAAAAATCTTAATGTCGAAATGACGTAACACGTTACTCGTGTAGCCCACGTGAGCAAAGCCGCGAACAAAAGCTAGTTGCTCATATAAATAATTCAAAGTACCACACACAGATAGCACCACTAACGCGTAATATTGCATGCAAATTGTACTACGAAGACTATGCCGGAATACTTTTTTTAAGGGTGCGCCGTCCGTAAGTGACAAGTGTCATACGTTTTATTTGAAATGTCGTCGTCCATATTTATTTGATGCCGCGCAGCCATACTAATTTTGTATGGGGAATTTAAGGTGCTTAATAAAAAATTATTATTTAAATAACCACTTGATGAATCAAAAATGTAGTCCAGCAATTTGTAGTTTATCCATTGATGATTGTTTAGACAAAATCAGAGGTACAATAATTTAGATAAACTATAAGAAATCTACTAAACGCCGCCACTCGTTTTCATGATCTTTGCCCAACTTTAAATGATATTGTAGAAAAAACTATAGCGTGTTATGAATTTATGGTTCTGACAAATTGTAAACACGTTCCCTATGATACTAAATATATATTTTGTTCATTTAATACGATAGTATTTTCAATTATATTTACTTAACCGTAACTGCATTTTTGGCATTTTTTGGTCGGCCCACCCTTAATATATCAATACACAACTATCCTAGCAGACTAATCCAATGCGATAGTTGCTTACATTTAACCTTACATCAATAACATATTATTGATCGATCAATTATTATTGATCAATACATGATCTTGTCTATTAGTGTTTGGATCAACAACGGACCGTTTGAATGATGTTTTTGTTTCCTACACTGGATTAACGAATTGTATGTCTTTTTAGATATCCAGTGTACATTAGAAACCCGCCGCGACCGAATGGATTTAACAACAGGATCGATTCGATGCTCGGGATCAGACGGCTGTTCACTGGGAGGCACTGCACCGATGAAATATGCTGCATAGCGCGCATTGATCTGCCCACCCTGGATCAAATCATCGAGGATGATCCGAATGTGTCCATTATATGGAGGTAGAACAGAGCGCCCGCGCTCCGCAACGTCGGGGCCAGCCGTTTCTGAAGATCATCGTTGGCATTTGACTACGACGCCGATGATTCGATTTTTGGATGAAACGATAATGACTGTTTTCAGAGGTGGTGTAGCTGTGGTGGTGTGATGTTTCTTATTCTCTAATTATTTATTTTATTTTTAATTACTACAACAATGGTACAAAAGTGTTTTGTGTATATTTTTTCTAAAATATCTCTTTCAGGGTAATTTATCCGTATTTAGGTACGCGAGTCAACACATAACAAATTAATATCTAGGCATTTAAAAAAAAACCTTATTTTTATGTAATTAGAGCAAACTTTTGAATAACTTGTAACATTTTTGTCAACACATAACAAATTTATTTCTAGGCATTTAAAAAAAACAAACCTTATTTTTATGTAATTAGAGCAAACTTTTGAATAACTCGTAATATTTTTTAATTTAATTAAAATCAGACTTATAAGTACTTTGAAACTGATTGTACCTAAATTTATAGATTTCTTTGATCATTTAGTAACTTTTCTTCAATTTGATTATGTCAATAAATTCTAATTAACTTTCAAAATCAAAAAATTTCCAATTAGTTAAAAATAATTTACTTCTACTAATATCAATTAAAATTACATTTCACTTGAAGTTGTCGCCAATGACCATTATCTTTTTCACTATAATATGTCTTAACTTAATCGAAACATCATACATCACTGGCTCCACCTTTGTATTGTGTATTTTGTGTGTTAAGGTAAGTGATATTTATTATTAGATCTCCGCCCACAACTCATATCCGACTGGTCGACGCAGGATTTTCTAGACCGCGTAACCGGCAGTCGAATTTATTGAAGTTTTTTGTCATCATTGGGTACTATTTATTATTAGCTACTAAACTAATTTAGCTGTAACTCATCTAACTCATCGTAGTATCTAACTTAATGTCAGTAATAACTTAATTTAAGTATTATTCAAATTGGTTAAAAAAGCTCAGCCACGAGCACTGTCTTTTCTATTTAATTTTTGCCAATCTTACCGATTCTAAAAATGTTATGTTTTTTTCTTTAACTTTGTGTTTTTTGTGGTCAAGGTTTTCGGGTTTGGCTGTATATTCTTCAGGTTGTTTTCGTATTTTTTGTTCTATACATTAAGAATCCTTAGTGTTTATCAAAATTCAAAATCATATTCTGTATTACAAAATTTCATTAATGTGTAGAATAATTATCACTAATTTAGTAGTAACATCGGATAGAAGACTTAATATCACCATTGTAACAGGCGAAATAGGTATATACCTACTTATTCAGTTTCCTGGGCCGTTAAGTTGCAAGAACCGCGCATCGATTTCTAATCGAGGCGCCCTCTATAAGTAAGATCATTATAGTATTTAATATTACTTCATTATCATTCCGGTAATTTCAAATCAACAAATCTCCAAGGCTTCCTCTGATACGTAGATAGCTGTATATTTGCTTAATAAATGTTAAGCGAGGTCTATTAGGCCTCCCTATATTTATATACATACCTTGTCACGACCTAACAGCTCGGTCGATAGGGGATCGGCACAGTTACTAAAGTATTGATCAGCACTAAAACGTTTGCGATTATCGATTCAAACGATACAGCGTCGAGTGTTGAGTCGCATCGGTCGCGTGCCTGCCTGTCGCTTGTGCTTTCAACACTTGGCGCCTGAAGTCAGCGATTAAGAAAGCATCGCCTAACTTCTCAGTGCCTTGTCGCAAATCAGTACTTACGTTTATGTTCATCGTTTTGTTAACTTACTTAGTTTTAGGAACTTTCGATAATCTGCCAGTGAACAACTTAATGCAGTGTGTATTATTTACAAATCGGCCAGTGAATATTAAATTTAACCAGTAAGGCAAACCAGATTGTTCTATAAAAAATTGTTTAGTTGTTAAAAGTTAATTTAATTGTTAAGTTAGTTCACTGTGCACAAACCATTGAAATGTTAGGTAATTGCTAAATATCACTAATATACTTGTGACGGATTCAGTGTAGTTAATGTTTAGGACGTTGGTAATAGGTCCCTTGTGTGACAGGTAGGTTTAGTAAGATACAATTTCACGTAGCCTTAATGAATGAGATCGCACGCTTGTTCACTCCAAGTTTAAAAGGTTAAAATCGCAGCCAACTTCGAAATTTATACCATTGTTAATTAATGTTAATAAATGATTTTGATGTGCTCAGTTCTTTTCACGTTCGGGTCGTTACGACAACTTTTCAATGATTACTATTACTGTTCACCGACAAGTCGACAAACTTTTACGGATGTATCAACTTTTCTTGGCCATAACTACTTTTCACTGTCTCGATAACTTTTTTCCTCGGTTACGACAACTAGGTACTTCTCTTGGTCATAAAAACTACTTTCCACGGTCTAGATGACTGTCTTTCATTGTTATGAGAACTCCTTTTCTTGGTCATTCATAATAACTACTTACTTCCCATTTTCTAAATTACTGTGTTCTTCTGTTATGTTAACCAAAAGTGTAGGAAAGTTTATTTAACTACTTTTCTACTTTTTATAAAAACTGTGTTCCGCGGTTATGATCTACATTTCTTAGCCTTTCCAACAAAATTTCACGGTCATGATATCCGTTTTTCTTGGTCATAATTACTACTTTGCACGGTCATTATTAGGTGTTCCACGGTTATAATTACTACTTTTTGCGGTCACGATATTGTGTTCCACGCTAACGATAACTACTTTTCTTAGTCATAATAACTTGCCAAGGTCATGATAACTATGTTCCACAGTTATGATAACTTCTTTTCGCGGACAATATATCTACTTTCCAGGGTCATAACGACTGTGTTCCACGGTTTTGATAACAACTTTTCACTGTTTTGTTAACTGTGTACCATGGTTATGATAACTACCTTTCTTGGCCATAGCACAACTTTCCGCAGACTTTCCAATGTAATTTTAACTGTGTTTCACTGATGTGTTTATTACTTCATGACAACTGTTTTTCTTGGTCTAAATTTCTACTTTCCACAGTCATGATTTCGGTATCACACGGCTATGATAACTACACCTTTCTTCTACTCATCTTTGTAACTACTTTTCACGGTCATGACAATTTTTACTCTCCACAGTCATGATTTCTGTGTCCCACCACACGGCTATGATAACTCCTTTTCTTGGTCATTCATAATAACTACTTACTTCCCATTTTCTAAATTACTGTGTTCTTCTGTTATGTCAAACAAAAGTGTAGGAAAGTTTATTTAACTACTTTTCTACTTTTTATAAAAACTGTGTCCCGCGGTTATGATCTACATTTCTTAGCCTTTCCAACAAAATTTCACGGTCATGATATCCGTTTTTCTTGGTCATAATTACTACTTTGCACGGTCATTATTAGGTGTTCCACGGTTATAATTACTACTTTTTGCGGTCACGATATTGTGTTCCACGCTAACGATAACTACTTTTCTTAGTCATAATAACTTGCCAAGGTCATGATAACTATGTTCCACAGTTATGATAACTTCTTTTCGCGGACAATATATCTACTTTCCAGGGTCATAACGACTGTGTTCCACGGTTTTGATAACAACTTTTCACTGTTTTGATAACTGTGTTCCATGGTTATGATAACTACCTTTCTTGGCCATAGCACAACTTTCCGCAGACTTTCCAATGTAATTTTAACTGTGTTTCACTGATGTGTTTACTACTTCATGACAACTGTTTTTCTTGGTCTAAATTTCTACTTTCCACAGTCATGATTTCGGTATCACACGGCTATGATAACTACACCTTTCTTCTACTCATCTTTGTAACTACTTTTCACGGTCATGACAATTTTTACTCTCCACAGTCATGATTTCTGTGTCCCACCACACGGCTATGATAACTCCTTTTCTTGGTCATTCATAATAACTACTTACTTCCCATTTTCTAAATTACTGTGTTCTTCTGTTATGTCAAACAAAAGTGTAGGAAAGTTTATTTAACTACTTTTCTACTTTTTATAAAAACTGTGTCCCGCGGTTATGATCTACATTTCTTAGCCTTTCCAACAAAATTTCACGGTCATGATATCCGTTTTTCTTGGTCATAATTACTACTTTGCACGGTCATTATTAGGTGTTCCACGGTTATAATTACTACTTTTTGCGGTCACGATATTGTGTTCCACGCTAACGATAACTACTTTTCTTAGTCATAATAACTTGCCAAGGTCATGATAACTATGTTCCACAGTTATGATAACTTCTTTTCGCGGACAATATATCTACTTTCCAGGGTCATAACGACTGTGTTCCACGGTTTTGATAACAACTTTTCACTGTTTTGATAACTGTGTTCCATGGTTATGATAACTACCTTTCTTGGCCATAGCACAACTTTCCGCAGACTTTCCAATGTAATTTTAACTGTGTTTCACTGATGTGTTTACTACTTCATGACAACTGTTTTTCTTGGTCTAAATTTCTACTTTCCACAGTCATGATTTCGGTATCACACGGCTATGATAACTACACCTTTCTTCTACTCATCTTTGTAACTACTTTTCACGGTCATGACAATTTTTACTCTCCACAGTCATGATTTCTGTGTCCCACCACACGGCTATGATAACTACTTTTCGCGGTCATGATAACTGTGTTCCACGGTTATGATAACTACCTTTCTTGGCCATAACTACTACTTGCTACAGTCATGATAACTGTTTATCTTGGTCTAAATTTCTACTTTCCACAGTCATGATTACTGTGTTCCACGGCTATGATCACTACTTCCAATGTCATGATAACTGTTTCAATGATGTCCTGACTACTTTTTCTACTTTAATAACCCTTTTCCACGGCTTAAATTACTACCTTTCTTAGTATTTGTAACTACTATCCAGTCATGATTACTGCGTTCCACGGCTATGATTACTACTACTGCTCCACAGTTATAATAACTATTTTCTGGGACATGATAACTGTTTCAATGATGTGCTGACTACTTTTCTCTTCCATTGTAACTGTTTTCCACGGTTCTAATAACTACCTTTCTTTTATCTTGGTCTAAATTTCGACTTTCCATAGTCTTGATTACAGTGTTCTACGGCTTAAATAACTACTTTTCGCGGTCACGATAACTGTTCAACGGTTATGATAACTACCTTTCTTAGCTATAATTACTACTTGCCACAGTCATGATAACTGTCCTGCACATTTATGATAACTACTTTCCGAGGACATTGTATCTACTTTCTAGTGACATAATAACTTAACTTACTTACTTACTTATAACTACTTTAACTGTTTTTTGTTTTGGTCTAAATTTCTAACTTCCACATCATAATTACTGTGTTTCACGGTTAGGATTTTTACTTTTCGCGGACTTAATAACTATAATCCTGTTATGATAGCTAACTTTCTTGGTCATAAAAATTACTTGCCAGAGTCATGATAACTGTTTTTCTTGCTCATAATTACTACTTTCAACAGTCGTGATTACTGTGTTTCACTGATATGATCACTACCTTTTTCATTCTTAATATCTGTGTGCCATGGTTATAATGATTACCTTCCTTAGTCTTTATAAATACTTTCACATTTACGATACCTGTTTTTCGGTCATAATTGCAATTTGCCACGGCCTTTAATACTGTGTTCCACGGTTATGATACCTACTTTTCGCGGTAATGATAACTGTGTTTCACGTTTGTGATCATCATAATCAGCCCACATCAGTCCACTGCTGGACATAAACCTCTCCCAATGCATGCCACTGAGCCCGATCTTCGGCTACTCTCATCCAACCACTGCCAGCCACTTTGCACTTTTCGTATATCGTCGCTCCACCGCGCCGGAGGGCGTCCTACACTACGTCTGCCGAGTCGCGGTCTCCACTCTAGAACACGTCTACCCCAACGGTTATCGGTCCTGCGGCTTATATGACTAACTACCTATCATGGTCAAAATAACTACTTTCTACCATCATGATTAATGTGTTTATCGGTTGTGATGCGATAACTTCTTTTCTGTCTTTTGCCTTCATAAATAGCTATTTTCACTGTGTCGGTAAAAACTTTCCTCTTTATTAATTAAAACTGCGATTTAACGTGCCTTCTAAAGCTTGGAGCGAGCGTTCTTGCGATTTTTGCAGTAAAGGTGGTAATGTAAAGATTTGTTTCAGGCATTCACGTGCTTTCTAGATTTCTAACTGCGCATTAATCACGTGCACGTGTAGTTTTAATTGTACATTACATTAGCTTACACTGCCCTTAGGCATTTATTATAAATATACTATCGATACATACAACTGAATATACCTCGCTTCGAGTATTATTTGTGAGTACCTTCATTTATTCGTATAACCGCTATATGTTGTCTCCACTAAAGTGGCTTGGTGTTCAATAGGATTACTTGTAAATATTATTGACTAGCTCAGATATTCAAAAATATATTATATATATTAATAGATATTCAATTTCTAATAACTTATCAAAACATTGTTTAAAATTTATATTATTTTATAGTTTAATATTTGCCGGTTGTTTTTTCTATAGTAATGTGGTTTTACGTTAACTAAAAATTTAATGTCTCGAATAACTAAATATTAAATTACTTTAATCGGTTTCGTAATCAATGTCTCTCAATGTTGTAAATACTATAAATCTGAATTAATAATAATAATCGTTAATAACCTAGTAATTATACAATACATACTGATAAACTTATATATTTAAATAACTGTGCATTCTACTTTTTTTTTCCAAAACAACTTTTGTACCATCTTTCATCTTTACTGAAATACAGTTACCTAAACTTAAAAAAATTAAGTGAAGTTAGATTTCGTCTAAAGCTTCTTCGACTTCATCGGTAATAAGAAATATGATAAAGTCTTATCCGGGATAATTTTAATCTTAAAAAAAAGTGCTATTTAAAATTATAATTTCGAAAATGGTTTATAGTAAAAATAATAACAAGGTTGGTTTTTGGACATTCTAAATAAACTAAATAGTTTTTTTTAAATATTTATTACATCATGACAAAGTTTAAGTTTGTTGTAATAAAAAGTAAATTCTAAAAAACAATTCTTAACAAACGAAAAGCTACGAGCTACGTCTTTATGAACATTTCTTGGGAAAGACTCGATGTTTCACTTAATTCTACGCTTAAACAAATACTCTGGGTAACAATTTATAATTTACTGTTATTAGAAACAAATATTAAAAAAAAACATTACTATTTCTTGTATATGAAATATTCATTGAAATTAAAAATGTAAATCTGGTGTTATATGTAGAGAATTATCAAATAGGTCTATTAATATTCGTTTTATTCATGTACAAATGCGCCTTTTTGATTATATCTACGTTTGTTGTGCCTCGTTCCTGTGAGAACTGTTTTGTATATATAAACTGAGCCATCTGGACGGTTAAGTTCAAACGGGAAAAGTTGAGGCGAGGTGGATCCTTACCACCACCTACTACAACAGGCATACTGATATATCCACTTCAGTTTTATTTTTTTACTGGTGGGAGAGCCGTTTACTTCGCCTGCAGGCTCGGCTGCGTGGGCACCACCCTCTCATCGACCATCTAAGCACCAATAATTATGTACTATAGCTTACATGAGAGAAGGCAGCATTTTCTAAGGCACAGAAAGTAAACATCTTTGACTGTTAGCTGAAAGTTGAGACATTACACCAGTCTAAAGTAATAGGTAGTTTATACAAGGTGCGCATTACATCCAGTTGGGTAGATAATTTCGACATAACATCAGCACAATATTGGGTAGTTGGTACATAACATCTAGTCGGGTAGCAAATGAGATAACATCAGCCAACATTATAGGATAGATGGTATACGGTACGCATAACATCCAGTGGTGTAGATAATTGAGACATAACATCAGCACAGTATTAGATAGTTGGTACACGAGGCGCATACCATCTAGACGGGTGGCGAATTGATTCATAACATCAGCCTACATTATAGGGAAGATTGTTGAGAAATAACATCAGTCTATAGTCATAGAAAGATTGTATACGGTTTGCATAACATCCAACTGAATTGAGTTTTAAGACATAACATCAGTTTTTAGAAAGGGGTAGATTATATACGGTACGCATAATTCAGTTGAAGAGATAATTCAGAATTAACATCAGTCTCTAGGAATAGTTAGATTGTATACGGCTTGCATAACATCCAGCTGAATTGATTATTGAGACATAACATCAGTCTATAGACATAAGAAGATAGTATACGGTAGGCATAACATCTAGTTAAATAGATAATTGCGACATATCATCAGTCTATAGTAACGAGCACATCGTGTACGTTACGCATACCATCCAATTGAGTCCATAATTGAGACATAACATCAGTCTTTAGTAATGGGTAGGTTGTATACGTTGCGCATAACATCCAGTTGAGTCGATAATTGAGACATAACAGCAGTCTTTAGTAATAGGTAGGTTGTATACGTTGCGCATAACATCCAATTGAGTCGATAATTGAGACATAACATCAGTCTATAATAGTGAGTAGATTGTATACAGTACGCGTAACATCCAGTTGAATAGATAATTGAAACAACAACAGTCTCTAAGAATGGGTAGATTGTATACAGTACGCATAACATCCAGCTGAATAGATAATTCACACATAACATCAGTCTATAGTGATGTCTAAGTTGTATAATCAGCGCTGGCCCTAGTCCTCGAACAAGGTAGAGCGAGAATTCAAATAAAACACTAAATCACTTATTCATCTCAAAAGTCGCTAGGAAAATTTTATTATTTGCTTAATTACTTTCGCATTTAGAATTTTTACGCCCTTTGCCACCGGGTGCCTAGAGCGATTGCTTTACTCGCTCTTCCCAAGGGCCGGCGTTGTGTATACGTTACGCATAACATCCAGTTGAATAGATTTTTAAGACATAACATCAGTCTTTAGAAAGGGGTAGATTATATACGGTACTCATAACATCCAGTTGAATAGATACTTGAGACATAACATCTGTATATAGTAATAGCTAGATTGTATATGATATGCATTACATCCAGTTGAATAGATCATTTAGACATAGCATCAGTCTATAGTAATAGGTAAATTGTATACAGAACGCATAACATCCAGTTGAAATATTTTAAATGTAACATCAGTCTATAGTAATAGGTAAATTGTATACGGTACGCATAACATCCAGTTAGGTCGAGAGTTGAGGCATAACATCAGTCTACAGTAATGGGCAGATTGTATACGGTACGCATAACATCCAGTTGGGTCGCGAGTTGAGACAACATCAGTCTATAGTAATGGGTAGATTGTATACGGTACGCATAACATCCTGTTGGGTCGACAGTTTAGACATAACATCAGTCTATAGTAATGGGTAGATTGTTTACGGTACGCGAAACATCCAGTTGGGTCGAGAGTTTAGACATAACATCAGTCTATAGTAATGGGTAAATTGTATACGGTACGCATAACATCCAGTTGGGTCGAGAGTTTAGACATAACATCAGTCTATAGTAATGGGTAGATTGTTTATGGTACGCATAACATCCAGTTGGGTTGATAATTGAGACATAACATCAGTCTATAGTAATGGGTAGATTGTATACGGTACGCATAACATCCAGTTGGGTCGAGAGTTGAGACATAACATCAGTTTTTAGTAATGGGTAGGTTGTATACGTTGCGCATATCATCAGTTAAGTCGATAATTGAGACATAACATCAGTCTTTAGTAAAGAGTAGGTTGTATACGTTGCGCATAACATCCAGTTGGGTCGACAGTTTAGACATAACATCAGTCTATAGTAATGGAGAGATTGTTTACGGTACGCGAAACATCCAGTTGGGTCGAGAGTTTAGACATAACATCAGTCTATAGTAATGGGTAGATTGTTTATGGTACGCATAACATCCAGTTGGGTTGATAATTGAGACATAACATCAGTCTATAGTAATGGGTAGGTTGTATACGTTGCGCATATCATCAGTTAAGTCGATAATTGAGACATAACATCAGTCTTTAGTAAAGGGTAGGTTGTATACGTTGCGCATAACATCCAGTTGAGTCGATAATTGAGACATAACATCAGTCTATAGTAATGGGTAGATTGTTTATGGTACGCATAACATCCAGTTGGGTTGAAAATTGAGACATAACGTCAGTCTATAGTAATGGGTAGATTGTATACGGTACGCATAACATCCAGTTGGGTCGAGAGTTGAGACATAACATCAGTTTTTAGTAAAGGGTAGGTTGTATACGTTGCGCATAACATCCAATTGAGTCGATAATTGAGACATAACATCAGTCTATAATAGTGAGTAGATTGTATACAGTACGCGTAACATCCAGTTGAATAGATAATTGAAACAACAACAGTCTCTAAGAATGGGTAGATTGTATACAGTACGCATAACATCCAGCTGAATAGATAATTCACACATAACATCAGTCTATAGTTATGGGTAGATTGTTTACGGTACGCGAAACATCTAGTTGGGTCGAGAGTTTAGACATAACATCAGTCTATAGTAATGGGTAGATTGTTTATGGTACGCATAACATCCAGTTGGGTTGATAATTGAGACATAACATCAGTCTATAGTAATGGGTAGGTTGTATACGTTGCGCATATCATCAGTTAAGTCGATAATTGAGACATAACATCAGTCTTTAGTAAAGGGTAGGTTGTATACGTTGCGCATAACATCCAGTTGAGTCGATAATTGAGACATAACATCAGTCTATAGTAATGGGTAGATTGTTTATGGTACGCATAACATCCAGTTGGGTTGAAAATTGAGACATAACATCAGTCTATAGTAATGGGTAGATTGTATACGGTACGCATAACATCCAGTTGGGTCGAGAGTTGAGACATAATATCAGTCTTTAGTAAAGGGTAGGTTGTATACGTTGCGCATAACATCCAGTTGAGTCGATAATTGAGACATAACATCAGTCTTTAGTAATGGGTAGGTTGTATACGTTGCGCATATCATCAGTTAAGTCGATAATTGAGACATAACATCAGTCTTTAGTAATGGTTAGGTTGTATACGTTGCGCATAACATCCAGTTGAGTCGATAATTAAGACATAACATCAGTCTTTAGTAATGGGTAGGTTGTAGACGTTGCGCATAACATCCAGTTGAGTCGATAATTGAGACATAACATCAGTCTATGATAATGGGCAGATTGTATCGGTACACGTCACATCCATGGGTCGAGATTTGAGACATACTATCACTATATCTATAGTAATGAGAAACTGGCTCATGGCGCACATAACATCTGATAAACTTGGAAAGCTACTGAAACATTTTTAGTTTATTATCGATTAGGCGAACTAGTTTACGCGTCGGTGGCGAATAAATGAAGGTATTCTTATTTAATGAGGGTTACTACCCGACCATCGGTGTCAATTTTAGTTTCATCACATGGCTGCGACTATTTTGTTTTAGGTCGCACGTGTAGACATGTGTTTGTGTACTTATTAAGGTTTCGGATATAATCGTTTTTTGTCTGCCTCCGCACTTAATGTAGCGGATGAATTATTTATTTATTTAAAAACAAAATTAATTATATTTAGAATATAAGGTTTTTGGTCTTCTTCAAAAATGAAAAATGTAAATGTGAAATGCTTTGATTGTGTGTTTTTATTTTTGAAGTGGATCAAACTTAGATATAATGGTATTCATATTTTTTTGGTGAAAATTCTATTCTTAAGATACTATTTATTTTAACTTTTTATGTCATATTTTTGTTTTAGTTTTACGATTTTTGTGAAGAAATCTACGCGCTTTGCGATGCAAAATTTTTAATGATTGTTTTTTTAGTACGCACGATAATTTTGAATTATTCCTCATTTAGGAGTAACAATTTGTTTTTTGATAAATTGAGCAAATTTCGTATGATAATTGCACATGTGTAACGTTATTACATTACAAATGAATGAAAAAACTAACACCGGTATGATCGCTCATAACGCATATTATGAATAATAGCAATGAGATTGAGAAAACCGCAATTACCATCTAGGATCTTAAGGAGACACCATCAAAAAGTATTGAAGCGAGCGAATTGCAGGAGCGTGTGGAAGAGTTATCAATTTTATTGAGTATTACATCGACTAGAAGAAGAATTGTGAAAAGTGAAGTAAAAAACTAAGTGTAGGCGCCGATCAAAAACTATCTGACTGACATAAAGTAAGCGATGGAAACGTAAAAAACGAATTGTAGTCATCTGGATATACTTCCTCGCGTGCGAAATAGTAATGATACAATTGTGATAATCTGGCATAATGGTTTTAAAAGTAGATGGAGAAATATGAGGCGTGTTGGGGGAATATGACTTTAAAAAGAGAATAACTATTTTTGTACAAGTATTGTCTTTTTGATCTTTTACACACAAGGATCTTTACTGCCTTGTTCGAGATGCGGGTATATTTTTATATGAGTGTTTTTGTAGGGGTTTTACACAGTCGTTTTATACAGTGGCGGCGAAAGTAGGCGGTCGAAATTTCGAAAACTAAGTTATGGAACTATAACAGCTGAGTTATCATTTAAAACAACATCCAATAAAAGCTGCTGCAGTTAATAACTTGGTAGTTAATAGTTCTACAGCGAAAAATTTTATACAATCGTCTTATACAAACGTTTTTATACCTGGTTAAATAGTGATGTTTGAATCAACACCGACATAAAATATTCGAGCGTCTTCCATTAGCTAAGCATTAAACAGAGTTCAGTTTGTCATTCACAATATTTCACATATTTGATTTTTTCTGTTATTGTTATTAAATTTGGCATCATCATCGAAATTGCGGTTTACAGATTTTTAAAAAAAATATAATTTTTTTCACATAACAACGGTACAAAATTGATTAAATAGTTTACGTATTGTTAAATTTCGCAGTGGCCTTATAATTGTTTAAAACGTTCGGCTGACATGTCTTTGAGCGTCGGGGTAGCGTGCAGCCGGAACGCCGTTACGAAAGAGAGATTAATGTTGATGACGGTGTTGTTATATTTTTTGATATTTATTAACCGGTGGGAGAGCCGTATACAAAGCCTGGTGGCTCGGCTGCGTGGGCCCCACCCCCTCGAGCTCCAACCGGAGGCTGCGCTGTCTCCGGCTTTAGCCTCGAGGGATGGCAGTGTTGACGGGCAAGAGGCGTAACATCTTAGTTCTCAGCAAGGCTAGTGGAGAGAATTCATCACATTGCATTCATCATTGCGGTAACGGATGATGTTTTAACCTAAGGCAACCAGTCCCCTGGTTGACAGACGCTTAAAACATCAGCCATTACGTATCACATCTCATGGCTGAAAAGCTAATCATTAATTGAAGCTAAGGATTAGGTATGTAATGTTTAAAAGTGTTTAAATCAAAAGTTAGGTAAGGACTGGACACAATATCATCACATCTGTACTGTATCTATCTCTTCTTATAGATTTAAAACGTATTTTATAAGTGAGCGAGTCGGTATATTTTAGAGAGCGATCCGGCGGGTTGTGTCTGACTAACATCTATTAAAGGTCGTAATTTGAAAGTACCGATATGCCCAACATGAGTCGGTAATGAATGCGGCAACTGAAAGTGAAGGAAACTATGTACGCTGAAAACCTTTTTGCCAGATTAGACAATGTCAATTAAAGTAAAGATACATCCTGGGATCGTCAGATATATTAGGTATTTCGCAATTTATGAATATGACAGATAGTACCTCAAACGGCGAATCACAATATTGAATCGCTAGAATAGGCAGGCAGGCTTCGATTAGATAATGGATCAGAATTCTTGTGAGACGTTACACATGAGTTTACTTTTACATCTAACAAAGTTACAGATTTATTAGATTGAAAAATTATGATTGCGATTTGAATATACGCCCGTAATAGAAAACGGAGACCTTTTTAGGAATTATAAAAACAACTAAAAATAAGACGAGTCAACTATTGAAAATAGGTGTGCGAATTTGCCATACGACAAGCATTATTTTGTGTTTGCGTTAGCCTTGAGACATGCAGCCGGTACTGAACGGCAATTTAAAAAAATGCAGCAGCACGCACATCTAAATGTCAGGCAACTAAAACTAAAGCACCAAATAAATGTCGTGTGACTAATTTCTACCGCATAACATTACCATCTAAAATTGCGCCCTTGTAATAATTATCTTTCGCGACTTAGGACTCTCCTTTCTCAACTCACTTTATTTATTGTTTTTTTGATAAATGTCTCGTATTTTCCATTTCCCCTTACATTCTATTTTTCTTTGATTTATGACTCTCCTTACCTAATTATCCTCACAATATACTTCTTCGATGTATGACTCTTCATTCACTCTTCACATTATTATTCTTCTTCGATTTATGGCCCCATATTTCATCTTTCCTCACTTCTAATTCTCTTTCTTTAATTAATGGCACTCTTTACCCAATTCATAGTCTCAGTCAAAAGACGTCCACTGCTGGACAAAAGCCTCTCCCAAAGACCTCCACAATTACTGGTTTTGTGCTGCGGCATCCAGCGGCTACCCGCGACCTTCACCATGTCGTCGGTCCACCTTGTTGGAGGCCTGCCTACACTGCGTCTTCCAGTGATGTGGCCCCGTGTGGTGCCGGGGCTAAAGAATAGCATCACCCCATCTCTTCCCGTGGGTGTCGTAGAAGGCGACTAAGGGTCCATTTCAGAGTATGGGCAGCAGCGTCTCTCTGAGATTACTCTCATCTTACTGCGATCGCCAACCCGCCTGCCAAGCGTGGCGATTATGGCAAATTCCTTGAAATGTTCTTACTCAATTATCCTCACCTAATATTCTTCCTTGATGTATGACCCTCTCTATTCTCTTGTGGCGGCTCCACCTACCGCATACGCCGCACATTATTCGACACGAAGCGGAACACCTTCTCAACCGTGTCAACAGATGGCGCCACAGACGCAAATCAACGACGTCCCCATACCACGACGTAAAATAGTATCGGAAGCCTGCATCGCGGTAGCGAAGTTTCACCATCTCCTTCGCTATGTATAGCACCTCCAACTAACATCCGTTGGACCTCGGTCCCCGAGCTATACCACCCAGCTCGGAGGAAGATCTTCCCTTTGCCTTCCTCAGTGTGGCATTCTACCCTACTATCCGCTCACCACAGTGGTGACCCCGACGGAGCACAGAAGCACCTTCAACATCGTCGCAGCAGCGCCCATCCATCACTCCTCATCCATCATCTACCTTCGCCAGCAGTCACAGCAAGCCAGCAATCGAGCCACAAGGTTCCACCGCAGCATCTTGGACGACGCTTCCTGGACCTCCGGCACACTCGACGGCATCATCCCGACCTGGTCTCCGCAGCCCACGACCGGTGCATCAATGTCGGCCGCATCACTCCGGCGTGGCAGCCCTGCACACCAGCAGCTCGGACCCACCGTCATCATCACCTGTCTCGACTCACCGCAGACAGGAACAGCACACTGCATCACTGGCAACGCGCCTTCACCCCACCCGTCTCGACTCACCGTAGACTGGGGCATCCTGCAGCAGCACTCTCCACTGGCACTTGCAAGCTCTGACGCACTGACTGCTGAGCACACTCACTGATATCGACCTCTGGTCTCGGGGGGGAGTGATGTGGCGGCTCCACCTACCGCATACGCCGCACATTATTCGACACGAAGCGGAACACCTTCTCAACCGTGTCAACAGATGGCGCCACAGACGCAAATCAACGACGTCCCCATACCACGACGTAAAATAGTATCGGAAGCCTGCATCGCGGTAGCGAAGTTTCACCATCTCCTTCGCTATGTATAGCACCTCCAACTAACATCCGTTGGACCTCGGTCCCCGAGCTATACCACCCAGCTCGGAGGAAGATCTTCCCTTTGCCTTCCTCACTGCGACGTTCTACCCTACCATCCGCCCCCCACACTCTCATCATCACTTTTCTTCTATACTTTATGACCTCATATCCAAGTCTTCCTAAAATTTTATCTTATTTCATTTATGGCTCGGTATCCTCACTTCATTGTCTTCTTTGGTGTATGACCCTCCCTTCTGTCTTCTACTCACTATCCTTCATTAATTTATGGCAGTATATCACATTCTTCCTTACTTTGAATCTTTAGTTTATGGTTATCCTTACCCAATTTTCCTCACGTAATACTTTTTGATGTAACTTACACTTAATAGTTTTGGCCCTCCTTTATCTCTTCTCCTCACTATTCTTCTTTAGTTTAAGGTGGCCCCGTGTGGCGCCGGGGCTAAAGAATAGCATCACCCCATCTCTTCCCGTGGGTGTCGTAGAAGGCGACTAAGGTTCCATTACAGAGGGTGGGCAGCAGCGTCTCTTTGAGATTACTCTCATCTTACTGCGATCGCCAACCCGTCTGCCAAGCGTGGCGATTATGGCAAATTCCCTGAAATTTTATTACTTCATTATCCTCACCTAATATTCTTCCTTCTTTTTCTTCCTTTAAAAAAAAATTATAAAAAATCTTCCTTTATGTATGACCCTCCCTGCTCTTTTATCATCACTTTTCTTCTTTGACTTATGGCCTCATATCCAAGTCTTTCTAAAATTTTATTTTATTTCATTTATGACTCAGTGTCCTCACTTAATTTTCTTCTTTGGTGTATGACCATCCATTCTCTCTTCTCACTATCATTCATTAATTTATGGCCGCATATCACATTCTTCCTTACTTTTAATCCTTAGTTTATAGTTATTCTTACCCCCAATTTTCCTCACGTAATACTTTTTGATGTAACTTACACTTAATACTTTTGGCCCTTCTTTATCTCTTCTCCTCACTATTCTTCTTTGGTTTAAGGTGGCCCCGTGTGGTGCCGGGGCTAAAGAATAGCATCACCCCATCTCTTCCCTTGGGTGTCGTAAAAGGCGACTAAGGGGCCATTACAGAGGATGGGCAGCAGCGTCTCTCTGAGATTACTCTCATCTTACTGCGATCGCCAACCCGCCTGCCAAGCGTGGCGATTATGGCAAATTCCCTGAAATTTTATTACTTCATTATCCTCACCTAATATTCTTCCTTCTTTTTCTTCCTTTAAAAAAAATAAAAATTTTCCTTCATGTATGACCCTCCCTGCTCTCTTATCATCACTTTTCTTCTTTGATTTATGGCCTCATATCCAAGTCTTCCTAAAATTTTATTTTATTTCATTTATGGCTCAGTATCCTCACTTAATTTTCTTTTTTGGTGTATGACCATCCTTTCTCTCTTCTCACTATCATTCATTAATTTATGGCCGCATATCACATTCTTCCTTACTTTTAATCCTTAGTTTATAGTTATTCTTACCCCCAATTTTTCTCACCTAATACTTTTTGATGTAACTTACACTTAATACTTTTGGCCCTTCTTTATCTCTTCTCCTCACTATTCTTCTTTGGTTTAAGCTGGCCCCGTGTGGTGCCGGGCCTAAAGAATAGCAGCACCCCATCTCTTCCCTTGGGTGTCGTAAAAGGCGACTAAGGGTCCATTACAGAGGATGGGCAGCAGCGTCTCTCTGAGATTACTCTCATCTTACTGCGATCGCCAACCCGCCTACCAAGCGTGGCGATTATGGCAAATTCCCTTAAAATTTTATTACTTCATTATCCTCACCTAATATTCTTCATTCTTTTTCTTCCTTTAAAAAAAAATAATAAAAAAAAATCTTCCTTCATGTATGACCCTCCCTGCTCTCTTATCATCACTTTTCTTTTTTCCTTTATGGCCTCATATCCAAGTCTTCCTAAAATTTTATTTTATTTCATTTATGGCTCAGTATCCTCACTTAATTTTCTTCTTTGGTGTATGATCCTCCTTTCTCTCTTCTCACTATCCTTCATTAATTTATGGCCGCATATCACATTTTTCCTTACTTTTAATCCTTAGTTTATAGTTATCCTTACCCAATTTTCTTCACGTGATACTTTTTGATGTAACTTACACTTAATACCTTTGACCCTCCTTTATCTCTTCTTCTCACTATTCTTCTTTGGTTTAAGGTGGCCCCGTGTGGTGCCGGGGCTAAAGAATAGCATCACCCCATCTCTTCCCTTGGGTGTCGTAAAAGGCGACTAAGGGGCCATTACAGAGGATGGGCAGCAGCGTCTCTCTGAGATTACTCTCATCTTACTGCGATCGCCAAGCCGCCTGCCAAGCGTGGCGATTATGGCAAATTCCCTGAAATTTTATTACTTCATTATCCTCACCTAATATACTTCCTTCTTTTTCTTCCTTTAAAAAAAAAATTTAAAAAAAAAATCTTCCTTCATGTATGACCCTCCCTGCTCTCTTATCATCACTTTTCTTTTTTCCTTTATGGCCTCATATCCAAGTCTTCCTAAAATTTTATTTTATTTCATTTATGGCTCAGTATCCTCACTTAATTTTCTTCTTTGGTGTATGACCCTCCTTTCTCTCTTCTCACTATCCTTCATTAATTTATGGCCGCATATCACATTCTTCCTTACTTTGAATCCTTAGTTTATAGTTATCCTTACCCAATTTTCTTCACGTGATACTTTTTGATGTAACTTACACTTAATACTTTTGACCCTCCTTTCACTCTTCTCCTCACTATTCTACTTTGGTTTAAGGTGGCCCCGTGTGGTGCCGGGGCTAAAGAATAGCATCACCCCATCTCTTCCCTTGGGTGTCGTAAAAGGCGACTAAGGGTCCATTACAGAGGATGGGCAGCAGCGTCTCTCTGAGATTACTCTCATCTTACTGCGATCGCCAACTCGCCTGCTAAGCGTGGCGATTACGGCAAATTCCCTGAAATTTTATCCTCACCTAATATTCTTCCTTCACGTATGACCCTCCCTGCTCTCTTATCATCACATTTCTTCTTTGCTTTATGGTCTCATATCCAAGTCTTCCTAAAATTTTATTTTATTTCATTTATGGCTCAGTATCCTCACTTAATTGTCTTCTTTGGTGTATGACCCTCCTTTCTCTCTTCTCACTATCCTTCATTAATTTATGGCCGCATATCACATTTTTCCTTACTTTGAATCTTTAGTTTATAGTTATCCTTACTCAATTTTCCTCACGTAATACTTTTTGATGTAACTTACACTTAATACTTTTGACCCTCCTTTATCTCTTCTCCTCACTATTCTTCTTTGGTTTAAGGTGGCCCCGTGTGGTGCCGGGGCTAAAGAATAGCATCACCCCATCTCTTCCCTTGGGTGTCGTAAAAGGCGACTAAGGGGCCATTACAGAGGATGGGCAGCAGCGTCTCTCTGAGATTACTCTCATCTTACTGCGATCGCCAACCCGCCTGCCAAGCGTGGCGATTATGGCAAATTCCCTGAAATTTTATTACTTAAATATCCTCACCTAATATTCTTCCTTCATGTATGACCCTCCCTGCGCTCTTATCATCACTTTTCTTCTTTCCTTTATGGCCTCATATCCAAGTCTTCCTAAAATTTTATCTTATTTCATTTATGGCTGAGTATCCTCACTTAATTGTTTTCTTTGGTGTATGTCCTTTCTCTGTTCTCCTCACTATCCTTCATTAATTTATGACCGCATTTCACATTCTTCCTTACTTTGAATCTTTAGTTTATGGTTATCCTTACCCAATTTTCCTCACGTAATACTTTTGGCCCTCCTTTATCTCTTCTCCTCACTATTCTACTTTGGTTTAAGGTGGCCCCGTGTGGTGCCGGGGCTAAAGAATAGCATCACCCCATCTCTTCCCTTGGGTGTCGTAAAAGGCGACTAAGGGTCCATTACAGAGGATGGGCAGCAGCGTCACTCTGAGATTACTCTCATCTTACTGCGATCTATCTCATTTATTATTAATCATATGTAATTTATTGCTCTTCTTGCCCATTCTATACTCACCTAATAGTTTTCTTTGGTGTAAGGCCCGGCCCTCCTTTATCTCTTCTACTCACTATTCTTCTTTGGTTTACAAATCTATTTCTTTTTCACTTATTTTTATTTTTCTTTAGTTAATGACCCCCCTATCTAATTTAGTTTTAATCATCTTAATCGGCTCTCCTTATCCATTTTAAATTCACCATTCTTTTTTGATGTAAGAGCCTTCTTTCTATCTTTTATTCGCCGTTACATATTAGTTTGTCATCTTGTCTCTGTGTGTAATCTTCTTCAATTTCTGGTTATCTTTACTTACTTCTCCTTTCTATATTTCAATTATATGAGTTCACTATAAAATAATTGTTCCCCAGACCTTGCTTTCCTAGAACTCTACTTTCAATAACATTATCTTCAAAACTTTTATCGGCGTTGAAAAACATGGTTAGATTACGAAAGCAAACTCAAAAAGTATTTAAGTTATTTGTGAGAAGTACTCTATCATCCGAAATTTGCTCAATATTAGTCGCATTCCAACATTGTGACTAAATGGGTGTGATGCGTGACGGGGAAAGGAGCATGACATGCAAATTAAGGGGCATTTCACTAAATTTTACAAGCGGCGAACCAGGTGGTATTGCGTGTATGCTCAGTAATGGGAAGTTCGATCATGTACTGCTTATCTTATAAGTCTTGCGGGACATGTAATGCAATCTTACAATTTTTCATACATTTTGACGATCACTACTAAAAATTTACCTTTCGAATTATACGTTTAAAATTTCTGTCTTGTCCCAAATTGTCCGTTACTTATAATTTCTCTTTCTTACCTAAGTATTGGTTTGAATCTCGCCCGTAAATTGCGTTGCCGTGCGCGGTTGCCTAGGGTCGTCATATCATCAGCGCTGTGTATTCATTGAAACGCGAAGATATGTTAGATTTGGTAAGCAGCGACGCAATTTACGGACGAAACATTATGCTAGCTCTAATGCATTACATGTTCCCATTATTTAATAATCAATGTATAATGTATGTATCCTATAGTAATTGATGTTGTGAACTTGTGACTTTCTTACTCGAATTTTTCATTAATTTAGTGTGATATAATTTGTGTTTTTTTTTTATTCTAAATTTGTATAGCTCGTCGCTTTTGAATAGAAAATGTGTTGTGTCCCACACCAAAAGCACGAATTGAGACGAAAGCACGAGTTAAGTTATTTTAATGTTTTGAAAAACCAGCTTTTAACAAACAGTATTACTTTTTTTAAGTGCTCTAGTTTGATTATGTGTACTTATTTAGCTATTATTATTTGTTATAATTTTATTGAAAATGTCGTCAGAATTTAGGCCGGCCAAAATTGTAATAGCGTTTTTATGAGGCATATAATGCTTAACATTTTATAGTATAGGAACGAACTGAATTTGTACTGATGTAGTTATGTGAGTTTATTCCGTCGATTGTCAACGTGATCCTTTGAAACTTTATCCATTTCCAAATTTATACCTGGTCTATTTTTGGATAACTTTACTCTCTCGACCTTCGTATGAACATGATCTGTGCTTGCCTATCGATTTTGTTGAACTATCCTTTACCTTTCTATAATGTTGACAATTAATGGATTACCTAAATTACGTTTTGCTACTAGTGTGCTACAATTGTAAGACGAATTTAAATTAAAGAGTTGTGTAATAACATGAGGATAGATAAGTGTTGGATTAAATTGTAAGATTATTGTAAGATGGAGTCCACCTAGTAACGATATGGTATATATTTATTTTTGGAAACAATTTATGATGGAATCGTTATATGCGATTAAGAGTTTGAGTATGTAATTACACAATTAACTTTATATGGTAGGAGCATAATTTTGTAAGGCGTTGGAACCAGACCTCTTGGATTAAAAAAATAAAACTACGGCGATGTCTATTTTTAGTATGTTCTCTGGTGATTGTATGGTTTATTTTAGTAACACTTACTGTAACGCATTCTATTTTGCATGCTACTTATTGATGTTAATGATATCAATGTAATCCCGTGTTTAACGTACCCCCCAGTGTCCTCAATGGATGTCGTGCACTATTATAATGAATGTATCGGTGTAAATCAATGTCACTTTACTACTATCCTAGGTCATAATAGTTTCATATTATATTAATCAGAAAAAGTCTTTCATCTTCTCAGTCTCTCAAATTTTTATTAATTTCTTATAATTTTACTTTCAATCTTAGCACTATACGTCAGTTCAACATTAACGTCATTTCACTGTCATTCTTTTGTTTCGTTTTTCATCTAATTCCTTTTTGTTTTTTGTATGTTTCTGTTATCTTTAACATTCGAAAATTGTTTTCCTAATTTTCTATGTACGTACTTACTACTTACTTTGCTTACTTCCATCGTCCTACATTATTAACGTTTTCATTATCAAACTAATTTCTACATTTGTTACCTCACTCGAACTACCCAATTCTGGCATCATCATTTTTTAACTTTTCATCTTTCATCAATATTATTGGGTTTATTTCTTTCACCTCTACTTTGACCTTCGTAAATTTAAAATATACTTAAATTATTTACTGAGGATCTGTTGTTTCAAGGGTCAGTTGGATACTTGTTAGCTATCGGTTTATCACGCTGTATTCCTTTCTTTGGCATTTTGCTTTTATTTTTATTTCGTCGTGTCTCGACAATCATTTAATTCATAATTGTTATATGCGTATCGGTAACAGGTTTTTAAAGTGCCCTTTCACTTATTGTGAATATAATATCTTATTACCTGCTCCTTGATTCTCAAACACTTCGTAGCATAAGTTTTCGACTGTATTTCATCTGCCACTTTCATATCTTTATGAATATTATTTGTTAAAAAGCTTTTGAGAATCAGGACAGCGCTTAACGTCACTTCCTGGATACTAGTATGCATATAATAGACTGCACTCCGCAACTAAAACACAACTATGCGAATTGGGACACTACGAACACTAAAATAAGGGCGAGTGTTAAAGGCAATCTCTATGGACGCAAAAGATAGCACTCGTTTTCAGCCCTTTCTTGAAACAACTGGTTCTTCCTGTTTTAATTTTACATTTCCAAACTTCTTCGCCATCTTGAACTTTAACAATAATATCGATAATTTATGTTAAAACGAAAATGTGTGAATTGTGTTGTATTAGGCAAAGATAATGTTACTAGGATGCCAAGTGTAAGTTTTGTTTACTATCCATATTCATTCGATTATGTTTACGAAAACGCAAATTAGTATGACATTGAACCAGCGCTCCTGGCAACATACGAGAAGAGTTAAAACGTTAACGATTGGCGAATTAAACTGTATTCCAGCAAGTAAATTCTAAAAGACTCAGTCGCAATTGCGGGCCATCATAACTAGGAATGTTGGAATACCTAAGTAAATGATAACATCTCGGAGTACATTATTGAATTGACTGTGACTGTACTTCAAAAGTTTGTCGTCGAAAACCATTGTCACCGTTTTGCGAGTCTCTTCAATTGTCTTATATTATGGAACTATTTGACCTAGTGACTATTAAAACTATTAATATTCAATAAACTCGTAAATGTACTGTTAGAACTAAGGTTTACGGCTTTTGTAGTAATCAATTCTCAATAGAATCGATGTTCTTTTTCAAAGTTGTGCTTCAATATATTGGTCGTGTAAAACATTGTTTCATTTTCTTCGTCAACAATACCTATTTCCCTCGATATTTTAGTACAGCTAACATCTAAAAAAAAACAACAAAAAATATAAATAAATGGGTTTATTGTGTGTCTCAATCTAGGAGGTCTACGATAAAGCCAGCTTACCCATAAGATGCCTGTTCACTAAAGAGTAGACCAAATGCAGTTGCAGTCTGTGTTTACTAATAATGTATTAAATTCTATAAAAGAAAGAAAGAAAAACGACACACACGGGACATACACATACCTACATAAAATACAAATAAATGAGGCAGACAGCATACCTACACATAAGAGAAAAAAAGAGAATGACTCCTCATCGCATGCATCGTTGCGGGTGCAGTGCAGATACATACGAACGAAGAGAATCGGTTATTCCTTTCTTTGCCGCACGCCTCGCCGCACCCCCAAAAAATGGAATTCCCTTCCACGTATTTCCTCCTTCCAACAACATGGGGTCCTTTAAACGAGATGTGAAGAAGCAACCAGAGGGTAGGCAAGGTGGCGACGGCTATTGAGGCAGAATTCTACTATACTCAACGCAAAGACTCGTGGCAGACGGTGCCATAAATCACTTTTGTAACAGAGATGCGCACGGCTTACAGGATTGTCGATAAAAAGCATTGTTTGTGAGTTATGTCGATAACTAACAATATGACAAATCACCTCATTATAGTATTGATCATAACTAATAGTTTATATACTATGACAAATTTATGTATTGAAGGTAGTTAGCAATAATTAAACTGTAGGTTACTTACCCTCTAGTTGAGCGTTAAATGTTTTGTAAAAAAGACAAAGTCGCTAAAACGTCACAGCCATTTCAATTGATAATTTCTTTCGAGATGGAGGTGTTTATTAAAAATAATATAACTAGTGTTCAGGGGAATATCCAACAACAAAGTAGTGTTATTATAAAAAAAAAAAATAAATTTCCTAACGGAGTTAAAAGAAGATCCTGCCAAGTTAAAAGAACTCGACTTCAACAAGCCTCGCGATCTAACTGCAATGATTTGTGGAATTGGTTTAAAAACTCGATAGAATAAAGAAGGAGAGTGCTTCTGGCCATAATAACCCACTTAAAACTTATTATCATCGATAAACATAGTATACAAACAACGCGTATCACTACGTCTTTGTGACGTCACCCATAAACAGTGTAAGTGCGAGAGGGCACATGATGTGCGCTGTCTCATTTGCACGTTTTATTGCACCGTCTGCCACGAGTCTTTGCGTTGACTATAGTTATCCTCGCACCTTGATTCTGATTCTGCTTAAGGCGACGCATTGGAAATTTACGTGGCGGGGATTTTTCCTAACAATTACATAACATATGAAAGTGATAGATATTTGATGACATGATTTTTTATTTAATTGATTTTTGATTTTTTATTCATTTTGCTAGTTGGAGAAACACGATTTGTTCACTTTTATAACAGAGGAAAAAAATATTAAAGTAACCTCTTTTAAAACATAGATTTGCATTTTACAGGCAAACCAAACCGATTTACGCCCGTTCCCAATAATCTATCTATCTGTTATTTTGCCTACTTGTTATGAAGCAACTTTTTTAATTGAAAGAAAGAAAAATAAATGAAATTTAATAATAACAAAATATTTACAAAATCTATACAAAACAATTTATATACAAAAAAAAAAATCTAACAGTTAATATGGGGAGGCCTATGTCCAGCAGTGGACTAATATAGGCCGATGATGATTATGATGAGGAATCTATCAGCGCCAGATGGCGCTTCCTCAGCAGTATGTAGCGAAGGACTGGCTCAGCAACACTTCACAGGATCTCGGGGTCAGACTGTTTCAGCCGCACCGCACAGGATCTTGCAGCACTTCACAGGATCTCGGGGTCAGACTGTTTCAGCAGCAGAGGTCAGACTGGCAGAGGTCAGACTGGTAGAAGTCAGACCGGTAGAGGTCAAACCGGTAGAGGTCAGGCCAGGTAGAGGTTCCGCAGTCAAACAGTGGTTCCGCAGTCAGTCAGTGGTTCCGAAGTCAGCCAGAGGTTCCGCAGACAGCCAGAGGTTCTATAGTCAGCCAGAGGTTCCGTAATTAGGTTCTCCTTGGTCAGAACTCGTAATTAGACTGGCCTTTGACCGCAGGACAGGACGCTTATATACTCTTCCCGTAGAACACAATTTAATTTAAATTTATACAAATTTAGAATTACATAAAAAGTTTACATTGCACTTTTAAAAGAAAATATTGTCTTTGCCATCAAAACATTTGACATGGTTGTCAAGGCTTTGTTTATAAATTTTCATTGAATGGAAGTTATTTTATAATATCTAAAGAAGTATTGTAAGAAAATAAAGACAACATGTAATAATTTTGATAGAAAGATAAAAGGAAACAACTGGACCTAAAAATAATGTGACTACAAGAGATAAAAATATATAAAAAACATGCTTAGCAACAATAAAAATCGTAAGTATTTTCGTATTTACACAAACCTTTCCCTATCCTCTATCTTATTAACATGTTATTAAAAGTGAATACTACATACTATAGATACAAATTTGACATAAGCTCTATACAAATTATGTCAAATTTCTAACTCCAATAAGCAAAACAACAGACAGATAGAATATAGGGAACCGGGCGTTAGGCATCTAAATTTTCTTAGTAGATTAGTCTTAACACACACTTCAAAATGCTAGTTCATTTTTTTAAACTTATTTGTAGTTTTTATTGGAAAAAAAAACAGTTTTTATTATGGTACGGGGCGCAAACGCTCCGTATTAGATTAATTGTTTAGCAATGCGTCGCCTTAGCCCACTTAGTCCGACCAGGCGTTTGTGTGTTGTTGTAAATAAAACTCTAAAAGTATTATATTAGGGTATATCTATGTTATACTTTTAGGGGTGTTATTATAACACCCAGTCGGACTAAGTATGGGTTAACATCAGGCAAAGCCAGAGTCATTTGCTAAGTTCTATGAAAAAATAATTTTAAAAACGAGCAACCAGTGAAAAAGGAGCTCGATGGCGCAGTGGTTAACGCGCCCGGTCTGCGAATGCTGAGGTTCAGCAACTTTCGCAAACGCCGGTCATCGGATGGGTGGCCAAAATGTATCATCTCGAGCTCCTCCGTGCTTCAGAAGGCACGTAAAGCTGTTGGTCCCGGCTGTATTAGCAGTCGTTAACAGCCATCAATCCGCACTGGGCCCGCGTGGTGGTTTATGGCTCGTTCTTTCTATCCATCCATAGGGATGGCTCGTGCCCCAGCAGTGGGGACATGAAATGAGCTGATGATGATGATAAAAAAATAATTTTAAAAAGGCATACGCACCAGACTGCAGCTCTCTGCATTACTGTGCCCCAGCCATTACTGTGCTATGATTGGAGGTTGTAGACTTTTCGAAACAAAGACACTGCCAACGTACAGACGCCTGCAAATCAACCTATCCATAACTGTCAAATTTGTTCAATACATTTTCAACTATATGCCATACAGATAAATTTCAAAGTCCATTGAGAAAATTTGGACAGCTTGTGGCAGTCTGGCGCAGGCGTGTGTGCTTCACTCCGTAGCAGAGCTAGGAATAGGGTTGCCAACTATTTTTCAGGTAATTAAAGTAAATCTATCACTAACTAGTATAAGTGCAGTTTCAAATCCTGCCCGTGGAATTTTTTTTAATATTTGTGTTTTTGTAATTTTTTCGCAACAAAATTTGCGTTATAAATTATATAAACAAAACAAAGACATTTTATCATTCAATAGTTCAGAAATTAAGTCAACAGGAATATTCCGTTCAAACGCACGCATTAGTCAAAAATAAAGTATTTTCCATACTTTATTTTTATTAAAAAGAATAAAGTATAGGGTTGGAAATTAACGTAGGATACGTTATTTTAAAGTATGGTTGGCAACCCTAGCTAGGAATGTCGACGGAAGTGTGGATGATAATTCGATGTGTGACTTGTGTTTCCATTGAACAAAGCTGTTTGTTTTTTTAAGTATTGCGTCTAAGCAGCTGATGTTGAAACTAAGGGTAGGCAGTGTTTTAAGACAATAATCTAAATCTGTAGAATGTCCATAGCCATAAAGTTCGTATACAAGTGACCATGCCGCGCATAGTCAGTTCGCGAATGGAGAAGAGGCCTATGATATGACCAGCAGTAGACTGATGCGGGCTGATTATGATGTTAATGGTGGTGATGAATATTATGATACATATCACATCATCCCTTCAAATTAAAGTACCTACGTCGTAGGTAAGTGTTCGTATGAAACTTCAAATCGTTTCGTCAAAACCAAACTGTAAGTTTTGAACAGAATATAAAAAATAATATTTTAAATAAAGGACACCTTTCCATATGGGCCCCCGTGGTACCGAGGTACACTTTATTTTAAAATATTCTCTACATTATGCAGAAACACCTTGTGATATAATTTTTTTATAAAACAAGCCGAAACTAGATTTTTTGGAAAATAAAAAAATCGTCAAAATGGTCCTAGAAATCGTAAACATGAAACGAAACGTGCAAGCAAAATATGACTGACAGTGACATCTGTGTCATAGCGGTTTGTTGTTTTTTTTAAATCTCACAAAGAATATTATTAAAATAGGTCCAAAACTTTCGATTGCGTTGAGCACAAAACTCTGGTGATGAAGCTAAATTACTACGGTCTCAAAGATTTCGCACTAAATTTAATTCAGTCGTATCTTAGCTCTCGAACACAAACTGTTGATATTAATGGAACTAAATCATCTGGTTCTCATGTAAAAATGGGAGTTCCACAAGGGTCCATTCTTGGTCCTTTTCTGTTTTTGATTTATATTAATGACTTGCCATTCTTTGTAGAGAACTTCTGTGAAATCGTATTATTTGCAGATGATACTTCACTCATTTTTAATGTAAGTAGGTGTAAGAAAAATTACGACGATGTAAACAAAGCACTCTCTGATGTACTCAGTTGGTTTACTATTAATAATTTGCAGCTTAATGCTAAAAAAACAAAATGTATTAATTTTAAATTACCAAATGTCAAAAATGAACCAACTGATATAAGAATAAACGGTGATCGATTAGATTTGGTAGACTCAACAGTTTTCTTAGGTATAACCCTTGACTCAAAACTTCAATGGAATCCTCACATTTCGAAATTGGCCGGCAAACTCAGTTCTGCTGCTTATGCCATTAGAAAAATAAGGCAGTTAACAGACGTTGAAACTGCTAGAACAGTTTACTTTAGTTATTTTCATAGTGTCATGTCGTATGGCCTCTTACTGTGGGGAACAGCGGCTGATATTGAAACTATATTCATTTTACAGAAACGAGCAGTAAGAGCAATCTATAGACTAGGTTCACGAACATCTTTAAGAAATATTTTTAAAGAAATTGATGTCTTGACAGTGGCGTCTCAATTTATTTATAATTGTATAGTTCTTGTACGTTGTAATATCAATTCATTTGCTAAACACAGTGATGTACACAATTTTAATACTAGAAATAAGTCAAAACTTGCAATGCCACTGTTCAGGTTACAGAAGGTGCTTGGTTCTTTCTTGGGGCAAGGTATACACTATTACAATAAAATACCAAATACTGTACTAGATTTACCTTTAGATAAGTTTAAAAAACATGTAAAGTCTTCTTTATTAAAAAAAGGTTATTATACAGTCAAAGAATATTTAGAAGATAAAACAGCCTGGCTATAATAAAAAACATATACATAATACTACTTATAAATAGTGTCCTGCAGATAACAAAATAGCGTTGCATTGAACATTACAATTAGTTTTATTTTTATTATTATTAACTATAGTTTTTTTTGACTTTTACTAGTACTGTATGATATTGTAAAAAATTAAACTGGTAAATTATGTTTTTGCTGACTTAAATATTTTATTTAGTTATTTTTTATTTTTTGTGTTTTTTTACATGTTGTGATTGTCCTTTACATTTTGTGTTTTTATTTGTGATGGAAAGTGTCCTTTATGATAGGGCTTTTTCCAATATTTATGACGCTGTAAGGGAGAAAAGAGCTGGACACTTGCTGAGTTTCTTGCCGGTTCTTCTCAGTACAAGATCTCCCGCCCAGGGTAGATAGACTTACGAACCGATGGCTTAAAATGACGTTCATAAGAGCTATTTGTAGCCTAAACTGAATAAATGATTTTGAATTTTGAATTTGAATTTTGAATTTTGAATTTTGAAAACATAGTTAATATTATACGGTTTTCTACAAACTCACATAAATAATAAACATAGATCGTGCGTGCGCGACCGTCTTATTTTTGCTGAACCAAAGCCGCTTTTATGCAGCCATAGAAACTTGTTTATTTTGCTCTACAGATCCCGGATTCAAATCCGAATAGAAAACATGTTTGTGTGATGAAAACGAATGTTGATATGATATCATAGAATCTAGTAGGTACTGAAATATTTATTTAGAAAGGTCCGTACTTACACGGAACCATAAATGCTAATAGAAACAAGAATGTAATTCATGTTTACTACAGTTGACCAACTTGATTCTTATGCAGTCTTTCATAACAAGACTTATTGTCAACTAACTGACACATCAGTATTGCTTCTGCAAAGTCCTTCCCAACAGCACAAGCAGTTGTGTAGTAGTCTATCTTTTACATCGAACCTATACGTATTTCATGTCATAAACCAATTGCATTGATTTTAAAAGCAACACAGATCTACAATGACATAGAAATGGTTGAGCGCACCTTAGATGGCAATGTAAAACATTAGGTCGTTTGTTGGAATAAAACAACAAGTATATTTTTTAATTTCTTTTATTATGTTTCTTCATTTTCTACATCTTCTCTGACTAATATATCATCAAGGAAGGATGCCGGAGCAGTTATATTTTGTTGATATCGAGCCCACCCCATATACCACACAATGGTCATAACATGAGCACAGCAACTCACTGTACATTTTCTTATTATACAATTACAGTAATAACTGTGAATTCTGTGCTCAACTATTGTGCTACAATATATAAGTATAATATGTTCGACCACTACGGTGCCTTGACAATAATCAACCTCTCAACAGATACATTTCATTTTCAGAATGTTTATATGGAGAGACTCAATATCACGGCATACTTCAATTCCAAATGTTCCATTTGGTCTAATGTGCTCACCATAATATGAGCGTGCCTGCTTAATTTGATAAGTTCCCAGTGCAAATAATATTAAGTCCGATTCTGTCATCACTGGAAACTCATTCAATAGTAAATCTTCAGCATTTATACTGTCAAAAAGAGCTCTCCTTCTATAATATTATTTTCTATTATATATTCTGCCAAAACATTTGGTTGATCTAATCTGCTTAAGGCACGCTAACTCTAACTGTGATGGGTAGATGGAATGCATATATCATGTCATGGCAGATGAATGAATAGCAGGGGGCTATTCGGATATCAGTTATTAGATGGGTAGCAGCATTATAATTAAATCATTTCATTTTCATTTCATGAGTAAAATAAGATCTTTTGAATCCAAAATAGTCGCGCAGGTTGTCGGGAATCTTCAATATATCAATAGCAGCCAAGTTACGGGGGTACCGCGGTCTAGTAGATATCGCCAAGTCTTCAGATTCAGATAAACGAAAGTCCAGGGAGAATAGCCGAGTCAAATAACCAAAGCAATACAGGTACACACGAAAAACACTCCAGCCAGAGCCAGTAAACACCGAAACGGAATGAGAGGTTAACCTCCTAGCCCTAGTCCTAGCAAGATGTCATGACTGACAAGTCACTCAGGCTTTTTAATTCGTTCGTTACAGCTCTGGCATATAGTATTTTTTAGCAATTTCTTCTGGGTGCCAAAATAATCAAACGCACAAAATAATTCGAAATAGTTAAAAACACTTATTTTTGTTATTATTTATCATGTACTTGCTAGAAATCGATACGCTTATGTAAAAATAAGGTATTAAAAGACTTTTATCATAAAATTAGTTGTGCCTGAGAGTCAGCTAACGAAACGCATCAGACAGCGAGAGAGTTGTGCTTGCCAGTTAAATTAATTCAATGTTGCAAGTCATCAACCTTTCTAATGATGTTTTTGGGTGGTACAAATTGAATAAAAAATATGTTAAATATATTTTTAGAATCTACGATTTTTTCCCTACATTTTGATACCTTTGAATCTTAGGTACATTCGGGGCCCTTGTTGTATGGGGCGAGGAAAGGTCTCCTTTTCACTTAAAGCGACGCACACTGGTCCACTTTGGCAAACCACGGGACATTCGCATCTAAGTCCATATTTAGAGTTCATATTTTTTAACGTACTTCTCTTTTGATTGTAAATCACTTTTGCTGATTACATTTTTCAAAAAGGCCTATATTTTTCGAGAAAAAAAAACGATTAAATTTGTATAGAGGAAAAGCGATTGACGTATATAACTCAGTAATGAGCTAGGGATTTGCGTTGAAACTTGGTGGTTTTAAAGATCTTATCATTATAAATTATAAATCATCTCTATGATAAATGTTAAAAACTTTTTTTTGTATCCTTGCAGTAGGTATTCGAAGCTACAGGCGCTTCAATATTTGAAAACTAACAATATCTTTTTATACATAAAAAAGCTTTTGCTATCGCCCGGAATGAATTAAATTTAAATAATATGTAGGTACATTGCAGCACCCAACATTCATCAAAATTATTACTAATACAGGTAGTATTAATTTCTAAATTCCTAGGCTAAATATAGATTATAAAAAAAAACCGGCTTCCGGCTTTGTTATGCGGGCGGGCTACGTTTGTTGTACTTTTCTCTCAAACAGTACAGTCTCAGACAGTTTGTGCTTCAGTGTTGACGTGCTTTCTAGACTGTGCTAGCTATAATCCCTTTTTAGTTTTTTTTATACCGGTGCGGTTAAAACGCAGAGAAGTCACGATTTTTTGTTTAAAAATCAACCAACAAAATCCTTGCTAGAATCTGAAAACTTGGCTTTTTTTAATGCAATAAATCTTTTAAAATGGCAGTATTAAGAAAAACCTTAATTGAAAAAGATATTTCTCAATAGCCATCTTATCACCAAATTTTAAAAGCCAAGTAATCGTGTTTCCTATAAATTTTGATCCCGATAATTAACAGTTAGGTACAGAAACTAGTGATAAAGTAAAACTGCAAGCGCTTTTAGATTTGACTGTTGAGAGCCTTATAAAATTAACGTGTTTATTCGACTCGCCAGTTTTAAAACTTATATGCAAATGGTGCTACGAATGCGATGGGTCTTCATCAAATAACACTTTTATACAAAAACATAATGCTGGGGATTTTTTTTAAAGATTTATCTGTTTTTATGGTTAGTCTAGTGCCATTGCGGTTAATGTGTGGCGATGTATTTGTTTGGGAAAATCCTCGTCCATCATCGACTGCCTATTGTAGACCAGCAACGTTGAAAATAGAAGAAACTGAAGAGATCATTTTACATACAGATTCAATTAATGGGGAAATATCAAAAAATTTTATCTAAAAAACAAGCATCAGAAGATATTTACAGTCACGAGCACTGATATGAATACACTTTGACTCTTATTCCATTGCATGAAGAGTTACAATTGTTTACAAATGTTTGCTCGTGACTGTACCAGTACGGTTTAACTTCGCTTCATATGTGGATTAGGAGCTTTGAATGCATTTTGCATGTAGTTAATATTTTAAACAGTTCGAGGGAAAAATCAGTTGAAACAAGGTTTCAGCACCACCAACGATGGTAATACTGCAAGAAAGTTTTATAGAGATTACAAGAAGTCTGCAGAAATAACAGGTGGATGAAAGTTTAATTAAGATTCGCTGTGATATTACTAGCTATTTCTTCCGGTAAAAATAATAATACAAATAGTTTAGAGGCTATTGTCGCATTTCACATCTCATACCAATATATAAAAACACAAATGATTATTTATCCTGACCATTTAAATGAAATGAAATGCAATTTATTTGGGACAGAACAGTTCAAACATACAGATAAAAATGGAAAAAAACATAGGAGTGTCCCAAAACGGTCCCGACTCAGAAAAATGCTAGCCTTAAGGTTAGCGTTGATCTTCCGTCGGAACCAGTTTAGGTGATGCTGCGATGGCAACACAAAAGTAAGACAGAAAAATAAAATTAAAATTAAAAAAGATAAGTATAAAAACAAAAATAGCAGCCTTATAAAAAATGGAATGGAATGGAATTTACTGCTAGAAGAGATAGATCTTCTTATCTTATCTTATTAGGGCCTGCTTAGGTTTCCTACTCCCAGTACTACTTCGACCCATCGGAATCTTTTGTGCAACCCCATCCTCATTATTTTTCGTCTGCAAAGGTCAGCCATCTCAAGGTAAGCCTGTTAATCCAAGCTGATCTAAGTTGGAGTCATCCCGAATTGCATCAATTGTCAATTATCAAGAGATAGATAATAAAGATCATGAAACGCCAAAAGATGACGATGAAGTTTGCATAGACTTGCCTTTGCCTTTGACTTTGACTAACTTTAGCGCAGATCCTAAAGTAATAAGTTCACTAAATTGCAAGTTCCCAAACCTAAACCCTACCAAACACCAAACCCTATTGTGCAATTAACAATTTTTCCCTATTTGAGTTTTGAAACTTGCGGAACTTCGTGTACTTGGAATTTAGCGACCTAGTCTTAAAAATACAGGTAGTAATAATTTCAATTAATGTTAGGTGCTGCAACGTACTCATTATTTAAATTTAATTCATACCGGGCGATAGCAAAAGCTTTTTTATATATAAAAAGATATTGTTAATTTTCAAATGTTTATGTGCCTGTAGCTTCGAAGACTGCAAGGATACAAAAAAAGTTGTTAACATTTATCATAGATAATGATAAGATCTTTAAACCCACAAAGTTTCAACGCAAATCCCCAGCTCATTACAGAGTTATAAGTCAATCACTTTTCCTCAATACAAAAAAATATTCGATATTTTTTTCCTCAAAAATTATAGGTTTATTTAAAAAATTGTAATCAGTAAAAGTGATTTACAATCAAAAGAGAAGTACGTAAAAAAATATGAACTCTAAATATTGAGTTTGATGCGAATGTCCCGTATTTTGCCAAAGTGGACCAGTGTGCGACGCTGCAGGTGGGATTTAAATTAAAGCAATAACGTAACAATTATGTCAAAGTAGGTTTATAACCTTATACTTAACTATTAAAACCAACTCGGTTTTAATAGTTAAATTTTACATCGTCATCGGTATATAAACGTCCCACTGCTGGGCTCAGGTCTGGGCTAGGGACCAATTAAATGTTTGTGGTTTGGTGGGTCGTCGTAACGACGACGCCATCCTACGACAGCAACGGGAACTAACGGCTAAACCTTCCTTCCGAAGCACGACGGAGTTAGAGGTGCTTTAACATGGTAAGTTATCCTATAACCCAGCATCGCGAAAGTATCGCCTAGAGGTAAGTTAAAATAAAACACAATTCACATTCCATCTATACATTAATTTATTAGTTAACGGACAACACAGATTCTGGATCACAGACATCGATATTACGTTAATAAACAACACTTGATAATAACAGACTACTGGGGACTACTACGCTACGGTAACACTAACGCCTACTTATCTAAGAGAATAAAACATCTAATTGTACAAATAAAACAATGTAAAAGTTGAATCCATAGAAATATACACGAGCTTCTTTAAAACAAAAGAAGTTGAAGACTTTTAAGTGGTAAAAGTAGGATGGTGAAAAGCATAATAGGAGCATACCACAGGCTCTCGCTTTTGTGTATATTGTATAGAAAGTTTAAAACATTTTTTTTGTGACAAAATATTATTACGAAACGTGTTGAAAAATTTCAGACTTCCCGTAGATTCAAACCCGCACCTCCTGGCATACTGAAACCTGACGGTGGTTTTGTCAAATCCGTATAAATTTTGTCATCCCTTATTTTAAAATACAAAGTGAGCCTTATTCAATGTCAAAAACTACATCGTCGGCATCTGATACTGACATGTTTATAAATATCAAGGGTATAGTCGTATTTAATAGAGCAGCAACCTCTGATAATGATATGAGAGTCACTACAGCAAAAAGTGTGTACATAACCTGTGCCCGGGGGTCGTTTTTAATATCTTACTAAACATCCTTTTGAAGAATGGTACCTAATTCTATCAAAAAATAATTTAATATTACTTAGCTATCACATTTACGCAACACAAACATAACCTTTTTTATTAAGAAACATTCACACACGCCCGTTTAATGTCAATGAGCAATTAGATGTAGTAGAATAAAACAGGATCCTTAACATAATATAGCCTAATTAAATAATTACCCTATGACCTAGAAATAATTATAATTAATTAATCTAAATATGTATGTACTATTAATTATTTGTGCAGTTTTACGTCGTAAAAACTCATTTTGCTTAAGGCCCGGTATCCACCAAAGCCCCCGTAAAGTATAGGAAACTTGTTATAAACAATACAAAAAATTCCGTCAGTATTACTAAACGTACCTAAGATTAATAAATATCCCTGTAGACCGATAACCTATATAAGTCATTCCACAATTGAATTAAACAAAAAAAGAAAAAGTTTCGGTAGATAATGTGTAAGTACATAATTATGTAGTATTATTAAGAAACAAAAGAAAACCAATCAGCTTGAAAGAAAAATCTATCTGTACGTTTAATAAAATTAAAACTTCCTACTCCACTCATTGAATTATTCATAAACGCTCGGCCTTAAGGGAGTGCGCACACGAAGGACTTTGTTCTCCGTCAAAATAGATCGGCTACATCTTCATCAAAAAACGCACGACTCAATCGCACGCATAAACCTCCATAAAAGTCCGCGGACAAATATCCGTCGTCAGCGCACTCGCTAACCCTTGGAGCTAGAAATCTGAAATTAGGCACAGAGCTACAAAATGCTAAAAATTACAGGGAAAGAAAGCGTTCGGAAATAATTATACATGAAAATAAACATATCGGAAAATATGTCTATGGGAAATAAGGCGTTCGGAAAATTGTCTACAGTGAAAAATGACGATCGGAAATTTTTATACAAAAAAATAAAAATATCGGAAAATGCATCTAACAAATCTTTTGAACACGTCTGGTGCAATAGTTGGTGCGCTTCGAGGTTATGATTAGGCTTATTCATATTGGCAAAGTTAAATTTCGTTCAAACGGCATCGGCATTTGATTTAATTGATTTGAATGTGGTTTAAATATGTTCTTTATCAACTTATAAGAAGAAGCTGACTAATTTTAGGTTTAACTTTAGTACTTATATGTATGGAACTCATAATTTGTGTGCAAACCAAAAAACTATAAGGCTCAAAATTTGAATTAATCAAAAATAGATATAGCTTCATAAATCATAAGGGTCTAAATATTTTTAAAAACTTGTCTACAATTTAAAACGGAATAAACTACTTAAACTTTAATTCATAAATATATTTTTGTTGAATAACAGATAACGAATTAAAATTATTCATTTACACAATCCAAATACATATGCGAACCTGTCGATATAGCAATATTTAAATTATTTTTGTTATCAATTACATTAGAGGAAGTTAACTTAATAAATTCATTGTTTTTATAATAACTTTTTGAAGTAAATATTTGTTTAATATAAAGATATAGGTAGGTAGTTAGAGATTACTTAATATATAATCATGCCAAAGGAGGCTACAGTCTTAACTTTTTAAGCTCGAGTAAAATATCATAGGTACTATTCCAAATATACTTTTAAAACCAACATCTAATACTTATAAAAAAAAATTTTTAAAGTAATTTTAAATTCGTTTTCTCATTACGTTAAATTAAAAAAATAAATATAAAAAAGGAGATAATTTAAACCAACACAAACGAAGACTTACCTATTAACATCAAGATTAGTAACTTATCTATAACATTTATTTTTAAACCGCTACAATCGCCATAATGCTACATCTACTCATTAATGGCGTACACGAATAAATCGATAAAAAGGACAAAGTCTCCACATCAATATTTTAAAATGAGACAATTCCAAAGAGATCGTATTCAATCCCTAACCTTTGAACGCCTTGATGATAGAAGCGACACTCTCATAGGTGCCCGTTACGAATATGAATAAGCCAAGAAGAATAATGGCAGTATCCTTAAGGATGGTTAAGGCTGAAGCTTTTTTAGGCTTCAGGCAGAAGGACACCAGCTCAATGATCGGCGGGAACACTAGAGCCAGGGCGGTGCTGCTGACGGCGCCCACCAAGGAGATGAACAGGCCGAGTTGGGGAATGGACTCTGCTAGCACAACTGCAAGCAGAAAAACAATATATAGGCACCAGTGGTCGACGCAACTCATTTTTGACTATTTTTTTATTGTGACACGCCAAAATGGCCTCACCCTGCCTGATGAAAGCAGCCAGTGAAGCCCAAGAAGTGAAAGCGTTCATCACAGCGCTACCACGCTATGCCGAACGCTCACACTATGGCGGCCTGCATAAATGCTTTTTTTCTTACTCTTTTACTCTTCGTTAATCTTCAACCTGCCTGACGGTAACCAGCTTCGAAGTTGTCATCCAGTAAAAATTAAATGTAATTTTTCGGGGACGAAAGCTAGTGTTGAACCGATATGTATAAAGGTATTAGGTACATTAAATATTATGTTATTGTGTGTGGTGGTGATAGTATGTTGTTTTTTTTGTTGGCGAGGTGACAAATAATATTAATATTAATTAATATAAGTACAGTACCTTTATAATGTATAATCCCGAATATGCCATATTAGATAGGACACAGGTCGTAGAACCCCGGAAAATTATAAACATACCAGTAAAGCACCATATGGCCGAGATATTAAGCTGTTTATTACTAAGTAAAGTTGTAAGATGACAACCCTACGTCCAGCTGATACAATGCTCTTGTTTGTCATCCTTCGTGATAAAAAAAAGAAGTTAAAACATGTCAGGGTTGAACAAAAATAATGTAATAAAATAAATTTGAGCTTTTGTATGGAAAAGTAAATCTTCATAAATATGATTTTACGTGTTACCACGGGATTCATCATACGGAGACATACGGGAGTCATACTTGGTTGCATGACTAGGTATGTTTCGGGATTATACACATATCACCAAACACCCTGTAAGTAGGTATAGCAATGATCATATTTTCCTACTTTTTACGAAAGTCACTATCACCGTTGCAAAGTATTTTTTCTGTTTATAGAAAATGTGGGATAAATATATGTTTTAACTTTTCATTTATTAAATTTTTACTTTTTATTTTCAAGTGCTAATTGCTGCATCGAAGCTAAATCTATACTAATATTATAAAGCTGAAGAGTTTGTTTGTTTGTTTGTTTGTTTGTTTGTTTGTTTGAACGCGCTAATCTCAGGAACTACTGGTTCGAATTGAATAATTCTTTTTGTGTTGGATAGTCCATTTATCGAGGAAGGCTTTAGGCTATATAACATCACGCTGCGACCAATGGGAGCGAAGCATCAGTGAAAAATGTTGCAAAAACGGGAAAAGAGCCTAAAAAATTAAAAATGCTGCCGAAAGTCACTATTCCACGCGGACGAAGTCGCGAGCACAGCTAGTTAAATATCAAATTGATTAGGTAAGCGTTTAATTTTTTCACTGTATTTTATAAATTTTATAAATATTTTCATTTATTGTTGAAGTACTTAATATTCAAATACAGATTCAGCTCCTTAGTTACACGATCATCATCATCATCATCATCTCAGCCAAAAGACGTCCACTGCTGGACTAAGGCCCCCCCCAAGGATATGAGGGGTATTTGCCGTAATCGCCACGCTTGGCAGGCGGGTTGGCGATCGCAGTAGGTTAAGGGTAACCTCAGAGAGATGCTGCTGCCCATCCTCTGGAAATGGTCCCTTAGTCGGCTTTTACGACACCCACGGGAAGAGATGGGGTGGTGCAATTCTTTATCCCCGGCACCACACAGGGAGTTACACGATATCTCACAATAGCTGGGCTGGGACTGTGCCGAGCTGTGCCGAGAGTCCGTGCCCGTGAGCGTTGCATGAGCGCGGTACGCATGAAGCTCAGTGCTCACCTTCTGGTAGTCCACCTACTTATTTTGTGCTTCTTACGACAACAACTGTGACCAAAGGGTTAACGCGGAGGAGTGAACATTAAAAAAACGATAGCGAAGTTCTAAAATAATAAAATGTACTTCAACATCAACTTTTTTGTTTATGGCAACTGGGATAAAATGTATGGGATTGGCATAAGCCGCGCTAAATCACGTGGTCAATCTTATGTCAATCCCATACATTTTATTCTCTTCGAACTTCGCTATCGTTTTCTTAAATTACTTTGGCTACCGCCACAGAGCCCTAAAGGTCCCTAAAGGTTACACGGGCAACAAAAATTGCTCAATTATGAGCAATGATCGTCGATTGCGACGTGACGACAACAAGCATCAATTTGAGAAAATATTGAGCGATAAGGAGCAACTCCAAGAAACTAAACAATACTTTCATACACGAGCAATTCAGTTAAAAAACTACGCTCGCCATGGACGACATTTTTCTTGCAGAGACGGCTTGTGGCGCTTTCATTATCATGACTGAAAAGCAAAAAAGAAAGAAAGCGAATAGGTGTATCTGGGTGCGAACGTTTTTAGCAAGAAGGAAGCAAAATTCATCGTGTTGTGAATTAGATGATATTTTATTCAAATGCTTTACTAGAATTAAATTGCTGCATATCGCTCCACTAGTTACTCCTGATTGATCCATTCGTGTTGCCGAGCAGTTATTGTTAAAAAAATTGCCCGTGTAAGCGCACCTTAAGACGACGCATTGGTAATTTACGTGGCGGGGATCTTGATTTTTCTCAACAATTACAAAACATATGAAAGTGATATTTGATGACATGATTTTTCGTTTAATTGACTTCATTTTGTTAGTTGCAGAAACACGATTTTTCAACTTTTATAACAGAGAAAAAAATATCAAAGTAATCTCTTTTAAAACATAGATTCACATTTAACAAGCTAACCAGACCGATTTAAGCATCAAAATTTTCTTAGTAGATTAGTCTTAACACACACTTTAAAATTGTAGTTCATTTTTTTTAAATAATTTGTAGTTTTAATTTGAAGGAAAAAAAAAACAGTTTTTCTTATGGTACGGGGCGCAAACGCTCGTATCAAAACGTATGAGATTTATTGTTTAGCGATGCGTCGCCTTAAGTCAGTTTATTAATTAACGTAAGTACCAATGGAGTGGCAGTGGAATAGTTCTGTTATTGACATTTGGTAGTTCGCAACTGATTTAAGGACCCAGACTTAACCATCACACTGTTATCTCACTGCTGTTGGGCTATTAGGTATTCCGTCTTGTTATGTGTCTTAACAATGAGCTTTAAGATGCGCTTACACGGGCAATTTTTTGAGCAATAATTGCTCGGCAACACGAATGGATCAATCTTGTGTAATTAGTGGAGCATTATGCAGCAATTTCAGAAAAATGCGGCAATTGTTTCGGCAATATTGCTTCTAATTGCTCCATATATTCCATATTGTTCAATGTCGCTGATGCGAATTGCCGAATATCCAGCAGGTATCTATACCAATAACAATGGACTTCAATTTCTAAATTGAAGTCCATTATTTTCTATCTTGTATGCACTTATTTATTCTGCGGCTTTTACATCTCGCTTCCGTGGGAAGAGCGAGGGGGCGGGTAACAAAAGAACGGGTGGTTTCACAGAACGTAAACATAATTAAAAAGAGGTTTCTAACTTAAAACTTTTCTTTTGAATGAAATGAAATGAATTTTGTTTCCTTCCCGCTAAAACCGCCTATTTCTTTTCTTTCGCCTTTGCTTTTCTCTCATGATAATAAAAGCGCTGCAAGCCGCCGTAGTTTTTTTCAACTGAATTGCTCGAGTATGAAAGTATTGTCTAGTTTCTTGGAGTTGCTCCTTATCGCTCAATATTGTCATTGCAGAACATTTTGCCAAATTGATGCTTGTTGTCGTTGCCGTAAATTGCTGCTCTTGATATTTTGTCACGTCGCAATCGATCATCATTGCTCATAATTAAGCTATTTTTGTTGCTCGTGTAAGCGCACCTTTAAAGCTTTCTTGTAGCAGTATCAATAGATGCGGTTGTGAAATGAAATAAAAATATATTAGGTCCTTACCTATGAAATTGGCACTTTGTATGAAGATTTTTTATAAAATTTTATTTTTCATACAAACGTTTTTTAAGATTTCTTAGCATCTATTTATGTTAACACTATACAAATTGTAGAGTACCTAGTGTGTTTGTTTCACTAGCTAAATATAGCAGACATTAAAAGAAACAAAATCAAGTCCCTTCAAAGCTACAATGAAACAAAAGGACATTTCCGCAAACTAAAAAAAAAATTGGGCGATAGAGACACAAATTTAATAATCATTGTCATTACTGAAGCCTAAGTAACATAGTCCTAATTGAAGATGTATAATAATATTAACAACCGGTATTGACTTTTAGAAGTAATACACCTATTATTAAGTGAGAAAAAAACGTCAATTTCATAGGTAAGGAAGGACCCAATATTTATAAGAACAGTTAGGTAAATACTTACTTATGTAAACGATACACGTATAGCAGCCTTATAACATGCGTCTCGTTTTCACAACTAGAATAACATTACTGCTTTATGAGCACGTTTAAGGTTACTTCAACTTATGTCAGATGAAGTTTCTGGCGGTGAGGCTAGTAACTAATACTCACAGGTCAGCAAAACCAGCATAGCTCTGAAGCCCAACTCCTTGGCGATGAGCATCTTCCTGCCACACTTCGCCTTCAGCACCGGCCAGGTGATGTCCACAGGCACGTAGAACTGCAGCGGGTACGTGAACATGATGGCCAGCGCGATCAGCGTCTGCACGATGTTGCTCAGACTAGGAGAGAAGACAAGAAAGAAACTTATTGTAACTACGAGATTTATCAATTAATTGGTAAAGTAGTAAATAGCAGCCTAGACACCGTCGATTTTAATTCGTTACCTTGTCTTAAGCTGGTGATAAGGTGTTTAATACTCATGAACTTTTTTGTACTGGAACCACACTGATATCTCCAAAAAATCAACTGCTCCATACAATATACATTACAAAAATACCATTTATCACCCAAAATGTGATAAAATGTAATGTAATAACTAACTTACATTTTTAAATATTTTTTGTAAATCATACTTTTATAAATAATCTTATACGTACATTCCCGGGTGCAGTCAACGGCATTAATTATGTTTAATTATTATTCTACTTATACCATTATTAAGATGTCGCTATGGATTGGATTCCATCTGACCCAACAATGTGCAAGCATATTGATGTGGTTGACTGTACCTGATGTTGAGATGGTCTGTGGTAGCGTTTTATGCACTTGGCTGTACGCACACAGATGTCCACTGTTTGTCATAGCATTATGGATGCATTATTTTTATATAATATATATATATATATATTAAATTTTATTGGTATAAAAAAGTATAGTCGACAATGAAATTGCTTTGCCACCTTAGAAGTGAATTTTGTTTGCATATAATAAAACAACAAGTTCTATTTTTGTTTAAAAGACCAAGTGACAGATACGTTGTCATCATTGACAATGAGCCTTAGCGCAATTTTATTGAAGTTTTTGTCAAAAGGATAAAGCAATTTCTTGGTCGACTATACATGTATAGCTCCACATATATAAGCTCCTTATTGTGACCGGCGATGTTGGGCTTACAATAAATAATATATTATAAGTAAATTCATGTTATATAAATCAAGCATTGTAAACCTGTTTTATATATATATATCTTCAGTCGAAAACTTAATTTATTCGTTTCTCAAAATAAAACTCTATATAGGATGATGATGAATGATAATAGAAATGAGAAGTGAGAAATGATATACCCCCAACCCCTCGAGTATCTCAGTAAAGATGTGGGGCTTTACTAAGTACTCACGCGACATCTTGAGAGAATTTCAAAAGTTGTTTGTTGCCGTTGCACTGTTTTGTTACTTTTGCCAACACTCATGCACACTCACGAACACTTAACGGTTAATAATCCACCATTATTTCACATTAATATTCGACTTAACAAAAATTTTAGAAAATAAAACAAAACCGCATACATGACTCTTCACTTTCCCGCCAAGAAGTCCCTGCTTTTTTATAAAGATTTCAGAGTTGCTCCGTTACAAAAAATTGTTCCTATTCATGAGTATTAACCGCTGGTTGAGGCACAAAGCCTCGGTGGCCGCGTGGCAGAGCGCTCGATCGATACCCGAAGGTCTCGGGCTCAATTCCCAGGTCGGGCAGAGTGTGTTTCGTATCTTTCCCCGCATTTGGCAAGCCATTACCCATGAATTGTAGTGATGACGACTTCAATGATGGAGGCCTTTGCCCAGCCGTTGGACAGGACAGTATTAGACAGCTAGTGGACCAACGTTGTGCTCACTGGCCGACCTCGCCTTGCCAACCCTCTGGTTGCTTCTTATCACTTCGTTTAAAGGACCCCATGTTGTAGCCAGGAGGAAATACGTTTGTAAGGAGATAATTCAATTTTTGGGTGCTGATTTTTTTAAAGAAAATTCGGAAAGGTAATATAATAATTATATTAATTTTTATTTTATGATTAGGCTCGTTCAAGCTACGTAGCTGTGCATACGCCACCATTGGCATATTTCACGATCTATCTTTCGGTGACGATTTTAACATTTATTCCATTCTAAAATCTTAGCAGCAATAGCAGTTTATTTTAAAATTAGTGTGTTATTCTGGTTTACTGTACGGACTGCGTTTTGCTCAAGATCCATTGAGCAGATGGGGGACCGTGACTGTTTCACCACCAGAGCAGTACCTACCGTAGACGTACTCGCAATCCCAAATTCTCTGAGCTAAGCCAACCCATATACTTATTAAATAGTATACATAAACTTGTATAATAAATACCATATTCATTGTAAGCGTTGGTGTTACCTTTATTGTTACCCGCAAAAAAATAACCGCTACAGGCGCAATGTCAATGTACTTAATCATTTCAAAATTATATAGCAGTCCCTAGTTTCCCCTACAAGAATACTCCGTGTGAACGTTGTTTATATTCACTAAGCGTTGATATCCGGAGTCCACCCACGAGGGTACGAAACCTATTCATCGCATCTGCCATTTTAAAAATGACGGTTGCCGAACTAACGGTCGGTCGCTATGCTTTGTTTTGCCTAAAAATGCTATAACAATTATTGAGGAAGGAACCTAAGATATAAGATAAGCATAGTTCATAAGATCAGCGTTAAAGTTTCTCGTAAAATAATAAATATTTAACTTTTCAAAGCTTTGATCGCTAACATAAAAGTATTTATTTACAGGATTAGGTACCTACCAATTACATCGTCATGGAATTCGTGGTCATGCATGACGCATGCAACTATGCCAAAATAACGAAGGATAGGTTCTCGCAAACAACAAAAAACATGGTAGGTAATAAATCCGTTCTTAATGGCTTTAATGTTAGTGACTTTAGTTAAAAAAAATTAAGCTACGCTTAATTGTATCTAAGGATAGGTACGTTACGCGATAGTTTTTAAAGTAGTTATAAAGTTAGACTATAGACTTAACTAGTCCATGGTAAAACAAAGCAAACTCACCATTTTAATTGATAAAAAAATATACACGGTAGCACTAGTGCTCGACAGGCCCAGTGATCGAAATGGGTTAGCAACTGATTTTGTTAGGCTTTAACAACAATTTAGGGCTTCTTGGCGGGAAAGTGAAGAGTCATGTCTGCGGTTTTGTATTATTTTCTAAAATTTGTGTTATGTCGATTAATGTGAAATATGGTGGATTATTAACCGTTAAGTGTTCGTGAGTGTGCATGAATGTTGGCAAATGAAACAAAACAGTGCAACGGCACTTTTCAATTTCTCTCAAGAAGTCTGCGTGGGGACTTAGTAAAGCCCCACACCTTTACTGAGATACTCGAGGGGTATATCATTTCTCACTTCTCATTTCTATTATCATTCATCATCATTATCAGGAAGGAAATATTGTTTATTTATGTATTACTTGTAAGAAAAATTACTTTGACACTGGCTAAATGTGCTAATCGCACGAAGCCATGAAATAAAGAAAAGAAAAAACAACAATTTAATTTAAACTAGATATTTTATATTCAATTGTTGTTGCTATTGAAAGTTGCTATTGAAATTTCAATGACAAACGATGTTTCTATCCAACGACGGTTCCAAAAACCGTTGGATAGATGGCACTGTGCCGCTAAAAAGCACTCAAAAATTAAAAAAACAGTGTAAAAATGCAGTGCTTACGTCCGCCTTCCCGGTAGCATAAGTGCAGTCGCCCGGATTGTGGAAGACCCAGGTTCGATTCCTGGCTGGGTCGGGTAGGCATTTAATTTTTCACTGTATTTTATAAATATCTAAACAATGTTATTTATTGTGACGATAGATGTTTCTAACACTTTGCTTAAATGGTCGGACACTAGTTTACACACTAATTCTTTCATTTTATTTTGCCACACATTCTATAGACGAAGTCACCACAGGGAAAACCCGTTCTTACTGTGGTGTTTACACAACCAGGTGGTTGGGCCCAGTGCAAATTGGTGTTTGTTAACGATGGTTAATACCTACAGCCGGAGCGTGCTTTCCGAAGCACAGAAGAACTCGAGATTATATTTTTTTGGTTACTAAGGTTAAGCAACTCAGCTTTCGCAACAGCCGGTCATCGGATGACTAAAAGGTTTTTTTTTTAAATTTATTTATTACCTACATTGAATTGCAAAAACACTATCGACCAAAAGCTTTTCCAACTACAAAATATGATCTTTGTTTGCATGTCTTATCAATTATCGTACAACTATTCACCATTTCTATAAGTTATTTGTTTTTATTATTAGTTATGTTAAAAGAATCAAGATAATAGTCTGGAAGTGGATACAGCCATCTACTGTCACTCAGAAAAATCGCCTTATAGGAAGACTTTTCATGAAAGCAAACCTTTAATTGGAAACACTAAGGTCGACTGAATTGAAAAATATGTATGAAAAGTAGACAAAATCAACGTTTCGTAGTCCCCTGATTCCTCCTCCAAAACTAAACCGATTTAATTACTTTTTTCATTAAAAATCAAAGAAAGGCTTTGGCTGTGTCCCTATGTTTTCTTTTTTTTTCATAAATTAATTATTAAAAAATGCTGTGTTTCCCAAATTTAACGAGATTAAATAAAAAAAGCACGCTCAAGGCGATTAACTGCCGTACTCAGAGACATCAATTAAGTTTTAATGACAATTAAATGTCTTTCCTTCCCTATTTAGCACTATACATAAGAAAGTGACAGCAAGAGACTTAATTGTCATTAAAACTTAATTGACGTCTCTGAGTACGGCAGTAAGGCTAAGCGTATGCTGAGACGCAGGTGACGCAGCACAGCGCAGTGCAGATTTTGCGGGGCAGGGCAGTTGGGGCAGACATTAGCCGCGAACGCATGCTGCGACGCAGGTAAGTGACAGTGAGTTGTCAGATGTCAATGTCAGAGTCTGATAATATGAGTTGCTGCTTGGAAAACTGTAAGTGATTATCTGAAATAAACGTTCTACTATATGGATAATTTGTACTATCGAGAGAGTTCTGTTAATTGTTCTGTCATTATTACAAAATTATAATAAAATGGTAAAAAAATATGTGTCGACACGCACGCGTCGCGCAGAAATCTGTGCCGGCACTACAACGAGGCGCAGGGCAGGGCAGACACATGTCTGCGTCGCACGTGCCTGCGCCGCAGCGTACGCAACTCTCGGCACAACCATGTACTACAAAATCTGCGCTGCTCTGCGCTGCGCTGTGCTGCGTCACCTGCGTCTCAGCATACGCTTAGCCTAAGTCTGGCTAAAGCACAGTCGGCCGTGGAGAAGTAACGAAGGACAGAAATTAATATCATTATCCTAAAACATATAACAAGTTCTTTTGCGATATTGACATATCACATCCAAAGTTGTTTTTAAATCTGCAGTTCATAAAACAATTCAACTCAGTCCTAAGTACATAACAAGTTTTGTGCTCATCACATCTCTTATTATTGTTTTCTCATTGATTTGTCAAGAAACTACCTGCGCTATTAATGTTAATTATTAAGTAGCATAGTGTTTCATTAATTGGCTTATGTTAAAGTGAAATTTCGTTTTGTATTTTCTGTACAGTTCTATTGCTGTTAAAACATTGAATAAATAAAAATAAATAAATATAAATAAATAAACTTTCCTACACTCACGCCAACTATCTAGCCCAAGAGAAGCTTCATTATGAAACTCGTTAAACGGACGGACGGACAACGGATAAACATACTTAATATACTTAAATACATACTTATTATACATAGAAAACACCCAGACTCGAGACAATTTAGAAAAATAATAATTTCTAAATTGACCCGACCGGGGATCGAACCCGGGACCTCAGAGATGGCGACACCATGAAAACCGGTGTGCAAACCACTCGACAAAGGAGGTCGTCTAAAATAAAAAAATAATTCCTTACACCAAGCCAGGCTGCAAGTTGAGTGTGAGGCTGCCTTGCACGTTGTCGCCCCATTTCAGGTATCCCAAGAAACCGATGACGATGAAGATGATGCCCACCACAATCATGCTGACGTTCAGCACTCCCAGCGGCTTCTGGAACAGCTCTGGGTGGCGCATCTCGTTCTTCAGTGGCAGAACCTTGAAAAAACCAGTACAAACTTATTTATTTTTAAAACGGTAAAAAGAACGAATTACATTAATTAACAGCATAATTACATATTACCAATACAATTCATAAACACAAAAAAAAACAAATCAGATTCAATAAAATAAAAAAAATTAAAAACAAATAAATTCAATTGTGCAATAAAATAATACAATTCATTCATTAACATTTAATTACAAGACAAAAATAACAAAGGGCTTTTAAAATTTAATAATTTAACATTACCCCATGATGATAATTTCCTTTTTTCCTTCAACTCTTATCTAACTCGTATATAACTTTAAGCAAATTTTAGTATAGGTACACTTGCATAATTAATATATTAGGTAGTACCTACACACTTACATTGAATATTTAATTCACTTTTACTTGGCTCAGACTGGGTTTCACTACCATTATTACTTTTTATGTTTTCTGTAACCATCGTTGTTGAGTTTACAATAACTTAAATGAGACATAAGAATAATTATAAATCTGTATTGTAAACTTGTTTGTGGCTCAATAAATAAAAATATTATAAAAAGACTACAACATCGGCACTACCTTGAAAATGGATGGATAGTAATCCACGTAAAAGACTTAAATACAAATGAAAAAAAAACTTACCAATCCAATGCCTTCAAAAGCGTATATAGCTGTTCCGAAATACAAGGGCAGTTGTTGCCAGGGTGCTAAGAAATCCCTGGTGGAGATAGCCGGCAGGTCGCGGCTGGCTTCGTAGCACACCACGCTGACCCCGACAAGCATAAGTACGTTGGCGATGGTGGAGAAGGGCGTCAGGTACTTGAGATTGCGCACCATGCACGATAGCAGCACCGGTATCACCACGAAGATCATATGGACGGAGAGATCGACCTCGATGTCGTAGTGATCGCAGATCTAGAAGATTTATATAAATATTGTAATGAAGCTTTCTTGACAATACCAAATCATATACAGGGAGACATTAAAACAGCATATTTTACATTTTAGTCTAACTAGAGTTTCGGCTGTCGTCGGATTTCTATCAGTTATACAGTATATTGAGTGTCTAATATTCCTTTTACTTACAAATAAAATGAGGGGAAATACTGTTGTGTCATACGTAATCAATTTACGATTTGAAGTTATACGGCTCTATATAGCGCACAACGAAAATAAAAGCTTAACAAAACAACCATAAAGTACGTTGTTCTCAATGCAAATTATTTAGACATGATAAATCTAATAATGAATGGTCATGGAAATTAATATTTAATTTCATTCGGAAATGGACGTCTTTTGGCTGAGATGATGATGATGATGATGATGATTCGGAAATGCGATAATTACCGAGTGACATTCAAAATAGAAACACTGTACTTTTCCATTTACTCAGGCGACGCATTGGAAATTTACGTGGCGGGGATCTATATTTTTCCCAACAATTACAAAACATATGAAAGTGATTTGATGACATGATTTTTCATTTAATTGACTTCATTTTGCTAGTTGCAGAAACACGATTTGTCAACTGTTATTATAACAGAGAAAAAAATATCAAAGTAACCTCTTTTGAAACATAGGTTTGCATTTTACAGGCTAACCAGATCGATTAAGCATCTAAATTTTTTTAGTAGATTATTCTTAACACACACTTCAATATTGTAGTTAATTTTTTTTAAATAATTTGTAGTTTTAATTTGAAGGAAAAAAATACAGTTTTTCTTATGGTACGGGGCAAACGCTCCGTATGAGATTTATTGTTTAACGGTGCGTCGCCATAAGCACGTCGATGAAATTCAGTATTGGTACTTATTCGTAATACTTATTAGAAAAACACTATTATTCTATTTTTTTTAAAAAACATCTAGATTTTAATCCAATCCAATTTCCTAACTTAAATCCACTATTTGCATCTGTTTTGCTTGTATGCGGATAGACAATGAGCGTTGTTTCATAGTTGTCAGCGTCTTAAGTCCTCTCATCATCATCATCTCAGCCAAAAGAAGTCCACTACTAGGCAAAGGCCATCCCCAAGGATATATCTTGCGGGGAATTGGCAGGCGGGTCGGCGATCGCAATAAAGTGAGTAGGTAATCTCAGAAACTACTGCTCATCCTCTTGAATGGATCCTTAGTCGCCTTCTACGGCACCTAAGGGAAGAGATGGGGTGATGCTATTCTTTAGCCCCGGCACCACACGGGGCCACACCCTGGAAGACGCAGTGTAGTGACTCTAACAAGGCGGACCAACGAGCTGCTGAAGGCCGCTGGTAACCGCTGGATGCGAGCAGCAGAACACCAGTACTTGTAGAGGACCCTTAGTCACCTTCACCCACGGGAAGAGATGGGGTGGTGCAAATCTTTAACCCCGTGCAATTCTTTAAGTAAGTAAGTAAAGGAGTTACCAATTTCACGTTGTTAGCGATAAACACGATGTAAACACAGCAGAAGCCGAGCTGGGTGATGCAGAGGAACGTGTTGACGAGGATCTTCATGGCGGGCGCGAGGAAGCGCAGACGCTGCGGCCCGTGCTTGAACACCAGGTGCACCGTCTCCGCGAACCCTGGTGCCTTGTCGCGCTTCAGGTGGACGTGCATTTCTTCGGAACAGTTCAGCTGACAAGTGAAAAGGTTAATCGTTTATTTGGCTTCATACAAAAAATGAGGTAGACCAATCAACAAAACAAAAATTTTAAAAAACAAGTCCATTCTCTAAAATGATTTTGTTTTGTTTATACAATTAATAACGCAAATTTTATTGCGAACAAATTACAAAAACACAAATGTCGAAAAAAATTTCACGAGCAGGATTTGAACCTACACCCTTCTAACATACCTACTTCTTAATGACGGTAGTTGTTGACATTGAAAGGGCGCCTTTGGCTTTCAAAGTAAAAAGTAAATAGTGTTGAATAATTTCGGCGGGCTGTTTAGAACCACGATAGCTCAATTGGGAGAGCACCTGACCCGGTATGTCAGAAGGGTGCAGGTTCAAATCCTGCTCGTGGAAATTTTTTCGACATTTGTATTTTTGTAATCCATTGTCTAAGTTTATATAGGAAAATATTTTATTTTTCTTAAAATGACTGAAATCGTTTTATTAGCCACATTCAGGGAAAGTATTTAAGTATATGGTTTATTTTTATTGAGACCATTATTGATGATGTTACATGTTGGAAATAAGTTACCTATTGAACATATTAAATGTTTATATAATTTTTAACGCAAATTTTGTTGCGAACACATTACAAAAACACAATTTTTTTCAACATTTGTGTTTTTATTGAACATATTGTCAGTATAAATATAAATAAGTACTGTTACATTGGAAGAGCTGGATGGTGGAGGAGCTCGACGGTACAGTGGTTAACTCGCCCGGTCTGCGAGTGCTGAGGTTAAGCAACTTTCGCAAAGGTCGGTCATCGGATGGATGACCAGAAATGTATCCCATCAAAAACATGAATGTGAAATGAGAGCCAAGTTCTATATTAAGATATATGCCTTGGTTGTTGACTTCAACGACAAAAGAAATGAGATCTAAATGGGTGCCAAATTCAAAGCCTAAGGTCTGACTTGGCTAGTTCTCATATACGAATTATTATTAAAAAACAGTAATGAAAGAGCCCTATGTTCGATGGCTAGTTTCTAACATCCGGCCAAATTTCCGGAAGAATAAAATAAGAACTTGCGGCTTTAGAACTTGCGAAGGCTATAATATAATTCGTATGTGAAAACCAGCCAAGTCAGACTTTGAACTTGGCACCCATTTAGTTCTCACGACTTTTGTCGTTGAAGTCAACAACCAAGGCAAATATCATAATATTGAACTTGGCTCTCATTTCACATTTATGTTTTGGATGGGATATCATTACTTTTTGTACAGAAATTATTAGTAGGTATTAGTACTAAATCCCAGTTAATTTTAGTTATAAGTAGTCATAAGTATTAAAATTGATTGGATTGATTGATAGTTTGGATTTAAAAAAAAATAAGGGTGGTATTCCACTCGTTATATATTCACGTGAAGACCTTAAAATCCACATAAAGACTTTCTATTGGTGTTTAAAAATATATACATTACTATGGTAAATGTTCTCAGAAAATGCAAAGAAACGAAAGTTAAAATTTAAGAAGAAATTAATTTAAATAATTTAAAATCTTTTTATATTTTAATTTTAATTTAATAAGACATCTACAATATTTTGAGAAAGTTGTACATCTTTAAATTATATGCATAGGCATCTACGCCTATTTATTGCTATTTTAAGGTAACTTATATACCTGAGTGACCTACGGAAAATTTTAACCCATCAAAAGGTAGAATAGAGAACTGGGGAAGGGGCTAGGAGGGTCTGGGCCTTACTACCTGTTATTTCGTCGTTCGTTTTCGCATTTTCTGAGAACATTTACCATAGTAATGTATATATCTTTTTACATCATCAGAAAGTAGAGATTTCGACGAACAAAAAGCCCATCGACTTTTTAAAAAAAACACATACACGAGAATTTTCGATTGAAAATTAGGGTGCTTTTTCAATATAAAGTCAAAATAAAGTAAAAAAAAATTAATATTTTAAATCAAAAAAATTACAGTGTGATTGGGACATAAAAAGGTAAATTTACACCAAATTTCGTGAAAAAAAAAGTTTTTTTTTGTAAAAGATACAAATAAAAAGCCAAAATCTTGGTTATTTGAATTTTTCACATAAATTTTGAGGTTATGTAAAAAAAGTTTAAATTTTAATACAAAAGTTGTAGATCTTTTTATTACCTACAACTTAAAACTTGTAGTAGTAGTAGTTTTGGATTCAAAAATTATCAACCCTGGTCTACTAACCATCCATAGTACGGAATGCTCGTGCCCCAGCAGTGGGGATTTATATGTATTTTCTTTTACAATTTTTTACATTTTAATAAATTAACTATAATATATTACTTTTACCCATCAATTGTAGTAATGACTTGATTTAAATGATGAAGGCCTTTGCCCAGCAGTGGGACAGTTAAAGGCTATGTATTACTTTATATATTTATTTCATTATAGCTTTCATTTTAACTGATCATTGATATTTGCAGAAATGTTAAGATCGGGTATTATGACATAGTTGTTGACATTGAAAAATACTCATTTGGCTTACAAAGTAAAAATAGATAAGTGGTGTTGATAAATTTGCATAGACTGAATATCGACATACTGAGTAGTAAGTATTATATTTGAATACTAATTTTAAAATACGTTGAATTGAAAAGAAAATGTTTTGTTGTAAATAAACGCTTAAGCCGATCGGATGTCGGCACAGTAGCCTATTTGGTAGTGCACCTAGCCCCATATGTCAAGTTATAGGTTCGAGTTTCGCACGTGGAAATTTTTTTAACAATTTTACCGACTCGTTATATTTATATATTAATACGTGAAGCAAAAACTTTGTACCCCTTTTTTACGAAAATTGCGCGGACGGAGGAGTATGAAATTTCGCACACTTATAGTTTATTTTAAAGAAGGACATCCGAATGTTAATATTTTTTTTAATTATGCATAAAAATACATTAAATCAATAAAACAAACATTACACACACTACCATGTATTTGACACACACGCATTTAAACTCTTTTCAAAAATTTCAAAAATGGAAGGGGAGAGGAGCGGCCGAAATCTGTCAATGCCAATCCAAACTCACATTCTATCTTTTTTAATTTTTCATTGCTTAGGATACAATTCGTGCAGCCTTAACAAAATTACGGTCAAATTTCGAGCACTAGTTACTGATTATATCGCAACAATATTTGCGTAAAATTTTACCTCCAACTTTGTCATTTCCACCTCGAATGCATGGGTGACCGAGTGGTAACTAAAGCGATCGCCCCGATACCCGAAAGTTCTGGCTTCCAAGGTAGGGCATTTTTCGATGCATAGCCCGAGCTTGAGATCACCAAACCATTATTTGGTAAGCGTGGTGGGTGATTAAGCAATTAATTAATTAATTAATTGTAGTGATGACTCGATTACAATGATGAAGGCTTTTTGCCCAGCAGTGGGACAGTGTTAGGCTATTTACTGACTGTCATTTCAGTAACAATCGAAAACTTATTAAAACCTTAGTGCTTTCTGTATCGATTCTCCGTATAAATGGCGTACCTAAACTATTATTTATTAACGCTGGGGCCAATTACTAGTCCCAGACTTGTGGCGCCGCAGAATTATAGGTGGGGCGTTCGCTTAGGCGTAAAAGTGGTGAGGCAATACATCAAAGCAAACACCTGACAACGTTCTGTTGGGAAAGGGCTGTTAACCCCTAGACGCCTACACCCTACACATTAACCCGGCTCCACTACTCTACGAAGGCAGAGGAAATCCTAGAGTATGTGCGGATTAAAACCAAATTCACTCTGAGGGTCGAACGGTTGGAGTCCCGCCACAATGTGAATTTTAATTCATTTGTGGTGAGAGTACCGACCGAACATCTGTCGACGTTCATAAAAGAAGAGTTTTGGCCGAAGGGTGTCATGTTCCGGCGGTTCCGAGGCCGGCTACCGGACACCACGCTGCGTCGCACGTCGCCGTCCTTACATAAAGCATAGTTTTAGTTTTATATATAAATTGTATGTATGTTAGTATGTAAGGTATTTATAATATGGGCCTCTATGTAATTTACCATCTGTACATAATTTGTTGCCTGAATTAAATGATTTCTATTCTATTCTATTATATTCTATTAATCTATCCAAAACTATAAAATTTAACTTCAATTAACGTTTAACCATGTGCCATACACATAAAGCTATTGAGGAAATTTGACTTTGTGTACATAGAGACTCAATATACTGCCTACCGTTGGGAAAACACCTCAATATGTATAATGATGTATATTATGGTAATAGCATTGTCATCATCATCATCATCATCAGCTCATTTTATGTCCCCACTGGGGCACGAGCCTTCCCTATGGATGGATAGGGACAACGGGCTCTAAACCACCACGCGGGCCCACCATTGTTAACGATTGCTAATGCAGCCGGGACCAACGGCTTTACGTGCCTTCCGAAGCACAGAGGAGCTCGAGATGATAAATTTTTGGTCACCCATCCGATGACCGGCCTTTGCGAAAGTTGCTTAACCTCAGCACTCGCAGACCGGGCGCGTTAACCACTGCGCTATCGATAATAGCATATGTACTATGGAATAGCATTGTGACATTTCGTAATATGACAACAGTTTTATTAACCTTTTCACCGCCCAACTATCCTGCACGCGATATCCCGCTGTACGCCAACGTATAAATGTATTTTAATAAAGTAGGTACAAAGAAGAACTTCTATAGAAGTGCTGGCGTGGGCGGCACGAAAATCTCGAACTTCTATAGAAGTTGTTGGCGGTAAAAAGGTTAATAAGAAATGAGAGGACGTATTAAAAACGAATATTATAAACAATACCTCCATTATTGAAATCTAGTCATCACTAAAATTGGGGGGTGAGATATACCATTTTCGACTTAAGTTTTTAAAATAAATAAACTACGAACTTTTAACCTTCATCGCGTTGGTTACCCAATGTGTTAAAAAAAAATAACAAGATTTTTGTTAAAGATAAAGATACTTTATTTGTTCGAGGCATGTGTACATAGGTGTCAGGCTAAATTTATAGTTTCAACATGTCGTACCTTTGCGGTGTACAAATTATAAAATCGAATGAACTTAAGTAAGATAAAAATTAAATAAACACAAATGAAACTAGACTTAATTAGGCGCTAATTAAAAATTGAAATTAACATTATATCAAGTCAAATAGTAAAATTTAAAATAATTTAAGTCAATCCCTATTTAAAAATTCAAAATTTGTCATTTAAAAAGTCCGCCAGTGTATAATAGCATTTTTCAATTAACATATTCTTAACCTTAATTTTAAATTGATTGTAATCTAATCTTTTAAATGTCAAAGGGTATTAGGGTAAGGTCTTATCATAGATTTTTGGTGCCATACATAAAATACTTTTGTTCATAAGAGCTGTCTTTGAGAGAGGCATGCATAATCTTGTATTGTGTCGTCGATTTCTGCTAACAACATCTTCTAAACGATGGATTGGGTGTGGATTAGGGTGTGGATTGGCTCTTATAAGTAATACCACTTCTAAAATGTATATGGACGGAACTGTCAGAGTTAATTTATATAAAAATGAGATTAGGTACAAAAAGCCCTCATCTTTGAATTTAAACGTTTTGTACGTACTACCTACCTTTTGCGCGTAATAAGCATTACAATGATCTTGAGTTTGTACTATTAGCTCTAATACTACACAGAATTCGACAAATCCAAAAAAACTCGCTTAAAACAACGACTCATCCCTAGGCGACTGAGGCAATATCCTTTACAACTCAATAAAATATATGGTTGCAATTTACCACCTGGCTCGGATCCCATCAACGGGTTATTAAATATTTACCCCAACACCACACAGCAAAACTACTTTAATTATAGGTACAGTTTGCTCATTTTGTGTACAATGGAACAATTTTTTTTTTGATACGACTAACATTTTTTTTCTTACGTGTATGCAGTGCCTTTACTTCATCTGATGTTCAGCGGAGATGATAAAGCCAATGATGGAAGCGCACTTCACCCGGAACCCTCAACTACTGAGGCACTCGCTATTTTATCTCTAGCTGCCGTTACACAACAATGCTACAAACATTGATGGCGGACAAACATGCCCACCACCATCCAAAAACCGGGTTCACAAACATGTACCCCTTCACTGGGAATCGAACCCGAGACCTCTGGATCTAAACAGAATAAATGATTTTGAATTTTGAAGTATTTGCACGAAAATTAAGTTGCTGTTGTTAATAAAAATGTCTATGCCAATAAATCTGTACTTACATCGAAAATATTTAGAATAATTATCTATTTAGAATATCTGCTGCACATAGGCTTTTCCATTTGCACGCCACCAAGCGCGGTCCTATGCAAATATTACTCACAAAATTTAATGTCATTAAATAAAATATTAAAATTTATTGTGTCTAATATGCAAAACAAGTTTAATAAGATCCTACGCATTCCTAAGCACAACGATCTTCAATTGAGCGACATGAAAATGTTATAACATAAAAAAACAGTTGGGAGATACCTATCTTCTTTATTATAATATAACAAAGAATTTTCATTTATTGGAAAATGCTCTATCGTAGCAGGACACTTACGTTAGTACGTCGAACTTAGTAATTGTTTGCTAGAAATAGCCCCTGTATTACTCGCTGCACGACAGACAGGCTCCAAGTAAGTTTTAATTATTTATACACTAAGTACCAACACTTAAACGTAACCCTTCCGGACGTTTTACTGCTAGCAGCTAATGGCGTATAATTCTCCAGTATTGACTTTTCTAAATAAATTAATTAATGACAACCGGCCTCGTTCCATTCCGTGGAATAACCCATTGTTGAGTCAGTCGATAATACCTCCATATCGATTCTATTGACTTTAGTATACATATTGGCACAAAGTAAGAGACTGCAGGTGATTTGTACGAAGGAACGCAACGCAAACGTTGATAACCTCTTCCAACTTTTTTTGGAAAGAGTTTGCTTTTTGAAGTGAAAACTTCTTTAGCGGCGTTGTACACTTTTTTTGCAAAGGGTAAAAAATGTTAAATTCGCGTCAGGACACGTGACCGTCAGGACACGTGGCCTGATCGAAAATTCGTAAGACGGATGACAGCCGGCGCGGCGTAGGAGAGGAAGTATCACCCTCTCTTTCTACGGCGCGGCGAAAATGTATGCCTGCTGTTTCGTTTAGGCGGCGCAGGGCGCTTGCGCGAATGTTCGAGTGCTTTTTAATGTAATATAAATTGTCATGTTTGTGTACGATAGCGCAATAAATAAATAATATAATAATAATATTGTATTCTACCACATAAATGATAGTACTTTTATACTGATAATTGAAGCAATTCGTGCAAAATTATTCCCTAACCATTCCAAAATATCAAAAATGCACAACGTTAATATTCAAGTTTTCACTTCTGCCGGCACTCCCGGAGTGCAACCCGTCGTTTTTTTTCTCCCTTTAATTGATGGCTTCGTGCGATTAGCATAGTCAAAGTAATTTTTCTTACAAGTAATACGTAAATATACAATTCCTTCCAGTACATAATGATGATGAATGATAATAGAAATGAGAAGTGAGAAATGATATACCCCCAACCCCTCGAGTATCTCAGCAAAGATGTGGGGCTTTACTAAGTCCTCGGGCAGACTTCTTGAAAGAACTTGAAAAGTGACGTTGCACTGTTTTGTTTCATTTGCCAACATTCATGCACACTCAAGAAAACTTAACGGTTAATAATCCACCATTATTTCACTTTAATATTCGACTTAACACAAATTTTAGAAAATAAAACAAAACCGCAGACATGACTCTTCACTTTCCCGCCAAGAAGTCCGAGAGTTTGCTTATTGCCTCGTGGGGCATTTTTAGCGTCACCCGACTTTTTGGGGCGGTGTGATCGTGATCGAAACATCATCAGAAGTTTTCTAGAGTTTTCTAGTTTTTTTCTATCACGCCCTAGTTCGGATCGGGGACCGGAAACTCGCAACAGCAGCATTGTTGCTGTTGTTGTGTGATATTGGCGAGCGAACAAAGGATAATGTTTGCTTGGTAAAATCAACAGGTCGGTAATTTCATGCCGAAAATGGTGGAGTCTCATAAATCTACCCTCTTTACATTCGCTGGGTTAAGCAAGCGTAGAAGGGATGAAGGCCAAGCGTTTTCTCGTCCCCATTGTAATTAAAGTTAAAAAAGAATAGAAAGTGTCCAGCGACGCTTCCTTTGGCACCTCACATATTCCTGCCATTTGGGCAGGGTGTTGCAAAGTTACGAAGACAGGCTTCTACACTTCAAAATGTCTTCCCTCTCGGATCGTAGACGAATGCTCGACATGACATTCTTTTATAAATTAGTGAACGGTATTCTTGATGTTCCTGATCTTTTGGCTTTGGTGTTAATTTGCGCGCCTTCCAGACTGCCAAGGGCATCTAGGTTTATTCTATTAAAACCGGATGGGTCCAAATCGTGTCTTGGATACAACGCACCTATATCTATACTCGTTAGACAATACAATGCTCTTTCTAAAACGGAGACGATAGACGTATTTGCTGACAATGCCATGAAGCTCAAAGCCTGTTTCATAGATAATACATTGTTTGATAATGCTTCTTGATCAAGACTTCTCTTAATGGGCAGTTCTACAGAAGGGTATTATTTTCCTTAATTCGGTGGTTAAATTAATATTTGGTTTTTATAAGCAGTTTAATGACAAAGATTGAAGTATATTCCATTCTGAATCTAATGATGACAATGGGACTAAATATTGTGAAGTGGTTTACGAAAAAGGTTAATCACCGAATTGCGAACGCATCGAATTGAGAAAATGAATCACCGAATTGAGAAGTGGCCCAGCGACTACAGAAAATGAATCACCGTATTTAGAAATAGCCCAGCCAATCTAGAAACGCTGTCACCTAATATAGAAATTATGTCATGAATGACCAAAACTACAAATACCTAAAAACGTTTTTGATTACTGACTGATGGTCTATTAGTCAGATGGTTAATTTCATGCTTAAGTGCCTATAGTAATGTTTCTGAAATAAAAAAATAAATAAAAAAAAACAAAATTAGAATCAGTGTGCATATTCTTTTTCAATAAAGAACAAAGAAAGGAGTCATAATCTTGTACTAATTAATTATTTACCTACCTAGGTACTTATTTTAATTTAGCTTGATCAGTCTTTGTTTCCATTTTAGTAATAAAATATAAATACCTCACGCTATACCTAATTTTAAAACTTAGTAATCACGAGATCGTAGGTTGAATATCTTAATTGTTAATAATCATTTCTTATTTCTTAATTTATTTTAAACTTTGGTCTCTTTTCCAGGATACATGAGGCTATTTTCATCGTCTTCGTAAAAATTTACTACTGCTTCTTTTATATTTACCGAGGACATCGTAAATCTCTTTTTCAATTTCGCAGATTCTTCTTTACTTGAACTTTCTGATGTATTTTTTGTCAATGTCGTCAAGACTTTATTTTTTTTACTTCCTAATCTATGTATCGTTCTTTGGCATGTCTGATTCTTTCTTTGTAATTCAGCTATCCTATGATGCAGTAATTTAAACTCCTTATTTACCCTGTATTTGTAAAGAATGACGTTCGCGCACGCGGTTGTTTCTTGGGTGTTTCTGTGATACTGTTGTTGGCTGCATCAATCAAGTCTTTATGAACTTTCGAACGTAATCTGCGAATTTTTGAAGAGTTTGGTGAAGTGGCTGTTATTGGACTTAAGCATTCCGATGAAAGTGAAGTTGGCGTAACATTACGTAGGGCTCCAATTGATTCTAAATCAGAAATAGTAGGAGAAACGGGTACTAAAGAATTAGTAAAGGTATTTATCGGAGACTGAGGCTCTGTAACACATATTGGAGAATTCGTAACAAGGGTACGGGATGCTCAAAGATACTCAAAGAATCGTGATCGTTTAAAACTTCAGGATCAGAAGGAAACGACATGGGTTTTTTGTCTAGAACTTTGAGTAAGTTTTTTTTCTTCTTTTCGTAACTTTTCTTCGAATGTTCTCTGCAATACTTCCTCAAAGCTTTTTGTTCACGATGAGGTCTTTCACTCATTCTCTTTACCTTACCTTCAGCCTTTCTTTTTGCATATCTTTCCCTGTACTTTTGTTTATGTCCCTCATATAATATCGAACCATTTTTTATTCTCTCCTTTTTCCTTCTCTCCGCAATCCTTTTCTTTCCCTTTTTTTCGGCTTCACTCAGTTTGCCCATCCAAAAAAAATATCGAAATAAAACCGCTCAAGCAGCTCTCGCCTTTGATTTCCAAAAAAATAATTCTAAAATCTTAATAAAACATCATGACAACCTATTTCAACATTATTGCCTTGTGGAGATCACTTTTTAGCGATAAGGTCGCCCGCTTTACTTATTATGAATATGGTGTGCAATAAAGAGTATTCTATTCTATTATTGACAAATCTCAGTTCGGTGTAAGTTCTCTCAATTCGGTGTAGCATTTTCCATGGAATTGAGATCCACCGAATTGAGAAAATAACACATTTCATCAAATAACTTGTAAACTTTATAAATTGAAACCATTTCTACAAAACATACTGGTAGACATCACTTGAATATTCAATTAATTTAGCACACATCTCAATAAATACTTCATAAACAAAATTAAGGTCGTCCACCGATTTGAGAAATGACCCGACCCCAAAAGCACCGAATAATTTCATTCCTTCCAAAAATGCTCCTTTGCAGCACAGTCCTTCCGTCCACATTGCTCGGCCGCTCGGGCGCAACTGGCAGGTTGCGGGAACTAGCTAGTGACGTTCGTACTGCGCGTAGTTAGTAATGTAGGTAAATAAAACTAAATTACACCGAATTGAGGCATACGCTTCGGACAAGATCAAAACATGTTATTGTATTAAAACCCATGAATTCGCAATAAATATAATTACATAAATGGCTTTATTATCTATCCCTTGTTCTGTAAATGGCGGAATTATAATTAGCAAATTATTATTTTGAAAGTTATGAAGCATTAACGAGTCTATTTTGGAAACCGGACACGACATTTTAAACCAAATTCTGCCCGTTTTTAAAGTTTAGGATTTTTTTTTGGCGCTATATAAAGCTTGACGGTTTTCTAGATATGCTCTCCATCAGGTCAAGAGTCCTATAAACATGTGTGATTTTTTTCAAGTACGTGATTAGACGTTAAAGGTACTTTGTTAGCTCCAGTAGCTCAATCTGCTCTACCCGTAGAAATGCCCTTAATCTTAATTTTATGCTTTTTATTTTATTTTATTTTAACTTTCGTTCCCGATATTGATTTTAATGTAAATTTTGGTTTGTAATTAATTTATTTTTTATTTGATTTTTATTTTAATTTGTTTATAAATTGATTAATTATTATTGTTTATTCTCAATTTTGTATAATTCTGTGTTTTGTTCTGTTACTCGCTATTTTTATTTTTTATTGCATGCTGTCCACACCTATAATTGTAGTGACATTTGATTTGTGTCGTTTTGTGTGTGCATTTTATTTAAAACACTATGTTGTTGTTGTTGTACACTATGTTGGTGCTCGTTTAAATAAATAAATAAATAAATAAAGTTAGGTTCCCTTACCAGTAGATGCTGAGCATGAACGCATATGATGCCGAGCACGACCGTCATGACAGTAGCGAAGATCAGGCCGCCGTTCTTGAAGGCGTCTCCCATTGCCAGGAGTCCGCTTCCGATGTTGCCTCTAAAGATGTGGAGCATCGTGTCCATGTACCTGAAAATGCATACAAGTGTGTACGTTATCATAACATATTTATATACATACCAGCGGCCCGTCCCGGCTTCGCACGGGTGGACATTTCTTTTTTAATATAGCCTAGGTATGTTACTCAGCGCTAATGTAGCATTCCAACGGTGAAAAAAATTTTAAATCGGTCTAGTAGTTTTTGAGTTTATTCGTTACAAACAACAAAAATACAAAGCTTTCCTCTTTATAATATTAGTATGATTATACCGTACATTATAAGTCGCTGGACGCGAGCAGCACAAAACCGGTCGTTGTAAGAGATCCTTGGGGGAGGCCTTTGTTCAGCAGTGGAAGTCTTTTGGCTGAGATAATGATGATATTACACTGCCCACATACTGACCCTGGCTGGGCAAAGGGTAACATTGAAATTTAGTCATCGCTACAATTGATAAGCATCGGCTTAATCCCCACACTTGCTAAATGCGGGTTGGTGATCACAACCCCTGGGTTAAGCGCTATGCATTGAAAAATCCTTCGCCCGACCTTCAAACCCAGGACCTTCGGGTATTGGCGAATGCTTTGCCAATAGGCCACCGTTGTGAATTGTGAGTTTTACAAGTTACTTAACAAGTTCGTCAATAACACAAGCTTACAAAAAAAGTTTAACAAGTAAATATGGGACAAGGGCGTTTCTCATTTCATTCTGTAATATCTTCCAGCTGGCCCTCAAAAGCAAACCTTACAAAGAGCGGCAAAAAACAGTAGAATGGGGTGGGGTTACTTTTGATATACGTCTAAGTGTGACATTGATTGCAGCTATAAATCCAAGTAGCTGCAAATATGGGTATTGTCATGTCTGTCTGTCTGTCTGTCTGTCTGTCTGTCTGTCTGTCTGTCTGTCTGTCTGTCCATCCGTATGTCACAGCCACTTTTTTCCGAAACTATAAGAACTATACTGGAAACTTGGTAAGTAGATGTATTCTGTGAACCGCATTAAGATTTTCAGTATCAGTACTACAGCTAGATATTTACAGTGCGCTTTAGTATTTTCTTATCTTTCTCTTTAATAGGAGTTTACAGTTCTTCCTACTAAACGTCCATTCGACCAAACGTTAATTCGACCAAAATTTCATTCGAACAATGATAAGAAAATGTCAATGATTATATCGAAAAAATATATTTTGGTCAGTTGATAATTCGATCAGTAACAGAAAGGCCAAATGTTTTGTCGACCTTATGTCAAACGGCGAAATGAATTTCGATATCCCGTGGTAAACTCGTTCAGAGCTGGGGGAGAGATAATGCAATATTTTACACTTACGATGTTGGATGGGCCACCTGGGTCGCCGGCATCTCGTCCGAAACGCACACGCCGCCCTCGGTGGTGTCGTCCTGCTGCTTCGACAGAATCTGCTCCTTCGACTGAGACATGGACAATGTATCCGACCCATTACTGTAAAAAATAAATTTTCGTTTAACTATCTTGTATCAAATTTGATACATCATATTATTGATGTTACGTTTTATAAAACAACTGCACGTATTGGGACGTTGTTGCGCTTTTCTGTAATTGTAGTGGTGCCAAGTCGTTTAATTAAAGCTTGGCGATTCTTCGGCGTGTTGCAACGACGCCATTTATAAAATATTCTTTAAATTAACAACTTGGCACTACAACTACGGAAAAGAGCAATAATTACGATATCGATACATACTAACTATCTAACTACTAAATTCGATAATAAAATAATTACATGTAGGTATATCAAAAGTAATCAAAACTAAAATACTAAAACCGCCAAAGTAAAACTGGATAAATAAAGACGTTTTTATTAGGATGAATAGCAAAAATATATCACAGAACTAGCTATCTAATATCCCTAATTAATAGATAAATAGATCAAATAAAATGTTCTTAAAAATTAAACAACAGAAAAAGCTTTTATTTTAAGAAGACATAGGGTGACAGAATTTTTACAGAAAACAAAAAAGTAAAAACAAAAGTGAAAAAGTAAAAGTAAAAAAGTTAAAACTACAAGAAGTAAAAGTAGTAACTACTACAAGAAAGCGGGTTAAAAAGAAATCTGAGTTAACAAATATACATCAGGTAAAAGTTTCTATTTTCACATTGTCATACAGTAACAGTACTCTAGTAAAAGTCAAAAATTGTTTATGAAAAACAAAGTCAAACTATAGTGCCAAGGTTAAGTAAAGTTAATCCTATCAATAAATCCGGATCCTTTTCTAATGTCATCTCATCATACCGGTTTCCAGTTCGCAAATCGAACGAACTAACTAATTGCAATACTACCTACATTAACGGGTTTTTTTTCAAAAACCAATCGCAGGTACCTACCACTACCTCACATAACTTAATGATAAATAAAACTGATATTTTAAAGACTAGTTTTAAAGCTGAGACTAAAAGGATTATCCATGTGAGAAAAAAAAAAGTATCTTATTATTTATTGTTTATATTAACGTATTTTCTTTCTTTTCGGTCTGCTTATATGAGACGCCGTTATTTTAAGTTTAATAAATATTGATATCTTGTAAATTCAAACTCTTATTTTTGCATTATATGTGGTTATACTACATTGATGGTATACGAAAATAACATGATCACACTTATAGCCAAAGTATTGGCATACCAAAATACATTAACATAATACACATATTAAATGAAAAGAAAATTACAATGTCATGCTTCGATCAATAAAGGTGTCATGCATTCTAAATATTCCACAATTAATTAAAAACAATTCTATAGGAACTATTTACGTAATGTCAACTTAAATCTATTAAAGAGAAGGTCTTTTATAGACTCTAGTATTATGTTTTAAATTATAGTGCATATTGCTTAACATTTTTTCCCAAAACGTGCCGCTTTCGGTCTGGCACCCAAAACCAGAATATTGCATTCTTAGAGAATAAATGGTTCTCAAGCCTCAACTTTCCTTGCACCTTTGTTGTATATTGATGCACCACAGACAGGCTTAGTTAAATTTATAATTCTGCTAAAATAATTATGTATTCGAAATGAATATTTGAATAGTTGTGCAAAAGTTGTAGATTATCTTCCCTTTGTTTATTATTATTAGATAGGTACTTATAAAATAACATAAGTTACTTTTATGATTTTAACAAATTCTGTTAAATGCACTTTATAATTTAAGTTAGTAATATAAATCGATGAATGAGTATTTACGAACCGCCTTGAATGTAATAGTTAAACGATAAAGGATTTGACTTATGTTTCTATTGTATCCATTGTTCGTACCCTCTCCAATCCTTTGCAGTACGAAAGTATAATACGTCACAGACACAGGCACAGTTCACGTGCACACAAATTTAGGGCAATACAAAACTAAACTACATGTCCGCACGTTAGTACCGGGTATCCGGGTACCCGGTACTAACGCGCTTTACCAGGACCAGACATGCCCGGGGTGCGATTTTTAACCGGTGACCATGAAAGTTCTCGAGCGACGCTGTATCATATATAACTAAATTGTAATAATTCATTGGGTGTTTCATGGCTCTTTTAATTTCAGAATCACCGGTAAGGTTCAAACATCACGACCCCCTTTCTCTCACCCGAGGCACCACGGTGCGATCCGAGGAGACACGGCCGCGCCTGATGTGGCCGCTCGAGCTCCGACTTTTGGGTTGTCCCCCGCCATGCGATATCTGTCACAATTTTATTAATGACTATGTTACCCGCAAGGAACGTAGCATTCTATCAGTAGAAGATTTTTGTGAATTGGACCAGCAGTTAGAGAAAGTAAGAGTAGGTGTAGAGATTACCGACGCCCCGTATGTCTCGGCGCGTCGGCGACCCGTCTCACCAAATGACGGGTCCAGCGTGTCCGCCCATCGTTTTCGAGGGCGGTCACCTGCCCCAATTAGGGGCGGAAGAAGGGCTCGCCCATCTACAGGGCGAACAGTCACCGACGGGGTTGTGGAAGTGTCCGAAAGGGTTCCCATGACCTCGTCAGGCTCTACCATGCCGGCGTTCGATGCGTCCTCCTCAGATGAGGACGACGCGATGATCGCCGGTCTGCTGGTTCCAAGGTGACGAGAGGACATCGGAGTGGTTTTTACCGAGTCGGCTTCGACTCGCTTTCTCTAGGGCTTCGGCCCTGGAACAGAGTCTAGGCCATCCTCGGACAGCCAGCGGGACCCCTCATGCCCGCTGATGCGCCTGTTTGCAGGTATTCCACCCGTATCAAAAAAAAAAAAAAAAAAAAAGTTGTAGAGATTACCCTCCTCAAACAAACAAACAAAGTCACAAACTTTACCTCTTCTTCAAAAACTAGTTGTCGCCCGCGACTTCGTTCGCGAAGACTAAACTATCCCACAGGAACCTGTTACCGGAATAAAAAGTATCCTATATCCTAGTCCGGGTCATGGTCTGTCTATGTGCAAAGTTGCATCCAAATCCGTTCAGCCATTTTTACGTGATGCGCGGTCAAATAAACAGACAAACAGACAAAAATTCTAAAAACTGTTGGAACGTGTTCTGTTGTATCCCCAGCCAACTTTTTTCGAATATCATCCATGTACAGACTTTCGGCCCTCTTTAGCTTTATTATTATGTATAGATGAGGAGCACAGAACACAAGATTGTGTTCTGTGATGAGGAGTTTGATTGAACACACAATCACAACGGCTTGAGGAACCACCAAGTCTTTGACGCTGACTATCCCTTTAAATGTCACATTAACTGTGTAGTTAGGCGACAGTCAATTTTTTCCGTAAAAAAAGGTTAAGTCATGTTATAATTACTGTTTGTCTTGCTGACTGTACCATTCCTACAGAACCCTGGGCCCTAGTGTGAATTTTATTTGCTATTCAATCTCTCTAACGAAAACAAGAATTTTTAACTCCATTCGTTTGTGATCGGCGCTGCTTAAATGGACTTATGTCCGAAATGAATGTTTTGAATTTAATTAAATTGAATTCTCGAATGGCAAATTAAACCCAATACTTCCACAATAATCACCTACTGGCCATACTTATCGCGAAACACAAATTATTTGGCCGTTCCGTTGGTTCATTTTGCTGTTCTAATTATTGTAATTAATTTGGTAAATTAATTTTGCACACTGTATTTCCCAATTCCCTGGTCGGGCAAACTGGGTTTCATATTTCTATATGCATCATATAAAGGGGCTATTAGGCAAACGTAGATATTATATAATACCCGTCAATAGGAGCAATGGCTAAATTGCGATGGCTTTTACTCAATTAGTCTGTACGCTGTTTACTTTGCTCTGTAGAAGGCATCGATGCGTATTTAGTGTCCTCTCCGTCTCTAAACATATAATCCGATTGGAGACACGTTGCTGTTGACACACGTAGTTAGTCGGTTGAGCAAATTATCGCAAAGTTGGAAGTATTAAAATTAGTTAACACAATCGAAATGGTTTTTTTTTTAATCCTGGCCTGAGCAAACTGTTACTACAGTCACTTTAAGTCAATTCTTAAAAACTGGCACAGAAAAGGTAAGTAAAAAGAATGCCTGTTTTTATTTTTTGAAAAAATGTTGTATTTTGAGATGATTTATTTCTGTGGGTTTCAATCACTGACTGAGGTATGATCAATGAGTTGAAATTTAAACATTTTAATAAAAGTATTACTCGTATGTATTGGTGGTTTTAACACTCTATGTCATGCCTCATCGCCAGCTCTAGGCTAATTAGCGCTTTTTTTTTACAGTGAACATGCATTTGGCATATGGTTAACTGGGGCCTGTCCGCATAACCCCCCAAAATGGTGTAAGGAAAATTGGTAAACTGGCCCTACGTATACCGATCAATGGTAAAATAATTAAGTCAAACACTTCTTTTGTCATGCTTCCGTTGCATGCCGGCTGCGTGTTATAATGATGACATTCATCATTAACAATGTTTACTTCTGATTGCAATGTAATGTAATAAAAACATTTTGTTTTTAAATAAACAAAACTTCAATAAAAACGTTAAACTTGGCATTTTTGTATCTTTTATTGGTTTTGACATTTTAGCGTTCTTCATTTGACATTTGGAAAAATATGTTCTCTTGACTTTTTCTTGGCGGGAAAGTGAAGAGTCACATCTGCTGTTTTGTTATATTTTCAAAAATTTGTTTTTTGTCGAATATTAATGTGATGTGAATAATGGTGGATTAACTGTTAAGTGTTCATGCGCGTGCATGAGTGTTGGTAAATTCAACAAAACAGTGCAACGTCACTTTTCAAATTCTCTCAAGAATTCCGCGTGAGGTCTTACTAGAGCCCCACATCTTTTCTGAGATACTCAAGGGGTTGGTTGGGGGGTAGGTATATCATTTTTCACTTTTCATTTCTTTTATCATTCATCATCATCATACAGAAAGGAAACATTGTTTTATTGTTTTATTTATGTATTACTTGTAAGAAAAATAATTACTTTGACACTGGCTAAATGTGCTAATCGCACGAAGCCATCAACTAAAGGAAAAAATTAAATTAAATGAAATGAAATTATTTAAATCAACAATGAGAGGGATGACAGCAAGATTTTTTAAACGGTATCTTTGATTTAAACGTTTTATTTATCGTTAACGATATCTATACAATACCGAACATTCTCAATCGTTTTTTTGTATCAAATCTTAGGAAAAGCAGACACATCTAACAAGTTTTAATAAAACTCAAAAGGAGTGTTTCAATTAACATTGTAATTATATTGATTGAGGAACTGAATTTTTTTTTTTTTAAAACGAAATTAAAATTAAAATTAGAGAGCTTGAAATTGAACCAGTGAGGTTTTATGGTTAGGTGGTATTAGAATCGGCTTCAATTCCCAACGAGGTTATATATTGTCTGGAATAATTCATCCGTTAATAAATAATATTCTATTGCAAGTGAGCATGTAAATTGCAGTACCTGAAAAGGGTAATTACGTTTATAAGCCACCTAAATTTTACCCAGTAAAAGATCTTTAAGTACACACTTAATATTCAATCATTAATTTTGTATTGTTTTAAAAATGTATATGGTTTAGTTAACGGTGAAGCTTGTTTCAAGTCCACCTGGCTAGCTCCACCAACACAAAAATGGTGATAACGTAATTGAGATTTGTAGGAGTTTGATAATCTATTATACTATCTATTATACTATCTATGGTAGCTGTGGATGTCTGGTGAAGTGAACTATGATGCAAACAGTATGTGGTTAAGTAAGGGCAATATGTCTACGTCTATTTGGATTCTTGAGTGACTATTACCTGCTATTACACTGAAGCTTTGTTTGGCTTACAGCGATTTTGTGCTTGTCACAAAGCCAATTGGAGTGAATAACAAGGTTCGTTTAAAGAGATTTAAGTATAAGTAGTGTTTAACTGAAGTAGTGTTGAACTTAAAGCCCTTATGCTTCCTGAGCTTCAATTCAATTATGTTTCTAATAAAAACTACGGTTTATACTATTTTTTTAAAGAGAAAACCTTACTCGCTTATTGACTCACTCATGAACTCATCAACGATCAGTCTAAATTCTTGGGCATAAAAAAATTGCACGGAGCTCTTTATGATGTAGGCAAGGAATAAAACAAGACCAGAACTCGTATCTGGTTATAAAGACTTTTTAACTTCAAAAATTAGTTGAGTTGAGTTTAATAAAGGTCTATTCAAACCTGAGCGGTATTCGCTGCCGCTGTGGGTAGAGAAAACCGAATGGGTATGCGGTAATGTTACTGTTCACACCTAAGTGAATATCGCTTGTGGGTAGAATACCGCGCGGTATTCGAGTTTCGCTCAAGAATGTAAGAAGTTTTCGCCAGTTAGTCATTTCTATAACTAACTATAATACCTGTAAAACCTGTGCGGTTTGCAATTCTACCCAAAGCGGCAGTGAATACCACTCACGTCGCTCTAGCCGCGGAACTTAATACAAAATACCTGAGCGAAACCCGCGCGGTTTTTACCTTTACCCACAGCGGCAGCGAATACCGCTCATTTTGAATAGGCCTTAAAGAGTTTACACTTACATCGCGGGACATTTTTTTTCATTATCAAGTCAGTAACTGCTGAGTTCAAGTATTACCATTTGTAAAAAAGTAAGAATATGGGGAGATCGGACCATAACCCACTACGGTGGTCCAATACGGTTCCAAAGCTTTAGTGATAGTCTTTTTTATTCCTTACGGGTAAGTAATCTCACCTAATGTCAAATAAGATATAGCCGGTGAAGATCACTTTAGTCGGAATTTTTTTTTAATGGTTTATAAACAATTGTTACAATTAATGCTTATTTTTTAAAAAATACATAAATTATGATCTAATTGTACAATCTATTATAGACAAACAAAACAAGCATACATATTATGGAGGAATCCACAACTACTGATGTCTACTGGCTATCTTATCTCTGTGTCGTAACACAAAAATTCTTTTAACACTAATAGTAACAGTTCCTTACAGGTAATCATTGACGGCCTTCTACTCACCTAATACACAAACCCAAGAGGCTTAAGTAGTACCCCATATTATAAAAGTAATGTATGTTTTGATTCCGAAAATAAATAAAAAAAATTAAAAAAAAAAATTTTTTTTTTTTGAGAGTATTTGTTGATTGCCTCACTCAAACGGCATTTTCAGCTTCACGTGAAGGAACGATGGTGAGGGTACTTCAGCCGGAATCCACAACTAGTGAGGAACTGCCTATCTTATCTCTTACTGTCGAAGTACAACAAAGCTCACATTAGCGTAAATATTACTAACTGACCGGTCTTCGTACCGCTTTAACAGTTTCCATGACAACAAAACAAACAAACCATTTTGTATTGAAAAATTAAATTGTCGTTTTTACTATTTTCCGTTACTTATTATTTGTTTCTTACCGTTTAAACCTTCCCTGAACTTCCACAAATATTTCAAAATCAAAATTAGCCAAATCGGTCCAGCCATTCTCGAGTTTTAACGATACAAACAAACAGTAATTGATTTTTATATTTAAAGATTAACATGACCCATAATTACCAAAATAGAAATAGATTGTCGGACTTCGCTAGCAATGCACTAATTTTTTAAAAGCCCTTTTATTCAATTAGCAAAAATATACTGATTGTTAAAATTGCAGAAACAAATACCACTGTTCTAACGAAGAATTTAGTAAAGTGGTTTGTCATGATGATGTACAGAAAATAGCGAATAAATCACGTTGCTCGAGACAATCTTTATGTTTAAATGTATTTGGGTGATTAAATCATGAGGTGTCGCCATTATTACGAGTATTTGACATATTTCTTTGATTGATCTCACTAATTTACAATTACATCACTTTCTACCACAAAATAATCATGAGATATAATCTTTCTAACTATAACTTTATTAATAATAATCAAAACTATTTAAATTTAAACACAGACAATAGAAAACTAAATCAGTTTTTATCACATACTATCGCTTTATTGGATCCCGAATTCTTGTAAGAATCTTTGTTGATTCTTCCTAGTAAACTTACAAATAATCAGGGATTTCAATAAACATACGTATTGTTGAACAACTAAAATGTAACAAGATGTCGTTATTTTATAAAGTTGCGTTTTATTGAACTCAATTTTTATTTCATTTTGAAAAGTGTCAAGGTCTCAAGAAGTTCAGGGACTTTGACCCTGTGAGACTTTAAACTGTCGAGTGTTCCCAAATTCATCTTACCAAACCTTTAAATTTGAACCGCTGTGTAACCCTTCGTTTTAAATCACTACTGCGTTCAATCTGTCTGCAGCAAATCAATAAAAATCTACCTAAAGCGTATATCTATCAATGGCCGACAGCGCACCCCAAATTGGGGTGGTGAAAGCCCTGTCTAGGGCTTAATTTGCAGTGCATCTACAGGATGTGTATTTGAGACGAGTCAGTTAGGACATTTATTAAATTGAAACATGAAATTTCAAGGATATTACAAGCGGCATTCACGTAGAGATTTTGATTAGAACAAATTGATAAAGTACTCATAAGTTTTAGAACGATAACAAAAATGGACATATACTAGGAGTAAGTGATCGAACTGATTGCCGCCTTGATTGATTGATAACTTTATTAAGAAAATATATAGGTACAATTATTGTTATTTTTGGGGCCGGTGCCAGCCAACGAAGTTTTTGAAGCCGGTGCCAGTCCGCGTTTGTAGTCAAAATTTTATGTATAAGATTGAATGTACTATTATGAATATAATATCGTTAAATGTTTATATTAAAGTTACCTTGGCTGGCACAGACTTCAAAAGTAACAACAATTGTACCTATATATTTTCTTAATAAAGTTATTGTATAAGTCTAACGCTTATTTTTTTACTTTTTAGTGCAATTTTATCAGTCAAATTTTTTAGAGTCGGTTTTGTTTTTGTTAAAATTTTTGTTTATTTCTCGCTTTTTAGTGATTCGTTTCGATCTATTTATCAAAAGCGAATATGGGTAGACCTACTAAACATGCTGCTCGTATGAGACAGCGCCGTTTAAATGAGACAAGCGAAGAAAACGAGAAACGCCTATCTCAAAGTAAGAAATCAAAAACTGATTTCCGGTGCCTGTCTTCTTTTGCTTCGTCATAGTCGCTTAACTATCTTAATCGAGATATTTTATCGCCACCCGTGAAATACTTATCATTGAGGAGTTCCGACGGCAATCTGTGGTCTTTTTATCAGTTTTACTTCATCAAATGATACTTTCTGAATGCAAATGCTTGACTTATTTCTGAAAATATCAAAATCGCGATAGGTATGCCTACAATATTCGAGGAGTTCCCTCAATTCCTTGAGGATCCCATCATCAGAACTGGACCAGCACCAGCACCAGCTTTCAAATAAAGAAAGAATCATCAAAATCGGTTCACTCAGTCGAAAGTTCTGAGGTAACAAACATAAAAAAAAATACAGTCGAATTGATAACCTCCTCCTTTTTTTGAAGTCGGTTAAAAAATAGGCACTAAGGCGCTCGGCAGAGAGAGCAACTATCAACAACCTCTCAACGACTAAGCGGTGTGATCACACCGCACCCGACCACGCGACTATAATCTTAAATATCGATAGGTTAGAGCCTGCTTTTGTATGAAGAAGTTTGGCTATAGACAAACTAGAGTAAATTTGCTACACTAAAACCCGACCCAATTGTATGCTCTGTGCGTTAAACTTTTTAAAAAGTCAATGTCAAATTTTTACAATTGAGCGATCGAATTCTATGGACTCTATGTCGTCTAGTTAGAGCTTACTTTTGTATGAAGAAGTTTATCTATAAAAAATCTAGAATAATAGTTTGATCATGTAGAACTCATAAACTATTTCGGTAATCACATTTATTTTGATACTTGCCAGAGGAAATATATCAATTAGTAAATTGTCGTTTACAAAATGATAAAATATGATCTAATTGCAACATCTTTATTATTTTAGTGGACATCGACTTTAGGTATTCGCCATTTTGCGAATTACGTCATACTGCGGGTGCTGTCATTAGTATTGTTCCGGGCAGCAACTGTTTGCAACTTTTCAAAACAGTCAGTGTTTGCTGTTGGGGAAACTAGTAACTTGACACAACTAGTTCAAAAGCGGTCGCTAATCGCAGCAACTGAAAACAACAGAGTGGCAATGTCTGCGCAGTTTCTTTAGGTTATATGAAAATGGCTAGTTGCCTGTTGCCACAACACAGAGATCAAAGTAGCTCCGTCTGCTGACCGCCTTAAAACTATATTTTGAATGGCAATTTTAGAAAAGCTTAACCCTTTTATTGGTAGTAGCAATATAGTTGCCACCATAATTTGAACCTTATGTGGTTGCAATAGCATCGAAAACCAATAAAAATTCTATTATGTTGTACCAGTCAAAGGGTAGAGGAAACACTAAGGGCGACTGAGTTGAAAAATATGTATGAAAAGTAGACAAAATCAACGTTTCGTAGTCCCCTGTTACCTCCTCCAAAACTGGACCGATTTAATTACTTTGTTCATTAAAAATTAAAGAAAAACTTTGGTTGTGTCCACGCTTGTCTTGGTTGGTGATCGATCACAAACCCAGGCTATGCATAGAAAAATCTGCAACACACCTTGCCCGACCTGGGAATTGAAGCCCTCTGGATCCGGATATCGGACTAAACGCTTTGCCGCGGCCACCGAGACGTTAGGTACATTTTTAGTTGCACTAAAAATTATATTAATTAACATAATGAATTGTCAACAGTTATTGATAATCTCATGAGAATGTACAAATTTTCATTTAGCACGTGTAAGCATTACGAATGCAATAAATAGGATCGCACCGCAACGCAATACAATAGATGACATGATCGTATCTATAAAAGTATAAAGTAAGTAGCCTATAACTGTCCCACTGCTGGGCAAAGGCCTCCATCATTGAAATCAAGTCATCACTACAACTGATGGGTAATGGCTTAATCACCACACTTGCCAAATGCGGGTTGGTGATCACAAACCGGAGCTATGCATCGAAAAAATCAGATACTAGTAAGTATGTATTTAAAAAAAATTATAAATAACTAGTGGACCCGGCGGACCTCGTACCGCTTTGACAGTTTCCATCAAGTGATTAAATTCTCTTTGGTTTCCATGACAACAAAACAAACAAATGATTTTGTATTGGAAAATTAAATTGTCGTTTTTAGTATATTTATAGTGTGATTCCCGTGGGAATATCGGGAGAAAAACTATTCTATGTGTTAATCCAGGTTATAAACTATCTGTATGCCGAATTTCATCCAAATCCATCCATCCGCTGCAGCGTGAAGAAGGAACAAATATACAGACATATACACAAACTTTCGCATTTATAATATTAATGTGATTTTACGCAAATTTTGTTGCGAACAAATCACATTGATTATGGCTCCTTAGGCTTACAAAGTAATAGTAAATAGTGTTGATTAATTTCGGCGGATTGAGCAGTGCCACGGTAACATAAAGGTAAACACCTCACCCGCAGGTTTATTTCTGAAAAAATATACCGTTGTTTATGCTCTAGTTGCGTTTGTTAAATTGGTATTACGGACACAAATCGCTCAATGATTGCTCGCTTAGTGCATTTGCGATTAAAACGTATGTAATACCCACAAATACCGCTTTATTGCTGTAGTACCATTGGATAGTACCATCAATGGTACTAGCGCCACACTTCTATATCGCTAGTACTTTTAAGAACATACATATTCAAAGGTTTGCTCGCCAAATAAATGTCATTGGTTATATATACATTAAGATTTAATATTTCCAACATAAAGTACCAGGCTACCATAACTATGTAGGAGATTGCTTAAATTCTTAGTTTACATACATTGAGCGATTTGTGTTCGTAATAACTACCAATTGACGACCTCCTTGGTCGAGTGGTTTGTACACCGGTTTTCATGGTGTCGCAATCTCTGAGGTCCCGGGTTCGATCCCCGGTCAGGTCAATTTAGAAATTATTGTTTTTCTATATTGTCTCGGGTCTGGGTAATTTCTATGTATAATAAGTATGTATTTAAGTATTTTATGTATGTTTATCCGTTGTCTAGTAACCATTTAACGAGTTTCATGACGAAGCTTCTCTTGGGCTAGTGATGTGAGTGTAGGTAAGTTTATTTATTTATTTATTTATTTAATTTATCAACTTTTTTTCTGAGAGTTGCTGATTGCCTCGGACGGCATTATCAGCTTCACTGGGCTTTTGGGGGGCGGCGAGAAACTTAAAGGGTTCCTCATGCCGTGTGAAACGAAGCACCTTCGAAGGGTTTCTAGAGGGAACGGCATCACGCACTAGTGCGTGTCCCCCGTGCAGCTTCCCGGGGGGTTCCCGCAACTACAGTCGATTTGCAATTATACAATTAACAAATGGTTGCTTTTTTCGGTAATAAGCGTGGTGATATGTCATGGGGTGCGGGTTCAAACCCCGGTCGTGCAAAATTTTCAACACTGTTTTCAATTTGTAGTTTGTTTGCAACAAGCGTAAAATTATATATAATCACTAGAGGCCCGCTCGCGACTTTGTCCGCTTAAGAACACCCGTATCCCATAATGGACCCCCCCCCCCTATTGCAGCGCCACCTACCGGGTCCAATTGTAAATCTAAACCATTCTCGAATCCACTGGAACACACACAAAAAATTTCATCAAAATCGGTCCAGCCGTTACACACACTGGGATTTATATAACAACGTCTAACATACGGGTGTGGAAATAATTAAACAACCCAAAGTCTATTTAATCTAGATCTTGTATGCAGAGTCACTTAGACGTTATTATTAACTTTACAAATTAAAATGCAATTGTTAGTTTTAATATTCAAATTAGTGACGTCATATCAAAATAATCAAAGCCCATCATTATTGTAAACTTTGTGTACTAGTAGGTCGCCCGAAACAAAAAAAAATAATTATGAAAAGTGACTGACATTAACATTGATTTGACAAACCACCATAAACAGACTGAACGAGGAAAGAGAAACTCTTTTACAAAAGTGCAATGTTAACGAGTCGTAAACCACTTCCGTTGTTATTTTCTAACGTCTCTGTTGTCCTAGTACCTTTGACTAAAATAGTTTGAATCTAAATCGGCCTAAGGTTTAAACTAAATATTTTAATTAAACGTACACCACATCGATGTCAATGTCTGTCGCTTTGTTATTTATTACCTATTTCTTTGAGCAGAATTGCTATTTATTTGCGTTGTTTTTTAAATTATTAAAATTGGTTTCTTAATAAGGCTGCATAACAAAAGTAGTTTATGTCGGCGAGTGTGAGATGCAAGGGCAGAAGGAAAGAATGCATTGTTATCGCCTTTCGCACTGTGTAAATGAAATACTGCTGTGAATTATGTTAATGTTACAAAGTGAAAGGAAAGATTAAGTGTTATTTTGAACTATTTTATTAATTGAGAAGCATACATTGGTGGAGATTTGCTTTGGTCAAACCGCCAACCGGCCGTCTGTTCTCGCCGTTCGTCGTAAGCCGAACGAACGGGGCGGTGCGGTTTTTTTTTTTTTTAAGACTGTTGATTGCTGAGGGGCATTTTCAGCTTCACCGGACTTGTTTTAGGGGCGGCGAGGTACGTAAAGGGTACCTCAAGCTGTGTTGAAACGAATCACCTTCGGAGGATTTCAAGAGGGGTACAGCATCGCACACTTAAAAGTGCGCGTCCCCGTGCCCTTCCAGAGTCTCCGAAGGGTTCGGATCGGATCGGAGCGGTGCGGTGCTCCGGCTTTTAAGTTCCGAACTATTCTGCGCTCTGAGTACTAGGCGCGCATAGGCAAGTAAGAGTGATTATAATTATTGTAAGTACACTGACCCACTAGTGATGTGATTTGTTTATTTTGATATAATGTTACTAATAAAATATTAAATAAAAATTGCATGACAAATTCAAGTTTATAATTATGTCTAAGTAACTCCGCATTCAAGATCTAGATTGGATACACACTCTAACCGGATCTTTTCATTATGACCACATCTTTCTGTTACACGTTGTATAGCTTGCCTATTCCTAACTAAAAGCTAAAACTAAACTTTCCTACACTCACACCAATTATCTAGCCCAAGAGAAGCTTCGTTTTGAAACTCGTTATATGGTAACTAGACAACGGATAAACATACTTAAAATACTTAAATACATACTTATAGAAAACACCCAGCCCGAGACAATTTAGAAAAACAATAATTTCTAAATTGACCCGACCAGATCGAACCCGGGACCTCAGAGATGGCGAAACCATGAAAACCGGTGTACAAACAACTCAGGAGGTCGTCAAAAAAACTGATCTGGATCTCATATTTGAGCCGTTTGGGGTAGAGACTTTAGGTCCATGGGGCCCGGGTGCTCACAAACTCTTTAAAGATATTTCTATAAAATTAATAGAAACCACCCGGAACCCCAGAGCTAGCAGCTACTTGGGCCAGCGTATAAGTATAGCTATCCAACGTGGCAATGCTGCTAGCTTACTGGGCACTCTGCCTGATGGGGATGATTTGGGGCAATTTTTTTATTTATAGTTAGTAGTACCTAGTTATAGATTTTTTGTAAGTTTAATTTTAAGTAGTTTAATTATTATCTTGTTTTTGTCTTTGTTTGTAAATAAAACTGGTCTTTAATATCTGTAAAAATATAAAGATCGGATGCTGATGTAGTTGTCGACATTGAATAAGGCTTCTTTGGCTAGCGAAGTAAGAGTAGATAGTGTTGATTAATTTCGGCGGGTTGGACTGAGCCACGATAGCATAGTTCGTAGAGTTAACTGTATAGCAGAGTTAACAATTTTTAATTTTTTTACATGTTGTGGTTGTCCTTTAAATTTTATGTTTTTATTTGTGATGGTAAGTGTCCTTTTATGATAGGGCATTTTCCAATATTTTTGACGCTGTAAGGAAGAAAAGAGCTGGACACTTGCTGAGTTTGTTGCCGGTTCTTCTCAGTACAAGGACTCGGCCGGAGTAGACTTACGAACCGATGGCATAATGACGTTCATAAGAGCTATTTGTAGCCTAAACTGAATAAATGATTACAAAATTTTAAATTTTCGAATTTTGTGTTATAATTTAAATATACTTAGTACACATTTAAGCATTGTACCTGATGAAGAATGCTTTATTTTCCCAGAGCTTAATACATTTCGTTAAAGGTTGAAAAGTATTTGTTAAATTTTAAGTTCCACCTTTTCAATAAGTCAATGTAACTTTGACAACAATGCAAACTAAGTATTTTAATTATTCTCGCTTTTGTTAACATGAATATAAGGCAAACAAAACTCACACTAGGAAATTTGGAAAAAAATCACATCCGCTCTCTCTAACATACCGGGTCAGATGCACTTCCAATTCAAAGTCAAAGTCAAAATCATGGCTTTGTCCATCGAGTGCAAAATTATTAACACTATCCACTCTTTCTTTGTAAACCAAAGGTCGTTATTAATAGGCATTAAGATAAATATTCTTAGTTCAGGACGGAACAGCCTGTATATTGCAGCGGGGGCTGCTGTCTAGCCGTATTGATTGACGACTCGTCCCCAAAATAAGGAGAGAGAGCCAGAAGGCAAACTTATTATACAGTTGTTATTATACAGTTTTGTATCGCTCAAGACGACTTCGTCATTTTCTTAAACTTGACACTTTCCTAACTTGTCTCTTTTTTAACTCGGCTCTTTCTTTCTTCTTTCTTTCCCAACGCTATGCTTTAGTACTTAATACTTAAACTGTAATATTATTGGGAAGACACTGGCTCTCCCATATTACGGTTTTTACTAGTTTGAGAGCCAGGGTTTCATAAATTGTATATGTAAAATAAGTATAAGTATTTAAATAAATAAATAAATTGATTGACGACTCGTCCACAAAATAAGGTGAGAGAGCCAGAAGGTAAACTTATTATACAGAATGGCTTTTTTATCACCGTCCAAACCTTCTGAGATGACTCCAACTCCCTAACTCGAAAATAAAATTCAGCTGCTCCATACATTTTGGTCGAATGAACATTGATGTTTTGTATGGAACAGCTGAATTTTATTTTCGAGTTAGGGAGTTGGTCCAATAGTAAGAGTTGTTCGTTTGTATCACGGGAGTCATCCCAGGTTTGGATGGTAATAAAAATGTCACTCTGTATACATACCGCGCTTGAGCAACGCACACATAGACGCGGATCTCAGAACAGCTCGGAAAAGTTAGAGCGCAGCTGTTGCGAGATTTCGTGTCAGTGGAAGGTTGTCTATGGGTATTTTTTTTTCCTTTGGTTGATGGCTTCGTGCGATTAGCACATTTAGCCAGTGGCAAAGTTATTTTTCTTACAAGTAATGTATAAATAAACAATATTTCGTTTATTATATTTATTTCTTATCTTGATGGTGAATGATAATAGAAATGAGAAGTGAGAAATGATATACTTTCCAACCCCTCGAGTATCTCAGTTAAGATGTGCCTTACTAAGTCCTCGGGCAAACTTCTTGAGAGAAATTGAAAAGTGAAGTTGCACTGTTTTGTTTTATTTGCCAACACTCATGCGCACTTACGAACACTTAACGGTTAATAATCCACCATTATTTCACATTAATATTCAATATAACACAAATTTTATTAAATATAACAAAACCGCAGACATGACTCTTCACTTTCCCGCCAAGAAAAGCTGTGTGAAACTTACTATTCTGGGTGCCTAGTCTGTTTTGTTTACTATCCGTATTCATTCCATTACGTTTACGAAAACGAAAATTAGTATGGCATTGAAGCAGCGCCTCCTGGCGGCATACGAGAGAAGTTAACATTTTGCCTTAGAAATTCTCGTTTCCGTTATCGTGATCGAATGGCAAATTAAACTCACACTAGGCACCCTGTAGTCTCTTAATTTTGTGACTCGTCGAATACCTGTACTGTATTTATTTCAGTAATATTGCCTGTGGGCTTAATAAAGCTAGCACTGTTATCTTAACATTTTTCGTTACTTGTATTCGTCACTTCATGTTAGTGAAGTAATAATTTGCGAGTATCGTACCAAAACTTACCTATTAACATAATTTATTCCCCGACGTACCGTATGCACCATTGACCTGCACCATCAATGGTGCAGGTGAAACTAATTAGTTTCGTTTGCACCAATAATTGGTGCAAAGGAAACCGCGGATTGGGTATGGTCTCATCTGCACCATTGAGATATTTTTAGTGCACTAGATTTAATATTTCCAACATAAAGTACCAGGCTACCATAACTATGCAGGAGATTGCATATTAATATAAAATAATAATAAATACATATATGTATAGCAAAGAATATAATAATATTCTTTTATATTAATAAGCAATCTCCTGCATAGTTATGGTAGCCTGGTACTTTATGTTGGAAATATTAAATCTAGTGCCTATCTTAACATTTCTAATGAGTATCCCCAACTGATATTTCAATAGTAATTAAATCCATGAGTGTATAGGTTATACATGAAGTAGTTGAGAATTTATTTGTAATTTTTTTTATTGGTGTTGCTTTTTGGCTGTTTGTTTATATAAATAAATGATTCCGCACACAAACAAAATACGGCCTTATATTGGTTTTTTATTTTCCCATGGCTATGAAAGTAGGGTGAAGTAGTTGTATTAATATTGATGGTGCAAACGAAACTAATTAGTTTCACCTGCACCATTGATGGTGCAGGTCAATGGTGCATACATACGGTACGTCGGGATTTATTCGCACTAGCTTGTAAGAATATATTATGTACCATATTCATTGTCAATTATTTGGTAAGTATAGGTTATTTATAACATCATAATATCTTTATCTTTATATATAAATCTTCTGTACGTGTGTATATTATTGAACTCCTTTTAAACGGCTGGACCGATTTGGATGAATTTTTCTGTGTGTGTTCAAGTGGATTCGAGAATGGTTTAGAATTGCAATTGGACCCGGTAAGTGGCGCTGCTATAGGGGTCCATCATGGGATACAGGTGTTCTTAAGCGAACGAATGATGTTTGTTTTGTTGTCATGGAAGCTGTCAAAGCGGTACGAATTCCGCGGGTCTGCTAGTTATATATATAATTCTTCTGTACGTGTTTGTCACCTAACTCCTCCTGGACCGATTTGGATGAAATTTTGTGTATTTTTCAATGGGTTCCTGGAGGTTTGAAAACACAATTGGACCCGGTAGGTGCCGCTGCTGTCGGTACGTCACCAAATTTGATTTGCTGTACAAGACAACATTACATAATTTTTATTTTTATTGCCTAGCTAGAAAGTATAGAAAATTATAAGTTACCTGTATTTTTTTTAATTTAAATTAAATACTCGTATAATTCTTCCGACTGTGTGTATGTCACTGAACTATTCTTAAACAGCTGGACCGATTTTGATAAAACATTTTGTGTGTGTTTGAGTGGGTTCCTGGGTGGTTTAGATTCACAACTAGAGCCGATAGGTGGCGGTATAATAGGGTTCTAGGTTTTTTCCACTATTGAAAACGGGTTTTCAGTCAAGAGGACGAAGTCGCGAGTGGATCGCTAGTAATATTCTTTTATAATAATAAGCAATCTCTTGCATAGTTATGATAGCCTGGTACCTTATGTTAGAAATATTAAATCTAGTGCAACATGTAGGTATATAAAAGATTGTTTGTGCCATACATACAAATTATTTATCTTCAGCAATTATTTTATACACAACAGTACATAAAAGTGTATCTAAGAGGACAATTCGGTAGGGTTTAAAAAAAGTGTATCTTAAAGGAATAAAAGCGCAGTTTTATTAAAAGTGTCTCTACGGGCAAAGTGTATCTCTGGGGAATAATTCCACAAATATATATTTACAGAACAATATGTTGTCCAACTTTTTATTTTGTCGCAAAACAGCTACCAATAGTTTGGTCCGATCCAAACTTCTCGGAGAATCTATATAAAAAGGGAAGGGGAGACGCCGCCGCCGCTTACGTGATGCCATCTCTTTAAGAAACCCTTTGAAGATGTTTCGATCACACGATAGGTATACGATTTTGTCAAAGCAGTTTCGTTTCCATACCTTACTCGCTCAACTTTACGGCAGAAGCTACAGCTTTAAAGGACCTTAAATTGTATTCGAGTCAAATGTAATGCAATGAAATGGAAGAAAATCCTGCTGGTTCGGTAGGTTGATTTTGCTAAGAAGACTCCAGCTAGAAACTTAGCGGCTTCTCTTTTAACAAAGAGTTGTATACAAAAGTCATCATCATCATCATCATCTCAGCCAAAAGACGTCCACTGCTGGACAAAGGCCTCCCCCAAATAATCATGGAGTATTTGCCGTAATCGCCACGCTTGGCAGGCGGGTTGGCGATCGCAGTAGGTTGAGGGTAACCTCAGAGAGATGCTGCTGCCCATGCTCTGGAATGGTCCCTTAGTCAGCTTTTACGACACCCACGGGAAGAGATGGGGTGGTGCAATTCTTTATCCCCGGCACCATACAGGGTATACAAACAGGGTATACAAAAGTGTAACTACTTAATAAGTACAATGTGGAAATAACATGTGCAGGCGAGCAGACTGAGATGACCCATTCTTATCCTTAAGATAATCATCAATTTTATAGTAACCTTTTTTCATTTCATTAGCGCCTCGATGGTCGCGTGGCAGAGTGCTCGAACCCACGACCTTTGCATAACCGGTCCAATGATCTGACCGCTGAGCTACCAAGGCCGTGCACCGTAGAAATCACAGAATAGTACCTACTGCAGTTAGGTATTATTTTATATACACCATTCTTTACTATCTGGTGGTAAGGTAACGATATTGCCATGGCGGAAGAGCACTTCAGCGCACCTTATTATGTGACACCTTACTCAAAGAGAGCCTTTACTGCTATAAAGTGTCTTGCACTCTAACGGAATTTCCACTACACAAGTTTAAGACAGAAATAAAACAAGGTCTAATGAAAAATGTAAAGTACTTTATACTACAGCCTTTATACTGTCCCACTGCTGGGCAAAGGCCTCCATCATGAAATCAAGTCATCGCTACAATTGATGGGTAATGGCTTAATCACCACGCTTGCCAAATCCGGGTTGGTGATCGCAAACCCGGGCTATGCATCGAAAAGTCTGAAACCCACTTTGCCTGACCTGGGAATTGAACCCGGTACCTTCGGGTATCGGGTCGAGCGCATTGCCACTCAGCTACCGAGACGTTATGCAGGTACAATCGATAAACAGCCCAAAAATCTTGATTGTGAATACAATTATGTTAGCTAAGTATTAAGTTACCTAACATAATAATTGTACGCCTTAATAGCTCCTCTTGGTCCTCATGTTGGGGGGAGGGGGGAGGGGGTGCCATAATCGCCACGCTTGGCAGGCGGGTTGGCGATCGCAGTATGGCTTACTGTTTGAGGGAGGCGCTGCTGCCCGTCTCCTGCAGGCGGTTTTCCCTTTGTCGCCTTCTACAATTCCCAGATAGGGGGTAATGCTATTCTAAGCCGGCATCACACGGCAAAGTGTTAGTCATATATATATTTTAATTTAATATATATGTTAAATTAATAAATAAGTCTCATGTAAGTAAAAGTGAAGTAAGTGAATATGAAATGGGAGCTCGATGGAGCAGTGGTTAACACACCGGGTCTGCGAGTGCTTAGGTTAAGCAACTTTCGCAAAGGCCGGTCATCGGATGGGTGACCACAAGTGTATCATCTCGAGCTCCTCCGTACTTCGGAAGGCACGTAAACCCGTTGGTCCCGGCTGCATTAGCAGTCGTTAACAACCACCAATCCGCACTGGGCCCGCGTGGTGGTATAAGGTCCGCTCTCCCTATCCATCCATAGGAAAGCCTCGCGCCCCAGCAGTGGGGACATAAAAATGAGCTGATGATGATGATGATGAAGTGAAAGTAATTCTTTTTGAGACAAAAAGTTCTTAAAACACAACTATTTTAACAACAATAACTGTTAATGTCAAATAATGTTGATTTGATTTGATATTCTTATGTATATAATTCTTTCGTATGTGTATGTATATATCACTGAACTCCTTCAAACGGCTGGACAGATTCTAATAAATAATATTGTGTGTGTGTGCGTCTGGAAGGTGGCGCTGCAATAGGGTTCTAGGAATATTATTTCTTAAACCATTCATGGGATGCGGGTGCCAACTCAAGCGTACGAAGTCGCGAGCGAGCTTCAAGTATCATACAACACTTGCAAATGTGTGACTGTCAGGATAACATCACAGTGAGGTACAGTGGCCCAAGAAACTGGTGTACCAGTTTTGATTTAGTTTTCTAGTTATCGAAAATTACAACAACGCTCATACTAGATATCACTGAAAGAGATGCATAATAATGACGTAAACCTAATTGATAAGTATATTACAAATGGATATGACATTATTTACGGTAAAGAAAATATAAATTTCTAAACAAAAGTAATAAAAACTATTTATATAGAAAACCAAATTCCATTTATGTTCAAACTAAGAACAGCTGTCACGTAACCAACAGTAATCTAATCAAATAAAGATGGCAATAGAAGTTGTCAGATCGATCTGCAAGCGAAACTAATTTTTATCGCCTATAAATCTGCCATGCGACATCCAACCTTATGGTGGTAAACCAATTTTTTGGGCGACTGTACTACCGTTGGTTTGCAGCGTAAATCACAAAGTAGGTACTGAAAATATTCAACGAGTCTTCAATTTTTGCGATGCAGATGTCGGCTCAACTGCTTTTGTCGTTTTAACTACCTCTGTAGTGTAGTAGTTAAGACCGGTTTCAGACCGACAGGGCACGGGTTCGCTTCCCAGGGTATTGTGTACTTGGTTTGGTTGGTGGTAGGGCTTGTTTGTCTGCCTAGCTACCTACCACCATTTTATCCAAATATGTCGCCATAACGACATTTGACGACCTCCTTAGTCGAGTGGTTTGTACACCGGTTTTCATGGTGTCGCCATCTCTGAGGTCCCGGGTTCGATCCCCGGTCGGGTCAATTTAGAAATTAATTGTTTTTCTAAATTGTCTCGGGTCTGGGTGTTTTCTATGTATATAAGTATGTATTTAAGTATTTTATGTATGTTTATCCGTTGTCTAGTAACCATTTAACGAGTTTCATAACGAAGCTTTTCTTAAGCTAGATAATTGGTGTGAGTGTAGGAAAGTTTATTTATTTATAACATTAATGTCAGTATCATTGTTGTAGTCAGTATCGTTCAAATAATGTCCCTTACGTTAACTATTTTCAAGCAATCTAGAACGATTTTCGCAAAAATATTTGATTATTATTCACTTACATTAAATTTCACCACTAAAATTATCCTTTACAGTAAATTAACGTATATTTTTCGAAAGCTTCTAGAGACTTACATTATTTTTCATCATTTATTTTTTATTTAGGTACACCTTAAATTTCAGTAACGTAAGAAGCATGTTAACATTTATTTTTAACGTAAGGGAAATGCTATCTTTGGAACTACTAAGTTTTATGAAACTTAACAACAATGATAAGAAAGGGACGGTAAAACTAAGAAACTTTGTCCTGTACGTCAATAAAATCGGATAAAATGCTAAAAAGTTACAGACAGATATCGAAAAAAAAAAACGTTTTTGGCTCTCCTGTAAAATCGTGGTATGTCCCTTACATTAATTGATACTTTCGGTATCGATATATGTTAGTACCCGCCGGTCAGCTAGTGCTGACCGGCGGGCTTCGTACCGCTTTGACAGTTTCCATGACAACAAAACAAACAAATCATTCTTCCGCTTAAGGACACCCGTATCCCATAATGGACCCCTATACCAGTGCCATCTACCGGGTCCAATTGTAAATCTAAACCGTTCTCGAATCCACTTGAACACACACAGAAAATTTCATCCAAATCGGTCCAGACGTTTCGAAGAAGTTCAATAACATACACACGCACGGAAGATTTATATAAAAATATATATAAATTATCATAAAACCTACAGTGGAATGCATGCGCGATATAAATCAGAAAAAGTCGTCTTGCGTAAGAAAAAAAAAGAAAATAGTTTTATTTGTATTTCCCAATACAAAACTTAAAATGTAGTAAGACAACCCTCAGATAGTTATGCAAACACTTGTGAAAAAATATATTTTACATAGTTTTGAACATGTCACGCCTAAATATACTGATAAGTGTGACGTGTTTCAAAACTCTATTATATTCTTATATTTTTATACAAATAATATCTAATACAAATTAGATATTATGTATTTTGTACACACAATAGTTATTTATGTATTTTAGTCCTGATATTTTTTTTATATTATTTAAATTATAACATAAAAGAATCATAACTTATCTTACTATTATATGATTTTATAATGTTCTGTGTCAGTTACCTACTCCCACGTCATGCATGGGTTGTACTGAAAATCAGCGCGACGGATAAGCCGTAGCTCATACTGAATTGTTGAGTGCAGAGTGTTTGGCGACACTGTGCAAGCAGCAAGGTATGCATATGCATAACTAGAGAATGTAACTACTGTTTTATTAGGTTTAAAGAGTTTATTCTCAAAAAAGACAAATGCCACTTACATGAGAACAAAAATAACATAAACAAAAAGAGATCTTAATAATAATCACCGAGAACACTCATTTGACAACTTAGTAAATAATTAGTAATAAGTGGGTACGTTAAACAAATAAATTTAAGTCTTAAATAGTGCATTGTTTTCAATAACATGTTTGGATAGTTTTGACTTAAAACTGTTAAATGAGCTGACATCTTTTAAACAGGAAGCAAGGTTATTGTAAAGTTGTGCCCCCTCAAAAGTGATACTTTTTTGCATAGTTAGTACGTGCTTTAGGTAAAACAAGTAAGCTTGGCCGACGAAGATATATTTCGATTATTAAATAATATTATTACCTTTTTGTAATCTTTTGCTTAAGAATGTTGAGAGTAAAGTGTAAGTCAAATAAATACCTATTCAATTCTACTGTACTCCCAAAAGCCCCAAAAGCTTTTAATAAAAAAAAAAAAGGGTTTTTATTTAGTAAATGTAAAGTTTTGTAGTTCAGCCGTACGTACCTAACGCAGAATTCGCTAAATGCGTTACATACAAAGTTACCATCGCAATACTCCAGCCCCCCTAAAAAGAGGCAAAACGCTAATAGAATAGAAATCAAATAAAATAATTATTGTGCGGGATTAATTTATAATAGGTAATTACCTATGAAATTAGAGTTTTGTATGAAGATTTTTTATAAAATTTTATTTTTCATACTAATGTTTTTTTTTTAATTTTCTTAGCATCTATTTATTTTAACACTATAAAAATTGTAGAGTGTAGTGTGTTTGTTTCACTAGCTAAATATAGCAATATTAAAAAGAAAAAAAATAAAGTCCCTTCAAAGCTACAATGAAACAAAAGGACAATTTCGCGAAAAAAAGTTAGTCAATTTAAAAAAAAATTGGGCTATAAAGACACAAAATTAATAATCATTGTTAGTACTGAAGCCTAAGTAACATAAGGTGTATAATAATATTAACAACCGGTATTGACTTTTAGAAGTATTACACCTATTAATAAGTGAGAAAAAACTCCAATTTCATAGGTAAGGACCTATTATGTCCAACGATACGTATAAATGACGTTTTTATGACGTTTTTATGTTAATCCCATATAATAATCATTCTATTTTATTTCTATTTTAATAGCGTTTTGCCACTTGTCTAGGGGGGCAGATTGGCTCACTGAGCTTTTTATTTGAAAGGTACACGAACTTACAACTTGTTAAGCAACTTTCGTAATGCCTGGTACCGGATGGGTTACCGCTCTTATCATAATGAAGATAGATAACTTCTCAAAGACATGTAACTTTGGTGCCGGTGGCTGTTCATTAGATAGCAATCGCTATAAACCAACAACCCACATTGGGCCATCGTTGTGGGTTTCGACCCCACCTCCCTATGTGGCTATCGATCATAATATGCAAAAATCTAAGCCCAACAGTGGGACGTAATAAGCTAATGACAACGGTGATGTGTAGGTATATTTACAATACTATTAGTACTTTCGCAATAGCTCTTATAGTTTTAAAGCTCCCATTTTTATTTTTGTTGCAAAATAACTTACACATTATTCATCTTTATAGTTAAGAAATAAAATAACTATAAAAAATACTTACGCTTTACTTTTATTAAGACACTTACAACATTATGTGATACTAATTTTGTCTGGGTTATGAAACGAGTTAGCCAACTTATAACGAATTCGGCAAAATGCGATCGAGTTTGCAAATCGTCTCTAACTAGCTAACTAAATCTCTAACTTTAGTCAGGGATCACAGATTAGTTAGAGTAAGTAGTAGTATTCGGTATTCGTAATATTAGTATTCTGAAATGCGAACACTTTTACAATGGAATGGAACTCCTATTTTAAAAAATCTCAGCAATTTAATTGCATTGCACAAAAAACACTCGTATTCATTATCCTAAAATTGCAACGTCACGAAACAATTGCCTATGCAAAATTCAATTGGTAGGGTACAACGAGCACAGTAACACAGACAGGGGTAACAGTAATTAATAGTCAGTAATGGCACTAATTAATTGAGCCACACAAATTATTAACACGTTTGAAAACTATTCAATACTACATGTTGTTATTACAAACTATTGTGTGATAGATAATTGTGACATGAGTTGTTATCAACCTTTAAAGACTGTGGGACACAGAATAAAGTATTAATAAGGTATACATACATTTCGTTTACTGTACCCCTCTTGTGTTACTGTACCCCATCTTTAGCCACTAAAGCTGCTTGCCAAACCGGTGCTACTAGTCTTTATGTTCCGTAATCAATCAAACTCGCTTACACTGGACGATAAGTTAATTCACAAGAGCACCAATTGAACGATCACTTTTCAAAACAATTTGTAAATAGGTTTCAAGAACTGGTTCACTTGTCTATGGATGATTTTCTGCGTCTTCTTTGGGCGCGCTATGTAGTCCGCCAGAGCCGAGCCGATGCCCGAGGCCGCGGCGGAGACAGCACTTTGAAAGGGTCGGTTGTAAGGCTGCTGGTAGGGGCCCTGGTTGTAGATAGGTTGCTGGTACGGCTGGTTGAACCCTTGGTTGTAACCTCCGAAGTTTCCTATGCCTCCACCGTAATTTCCTTGCTGTCCACCTCCAAAACCTCCGTGTCCACCGCCAAAACCTCCGTGGCCGCCGCCGAAGCCACCATGTCCCCCAAGTCCCCCATGACCTCCATGACCCCCGTGACCTCCGTGACCTCCATGACCTACATGACTCTGGCTCTGACTAATCTGTATCGGAAACGCTGGGGCGATTGGAGCTGCAGCCACAGGTAGCGCTGCCACTCCACAACCGAAGAAGTAGTTCATTACAGGGGCTGACACATAAGTGTAGTCGTGTAGCCCGAAGAACTTCTCGCCAAAGGTCTTCCCGTAGCCGCAGCCACCGCCTTGGTTCTGGTTCTGATGTTTTTTGCGCTTTCGGTGCTTCCTCTCCAAATCCTCGCTGTCATCATAGTCATCGATGTTAACCAGGTCCTTGGTTTCAGCCTCTCCAGCTATTATGGGCGTTGCAGCGCAATATAGCAGAAATATAATGAGGATAGCTTTCTGAAATAAATAAGAAGGTGCTCACTGGTCTGTTTCTTACTGCTTCTCGATTAAGATTACTGTGACCTTGTCAACAGTAGGGTATCATCGAAGACCCTTTTAAGAGGCATCCGGGTCAGCATTGCCAAACTCCGCAAAGGTATCGCAAGATCGGTTCAGTACTGACTCATATAATTGGGCAATGTATAACACTTACCATTTTGTGATTGTCGTGGGCAGGCTGGGTCGGCTGCGTGGCCTGGTGGTCTCAACTCGACTGAATACATGTGAACCTTTTGGGGGTTTTCTGTTGCCGAAAGTGAAAGTGTGTTACCGATCCCCGACTATAATAATAACGCAACTGTTGACAAACAAGTCGGGCTATTCATTGGGACCGCTAGAGCATGCGCGAAGAATCTATTGAGACACAAGCTTCGTATGGGTAAAAGCCTCTTGTCAGTAAGGATGTCACCTTCCGACCGAGCGAATACGGTAATATCGGTTGTTTAGAAATAAGAGTACATTTTATCAAAGTTATTATGTTAACCAATTTAAACATAATTTATTAAATAATAAAAAAATATGTATAGAATATTATATTGCTGTCTTAAATATTATAAACTTTTTATTAAAGAAACGAATACTTTGATTCGTTATAGGTACGCAAAATTACTTTAGTTTTCCTTTTGTTTTTACGATTAAAATAAATTTTAGAATAATGTGAGATTACGAAGTTTTGCGTTATAAATATGTATAGGTACATATACATATATACAATGCTATTTTTAGTTTATACGAAACCAGAAAACTGTTTATTCAGAATCAGTAATAGAATCGATTTCAATATTTTTTATACCATGTTACATTTTGACCAAATAATATTTACAAAATCTCAAATAAATTATACCCTACTAAAACACACAACGGGGCAGCACAAAAAGCTTGTAAACTCGTGAGTTTTCAAGATATTATTTTAATTTATTTTGTACTGATTCTTTAAATGAAAATATTTGACCCGTGTTTCGGTTTTCGTATAAACTAAAAATAAGGTAGTATATGTTGTTTTCCGCTGCTCATAAAGTAGGTATAGAGTACAATTATACAAAAGAAACTACCTGCAATATACTTTATTATAAATTGCAAGTGGGAACCCTGTTAGTAAGACGAAGAAGAATAGTATTTCCAAATTGGCGAACGCATACAGTGGTGCATTGTTTGAGTATCTTGAATCAGTGTTTGATCTTAATCTATCAATCTAGTTTCAGTGTTCTTTATTATTGAGACACCACCAGCATTAGACGCAGAATTGCCAAGATGCTGACAGATTCTAATGGAGAGACAACAAAACTACCGAGTCTATATGCCATACAGCTTTGATGCTGACGAGACTAAACTCATTGCTTTGCTTTGCATTGCTATGCATTCAATTCTTTAAAAATTTAAATATATATTTTTTTTTATGAGTTTCATGTGTGTTGGTTTCAATATAAATTGTAAGCAGCATCTTAATCAGTGTAAAAAAATAAAAAAAAGGAAAACAGAAAATCATTTAATATACCTACCAAAAAAATATTTAATATGTTTGTCTAATCTTTTAATCATAATATCTAATTTACTTATTAATTATTAGTTGAATAGAATAACTTTTATTTGCTTCATTATTTTCTTTTATCTTTTTTGATAACCTTTTCTTATCTTCTTCTTTTATTAATATTTTCTGTTTACACCCTATAGTAAACCTGCTCATAGAATTTCAAGTCTGTCGGACTTTTTTCTGATGACTAATCAGGAAGTCAGTAACTATTACTTCTTTTTTTATTTAATTTAAATACATTACGATATTTTTTAAACCCCTCAAGTATGCCCCCTGCCCTTAATCTAGTTATTTAAAGAAAATAAAAAAACGATATGTAATTTCACCACAGTACCTAATGGCCTACCTACTAATGCACCGAATGTCGAAAAATATAATAAGTGAAACACATAAAGCGATTGTTTTGGAAAAACCTCTTGTTCAAAAGCACGTGCCTTCCATAGCGTATATTTATTTCGTAACAATGCTGCCCACACGAAGCCCATAGTGTTGTGCAGTGCCCTACAGAAACATATCGAGGTGAGTATTGTGCAATGTGTATAACGTACTGATAGTAATGCAAAGGAGTATAGCTTTAGATACAGCATGGTGTAATAAAATTTTTATAATATTAGCAATGGGTGAGTAAATACTTCTGGTGGATGCCTTCCGAAGTACAAAACAGCTCGAGACGTTTAAATTTAATAACCATGCTTTGTCTTGTTGTTGCTCAAATGACTCAAATTGCAAAATTTTCATAATTTGCAAATCTTGCCCAACTTGCTAAGCTTGCAAAGTCACAAGCATAAGTTAAAATGACCTTGACGAAGTGTTGACATTGAGCCTCGCCGCCTTGGTGGCCGTGGTGGCATGTCGCAATCTTGCCGAGACCTTGACACGAGCAGCCTCCGCGTCGTTCATAAGCTCTTCCTCCAATATATATCCAGTAAAAGGTAAACCTCACCTTTATACACGTCCAGAGCAACGTGTCATCATCATCATCAGCTCATTTTATGTCCCCACTGCTGGGACACGAACCTTCCCTATGGATGGATAGGGAGAACAGGCCATGAACCATCACGCGGGCCCAATGTGGATTGGTGGTTGTTAACGACTGCTAATGCAGCCGGTACCAACGCCTTAACCTGCCTTCCGAAGCAAGGAGAAGCTCGAGATTATAAATTTTTGGTCACCCATCCGATGACCGGTCTTTGCGAAAGTTGCTTAACTACAGCACTCGCAGATCGGGCGCGTTAACCACTGCGCTATCAAGCTCCTCTATGCTACTATGCTTTACCAGGGAGGGTCACTCCGCAGTTTAGGTACGTTCGGCCGGCGCGCCTCAGGGAGAGGCGTATGGCAGTATAAAGAGTGCCGCTCGGCTCGCACGCTTCACCCGATCCGATCCGAACCCTTCGGAGACTCTGGTAGGGCACGGGGACGCGCACTTTTAAGTGTGCGATGCCGTTCCCTCTAGAAATGCTCCGAAGGTGATTCATTTCAACACGGCTTGAGGTACTCTTTATGTACCTTGTCGTTCCCAAAAATCCCCGGTGACGCTGAAAATGCCGTTAAAGGCAACCAGCAATCTCTCTCAAAAAAAAAGCACGCTTCAAGTCGCGTGTCGGTCGTCGCGCGTGAAACGAACTATCATTTCTGTGATTTTTGTGCACCGAACAATGACTACTAAACGATCTTATAATCTGTATAAAAGATACCTACGGTTGTGTTTACGGGTGTCTAAATAAAAGAAAGAACAATGAATCGAATTTACATTTTTTTAAATTCCGGAAGATATTGAAGGTAAGCTATTTAGTTGTATTTAAATCATCACATATCCAATTGTTTTGTATTATTGTACTATTAGTCAAGATTGTTATCCTACATAGGTAAGCGGTTTAGGGCGTCTGAAGTGAAATAAGTAGGTATTAACTATTAATTAGCAGCCTAGGTATTTAGTTTTAGGTAGGTAGGTACATACCTACCTACCTAAATTTTCGTATTGATCACAAATATTTGATTCCTTTTTTGATTAAATATAGTTTTATGTAGGTACCTAAAATAAAAGCTTTAGGCTCTGTTTAAACAAATTACCATTAGGTACCTAACAAAAAAACGAAATATCCTTAGAGTTTATCAAGCCCACTTTAAAAAAATATTATGATAAGAATGATAACTGATATGCTATGAGCACAATAATTGTGCTATGAACGCTCCTGACGTTATATCGATATCGAGTCAGCGTTGCCTAACGGAATATAAACACTCGTGTCACACGATAAGTTTCAATTTTGCGTGAAAGTCGTAAGAGTAGGCAAATTTTTATACCTAAATTTGACTTTTGTTAGAGAGTAAGTCTTTTTTACAGTAGTAGGTAGTATTAGTTATTCTGTGGCTTTACTTATAAAATAAGTAAAGCATAGGAAACTTTTAATCGTCCTTATCGAAGTATCGACATCGACACTCCCCACACTAGCGGCCGTGGTGGCATGTTGCAACGTCAGGCCTGCCGTAACCTTGACACAAGCCTCCGCGCAGCGCGCGCGTCACGGCAGCGGCGGACCGCGACGACACAAAACGAATAGCCCCAGAAGGTAATCTAATACATACTGCACTTGACCAACTCACACCATAGACCCCTTGCAGAGGGTTGCCAACCCTACTATATAATATAGTATCCTACTATTTTAGGCGTCTAACTACTATTATTTTAAAAATATATTATAGTATAAACTAAATAAAAAAAAAAAAAAAACAATATAAAAATATATATATATATATTAAACTACAATATTTTTACTATAGTTTTCTGTGATGAACACAAAGTGGAAAGATGAGCGCAACAGAGCAAGTATCGGTCTGACAAAAGCCGAGTTAATGGTTAAAATAAAAACCTATTACTAAAAGCTCAAAGCAGCAAAAAAGATTCATTTAAGAAATAAAATATTTTCTTTTTAATATATACTTTCTATATTTTTTTAATTAATTCCTTAACTACTATCCCCCTTATTCATAAAAACTATTTGAGCATTATTTAGTTAAACATTATTTTGTCAACGTCACACAAACGTCATTTTGAATTTGAGAACAAGAGACAAAACAATGATTAACTAAATAATGCTTAAATAGTTTTTATGAATACGGGTGTATATAAAATAAAAAACTTTCCTACACTCACACCAATTATCTAGCCCAAGAGAAGCTTCGTTATGAAACTCGTTAAATGGTAACTAGATAACGGATAAACATACTTATAATACTTAAATACATACTTATTATACATAGAAAACACCCAGCCCGAGACAATTTAGAAAAACAATAATTTCTAAATTGACCCGACCGGGGATCGAACCCGGGACCTCAGAGATGGCGACACCATGAAAAACGGTGTACAAACCACTCGACCAGGGAAGTCGAAAAAAACTGATCTGAAAAATAACTGATCTTTAATATTTGTAAAATACAAAGATCGGATGCTGATGTAGTAGTAAACAGCCTATAACTGTCCCACTGCTGGGCAAAGGCCTCCATCATTGAAATCAAGACATCGCTACAATTGATGGGTAATGGCTTAATCACCACGCTTGCCAAATGCGGGTTGGTGATCACAAACCCGGGCTATGCATCGAAAAATCCGAAATACATTTTGCCTGACCTGGGAATTGAACCCGGGACCTTCGGGTATCGGACCGAGCACTCTGCCACTCGGTCACCGAGGCGGATGCTGATGTAGTTGTCGACATTGAATGCCTTCTTTGGCTAACGAAGTAAGTATAGATAGTGTTGATTAAAATACTATATTTGATCTAAAAAAAGTTGGCTACCCTACCCTTGCACGACACGAATCTCGGTACAGTCAAGCACAGATGTTGTGAGATTCTGTGTCCGTGAGAGTCTATGTGTGCGTTGCCGTTGCTCGAGTGCGCTTGTTTGAAGCTTACCTTTTGCAGTCGCCTTGTTTATAGCGACGACGTGCATTGCTCCTCTCAAACACTCTGTTCAGGCTTCACACAAAAGTTTGCTAACAGAGTACATAGTGCGTGTTTTATTGGCCATTCGAGCACGTTAACATATACAACGTTACGCTGTGGTAGCCCTGGCGGTCACAAAAAAAACAAATGAAAAGTTAATATTATTGGATACATTAGTCCAATTATGGAGAGAAAACTCGACTCTTTACAATGCCCGTACATTGACATTAACCGAAAACCTATTTGCTGAAAACCTACGTCAAAACCGTAGCCTACTAGGTTTTCGTAGACCAATCAAATATAAATGTAAAAAAGTAATGAAAAAAAAACAAAAAAAGTAAAAAAAAATTAAAAAAAGTTATTCACTGTCATTCATGTATACTTTGCCCTCCTTTCGGCTTAGTACCCCCGTTCCAACCAACTTAGTATATTATTTTTTATTGCAAAATTTTATTTTACAGTACCTATTTGTTGCTAGAAAACGCTGCTTCAAAGCCGCATACAAATAGTTATTTTAAATTAGGGTAAACCTCGCAGTAGGCCGCCAGTGTCGCAGTCAGTTTCCGCTGTTTCCAAATATTTAATTATAATGTTCGAATCGAACGTATTTTTTATATAATACCTACTGGTAAGCACAGTGCCTTCATCTCACTGATGTTAAGAGCGTTTACGCCGCACACTAGCGCCACTAATGAAAAAAGAACATATCTAGTAATTAGAGATAGAAAATCAAATTATGCTCAACAAACTATTTGAATGAAGTAATTTAGCATTTTTACGGCGTACAAGACGTTACGGTCACTTTTAACTATAAAGCCATATTTAACTAAACCATAACATGTCAGGTGTTCATTAGGTGACGTAAAAATGCTAAATTACTTCATTCAAATAGGTTGTTGAGCATAATTTGATTTTCTATCTCTAATTACTAGATATGTTTTTTTTTTCATTGGCGGCGCTAGTGAGCGGAGTAAACGCTCTTAAGGCCAAAGGTGGAAGCGTACTTCACCTGGAATCCTCAACTATTGACGCACTGGCTATTTTATCTCTAGCTGCCCGAACCGAGCTTTAGGTATGAAGTTACAAGTAGCCATCGGCGGCTCCTTTCGTACGGACCAATTTCAGAGGGCTGCCACGTGCCGGCCGGGTCGCACGTAAGCAACATTAGTTCGATTTCTCACTTAGTTCGACTCACTCACGCGCCGCGCTACATGTCCAATAAATAAATAAATAAATAATGAAAAGGATCCGAATCTTACGTTTTTCATACTGCCAAACTTCCAAGGTTCGAAGAATGCTTGTCTATACCTACCTTGTTAGTATGTAGTAGTCCGTTTACTCTTAGGAACTTGTCTTATTTGCTAAACAATCTTCACCCAACTATTTACTTATTTACTATTTATTATTTATGCCTGTGTGGTGCCGGGGATAAAGAATTGCACCACCCCATCTCTTCCTGTGGGTGTCGTAAAAGCCGACTAAGGGACCATTCCAGAGGATGGGCAGCAGCATCTCTCTGAGGTTACCCTCAACCTACTGCGATCGCCAACCCGCCTGCCAAGCGTGGCGATTACGGCAAATACCCCTCATATCCTCGGGGGAGGCCTTTGTCCAGCAGTGGACGTCTTTGGCTGAGATGATGATGATGATGATTTACTTATTGAAATAATAATTTGGTAGGTACTTATTTACCTACTTACGAAACTGTTTACTAAATAACTAAATACTCGTAGGACTAGTAAGGATAAACAACTAAGTAGCTACCTATCTAGTATCTGTAGTTTAGGATAGGTACTTCCTACCTAACTATCAAAACCAAAAGTTGACTTTTGTCATTTTTATGTCTTCCGTATTTACGTACCCTAGGTACCTAGTTAGATTATTAAATATTATGGTACTTAGCTATTTTGATATGTAGGTACTTACCTATTAACAAGCTCTTTAAACGGCAACGGTACGGCACCGGCGGCATAAAGACGGCCTCAAAGTCAACATTTATAGGTAGTCTGAGTGGCGTTGACTGTACTTACATACCTAGCCTAGGTTTATTTAAAACGTAATTTGTTCATATTTAAGTACACATTATAAACACAATAACTTAAATAAATTAAGTATTCAGATTAATTTATTATTTAAAAGAAGGCAACCCTGAAGTCGTTAGAAGAGATAAGACTACGCGATAGAAAGAGAGACAACTTCTAGGTGAATATGACTGTAGGGAAGGGAGCGATGTGCGACCTGAATTGCACTGTATTGTCTCTTAGCAAGAGTCGCTATTTATTTAAATGACTTTGCGGAGTGCATCTTCTGTACTTGTACTATTATGTATTCTGTGACAATGCTACAAACATTGATGGCGACATATTTAGACAAGACGGTGGTAGCTAGCCAGGCGGACAAACAGGCCCTACCTACCTCCAATCAAAGCGAGTAAACAAACATGTACCACCGGTGAAATTAACCACAAAACCACACAGGAGTTAAAGCAACACTAGTGCGGAGCGTGTTTTGCAAGACATTGCTATGACATAAAAAATCGCTCCACTTCGAATTCGATAGCCAAATAGCCATCACTCTGTAGATATACTTATTTCAGACTAAACTCGTATAATACACGTTCCGGCTTCAAAGCACAAGAAGTGTTAGTATATAGTGTACGTTAATTTACAAATATACGTAAATTCTAGTAATAATTCTCGTAATACGTAAAATTTAGATTCTAAAGAAGAAGTGTCGTCAATTAAATACTAATACTTAATATTAGTGAATAAGCAACATCATCGTCATCTGCCTGTATGTCCTACCTACCTAGCTATACGTCCCTTTGTTCAGCGCTTGCCTTTCGACATGATAAGCAATCCTTGTGCTGCCAACCAACGGTTTTTGGGTTTTAACGTATACCTGTTGTAGCAAGACTACACCAATTATCTAGCCCAAGAGAAGCTTCGTTATGAAACGCGTTAAATGGTTACTAGACAACGGATAAACATACTTAAAATACTTAAATACATACTTATTATACATAGAAAACACCCAGACCCGAGACAATTTAAAAAAACAATAATTTCTAAATGACCCGACCGGGCATCGAACTCGGGACCTCAGAGATGGCGACACACCATGAAAACCGGTGTACAAACCACTCGACCAAGGAGGTCGTAGTTGTTACACAATGCCTACGCCGCAAAACGACTTTGAAGGATTACACCTTGTCTCCAACTCGAACTCATAAGCTCAATCGTTCAGACGGCGAACTACTCAAAATCATCACAGACTGGTGAAGCACGGTGACGCTAAAATGCCGCTCGAGAAAATCAGCAAACTCTCCAAGAAAATATATCACAGACTCGTCATTTTTTAAATGCTGTTTGTCGCCTTTGACTTTTATAGCGTAACCGGACGTAATGTAAGTGGGAGAAACTTAAAGGGTTCCTCAAGCTGTAGCCGAAACATCAGCAGAGGGTTTTTAGAGAGGATAGCATCACGCTAGAGTGTCATCGTGCCCTAGTTAGATTCTCCGGAGCCGGTATACCATATATAATTAATAGCGTAAGCCGATATTTGTCCCAGTGATTATGGGACGATAGCTGCACATAAAATATCGGTTAAGGTCTTATTTTGAAGAGATCCAGCCGTAGATGTGCAGAAAAATAAAGAAACCTGTCATAGGTTTCCAAATTCCTAAAAAATCTGATGAATAAACGCGAAGTTTGTTCGTTGTTCGTTGTTTTGACCCACTAGTTGTACTTTATTAAAGATGTCTTTATAAACGCAATACCATAACATTGTTAGATTGTTAGTATCGTTTGACAATTGAAATAGGTCATGAATAATACTCATAACCAAATACTTTGCAAATGTAAAAATATGATTGGGTCTTCAATCAGACCGTTTCGTCTTTCTCTTTGTCATCTGCATAATGTGGTCTACTGTTGTTCCAAGTCGTATCTCAATAAATCCTAATTAAGTCTTTAATCGCCGTGGTGGTCACCGCCGGTGACCGACAAATAATAAATTATCTAGTGTGTCTGGTTTTGCGGCAGTCAACGTGTTAAGGGTGCGCCGTCCGTAAGTGACAAGTGTCATATGTTTTATTTGAAATGTCGTCGTCCATATTTATTTGATGCCGCGCGGCCATACTAATTTTGTATGGGGAATTTAAGGTGCTTAATAAAAAAATATTATTTAAATAACCACTTGATGAATCAAAAATGTAGTCTAGCAATTTGTAGTTTATGCATTGATGATTGTTTAGACAAAATCAAAGGTACAATAATTTAGATAAACTATAAGAAATCTACTAAACGCCGCCACTCGTTTTCATGATCTTTGCCCAACTTTAAATGATATTGTAGAAAAAACTATAGCGTGTTATAAATTTATGGTTCTGACAAATTGTAAACACGTTCCCTATGATACTAAATATATACTTTGTTCATTTAATACGATAGTATTTTCAATTATATTTACTTAACCGTAACTGCATTTTTGGCATTTTTTGGTCGGCCCACCCTTAATCCAGGCTGGTGTTCATATTTAGGTCCAAACCTTATCATACCTTTGATGCAATTCGGAAAAACAGGTCAGTTTACTTACTTCTTATTAGTTTTGAAAGTTACCACGTTCTCGCTCGCTGATTCGCTGTTGTGCTGCACTGGCTTCACCTCCATGACGATGGCGACGCTTTCGTCTTCTGTACATAAAAAAACACTATTTTAGTTAGAACAGCAACGACACATTACAAAATGTCTCTAGTGCTACGGTCGGGGAGAACCCCACACACCATCCGCGCTTCCCCGGGCGCGATGGAACTCAGACGACGAGTATTCCACTGTATAAAAAAAGGACTTATGAAAAATTACAATATGAAGCATGAACATTTAAGGAAATAGTTATAAATCTCCAATGTTGGCTATAAGCTTACGTTACTAAGCCAGGAGACGAGCATACGGTCTGCCTGAGGGAAAGCGGACAAGGCAGCCCATAGACTGTTTTTGTTTTTGTTTGTATAATTTTTAACGCAAATTTTGTTGCTAACAAATTACAAAAACACATAAAAGCACCTGACCCGGTATGTCAGAAGGGTGCAGGTTCAAATCCTGCTCGTGGAAATTTTTTCAACATCTGTGTTTTTGCAGCCCATAGACGTTAGCAACACCACAGGTCCAAGAATAAAATCATTGGTTTGAAATACAACTATCCCGGTTTTTATTGGATAAACTTAACCCCTAAATAAACCTAAGTTACATGGGTTTAACATAGTAGGTATCACGGACGCGATACCAACCTAAAAGCTTCAGTTTCAGTAAGTTTATGCCTGTATGCTCCGTAAAATCACTATATCAAATACACACAAATACCGACGTTGCATCGCAACCCGAATACCTTCAAACGCTTCAGAATATAGTTACTCATTTTATTCAACAAAGCGTCAACATTTTATCAAATAAAACATTTACGAATTGTATCTTTTATTTTATTACAATTTTATTCCTACTTTTTTTACGCCTCGGTGCCCGATACCAGAAGGTCCCGGGTTCAATTCCCAGGCCCGGAAAAGTGTGATTCGAATTTTTCGATGCATAACCCGATTGTGATCGCCAACTCGCCAACCACTACGCTTGCTAGGTGGCTAAGCCATTACAGAAGATTTCAAAAATGAAGGCCTTTGCCCCGCTGTGGGAAAGTTGTAAGATATTTACTTCTTACTTCTATTACTATTTGATTAGCTTAATTAATTATATATTATCGAAATCACTTTTTGTGCGTTCGTCGCAAAGTGAAGTATCAAATATCGAAAATATGTGGCACAGAGGACTCTGTTGTTATTGTATAATTGAAACCAAATTTGCGGCGTACCGCAGACTGTTTCATGTAACATTCGCTTCATAAAATGAACAATAAATTCGACTTCAGAAGTCAATTAATTACCTGTTACTATTTAAAATGAATGATCAAATATCAATCATCTAGCTGAGAGCAAAATTCCAGCACTGAAAGACCACATTGTATTTTAACACAAATTATTTCACTATTAAGGTTCAAATTCCAAATCGTAACATAATCACTTGCTGTCAATGCAAATAATCATGATTTCATGATTGGAATACCTACCTACGTACAATTTGTGTTATGCAATCCATCCATTTGGAAAAGTTACGTTTGAAATGAAACTATGCTTAAATAATGTAAATCTTATTTTGTTATGTAGTCAAATGCCTGCCTATAATCAATAAAAAAAAAAAAAAAAAAAATATGAGTATTCGTACAATTTGTGCTAAGTATGTAATCAATATATTTGGAAATATTTCGGCGAAATAACTGAATTAACTATGCTAAATATGTATGCGTAATATAGTTATAATTTCAATGAATTTCTAATACATGTGGCACTTTTCTATAATTAATATGTCAAAAGGATACTTAATTTTATTGTAAATAAAAATTACATTTGTAACAGTGTACCTACAAAATGTTGAGCCTGATAAATGAAAATTAAATATATAAATTATTTACCATAACTCTACATTTTCTATGCTTAAGCAGATATTAACATCAGGTGAGATCAAGGCACTGTGCTTACCCGATAATAAAAAAAAAGAACTATACTTACTGAAGTTTCATAAGTTCATTGATTTCAACTTGATACCTCAAGCCGTGTCTGAGATACAAGGCCTTGACACACGGATATACGGAGGCAAAAAAACGGATGTACGGAGGCACAGACAACAAAGTGATGCTATACGAGTTTCTTATTTTCCATTACTAAATATATATGGAGCTGAGTAGGTACCTAATGCGAATGAGAATCTGCGGTTTTGGTGCCTTTTTGAATCTTTTTCACAAAAGCTCAGCTTAGCCTAGCTTTTAAAAAAATATATATATATAAAAAAATATAAAAAAAATAAAATATCACAATCAAAATATGGATCTCAGTTATCTGGAAACGTTTTTATATCCGTAACAATTCGATGATATGAGCGCTTTATACGATACTTAAACCCGAAACTATGAGAAATAACGAAAAATACTCAATGTAAACCTATTACAACATTTAATATTGAAAAAATACTATTTCTGGCGGTGTGACCATCAAAAAAAAAATTTTATTTTAGACTAGTTGGTCTTTACTGGCTGCTTTCCATCAGGCAGGGTGAGACCATTTTGGCGTGTCACAATAAAAATAAAAAAAATAAAAATTAATACATAAGTTGAGCAAGGAATTGTGTTTCAACCTATGGCTTCGTTAGTCTACTGAGACGTGATAATTATACACCCAACAGCTTTCCGAATTAAGGGCAGGACTTGTAATATGTATCACACACTAATCAAATCAAAAACATTTATACAGTTTCACATAAAGTTATAAAACAATTTAATTGTGTTAATAGGGAGCGCACTAACAATAAAAAAACCTATTTTTTCTAGTAAAATTTTATCTTGTATTTTATCTTTTATACATCGTGTAATTTGGTCAAAATGAAAACATCCAAAGTGTCTTGTCTATCCAAAACTTGTATGTGTTGTTATTAAGACATAATTATTAACTTTAATTTGTCATGCGATGGTTAATGAAATATTTATATTATTGAAGTTATGCGTGTCAGGCGCGCATAAGCAAGCAGCAGTGATCATAAGTGTAAGTACACAGAGGTTACTAAACAACTAGGGCTGGCCTCAGCATAAACAAGCCTTTGTTTATATAGATGTGACGTCACAATAGAAATATTTAATTGAAAATTGCATATCAAATTAAAGTTAATAATCATGACTTAGTAACTCTGCATACAAGATCTACATCGGATACACTCTGGATCTTTTCATTTTTACCACACCTTTCTGTAACACGTTGTATATAAGATTGCGAATGCAAAATTCAAAATAATATAAATATATATAGGAATTACGTCTTTATCGAATGTTAAATACTTGCAAGTGTTCTTTCGACTGTGCGGGTAGTAACCTCACAGTGACGTAATACCCCGCTGGCTTGCAGCGTAAATCACAATCTACTAGAAAAATTCAACGAGTCTTCTTCGGCCTTTGTAGCTCAGCAAGTGCTCAGCGGTCAGACCATTGGACTGGTTATCCAAAGGTCGTGGGTTCGATTTATAATAAAAATAATCACGAATAACATAAAATACCTATACCTAGCATATTTTTGTAACATAGTTATTAAACACCAGTCGCATAAACATCAACTATGGGCAACAATTATGGGTAATGTTAAACATCGCTTTTAGTCGGTAAATATCCCTAAAAACTGGTTATAATTAGGTTCCCACTCACGTGCCTACATACAGGTGCTAAGTGAGAAATAAACACCCAGACATTCGCAAGCAAACTGATAATAGTCATCATATATTTTTTTAAACGTAGTATATAATAGTACTATAATTATCAGTAAAGTCTTTTCAATATGTATAGTATATATTTTGCATGTAACTTTTTATATATCAGATAAATTATAGTAAGTACTTATACAGTATTATATGCTCTTACGAAAAAGCAATTTGCTTTTTTGTAAGAACATTATATATAATATATATATAATAGTACTATACTCGTATAGCCTTGGCAACGTTCTCTAGTTCTAATTATTTATTGTTCATATATGTGAATGTATGATATTCGATTCTCGTCAAATATTCGATTTAAGTTTGGGACTTAATATTTACTTTACATGTTCTAAGACAGTCTGGTAAAAAGCTTCATATCTTATTAAATTTGTTCATTTTTATTGATATCTGTAATGGTGTCATAAATCAAAAAATAGAAAGTAAGTAACTAAAGTAGAAAGTAAAATGCCTATACAGGATTATTTTTTTACTTGTGCGCTAATTTTCTGGAGCGACTCAAAATCGGTAAGTGAACAACTTTCTCATAGTAACATGGGTTGAAATATGTCAAAAAATTTTGGACTTCCCATACTTTAGCGAACACTTGATTAGCCTGATTCTATTCTAATCAGTTCATCATTAGCTCATTTTATGTCCCCACTGCTGGGGTACGAGCCTTGGATGGATATGGAGAACGGGCCATAAACCACCACACGGGCCCAGTGTGGATTGGTAATTATTAATGACTGCTAATGCAGCTGGGACCACCATAGAGGAGCTCGAGATGATTAATTTCTGGTCACCCATCCGATGGGCCTTTGCGAAAGTTGCTTAACCTCAGCACTCGCAGACCGGGCGCGTTAATCACTACGCCTACGCCATCGAGCTCCTCATAATCCTCCTTGTAATCAGTACTTATTTTAAATATATTTTTTACAATAACAGCACAGCTTTGACTAATCTTAATTTAGACTAAACGGTCAGTTGCACTCGGCTGAGTATTTTTCACTAACTACATTGTTAAAAGTGACACAAACACACAAAATCACACAGCCTTTTCAATTTAATCGTTTGTAAAAAACAAAGGACTGAGGCAAAAAGCCTCAGCCAGCGTATAAGCACAGTCTATATAACCTCTTCCTTAATTAGACTGTCTAAACAAGTAATGTTGCCAGCTCTTTGCACCATTTCCATGAACCCACAGTAATTGGAGGAAATATTTTATTAATAGGTAAAGTATTTAATATGTTTTTTTGTTTTCATAGAGTGGAAACTTTATGTAGGTATCATTTTAATTTTATATTATGTTTCATTCATTTCCATCATTCAAATCATCGCTACAATTGATGGGTATCGGCTTAATCACCACGCTTGCCTAATATGAGTCGGCGATGACAAACCCAAGCTATGTGAAATTGAAACATCCAAATCACAATTTGCTCGCTCTTGGGAATTGTATTGACCTTTGGGCATCCGGCCGGGCGATTTGCCTCTCGGCCACCGAGGCTATACATAGATGATGATGATGATGAATATCTATATGGATATCATCATCATCATCATCTATATATAGCAATTTTTGAACCGTTGACAAACTCTCACGCTCTATGATATCAATTGACGAGTGCTCCTTTATATATCTAGGTATATAGATATCATCATCATCTAGATATATATAACAATTTTTGAACCGTAGACAAACTCTCTCCTCCTCCACGGCCCGGTCTACCCGAGCCGAGGTCCGTGCCTTTAGAGGCGCCCTCGGGTGGTTCCGCTCCCCGATCCGATCTGAACCCTTCGGAGACTCTGGGAGGGCACCGGGACGCGCACTTTTAAGTGTGCGATGCCGTACCCTCTAGAAATCCTCCGAAGGTGATTCGTTTCAATACGGCTTGAGGTACCCTTTACGTACCTCGCCGCCCCCAAAAACCCCGGTGAAGCTAAAAATGCCGTCTGAGGCAATCAGCAGTCTCTCTCAAAAAAAAAAAAAGTTGACAAACTCTCACGCTCTATGATATCGATGGAAGAGTGCTCCTTTATATATCTATACAGATATCTACATCATCATCATCATCATCATCATCATCATCATCTCAGCCAAAATACGTCCTCGAACAAAGGCTTCCCCCAAGGATAAATATAGATGAATAAATTAATACAGAATATATTATAAGTGATATCAAAATGTTTAAACGCTCTTAAGGATGAACGCAAGACGCAGGCATCCTAACCTGTTTAGTGCAACTGCCTGTTTGTTTTTGAAAGTTAAACTTTCGCACAAGCACACACGCATACACGCACACATTAAATTCGCGTATCGCAAAAATGATGCGGTCTTAACAACCGAACAAAATAAGTGTGACGTTAAGTTACAATGTGACATGCCCATTCACTGCATTTGACAGGCATTACTAAGTTATTCCAAAGAGTACACAATATCAGGTTTTACTAAGTTTAAGTTAGTTCTACGTTTTAGAATAACATAGTTTACAGAGTTTCAGAGAGGCGAGCGTTTTTGTTCAAGCAAACTGTTTCAAATGGAAATGCAAATATGGTTTGACCGTTGAGTATCTATGCTACGATGAATTTAATGCTCGCCAAACATTACTTGTGTCAACATTACATTGGCAGAACGTTTGATTAAAATGAAAAAACTGCAGCGTCTATTAATTTAAAATGAAATAACTATGAAAAGGTAAAGCATAAAATTAATAATTACATTATTATAAAGAGTATAGTGCTATATGTAAAGGTTCAGAAACTGCCTGGAACTCATTAAACATACTAAATTGAAAATTATAATGTCTTCAACACAGTGTTGAAAGAAGACTAAAAGCGGTCTTTAAACGAGTCTTAACTTAATTAGTTACTTAGGGCGCCTGACTCGGATTGTAAGTTGGTGTTAGTTGAAATCCCGCTCGTACGATTTTTTCTGTTAAAAACTGGATAAAAAAAAATCTTTCGAACGGATATTGTAATCCCGGGTCGAACATTGATTTGGCAGTTAGGGTTGGCGCGGGATCGTCAGTTCAAATCGCGATAGTTGGATATGTGTATGTAAACACGAACACTTTTGTATATATATTTTTTTATGTCTAAATAATCGGTAGCCTCTCTACGCAGCGTTCCACATTACTTAATCACACGGCGTGTCGCTTGCCTTCGCCTCAATTGCCTTTTTTATTACCATCGCCAAGCGCTAAGCGTAAAATACTATGAATAGAGTATGATTAGCCATTCACAAATTAACTAACTAACTAAACTATAACTCTTGCTACGCCTGATATTGGAACAACTATTACACGCCACCATGCACCGGCTCATTTCTTATGTCGCTGCTGGTACAAGAGCCTTCCCTATGAATGGATAGGACGAACGGGCCTTAAACCACCACGCGGGCCCAGTGCGGATTGGTGGTTATTATTTGGTCACCCATCCGATGACCGGCCATTGCGAATTGCGCCATCCGCTATTACACTGCTAGGCAAATGTCTACATTATTAAAATCAAGTCATGGGTATTGGCTTACTCACTCACCACGCTTGCCAAATGCTGCGAAAACACACTTTGCTCAGTAATTATTAATCCAGTACAACAATATTTATATTATCCGTCAAGACAGAAGTTGTAGTGTATGTGTAAGTTGTATGTACAAAATAGTATATGTTTTGTAACAGATGAGAGGTAAAATAGCCAGTTTCTCTGTAATTTCGATTTCGGACAATGCGAGTTATATTCGGATTCACCGTACCTACCTATGAGGTACGACTATAGATGTGAAGCTGGTTACTAACATTTCTACGCTTGCGGCTAGAAACGGCATATTTGGCTTATTTATCATTTCTAGCGCTAACGAGCGGCTGGAAACGGCTGCTTACATTTCATTGATATATTCACATGATTAGTTTTTTGTTTTTGTTGTTTCTCTTCTGATTTATTTACTATAGGATACATTTGTGTTAAATGTTAAAACTCAAAATTCTCATACAAAATGTGATACAGCAGTGGAATAGGACTATTTTAATCATTTATTTGTCAGAGTTGTTTTGGAAATAGGTATTTATCAATGAAATAAGTGTGGACAGATACCTAGTAATAGTAAGCATTTAGTTGTATTTCTTTGTTTGGTTTATAATGATAGTAATGATGATTAGAGTACACTAATTTAGCTACCTTTATGCTTACAATTTTCATACACCACCACCTAAACACAAACGTCGTTTCATAGTTTCCTGTTCGTCTCTGAATTAAGTAGATTAGTAGATATAAATGGTGTATTCGGTGTTTATTTAAAAAAAAAACAAAAATAGCAGAACATATTAAGTGCTTCTGTATAACAAGAATATGAGAGTAACAATAAAAAAATTAATAAAAGTCGTTTTTTTTCGATGCTCAAGTCGGGTATCTACCGGGTATCAATCAGCTGGTTATTCGTTTCTAGCCGCTGGTTTTTCTATAGGTACGACGGACGCCAAGCATTCGCGTAGTATCAAATTAAACAACTTGCTGAACAGGATTCACCAAATCATCACTACAAATGTCTTATTACAAGAATTAATATGTAGCCAAACGGCAAGCTACCATGTTAGCGTGCGAGATATCAAAGTGCAACCCCAACATAGCTAAACATAGTTATACTGACGTAAATTCATACCTGGCACAAGCGTGTTAGCTCTCTGAACAGGACTTAATACAAATATTTCTGCTCGCTAGTAAACAGTACATACATACATGTTATACTACTCTGTAATGAGACTGATTCTGCCTTCTGCCTTCAATCAATAATTATGTACTAGATAAGGATCCCGTAAGTAAGTAAGTAAAAACTGTGAAAAAACATAAAGATTAATTTAAGGTTGCAAATTATTTGTATATACTTAATATTTACTGTCATTGCCACAGACGTCATTGTGTTGTGGCTCTGCGGCCGCGGCACTAAAGTCGCGTCAAGCGCTTGATAGCGAATACAGTACACTAGTTGTGCCCCGCGGTTTCACCCGCGTTTTATTAGTGATAGCGTGACGTAATATAGCCTATAGCCTTCCTCAATAAATGGACTATTCAACACAAAAAAATTTTTTTCAATTCGAACTAGTAGTTCTTGATATTAGCGCGTTCAACCAAACAAACAAAAAAATGACCTCTTCAGCTTTATAGTGTTAGTATTATCGAAGACTGGTGCCTAAGCTAACAAGCCTAGGGGGCAATTTTTGAACCTCATTCAAGCTCATTAGTAACTTATTTTTGTCACCGAACATTTTCGAACGATATAATTGTTTTAATAATCAAATTATTACAATTTACCAAAATATTATATATATATATATATATATATATCTCTTAATGTTTTTCATGGCATTTTTAACTAATGAGATGTTCGGTGATATTGAAAAACCGGCTTCCCGTTTGATACCATTTTTCCTCAGACAAACAAGTGAAATAAATCTATACAAGATGTTTCTCATACACACTAGCAACTATTTACACTACTTTATGGTAATAAACAAAAATAATATAAAAAAGACTAGTATTCATTATTATATACTTACTATTAATAAAGAGATAACATTTCTGACTTTGTTTGTTCGTTTGTTTGTCTGGACTAATATCTGGTACTACCTACTAGGGAATGCAATCTCGCGAGATTTTGGACCCAGCCGAGATCTCGCGAGACCAGAAAGTCAGTCTCGCGAGATCTCGCAGATTACGAGATCTTGCGAGATTGGGTAATTTCACTGAAAATTCATGTAAGTAATTTTTTTTCTGCTGTTTTGATGGGACTTTAGTAGATTTCGACTATGTCAGCTCCATAGTTACTTCTTTATTAGATTAGGTACATAAAAAACGAGTTCCATAGTTTGTTCTTCAGGACATCAGTTATTCCTAAGAGCAACTGAGAGCCTGAAAAACCTAACCACTTCTCTGAATTGCTCTGAGTTTGGAGCTGTTAATGCCTCATAAATTTTTAAAAACCAAGTTTAATCGATCTGTTCTCAATGTTCTTTGTAATTCTTTTGTAATTCTTTAGTGCGCTATGCTGCCGCTCAATCTCGTAATCTCGCGAGATCTCGTACGAAATTTGTACGAGATTCAATCTCGCAAAATACGGACGAGATCTCGCGAGAACGAGATTGCATTCCCTACTACCTACTGGTCCAATTCCAAAAGTTCTTTCACTGATAGAATGCTATACAGGGTTACTGGAAACAACAACTTCCTTGCAGGAGGTAATAGGCGGCCTAAAATGTGACATTTAACTCCCCATAAGTATGGCCGAAAACTAATAGTTTTCGAGATAATTTTAACTTTTGTGTTTTAAAAAAAATCATTGATGCATGGATTAATTTTAATTTTAATTTGTATCTGACATCCTAACACAGCTGAGGTAGCACTAAAACATGTCAAAATACTAAACATTTTGAAATTACAACAAAAACTTTAAAAAAATTTAATATTCTTTTTACATTTCTTTTCACAAAGTGTTGCCTAGCTTAAAAGAATACTTTGTGACTAGTCGTACAAATTATTAACAAAACTTCTTCACCTAATAGTAATAACGTATCCAAAAAGGTATAAAAGCCAGCATAATTAACTTAAACTACGAAGTGTAAAAAAGAAAAACATAACAGAATGCACACAAAAAGGTTAAGTAATAATAAGTTTTCGCAATAATTAACGTCAAATCGTTTACATTTTTTTAAACATCTTGCTCAATATGTGCCCTTAATTCCGAATGCAAGTCCGGATCCTCTTCCTCATTTCGGTTTTTGTAATTCTTGATGAAAATGTTTGTTTCATCTGATTAAATTATCTCGAAAACTTTTTGTTTTCGGCCATACATATGGGGGTTTTTGTCACATTTTAGGGGTTGTTGTACATTCGCCACAAAGTTAGTTTGCCACAGAAAAAAGTATGTGTAAATTCGCCACAGTTCTATTTTTATCAAGTAAATTCGCCACACTCTTATTCTCGACACAGACAGCAGAAAAATTCCCCGTAGAGACACTTTTAATAAAACTGCGCTTTTATTCCTGTGAGATACACTTTTTTTAAACCCTACCGAATTGTCCTCTTAGATACACTTTTAGGTACTGTTGTGTATAAATTAATTGCTGGAGATAAATAATTTGTATGTATGAACCACAGGCACAAACAATCTTTTATATACCTACATGTTGCACTAGATTCAATATTTCCAACATAAAGTACCAGGCTACCATAACTATGCAGGAGATTGCTTATTAATATAAAAGAATATTATTATAATCTTTGCTATATGTATATGTATTTACAAGACTATATTATTATTTTATATTAATAAGCAATCTCCTGCATAGTTATGGTAGCCTGGTACTTTATGTTGGAAATATTGAATCTAGTGCACTAATAATATATATTTTTTTTTATTTAAAAAACATTTCTATGTATGTGTTCAAGCCGAAAGTGTATCTCTGGGGAATAAAAGCTTTAATTTTGGTTAATTACGCTTTATTTATTTTTCGTTTTCATCGAAAACACATTTTTATTTAAGTGTCCAAGCCGAATGTGTATCTTACAGGAATAAAAGCGCAGTTTTCATAACTAAGTAAAGTAAAAACGTTATTTATAAATTTTTAAAATGAGTGATTTATGGTTACTTTGTTTTAATTTTTTTCGTAGGTTATCTATATAAATCAATAATTTTAGAATAAAATAACTACCTTTCATTTCGAGCGCGCAAAACGAACTTTCCTTGCTACCTAAAAAAAATGATGTTATGTTGTTGTTTATTATGTTGTAGCTAAAAATGATGTACGAATTTACAATAACCCTTACCTACCTGTGGCGAATTTACTTTCAATGTATGGAGTTACAAAAACGTGGCAAACTAACTTTGTGGCGAATGTACAACAACCCCATTTTAGGCCGCCTATCACCTCCTGCAAGGAAGTTGTCGAGTTCCCAGTAACCCTGTATACTTTGTGGTTTCACATAGGCTATATTTATTATTTATAAGAAAAGATTTCTTTTTAAAATCTCAAGTCCACGCGGACGTAGTCGCATGTAAAGTGCTATATTTATAAATATATTAATAACGCATTATGTTATAACAATATTTTAAAAGAAGAAATAACTACTTATGATAAATTCTGTTATTATAGGGACCTACAATAAGCAACAAAGATAATACCCATAGTTTATTCTGTATTGCTGTATCATGTAATGTGGCATAAAGTACCTAAGTATACTCATTATTTACTAAATAGCAGTCAGTCTCACTGAAACATGTAATTTGTGCAAACAGCGAAACACGTCGGTAATAAATATGATTCATCAACCGTAACTATAAGCATCTTTCTAGTTAATTGACTACTGTTAAGAGATATTCTGCCATGCTGAATGAATTTTCAGTATGTAATCGAAGTTTTTGTGTTTTTAATCTATTATTATAATTTAAAATCAGTTTTGATATTTAAGAACAATTTAATTAAGAAGTGAACCCATTCTTGACCACTGTGCCAATTTGGGTACAGTGTTAATTCAATTCAAGGAAATAAACAAAATTAAGATAAAAGGTTTTTGTTTTGTTTATATAATTTTTAACCCAAATTTTGTTGCGAACAAATTACAAAAACACAAATGTTGAAAAAATTCCACGAGCATGATTTGAACTTAATGTGTTAATGACGGTAGTTGTTGACATTGAATAGGCGCCTTTGGCTTTCAAAGTAAAAAAGTAAATAGTGTTGAATAATTTCGGCGGGCTGGTTAGAATCACGATAGCTCAATTGGGAGAGCACCTGACCCGGTATGTCAGAAGGGTGCAGGTTCAAATCCTGCTCATGGAAATTTTTTCAACATTTGTGTTTTTGTAATTTGTTCGCAACAAAATTTGCGTGAAAAATCATCTATACAAAACAAATACATTTTATAAATAGCTTGCCTACTTCTTAACTGATCTTTAGTATTTGTAAAAATATTATGATCGGATGTTAATGACGGTAGTTGTTGACATTGAATGGGCGGGCGCCTTTGGCTTTCAAAGTAAAAAGTAAATAGTGTTGAATAATTTCGGCGGGCTGGTTAGAACCACGATAGCTCAATTGTGAGAGCACCTGACCCGGTATGTCAGCAGGGTGCAGGTTCAAATCCTGCTCGTGAAAATTTTTTCAAACATTCGTGTTTTTATAATTAAGATATAAAATATTTTACTACGATTCTGCGAAGTTGACAGTAGTTTTTAAATAGCGAAGAGGATAAAAGAAGTGGTTTTTAGATATTCCTGTTGTTTTGAACCGTTTAATATCTGGATATGAAGGATGTTGGAGGTACCTACGTGTACTATTGAATTTATCAAATATCACTGATATTTCTTTACAACTAATTTATAATCTTAAAAGCTATTTATGTAAATTCAGGTTGTAGAGAATGAAATATTCTGAGATTACAACATTAGTGTGCCAATTTGGGTACAGTGGCCACATGTATACTAGAAATACACATATTTATTAGAGAAAATCATAATGAGTCGTAAGCGTTTTTATGACGGAAACAACTTCAGAGGATTAGAAAAAGCCATAAATATGATAGTGGAAGATGATAACGATTATATGAAGTATGATTCGGCGACTATTCCACCAGAACCAAGCGTCATTACTGATGAAGTGGAAGGCCCCGATGATGAGATGTTGACAAATACATTACCTAACGATGTCTTAGGAAGTACTGAGGTATTATTTGTTCGTTCTGTTGGTGTGCTTTCGTGACTCAGAGGATAGCAGTGATGAACAACCATCACCAATCAATGACGCTAAAAGAACACGTCGTCGTCGTGAAGCTATTAGACCTATTCCCAGCAGTTTAGTTTCACGACATCATAGTGTTCCTACACATCGTTGGCTGCTAATTTTCCATCTTGGCGAAAATGTATTCCGACCTATTCCACTGTGTAAAAGGAAACTGAAGACATATTCCCATGCGAATTCCGGGTAAAGCAGCAGCTGAAAAGCTTGACGCCAATTCAAATATTTGAACAACTATTAAATTTGATGGCGTAGTATTTGATACTATTTGATAACCTTTTCATCACAGGTCGGGCAAAATGTGTTTCGGATTTTTCGATGCATAGCCCGGGTTTGTGATCACCAACTCGCATAGTTAGTTAGTTTGACTGGGCTGTGTCCGCACTTAGCCATTCGATTTGGCCATTGTACGTATACCTTCCACCTACTCCAGCCAACCCAGACTATCCCAGAAGGCTTGCAGCCTTTTCAGGCTACCGCAGGCTTCCGCGAGCGTCCTAGGTGCTTGGAGAAACCGTGCCCGTTCATCTGCCACACTCATGCATTCCATAAGCACGTGTTGTGGCGTTTCTTCCGCCTCCATGCATCCTCTGCATAGAGGGCTGTCGGTCACACCTATTGTAAATAAGTGCTTGTTTAGGGGACAATGGCCAGTAATGATACCAATGATTTTACGGATTTTGCCCCTGCTTAATCTGAGGAGGTTGCGGGCAAGCTTTTTTGATGGTACTGGAACTGCATTCTTGGTTTGCCTGCAACTTACACTGTTTCTCCACTCTATTAGATGCTTTTCTTCGGTTAATTCCCGCAGCCATGTTTTTATCTGGGCCTGAGGTATGGGCAGCATTGGTTCCGGTCCATACACTGTTGCCATCGATCCTCTTTTGGCCAGTACATCAGCTGCGTCATTACCTTGTGAGTTGCTGTGTCCTTTAATCCATTGCAAAGTCACTCTATTTGCATTTGCTATGGATTGGAGAGTGTTGTGACATTCCAGTACCAGGATAGAAGTTATGGTGTTGTTTTTTAAAGCTTGAAGAACGGATGCGCTGTCGGAGACAATTTTTATATTTAGGTCTCTGACAGCTCTGGCCGCCTTGGTGATGCCAATACATTCTGCTTGAAAGATTGTATTTAACTTGTCTAAAGTAGTTGATATTTTTATGTTTAAGTCATTCGAGAAGACACCCGCTCCAGTACCGTGTGCGGTTTTGGATCCGTCTGTGTATATCCTAACTTCGTTGATGCCAGAGCTGTCAACTCGTTCTGCAGTAAGTTGGATATTGTATCTTCTATCGAAGACGTGGTGGCATGGTATTCTGTCCATAGGCGCCTCAAGAAGTGGTACTTCCTTCAGGCTTGCCTGCAGAATTTTTGAGTGTGTGGTTATGTTTTGTTTCCATAGCCCGTTTGATCTTAGTCTTAAAGCTGCACCCTTGGCTTCCTCTTGTATGACCAGATCTAGAGGCCTTAAGTTCAAAAATATACTCAAGCGCGGCTGATGCAGTTGTTCTCATGCATCCCGTGGCTGCAACGCTTGCTAGGCGTTGCAGACTCTGGAGTTTTGCTTTTACCATGACCAGTTGGGTTCTGGGCCACCAGACAACTGATCCGTAGGTTAGGGAAGGTCTGATAACTGATGTGTATAACCAAAGTGTGATTTTTGGATTTAGACCCCATTTTTTACCAACAAGTCTTCTACACTGCCCAAAAGCTATGCAGGCCTTCTTTATTTTTGCATCGATGTGCCTCCCCCAATTCAATTTACTATCCAGGATGACTCCCAGATATTTCACTTGAGTTGATAGGGAGAGTTTGGTTTTAAAAAGTTCTGGTAGTTGGAGTTCTGGTAACTTCCTTTTGTTGGTGAAAAGGATAAGTTCTGTTTTTTTCGGATTTACTGACAATTCGTGTTCATCACACCAGTCTTCCACAATCTGAAGAGCTGAACGCATCACTTTACATAGCACGTTTTCAGCGCTCCCGTTTATCAGTATTGCTAGGTCGTCCGCGTAACCAATAGTAGTGTACCCTCTGTCATTGAGTTTTTTAATGAGGCTGTCTACTACTATATTCCATAGAAGTGGTGATAGCACCCCTCCTTGAGGGCACCCTCTAACTACCTCCGCTCTCGTGGTAGTGTTCACCTCTATCTGAACCGCCCTTTTGCTAACCAGCGCAGTGATCCACTCTCTCAGAGCTGGTTCTACGTTCAGTTTGCATAGGGCGTGGTTAATTCTGTTGTGCATGGTTTTGTCAAATGTTCCTTCTATGTCTATAAAAGCAGCAAGTGTTGACGCTTTGTTTGTGATAGCCGTTTCTATTTTGTGCACCACCATGTGTAATGCCGACTCTGTTGATCTGCCTATCCTATAGGCATGTTGTTGAGGATGGAGCGGTTTACTTTTCAGTATTCCATCCCTAAGGTGTCGGTCTACTAATCGTTCCAGTGTTTTTAGCAGGAATGATGTAAGACTAATTGGCCTGAAGGATTTGGCATGAGTGTAGTCCTCCTTACCCGGCTTGGGTTGGAAAATTACTTTTGCCTCTCTCCATTGTTTGGGAATGTATTTAAAGGCTATGCATGCTCTGTAAATTGGAAGTAAGTGCTTAATTACATGTTGCCACTGTAGTAAAGCTGGGAATATCCCATCCAGCCCCGCGGATTTAAAAGGTTTGAAACTGCCCAAGGCCCACTCTATTCTGTCCGCGGTTACACCAACTCGCATTTGGCAAGCGTGGTGATTAAGCCATTACCCATCAATTGTAGCGATGACTTGATTTCAATGATGGAGGCCTTTGCCCAGCAGTGGGACAGTTATAGGCTGTTTACTTACTTACTTACTATAATCAAGAATGTGGCTAGATAGAGGCATGCAGGAAAATAATAAAAAAATAATTTATTAATACCTATTATATTATATGGCCCTCAGGGATACCATTTCTGCAAAATAATTAAAAACGTACTGGCGTCTGTACTTGTCTTAATAATGTAACCTAAGTTAAATTCATTAACCCATTAATGCCCAAAAGAAAACTAACTATCAATATTTATTTTTTGGAAATGATCAAACTAAATAAACATAAAAATGAAGAAAAAACTAAAAATAAACATTCTTTTGAATTTTACAGGGGTGTGCCCAAATTGGTACAATGGTCACGTAAGAGTGAAAAGTGGCAAAGAAGCTTATTCGATGCAAAGTGTTTTTTTACATTTTATACGACACCAGCGGCCTCTTGAATGCCAAAAATCACATCGCAGACGGTTTGGAAGTTTACCAGGAAAATGACCAGCCCCCCAACCGCCTAACCGATCGCTTTGACTACGCGTATAGTTTATGACGTCATCTTGCCACCTCGCACCGCCTATGAAAGCAATATCAAAAGCTAAAGGCTTATAGCTTTCGATATTGCTTTCTTAGGCGGCATGAAACAACAAGATGACGTCATAAACCACACACGAAGTCAAAGCGATCGGTTAGGCGGTCGGGCCCCAGGGAATTGAACCTGAGACCTTCGGGTATCGGACCGAGCACTCTGCCACTCGGCCACCGAGGCTTGATATAATCATATTGTTATTGAATTGATTTTAATTGTTATTGTATTGAATTGATTTTAATTTAATTTTTATTCGATTTAATTTGCTTTACTAATAAATACATCAGTGTGTACAACAACTCATTACTCATTAAAATTATAATTACCCTTAAAACCCATAAATCATTACCCTACAACCCTCGTCTAAAGGAAAAACGGCGAAAAGACATTGTAGCCAAGCCGATTGCTACAAAAACCACATTTGCCAGTAGGCAAATCAGTTCACGTTCTGCTTTCCTATATAATAAAATAAATAAAGATATATACATATATGATAAAACATATAATAAATGTAAAAAACTTCTGTTAAAATGGATTCAGCCAAAGTCGTACGAAGAAATTGAATCCCTACTAATTCGCATTTCATAGCTTTTGTTACGTATATTTGTTGCTTGTACAAGACACAGACCCACACACACACACACACACACACACACACACACACACACACACACACACACACACACACACACACACACACATGTTATGTATAGCCTTGCTTTTTGTTTTTAGTTTGAAATTATAAAAGGTTAATGTTAAAATCTATGTTGGTATCATACTTCCTTTTGCTAGTACTTATTTTTAAGGGAAGAGCGGAGTCTCCAAACACCGGCTACGTTTGCTTAAATGGAGGCTCCAATCAACCGTATAGATAAGGCAAAAATTGTTAAAGAAAATACAATTATTATATATATTAATAATAATATTAATATTTAATTATTGTTTATATATATTAAATTAAGAAATTTATCATTATTTTTAAACTATAATGCATGTTACATCCACCCAGATTTATTTTATAACATTAGCTTTTTGTTGAGGTTTCCACTCGTCTATGTTTCCCGCGTATTTCTCCGAACTGCCATTTCGCAAGTACAATTAGCGGGAAAATACAATTTTCCAGCTATTCACTATATACGGGTTCGCTTACAATAAAGACGACTTTACGCAGGTCCAATTAATTTTCCGCCATTATCTAGTTCATAAATGGTTTAAACATTTGCACACAGTGTGGCTGGTGTCTTTATACAAATTTGCCACTAGGTGGCGATGCTTCGATCCCATATTATTGTAATGTTGTATCGTAGTGGCATTGTTCGACCCCCACCCAGTAACCCAGTGTTCGTCGCCAAAAAATTGATACAGAATTTTATTGAAATTATACTAGATGACAGCTAGAAAGCAAATGGTCTGTATGATCATTTGTTGCTAAAGTCATAAATCTGTTCTTGACTCTCATTTTTAGGGTTTCGTAGTGAACAAGGAACCCTTATAGTTTCGCCATGTCCGTCTGTATGTATGTCTGTCTGTCTGTCTGTCCCCTGCCTAGCTCATACTCTTAGTACTAGAAAGCTGTAATTTGGCAGAGATATACATATTAATCACGCTGACAAAGTGGTAAAGTAAAATTTTGAAAAATATATTTTTTTAGGTTACCTCCCCTACACGTGAAGTGGGGATGTAATTTTTTTTTCTTGTTTACCCCATAGTGTGGGGTGTCGTTGTGAAAACAGTTTTTTTATTGAGGCATCCGTTTGTGAACTATTAAGCTTTGAAATGCAAAATTTAGTTAGAGTCAAGTGTCCCCCCCCCCCCTGCCAGCCCAATGTTGTTTTTGGATACGTAAAAAAATTCACAGTAGTTGTATATATGGCGAAGTTAAAAGGAAAACTATCACAGCAAAGTAGGCTTTACAAGTTTACGAGTAACAGTCGACCAACTTATAAAATGTACTTGGCGCAGTAAAAGTTCCTCATTGGGAACTACTTAAATAACTTTGTCAGGTGTGTGAAACCGGTAGTATCTACATTAAATAAATGTTCATAAAAGCCCTCTCCTCAGAGTCAATATCATCTAGGCTGATTTCTGGCAAGTCTTCGGTAAATTGGCGGGTCAATGTGGCTCTGGTATCCTCATTTTCGGGATCAGGTGGAGATGCGTGCGATGTGTATAACTGGCTGTAGAAGTTCGATTTCTGAAAGAACCTCTGGCCTGGAGGCAACAACTACTCCATTGGCCGTAGTCAACTACGTCAAGTGGCTTCTCGCAAGAGACTGGACAAACACTTTTGACCCCCAGTTTTGCTCAATTGCTCGTTCAATCGAGCGTGTATTGGAGCATCTGAGGTCGTAGCGCACCAGTTTACCAATCTTCTTGTTAAGAGCCCGTTGTTCGGACGTTCTCGCGTCGTTTCCTCATGAGCCTAAGGGTTTCTTCCGAAAACTTCGCCTTTACGCTGTACTCGCAAAATCTCATAGCTCCCTCAGGATTCCGACCAGATTTTCGAGGGCCAGGTTGACATCAACTGCATTTGTGGTTTCCACGGCAACAAATCGGTTCTCCAGGTTTAACTGGAACGTCTCAGATCCTACGAATGTTTGGAGCAGGTTAGGACGGAGCCTGGACTTCATCAAGCGGACACGTCCAAGCTTAAAATTGATATTCAGAGAGCCTCGGTCAAGTCGGTGATCACTGCCGGTATTAAACCTGTTGATCACTGAGACGTCTCTGAATATGTGCTTTTTGTCAGTCATGATAAAATCGATCTCATTTTTAGTCATAGTGTCGGGGTTCTGCTATGTCCACTATCTTTGGGGCTGTTTCTTAAAGAAAGAGTTCATCAAGAAAAGTCCCTCTTTTTGGAGGAAGTTGACAAGCATATGCCCCCTATGATTACTGCTGCCAAAACCATATGATCCTACTACCGATTCGTGGCGATTCTGTACTCCCACTTTAGCGTTGAAGTCCCCCATGACAACGTTGTAGTGGACCTTGGTGGTGAAGTGTAAGGCCTTAGATATGTCTCCATACATATCTTCCACTTCATCGTCCGAGTGTGTTGAGGTCAGTGCGTAAACCTGCACTACCTTGAGGTTACACCTCTCGGTTAGCTTAGTTACGAGGTATGAAACCCTGTTCGACACACTCGACACTTCTATACGTTGTCACAAAGAGCTTTGTTTACCAGGAACCCTACGCCACCCTGGGATAGCTGGTCTCCCACTCTGTAGTACATAAGGTGACCTGATTCAAGGGTTACGGTGTCCTCCCCCTCTCTTCGATCTTCACTTAACTCATGAATATGCATGAAATAATCTTCCCGAGTTCCTCTTCGAGCTGCACCAGGTGATCATCAAGCCGTAACGTGCGTCTGTTGTACGTTGCCAGGGTCAGTTGTTTTTGGCAGCCTTCCGTAAACCCGGGGATTCTTCGCAGCCCTTGCCCTGCCGTTACCGTGACCGCCTCCGTGATCAGGAATAGCAGGGCGGCCGGGAACTGGGGGCCGTGGTCTGTTTCGTGTCGCCATTTAGAGGGTTTGCCCATAATAGCCACGCTGGGCATGCGGGTTGGCCATCGCAGTGCGTAACTAATCGCACCAGTGTCGCTGCTGCCCGACACCAGTCTGTGCACTTGTTAGCTACGTTCGGGCTGTGAGTGATATCCCGTCATCGGTCGGTCGCCAGTGCCTCGTCTGTTGGTCGGCAGGGTGCACCACGCACAGGAGAGGTTGGTTTGGACCCCAAATGGTGTAGGTTGGGACCCCTTACACTCTTCTGTTGGTCGGCAGGGCGCAACACGCGCAGGAGAGGTTGGCTTGGGGCCCCAAATGGTGTAGGTTGGGACCCCTTACACCCAGATATAGATTATATTAACATTTTCATTTGAATTCCGATTACTTTGCGACCACTAGTAAATATAAAATCGAATACCAGTTTAACAAGACAGAGAGACACTACGTATAGACTAATGCGAAAAAACAAATGCACGGAATGTTAGCCGACATGAACAAAAACTATAGAGATCTATGTTAGAAAAAACTACGGTAAAACATTAGGAAACTCGTTATTAACTCAGCCACTTTAGTATGCAAAATAGTGTTTATCTATCATCAAGGTATGGCTTTACGATGTCGTCGTGGAGATTGAGGAAGCCTTCATTTAGCCCGCCTTGATAGCTGTCGTCAAAGCAGCCTAGCGAAATGTCTTAATACTCTGTGAAACAAGTTTTAACAGTTAAGGAAAACTGCAAGAAATTACCCGAGTACGTTTGTACTCGGGTAATTTCTTGCAGTTTTCCCACACTGCACATGCTCATGCACTGTAGGTAATGTAATGTTTTAAATTAGAGATGATATAATATAATCTATCATCATCATCAGCTATTTTTTATGTCCCCACTGCTAGGGCACGGGCCCTACGGATGGACAGGGACAGCGGGCTTTAACCACCACGCGGGCCCAGTGCGGATTGGTGGTTGATAAGGACTGCTAATGCAGCCAGGGCTTTGCAACAATGACATTCATCTCACCATCATCATCTCAGCCAAAAGACGCCCACTGCTGGACAAAGGCCTCCCCCAAGGATATGAGGGGTATTTGCCGTAAACGCCACGCTTGGCAGGCGGGTTTGCGATCGCAATAGGTTGAGGGTAACCTCAGAGAGATGCTGCTGCCCATCCTCTGGAATGCTCCCTTAGTCAGCTTTTACGACACCCACGGGAAGAGATGGGGTGGTACAATTATTTAACCCCGGCACTACACAATGACATTTGTTAACATAAAAGATAGGCCAATAGCCTGATACGTATGAAGTAAAATGACAAAGCTGTTACAAATTCTTTTGCGTCCATTTAGACAAGTCACTTCGAAGAAGTACTTGGAAACGTACCTAGTAGTAGACGGACACGCTTGCATTTTGCTGATTTACTACCGAGTATTGTTGTTGTCGACTAAAACGCTTCGAAGAATTTAACTGGTAGAGTACGAGTGACTACCGCTCGAGGAACCCTAATTTTCTCACCACCCTCCAAAAACAGAACAGCAAAATCTTTCAAAAAATTAAGGCATTTCACCAGGATGAAAAAAAGGTTTTCCCTGCCATACGCGTTTGCACAGAAGATGCTTGACAATGCGAGCTAAGAGTTCCTTATCTATGGACCATGTCCCTCCTTAAATACCGAGCTGATCCCCTAGGGTAGTAGGTAACTATTACTTTATCTGTGCCTAGAGTTACGGTACTTCTTCAGCAGTCATCGGAGTGCGTTTTGCGGGTTCTATTCACCATTCGACCGAGTAAACCCTCACGCAGGCAATATATGTTAACCCTATAATGTTTTTTATGGTTAGTGTCTTTTTTTTTGGTTGGCATTATTTAGTTAGTTAAATGTTGCGCGTGCGTCTTAGAGGAATTTAAATACTTAAATACCTGTTTTATTAGTTGATATTATTTTGTATTAGTTGATATTAATATTATGTACCCTCACACACCACTCATAAGTAAATTATGTAAAATTAGTTAATAATAAAAAACTGGAAATGTTTATGGCTATAGAAGAGAGGGGTCTTCTGTTACAGATATATACGCATGTGTAAAAGAAGTCCCTAAAAATTTGTAAATGTATCTTTTCTCTAGTAAGCGTAATGAACGTATTCAAAAAAAAAATCTAAAGCATTTTAATTTCAGGAACGGTGTGTCCTCCGACAAAGTGGAATCATATGTACATAACTGTCGCATCATAACCTTCTTGCGCTGGAGGAACGCCGAGACGTGTTAGATATTGTACTCCTATATGATATCTTGAGCGGACTAAATAAAAGGTACCCACACGTGGATCCATTTAATAATTCTAAAATTTCTTTTAAATTTAAAATAATCAAAACTATATTAAGAGTTGTATATTAGATGGTCAGTCAGTGAAGATTGTATGTGTATAAGTTATAGTAGACTAAATTATATATTTTTTGTATATATATGTAATATGTACTATGTACAATTTTTTTTAATTATTAATATTAAGTTTAATTTCTTTATGGCTCTTTATTATTGGTTTTAAGTTTTAGTAAGTACTACTCATTCAGTTATTTATGTAATTTACTCGGTGATACTATTTTCTTATTTGAATAAGTGGGTAACTTATTGGCCCTAAAATGCCATGCTATAAATAAATTGTATCTATGTAAGTTGATGATGATAGCTGTTGTTATCCTAAATAAAATAAAAATAAAATGAAATAAATATCTTTGGTTATTTTGTTATTTTTATGATATTAGTTGGTCTAATTGGTCTAATAAAGCTGGACACTTGCTGAGTTTCTTGCCGGTTGACGTTCATAAGAGCTATTTGTAGCCTAAACTGAATAAATGATTTTGAAATTTGAATTATTATTTTAAATTTAATAAACATAAAAAAAATTAAAAGTTAATAAATTTATTAAATAATAAGTAAACAAACAAATCAGTTAATTAATTAATTAATAAAATCCCTATGCACATTGGAATAAGATTGAAAAGCAGTACAGATAACAACGGTTTTCCCGCTATTGGGTTAACCGATCTAACTGTAAACTAGAATTATACAAATACAAATATATTAATTGCATCTTAAGTGTACTTAGGTCTTATACTAGGTAAAATGTGTGCCTTATAAACTTAATTACCCTTTTCAGGTATTGCAATTTACTTAAATTAACAATAACAATTCAAATTATAAAAAGTCCAAGCATTACGTGAAATATGGGTAAAAATATTCTGTTAAATTATAGAAGGCTTATTAACCAGGTTTTTAATTTAATTTTAAATAATTTGGAGTTTAATCCTTTCAGGGTAGATAATTAAAAACTTTTATTTCTGTAACAAATGCACTTTTGTTATACATACTGTTATTGATCATTGATATACATAAGTTATGTCTATATCTGCTACGAACATTTGGACGACCAGAAACCTTATTTTATAAATACTCCATATTATACTTAATAAAGCTAGATGTTTCCAGAATATAAATACTAGCTAAAGTGAGATTTTTCTCTAAAAATATTTCGAACAGTTTTCAATATTCGGCATCGAAGCATTTGAGGCGTATCGTTGCTTCGAGTACACAGTTAGCCAGCGTAACGTCGTTCTTCCTGAGTACAGTCAACCGCCAAAGTCGAAGATCTCTAAGACTAATAATATAAATGTCAATGAAACAAACGAGAATAATATATTATATATTGAATAACAACATTAGCAAATAAATAGTTTTAATTTAAATATGTATACCAGCTGGTGCGCTATAATTCACTGAATTTTTAAAGTCGGATTATTGAAAGTCTGAAAATTTTCATCATAAATTTTTACAATATTATAATCACTATTCATTATGGAGTATACCCAGGTTATCCATTGTTGTATCCTACACTGTTTTTGCTCGGAATGGTGGGGTACTACAAGCTGGAAGCTAGAAGAGAAGTCGCTCTCGCATTGTACTTGCTTAAGATGATAAGAGGTATCATACACAACCCAAAAGTGTTGGAGATGATGTTATTTAGTGTCTGGGACGGGAGCGTGGGCAGCCGGCGGCGACGGCCGCTGCTGGTGGTGCCTCGCGCGCGCACCGACCTGCTGCACCGGGCGCCACTCGTGCGCGCGCTACGTGTGCTCAACGTTATTGCTGAGCAAAATGATTTGTTTTCATATACGCTGAGTAAGCTCACGGAATTAGCTTTTAGTATAGTAACTATTTTGTAAATAACTAACTGCACCATCGCATTAGGTTTAGCCTGTAAGGATTGTGTATGTTCTTTTAAATAAATAAAATAAAAAAATAAAAACTTTATTGGCTTTTTTACAAGAAAAAAATGTAAAAAACAAAAAAAAAATAAAAAAACAAACAACATAAAACATGTCTTTTGTACTAATTTAAATCTCCATATAATTAAATAAATTTAAATACAAATATTCAAATTTATATTTTAGTTATTTATTCTTCGCAACAAAATTTTCTTAAAATTATATATAAATAACAATAATCATAATTAAAAATTAATCATTTTTTGACAAACTTCGTAATATGGAATGCACACCTATTGCATAATACATCTTTGGTTTCATTAGTGTATTGGATTTGTGAATTGGATCGTCGATTTATGCTGTTGACTGTACAAGTTTCGACTGAGGATGTGGAGAAAACTTTCTACTGGGTACTTTCAAGAGCTTTGCGAGCTTAACAAGGTAAAGTAATAACTTTCCACGAGTGGGATGTGACCATCGATAATGGTTAAATCGGCGATGATAAAACACGTCATTATAATATTGGGTGTTCTTTTTATATTTTATATTTTGTGTGTAGTTTTGTAATGGAAAGTGTCCTTCTATAACAGGGAATGCATTTTCCAATATGTGATGCTGTTAAATGTGTTGAGATGATGAATCATTTACAGGTTTCATTTGGGACGTTAATATATGTAAATTGTACAGTGCAAAACTCGATAAATTCGAGATTTCCTCGCTTGCTTGCCGTCGCCAATGTCATGAATTAATAAAATTTATCTCTACAAAATTGAAAACTCGCATATCGATTCACAATCTATTCTATCTCAGCTCAATTTCAATATAAGATATAAATCTCGGAGTTCCTCCTATAAATTATTCTGTCTCCAAGTATACAAAAACAATACCTCATTTTATAACTCGTAAACCAGGATGTGTCTATACAATGAAACTATTACTTTGGACTTTTTTTGATAAGAAACTATACAAGTTTAAAAAAAGAAGTTCAAGCTTAGTTTGAATATCTTTGAATACATATCGATATCATTTCAACATTTTAATTTTTTTAACTATCACCTGTCAAAAACTGTTTTATGCACTACCCAATACAAAAAATAGCATTGAAGATGATAATTAATTAAGCATAGTGTAAGCCCTAATGCTTAATTAAGCTAAATGTAAATTTTGTCATTTCAGTTTTTGCTGACATTCATCATTTTTCCTTCCTAGTTTTTCCCTTGAAATATTAAGTTTTTTTTCTAACATCCCTTTTTAAATAAATGTGTTGTCCAACCATGACAATAAACATAAACCTACAAACATGAATTATATTTTAGTGTTAGGTTAGTGTCAAAGAGATACCTGGAGTCTATGAAACTAAGAATCTAATTTTCTCTAACTAAGGAAAAAATGACATCCATCATTATTCCCTTGGACCCTTCAAATGCTCTTGCTGAGTTTCTTGCAGGGTCTTCTCAGTACAAGGTCCCGCCCTGTAAGCTTACGAACCGATGGCATAGTGACAATAAGGGCAGCCGCACAAATACAGATTCCTTATAAGGTTTCCTGATCAGGAATTCCAATTCGCAATTCCGTGAGCTTATTGCTAAAGTTTGGTTTAAATAACACCAGAGTAAACGAATGTCAGGTTTTATTTCCGTTCGGAAAATAAACAAACGAGTGCGTGTAAGTCACACATTTTGTATGTGAGACGCATTCAGGTTTCCGAACGAGAACTTCTGATCAGAAAACCTAATCGTAAACCGTTTTGTGCGGCCGCGTTATAGAGCTAATTTTGTAGCCTAAATTAAAATAACATCTAAGAATTATGAATTTGCCAAAATGCTACATAAAATCTAAGCACATAACTTTTTATTCATATTGAAACAATAAAATATGAATATAGCATATATTGTTTTCTAAAGTTTACGCGAATACTTACACATTGAAATGAAACGTCAGGATAAACATTAAATAAGTAATGTGTAAAATAAACGCGAGTAGATCCGTAAAAGTTGTTTCATTTAAATATATCATGTTACTACCTCTACAGAAATAACTGAGTACATTAACTCTATCAAAAATATTGAAAATAACTGAATATAAAAGGTGCCCCTTGCGCCGCGCCGAGAATGAAATTTATTACTTTGCTGGGATATGGCAATATTCCATATTGCCAACGGATCGTGTTCAGTGGCGTGCACATGGAGAGGCCTTTGTTAAAAATAAATAAATAAAAGATATACTTATCAAAAAGTATAAACTGCACCGGCGTCTATTAAATCAGTCATGTGCTATGTGATAACATGTTATAGGTTATTAATCAAGGTCTCCCAGCCCAGAGTAGTTACGAACCGATGTGGCATAATTAAGTATATTTATTTTGTAGCCTAAACTGGATGAATGATTTTGAATTTTTAATTTTATTGTTCGTTTGATATGTATACATGTATAAGTACGTATATAACGTATCTTACTACACTAAATAAAAAATAAAGCAAAAGAAACATAGCTTAAAAAAACTATAAATGTTCTGGTTCAAGATTCAATTGTATTCTATAGTATTTGCGCACTTCCTCTACCAAAGGCTGTCTGGAAGAGATCGGTGGTAGCGATAAGACCATGCACTGTCCCACTGCTAAGCAAAAGCCACCATCATTGAAAACCAGTTATCAGTATGGGTTAGCCACTTGGCCGCCGGGGGGGCGTCCTCTCTAGAAGTCATCTAATTATGTTCGATCTCATTAACATAAGAAACCAAAAGTTTCTCGCCACCCAGAAATCCGGTTCTTTCCATAGAAGAAAAATTAAAAAATTAGGATTGAACAACAAAATGCATATTCGTATAAGTCCAACTAAGGTAGGACAGCCCCCTGACTATGAGCTCTTATAGCAGTATTTTTGCAGTTGTGGAAAAGAGACGTATACATAATCGCCGCTACACACGTCTCGTTTTCACAACTGCAATAATACTGCTATAAGAGCTCGTGGTTACCCCCCAGGTCATAGGATGACGTAATGACAGAAAACGGGTCGCTTTATAAAATATGATAAAACTCGATACAGGTTTTTAGTTTAGCCACTGCCTAGTAACACTGCCTGGTTTTAGATGACGTCAGCACACCTGCCAGGTGGTTGACTTGCTTTGCTAATATCTTAAATCGATTGTAAACATTGCAAATGATAAATAAATATCAAAAACCACTATAAAATTAGTTTTTTTGTCGCGACCTTTTTACATGTCGTTTGTTTTAACGTTTCAGACCCTGCCGGACCTTGTTCACATCCGAGATTTACCGCTTGGCTGGGATTCCATCAAAAAAGTTAATAAATCCCAGCCACCACCACAGAATTACTAACAATACACCGTACTGCAAAGCCAAAGAAACTGTAATCTCATTTTGCGTGAAACGGAACGCACCGTATCAAAATACATGACAGTAGTAAGTTACAATTTTAACAACAAATACTAGCTGCTGACGATAGGTGGCAGGTAGAAGGTAGGTAGGTATAAAAAAGTGATTTTTTTTTACAAAAAATTCAATCTCCTTTTTCAATATCAGTTTCATTCGCCGAACGGCTCCAAACTGTTTCTAGTTGGTGACAAAACGTTTACTGTGACAAAGTTAATTGCAACGTCCAGCTTTTTAGACAAAGGGTCGTAGCTCAGCCAGCCCTAATATTGAGCGAGTGAAATACAGAAAAAAACGCGTTGTCAAAAGCTTCAGGGTACCTAGTGCGATTTTTATTCGCCGTTCGATCACGTTATTTGGCAAATATTTGATCTCTCCCCGTTTGATTACCAGGAAAAGCAACGTTATTGGTTGTTGCTGGGCGACCAAAACATGGATCAACAACATGATTCTTTCAAGCAGAGTGAGGCTATGGCCTGAGGTCGGAGTCACTGTAATGTCTTTACAAGCGGAATCGAGTCATTGCTCATACTTGAGTTAATCAGATGAATTATCCAAAGTAGTGGACACGACTTTGAAACTCAGTGCAACCCATTAACCCATTAAAGATGCTATTAGCAATTTGTAGCTAATTGCAAGGTTGGGACCGGGAATGCGTCGAGCTCTACAATTTATCAGAATCATGACCACTGAGGCAAAAGGATCTCCGACTATTATAAATATCTGGTTCCTTAAGTTCACGCGGACACTACTCATTGGCCACACTTTACACCTCAGTCTCCATGAAGCCAAAGACCAGGCAAAGGATTTGAAACGTCTCAGTATAAAACGCAAGTATTCGTAAGAGTGTTTCAATGTCGCGTTGATGGGACGATCTCGACTTCTATATACCTACAGTGTTTGTTCACCGGTGTCCGACCCGTTAAGGCGTAACAATATGATCAATTTTATCGACAAATCCACTGCAATAGTACATTTTTTCCCTACTATTAAAATTTTTTATTTTTATTTTTAACCGACTTCAAAAAGGAGGAGGTTACTCAATTCAACTCGTATACAGCGTGTCCAAAAAACGAAAGATAATCCTTTAGCTGCGGGTGGGTCACATCATGTCCTACCACATACTGGAATTTCAGTTTAATGAAAGTCTCACGGTTTTCGAGATATCGTTTCTTTTTCATTTTTTTTAGAAAAATCTTCCCTAGTTTAGTTTATTTCATGCCATTTCTACAAATGATAACTTTTTAAGTCCCATTTTTTTTTCAAATACCTACTCATGGTTATTTGTTTTATCTAAAACAATATTCTTTTGTTCCCTAAAGTACTGCGAAAACCACATAAAAAAAATGTTATGCAAAGTTTTCATACAAACTAAATCAAACGGCTGACTTTGATAGCCTGTGGTGTAAAAAAAATTTACAAGGCAGACCGTGCCAATTACTTTAAAACATTGCTTAGTTAAAGTTAATTTAAAAATGGTATTACTGTTTTACATTCCTTTTTAATTTAATTTTGTATGGTAATTTAAATGCACGAAGGTAGCAATTTCGGATTTTATTAAAATAAAAGTCAATTGAAATTAAGCTACCTTACAAGTATTATTTCATGATTTGATACATGTGAACAATGAAATCGTAGAAAGGTTCGGTACCTGACATGCTTCCATGAAATTTTGACCTTGACATGTCATTGTAATTGAAATTGGCAAAGAAAATATTCTTTATTTTAACAGGTATTTTGGGGTTTTGGTATAGTATGGCTACAAGTAAAAGACAATTAATACAAATGAAATTTTTATTAAATTATTTACAGTTAATGCTCAAAATCGCCGCCATTTGCCCTTATGTATGTTCTACATCGTTTATTAAAGGACCTTTTAATTCGGCGAGCATAACCCTCTTGCGTAATTTTTTCGGCGGCGGATTGTATCTTTGCCCGCAGCTGTGTGAATTATATCACCTTCGTCTCGTACACCAGGTCTTTCAGGGAGTTCCAATAAAAACAATCCTGTGGATTTAGGTCTGGCGACCTTAAATTCAATTTAATAAAAATTTCATTTGTATTAATTGTCTTTTACTTGTAGCCATACTATAACAAAACCCCAAAACACCTGTTAAAATAAAGAATATTTTCTTTGCCAATTCAATTACAATGACATGTCAAATCATGAAATAATACTTGTAAGGTAACTTAATTTTAATTGACTTTTATTTTAATAAAATCCGAAATTGCTACCTTTGCGCATTTAAATTACCATAAAAAATAAAATTATAAAAGAATGTAACACAGTAATACCATTTTTAAATTAACATTAACTAAGCAATGTTTTAAAGTAATTGGCACAGGCTGCCTTGTACATTTTTTTTACACCACAGGCTGTCAAAGTCAGCAGTTTGATTTAGTCTGTATGAAAACTTTGCATAAGATTTTTTTTATGTGGTTTTCGCAGTACTTTAGGGAACAAAAGAATATTGTTTTAGATAAAACAAATAACCATGAGTAGGTATTTGAAAAAAAAGGGACTTAAAAAAGTTATCATTTGTAGAAATGGCATGAAATAAACTAAACTAGGGAAGATTTTTCTAAAAAAAATGAAAAAGAAACGATATCTCGAAAACCGTGAGACTTTCATTAAACTGAAATTCCAGTATGTGGTAGGACATAATGTGACCCACCCGCAAATAAAGGATTATCTTTCGTTTTTTGGACACGCTGTATATTTTTTTTTTATGTGTTCGCTGTGGTCGCGGATAACTTTGGTAATTATTTTTTTGTTGGAAAGGAGATATTTCAAGGGTGGTACCATGATAAGGAAACCAGGATCTGATGATGGCATTCTAGAGAAATCGAAGGGAACCTTAGAAAATCGTAGTGGCGACTAGTGCGTTTGTTAATGTTTTCATTAAGTATTTTAAAACACTACTATTTAATGAAGGTCTGGAGTCGATTTGATGATGGAGCCGAAAGTCAGTCGAGGGAACTCCTCAACGATTTACAGCGATTACATGGTGTTTGGGCTTGATTCATTTGTATTGATGAGAACTTTACACCTAGATGAGTTGTGACTGTCATTAGGGGTCTGATGATGAAGACGAAGGACAGTCAAGGGAACTCCTCAACGTTTTACAGTAGCTACCTTGTGTTTGGTCTTAATTCATTTCTAAGAATTTTGAACCCATATGAGTTATAAGTGCCATCCCAAGTAGCATTTTCTTCTCTTTAATAGTACACATTTTGTTCACTGGTCAATTCTAAGCATTAATGTTATCCACACATTGTTCAATGGCTGTACTTAGGTGAACAAATCCACTTATATCTGTATAAGTCATGTATAGAAGTGTACAATTAAGCTATTATGTAACTATTGGTGTTATAATAGCATACTATTACTCTTCTAGGCAGTTTCGTTTAAAAAGATGAACAAGAGCTTTTTAAGAGGGGGAAACACGTCATTGACAATTAAACGGTTCACTTGTACGGTGTTACATAGCTGGCATTTTAACTCTTTGCGGCATAGTGGTTGATTTTTTAACCACATATTTCATTTGGTTTTTAATCTTATCTCAATTACATAAAGTTCAAAATGTGGTGGGTATATACATCCCTCTGACCCTGAAAGAGTTAATACACCACGTGTGAACATTAATGCAACCAAAAGCTGGTATATAGAGCATTTTGTGGAGCGTTATTCACCTTGTTTCTGTAAGCAGGTCTAGTTTATGATATATTAATCAGCCTTTATATAATACTGTAAAAGAGCATTTAATGAGTTCACATGTGAAACTTTATAGAAACTGCGACATTAACTTGGTGTTACAATGGTTCACCTTAGCTGAAGGCAATGTCCACCATTTAGATCATCATCATCTCAGCCAAAAGACGTCCACTGCTGGACAAAGGCCTCCCCCAAGGATATGAGGGTTTGCGCCTCCCCCAAGGGTTGGCGATCGCAGTAGGTTGAGGGTAACCTCAGAGAGATGCTGCTGCCCATCCTCTGGAATAGTCCCTTAGTCGGTTTTTACGACACCCACGGGAAGAGAGGGGGTGGTGCAATTCTTTATCCCCGGCACCACACAGGGGACACACCATTTTGATCACTCATACATAAACATAACCTATAATTTTTCTAAATTATTTATGACTTTGTCACATAATACGGAGTTTTCTTGATTAATTTTATGTTTCATGTTCATATACAAAACCGTAAAATGCTTTGGATGCATTTAAAACACACACATGAAAATTTAGGTGGTTAGAACCACGATAGCTCAATTGGAAGAGCACCTGACCCGATATGTCCGAAGGGTGCAGGTTCAAACCCTGCTCGTGGAAATTTTTTCAACATTTGTGTTTTTGTAATTTGTTCGCAACAAAATTTGCGTTAAAAATTATATAAACATTTATAAATAGCTTGCCTACTTCTTAACTGATCTTTAGTATTTGTAAAAATATTATGATCGGATGTTAATGACGGTAGTTGTTAACATTGAATGGGCGCCTTTGGCTTTCAAAGTAAAAAGTAAATAGTGTTGAATAATTTCGGCGGGCTGGTTAGAACCACGATAGCTCAATTGGAAGAGCACTTGACCCGGTATGTCAGAAGGGTGCAGGTTCAAACCCTGCTCGTGGAAATTTTTTCAACATTTGTGTTTTTGTAATTTGTTCGCAACAAAATTTGCGTTAAAAATTATAAAAACATTTATGAAAATTTTGTTTGTTCGACTTTGTTTATTTAGAATATTTTTTTGATTAAAAGGCATTATTTCTGTGGCGCGTGAAAATTTTACTCTTAATATGAATATACTTTACAATAAATTTACATTACCCATAATATTAATAAAATGGAATAAAAGAAACGCCAGATATTAAATATTAAATCACTTTTAAAATGGCTACTATTTAATATTGACTCATGACAATTCAAAATAAATATAATCACAAAGTAGTGCGTAGTTTTTGGAGAAAAAGCGGCCTACTAGTAAACTTAGGGTACACCCTGTGAGCGTTACTTAGAGTAGAGCCTGTATATTTGTTCACTCGTTACCTCTTATAACTCTCATGGCTGTTTAAAGAACCACACGGAACTTTAAATAATGCCGTTGATCAGCTTTAAGACCATTTTTTCTCTCTTAAACTGTCGTTAAAATGCTATTATTCTGCTACTGTGTACCTTTTTTGAACTTAAGGCTGAAATATTTGTGCCCAAATCGGTAGTATAATGGCTGTACAGCATTCTATACAGCCCTTATACAGCAAATTTAGACAGCTTAAATAATAGATGTGTACCATAAGTCAACCGATATAGAACCCCCAATGCTACTTGGGATTGCAGGTCTGATGATGGAGACCATAAACAGTCGAGTGAATTCCTCAACAATTTACAGCAGTTACCGTTTGTTGGGCTTACTTCATACGGTTCAATATGCCAAAATGTTTAGTTCATACAAAAATATTACCTAATTAAGATTGAAGTTTTACATAGGAATACCACTACCTACTAGGCCGTTGTTTCTTCACCCGAGAAGCATCCTTGTTAGGTCTACGTCTACATATCACTAAAAATCGTAAAATAAAATAATTTTTTAACAAAAAAAACCGACTTCAAAAAATAGAAAACTTAAAAAGTTAAACAGCTCTAAAAAGCAAGAAATAATATTGAAATCATATTATTAGTTACCTAGATACGCATGTCAGTTTTAAAAAATGTCTACTGAATATGATTTCAATATTATTTCTTGATTTTTAGAGCTGTTTTTACTTTTTTAAGTTTCCTGTTTATTGAAGTCGGTTTTTTTCTTCTATTGGTCAGGTTCATTAGAGTTCATATTCAAATAATCACAACTCCTAGAATTTGACTTAAAGCTTAGGTATTAACATCAGTTTTTAGGTAATGACTTAGTGCATCTTAAAAGTTAAAAAAAAGATATGTTAGTCTAGTTTTTTTTTAACATTGAAAAAAAATACTTTTTTTATTTCATTTTTTACGTTTCAAGTGTTTTTAAAGATTTTAAAGGTGTTTTTGATAAACTTTTTAATGCCACCTTATTGTCTACTCTTTTAGTTGTCGAACGAATCCATTATTATGCTTATAGATGTATGTCCTCTACATCAGTAGATATTGCTAAATAAATTTACCCACCTGGACTCAAATTAAAATGGCCGCCACTTTTTAACAGTAGGGAAAAAATGTAATATTGCAGTGGATTTGTCGATAAAATTGATCATGTTGTGCGCCTTAACGGGTTGGACACCGGTGCCGGTGACCGGACACACTGTATATACGAGATTGGTGGGGAGACCGCCCAAGTACGTGACGTATGAGGAGATTTGGGGCACACCTTTGCCCAGCAGTGGGACGAAATAGGCTATTTAAAAAAATATGTTGTTCCTGAGCAGAAACAGAACAAGTCACAAGTTTTGCGTTATACACAGTCCAAAAGGTATCGAAATTAAATAGATGTATTAAGGTACCTTTGAAAATTAAGGTACCTTTGAAAAATATGAAGGAAAAGGTTCCGATAAAACTGAGTTCTAATAAAACTAAACTTAGCTGGTTCGCGCCGCAGTTGGTTAGTTTTGGTAATTAGTTAAATGAAATTGCTACAGATATCGAAAAAATGTTGATAATATTGCAACGCCGAGTCATCTAATAAAAATATCTTGCGCCCATTCCTGCATCTGAAGTATTATTTTTAAATCTATTTCATATACTTTTCACATTATGTGAAGACGACAATCCCATCGTTCACAAGACTTAAAATTAATCCACTTATAGAGAACATCTTAGGTTGATCTGAATGAGGTGCCACGATAGCGGGGTACATATTGATTAAGGCCTAAATATTAAGCCGTCTGTTGTCTAAAGATCGCACATCGAATCGAAATTCTTTAAAATCCACCAACCCGCTATGGGCAATCATTTTCTGCTTAATATCAGGTGGATGGACCACAGTCATTTGCTAACTCTTATAAAAAATGCCCCGAACGGAAACCGAAAACGTATCTATTCAAATTTTATAATGTCACTAAATAATTTGGAAAGCCATTGCAAACGGCCAAAGACTTCGGCAACAAATTAATATGAGGTATTCCACGAAGCACACTTAAACTCCTTCGTTTACCCAGACGAAGCACACCTAAAGTATTCCACGAAGCACACCCATAGTTTATCACAAAATAATATTCTCCTAGTTACTAGGGGGGAAAGCAACGCAAACATCAGTTCTGATCAAAATGTCTACTTGGAATTTGTAATAAACGAATACATTGGTAAGCAATAAACCAAATTATCTGAATTGGGGCAAACACACATACTCGTGGTTACTATGTTCAAATCGAGTCAAAGCAGAATTTCCGCTAAACCTCGCATTGTGCTAGCTTCTGCTTTATAACCAGAGAGCGACGACATTTCCCGTTTTCCTATGAAGCACGCGAATATTCATATTCGACTTCATATCAACTGAATACGGATTCAGCGAATATTATTTTAATGTAATTCACAATGTTGAATGTAATTTCAATGAATTTGATATTATTATCGTTATTAATTAATATTAATTTTAGATCATTATCGTAATATAAAACAATACCATACACAATGCAATATAATCACAGTATTGTACCAATAGAGTGTGATTTTACTAGGAAAACTTATAAATGAATTAATTTAAAAACTCTCGAAATCAACTTCAAAAAGACATGCTCTTTATTAAAAGAGACAAAGAGGCGGAGCAAATAAACCACACATCAAACAAGGTGAAATCTCCCATTTGCAAATACATTTTTCAGAATACAATCGAATATATGATTTCCATTGTCATGATTAAGAACGCAATTTGCTTACGGTAAAACCAATTAACAAAGCGAGGACTGGACCTTTTAATATTGTCCCGACGACGTTCAGCGTAAAATCACGAATCTGTTTTTTAATATGCGTACAATTAGTAACTAAAATGCAGCTTAAACATTCACTGCTAAGTACCATTTGTCCTCAAAGCTATTTAAACGATAAAAACTAATTGCTCTTTATGATTTTATACATATGTTTTTATTCATAAACTTACTGCTTTATCATTTCGAAAGAGGATTCAAGAGTAAAGTAACTAGTTCATAAGAATAAGAAAATATTTATTGACGGTGTAAAAGAAGTACCTACAATAAGTGGGAAAATAATCGTAACATAATTTACATTGCATAGATTAAAATGTTGAAGTTAAATCATAATCCCAGATCACACTAATTGCAATAAAATTTTGCATTTGCGTATATAGGCAGGCCAGCTAGGCGGCCAGCTTGGCTAATATTAAGTCCAGATACTTAGAGGAAATCCTCTATCTGTGCTTAATATTGCTTTAGTAAAATAACATAAACGTTTATATCTGAATCGAAACTTATGTAATAAAATGAAACCATAATCCTTAAAGAGGAGCTAGATGGCGCAGTGGTTAACGCGCCCGGTCTGCGAGTGCTGTTTCTGTTAAGCAACTTTCGCAAAGGCTGGTCATCGGATGATTGACCAAAAATTTATCATCTCGAGCTCCTCCGTGCTTCGGAAGGTACTTTAAGCCGTTGTTCTCGGCTGCATTAGCAGTCGTTAACAACCACCAATCCGCACTGGGCCCGCGTGGTGGTTTTTGGCCCGTTCTTCCTATCCATCCATAGGGAATGCTCGTGCCCCAGCAGTGGGGACATAAATGAGCTGATGATGAATCCTCAATATTTTGTTGAACAGTTCCCAGAATTTTAGCGACTCGTTTTGTAACATATTCATTCTGAGACGTGAATGTTAAATCGTTTTCAAATGTTACACCTAAGTCTCGTACTTGATACCGCTATTGTATATCAAGACATTTACTGCTATTTAGATTAATTATATTCCAGTCACACATGTTGATGAATTAGTCAAGATCACTTTGTAATGCGAGTAATTCAAGCGGTTAATGATTATCAAATCCGTCAGTCCGCAAACAAGTACGGATCAGAGAGTTTAATTAGGCTGAGTATGTCTTGAATGAATATGCCAAACAGAACAAGACCTATTGTGGCATGCCAAATGTAAGTTAATTCAAGCCTACCGAAGCTCGCTTACTATCGCGCGAGAATAGAACCTATGAGTTAAAAATGGGCTCTCGGGACTTCTGGCGGGAAAATGAAGAGTCATGTGAGCGGTTTTGTTTTATTTTCTTAAATTTTTGTTATGTTGAATATTAATGTGAAATAATGGTGGATTGTTAACGGTTTAGTGTTTGTGATAGTGCATGAGTGTTGGCAAATAAAACAAAACAGTGAGATACTCAAGGGGTTGGGGGTTATATCATTTCTTACTTCTCATTACTATATCACTCATCATCGTCATATATAAACAAAAGATATATTAACTATTTATATAACTTGTAAGAAAGTTACTTTGACACTGGCTAAATGTGCTTACCGCATGAAGCCACCAGCCATAAGAAAAAAAACATGCGCTCCGGCTCCCGCACCTACTAAGTGCAGTCGTCATAGTAATGACAAGAGACTGCTCAGCAGCACAGATACACCTTAACAAATTTCGTTGCAAAACAAGCCATCATTGTGCTCTGTATCAATATGTCGCTAATACCTATAATGCATAATTTCAAAAAGTTTTTTTTTTTACTTTATTGTAAAATCGTACTCGGACCATCCCAAAGTTTATTTTGAATGAGACACCAATTCGATTACCAGTTATAATGTTCTAAAAAAAAACTGTGCTTATCGTCATTTTTACAAAACGTAATAGCACATAACATTTAGTCTTTTTTTAAATGGCTGTACTAAAAAATCACGATTTTTGAATTAGGACCCGATTTTTGATAGGCAGTGTGTATAATTAATATTTTCACCTAAGAATGTAACATTATTAAGTAAACCGATTCAATACATTTTATGTTGCGCATTTATGGGAGATATTAAAAAAACACTTGATTGTATGCTATATACATAAGATATATTCACAAAAAAAAACAAAACAACGAGTAATACGCGAATTCGATAGATTTTTCTGTTTTGCTTTGTTCTGGATTATATTAATTCCAAAAAAAAATAAAGATAATCTATTTTTTTAAGATACTAGCTGACCCGGCGGACTTCGTACTACTTTGACAGTTTCTATGACAACAAAACAAACAAATTATGGAAGATTTTGTAATGGAAAATTAAATTGTAAAAAAAATGTTTGGGTCCACTGTTATGACTTATGGGTATAAAAATAGATTACGACCGATTTTTAGACCTACCGAATATACGTATAAAATTTTCATAAAAATCGATCGAGCCGTTTCGGATGATTATGGCAACTCACATGTGACACGAGAATTTTATATTATATAGAAGATTCAATTAGTTTCAAGCTTAATATGATAAAAAGGCGAACAATAGGTAGTGCGGTGCACCCACACAATACTCCAATCGGAAAAATGAAATAACCCTTTGTAAGGTTTTATTAACGTGACGTTACTATTGTAACTACTATAGTCTGTTCAATATAGCTTGATACCCATGGCGATGTTAAATTGGCATGCCTAGGGTTGAGACAATACTGAGGTAATTGAAACAAATGTTAATTGAAATTATCAATTGAATATCATAATCCTAATGAAGTACTGTTCCTATCGCATGTGCCAATTGATTTTCTTTTCTAATTTTTAGAAATTATGTAAAAACGTCATAAACTCAAGAAAAATAAATAAAAACTTTCAAATTAATGAATACAGCTAGGATGAAAATTATAAAGTTAAATTTAATCGATTGGTTTTGAATATCAATTGAACTTCACTTGGTGTACTATCCCAACACTAGTATTTATTTGTAATAAAATGACCATAAGGAGTACGTTTATTTTATTGTAATGTTTTAAAATTATGATAAATGTGTGTTATGCGGGAGTTTATTGGGATAAATTTAATCTAACATATAAAATAGAATCACAAAGGTAATTGTAGTATATTGAGTGATGGATTATATATAATAATGTTAATTTAATATGGTCAAATAATTTCATACGCTTTTACAAAGTCACGTCTTCGTTTTTGATGACTTCTGTTACAGAATACTTAATAGTACGCAGCTTTTGTCGCAGGTATCAAACTATAATGAACAAACTATAATGACAATAGCTTACTGAGAAATATTGTTTCATTATACTTAAATTATATTTACGTAATGATTTTAAAATGCTTAATACCTAATAACCATAGTAATGTAATAAGTTTTGATTTATAAAGTCACTTAATATTGAGATTGTTTTTAAACACCAGTTACTGGCTGTTTTTAATAAATTTATCGTTCATAATCATATATTTTTTGAAATACTGATAAGATATGTCTTTATAGACATAACGGGGTGCGGGTCAGAAGCCCGTTCGTGGAATTTTATTCAACACTTTTCTAATTGTACTATTAAGTATTCAATTCGATAAAGATTTCGTCGCAATGTACTTACACTACTTATACACTGTCGACTATTGACTCTTATTCCATTGTATGAAAAGTTACAATATTTGCATGTAAATACTCGTTATTTACTGTACAAGAGTTTTTGCAAGCTTGTTATGTGGCTCTTTTGAACTCCGGTGACGGTGAAAACGCCGTTTGGAGCAAACAGAAAACGCTCTTTTAAAAGAAAATATGTTCTGATTCCGGTTTTGCTCTCAGTGCTAACTCAGACTGAGTGTAAATAGTCATGAATGTTAGATGTTCCAGTGTGATGTGTGATTAAATCGTGTTTGCTTAGAAAAATAGTTGTTACAAAATAATAGTTCTAATGAAAAACTTTATAGACAAATAGTAATATGGGATATGAATTATGAGTTTGAATAGTCGCATTAACGAACAAAGACTATTATGCATAGTGACTATTAAACCTGTACTATTAAGTATTCTGTGCTATTATGAAGTGAAGTTGTTTCAAATCAATCAAATATTCAATAATCGGGGCTTTCAAAATTCTGTGAACTTTGGCGAACCCCGTCAAAAATTAGTAAGCTTAGTGCTCCTTGCACTCGTAACTGATAAGTGATAACATAGCGTGAGAATTAATCACTATTTTAAAAATTTCACCCCTGCTGGGCTCAAGTCTAATTGTGTAATAACTACCATTAGAGTGGCAGTAGGATATTTTTTGACATTCGGTAGTCGGTGACTGACTTAAGGACCAATAGCTGACCATCGCAGTGTTATCCCACTGCTGTTGGTCTATTACGTAGTCCGTCTTTTGATCACCCCATGAGCCTTTGTTCATCTAGGAAGTAGAATATTCATTAGACATAGAGGCTGACGATGTTAAAGATACTGAGGAACTTAAAGTACGCTTATAGTATGTTGCATTTGATAACAAGGCCAAATACAAAAAAAGAGTTACGTAACACGAAGGAAAATATCGTATTTTAAAAACATACGGCAGTGACGTGTAGTTTTTTCGTATTTCGGTAGTGGATTTCCGGGAAATTGAAAAGCACATAAAAACAGAAACCTTAATAGTAGCATATCGGTTATGTTTGCACAAAGAAATCGCTATATTCGACCATTTATATTCCGTTAGTGCAAATATTGGCTTTGTGCTGTGTTTGTTGCATCAATGTAAGCGGGGCTTTGGGAAAGATGAGATAATTTCGTAGAATTCATGCAAGAATAAAATGGTATAAGTATTTTTATTATAATTATACATATTAATTTTTCAACATAAATTTATAACAATTTTATGATGTTATGTTTGTTACCTTTTGAAGGCACTGTGAAATACAATTTATTTTTAAAATATTCTTTAATGTTATAAAAAGAATAAGACTTAAGATACGGTTGATGCCATGATTCGATCTTTTAGTTTTAAATTATTTTTCTTTCCACGAGTATTTATAGTACTAAAATAAGTATATTTTATTAATGACCCAGATTTCATTGGTATGAGCATTGTAAAATCAGGGACACCTTTCCTAATAATAAATAATACTTTCGTACACACTTATTGATCTGTAGACCAATGAAGCCCTTTTCTTTTCCGTTTGCTCAGCGTACACAGATAAAGCAGCCAAAAAGCAAAATCTTGAGATATTGAAAATAATATTTTTTTATCAAAAAAAAACGTAGCCTATTTTACCTGCAAGGTATGTAGCATTCTATCCGTGCAAGAATTTTAGACTTTTTTGGTCTTATGACTGGAAATATATAAAAAAAATGTCTTTTATAAAATCATTGACCCCCCCTTTTAGTAGTATATTGGCGAAGTTCTTAAGCAAAAGACGACGTGACAAAAAAAACTATACTAATAAAGATGTAATAAGGTTTATGACTTTGTTTGAGCAGGATAATCTCTGAAAGTACTAGGCCGAAATACCAAAAATTTCCAAAACTCCAATAAATTCTAAAAAAATTTTACAGATAGAATGCTTTTGGTTCTTCCGGGTAACATAGGCTATTTTTTATATATCTCAAGATGGACGCTGTTTAGCTGCTTTATTGACGTATGCTGAGCAAACGGTTTGACATGTAGGTGCATGAAAAAAATGTAGGTAGGTACTAAAGAAGTCAGCGACACGATTTAACTAGCTTTTGTATTTCAGCAACAATAACGTTTTTCATGTTAAAAATACATTAATACAAACAAATACTAAGTCATAAATTTATCATTATTAAAATTAATAGTTCTATAATCGGAGACGATAATAATAATACGATAATATTTGCTCTTTACAGCTTGGTGGCTTAGTTTCTTTATATTATTTCATTCATTCATTTGATTTGCATAATTACGATTTGTCCATTTAAGTGAAATTTACCATGACGATAATCCACAAACATGGGAATCGAACCGGCCAGAAACTGCGGTCATTTGTTTAACTACTATACGCAGAGGCGGTTGCCGCCCTAACTTGGAGAAGGAAAAATGAGCAGTGACGCTGAAATTAAACTGGACAATAATATTGGGTCTTATAGACACGGTAATTCAGTAGTAACGACGACACTACACTACCCATAAGAACATTCAAACTACTGATGTTATAAATCAATATCCCCATCATCCGCCTCGCCACCGCGCCTCGGCGATTGAGTGGCGAAGAGCTCGGCTCAATATCCCGAGGTCTTGGTTTCCATTCCTAGGTTGGGTAATAATTACGAGTAATGCAATACGAGCAATACCAATAACTATAAAAACATTTTTTTTTTTAATTAGACAACATCACATACATACACTGTTCTAATCCCAACAGTAACGTTTGTCCCTAGCGGTAGTCGAACCAGCGACCTTTGGCTTTCCTTTATGGTCTTTAATGCCTTGTAATGGCGCAAATACATACAGAGAGACAGAGCAAGACCATGTTGGTCACCGCATTTGTCGTGGTGATTAAGTCAATTATATCGATGACTTGATTTTAATGATGGAGGCATCAAATCAAACCAAATCTATATTGCTAAGTGTACAAAAGGTGTTACATTTTTTTAAGTAACTTAATACTTAGTCGCCCCTTTCGGACACGGCAGTTTTATAGAGAGCACCCAAAGTATATTTATATAAAGCTACTAGCTGACCCGGCGGACTTCGTACCACAAATAAGGGTTGATCGTAGAAGGGTGAAAATTGAGGATTGTATGTATTTTTGTATGTTGTATCATAAAAAATTAGAAATTAAAAATTTTGTCTAAAAAATAAAAATAAAAATTTAGGGGTGGACTACCCCTAACATTTAGGGGGATGAAAAATGATGTTGTTGTTGATGTTGGCCGATTCTCATAGATACCGGATAAGCACAAAAAATTTCATCAAAATCGGTCAAGCCGTTTCGGAGGAGTATGGCAACGAAAACTGTGACACGAGAATTTTATATATTAGATAAATAATATCTTAAAATGTTTTTGTATTGTTTATATAATTTTTAACGCAAATTTTGTTGCGAACCACGATAGCTCAATTGGGAGAGCACCTGACCCGGTATATCAGAAGGGTGCAGGTTCAAATCCTGCTCGTGGAAATTTTTTCAACATTTATGTTTTTGTAATATCTTAAAGTCTAAAAGTAAAAAAAATAATAAAACAATATGAAAATTAGATAAAACAGTTGTAATTTCAAGACTATTAACTATAAATAAAAGTATTAATATGCATTTGCCTATATATCAAAGGCATCTATCTGTATGTATATATATATATATATAGAGCTGATTTATTTCCTGCTAACCCTTTCATGCTGCTCAGTTCACGTAACATGAGTAGTGAGTGGCACAAGATTATTAAAAAAGCTTTAACGTTACGCATGTAATATCCGACGAACCATCCGCTCTTATTAGTCTCAGGGACAGACGTTTTCACTGAGGGGTAACGTATAAGGTGCATTTCCAATAAGGACTGAATTATTTTCATTTACCCCGAGTGGGTTTCTCGAAAATCAACAGTTTTGCTAGCAGTAAAGCAATTAAGATAGTCAGTAAAGATAGTCTCAAGTATGGGGGAAAATGTAAATACAGATAGGTAGTAATGTAGTTATTATTTTCTTACTCCACTGAAAGCAATATCAAAAATTGTTTTTTTTAAATTTCTATTACGTTGCTATTTTATCAATATGTGGATTAGTTTGTAGATTTTTGTAAAAAAAAAGTAGTCGACGTAGACAAAATCGCTTAAACGCTCCGATTATTAAAGAAGGATAAGAATATAATGTAGGTTAAAAAAAAGGTAAGAAGACGAAGGGTAATTAATAATAATAATAATCATCATCATCAAATCATCTTTAAAATCTAGTTTTAAGAAAGAAAATAAATAATGAGAATAATAATAATAAATAAGTTTATTTTTTCACTACAAAAATAATGTTACGAAAAGTTTACTTATGCTAGCTTAAACTGTTTACAGAATACATGTCGCTATTACAATAACGTCAAATTATAAATCTATTACAGAAAGGTGTGTACATAATTTTATATTCTTACTTACTCGTACATATATATAGTGTATATAAGTTATTATGTGCACTTAGTAAATAAATGACTAACGTATAACAAAATAAATATACACAATATTTAAAAAGAAGAAGATTCATCTACGGTCACACAAACAATATTAATAAGTGACTCACGTTCACTCCGCTCTGATATAATCAAGAACATAAAGAGGACAAAGGGCGGAACAATTAGTTTCTACACACACAACATTTAAAAAAATATCACTTGACAAAAACGCTTTTACAGCTGTTCTTCAGTCGCCTTTTGCACCATCCTTCTTTCCTGTAATAACGCACTGATGAAGAAAATTGTACATCATTACTTTTGTATTTTAAATTAAAAACCTCTAACCTCTCGTTTCAGACTATAAAACCTAGTATTTTTTCACTGTTTTCACTGTATATGTAAGCTGCCAGCACAAAAATGTAACACTATTACACGTTGTCAATGGTTTCAATTTTTTTATTGTGACTATTCTGTTTTTTTTTAATCATAAGCTGCCGTATTTAACTTTATCATAAGCTGCCGAACAACGTAATTGTAACACTGATCAATGATTTCAATTATATTATTATAACTTAGAAAACACACAAAAAAGTTTGGAGTACACTTTAATCTTTTTGCAAAAATTATGAAACACTGATTTTGATCACATTTTATTTTAAAAGAGTTTTCTAAAGTGGACCCAATGGATAGTCAAAATGCTGACACCTACACAAATTATTTTTTTTACACCGTAAATCACTATATAATTAGCTGCCAGCATATCAAAATAGTAACACCACAAGACACCAATGATTTTAATAATTTTAAAATCACTTAGAAACACACAAAACGTTTGGCGATACACTTTAATCTTCTTGTAAAAATCTGATTCTGTTCACATTTTATTTTCCGAAGTTTATTCACCGTATTTCACTTTATCATTAGTTTATTTAGTAATCACTTTAAAACGCAATAAAGTTTAGAGCTCAAATATAATGTATTTGTAAAAATCTGGAACACAGATTTCCTACACATTTCAGTACATAAGAGTATTCTAAACTACTGACAAAGTTCGGAGGCACACAAAAGAAAAGTCACTTACCTGACGAGTCCAACGCACTCGCAAGGTCCATGGTGCTCCGGACCCGGCAGCACAACATGGACCACTAAGTTAATTTCAATTCTCTGAATTTTGGCTTGGAAACCTAGAGCTGCATCGCGCATGTACATACAAGGACACACAGACGCGCTAAAATAACATGCATATAGGGAATCTGGCCACGCACACTACCGTAACTATTAAAATATCTGCACAGTGCCGTTTTAAGCTTTTTGAAATATCAACTTTAGGTTCAATTTGGCATGATGGTGAAACGATGCTTGGCCAGTAATTATAAGTTCTTTTTCCAATTGAAGCATTTAACTAAATTAACGTCACTATAGGTTTTACGAATCAATACTAAGTAATTTAATTTGTTGCTTTTGTGTTGAGTTTTGTGGTACATCTTATAATTATCTAATCACAGATGTTTGTCCGGTGATGATAAATATGCCGCATGAGGCAATAAGCGAACTCTCTCCAAAGAAAAAGATCTCAGAGCCAAGGTTCGATTCCCAGCGGGGATACATATTGTGCTCGGTCTTTGGTGTAATTGAAACAACAATGGCAATCCGTGCTTCGGAACGTACGAGTACGTTAAGCCTGCTTTTAATTTTTTCCGCCTCTGCAGTCAAGTGATAAAACCAGGTTCGATACCCAGCGGAGGAACAAGATAATTATAATTTATGAAGAAAAAGGAAATAACACCTTAATAAAAATTATGCGTTACTGACCTCAGGTTTTTTTTATTTCTTACGGCCCACATCTCACCTAATGTTAAGTGGTGACTGAAGTAATCGCTATCTTATCCCTCATTCACGGAACATAACAACGGTACTAACATTAATGTTATGGCGACATATTTACCCAGCCAGGCGGACTAAAAAGCCCTACTACCAACCAAACCGAGTACCGCTGGGAATCGAACCCGGGACCTCTGGATTTGAGACCAGTGGTCTTAACCACTAGACCACAGAGGCGGTTATGCTATTAAGGAGTACCTATAGTAAAGTAAGTAAAGTAAACAGCCTATATAATGTCCCACTGCTGGGCAAAGGCCTCCCACATCCTTGAAATCAAGTCATCACTACAATGGATGGGTAATGGCTTAAAATCACCACGCTTGCCAAATGCGGGTTGGTGATCACAAACCCGGGCTATGCATCGGAAACAATCCGAGATAATACATATTTTTGCCCGACCTGGGAATTGAACCCGGGACCTTCGGGTAAGCGCTCTGCCACTCGGCCACCGACGCGTTCCGCAGGAGTACCTATGCTTTTTAATAAATCTAAAAACACTAAGAGGCTTATTTAATAAACAAAGTGTAAGCTGGAGTAGTTACTCCGTGTTTCGTCTCTTTCACTCTATTATGAAATGAAGTTTACATGACGGGAACAAAACACGGAGTTACTACTCCAAGCTTACACTTTGTTTATTCATACGGGGGTAGAAGGCCTCGGTCTGAGCAAAGAGCGCCGTGCGACGACGAACGTAGTAAAGCGTATTACTAGTTCATTGCGCGTTATACTAGGAAAGCGGTAGTCAACGGTAATAAAATGTACGCAATGAACAGAAATCGCGCGTCGCACCGCAAAAAATCCACGAATGCCACAGAAGCTTATTTAAGCTTACAAGGCCCATTAACTTTACACTCTTTGTTTCCTTTTTATTAGGTATCTACTCCTTTTGTTTCATCATATTTTTCTCTTATGTGTATAACTGTCTGCCATATTTATTTTTTGTATATTATGTATGTGTGGGTATTGTTAACAAATTAAGTTAAATAGATCATTACGTTTTTATTTAAAGTATCTTGAGTGTGTCATGCTCTCTTTATTGTCTCTGCGGTGGTGGCGTGTGCGTCGGGTCGTACGTTCCCTAAAATATGGTTGAGCGAAGCGATGGCTGATTCATAAGTCATACTCGTGAACGGGTGCCGCCTGTGGAGGCTGGTCTGCTCTTGCATACTTATCTTATTGTTACTATAGTTTGACTTTGTTTTTCTTAAACAATTTTCGACTTTTATTAGAGTACTGTAGTGGTACTGTATGATATTGTGGAAATTGAAACTTTTACCTGATGTAAATTTGATAACTTAGATTTGTTCATTTTTTTGTTTTTTTACATGTTGTGGTTGTCTTCTATATTTTGACGCTGTAAGGGAGAATAGAGGTGGACACTTGCTGAGTTTGTTGCCGGTTCTTCTCAGTACAAGATCTCCGCCCAGAGTAGACTTACGAACCGAGGGCATAGCGATATTCACAAGAGCTACTTGTAGCCTAAACTGAATAAATGATTTTTGAATTTTAATTTGAATTTGAAAAGCGGGGCCTTGTGCGAGTTTTATTTGACATTCGAAGACGTTAACGAAAATGAAAATGGGAATAGCATTAAAGCAACGCCCCTTCTGGTGATAAAAGAGGAGAGTTAAAATATTTTTTTATAGAAGGTTTGTAAATGACTGTGCTTTGCCTAATGTTAGACAAAAGACTATAACATATGTATAAGGTAAGGGGTAACAATAGAACTAAACTACAAAATTAAATGACTATTAGGCCATAACAAAAAAAAATATTTTTGGTATCATTAAGCTAGATTGAAAAAAGGAGTTAACAAACATATCCTTTTTTTTGTACGCACATACCTAATGAATTTGTTATAATCGTCAGCTTTATAAGGGAGGTTGCGAGGGATAAAAGAAAATCAAAGTTTAAAAAAAACACTTTATTTATCAATAAACAAACATGTTAAAGTAAAACCGACAACATAAAATGTAAAGCACAAGAAACATAAAGATAAAATAAATATACTTAATTGTGTACAAACATACCTACTCTAAAAGAGAAACAAAACACAAACACAGACAAGCTACCCCGTCAGAGAGAGCGCATTTCGAAAAGGTCAAAGAAAAATCCACTTTAAAGTAATCACTAAACGCACTCCCTAAGCACAACGATTCGCCGACAAAGTAACTGTAACGACCAAAGTCAATGAAAAATCAACTTTAAAGTAAACGCAGTAGAATGCCCGTGCGCCGTCAAGCACGCAACCCACACACGCAACCCTTCTCGCGCTCCCTCGCTGCTCCCCTACGCAATAGCTAACTAATGATTTGGTTCTGATTGCCGCCAAATCTGAATTTGGCTCGACCGTGACCGTGAAAGACCGTGACCTAATTTGGTTATTCGACTTATCGTTTGAACAGAGAAAATTTTATTGTTTATTATCAAAAAGCTTTCATAATTTATCAAAATAATATAATATGTACTATCAAATATTATTTTAACTATCAAATTTAATAAAATAAAATTTAAAAAAAATTAATAATTATTATCTGTGATCTTAGTAAGGTAAATTAGATTTTCCCAACCCGTGAATTGCATGATATTGTAATCATTTATTTATTTACAAACGTAAATCATTTATTAAGTTGTAATCATTTATTTATTTACCTGAGTAACGCAGACGCGCTTTCATTTTATTTAGCAACAAATTTTTGAGGTCTAGTTACTTAAAATTTACTGGATTATGGCCAGTGCACCTGCGCATGCACAAGCTAGGGGCATGAGAAACGTACGTTTGCGACGCACGCACGCGCGCCGTCATCGTCACGTACGCGCGTGGGACGCGGTTTTTTTACATTACATTAATTATGACACGGATAGAAAAACATAAACAAATTTCCGCTGATACTTACTAAAAGATTACCCTGAGCAGTAAGTATCAACAACCTTCCAAGAGTTCTCTACAATAATATAATCAATAAAATGTATTAGATAAGGTTAACATTGGATTTTTTTAATTGCAGTATTGTGAAACAAACTTCACAAGAGTAGGTATTTTCAAAGTCCTTAACGAACACTGGTGGTGTCGCCGTTGACAGAACCCAAAGAAAACATGAGGATACTTTTTTAACGTGTGTTTTAGAGTGAAAGTTTGGGCGGGGATCCTTATCGTGTAGTTATCGGGCCGTACTTCATTGATGACAGATTGACCGCACAGCAAAATCTTCGTCTTATCAGTCAAGAACTGCCGAGACTGATGAAGAAGTACTCTTGGCATCAGTATGCCAAGAGTACTTCTTCATCATCCATGCCAGAGCAACGGCGCACTTCCAGCGCGAAGTCCGCGCGTATTTGGATCGTCAGTTCAATGACCTTTGGATAAGACGCGACACGCCGATCAGCTGGGCACTTGATCTCCCGATCTCGCGCCGCTTGTCTTTTATTTGTAGGGTGGTCACTTAAAACAATAGCTAAAATCAAAAGTTTAAAATGACAAATCAAATGATCTTCAAAATCAAACAGCGATTCTCTTATCTTGCCAATGTTGTTTTGTATTAAAAAATATATATCAACTTGACGTGTCGTACAGTATTCTCATGTTGAAAATGTTGCCAGGCTACTGAAGTCAGAAACTAACTACTACGAGTATAATTAACTTATAATAGTTTGGTATCGGGTGTTGCAGCTCCGATCTACTGTTAATTGTTTCGCTGTGGTTGATCCCGTACAGGAAATATAAACCCGCTAACTATTTTTGGTCTAAAATGTATTTTGCGAGGGGCGCTATTAACTCAGCTTCACACAAAGCCAATTAGTAATATAACTCGTATAATGACGGACATTTTGTTTGTAACGTGATAATTTAATTTTCAGAATGCCTGAAATTAAATTTAAATATCGACAGCTAAAAAGTATAAGCTCAAATGTCTAAAATTACAAACTTAAAAAGTAAAACGTTTTATATTTTAATGTTGTAACACCGAAATCGAACCTGCATCTTCTCTCTACGGAGCGGAATGTTCCGCAGTTTTTTCCATGCGTCTAGATCCCTTCCAGCATTTTCTTCTGTAAGCGTCGGAAAAATATCACACTTACCTACTAACCGGTCAATTTTTTTATAAACAAATTTTACAAATCTAACAACCAACCCAATCAACAATTTTACTCTATAACCAAACCTTATATCTCAAAAAAGCTGGATAAACGATGTATAAAGGTTTTGGCGGTGATTGATTGTTGGGTAAAGGCGTTTGAAAATACATTTTGGCTCTTAAGTTTATACAGCAAATACGACCTATTAGGAATTGATGTAAAGCCGCTTCGCTTCTTCGCGACTTTTTATAGCTGTTATTGTCAGGCGTTATAGCAACCTCCAATGTGACTTGTATACAACCATAGAACTATAGAACAGTGTTTATTGTCGCCCTAATGCGCCTACGTACGACTTACGTATTAAAGTACTATATTGGGCACAAAAAGTCTACAACAGAGTTATTTGGTGATATAGCTGAGTTTCAAATTACATTTATGTACTTAGCTTAAATTGTCATTTATAGGTTTGTTAACGCTCGTTATAGTCGTAGTGATAAATTTATTACAAAGACACTTTTTTAGAACAGGATTGTTTTTTATAACTGTTATAGTCCCTCTATTACACAATAATGCTATAACGGAGATCCTTTCTCTTTTAAAACATAATTACTGTTTATAAAGGTAGGCTAGCAATGCTTTTAAATGATAATTCAGTTTTGCAAAGGCATCTAAATCGCTCTTCTACAACAATATTGACATTTTGATTCAGTGTAATTAATGCAACAATAATTTTTTCTATAGATTACGAAAAATGAATTTAGAAGCTTGGAAAAGATTCAAACGCAGTGGGACTTATAGACGAGAAGTGAAAAGACAATATGAGGAAACAGCAACGTCGTCAAGAAGCATTCAAATCACTAATGAATGATAGTCAAAGTCAAAACCAACCAAGGTCAACGTGCGCCATTTTATTAAATGTCAACATTATTTAATGAATATCTTTTAGATGTTGATATATTTGCGTTGCCACCACGCTCCTTTAAAAAGGAAAAATACAAAAATATGTAGATAGATAAATAACTTTATTGTAACCACATTTGTAATTTTTCGAGATTGATCTAATATAGGTAATTTTAAACAATAAATATTTTTGAATACTAAAAAATGTCTATGAAATAGTATATTATGTATTATATTTGCGTATCTCATGGGTATAATATGTAAGTAGGTATATTATTGTATAGGCTTTGTAGTGTTTGTGTTTTTTTTGTCTTGCAAGCAAAGTTTATTTATCTGTCGTCTCGGGTGACGCAAGCCGCGGGATGGCGGGGCGGTGGGGGGATTGCTCACCGACTGCCACGGGAACAAGACGGTTTTGTGTCAGCTGTGAGCCGATATTTAAGTTATACGTTGACAATCATAAAGTATAGATTGTACATGGCGACGAGATAAACTGTGAGTATTAGAGGTGGTATTAATATAAAAAAAACAGTAATTTTAGCTTCATATGTATGTCATACATAACTTACCGTAGGTTCTTAAGTGTCCTTCCTACCTATCAATCATCATCACGAATGCAAATTGGGTCATAACAGTGCAGTGTTAATACTGTTATTATACTCGTGCTTCGTCCTCAAGATTAGTAACATACAGGTATTATAAGACACAATGTAGTAACGCGGTAGTGACACCACCTCAGCACTAAAGTTGAAAAAAATAAATTATTTTCCACTAGCAACACTATAGAATATTCATTTGGCGCCTAGACTTCTTGGCGGGAAAGTGAAGAGTCATGTCTGAGGTTTTGTTTTATTTTCTAAAATTTGTGATAAGTCGAATATTAATGTGAAATAATGGTGGATTATTAACCGTTAAGCTTTCGTGAGTGTGCATCAGTGTTGGCAAATGAATCAAAACAGTGCAACGGCACTTTTCAAATTCTCTCAAGAAGTTGCGTGAGGACTTAGTAAAGCCCCACATCTTTACTGAGTTACTCGAGGGGTTGGGTTGGTTGTTGTATATCATTTCTCACTTCTCATTTCTATTATCATTCATCATCATCATACATAGAGTTTAATTTTGAGAAACGTATAAATTAAGTTTTCGCCTGAAGGACTGGTATCCATGGTCATGAATAAATTTAAAAACAAAATCATTTGGCGCCTTCCATTTTTATAAAGTTAAACTCAATGGCGCCATCTACCTGTCATAAATGCTTGCCGCGCTCCGGCACCACTGCTAGGCCTCACACGTTTTTCGCAATCATGCCGAAACGGTTGGCGGAAACTAGTTTAGAGTTTATTGCAAAAAAATTAAAGAAATTAGAGAAGGAGGTTAAACGCTCGCGGCGTAATAAAAATACTTTATCGTTAAGTTCTTCATCGTCTTCTAGTCGATCCTCCAGTTCATCATCTAATTCGTCGAGAGCTCCTACACCTGATAATCAGGAAAACTCCAACAGTAAGTACCCACAATTACGTTGTTTTTTCTCTCCATACGTGCACTAAACAACTCACTTATAAATTTGCATCAGAGTAGTCTGAGGGACTAACTCGCAGCAAGTGTCTTTCAATTCTAATATTAATAACAATGTTTTTTCATGCACAGAGTAGTCTTTGGGACTATCTTGACGCATGATGTTAATAGATTGCATCAGAGTAGTTTGAGGGACTATCTCGACGCAATTATGTTCGAAGTTGAACACTAAATTAAAAAAAACATTTGCTTTTCTTTTTCAAATCTACCCGAAATTATATATTTTTTTCTCTTTCCCTTATCAATATTATTACCGTTTCTATTTAAAATAAACGTTAGCAAAGTCTAAAAGACCGTTAAATATTGTTTCAGGCCTTGAAACAAATCAGAACTCAAAGAAGCAAGTTGAAACTATTGATTTGGAGACTGGCACTAACGAAATACCTCAAAATATAGACATCGCAGAGGTTCCTCAAGATGTTGAAGCTGACCCTAGTGGTCTTTCGTCTACCCCTGATGTAGACATCCTTAACATTTTGGGCGAAGATTCGTCGTTAATCGTCGAATATGGAACTAAAATTAACAAAGACTTGGCAACTAGATTCAATCATATAGCCACTTCCGGCTTAAGCAAAGATGCTCGGAAAGAGCTACTCAAAAAGTACCTAGTGCCGGAAAATTGATAAATATTTGTTTGGAAACAATTTGGTTGAAACCTTGAAAACTGCAAAGACAGTTACAAAATCCAGTACAGACCTCAAGTTGGATAATTCTAAGAAACCAAAGAGTTCAACGTCTGCAAATGTACCTAACAAGAATTTAAACTGGAAGGTGAGGGCTCCAGCTCGCAGGCAGCCACCGGGCCCGTCGTCACCACGCTTCCAGCTGCCAGCAGCTCGCAACACACCACCGCCTCGCCACGGGATGTCGTCAATGAATTACTCACATCGGCCAGCGCCGAACCAACAACCCCAGTAGACTCGGTACGTTACGCCGGCAGGCTTGCGTTTTTTATAAGCAATGGTCGATTATAACATGTGATGCTTACATTTTATCATGGATTAATGGTTACAAATTAAAATTTGAACGTCCAGTTCAACAATCTTAATTACCGACAGTAACTGACTTCACAGACTTGAAAAAAATTCATGTAAAAGAGACAATTAATAACTTAGTTTCTGTTGGAGCAATATCTAAATGTGAACCGTGTTCTGATCAATACATATCTCGCATATTTTTAGTACCGAAACCAAATGACAAGAAAAGATTAATATGAAATCTGAAAAGTTTAAATAAATTCATGAAATCACAACATTTTAAACTAGAGTAAACTTTCGAACTGTTCTCAAACTTATATCTAAAGACTCTTTTATTGCTACTTTAGATTTAAAAGATGCCTACTTTTTAATTAAAATTCATCCAGAATCTCGAAAGTACCTTTTATTTATTGTAAACAATAATTTTTATAAATTCAATGTTTTCAATTTTCAATTCTATTTGGTATCTGTACAGCTCCATTTATATTTACAAAACTGATGAAACCAGTTGTCAAATTGCTACGTTTTTTCGGCCTCCTTACTGCAACGCTTGCATAACAGTCGTAATAGCATACTGAGAGCGATTGCTGAAAGACCGGACTGTCCAATACAAAGACACGGGGTGGAGCTGTGCATAGGTTTAGTTAAGTAATTTATTTATTTATTTATTTATTTATTAGGTACACAAAACAGATAGAAATTAAAAAATAACAAAAATGCATGATACATTGTATAAGAGCTAAATTCCTATCTAAAACATGTGTACACAACACGATTAATAATAAGCGTCCATGTTAAAGTTTACCTAATCTACAACTATATCCAATTAAAAACTAATTATATACAATACATAGGAATGGTGAAAAAAAAAAATAAAAAAAAAAAATATATAACAAATTGTAAACTTATTCTAGGTTAATGTTGACTTAATTTTACTAAGATAAACTTTATGAAGTTTTCTTAATGAGTGGGAGATGCCGAGCCAAGAATTTCGCGGACATTTTTTTTAAATTCATGTATTTTCATTGAAAATAATTGTCGATGTTGTTATTAAGTGCAACCAGTTCATTGTATAGACGGCCAACAGTGGAAAGTACTAAGTCTAGTAAACGATTGTTACTATTGATTATATTATTATATTGAAATGATTGAAATGAATATATTATATTGGTTTAAATAACACATCGACATACTTAGTTTCTTGCAAGAGAAATGACTTCCGATTAGACAAATCGCTCGGGGTAAGCATGTTTGAACCATGAACAGCTGACCATGACATGTGTGGAGTATTAAAATCACCTATGAGTATAATAAATCTAATTATCTTTACTGTTCAAAATGTTTTTTTGGCAGTTAATATAAAATTCTTCAAGTTCCGCTACAGACATATCTGGCGGTAAATAACAAACGCATATGTTTATTATAGGCATGCTGTTGTTGACTGGCAATATGCTTACCCAAACGTCCTCAAATCGGCTCTCCCAATGAATTTGGCGAACTGTGTTAAATTTTTTACTAATAGCTAGCAATATACCACCACCATCGGACTTATTGCTACAACTACTATAACGATCCCTACGAAACATATTGTAACGTACATCAAAAAACTCTCTGTCATATACACTATTAGAATTTATATTTGTTTCGGCTAGGCATAATATATCAAAGTTACAGTATAAGGCATTAAGAAAAAAGTCTTTTAATTTAGAACGAAATCTGTTAACATTTTGATAATAAATCGTAATCATTGTTGGTTAATAACTGAAACCAAGTATCCATATTATGATATTAACTTACTTTAAATAAATTACGCCACAATTTCTAAATATTAACGTAGTTTGCTTAGACAGTCAATATTTTTGATATGGACTGCATTCGCGTTGTCATCTTTACGTAAGTACACACGACCATAGCGCACCCACACATATTTATAATTATTTGTTTTGGCAAATGCTCTCGTTTCAGCGTGAAGTTTCTTGCAGTCGATCGATAAATGCTCGGACACAAAGATTCTTTGATTATTTCCCGCTATACCTAAATGCGTTGTATTCAACATATCGCTGGGGTGAGCCTTGTTGAAGCGATGGACTGCCGAGATAAACTCATCCCGTTGACGCAACGATGTTAGGCTGAGAAGGATGTTTCGAGGGCGGCTGGACGAGCTGTTCATCTTCGCTACACGACGGCAAGCTTGTATGTTAGAGTCCTGGATAGGGTAATCGACAACTGCACACAATGTTTTTACCAGAGATAATACGTTTTCATTTCTATTTTCCGGTACCGTCTGTATTTCAACGTTATGTTCACGTGATATCTTTTCCAAAATCGACAGCCTGCCACGCAATGTGTTTATTTCTGCTTGCATAGTGTTTCTATCGGCCTCTAACATTTTTACAGTTTTATCCTTCTCATGAATCACCGATTTAAGGTCTTTTTGTTCGCTGATGATAAAGTCGGTTGTGTTAGTAAACTCCACCTTTAATTCGTCAGTAGCCGACTTAATTTCAGCCACTATTAGTTCTTTTAACTCAGTTTTCAGCGCAGTTCGCAGGTTAGTCATACAAGCTGAGGTTGGAGCCAGTTTTTGATTATGTTTTATGTTTAGTTAAGTAATATTGTATGTGTATTTACTAACATCACTAATGTAGAATAAGCTATTTTTGTTACTAACCTTTAATTAACCAATTATGGACCTACAGTCTGAAATAAAAGTGTTTTATTTTTTTTATTTTTTTATATATCTCGTCAGTTTACATAGACGATTTATTTTTACAAAATATTGATATCACTCAGTCTGTTTTAAAAGCCTTAGGTTTTATTATAATAAAGTAAAAAGTGTAATTAAATACCCTCAAAGAACTGTCGTTATTTAGATTTTATAATAGACACGCATAAATGGCAAATAACATTACCTCCGGAAAAGAGAATTCGTATTAAAATAGAAATTGAAAACCTTAGAAAATTTAAACGGTTTAAAATAAGGACATTCAACTAATAGGTTTATTAATATCTGCCTGCCCTGCGATTGAATATGGTTGGGTGCATACAAAAGAATTAGAACGATGTAAGTTTATTCAATTATTAGGTCATAATGACTATGAAAAATACATGAGTTTACCACAATCCTTGCATCCCGATTGGGATTGATGGACAAGTGTAATTGATCATTCCGTACATAGAATTAGGAATGATAGTTACTTGTTAGAAATATTCTCTGACTCCTCAACAACGGGATGGGGGGCAGCATGTAACGAGCAAACAGCTAGTGGTCGTTGGACTAAAAGTGAAAAAAGAAATTACACATTAATCAACTCGAATTACCAGCGGCCTACTTTGCTCTTAAGATATATGGTAAAAAAGGTTACAATTGTCAAATATCGCTTAGAGTAGATAACACTACTGCAGTCAGCTACATAAATCGCATGGGAGGTATCCAGTTCCCACATCTAAATTCAGTCACAAAAGCTTTAAGGGACTGGTTTGAAGAGCGAAAAATATTTATAGTTGCTTCATATATCAAATCTTCAGAAAATGTTATAGCCGACAAAAAGTTTAGACGTACCCATCCAGATATAGAATGGGAGCTTACAAATTTTGGTTACCAAAAGTTAATTAAGAAATTTAGGAATCCCTGAAATTGATTTATTTGCTAACCGCATCAATAAGAAGTGCGATAGATATGTCTCTTTACATCCAGATCCTGAGGCTATTGACTGGTCTAGGAAGTTCTTTTATGCTTTCCCACCAGTGGCAGTCATACTTAAATCCCTGAGGAAAATAATTTCCGATAGTGCCAAAAGTATTATGGTTGTGCCTGACTGGCCGTCCCAGCCCTGGTATCCTCTCTTTTACAAACTGCTTGTTTCAGACGTAATAAAGCTTCAGCATTATGATGTTGTCATACCTTCTTCCAACAGCCAGAACATGCAAGCTCACACTACCCTGGTTGCCGGAGTTTTGTCCGGACAGCACTACTGGAACGCTGCGTCCCAGAGTCTGCATTAGATATCACCTTAGCATCCCTGTCCGAGAAAACCTTACAGCAATACAAAGTCTGCTTCAAACGATTGTATTCATTTTGCATTGAAAATAATATTAGCATATACAACCCATCCATTCCAATTGTAATAGATTTCCTTACAAGGGTTTTTAATGATGGAGGTCAGTACGGTGCTATTAATAGCCACAGATCTGCACTTGCGCTAATAATAGGTAAAATGTCAGATGATGATTGAATTATAAGATTTTGTAAAGGTGTATAAAAATTAAGACCTCCATTGCCATGTTATAATGTTACGTAGGATCCAAGTACAGTCTTGAACTATTTAGCTTCTCTTTATCCTAATGAAAGTTTAAGCCTTGAACAATTGTCCAAAAAATGTATTACTCTACTTGCGCTCGTTACTGCGCATAGAGTACAAACATTATCAAAATAAAATGTGATCAAATAATTAATCAAAATCATAAAATAATAATTAAAATATCAGATTTAATCAAAACATCAAAAATAGGCAAAAATCAACCCACACTTTATTTACCTTTTTATAATTAACGTCCAGAAATATGTCCCGCTAAAACCCTCATGGTCTACATAGAAAAGACTAAAGAAATTAGAAAAATTAATCAATTATTTATTAACTTTCGCAAACCGCATAACTGTGTGTCTACTCAGACTCTCAGTCGTTGGATTAAGTGTACACTCAAAGATAGCGGAATAAACGTGTCCATCTTTTCTTCCCATAGTACACGACATGCCGCTACGTCCGCAGCGCACAAGGGGCGTAAATTTAGACCTTATTAGAAAAACGGCTGGATGGAGCGGCAATTCCTCTAACTTTGCTAAATTTTACAATAGACCTCTTCTTGAAAGTAATGATTACGTCTCGTTAGCGAGGACTGTATGTTCGTTATAAACTGATTAAAATAATAAATATAGTTATTATTAATAAAGTGTATTTATTGGTATTGATATTCCCTCGAAATTCTCTAAACATCTACATTGTGTCTTATAATACCTGAATGGTACTAATCTTGAGGACGAAGCACGAGTATAATTTATGATTAAAAGAACTTACCTGTACGTGAAGTTCTATCATAATTTTACGAAGTGCTTCGTCCGAAGAGATTAGTAACACCCACCCCACCCATTACTGAGCCTTTGGTTTTTCGGAAATATCAAAATGCTCTGAACTTAATGAGGCCTAGCAGTGGTTCCGGAGCGCGGCAAGCATTTATGACAGGTAGATGGCGCCATTGAGTTTAACTTTATAAAAATGGAAGGCGCCAAATGAATATCCTATAGTGTTGCTAGTGCAAAATAATTTATTTTCTCAACTTTAGTGCTGAGGTGGTGTCACTACCGCGTTACTACATTGTGTCTTATAATACCTGAATGTTACTAATCTTGAGGACGAAGCACTTCGTATCATTATGATGGAACTATACGTACAGGTAAGTTCGTTTAATCATAAAATGTATCATAGATACATTTTATGATTAAACGAACAATCATTCGATCGAACCGATTCGATTCATCGAACGATCATTTTATGATTTAATGCAAATATCGCAATTTAATGCAAATCTCGCAATTCAATGCAAACATCGCAATTCAATGCATTACATTCAATTCAAGTAACCTTTAGTCTCACCATTGAAAACCTATTCAAACTTTTACACACCGACCTCTCAATTTTTTTTAAATATTTATTTATTTACCTTAATCAAATTATACAGAATAACAATAATTTTTAATTATTATCCACATTAAACACTATTTAGCCCTTTATACTCAACGTATGGTAATTCTGTAAATAAATTATAAATTGACTGCACATGCATGCAAGCTTTACTATTCCGTCTCGTTCAGTAAAATTTCATTTTAACAAACATGGCACCTTGCACATTCTTTTTTTCATGCAACAAGCAACTTTCATAATAAATTAATTTGTTTTTTTTTTATCAACAAAATATCTCAATAGCTATACAAAATAAATGTTTGATCTACATCTATGATACAAAATGTTTAAATAATTTTTAACGCGAACAAATTACAAAAACACAAATGTTGAAAAAATTTCCACGAGCAGGATTTGAATCTACACCCTTCTGACATACCGGGTCAGGTGCTCTTCCAATTGAGCTATCGTGATTCTAACCAGCCTGCCGAAATTATTCAACACTGTTTACTTTTTACTTTGAAAGCCAAATGCGCCCATTTAATGTCAACAACTACCGTCATTAACATCCGATCATAATATTTTTACAAATACTAAAGATCAGATAAGAAGTAGGCAAGCTATTTATAAAATGTTTTTGTTTTGTTTATATAATTTTTAACGAAAATTAGAAACAATACGCCTGTTACAAACCAAAATCAGAACTCAAAGAAACTGTGTGTTGCATATGGAAACGCGACAGCACTAAAGTTGATTAAATCCTTTGAAGCAGACTTTTTTAAATTAGGTAGTAAAATCGAAAAGACGACCTTTTACGTTAATGCAAATGGAACTCGTGACTCACTCGGTAGATTAACGGCAACATTCCTGGGAGTTCTGAAGATTGACACAGGTGTATATTGTGTGCCATTGGATGAATTTCCCAAATTCAAAAACGTGCAAATTGAAATTCCAATAAACGAGTCAATAAAACCTATTGCGCAACCATATCGGAGGATTCCCGTACCATTAGAGATAAAAGTTGAACAAAAGATAGAAGAGCTTTTACAGAAAGATATTAGAGGAAGCTAAGAGCGTTTACGCCGCACACTAGCGCCACTAATGAAAAAATAAACATATCTAGTAATTAGAGATAGAAAATCAAATTATAGTCAAGGCGGCGCTAGTGTGCGGCGTAAACGCTCCTAAGGGTCCATCAGGTTGGATTTCACCAATCGTGCTTATTTTAAAAGAAAGGATTATGTGTTGACATACGACGAGCTAACAGCAATTTTGCGTGAAAACCACCCATTACCGACAATGGACCAACTTTTACCAAAAGTTAGAGACGCCAAAGTATTCAGCAAGCTTGATATCAAAAACGATTCCATCACATTGAGCTTCATCCCGATAGCAGACACGTAACTACTTTTATAACCAACAAAGGATTGTTTAGATATAAAATAATGATGTTTGGAATCACTTGTGCGCCTGAAATATTTAAAAACACTTGAAAGAATACTTTTAGGCTGTGAAGGAGTCCTGAACTTTATAGATGATATTCGATGAGAGATTGAAGAAGGTAATTACTATTCTAGAGGCTCACAACGTACTGCTAAGAAAGGAAAAATGTGTGTTCAGAGAACCTAAGATTCAATTCCTTGGACATGAGCTTTCCGCCGAAAATTTCGGTACAATTTTTTGTATAATGCACAGAATTTCAACACTATAAAGTCTTCTGAAACTTGTTCCTCTTCCCATATCCGTGAAAATAGCATAAAGATGGTTCATGCAGCTCGTCACCACCGTACTTCAGGAGTTCACCGAGAATGCGATCCACCCCTACCGATTTCTTATTCCGTTGATGTTTAATAGCGGCTATTACTTCATCAAATGAAAGTGGGTCATCCAGCGATGTGCCTTTTGGAATTTCGGCCTAAGTTTGTACCGGTTTTTTCCGACTTGGGTTAGCTGTTCATAAAACTGAACTTTTACTTCATCAGTTTTGTTCAAAGCTGCAATCATTCAGCTGTAGACGTAAAGTTATAACTCGATCCGATATACAGACAGGGAGTTCACTTAGTTTTGCAGCTATTTATTTCAGTTTTGATGGCAAACCCAACCCCAACCAACAATAACTTTAGACTCCTATTGTCGCCCTTGGCCTTCCACACTACCTTGCTACCTCGCAAGATCCGCCAACGTCTGGTGCTTATCAACAGTGGTTTGCCTTCACAACCGAGATAGACTTAGGTATTTGCACTATAAACGGGGAGTAACCGCATGACTTGTATGCTAGACAATACAAGCCCCTCAATCGGTTTAGCCCACGAGCTCACGTGGTTTCCTGGCTGTGGACGCTGCGTGCAACAGCTTCTTGGAGCCACCGGCGAGAGTTTAAAGGATATCAATGAATTTATGACTGTTACTAACGTCTTATGTAGGGCCAGCTGGTAGAACACACATCAATATGTCACTACACCCTTATTATTATACAATACAAAAAGAAACATACAAATTAACTACTTTTTTGGATCAATATTTAATTTTAGTTTCAGCGTTATCGATTAGGACCAAGCGTAAACCCGCACACCAACTGTCTACTACCGCCATCTAGGATCAATGGAACCATAGTTTTAGTATTTGTTTCTATTAGAAGCGTATCTGTACCCAATATTATACATAATCTATGGAGAGCATTGTTTCGCGCTTCCTCGTGGAGTTATATAAAAAATATGTTGTCAGCGTAGGTATCATATTATTATTATAGTAAGCCCGCACCGAAGCGGAATTCACAATAATGGGTGATACACAAACAACTGCCATCGAGCCAAACAATTGGATTTTAATGTGATGACGTTACAGAAAATGGAGGCTGACTGATGTGTCGACGCACTGGGCAAAATACCCTTTACTAATCCTATAACACCCGTCAAGAGCATTTTTTTTAAGTAAGCGGATTATGGGTGACACACACTCATGCACTTTCACAAATATTTATTGGTTATAAATCCACCATAATTACAATACATGATTTGATAGAACACAAATTTGAAATAGGAACAAAACTGCAGACATGCCTTTTCAGTTTCCCTTTAAGAACCTTCATAAACACTCACTTGGGTTTTAATTACCTAACTTATTTGGCGTTGTTTTTTATATTTAGGGAATTGTAACGAATGCATTTTAAAAAAAGTAAGTAAGAGGGGAATAAGCACATACATCAAGTCAAACAGCAAAATAACGATGACCAGTAGAAAAACAAAATACAAAAGCGATGACAGTTACAAAACAAAATTAAATTAACAAAAGAGTATTTACTTCGTAACACAAACAACACTTTTATGGCAAATTATTGTTACTCATACAACTTTTCACTAATTATTCAAGCCGTGGTCCGATAACCGAAGGTCATTGGTTCAGTCCCAGGCCGGGCAATGCGTGTTTCGGAAAATCCGATGCATAACAGGATTTGGTTTTGGTTTGGATTGGAGGATTTGGTTGGATTTGGTGTCCTGAACAGGGTGCGGCGATTCTTCACGCCGGATCAGTTGTGCCTTTTGTACAAGACACAGGTGCGATCTTGCGTGGAATATTGCTCGCACCTCTGGGACGGTTCCGCAAAGTACCTTCTCGATGCCTTGGACAGATTGCAGCGGCGCGCTATACGCATTATCGGCAGTGCAGAGGTCACTAATGCTCTCGAGCCCCTGCAATTGCGTAGAGATATAGCGTCACTCAGCGTCTTCTACCGCTTATACCACGGCGAGTGCTCTGAAGAGCTTTTTGACCTCATCCCACCTTCTCCCTTTCTCCATAGGAGTACGCGTGCTGCTCTCCGGAGTCACCGCTGTACTGTCTCGAACATTCCATCGCGCACAAAGAAATTTGGTGACTCGTTTTTCTGTCGCACTTCCAAAAGATGGAATAGTCTACCAGCGCACGTTTTCCCTCCTTCCTATGACATGGGGTCCTTCAAACGGATGCGTGAAGAGGCACCTTGTGGGCCGGCAGGGTGAGGGTGACTGATGCTGCGTTGTTTTCTCGCTGCACCAGTTGTCCTTACGTCTGGACTCCATTTCCACTTAACATTAGGTGGAGTGGAGTCATTTGCCGAGCTAAGTACAAAAAAATAAAAAAGGATTTGTGATCACCCACACGCATTTGGCAAGCGTGGCGATTTAGCTAAAACCCATCAATTGTAGCAATGACATGATATCAATATTGGAGGCCTTCCCCACCAGCGGAATGAGTTATTTCCAAATATCTTCAGTAACTATGATGATAATTGTGCCACAAAAATGATAATTGCGTCACAAATGATATTTGCGCCACAATAAGTAATAACCTAAAATGTAACAATAACAAAAATTACTTAATAACAGCTAAGCAAATAGTGTCATTTCAAATTAATGACGTCATTCTATAAATAGGAATGGTTGAACGATGTTTTAGGGCTCTCGCCCACCCCATGGCGACTTTTTGTAGCAATGCAGTCGCGCGTTTACGAAACGCGCGACTGCATCGCTACTAACGCGCGTTAGTCGCATTTGCAACGCGCTACAGACGCGATACCAACGCGCTACTACGCGCTACAGCATCGCGACTGTATCGATGCAAACGCGCGACCGTTCGGACGACATCGGGGAGAGAACGGAGGGAGGGTGGCGCGTGAGTGGACAACCGAGCGTTTGCATCGCGACTGAATCGCGTTGCATCGCGACTGCATCGCGTTTGCATCGCGACTGAATCGTGGTTATGTGGGCGAGGGCAAACAGCTTGTGACACCATCGCGACTGTATCGATGCGAACGCGCGAAAGCATCGCTACTAACGCGCGTTAGTCGCATTTGCAACGCGCTACAGACGCGATACCAACGCGCTACTACGCGCTACAGCATCGCGACTGTATCGATGCAAACGCGCGACCGTTCGGACGACATCGGGGAGAGAACGGAGGGAGGGTGGCGCGTGAGTGGACAACCGAGCATTTGCATCGCGACTGAATCGCGTTGCATCGCGACTGAATCGCGTTTGCATCGCGACTGAATCGTGGTTATGTGGGCGAGGGCAAACAGCTTGTGACACCATCGCGACTGTATCGATGCGAACGCGCGACAGCGTCGCTACACAAAGTCGCCGTGAGCGAGGGGCCTCAATAATAACTAGTTATCTGTTTTAGAAAAAGAAAGATTTGAGAGAGTTTTATTCATTATCATTAAGAGAGTTTACGCCGCACACTAGCACCACTAATGAAAAAATAAACATATCTAGTAATTAGAGATAGAAAATCAAATTATGCTCAACAAGCTATTTGAATGAAGTAATTTAGCATTTTTACGGCACCTAATGAACACCTCACATGTTATGGTTTAGTTAAATAAGACGTACGTTCCAGCAGTGGACGTGTGTAGGCTGATGATGATGATGATGAAATAAGACGTTACGGCCACTTTTAACTATAACGCTAAATTACTTCATTCAGATAGTTTGTTAAGCATAATTTCATTTTCTATCTCTAATTACTAGATATATTTATTTTTTCATTGGTGGCGCTAGTGTGCGGCGTAAACGCTCTTAAGCGCAAATGGTATGAGTGTTGATGGAATAACACTGGATATGATTTCCATGATTCCTGCAGATTTTGACATTGTTTAACTGCAATTGTGGATAAATCTGTCGAATCTGCCTAGATAATGCCAAGGTCAAACCACTTCACAAAAACAAATAACCCATTACCCAACCCATACTTCCATTCATATGGAAAATTATCGAAATAGTTATTTGTTAGTTACAGAGTATTTGGAGAGCAATAATATTTTGCTTAAAAGACAATCAGCATTTAGATATGGACGCGGTACTCCGACGGACGACGATACGACGAGACGACGAATAGGACGTTGCTGATAATATTCTAACTGGGTACTATTTTAACACTTCTAGAATTTTCCCGTTTTGAAATTTCTTCTTTTAAAACTATAGATAGACGTCTCTTCTTTTATCGAAACTCTCCAAATACGGTTCTGATTTCAAAGCAATAAGATGGTTTGTGATGGTTTGTGAGTTGCCTTTACGGACGTCCACAATTTGTCGAACTGACTAACAATAACGGCACAAAATACTCATCCTCTTACACAACCCTTATAAGAGGTGTTTCTCAAGGTTCTATACTTGGCCCAACACTATTTGCCATAATACTGTGCTGATGTAACACGTTAACTTACAAATTGTTATTACCTTATATGTAGATGATATGCATTCGATCCTAATGATACAAACGTTGCAGTAAATAAGCTAAATACTTAATCGAATAGCTGAATGGTGTAAATTAAGTCATTTAGAGTTATTTTTATTTGATTATTTTATATTATTTTTACGTTTCATCTCATATAACTTAAATAATGTTATTACGTTAATACGTTAATAACTTGAACGAACGAAACCAATTAACCCAAATAAGCAATATATGTCCCATTTCCAAAACCGAAAAACATACGAATCGCAAACGCGTATAGTAAGATTTGGTGTCCCGCAGGGAAGTGTCTTAGGGCCACTTTTGTTCTTAATTTTTTTTAAAGTAAGACATTAACTTATCTATGTACAGTGCACTTAAAAGGCTAAAATATAATAATTTAATTATTAATCTGGGGAAAACAAAGGTCATGAATTATAGAATAAGTAATAATAGTAATTTTAAACTGGACATTAAATACCATGATACTAATATTGAAGACACTAAAGTGCTAAAGTTCTTAGGTTTATATTTGGATAGTAGGCTTAAGTGGAATGGCAAACAGACTCAATATGTAAGAAGCTTAGTAAATTTTCATATGCTTATACATGCTTCGTAAAGTTGCTAATGAATCAACAGTGGTTACGGCTTCCCACGTGCGCGCAATGCTACGGACTGGGAGGTTGTGTTTAGAGCCCAAAAGCGATGTATACGAGCAATTTGCCAATTGAAACAGACAGATACTTGTATGTCACACTTCATTCGCTTTTTATTAACAATGCCATGCATGTACATTTATGAAATAGCCCTGTTTGCGCGAAGTAACAGAAATCTATTTGAAAGTCACCGATCACGCACTAAGGATCAGCTGTGCTTGAAGCCTTGTAAAACTAGTTTCCTATCAAAAGGAGTTGTGTGTATGGCACCAAAAATAATTAATAACTTACCAAAAGAAATAAGAAAAACTGAACATTTTCACAAATTTAAAAGCGCATTGCAAACATTCCTCATTAAAAAATAAAAAAAATAAAAAAATAAAAAAAATGAAAAAATGTTGCGGTTAATATAATAATTGATCCTACTACGATCGTACAATACTGTACCATTTTAATTAAAAATTAGCAAGCTTTTCAAATAGTCGTGATTCTGATGGGGCCGGCCTCAAATCGATAAATATTCATCATCATCATCATCATCATCAGCTCATTTTATGTTCTCACTGTTGGGGCACGACCCTTCCCTATGGATGGGTAAGGAGAACGGCCCATAAACCATCATGTGGGCCCAGTGCGGGTTGGTGGTTGTTAACGACTGTTACTGCAGCCAGGACCAACGGCTTTACGTGCCTTCCGAAGCACGGAGAAGCTCAAGAACTCATTTTTCAGGACAGCAGTCGTAGACCGGGCGCGTTAACCACTGCGCCACCGCGCTCCTCCGATAAATATTATGTCTTCCATTTTAAAATTCGTCCTGATCATCATCATCATCAGCCCACTTCCGCCCACTGCAGGGCATAGGCTTCTTCCCGTAGGCATCTGCCATCCTCACCCATCCTCTGCTTGCCATCCGGACAAGGTCTTACCGATCGACAAACATTTCTTGGCTACTTACATTGGAACATTGCTTTTCTGTTACCGATTGGGTTCATCTGCCGTCTTCCGGCCACGTCTAGCCACGTGTCCTGCCCACCTCCACTTGAGTCATGTGATCCGTTTATTGTTATATAATGATATTTTGGAAGTTACTATAGATTTTAAGTCTAAGGACTGATTTTTCAATCGTCAGTTAAAGTTTATTCATTGAGCTAGTTGTCGCCCGCGACTTCGTTCGCGAAGACTACACTATCCCACAGGAACCTGTTACCGAAATAAAAAGTATCCTATATCCTAGTCCGGGTCATGATCTGTCTATGTGCAAAGTTTCATCCAAATCCGTTCAGCCAATTTCACGTGATGCGCGGTCAAATAAACAGACAAACAGATAAACAGACCGGTAACAGGTTCCTGTGGGATAGTGTACTCTTCGCGAACGAAGTCGCGGGCGACTTTATAAACTTTAACTGACGATTGAAAAATCAGCTCTTAGACATAAAACTATTAGTGACTACCAAAATATCATTTTTCAAGGTCAAAGATCGCAAAAATTGATTTTTTTGGATTTTTTGGCCAAACGGTTAGTTTAACGATAAAAATAGCTCAAATTAAAATTGTAGATCTGGTAATTATCTACAAAATAATTGTCCTTATACTTTTTTCTCTAAGATTTACCATTTCTGTGAAAAAGCCGAAAGTTAGCTAGAGCTGTATTCTCCTTAAAATGCACACGTTTCCTTCCACGCCACCTAGAAGTGTTCGAGGCGCGTTCTTTTTAACGTGTTTTCCCCGGTAGGCATACTCCACGGTCTGTTTTAGTGGTAAATCAGGTCTTATTGAGATTATTTTTCCTCTTCATCTTCTTTTTCATTTCTTCTTCGATAATTATCTTCTTCTTTTTTCTCTGCATGTAAATTGTTGTAGCAGCGATACATCATCTATTTCGTCGTTGATGTTGGTATCTGCTTCTGTTGAAAGTTCAACGTTTGAACACGACTGGCCTTGACAACTGATGCATGTTGTTGAACAAAATAAGTCCACTTTTTTATAGCTACCTTTTGAACTACACCCCTTCTTGCAATTGCAAAAAATGGTGTTAAGAAACTTGTCTGGTGCAGACGGAATTAGAGTATGGATTGGCTCCAATACATTGTCAATTAGCTTCCAACCCCATTATTCTAGACCCAGTGCATTGCCAAGCCACACTTGAACCTGGTAATACACTCGATAGAAATGTTGCTGAGCAGAAGCTGAGGTTGGAGGAAGACAAGCTAATTGCACACGTTTTTTATTACGTGATTGTTCAGCAAAAGGTAAGTAACGATACTTATCAATGCAGGTGATTTTTGCTGGAGCTCCATAGACTGAAAGAAGAAAGCAAATTCCGTGAACGATTAGAGTTCCTGGCGTAGAATTAAAGTTTTCGAATACATGGGCAAATTCCACTAAATCCTGGTTTTCGAATAATTTCAAAATTGATTATTGATTTGAGTATACCCGAGTAGACAATTGAACAGCAGACAGATAGATGTTGCTCAAGGCCACGTAGTCACATCAAATAAAGGACGGATTCTTTTCAACTCAAATTCTCAGAATTACTCATTAAACATGTATTAGTCATGCAAACTTAAAATTTTACTTATATTACGCGTCCAATACTGTTCAGAGACAGCGTAGTCATGCATATTATGGAGAATACAGCTCCAGCTAACTCTTAGAGAAAATAGTATAAGGACAATTTTTGCAGGTAATTACCTGATCTACAATTTTAATTTGCACTATTTTTATGTTAAACTAACCGTTTGGCCAAAAAATCCAAAAAACCCTTAGACCTTGAATATTTATTTTGCCCACACGGGACTTTTCAGGATTTCATTAGAGTGATATCTCTTACGTGCCTGTAAATTTTCAGCTTGTTGTGAATTAATGCCCCTTGCATTAATTCACAACAAGCTGAAAATTTACCCCTATTTTTTGGGCTAATTTGACCGGGCTAAACGTACTTTATTGTTGTTTTGTTTTGAATTTTCGTGTGAACTGTATAGAGCTGTAAAACTATACATCGTTAATCAAGAACATATGACACAATAGTATTTCCTCTCATTCTAAAATAAATTATTAATACGTAAAAGGAGTAGTAGCAACTCTATATACTCTGTAACTTATAGAAATCCGACGACAACAGCCGAAACGCGACGTTTGTCTAGAGACATTAAGAAATAGATGTACTGTACATATTTGAACGAAGACAATAGAGAATACCTCTAGCAAATTATTAACATAAGAAAAGCCTTATTGCCTTAACATTGCTCACCAAAACATACAAGGCTTTTCTGGCAAAGACTACTATAAAAATTTACATTTTATGTGTTACTCAAAGATTATGAATTAATTATCTGTGTTACAGGCCTCCCCCCATCTTGGGGGAGGCCTTTGTCCAGCAGTGGACGTCTTTTGGCTGAGATGATGATGATGATGATGATGTTACAGGTTTTGAAAACTATAGAATTGTAAGTTCGTTTTGTAGGTTATCAGCCATAAGAGAAGGCTCTTTAGTTATTATTCAAAACAAGTTTAAATGCAAAAAACGTAAAGACATAATTGCACTATCTATAGAACGAACCATAGAACTGTCATGTGTCGAACTACATTCGCGAGCAATAAACCGGAATCACTTCATCGCGGATTGCATAAGACAAGTTTTTACCATTTCTAAGCAATTAATTATAGATTGTGGTATATCATTTGAAAGGTAATTTATAAGCTTTCAAATGATATCAAAAAGATTTTAAAATAATAAAATTTCCTACCTAAATATTAGGTTAGGTTATAATAAAATTGTTGCAAAAGGTTGAAATTGTGGATGTCTAAATGAATACGAAGTACATAATATAGTTCGTTCCGTAGAACAAAGTTATATGAATTGTATGGATTAAAATCGATATCTAAGGATCCTAGTTTTATCGAACATGTAAGAAATTATTCTAAGATATTTAAAAGAGTCTGCATCAATGCTAAAGCCAATTTTATTTCTAAAAAAATCTATCTTTCTGATAACAAAATAAAAACTACATGGAATGGAATGAATAAATCAGGAAACAGGTAAAACTAGAATTAATGACCGTTCATAATCATTAAAAGTCGATAGTAAAGCAATTGAATCAGATGACGCAGTTGCTGGTGCATTTGAGGATTTTTTTTCTAGGGTACCTATAGATATTACTATAGCTAGACCGCTCAACTGAGTCATCGCCTGCGGTAGGTACGTGGGCGGGAGGTACGTAGGGCCTCTCTCAGGTAGCACAAACTGGTCGAGTAAAAGCCAGGGAAACTTTTTTAAAAAGCTTTCATTGCTCTCATTATTTTGGACTGCATCGGCTGCTTACCATCAGGCAGGATGTAGTCACTATAACGTACCAATATTAAAAAAATAAATAAAAAAAATTGTAACGTTTATACATCTTCTACATAGCCGAATCAGGCGCAGTTCCATATAGCCATTCTGATTTATAGAGGCTTTAAAGCAGCTATATAAAACGCTTTTTAATTAGCGAACAAAGACGTTTCATACGGCTTTTATTTGACATAAAATTGTTTATTAAGCATGTTTGCTGTAAAATTTTGGTGCGCCTTTAGAATCGTCTGTTTTAAAATAAATTATAGGTGTAAAATCTAAACAAAAAAATAATTAAACTAGATGTTTTGATTAAAATTGAAATAAAGATACGTAAATGCAAGATAAGGTATTGGAGAAACAATATCACAGTTTAGCAAGCATACAGTTGCGCATCGAAGGTACTTTCGCAGAGCAAGGGAGGGGAACCCGCGGGGAAGCAGGCGCTGCGGCTAGTGTCCCACAAACAAGCGCAGTTTGTGGGAGCTACCGTGAAGGGCAGCCACGTGCGCGTACTGCGTATTTTAAACGTTTTTTTAATTTACGTTCAGTGATTCCTATTGAATATAATGGTGCATACACGTTGTTCTGTATACGGTTGTAGGTCGACGTCGAAACACATCCAGAAATTAAAATTTCATAGATTTAGATGACTAAATGGTTTCTTTTTCTTTTATTTATTTTGCCAACTTCTCATTAATTAATAATGAACGTTTTTACAACACATACCTATTAACTAATCATTACTAATTCATCACAAACACTACAATTTTCACTTGTTTTTATTTCGTATATCTTCAACTACCTCCATATATTTTATTAGGCTATTTCTGTGTTTTTATTCTCAATTATCAATTAAATCGAATTTTCGTTAACGAGACCATCTATCTTTTGCTCTAGTTCTTGTTTCGCCTTGGCGTTTAGTGGACATTCTGTTATTAGGTGTAAGATGGTAGCGTTAGCATTTGTATCACAGTTGCATAACGGGCTCTCCTTACTAAATAGTTACTTCGTTACTCTAACTCCAACCCAGCGGGTTTTTCTAGTGTATAATGTATTATTTATGGCGCATTTGTCTAATATCCAACTGTTATGATTTATTTAAACCAACAGAAAAATAGGAGGTTCTATATTCACCTATTTCTTAGGGTTTATATTTAAGATTTCTGGGCTTGTTTCTTTTTTTTTTTTCATTTTTTAAGCAATCCGAATGCAAATTCAATACCTATATTGTTTTAATAATAGAAAATTGAAATCTAAAAATAAACCTTCACGTTAATTTAGCAGTGCAACATTTGTAAATATGAATATTGTTTATTCTTGATAATAAATGATTATGTTATAAAAATATTAACGATTATTTGATTTAAAATTTTGTGTCAACCCTTGCATACTGGCGAACGATCGCGTAGATATCTACGCGGGCGGAGGCATCGCCCCACATCAAAGGCGATGCCCTACTGTATGAAATAGTAATACTGTGACAATATATAGTAAGCTTAATGATGGATATACCACGTAGAAATATGTTTAATTTTATTGTATTTTTATTTCTACAATAGAAAAATAAAAGAAACATGGCGCTGCTGTTTACATTACAAAAAAACGTTTTATAATATTAGATATATATATTTTATAATAGTATAAGAAACATCTATTAAGCCAAAATATTGCTATTAGTTGTAATATAAGCCTTTTTATATAGCTAATAGTTGATTGCAAAAAATATAATATTAGTGAGTGAATCGTCCTTAATTTAACCACCACTTCTTTTGAACTTTTTCCACTGTCTTTCATCCATAATTTAAATTAAAAAAAATTATAATAAGTTCCTTACACAAAATACAAAATGGGAGTATTATTTACCTAAAGGAGATGTTCCATTTTTGTATGGAGGCTGGGCCCTCTAATTCTTACAGTGATGAAATTATATTTTATGAAAAGAGCAAAAAATAAGGAACTTTTCCATGTATTAATATATTTTTAAACATACCCAAACATTGTATTATTTAATAAAAAAAGGTCAATAATAAAAATTCATAAAATAGCAACCCTAAACTTTTTCTACCTTGGCAACTTCGCATTTCTAATGTAAATGTATGTATTTAAAAAATATAATTTATTTTTTAAATTAATAATGCAAAGGTACTATCCATTACAGCCAGCAATCGCTTGGTTTTATTTTCAGGAAATTGCATTGAAACCTTAAAATACCTTTTATTATGTATAAATAAGTATAGCAATATATAATAAACACTTAAAACTTTCATTAGAACCCAAAAATAATAAGAAAAGCTTGATGAAGAAAACAAGTTTTCAAGTTTTTAAATATTTTTTAAATTATGTTGGGGTGTTTTTATATTTTTTTCTTTTTGGAAACATCATCTCAGAAAGCAGATCTATCAGAAAAGCATCACTTCAAAACTGTAATAAAATAAGGACCCAAAAACGAACATCTCCTTTAATTAGTATCATAAGAATCATTTATTGCTCCGCAAGTCACAAAGTTGTTACTTAAACAATCATTATTAAATTAATGTTCGTATAAACAACTTTGAATAATATTATTTAGTAATAATAAACGCTGCTTAAAAAGACATAAGCATATAATAATGCTTTTATTTGACTGTTCGGATCTGTTTGAAAATGACGGGTAAATGTTTATTAATCATCATCATCATCATCATCATCATCATCATTATCAGCCTACACACGTCCACTGCTGGACATAGGCCTCTCCAAGTGCACGCCATTGAGCACGGTCGGTGGCTACTCTCACCCAGCTAAAATTATTAATAAAACCGTTTAATGGCTGTTACGCATTATTAAAGCAAATTACAGCACATTTATATAGCGAACAACCAATTAATAGCTATATAAGTAGCTTTATCAAAATTGCTTTATACAACAGACACATAAATGTTTACACAGCTTATTTTAAAGCCATTATATTACAGCAATTCAAGAAAGGCTGAGTCAACGTTTACACAGCATTTTAATGAAGCTTATAATTAAATTAAGCTAATTAACAATATATTGTGCCTCTATACAACTATGTACTGCATAAATCGCAACTATATAACTTTTAAATAACTCGATGCTATATAAGATAATTCTTACATGACTTTTGTGCTACCTGGGCTGCACACGAACACGAGCGAAATGCGACGCGGCGAACGAATTTCTAGTTCATTGCGCGTTAGACAACGGCAGTCATAGTCAACGGTTATAGAAATAACGCAATGAACTAGAACTCACTTGCCTCATCGCAAGACGTCAGTGGTCTTGGCCGAGCGGTAAGGGACTACACACGTGATAATTTTAACAAGATTTTGATGAAGATAAACAATAATAAATAGGTGTTACTTTTAAACCGTCCCAACATTTTTACCTACTACCCATTCAGAGCGTCTATATTTTAGCTGTGTAGAAGAATGAGCGCAAGAAACTGCACAGCTTTTATATAAGTAACGACATTTACAAAAAAAATACCTATATCGTTACCAAATCTAGCAATATTACAATACATTTTATTTCATTACTCGCTCCCTTCGATTCGATCGATTCGATTATTGAACGAGGCTCGTGCCGCTGTACTAGACTAGATCAGAGTAGACTTACGTATGAAAATGTTGTTTTATCGTTGATTTGTTTATTACCTATTAGCTAAAATCATCAACCAAGCGGCCGCCCGCCGTGGCCGCCTCCCTTTAGATTAGATCATTTCACCTTCCTATCTTCCCTTCATGCACGAATTAGATATATGGAATGCATTTGCATATTGCTTACCGGCCCGATTTTAGGCAAAAAACAATCGTCAACATCCTTGCTTTAGCAATAAGTACTCGTTTAATATTAAAACTAGAATATTTGTAAAAAAAAAATTTGCCTTGATATACCTACCTACATTGTTTGCATCTTTAATAAAGACGGATTATAACTACAAACAGTCTATAACCTATTTTTGCGTCGAACCTTACATCATTGCAGGCTGACGATGATGTCCCCCCGCGCCTAAGCCGAGTAGCAAGAGCGCTCCTTAATAAAATCCGGAGTGCTGGTGGAGTAATTCCAGGTAAAGCAAAATGTGTTTTAGATTTCTCGATGCATAGCCTGTTGCATGCAATTGACAATTTGATTTAAATGATGGAGGTATTTTGGCCAACAGTGACACAGTAATTAGGCTAATTACTTAATCGATAAACTAAACCAGTAATAATAGCACAGCGAGAATGGCACTCGACTCATAAATCGTATCGCTTAGAAATTTTTATTACTTCATTATAGTACCTAACTAAGTATACAAAAAATTTAACTCTACACTCCTCCACGTATAAATTTAACTACTTATGCTAAATCACACATTCCTCTGTGCGCGCAGTGTGCTTAAAAACTTCTTAAAAAGGAGTACCACGGCCAAAATACTCTAACGGAGTGTCTATGGTTCACATATCGTTCACGTCACGTATTTGACAGTTTTCTTCCCCCCCCCCACGCCCCTCCCGCACCCTCCTTACTACAACTTTTGTTTCTTAGCAACTTAGCAACTCAACTGGAAAATAGTATAAATCAATTAAATTCAATAACTGTCAGCCGCCATTACAAATTAACTCCGCATTCCATTTATGAAAATTGTATAAAACAATGTTTATTTATACTTTTTTATTTCCAAGTGCTGCACTGGAGCTACATTAAATATTTATAAAATTTATAAAATACAGTGAAAAAATTAAACGCCTACCCGACCCAGCCAGGATAATTTTTTCACTGTATTTTATAAACTTTATAAATATTTAATGTTTATTTCATTTAATGTATTTGTAAGACATATTATGAACTAGTTGTCGCCCGCGACTTCGTTCGCGAAGACTATACTATCCCACAGGAACCTGTTACTGGGATAAAAAGTATCCTATAGCCTAGTCCGGGTCATGGTCTGTCTATGTGCAAAGTTTCATCCAAATCCGTTCAGCCATTTTCACGTGATGCGCGGTCAAATAAACAGACAAACAGATGAACAGACAAACAGACAAAAAATCTAAAAACTGTTGGAACGTGTTCTGGTATCGATTCTAAGTATCCCCAGTCAACTTTTTTTCAAATATCTTCCATCTACAGACTTTCGACCCTCTTTAGCATTATTATATGTGTAGATACCTATATCTTACATTTTTAAACTTTTGCGTTCCATAGTTATCAAAGAATTTAAAACGGGGATTAACGTTGGGTATAAAGAAGAACCTTTTACTAATCAGTTTGCGTTAATCGCTGCTTTAATTTTTTTGATAAATTTTACTATTTGTGACTCTTTCTCCATAATAATAGTTAGTAATAATAACACATCATATTTTTTATTTTATTATTGTTACATTTACTATCTTTACACCAGTGCCGCTTATGAGGATTCTGTCAAATAAAGTCAAACTGCAAACTAGAGAAAAAGCCTAATTGTTCTAATAACATATTTATCAAAATGATTGTTTACAAAACCATTAAGCAAATTTTGACACTAGGGGATAGGATTTTACAATAATCCAGTTGTGTGTTCATTTTTCTTTAAAATCCAACAACTATTACGTTTTATGAGTAAGAAAACTGATTTATTAAAATATAATTAGATAAGTACCCATTTAGTTTTTTATAAAAATCGGCCCTGAGACTCCTTTGATCAACTTTTGGTATTTAATTTCGGATTTAACATCCGAGCGCTCTTGGAAAATTCAGTCAACAAAAAGAATCCTTATGTGTAACCCACACAATACAAACAATGCAATACAAAAAACCAAATGGCGAAGGAAATCTTACAAAATTACCTTTGCTAACTTAACCGGAGTTGTAAAAGGCAACAATAAAGTTCAAATTGTGTGAGTTCTTGTATTAACTCCCACAGAACCGCTTTTTGTTTCAAAGGTTTCATTTGTAATGCCAAAAAAAACATCGGAGAGAAATACGCTTTGCAATATGGCTTCGTCTTTATTTTAAAAGTCGTGTAGTACCAGGTAGTTAAGTAGTAAAATTACTTAACTGCTCTAGTAAACAGCTAAACGGTTGAAGGAAACACGAAATCGCTCAGCATTTTCATACAAAAAAAATATCGCTAGACACAATTTGGAACAAGGCATTTCACCAGAATTAGTATTTGCGATACTTACTTGATTACTATTATTTCTTCGATTCGGGCTCAAAGGTACGAGTTCTTATACTACGGTTGTCGATGTCAGGATCGGCAGAAAACTATTGAGCAATCCGGCAACAGCGCATGCGCGGCGAGTATGCACTTCGGCCGCTCGCTGACTGGCTGGCCGCGGCGCGAGATAAGCCTGCTGCGCATACGCACATTTTTCGACAACGGAAAAATAGCAAGCAGCCTTGCGGCGGCGGCGCGGGGCGGCCGGCTGCTCGCCAATTTGTTTGTTTTCCTGATAATGTCATTGATCGACATTATCAGTGGATAGGAACATTAAATCAGGATATAAATCTAATATTTCACTAAGAACATTTCTAGTTTGATCTTATTCTGCATTGCCTTCATTTATTCAGCATACTATAAATTAACAAAATTAGACCTGCCTAGTTTTCGTTATGTTAAGATTTTTTTTATACTCTACTTTTTGAGGTACCTACTTGAATTGTCTATAACTTGTAAAGATAGATAGATAGATAGATTACCATCTATGTGCTTGATGAGAAAGATGTTGACATTGTTGTTGACCCACATTAGGTAGTTTACACAATGTTGGTTGATAAAAACATGTAATTGTGTGATTATATATTATTCATTCAATAAATAAAAAAATAAAAAAGGTCTGGTCTGGTTCGATCATCATGATGGCCTTGGTACTTTTGCCAGCAGAAATAAAGAACATAATATCTACAACGTGAATTATCACCAAAACTTTACTTACCTAGAAGCCCTAACTTAATTTTACATTCATCAACGGAGCAGACTAAGTTACATAGTTACTAGTATACAGCTTAATATCTAATAAACAATACTGGAAACGAAATTCCCGCGCCATACGCCATTGCCATCACGCTAGACACGTTCAAGGTAACGGTAGTCTACTGTCATATCAGGCATTGGTTGAAGCAACAAGCAGTGTTGCCATTGTAGCGAAGGTCGCGTGATCTAAAGGGAATTTGGTTGTATTGAGGATCATTTTTAGATTAAATATAAAATATTTTACCACTTCGCACTCAGCAAGTTTGTCGATATTCGATAATATTTGGTAGCATAAATCTTAAATTATAAACATGTATTTTATTTAATAGTTTGACGTAATTATTTATTAGTGGTATCATAAACCTTTTAAAATAGTTTCACAGGTAAAACAAAGGTATGACTAAAATACTAAAGAGTTTAACATTTAAATAAAACCTTTATTATTCCAGTCAAAGAAAACCGAATATACCGAACCATAACAAACACCACTGCTGGGCAAAGGCGGTCATCATTGAAATCAATTCAACGCTACAATCTAAGGGTTTAGCTTAATCATCATGCTTGCTATACGTGGGCCTTTACAAACCCGAGCGATGCAACGCAAAACACGAAGCATACTTTGCCCGACCTGCTAATTGAACTCATATAGGATTTCGAGAGCGCCCCGATACTTAAACGGCCAATGAGGCATGTAATAAATTTAATATCAATTAAAACCTTGAATGTAGTTACTGATTTTAAATCACTGGGAGCTCTATAATTATTTCTATTGGTACGGGATAATTACAATTACGTCCGTTCCGGGGAGTTTGTTCGGCACTAGGTACTCACGCTTGCAAATTTCCTCAATAAATGTTGAACTTTATGTCTATGGCTTAAGTTTGAAAATTTATTGAAAAACAGTTTTGGATTGTTTTTCATTAGTGTATCGACACGTAAAGGAAACCAGTTTCAGCGTCATGTATGCACAGAAAAAAAATGGTTTGCCATTGAATTTTTATTGTAATTTTCATAAATTATGTCCGATTCCAATTATTGCAATAGATATTTCTCTTATAAGAATATATATAAGACATATCCTCGAAAGAAACTAGTAGAGTTCTTAAGGTTCCAACACACCTAAAACAGGTCAGAAGTAACATGGGGGAAAAGCAGTGACGCTGCTCTTGCGCTCGATGTGACGAGTCAATATGGTGATCATAGTGCAACAACAGCGCGTGCCCGCGAAGAAACTAAAGATACGCATTTATTGACCTGCACTACACACAATAAAACATATAAGGATACATGGACGAGTTTGAGACAAGTAAATAAAACAAGTAGCACATCAAAATACAAACAATATAAAATAACTCACACAAAGAAAAGAATATAAAAAATATGTAATATGACTATGCGAGGCCAGCGGGTAGCTGTCCCAGCGATGCTTTTGTGGCATTACACAATGAAACTAATCCTCGTCTTCTCTGCGCTGCTCCTACCCAGTGACGTTAATTACATAATGTTATATAATTAAAGCTTGCGCTACGCTCCCCGATTTGTTAGCCCTGTCAGGTCTAGTGCAGACAGATGCCGGAGCAGTTTCTCTACAGGCTCGCGCTAATGGTTCGTCATATCATAACGTTAATTGCTTTTCGTCTTGCACGGGCCCGCGGTCAAACCACGCAACTTTTGACCGCTGCTTTAGGTGTGAGCCTTTATAGTGCGTTAAAAATAATTAATTCGATCAGTCAGATCGATCGCTTTAGGGTGATAGATGGGAATGCTAAGTTTCATCTATGTCTAGTGTCCACCAGTGAGCACTCGTCATTAAAGGGCGACAGATAAAACTTTTAAAGAACAGAAGTAATCATGAAATGTAACATCACAATCATTATAGTTTTCTAAAGTTTACGCGAACACTACACATTGAAATGAAACAACTTTTACGGATCTACTCGCGTTTATTTTACACATTACTTTATTGAATGTTTATCCTGACGTTTCGAACCCTTAATCCGAGCAGACTCCGTAATCATATTGGTCTATAAAATATAGGTACAATAATTTTAATTCGTACTTGCGATCATATGATTGTCACCCGTTCCTAAATCGCAGTCCTTCTTCGTTTGTTTTGCCACAGTTAAAATGTCGCAGATTTAAATATTTGGCCACTTCATAGTGGTTTTTATTGAATAAGTATACCTACATTAATTAATGTAGCAATTTTGTATGCAGGTCTGGTAAGTTTTTTTTATTAAAGGCAACACCGCAATTATCACATTCGGTGGCGTCTAGGGTTGCCACCCATACTTTATTATAAAGTATTGTACGTTATTACGGGTAATTGTAATCTATACTTTATAAGAACAATAAAGCAAAAATACTTTATTTAACATATTTTATTTCTCTGGGATTTTTTTACATTATAAATACACAAAATAGTTGTTGTACAGCTATTTAGCAGTGATACTTTTTTTTAAAGTTGCTAAAAGAAATGAGGAGTATGTTTTAAAGCGAAATAAATAATCGTAGGTAGGTACTTTATTTTGACACAATGTACTTTTTTTTAACTTTTTATAACCGACTGACCGCTGACAGCTGACCGGCGGACTTCGTACCGCTTTGACAGTTTCCATGACAACAAAACAAACAAAATGTTGACAGTTTCCATGACAATAAAACCAACAAATCATTCGCCCGCTTAAGTTCTTAACCATCGTCCCATATCGGCAGATCGGATGAGCAGCGCCTCCTACCGGATCCAATTGGAAATCTAAACCATTCTCGAATCCACTTGAACACACACACAAAATTTCAACCAAATCGGTCCAGCCGTTTAGAAGGAGTTCAATTTCATACACACGCACAGAAGATTTTTATGTATAAAGATGTACTTTATTTGCACAAAAATAAAGGTGGCAACCCTAGTGGCGTCGCCTTGCGCTCGCGCCTACTCTTACGCGTTTTGTTGTTGCTCATAGGTATTGCGTGGTCCGTCCTTTTAAGTCATACACAGCCTCTCATTTCAGAGTGTTTGAGTGTTTCCACATCAATGTTTTTTTTAGTTTACCAAAAGATTAATATGTCTTTTTTTATTACGTGTTGATGTTAGTCGATAAATATAATTATCTTATTTCTTTTTTAATAAATTTTAGAAGTATCTACTATTTCTTATTTTAACACGTAAAGAAAAAGCTTTGTAAAACTACACATTGCGAGCAAGGAGCACGTAAGATTTACAGTTACACTCACTCACTAACTACACTGCACTTTCTGCACTGCTTCTTGATGACTAACTATGTTATAGTCATCAAGGAGCAATGCAGAAAGTTAAAAAATATATACATAAATATTGTAAATATTTATAAAATTTATAAAATACAGTGAAACAATTAAACGCCCACCCCGTCAGCCAGGAATCGAACCTGGGTCTTCCGCAATCTGGGCGGCTGCACTGACCGCTATGCTACCGGGAAGGCTGACGTAAGCGCTGAATTTTGTCACTGCTTTTAAAATTCTTGAGTGCTAATAGCGGCACAGTGCGCCATCTATCCAACGGTCATTGCAACCGATGGCTATGCAGATTCATCTTTGCAGATGAAATAGCACAGGCTAGGTCGGGTGGGCGTTCAATTTTTTCACTGTATTTTATAAATTTTATAAATCTTTAATTTAGCTTCAGTGCAGCAATTAGCACTTGAAAATAAAAAGTAATAAATAAATATTGTATATTTTGTGAATTACAAATTCCTTCCCACTGCTGGGCAAAGGCCTTCCCCAACCTTTCACGATCTCTGATTATTTTCCACCATATCGCTCCGCAAAGTCATCCAAGTCATCTCGCCAAAACGCTTGCGTTGCCGACCCCGAGTTTTTTAATACAACGTCTAACAGTGTGGTAAAAATGAAATCTTCCAAAGTGTATCCGATCTAGATCTTGTATGTGTTAAGGCGACGCACCGCTAAACAATTAATCTAATAGTAGTATACTATTACTTATTCTGTGCTAATACGTAGCGTTTGCGCCCCGTACCATAAGAAAAACTGTTTTGTTTTTCCTTCAAATTAAAACTACAAACTATTTTAAAAAAATGAACTAGCATATTGAAGTGTGTTAATCTACTTAGAAAATTTAGATGCTTAAATCGGTCTGGTTTGCCTGTAAAATGTGAATCTATGTTTTAAAAGAGGTTACTTTGACATTTTTTTCTCTGTTATAAAAGTTGACAAATCATGTTTCCGCAACTAGCAAAATGAAGTCAACTAAATGAAAAATCATGTCATCAAATATCACTTTCATATCATTTATAAAAATCAAGATCCCCGCCACGTAAATTTCCAATGCGTCGCCTTAAGGCATAATTATTAACTTTACTTTATTACCACCACTAGGGCTGTGACATGTTTATTTTGATGTGACGTCACAACAGTAATATTCAATAAAAAATGCATAATAAATTAAAGTTAATATTTGTGTCTTAGCAACTCTGCATGCAAGATCTAGATCCGATACACTTTGGATCTTTTAATACCCTTTATTACACGTTGTTTAACCTTTTTACCGCCAACAACTTCTATAGAAGTTCGAGATTTTCGTGCCGTCTACGCCAGCACTTCTATAGACGTTCTTCTTTGTACCTACTTTATTAAAATACATTTATACGTTGGCGTACAGCGGGACATCGCGTGCATGATAGTTGGTCGGTGAAAAGGTTAATGACGAGCATTTGGTGATAGGTTTCAAACATAACCTTTTATTTAGCTATAGCATCGTGAGCGTGGCTTAGGTGTTATTAGTAGGTACGTAAAAAGGTTTTAGTTATTTAAATTAGTCTACCGTACCGGTGAATACTACAGCCACCTCAAAACCCTGAATAGGGTATTAATTGCACCGTCCGGTGTCCCAGTTCTAGAAAACAGTAGCCAGCACCCATACAGAGCCGCAGACAGTCGCATTCAGGATGCCTAGTGCGAATACTAATTGCACATATTAGCTCACGACGAAAACAAGAATATAAATTATAATTTTGCAATAATAATAAATTCTCTTCTTTGTTAACAAAATCGAATGGCAAATAAAATTTGAGCTAGGCGCCCTGGTCGCTTAGTGTTTCGTGGACCAGTTCACACTAAAAACACCAACCCCAGTTCTAAAGGTAGTTAGAGAAGACTCTGACACTCCACCGCCAGATCCACAAACATGCAGCATGTACGAGTAGTAGCATCAAGCAAGAAGCATGCAGCAAGAAGTATATCTATCTTAGCGGCATTTCTCTCCTTCCTTGCCCCTCCTACTGAGAGGACTCAGTGACTGCTATATTTCTTTGCCGGAACTGCATTAGGCAGCCCTTTGTCTTAAGAGCGTTTACAACGCACACTAGCGCCACTAATGAAAAAAAACATATCTAGTAATTAGAGATAGAAAATCAAATTATGCTCAACAAACTATTTGAATGAAGTAATTTAGCATTTAAGACGTTACGGCCACTTTTAACTATAACGCCATATTTAACTAAACCATAACATGTCAGGTGTTCATTAGGTGACGTAAAAATGCTAAATTACTTCATTCAGATAGTTTGTTGAGCATAATTTGATTTTCTATCTCTAATTACTAGATATGTTTTTTTTTCATTGGCGGCGCTAGTGTGTGGCGTAAACGCTCTTAATACACGCATCAAGAACCGGCCACCTCCTTTACGGGCACGTTTGCCCCGATCCGATCCGATGCTTGTTTGAGGGCGGCGAGAAACTTGAAGGGTTCCTCAAGCCGTGTGAAACGAATCACCTTCGGAGAATCTAGTTAGGGCACGGGGGACACGCACTAGTGCGTGATGTCGTTCCCTCTAGAAATCCTCCGAAGGTGATTCGTTTCACGCGGCTTGAGGAACCCTTTAAGTTTCTCGCCGCCCTCAAACAAGCCTGGTGAAGCTGAAAATGCTAAAAAAGCCACGTTTGCTATATGTAGCTCAAAACGACCTCGCTGGCTGATGGCCAAGATATACAAAGCAGTCTTATGGACATGAGAAGCTGACGATCTACCTTTGTTTCAGATCATCCAGGGTACATGAGGAAAGCTGAATCACCAAATAAGAAAACAGCAGAAGGAAGCTTCTTACAAACTCGCTCGAGCATCGCTTTTTCTTTTTGAGAGAGAGATTGCGGATTGCCTCAAACGGCATTTTCAGCGTCACCTGGCTTTTTTGGGGGCGGCGAGGCACGTAAAGGGATCACCTTCGGAGGTTTTCTAGAGGTCGACATCACACCACTTAAAAGTGCGTGTCCCCGTGCCCTACTAGATTCTCCGAAGGGTTCGGATCGGATCGGGGAGCGGAACAACCCGGCGCCTCCAAAGGCTCGGACCTCGGCTCGGGTTGACCGGGCCGTGGTGGAGGAGAGAAGCGCCCAGGTACATGTCTGTACCTGGTATAGAGCGCGTGTGAACCGGTTCGTCGTACCCTTGTTCTACGAGTACGGTGTGTCGGGCCTAAACTAGTGTGCATGTTTAGTGTATTCTGTAAATGTGTAGTGGCATTTAGAGGATCGGGCGGGGGTCGAGCATCGTACACATATACAACGTTTCACGGATACTCGCTATAACTGTGCACGGACTGTTCTTTTTTGAAGAGAGTTTGCTTGATTGCCTCAAACGTGATTTTCAGCTTCACCAGGCTTAAGTTCCAAGCTGAATTTGGAATGGCGAACGAAACTCGCACTAGGTACCCTGTTTCACGTTCGTCCATCAATGCCGGTATACCGGCCGCTGCAATAATTGCTGTATCCCATCAAAAACATAAATGTGAAATGAGAGCCAAGACTTGGTTGTTGACTTCAACGAAAAGAAGTAAGATCTAAATGGGTGTCAAGTTCAATGGTCAGTCCTGAAATTTATTTATAACCACAAACACTAAAACAACTTAAAATATCATTTCTTCTTGTAACTTAGGATAATATATTGTAGCTTAAGGTCTGACCTGGCTAGTTCTCATATACAGTTGATATTGATAGTTTCTTCAACTAAAACTAAATTTGCTCTGTTTACGGATCGCCTTAGCTTTAGCTGGGATATCTATCTTATTTGAGGTTCAATATCGGAGGCGAGACCCCACTTTGTTCTATAAATGAGGTTACCAGCACTATGTCGGTGGCAGGCACGGATTTCATTTGCCTCTAGATGCACAAGACATTTCCGTTTCGTTCTCAAAACTATTTCTAAAAATCTTTTTATTCTTGTGATTTTCTCTACTGTAATTACAATAGATCTTTAATTTTTTTCAGTCTTTCAAGAACCTTTTTTCTCGGGAACGCGTGGAGGTATCAAGTTGAAATTAACATCTAATACTTATGTTTGCGGTCCCTTAAGCTGTAAAAAATCAATCTTTGAAATACTTAAGGGTGCGCCGTCCGTAAGTGACAAGTGTCATATTTTATCTGAAATGTCTTTGTCCATATTTATTTGATGCCGCGCGGCCATACTAATTTTGTATGGGGAATTTAAGGTGCTTAATAAAAAATAATTATTTAAATAACCACTTGATGAATCGAAAATGTGGTTTAGCAATTTGTAGTTTAGCTATTGATGATTGTTTAGACAAAATCAGAGGTACAATTTTTTAGATATACTAGAAGAAATCTACTAAACGCCGCCACCCGTTTTCATGATTTTCGCCCAACTTTAAATGATATTGTAGAAAAACTATAGCGTGTTATGAGTTTATGGATCTGACTAATTGTAAACACGTTCCCTTTGATACTAAATATATTTTTTGTTTATTTGTGTGTATTTTCAATTTTAACTACTTAACCGTGACTGCATTTTTGGCATTTTTTGGTCGGCGCACCCTTAAGCGCAATCCAAAAGTTTGTAATTATCTACTTTAAATAGGGGTAAGAAAATTAATAAACAAGATTGATTTTTGTTATAGTTGAATAATAATGAATAATATAAAGGTTTTTACTGATATGTTTGTTTTTAATTAAAAGTTTGCAATTATACTGCAGCCCACTGGCAATCATTTTAATATTTCAGTGTATTTTACCTGTAAACTTAGCTTTTTTATTTAAATATGTATATACAATCACCACTCTTTTTTATCGGTGACTGTACCTTCGTCATTGAAATTTATCGAGTTCACAAACTCATGGGTGCCGAATTGGGAAGGTGCCGAAACGAAACTAACCCAAAGATACGGCCATTTGAGCCTTATTTTCTAACATTTCGCACTTATATAGGGTACTTCTCATAGGCCTAAAATCATGCAATGTATGTAAGAAGGAAGGTTTTACAGCACAAGTAAAGGAAAAAGTGCAAAAATCTTTGATTTGTTGTTCCATCACAAAAAAAAATTTGGATCACAAACTTTTTTTTTTAATTTATTTTCTTCAAAAGAAATGTTACAGTGGTATTTTGTGCATTACTCTGCCAAACCGTAAAACGGTTTGTCGGCAGCGTTCTCGTGGGCACTTAGTACGTTTTATAGAAAAATATTAACACTAACTTACTAAATAATTAAAATAACTCACAGAACATAATTATTGATATTTTCGCGACACCACTTAACCATTATTATCACATTTGGCCAATAGTGGTTTCGGTAATGCGTTTAGTAGCGTTGGGGTCAGCCAATGTCTTGTGCGCTTACCGTAATAGTTTGTATATTTAGGTACTTCATATATCTTTTTGTGGGCTGCTTGACGGATTGGGTGCTTACGTACCCTGCTTAATATATGTACAGTTTTTACTAGAACTTATTTGCAGTTGATAAACTAATCGGGACTTATGTCGATGTATGAATGTGATGAACGAACTATACAAGGTTGTACGAAACCCTCGTCGGTGCGCAAATCTGACTCGCACACGACTTGGCTTTTTTTGCCTTACATCAACGGCGCGCATACTTTTTCTCACACCAGACTCTTAGTGACTATGATGGTTCAAGATCCCGTGAACGCCAGACCTATGTAATTTTATAAAACATTGTTTTTTTTTCTACGTAAGTAATAAGTAAGAAACATCCCAAAAGGGTTTCCACATTCCAGGGTAAAATCACGCAAGCGTACACCTGTACCCTATTCAGATTTTGATTTTCAGCGGCGTTCGAACCGGAATGGGAGCGGAACATCCCAACGCGCCTCAAAAGGCTAGGACCTCGGCTCGGGTTGACCGGCTCGTTGGGTTGGGAATAACCGCCCAGGTACCGGTCTGTACCTGGATTATAACGCGTGTGAACCGGGTCCACGTATTCTTGTTTTACAAGTATGTACGGTGTCTTGGGCCTATTCTAATGCGCATGTGTAATGTATCTGAGTGTGTATTGGCATTTTGAGGATCGGGAGAGTAGAGAGTGAATAGTCCCACTGCTGGGCAAAGGCCTCCATCACCCATGCGGGTTGGTGATCACAAACCAGAAAAATCCGAAACCACATTTTGTACGACCTGGTAATTGAACCTGGGTATCGGGCGGGCCGAACGCCTTGCCACTCAGCCTTGGTGGGTCAGGAGCAGATAGGGTTGCCAACCATACTTTAAAATAACGTATCCAACGTTATTTTCCATCCCCATACTTTATTCTTTTTAATAAAAATTAAGTATGGAAAATACTTTATATCCGACTAATGCGTGCGTTTGAACGAAATATTCCTGTTGACTTAATTTCTGAACTGCTGAATGATACTCAGACTCAGGTGAGTGAAACGAAACGCAACGCTTAAATAAATAAATTTGGAAAATACTTTATTTTTTCTTTTTATACTAGTTAGTGATAGATATACTTACTTTAATTTTGGCAACCCTAGGAGCAGATGACATACAAATACAAAAACAGCTACACTTATAATAACAATCGGATATGAAATAGTAAGCCTAGATTATGAATTATTCCCTATGTGGTGCCGGGGTTAAAGAATCTCTTCCCGTGGGTGTCATAAAAGCCGACTAAGGGACCATTCCAGAGGATGGGCAGCAGCATCTCTCTGAGGTTACCCTCAACCTACTGCGATCGCCAACCCGCCTGCCAAGCGTGGCGATTACGGCAAATACCCCTCATATCCTTGGGGGAGGCCTTTGTCCAGCAGTGGACGTCTTTGGCTGAGATGATGATGATGATGATGAATTATTTAATTATCTTTCACTTTTTATTTAAGCGTGTTTGTCAATACAAAATCTGTTATCTGCCACTTCGGGAATAAGTAGAACCGATCATTAAAATTGTGTAATGACGAAATGTTAAAATGGTATAGCAAAAATAAGGTTGTACGGAGCAATTACATAGATGGGGTCTTAGATAGAGGTGGGCGTTTAAAGCAAAAGCATTTAAAAGCATGCTTTTCTAAAAAAGTACTTAGGCGTGATTTTGGATTTGAACGTATGATGCTTTTCACTTAAAGAAGCGTTCGCACTTATTTTGATATTTGGTCGGTTATTTAACACTTTCTTCGTTTAGTATACAGAAAGTGAAAAGTAGTACGTTTTTCAGTGTGAAGCGGTAAGTGCGCGTTCTTGTACAGTCAGTGTGCTTGCTTGCCTGCTTATTTACGTGCTTTAAGGAAATGTGTAGGTACCAAGTAATATAGTAACTTTTAAATATTTTTGTAATGACATTAGTGTAATTAACTTCCAGTATCAATAAATTTTAAGTTTAAAACATTTTTTTGTAAAGTGCGAAGGAAAGTTCATGTCTTTTTCCAATTGTAATTTGTTCGCAACAATATTTGTGTAAAATTATATACTCAAGTATAAATAAAATCATGAAAGTTCATTAATTTAAAAAAAAACATTAAATTCTACATGTTTACATCGTACAACTTTATGCTTAAATAACAAAACATGTTAACAACGAAAAACGTAATAATCAAAGCAAGTACCTACCTAAGCAGACAGACAGCTTCACGTTTTTCGTTAAAACACAATGTAGCCAGCTTTTTGTGTACAAAAAAAAGCAAAAAAGCAAATAAGCATTTTTTTAAGCATGCTTTTTTAAAATCGTACACACGGCGGCAGATCAACCTACCCAAAACTGTCAAATTTCTACAATCAATTTTGAACTTTATTGTTTGGTTATAACTATATATATATACTATAACACTATCCTACCCTTAGATTATATACACATACACCTTATAATCTAAGACCAGAGATGGAAAAAACTACTTAACTTTTTCACACGTTTAAGCATTGTACACACGGCGGCAGATCAACCTACCCAAAACTGTCAAATTTCTACAATCAATTTTGAACTTTATTGTTTGGTTATAAGGACCAATATTCATTGGAGAAATTTGACAGATTTGGGTAGGTTGATCTGCCGCCGTGTGTACAATGCTTAAACGTGTGAAAAAGTTAAGTAGTTTTTTCCATCTCTGGTCTTAGATTATAAGGTGTATGTGTATAAAATCTAAGGGTAGGATAGTGGCATCAGTGTCAGTAGTGTTCCACAGTTTTTGTCGCCAACAAAATAACATAGATTTCATTGAAAAACGGAATGGCAGCTAAGAAGCAGGTGGTTGTATCCCATTATTGCTAAAGGCAAAAATCTGTTGCGGACCTCTTTTTTAGGGTTTCGTAGTCAACAAGAAACCTTTATAGTTTTTCCATGTCCGTCCCATAGTGTGGGGTGTCGTTGGATAGCAATTTCAAAAATATTGCGGGTTTGCGGAAACAGTTTTTTGATTGAGGCATCCGTTTGTGAACTATTAAGCTAAAGTCCAAAATGTTGTTAGAGTCAAGTGTCGTCATCGTCGTTGTCGTCCCCCTGCAAATATGACGAAGTTAAACGGAAAACTATCATTTAAATAAATTTACGAGTAACCGTCGACCAACTTATAAAATGTACTTGGCGCAGTACAAATTCCTCATTGGGAACTAGGTACTTATATAACGTTGTCAGGTGTGTGAAACCGTTAGTATCCGCATTATTGAGATGGGCTACGGAACCCTACACTGCGCGTGGCCCGACACGCACTTCGCCGGTTTTTTTAAATATGCAAAAGGAAAAAAATGACGGACGCTGGTTCCTGTCGAACACTGTAAATTATACGTACCTACTGCCATCTAGCGGCAACAACCCGAAGCAATGTGCCTTCAGTTCTGATGACGTATGCACGTGAGTGAAACACGTACGCCTACGAACTCGGAAGTCCCCCATTCAGGATGGCTATTCGATCACGTTATCGAAAACGAAGTATTAGTAATAATTAGTATGGCATTGAAGCAGCGCCTCCAGGCGACATACGAGAAGTTAACATTTTGCCGTACAAAATTTCGTTTTCGTAATCGAATAAATACGGATTGTAAACAAAACTCACAACAGGCACCCCGAAATTGCAAACGTTCACGAAAATGCAATTAAAATAATGAACTGTAGGAGTGTTAATTCCGCTAAACATTTTAGCGGAATTAACACTACATAATTATTTCAATTGCATTTCATTGCATTTGCAGAGCAGAGGCATAGAAGAGATAATGCAGAAGTATATAATCTTTAAAGTACGAAAGTTTTTTAACCTAACTAATTCGGACAGACAAGAAAATAAAAGATTGCTCAATTTAATGGCGCTCATTGGCGGCTAGCGCATTCAAGTCGAGCGTTTACGCCGCACAGCGCCACTAATGAAAAAATAAACTTATCACGTAAGGTGTTCATTAGGTGACGTAAAAATGCTAAATTACTTTATTCAGATAGTCTGTTGAGCATAATTTGATTTTCTATCTCTAATTACTAGATGTTTTTTTTTAAACCGGTTTTTATTGATTTTAGTGTGGGTACATTTATACAAATCTACTTACCACAGTATAGCTATAGTTACCTACTACACTTTCAAAGGATGGGTGATCCCGATAAAATATAATTATCGTACAATATTACGAATGTTAAAACTCTTTACTATTTTCAATTTAAAATATTTTTTATTTACATACTTACTTACTTTCTTATTACCTACTTTGCTTTCTCTTTCTTTGTAACCCGTGCATTGGAAAGCACGTTAAGCCGTTAGTCCTTAAGGCGACGCATTAGAAATTTACGTGGCGGGGATCTTGATTTTTCCCAACATCTACAAAACATATGAAAGTGATATTTGATAACATGATTTTTCATTTAATTGACTTCATTTTGTTAGTTGCAGAAACACGATTTGTCAACTTTTATAACAGAGAAAAAAATATAAAAGTAACCTCTTTTAAAACATAGATTCGCATTTTACAGGCAAACCAGACCGATTTAAGCGTCTAAAATTTCTTAGTAGATTAGTCTTAACACACACTTTAATATGCTAGTTGATTTTTTTTAAATAATTAGTAGTTTTAATTTGAAGGAAAAAAAACAGTTTTTCTTATGGTACGGGGTGCAAACGCTCCGTATGAGATTTATTGTTTAGCGATGCGTCGCCTTAACGACTCTTCTCAACTCTGCTCTAATAGTGAACAGTGGTTAGCGGAGCACACACGAGCGGCGTCGCCTTTCTAAAGTAAACTGTCACGTCGCACGAGCTGTTCAATGTCGAGCTGAGCGGAGATGAGCTGTGTAGAAATCAACCAACTCCTAGACCAGGGACGGGCAAACTACGGCCCGCGGGCCATCTCCGGCCCGTGAATGATCGAAGTCAGGCCCGCGACCATCAACAAAAATTCAAGTGCGTGTGTATTTCAGAAAATGGTATGCATGCATTTTCTGTATCAATATTTTTATTTCACAAAAAATATTTATTTATTGAAAAAATACAGCAAAACAATCAATGAAAAAGTTTGGCCATCCCTGTCCTAGACCCTTTATTTTAACGGATCTGCTCCACTCAGCTGTCCCTCCGCGCTCGACTCCGCTCAATGGAGTTGGACGCTGATAGAGCTGCGATGCCTAGTATGAGTTTCATTTGACGTTCGATTACGCTAGCGAAAACGAAAATTAGTATGGCATTGAAGCAGCGCCTCCCGACGACATACGACGAGTTTACATTTTGCCATACAAATTTTCGTTTTTGTTTTACTCACACTCAAACTCACACTAGGCACCCTGCTCCACCCAACTCAGCTCTGCTTATATGGAGTGTCACCCTAAAAGTTTGCTACGTAGAGTCACTAGGTATCACTAGGTGGCGCTCATTCTATCCTATACAAGTCATACTATTAATAAAATAAATAAATTAAAAGTAAAAAACCTTTTTAAAAAACAAGTTTTTATTTAAATGCGCTAAAAAGAAATCAAGATTTAGATTGACGTCACATTCTTTTTCGAGTTGTTCTCAGCAAGCCTAATTAGTCCGCCATCTTGAGTGTGCCGCCATGTTGGATTTAGAATGACGTCACACAGTTAACCATGCATTGTACTCCGATCTGAAAATGTATACAAAATTTCAGCTCAATCGGTTGAAGATGTCTGCTTCAAAATTGAGTTGCAAGATTTCACCCGAACAAATTACATACATTGCAAGCTAAAAATAAAAGCTTGTAAAGAGGAAAAAGTTTTGTACGTAGCGCAGTACACCAACTTGTCACCAGGTGGCGCTCATTCCGCAGAACAATAACTAAAGCTTTAGTTATTATTCTGAGGCTCATTCTATCCTATACAAGTCATACTAATATTATACAGAGGAAAGCTTTGTATTTTTGTATGTTTGCAACGAATAAATTTAAAAACTACTGGACCGTTTTAAAAAATTCTTTCACCATTAGAATGCTACAATCATTAGGGCTGAGTAACATAGGCTTTATTAAAAAAATGAGCGACCCTTACAGTAGTCGCTTAAGACGTGTAACATTTGACATCTCACCTTAGTATTAAGCAATTATTTTTTAACATTATATTCTGAAAATTATCAATGATCTGCACTTTATTGAGACATAATATCATCAGTAAATATTTATTAATATAGTTTAAAAAGTATACATATAAACGCGAAATAGTTGAAATCTATATTACAATATAAAATAGAATATAGAATTAACAATGACGTATATTTTTTACAAATCTTAGAATGCAGTAAATAAATACTCATTAGAAGACATTTGCAATATCAAATGATGACACAATATGTCACTTAAAATAATAAAATGTCTTGTTCATAGTATCGACATCGACAGTATCGATTTTATATTTGCGCGCGCTTCCGACTCCGTATATTTTTTTACAAATCATACAGAGAATGCAGTAAATACTCATTAGAAGACATGTCACACTGTTATCCTATCCTGCCGCGCAAGTTTCAAGAAAATAGATCGTAATGATATCACAATCACAAACACAGTAAGTTGTACTTACTGCGTTCATAAATTGTGCGGCAGTATCACACTGTTACGATCACATTTCTACGAAATCACTCCCACAATTTATTGTATTTATATCATAATAGAAGGCGAGCCGATCTCACTGTTACGGATCACACTGTTACGTTACGACCCTACTTCCATCCCTTTTCTGCGAAATCACTCCCACAAATTGTATATACCTAGTACATAGAAGGCGAGCGGAAAAATGTTAACACATCAAAAAGAAATGTCCACCCGTGCGAAGCCGGCACGGGCCGCCAGTTTTGAATAACTTTAACTTGATCGAATAGACAGTGGACGTCTTACGGCTGAAATGATGATGATTATGATGATCGAACAGCAAAAAACCGCCCTATGTTAAGTTAGTTTACTTTATATTAGTTGAACTTGTGACCTCCTCCTTTGGCTCGTCTGAAATCAGCATTACAGGTTCTTGAAACTGCAATATTTTTTTTTTATACGTAGCACGGCAAATGACTCCATTTCACCTGATGTTAAGTGAATATGGAATCCAGATGCGACAACTGGTGCAGCGTGAAAACAACGCAGCATCAGTTACCCTCACTGTCGGCCCACAAGGTCACTCAAGGCCACAAGGTCTTCACGCCTCGTTTGAAGGACCCCATATCATAGGAAGGAGGTGCGACAAAGAAATGAGTCACCAAAGGAGATTGTTCTGCGTCCATATATTGCTCGCCTTAAAATAAACTGCAGAGGAAAACTCATTTTCTAGTAATGAATTGCCTGTATTAACCCATGAAAACTAAGTTTTATGACGGACACTTCTGAGAAGACAGTTATTTAAATAAAAAGGACTGATTTTGAGGTTATGTTTAGTCATAGGAAACACTTTAGTGAATGCTTATAAATATTGATATTTTTACTACTATGCCCTACAACAAGTTTCCCCTTGGTGGCGCTGAACGGAGACATCACTAGGTGGTAGGTCTGATACCTGGCTGTCTAGGTAGGTACTACCGCAGTATCGATATGACACGGGAAAATATTTGGGAATATAATAATAATTTGTCATGGGCAGGCGTTTCACTTACCACGCAGTGAGCGGCCTGCTCGTTATATTACTTTGTAAAAATAAAATCCTTAATGATACGTATAGCAATTTAAGGCCTACTCAATTGTCAAGTTCTATTGCTACAAATGATATTGAAAGTTAATAAATCTATAAGTATTTGGCTATGCTAAACATGTTTAAAAACGTGAATAAAACCGAAATACTAAAATGCTGTGCAGCAATAATGTTTTATGTGTAAATATCAATCTTGTTACTCGATGTTTTCATCGAAACCAAATTCGATTTTTTTGTATATTCAGTCAATCAATTATTGATTAACTGAAAACATCGAACGGAGACATATGTCTGTGGAGACATCACTAGGTAGGTCTGTACACTGATATTAAACTGATAATTATTATCAGTACTGACATATTGACAAACAAAGATGGCGAGTTTGGTGGTAAAAAAAATACTTTTAAAAGTCTTACTTTTAATAAACAGTGTCCGCTTGAAATTCTTACTTTCAAAATTATTATTTAATTACAACATAACGTATTTTTCAAATGTTTGTACATTTTAAGGCGATCCAGAGCAATCTCCTTTTTTAGTGCGCGATGGAATATTTAAGAGTGAAGCGGTGACTCCGGAGAGCAGCACGTGTACACCTATGTAGGAAGGGAGAGGGTGGGATTAGATCAAAGAGCTCTTCAGAGCACTCCCCATGGTATAAGCGGTAAAACACGGTGAGTATGCTGACTGGATTCTTTCCTACTCGTTGTAGCAATAATTTTAAGTTAGAAGCTAGGTCCAACTATGCTACTTTAAAAAAATCGATTACATTGCGCGGCAGCGGTCGCCCGGGCGTAGCGTCAGAGCCAATAGTCGTATTAATATTTTGAAGATTTTAGATAAATAAAAACTAGTTCGAACTAAAATTGGGGGACGAGAATGTACCTCGATTACAATTTTCTAAAAAGTCTAATTCTGTGCAAACCTACATAATCTTTTTCGTTGTATCCAGACCGTGTGTTTCCAATACTCTCCACAGTGGATGAAACTGTCACTCAGGACATCGTCGTCCAACACTTCAATATTAAGTTAACGCTTTCATTTCACCTATTCTTCGACACCAGTGCTGGGCAACTGGGCAACCTTATTTGCGACTTTATACCTACTGGGAAAGTATCAAGATTTTCAGTTGTAATATTTGGTCTGTGGTTGTAATACATTTCGCTTCGTGACAAGCTGATTGTTCCGTGAAGGGAAACTCCATGAAGGTGCTCCTGACTAGTAAACCTGTGGACACCACGGAAGTAGGTTCTTGATATTGCACAAACGGATTTATATATAACTAGCACTTTGCCTGCAACATCGTCCAAGTTGATTTCGTATTTCTAAAAAACTAATAATTTATCAAAATAAAATATTTTCTATATCCCACAAGTATCATTCCATCAGTGAAATAAATTTTCGAATTGGCCTATTACTTCCATAGATTAACTAACTTTTTATTAGTAGTACAGAAGTATAGACCACTACATACCGTAAATAATACCGCGATATTAAAATTATTTTATACATTTATTCACAGGAACAGAAATGACCGATGTATATGACAAATTTCCTATTATAACAATATCACGGCTCCGATTTATTATTTATATAAACTTACAGTATTAGAGGTGATGTTCAATATTTATTATCTGTACAGTCAGCATCAGGTGGAAACAAAACGATTTGACAAAATCTTTATAATACTTTAATTTTACACGTAATAATTAGCACTTCAGGAAATACATATTTTATACTTTAGATGTAGTAATGTAAAATAAAAAAAAATTAAATACACTTATATTAGTCCAACAGGTCGGCTTCGTCGGACAGGTCCTGCAAAAGAAAAAGAATTATAATCGATGGATGGAGGGTATGTAAAACAAAAAATATGCAGCGCAATTCAACAGTAATCAAATACACATTTAGTACAAATGTAACAAAATAATGCTTAACAGGCGGGTGGGTAGTGCTTGTTTTACCAATTAGGCAATGTTGCAATGCAAGGTTTATTAATAATGCAAGATTAGCTGAAGTTAACGAGTGGTAGCATCGCTTTTTAATTAGCTGATACTTGTATGACAGTTCATATTAAATGGTGGAAAGGAAAAACAACTGAAACGCCATATTGGTCGAAAATGAGTTTTATACACACGTCTACAATGAATGACGAATGTTTCATTCATCATTCATGTTTTATTCATGCAAAACATCAAAACAAAAACAAAACAAAAAATAAATTGAACTATTCCTTAATTTTTAATCTTTATACAACTGTTTCTTATACTTCTTCTCGTGTAAGAACAGTTGGTAAAATGGCGTGTATCAGTTGTTTTTCTTTTGACCTTGTTTGGTTAAAATATAAATTGATAGATAGTCCCTATTTAGTTGAAAAATTACTGGCTAAAAATAAAAATTACCGATCAAGTCTGACATGTTCGCTAGCTATGGAAAGATAACAATTCGATCTTCTACTAACTGCATACTATCCTTTTTTGTCAGGTTAGAGAAGCCCTCTTTAATTCCAATTTTATTTAACATATGTCAACATTTTGTATTTCCTATGACATATATTCCTTAAAAGGAATTCGTAATAATTGTTACATTATTTTTACATGTATATTGACTATTATTTTTGTTTAAAATAATCTTATGACCACAATTTGTAAAAAATGTTAGCGGTAAAAAAAAATTCGCTTTGCTACTATACTACATCTGATGTATTGTGATTATTTCATGAATCTTATATATGATATGTTACTGTCAAAAACAGTGATGTGAATAGGTAGGGCGAATTAACTTTAAAATTATAAAACTGTCGAATGTAAACCTTTTTTTTAAATCTTGGAACTTTTTTTTTTTTAGTTAATGGCATCGTGCGATTAGCACATTTAGAATCTTGGAACTTAAGTTCAACAACTATTTTTATTTTTTTCTAAGCGATAACCCATAAGTAAATTGAAACCACCGCAAATGAAAAACAACAAATTATTATCAATAAAATTTAAGCAAATCCCAATCAAGTCGACATAGAATGAATGAGACTTATCTACCTAATCAATTGCACAGAAACTCCTGTTTGTATATTCAGTCAGTCAGTCAAGTCAGTTTAAAAACGGCCTTTAAATACGACGAACGTCACCTCAAAATGGTGGTGTTCGCGCTGTCCGGCGTAATGCAATTCAGCTAAAACAACGCTTAGTGTCATTTCTTGACAGCGAGCGGTAAAAGGTATCGTTACGTGATTCATATCGTGCATGTAGGCATTCAGATCAGGAGTTCAAAAACGCCATTAACTCAATTGATGTAAATTTTGATTTATCTGAGTTTTCATCAAGGGGTGCGAATTTTAACCAGCAACCGTATGGATGCTGTGCAAAACAACATCATTGTTTGTCCAAGTGTTTGGGCTGGGCGTCATTCAAGACTTTTCTTTTTAAATTAATATAAAATGAAATGAAATGAAAATGAAATACATTCATTGGCACACACTACAAAATTACACGATATTCACAATAACAATACAAAACAAAGACAAAAGACAAAGTGTGGCCCCAGCCTCAGCACATGCTACAGTGACATAGAGCCGCTGCAACGCTGGTATTCTGGTATTCTGGATACACATAATTAGCATTCAGTAAGTTTATACATTTTTAGTGGTTTCAACTACTCTACGTCACCAACTCCAAGCAAATTAGCACTACCTATTCCCATCACTGGCCAAAAAGTATCAGCTAATTAAAAAACGTCTCTATTCTGTTGGTAACACAAGAGGCTTTCAAAACAGCAAGGGGAACGCTGCCCAGCGGACTAATTAAAAACAATGTTTACTTCATATCATACCACACGAGCAATTTACGCGACAGGATTTAAATTAGTTCTAATTACAAGGGCAAAATACGAAGCGTTCCTCCACTAACAGCTCTCTAGTATCTATAGAAAAGGTTGTCAAGCTCTACACAGTGTATTGATGAGTTGTGATTATTACCTTCTAAATCAGTTTCCTGACGTAAATGTATTCGAAAAATAGAATAATTACATTATAATAGACAGTAGAGCCATGTATTCACTGAAAAACAATGTCTTGGACATACACTTTCTGAAACATGAAACAATGTGTCGGAAATTGTGCCGTCCACTACACTACAGTGGTCGTTTAAAAAATGTTGCGTTGCAAACCAGTGAAACACGCGTCACACTCGTTTAGATCTGTGAGAAACATGCTGATAAACACTAACCCCCTTATTCATAAAAAACTATTTAAGCATTATTTAGTAAATAATTGATTTGTCTCTTTTTCTCAAATTCAAAATGACGTTTGTGTGACGTTGACAAAACAATATTTAACTAAATAATGCTCAAATAGTTTTTATGAATGGGAGGGGAGGGGGGGGGGGGTAGTATTTACCGAACCATTTTAAATGATACATACTAATTTGTTTGTCAAACGCGTAGTTGTTTTTTTTAACACGGTGTTAATAAGCAATTGTTTCTCGGTGAATACATGGTTTAAATAAACAACTGAAGTGAGGAGAAACATATTTTTATCTCGCAAGTAGGCTTAGCAAATAGTGGTAAACAACATAATTATAAAAAACCATGTCATTCGTCATTTTTTATATCAAAGCGAAAATGTGTAATGCATGTTAAAAGTATTAATTTTCTAGCTTGACTATAGTAATATATTAAAGTAAGTAGGAAGTATTTCTTTTCTAAAAGGTCTTTCAACAAGGACGCGTCGATGTTAAAATTGAATAAAACTATATGTGTGTGAGATATTAACGAAATTTTTATTTTATTTCAAAGGCCCATTAATGCCATTATGAATGGAATATAACATCGTTCAAATGTCCGCCGCGGCTTCGAATGGTGGCACGAATCCGAGAGGTCCAATTTTCAATGACTCTGCTGCATTGATCCGGCTGAATCTGAGCGATGGCCTGCGTTATGTTGGCTTTCAGGGCAACGGTCGATTGTGGGTTATTGGCATAGACCTGTGACTTCAGAAAACCCCACAAGAAAAAGTCTAGCGGGGTCAAGTCACACGATCTTGGTGGCCAATTCACGTCACCTCTGCGAGAAATAACCCTACCCTCAAACCGTTCACGCAGAATGTCCATTGTGTCGTTCGCTGTGTGGCACGTAGCGCCGTCTTGCTGGAACCACATGTCGTCCACGTCCATATTGTTCAATTCAAGCCAAAAGAAATTGTTAATCATTGATCTGTAGCGCTCGCCGTTGACGGTGATGGCCTCGCCAACGTCGTTTTCGAAGAAGTACGGACCAATGACGCCGCCAGACCAAAATCCGCACCAAACAGTAACTTTTTGTGGATGCATTTCTTCCTGGTCCTGAACTGAACCTCATGTGGGTTGTGGTCATCCCATATACGGCAATTTTGCTTATTAACAAAACCATTCATCCAAAAAAGTGCCTCGTCGCTAAAGATAATTTTTCGACCAAAATTGAAAATTGGGCCTCTCGAATTCGTGCCACCATTCGAAGTCGCGGCGGACATTTGAACGATGTTATATTCCATTCATAATGGCATTAATGGGACTTTCAAATAATAAAAAAAATTCGTTAATATCTCACACACATCTAGTTTTGTTAAATTTTAACATCGACCCGTCCTTGTTGAAAGACCCTTTAGCTTGAGTATAGTAATATATTAAAGTAAGTAGGAAGTATTTCTTTTCTAGCTTGAGTGTAGTATTATATTAAAGTAAGTAAGAAAATAGCCTATAACTATTCCACTGCTGGGCAATGGCCTCAATCATTATAATCCAAATCACTACTACAAAATGTATTTGTTTTGTTTATATAATTTTTAACGCAAATTTTGTTGCGAACAAATTACAAAAACACAAATATTGAAAAAATTTCCACGACCAGGATTTGAACCTGCACCCAAAACAAATACATTTTATAAATAGCTTGCCTACTTATACCTGATCTTTAGTATTTGTAAAGATATTATGATCGGATGTTAATGACGGTAGTTGTTGACATTGAATGGGCGCCTTTGGCTTTAAAATAAAAAAAAGTAAATAGTGTTGAATAATTTCGGCGGTGTGGTTAGAACCACGATAGCTCAATTGGGAGAGCACCTGACCCGGTATGTCAGAAGGGTGCAGGTTCAAAACCTGCTCGTGGAAATTGTTTCAACATTTGTGTTTTTGGCTCTACTACGATTATTATTGATGGGTAGTATTATATTACTAATATTATAATATACTGTAATGTGACAATAGAAAATCCACAGTGCTTCTACCGTAACTTTGTCAAGTTAAGTAAATCTTAATCATTGTTTTTTGTCTAGTTTCTGATTGGCTGGACTATAAGCTGAATCTATTGCTACTTCTTGCCCAAGATCTCATTTTACTTGAGGTCGGCGCAAAAAGTCGGTTTCTTCCACTCTCCTCTATCAGCCGTCACCTGTACAGCCACTCCCTTTCCATTCATATCATCTGTCACACAATCCATCCATCTTTTCTTTAGTCTCCTCCCCCTCTATACATCAATAATAATATCCCTTACTCATCATTATCACTCTCTTAGTTACATGCGTTTCATCCCTTCTCATCAAATTCCCAGACCAAGACAACCTGTTTCCCCTTAATTTTTCAGTCACTGGCGCCATTTTACTAACTTTCTATCTCATCATCAGCCTATACTAGTCCACTGCTGGACATATGCCTCTTCAAGTGCACGCCACCGAGCACTATCCGCGGCTACTCTCATCCAGCTCTTGCTAGCCACCATGCGAAGAATGTCACTCCACCTTGACTGAGGGCGTCCTACACTACATTTGCCGATTCGCGGTCTCCACTCGAGAACTCGTTTACCCCAACGGTTATCGGTTCTGCTACTAGTATGGCTGGCCCACTGCCACTTCAGCTTGCTGATCCGATGGGCTATGTCGGTTACTTTCGTTCTCTGATAGAACACCTCATTCCGAATCCGATCATACAGAGAAACTCCGAGCAAAGCTCTTTCGGTACATAGTCTTCCTCTCTAATATACTCATTTCTTACTTTATCCATCGTTACCTTATCCCTTACCTTATTCTCACTATGTCTATCCTAATATTCAATCTCTCGCTACATGCAATCTTCTGTCATCCGGTTTATTTATAGCCTAGCACTCAAATCCATACATTACGCCAGGTCTAATTAACATGTACATCGCTCGAACCATTGTAAATGTTTTCCAGGCACACATTTTTTAACCTGTTCACCGCCCAACTATCCTGCACGCGATGTCCCGCTGTACGCCAACGTATAAATGTATTTTAATAAAGTAGGTACAAAGAAGAACTTCTATAGAAGTGCTGGCGTGGATGGCACGAAAATCTCGAACTTCTATAGAAGTTGTTGGCGGTAAAAAGGTCAAGGGCGTACCGTTTAACCTCACGTGGTACTTGGTCATATGCTTTCTCGGTCGACAGTAGGAAAATTTTCACAAAGTTGACGGATAACGAAAAGGGCATATAGTTCATAAAATCAAATTGGTTTTGTGAAATTTCACTCTTAGTCTCCGTACGCTAACTTTCTCCCAAATGTTCATACACACAACATTAACTTTATTTCTCTATAGTTGTTGCACTCCATACAACACATCACTTTTGTTATTTTTTTATACAAATAAGTACCAGTGAACTGTAACACTATTTGGTGGCACCAGGTATGGCTTCTTCCAGCAACAACTTATTAAAAAATTATTAAAATAAAACAAAAAACCCGACTGCTAAAAGAACTACTTATATCAAAAATAACTGCAAAGAGAAAAAACTGAAAAGAAAAACACAAGCTCTAAGATCCCAGAATTCAATTTGAGCAATGTTGAATGCAACGTGAAATATTTCTAAATACATTGAATATTGATAGTTGTCTCAGGCGGGGACATTCACCAACCAAAGAGAGTGCGGATTTAATTGAGCTAGCCACGGCCGCTTGGTTGATGATTTTCCCAGTCTGCGACAACTATCAATATTCAATGTATTTAGAAATATTTCACGTTGCATTCAACATTGCTCAAATTGAATTCTGGGATTTTAGAGTTTGATTTTTTCTTTTCAGTTTTTTCTCTTTGCAGTTGTTTTTGATATAAGTAGTTCTTTTAGCAGTCGGGTTTCTTGTTTTATTTTCATAATTTGGTTTACTTTAGTTTTGTTAAGTAAATAACCATCATTTCAAAACCTACATAAAATAATTATATTAAAACGCCTTACTCTTTTAAATAGCTAAGTCATAACGCACACCAATTGGCGTAAAAACGAAACTCTGGACGTCTAGTACTTTTAACTGACAAGTTCTTTGAGTTTTTTTTTAACATGGGAATAAAATCTGCTAATATTCCCGAATTAGCAAACCTTGCCAATGTTTTTACTTTTTTTTTTTTATATCCTATGTCACTCTTACAGTTAAAACAGATCTAACGACACCTTATATGTTAAAATCCACCATGCCGTTTGGGCTGTAGGGCGTGGCAAAGAAACAGACATACATACATACATACATACATACATACATACATACATACATACATACATACATACATACATACATACATACATACATACATACATACATACATACATACATACATACATACATACATACATACATACATACATACATACATACATACATACATACGATCGATAACAAACATCAACACATAGGTAACTGTAAAAGGCTCAAAATTTTCTTAACATACAGACATTTCGATGAAGTTTAATATTTAACGCCTACAATATTGTATTTTATGGTCAATTAAAGCCACTTAATTTTATAGATGACGGAGTTCAGATAACACTTTTTAAATAGACTGTTTATATATTGTTTGACGGATTAATCGATCATACTTTTAAATCTGCACACACGAAACTAAGTCGCGCCAGCCACTTCATGTACTAGGCCCACTGAGATGTATACAAAATTGTATTATGTTGAAATGAAACACCTTTTAGAAATTCACTAGCGCTTTAATTTAAAAATTATTTTATCCGAACGCTTTCAATCCTCACGGGTCCCAGGTGACACGGAAACAGAAGTGTCGGTCGCCTTAAATTAGTTTGTACTTCCTTACCGCATCTTTTACTCGGGTATAATTCTGTTTCACGCAAAATGGGCTTTTAGTATATTTTGATCTTGCAGTAAGCTGTTGGGGCTGGGATTTAATCACCTGTAAAATGGGATTCCAACCATCGTGTCTCAATTAAAATAACATTTCCTGTTAAGATTACCGTAAAGTACGTTATAGATAGGCTATTACCGTAAGAAAACCGCTTCGCGGTATCCCAATTAAAATTAAAGACAGTATGCAAGTATAAATTAATGATGATACGACCAACACCCTGAGACTGATCTCTTGTGGTCACGGACCTAAAAGGTGCTTGAAACGTCAGGATAAAATAATATGTAAAAAACACAAGTAAATGCGTAAAAATATGTTTCATTTCAATGTAGTGTTTACGTAAACATTATAAAACAGTTTGATTATAATTCATAAATACACTAAAAACTAACTACAAAACATTAAAATCGCGGATAAACCGAGCCCCCATAAGGCTAGTAGAACTCGTTTATACTTTGATAATAACAAATTTATAATTTCGATAAAGCTGCATTTGTATCAAAATTCCCCATTAAGATAATTTTATAATATGTGTAATGATGTAAAAATAAAGTGTTTTCCAACGTATTAAGGGGTAAGTTTTAGATACATTTAAAATATTTTATTTTATTTTATTAAGGACATTAAATATAGTTTCTATAGGTGAAGTCAATCTTTGTGTCTACCCATCATTAATAAAGAGTTATTATGCCATTTAAAAGATCAATTTCAGCACGATCAGCAGCTAATTGATCCAAATTGGTCAATTGGTCAAAAAGATTATCCCATTTGAATAAAAAAAATTGTATATACGCGTAAAATTTAATTAATAGATTTTACAAACAATTTTTGTTTGTCAAACACTCTAACGAATTGAGAATTTTTATCAAATAAAATAATATTTTAAATGATATAATGGTTATTTGTTATTGGTGAGAAGGCTCAATTTTTGCATATTTATAAGTATTTTCTTATATTAGTAAATAAGCAATAACATTTATGTATCATTTGTGAAGATCCGTTGCTATACCCGTTATAATCACTCTTTTATTCGAAAAAGAGCTACACTTGAAAATCAGCATTTTTTTTCCAAGACTCCTATATTAGGCTGTACCACATATCATTATCTATTTGATGCAGCCTTAAAACACTATGTAGGAGGGAGTTTCTCTTATTTAATTAGAAATATATATTTATTTTTACTTTTACTTTGTGTCTACTTTTAAAATTTAAGAAACATCTGCTAAGGGCGTCCGGTGCGTCAAGCGAGCGCACGCACGTCGCGGGCGCGGACTAGGCGTGCTATTTCATGTAAATTTAAGGAGCAGCGCTGCGTGAGGTGAGTCTACGGTCGGTCGCGGCGCCTGTGACGGGGCACGCTCCACGTTCGAGACGGTTCAATAATATGCACTTTGCACACACAAGACAGTTTTAAAGCCGCCATATTTGTTCCCGGTTTCCTGCGGCGTGCGCCCGCTTAAGAGCGTTTACGCCGCACACTAGCGCCGCCAATGAAAAAAAAACATATCTAGTGAATAGAGAAAGAAAATCAAATTATGCTCAACAAACTATCTGAATGAAGTAATTTAGCATTTTTACGTCACCTAATGAACACCTCACATGTTATGGTTTAGTTAAATAAGACGTTACGGCCACTTTTAACTATAACGCCATATTTAACTAAACCATAACATGTCAGGTGTTCATTAGGTGACGTAAAAATGCTAAATTACTTCTTTCAGATAGTTTGTTGAGCATAATTTGATTTTCTATTTCTAATTACTAGATGTGTTTTTTTTTTCATTGGCGGCGCTAGTGTGCGGCGTAAACGCTCTTAACGCAGCGGACGTTCTAAAAGATGCCTGTATCTCACTCGAATATTTTAAGCTTGCAGTGTGGCAGTGTAATCCTTATATATGTTAACATTTGCAATAGGTAATAATTATAAAGTTATTGTCCCTTATATATTAGATATTGCTTTGTATAAATTTGAAAACGTGTTAAGTATATATAAAAAGTTGAGTACCGAATTAATAACGTTTCAACTGTAACAATATGTAGGTTTTACAACACTATATCTATATATTTTTGTATAAGCTTATTCTGATTTCAAATAACGTACTACCCGTAAAAATGGTATATTCTCAAAAAAAATCGATTGCAGCAAATGTTTTATCACTACTACGATAAAACGGATGCTCCCTAATAAAACAGCAATGAGAATTATGATAGCAAATGGATATTTCCTGACTAAACTGAATGCATGCATTAAAACGTAGCATATATAATGGCTGATTTGCCGAAAATGGATTGTTCTAAAAATCAAAGAGGGGTGTGTAATGTGAAACCAAGTTAAAACCCATGTGTTGCGAAAGACCCGTTTGCTGAGAAGCCAAAGCTCCCGGCGCGCGCGGGGTGTCACCCGCCGCTAGTCGAGGTCGTCGACCCCGGGCGGGGTGTGAGGAATACGCACGACACTGTCCGCGGTGTCGCCCAGCACTATGTCGTCTATCTCGCGCTCAATCTCCTCCATGATGTCCAGGGAGTCCTTGCGCTTCATCACCAGCGCCGGTACTGTGCTGTCCGGTACTGTGCTATCCGGTTCCGTGCTGTCCGGTTCCGTGCTGTTCGGTTCCGTGCTATCCAGTTCTGCAGTCGCCTTTGGCGGTATGCTGTGCGGCGGCACGCTGGCCGGCGCTGTGCTGTCCGTGTCCGTATTCGAGGGTTTGCTGCGGACAGTTTTTGTACAGGAAGTTAGTTAATTTCGTGACTGCTGTTGCATTTTAATCTACTACACTAAAACTGTAAAGTTTAACTTTGAGTAACTTTACTAATAGCGTGACAGTTGTTCTAATGAAACCTCTATTAAAAACAATATTTAAAAAAAAAACAATAAACCCGACTGCTAAAACCACTATATAAAAAACATTTATATACTCGTAAAAACCGGACTAATATAAAAAATAACTGCAAAGAGAAAAAAAATTAAAAGAAAAAAACAAGGTCTACGATCCCATAATTCAATTTGAGCAATGTTAAATGCAACGTGAAAATTAAATATTTCCTTGGCTGATATCTATACTTAAATAATAAAATCTATAATAAATGAGTATTTATAAATACATTAGAATCTGCAGACCTGTGCTATGTTTTCCTTCACAGGCACATTAGCACTTCCTGTAATAATGTAAAATCAAGTTTTGACGGTTCACCGTTTAAGTTAGGTAACTTTTCTTTGCATTTAATTGCTAACATGAATTGAATGAATTAATACATATTATACCATTTCATCAGATCCATCCATAATAAATAATGTAGGAACCGCATTTTCTCTAAGTCGCCTTCATTTTACATTCCCCTTACATAAAAATGAATCCATAGTAAAATGCTTAAAATAAATGTGATTAAATGTCTTTTTGAAGTCTAATACGATTTATCCACTATTATTTTTCCATTCAAAGAATGGGAATGGGGAGTAAGAGGAGATCGGAACACTACCTTCACCGGCCCTATTGTCAACCCCACCTGCACGCGCCGGACGGCGGCGGCGACCAAACGGTTGCCGTGGTACTCCCTGCTAGAGAACCAACGGGGCAATGGCGACCGAGCAATGGCGGTATAACCATACATACCCGTCGGGGCGACCTGTACGGAAGAGGTATCAGAAACCTTGGAGCCCAAATAGCCCCTGAAAGCTCTGGTGCAGAAGGCAACGGGAAACCACTGCACTAATTTCCCACGAGAGTTATGAAAAGGTCGAATAAGAGTAAACGTGTGCCTAGCGACCCGAGTAGCGACCGGCGCCCTGAGTTGTCCGGGAATCAGGGTGTGAAGTTGGTTACCGGCCATGAGGTAGCAGGCGACCAGGTGCCCCATGGAAACTATGCCACTGGAAGAACAAAACTCCAACTGCGTAACGACATCAGCATTGGGACATGGAACGTAAGAGGCCTCATCGACGAAGGAAAGCTCCATGTATTAGACCACGAACTCGAACGCTGTAATAGCGTCATTACCGGACTGAGTGAGACGCATTGGAAAGAGAGCGGGCACAGAAACTTGGAGAAACACACTATTTTCTTCTCAGGAAACGAATCATCCAGCTTCGCTGGAGTGGCTATAGCGATACCTACACTCTGGGCTGGGTCTGTCCTTGGCTATCACCCTGTAAACGAGAGGATTATTACCATAAAACTCAGTGCCTCACCATGCATATTGAATATAATCCAGGTATACGCCCCAACAAGCACCGCTACTGAGGAAAAAATTGAGGAGTTCTATAACCAGCTTGAGGTCTGTATTAACAACACCAAAAAGAGAAATACTGATGATTATCGGGGATTTCAATGCTAAGGTAGGAGCCACGGTTCTGGATGTGGGTTTGCGAAATATAGTGGGTCTCTATGGTCTTGGTTGCAGGAACAGCAGAGGAGAGCAGTTAATTCAGTTTGCAGCAGATAACAACTTTACTGTAATGAATACTGTCTTCAAACATCACCCCAGAAGGCTGTATACCTGGACCTCCCCAAATGGAGAGCACCGCAACCAGATCGACTACATATTGATCAGAACAAGATGGAGGAGCTCGATAACCAACGCACATACACTGCCGGGAGCCGACGTCATGTCTGACCATCAGCTACTATTATGTAACATGAGAATTAGACTCCGTAGACCCATAGTCAGGAAAACGGCTAAACGCGTGAAAGTCGTCGATAAAGACTCGTTTGTCAAGTCACTTCAAGACAAAGAACAGTCCTGGTACAAAAACTGTAACAACGAAGAAGGCGTCGATCACCTCTGGAAGTCAACGGTGAAACTTATAAAAGATGCTGTGCACGAATCACAACCCAAAATAAGATCCAATAAGAGGCAGCACTGGATGTCGACTGATACATGGGACTTGATCGGAAAACGTAGAGAACTCAAAGCTAGCGGTGCCAAGATACAAGAACTGAATGCCATGAATTCAGTCATACAAGCCGCTTGCCGTAGAGACCGTAATACCGCGCTACAGTCCGTATGTGATGAGGTTGAACGTCATTCTCAAAAGTCAGAAACAAAAGATCTACACATGAAAATTAGACTTATAACCCGTCAGTGCAAACCGAACACTTGGGCCATTGAGAATGCGGCTGGTGACACCGTCACAGAGATCAACGAGATAATCAACGTATGGAAAGACTACTGTGAGTCTCTTTTCACTGACACAGCAACAAACATCCCAAAGACCTACGACGAAACCTTAGAGCCAGAACCAACACCACTAAGAGACGAGGTGCGAGCAGCTATTAAACATCTAAAGCGGAACAAAGCTGTAGGGTCTGACCGGATTCCGATCGAGACGATAAAGGCTATGGGAGAGATTGGAGTAGACATGTTGCACACCATATGTTGTCGAATATGGGACACTGGAGTTTGGCCAAGCGATTGGTCACATTCTATATTCATGCCACTGCACAAAAAGGGGTCAACAAAAAAATGCAGTAACTACAGGCTCATCTCTCTCGTATCCCACGCCGGTAAAATCTTGTTGTATATCATCAACACGAGACTTCAAGCTTACCTGTCCCGAGAGATTGCCTCCGAACAGGCTGGATTTGTAAAAGGTCGCGGTACAAGAGAACAGCTCCTTATAATGCGTCAAATCGTAGAAAAGGCCAGAGAATTTAACATCAGCCTGTATGTGTGTTTCGTTGACTTCAGAAAAGCTTTCGATACCGTCAAGTGGTGGAAGCTATGGTCAGTCCTGACGGAAATGGGGGTACCACAACATCTTATACACCTCATCAGGCGCCTGTACGAAGATGGTACTGCTGCTGTCAGAGTTGACGGTATCGACTCCGAACGCTTTAAAACGAAAGCTGGCGTTAGGCAGGGGTGTATACTGTCCCCTCTGCTTTTCAACATATATACTGAGTATATAATGCGTGTGGTTCTCGAGGGCTGGGATAAGGGAATATCCGTAGGAGGTCGGAAAATATCAAATTTAAGATACGCAGACGACACTACCCTCCTAGCGTCAACTAGAGACGATATCGAGTCTCTTCTTCGACGTCTGGAGACCACAGCGTTGGATTTTGGACTCGCAATCAATCACGATAAGACCAAAATGATGATTGTAGATCGTGCCGACAACAACCAACCGGACGTCCAAAATGTAGCGGGATGTGAGGTAGTCCAAAGCTACATATATCTGGGCTCCACTATTACCAATGCTGGAGGCTGCGAGGATGAGATTCGAAGACGTTGCGCCGTGACTAGATCCGCAGTAGAGACTGGCAAAGATTTGGAAAGACCGCAGAATAACCAGGAACACTAAGGTTCGACTCATGAGATGCTTGGTCTTTCCAATCTTCTTATATGGAGCTGAGACGTGGACGCTGAGGATGCAGGACCGGCGCAAGATTGACGCGCTGGAAATGTGGTGTTGGAGACGTCTGCTGAGAATCCCGTGGACCGCGCACCGCACCAACGTCTCGATCCTAAAAGATCTTAACATCAAAGAGAGATTATCGTCGACTGTGCAAATACGAATCCTCAAGTTCTTCGGACACATCACCCGTAACGAAGACTCCATGGAACGGCTGGTGGTGCAGGGGAAAGTTAAGGGCAAGAGACCTCGCGGGCGCTCTCCGACACGGTGGACAGACCTCATTAAATCTGTAACGAACTCAAATATTAACGTTTGCTCTCACTCTGCCAAGCATCGGGACACATGGCGACGCATCGCGAGGGAAGCGGTGAACGGGGAAGTGACCAAGACGTGACCACGACCACTCTGTCAAGAGTGAACGACTGGGAAGAAGAGAGATTTTTCCATTCGTTTTTAGCATGGACATTAATGCATGGTCTTTGGGAAATCTGTAAAATAAACGTATCGATATATCGATTAAGAAAAGTATGCACATTGTTTACGTCACTATACATGATATAGATAACCCGATGCCATTTCTGAATTATTGCTAAATCTGCTATAAAAATTGAATTAACGGCTGGTTTTTGCTAGAAAATGGTTCTACCAAATCATATATTCATCATACCATTCGGCAAATAATATAGCAAAAACATACCGATTGAAAGTCAATAGTCCATGACTATATTCTTTTCGAGTTAATAGAAATTGCAGGCCCCAACTACAAAAGACATAATGCCACATAGACCACACACTTACTATTTCTAGTAATCCAAAGCATTCGTGTAATCTAGACAGAAATACTATTAAAATCTGAAATAATTATGAGATATTAGGACAATTTTACTGTCGTATTTGATCGAAGTTTTTGACAGTCAATACTAATAATACACGAACAAGTCAAATAGATTTTAAACGAACTGTCATCTTTTTAATCAAAGTACTTTTGAATTTGACCGGGCAGAGAGCCTCAAGATCTTAGTTTTGAGAGTTCATCCTATGACCGATGACATAACAATATAAAAAATAAAAACTAAGTGTCAACCATTTGTCGCACTCCAACCTCCTTTACCAGCCATAGGATAGAACGAAACTAAACATAGTTGCACGTTTTTTATTTTAACCTTCCTTCTATAGCTTTAGTTATTGTTGAGTGGCAGATAACGTACAAAAATTATCATTATAATCTCCATTTCATAAAAATGTAGGAATACCATACATTTTAATTAATTTTGGCTACCTAATTAAAAATACAAAATTAAATTTGTAAAAAGAAAACATGTAACTACTATTATTATTGCAATGGCCATCATTTACTTAGTCGGAATCAGTAGGTCCTGATCACCAATAAAAAGTCTTTGTGTATATCTATACCATAGATTTAGTATATAGTTATAGATTGGCAATACAAAAGAGATAGACCACAGTATACGCATTTGTTAGAGCGAGATAGATAGACGAGACCATTCATGTACACGCTATTGGCCAGTAACGGCCTGGAGTCAGTTGCGAACAAAACAATTATTGCTTATTTTTGTAAAATCTGAGATTTCAAGAGTAAATTAGTATATATATGAGACGTGAATGACGTGATTAATTATGGTTAAGTGTGCTGTACCTGGATGTAGCTCATCTAAGAAAGAAAACCCACATAATTATACATTTCACACGTTGTACAAATTGAATTATTTAGCAGTCTAAATGCAATGTTTTAAATCTTCTACAAAAAAATTCTACATGCAAAATTATTGCCTTTTATCACATTAATGCTCCGATTGCATAGGAATTTATTTTAAAATAATAACAAATACGTGAATTCTTACTATTCCTAACCTCACTTTTTTAGAGATTGACACTATCGATAACTTCTTATCGATATTGTACCTTACCGGCAAAGGTTTGAATGTAGCCCTTTTCATTTTGGGTAATATTCTTACTAATACATTTCTTATTAATTTATGTTTTTATTGTTGGAGTTTCGTAGCCAAGTGGTTCTATTGTAAATATAAAACCACCTATTAATAAAACTAACAAAACGAAACGAAACTTATTTTATTATTAGAATAAAATATGAAGAAAAATTGCAAAATACTACAAAAGCAAGCTTACGATGTTTTTACAATAAATTAATTCTTTTTGGAGGAAGTAAAAAATTCAAAACTGTAGTCTGTAGTTTTATTTTAATTCCTTAAAACTTAAAGATATTCACTTTATAAGTAGATCTGTGTCAGCAGACACGAGACGCTGCAGACTGTGTCGATAATCGAAGTCGAGGCAGGCACGCGCAGCACTATTTGCCTGGCATACATGCTCATCACACGCACACCGAAGTATATAGTTTTTGGTCTCGCCTTAATTATTCCATCGCCAATCTATAACTATATACTAAATCTATGATCTATACTAACTAGTGGTCGCCCAGTGGTCGAAATTCGACCGTAATTTTATTAAGGCTGCACGGATGTTATCCTAAGCAATGAAAAATTAAAAAAAGATAGAATGTGAGTTTGGATTGGCATTAAAAGATTTCGGCCGCTCCTCTTCCATTTTTGGAATATTTTGAAAAGAGTAAAATATTAACATTCTGTACTTCTTCTCTATATAAACTATAAGTGTGCGAAATTTCATACTCCTCCGTCCGCGCAATTTTCGTAAAAAAAGGTTCAGTTCATTTTCAGTTTCTGCGTGTTTTACTTAACTAGGCATCGTCGTACACATTTGGTGAAGTTAGGTCCTTACCTATGAAGTTGACGTTTTGTATGAAGATTTTTTATAAAATTATATTTTTCATACTAACGTTTTTTTTTGTTTTTTTAGCATCTATTTATGTTAACACTATAAAATTGTAAAATAGTGTGTTCGTTTCACTAGCTAAATATAGCAAACATTAAAAAGAAAAAAAATCAAGACCCTTCAAAGCTACAATGAAACAAAAAGTCAATTCCGCGAACAAAAAAAAAGTTAATTTAAAAAAAAATTGGATGATAAAGACACAAAATGAATAATCATTGTTAATACTGAAGCCTAAGTAACATAGTCCTGATTAAAGGTGTATATTAACATTAACAACCGGTATTGACTTTTCGAAGTTTTACACCTATTAATAAGTGAGAAAAAACGTCAATTTCATAGGTAAGGACCCAATAATATAGTGGTATTATAGTAGTAAATAGCCTATAACTGTCCCACTGCTGGGCATTCCATCATTGAAATCAAGTCATCACGACAATTGATGGGTATTGGTTTAATCACTATGGGTATTGGTGTGATCAAAAACCCGAGCTATGCATTGAAAAATCCGAGGTATTATAGTCATCATCATCATCAGCTCATTTTAAGTCCCCACTGCTGGGGCACGAGGCTTCCTAATGGACGGATAGGGAAAATGAGCCATAAACCACCACGCGGCCCCAGTGTGGATTGGTGTTAGTTAACGACGATGCAACTGGGACCAACGGCTTTACGTGCCGTCCGAAGCACGAAGGAGCTAGATAATATTAAGATACATTATTTTTTTGGTCACCTATCCGATGACCGGCCTTTGCGATACTTGCTTAACCCCAGCACTTACAGACCGGGCACACTAACTCCGGGAATAGGTATTATAGAGCACAAGCGGCCCACTCGCAACTTCGTCCGCTTGAGTAAACACCCGCATCCCTAGAACCCTATAGCAGCGCCACCGACCGGGTCCAAATATATGCATATATTATACATATAAACCTTCCTCTTGAATCACTCTATCTATTGCTGAAAACTGCATTAAAATCCATTGCGCAGTTTAAAAGATTTGTGTGAGACAGCGGAAAGCGATTTTGTTTTATATTATGTAAAGATTATGTTAAGAGCCATATTACATTTCGACTGTGATTTTTGCGTAAAATGGCCAAATTTGGCGTTCTAGATCTCATAAACAAAAATACATTAACAATGTTGACTTATTGAATAGTGTAGAATAGTTCGTAGCGGCCTCGCTTTTTGTAAATTTTGCTATATTTTTAATTACTTAAACCCAAAATTGTAGAGAAAGATTTTCATAAAAATGCGCGAAGGCACTTTGTTGAGCTCCTAGATAGAATTACTGTTCTAAACAAATGAAATAAAAAAATTAGAATGTTATCCTACTAATCCTACTAATATTATAAATGCGAAAGTTTGTATGTTGTGTTCGTATATTTGTTGCTTCTTCACGCTGCAGTGGATGGATGGATTTGGATGAAATTTGGCATACAGATAGTTTTTAACCTGTAATAACACATAGGATACTTTTTATCCAGATATTCCCACGGGAACGGGAACCACACGGGTGAAACCGCGAGCGGCCGCTAGTCTCTTATATAGCTGTATAGTACGTAGCGGCCTCGCAATGTTTAGATATCATTGATTTTATATAGAAAAAAAATCTTATATGATAATATTATTGAGCAAAATTTATACCAGACTAATTGTTACTTCATGAGGAATAAAGATTTTGTAATTTTTAAGCATGAATTTATTCTCTTTTTTCGATAAAAACGATAAATACAACTGCAAAATTACTACAAAATGCGATGCGATGCGCCGGCCGTTCGAACGATACCTATTCTCGCGGAGTGGAGAAATGAAAAATATGTATGAAAAGTAGAGAAAATCAACGTTTCGTAGTCTCCTGATTCCTCCTCCGAATCTGGACCGATTTAATTACTTTTTCATAAAACATTAAAGAAAGGCTTTGGCTGTGTCCCTATGTTTTCCTTTTTTTCATAAATTAATTATTAAAAAAGATATAAACCTTTAAAAACCTTAAAAATTGGCCAGATTTTCCGCTGTTTCCCAAATTTGACGAAATTATATAAAAAAAAAACAAAACATAAAGACACAGCGAAAGCCTCACTTTAATTTTTAATGAAAAAAGTAATTAAATCGGTCTAGTTTTGGAGGAGGAATTAGGGGACTACGAAACGTTGGTTTTGCCTAGTTTTCATACATATTTTTCAATTCAGTCGACCTTAGTATTTCCTCTTAAGTCTGACCTGTACAGGCCGGCGGGCAGAGTCCAGACTCCGTTTGCCGCCGCTTGCAGCCGCTCGCGCGCAAGGTCGCGCTCTATGTTGCTCACTATTGAGTCCACGGAGAGGTTTGCCAGCTGAGAGTTGTGCTCGTAGCCAAAGGTCTTCTGGAACGCTTCTAGCTCGAGGGACTCCTGAAGAACGAGGGGGGATTGATAATAAGTGACTGGTGACTGGCGACTGACAGCTTGAGAGACTTCTAAGGAACGAGAGGCGGTTAATAATAAACCTCTTAGGCCCGATTTTTCAATCCTCAGATACTCAAAGAATAAGATTGTCATTGTGACATATTTTCTTAAGGGAATCTGTCATTATGTCAATTTATTCAATGAATAAACTTTATCTGACGATTGAAAAATCAGTCCCAAGTAAGATGCGACTGAAAGCTCGTAAGACTCCTAAGGAACGACAAAGGATTGATATTAAACCTCAAAGTGAGAGGTGGTAGACAGTTATTAATATATTTATATATTTTTTTTTTATAAAAAGTTAGGGAAATGAATCTGCTCTGTCAGATGTTATACAAAAGCAGAATCTAGATGCGTGACCACTAGTTAGTGGAGCTGGATTCTGCCTCGCTTTACTAGCAATCCGCAAGTTGCACTGACGCACTGGCTATCTTATCTCTAGCTGCAGGAATACAACAATGCTACAAACATTAATGTTGTGGCGACGTATTTAGATACGATGGTGGTAGCTAGCCAGGTAGACAAACAAGCTCTACCACCAACCAAACCGTGTACACAAACATGTACCCCGCTGGGAATCGAACCCGGGACCTCTGAGGTAGTCTTAACCACTAGACCACAGAGGCAGTAAGAATAGACGCACATGTTATCTTTACCACGTCTTTTTGAAAACCATAAGTACTGTCGTTCATTGGCGTCGCTGGCGTACAGTCGCCGTCAGATATATAAAAGTGGGATCCCAGCAATTATTGCTGCTTAATATTACTTGGTTTGATGTACATTATGCATACATTTCGGCTTCGTTAAGGGTCTTTTTACACCCTGTATATTCACAAACCTGGTACTCCGGGAACAGGTTCTCGTAATGTTCGGGGTCAGCGAGCGCCTGGCCCGACTTCTTGTTGGTGGTGCCGGCTACTTCGCGCCACTGCCGCACCACGTCGCACATCACAGAAGGAACGTATGATCTGGTGGCGGGGTGGTAGACTCAATAACACAGTGTAGGACGAAAATTGTATGTACACTTTATCGTTTATGATCAACAAAGGGATCTAACCTTTACCTAAGGTTGAGGACAAGACAAGACTAAGGGTGGATTGCACCAAAACTCCGGTTTATGTACCTGTTAAAGATAACTTTAACATTGACTATCTTCACCAACACAGGATCTACTAGTACACGAGAGTACTAGGAAGGAGAAAAATGGGTTAGTACAGACTACTTAGAAGTAAAACGATTACCGGAATATAGGGTTTGATTTTTTTTTAAATGGTGGTTTTAACCACTCCATGTTATGTCTTGTCGGCAACTTTAGGTAAATTTACCCCCTTCATTTCGATCACTATTAATCAGTTACATGTGCTTTAAAACTATTTAAATTATATTTCATTCCACTCGGGAAACAGACATAAGCTTAAACTTGACGTATTAAGACTTATTTTAGGACAACGATGGTGATTCTATCATTTTGACGATGACCTTAGTCAAAATTTCAAAATCGTTAAGGATTACAAGAAAGTATTTTAATTTACATAATTAAATTACTACTAAACTAAACATGGACGAAAGGTCTGTATTAAATGAAATTTATTCTATTTTACTTTATTTTAAATACCTGGCAAAGAACGCGGCTTCTGGCAGCTTGTCCCTCTTGATGAGCAGCTCAAGGCACTTGTCCAGCCGGTTCAGTGTGAACAGTGCGGCGAACGCAATGTTGTCGTCTCCCTCTTCCGCTGCTGTACAGGCCACCTCCTCTAACAACACTCGGTCACCTGGCGTTGGTTGAGAGGGTTAAGATATGGTGGAACTAGGGTTTATTGTGAATTCTTAAGTTCTTAACCCTTTCACTGTTAGAGGCAACATAGACGCCATCACAATCTGAACCTTATAAAGTTGCAATAGATACGATTAGACTAGTCAAATTGTAACTAATCGTATAAGCTTAATGGTGGAACATATTATAAGGAACTCGACCCGCCCCGGCTTCGCACGGGTGCAATGCTGATACACGCAACCGCTATGTCCATGCATTTTAAATCTGTAATATCTTCGAAAATATTCATTTAAATTACATGCTGTAAAGTGCCATATTGATCTATATTAAATGCACAATTTATTTAAGGTACTTAATAGAATAAGGATTAATGCTGTATTGCTTAAAACCGCTTCGTAAATAAGCCATTATTTCTCGTAAAAAGTAAAGGATAAAAAATGTTTATTGTGGGTTATCTCTAAGAGATAGACATATACCATCGCGGACTTTTTTGTAGACCTTTTTAAGGTGTACAATACTGTAGTACATTATTTCGATCTATCTCGTAGGGTTCAGCCAGCGTTTGCAATGTAAGCGCAAAAAAATGTGAAACCTCTTAAGTTATCAGTGTTTCTCTACTATATTATGCATGCAATGCAGCATGTATTTATACACATAAACCTTCCTCTTGAATCACTCCATCTATTAAAAAAAACCGCATCAAAATCCGTTGCGTAGTTTTAAAGATCTAAGCATACATACATAGGGACAGCGGGAAGCGACTTTGTTTTATACTATGTAGTGATTATGAATACTAGCTTTAACTCTTTTATTGGTAGATAATAACCACTTTTTTATTAACAAAGCTAATGCAAGGGCAAATATAGATACAATTTTGACTAACTAACATTCGAGATAGCTGAACTACCAACCATTGCTGAATGATAATTCCATGATTTATTTTATTTTAGTAGCTTATTATATAAATTGATGTTCATATTTTTGTTCTAATTGTACTATACAACTTTAAATAAGAGTTATTAAATGAATAATGAGTTATTAGGACAACTGTTTTGCCTTCTTTGGACTATTTCTTTGTGCTCTTGGACAAGCATAGTGTACTAATATAAGCTGCTAAAGATGATGATGATGTGTGTTGAGCTCACCCGTACTAGCCGCAAACAACAGCAGCGAGCTGTAGTCCTTCGCGCTCTGGTAGCAGTCTTTCGTGAGGTCTGTGTCCGCCGCCGCCGCCGCCGCAGCCCCGAGCCGCGACCACCGCGCCGCTGATGATCTACCACACCACACGAGTTAGATCAGCACACCACAGACAGCCCCGAGACACACGACTTTAAAGTTTATATAAAATGTTCATTATAGCTTGATGATACCTGTGCTGACAGAAGTCATCAAAAGCGAAGACGTGACTTTGTAAAAGCGTATAAATTTATTTGACTGTATTAACACAACATTATTATTTATATTCTATCTGTCTGTTGTTTTGCTTACTGGAGTTAGAAATTTGACATAATTTGTATGAAGCTTATGTCAAATTTGTATATATAGTAGGCAAAACAACAGATAGATAGGTTATTGGGAACGGGCGTTACGGTACATGTAGAAGAAGTTTTCTGGTAGACAATTTCCTAACGCTTATAAAGGAAAATTCACCAGGTGCCTTCATCTCAACTAATGTTAACCTTTTTACCGCCAACAACTTCTATAGAAGTTCGAGATTTTCGTGCCGTCCACGCCAGCACTTCTATAGAAGTTCTTCTTTGTACCTACTTTATTAAAATACATTTATACGTTGGCGTACAGCGGGACATCGCGTGCAGGACAGTTGGGCGGTGAAAAGGTTAAGTAATGATAAGGCCAAAGTGCGCACTTCACCCGAGATCCTCAATTACTGAGGCACTGGCAATCTTATCTCTTGCTGCCGAAACACAACAATGCTACAAACATTGATAAAATAATAGTGTTGAAATTGTTATTTCCATCCATCCGTGTCGAACACGACTCGGGGCACGAGCCTTCCCTATGGATGGGTAGAGAGAACGGATAAACCACCACGCGAGGCCGGTGCTAACGATAACGACGACCGGCCTTGGCAAAAGTTGCTTAACCTTTTCACCGCCCAACTATCCTGCACGCGATGTCCCGCTGTACGCCAACGTATAAATGTATTTTAATAAAGTAGGTACAAAGAAGAACTTCTATAGAAGTCCTGGCGTGGACAGCACGAAAATCTCGAACTTCTATAGAAGTTGTTGGCGGTAAAAAGGTTAACCTCAGCACTCTCAGGTCGGGCGCGTTAACCACTGCGCTATCGAGATCCTCTTCTTGAGATCTTTGCACAACGTTATGCAATAAACATCTATGAACAAACTACTATCTACCTTGAAGGTGCGCCTTCCGCTACGGCAGCGTCTTCTGCCAACTGCCGCGCGCGGTGTAACTCGCCGAGGGACAAAGCCAGCTCGAACTGGTGCTCAGGCTCCGTCGACACGGCCAACGCTTGCTGCTTGAAGCCCTAGCGAAACAAACAGCAATGTAAACAAACGCTGATAACAATAATAAAATATAGTAAAATAAATAAAAATAAATAATAATAATAATAATAATGTACTTAAATAGTTTTTGTATAACTGAAAATGGAAATAAAAAATTACCTAATTACTTACTTATATATATTTTTTTCACAAAAGTAACATAAGTACATGAGAAACATTACATTTCATTAGGTATGCCATCCGGCCCAACAGATTGTGTATATCTTAGCTTTCTAATAGCATTCCGTGTGTAATTTTCGGTATATTTTACAGGATATATGTACATACTTTAATCGGCCGAGAGAGAATCCCCACTAGAGACTGTGTTATCTGATAGGTAAACACTTGCGAAAAAATGTACTAATAATCATAATAGTGTACTAATCTCGAAATCTTCTGATAAATCATTTTTAAACTCTTCTCACAGCGAGAGTGCGTTTGATGGCTGTTCAAATGCGATACAGCCGTAGCGCCACTTTAACCAGCTAACTTTTTTCTGCTCTCTAAAATTAAATCTGTGTTATGTTGGCCTATTTGGTAGTTTTTATACTTTTTGATTGTAATTTTGACAGACTTTTCCTTTTTGACGTTTGCTTTTATTTTATTAAATTCTTCTTCTTCTGACATTGCATTTGAACGCTGCGTTTCATTCCTAAACCTATATTTTACCTTAGGTATATATCCACAACATTTTGTTTTCTTTATTTTTCTGCACATCTACGGCTGGAGCTCTTCAAAATGAGACCATAACCGATTTTTTATGTGCAGCTATCGTCCCATAATCACTGGGACAAAAATCGGCTTGCGCTATTAACATATAAGATGCAGTAAATAATTATTTGCTGGTGACATGTAACATAGCGCAAACGCCTCTTCAATTTTTTTCCGTGAAATGAATTATCGCGACGTTCTAGATTATCGCGACGACGCGACGGCGACGTAGCAAAGTTTTTTTTGATGTGGCCAAGCACTTCGTCGTAGATCGAACATGAAGTTTTATCGTGGCAACGCGAACACGAATCTTCGTCTTCAAGTGTGGCCGTAGCATTAGAGATTCGAGTACGATTTTATAATATCAGTAGAGTTCTTGAAATTGTAATATGACCAGTAGTAATAGAATTGATTGATACACCATGATATACACATTTTTAAAGCCTGCTTAATTAAAATATATCAAAATAAAAATTCCAGTTTTATTTTTCGATCACAGATAGTCTGTCTGACGCGTGGGCCTTTCAGTGATATTAAAGTAAAAATAAACAATTAGCTCTTACTTAAAATAATATTTTAAGTGCCTAAGGTATTCTTTAGGCACCCAAGATCAGTTGCAAGGAAATTCCAGTTTTTCTATTTTAATTTTTTATTTGTGTACAAATCTCGGCCATGATCCTTTTAAGTCCTTGCTCACTAAAATACTGAATTAAACCACCGTAAAATGCTGCTACTTTTAAATCAGCCCCCCGACCGCCTATCCGATCGCTTTGACTTCGTGTGTGGTTTATGACGTCATCTTGTAGTTTCGTGCCGCCTATGAAAGTAATATCGAAAGCTATAGCTTTTAACTTTTGATATTGCTTTCATAGGCGGTGCGAGGTGGCAAGATGACGTCATAAACTATACGTGTAGTCAAAGCGATCGGTTAGACGGTCGGGGGGCTGGTATGCAAGTGTAACACTGATCACAGCTATAGACCCTCAAGTAACTGCTAAAATGGGAATCCCTCGCGTTCTAAGAGTCTCTAGTGCGATTACCTCCAGAATCATACCGTAAAACTACATGTGGAAGTCCACTTTAGAGAACAAAAGCTGTGATTAATGTTACACCTAATTCAAAAGTAGCCAAATCGGTAGAACAACACTGATAATATAATGAAGGCTAATATAGATAGATAGATATATAAATTCTTTATTGCTCACACACAAATGGAAACAAAAGGAAAATAACAGTTAAATAAAAACTTAAAGCTAGTATATGGGAAAAGGCGGTCTCTAAGTGTTCTCAACCAACTCCACCATCTGTCCAATGGAGCGGATAGTCAAGTCAGTCAGTTACATAGTAGACACCCACCTTACTATGTTTATTGTTGTAATTAATAACAGTTTTTGCTTTTTTTTAAATTAGTTTTAAGTAATACTTTATTTAGGACCGGCCACTCTCTGGCTAGGAAAAGAATGGGACTCCTGGGGTCGGCCTATCCGAAACCGGAGGACTTCAGGCTCTTCGCTCCTAAAGACGTTGCCAAGCTTATGGCATATATCTTTACAAACGAAGAAGAGTGAAAGGATGGGGTTGTACAAAAGATCCCGATGGGTCGAAGTGTTACTGCGAGAGGGAAACCTCGGCAGGCCCCACTAAGATAAGATAAGATAAGAGAGGACCGGGATTTTTGTAACAATTCATACTGTTTCTAAAAAACAATGCTGTGTACACTCGTTTTGGATTACCATCTAGCTAATAAGATTTAGTTATTTTATTCATTTTTTATGGCAAATACCCCCCATCTTGGGGGAGGCCTTTGTTCAGCAGTGGACGTCTTTTGGCTGAGATGATGATGATGATGATGATGATGATGATTCATTTATTTACACATACCCATTAATATTGTCACAAAGTTTTACAATAAAATAGTGGTTGTAGTTAACCAAATATGTTATTGTAAGCATGATGATGGTAATCTGTTTGTGTATATACCTATAGTTATAATTAATTAAATAAATAAATAAATAAAGCAGACATTGGTCGGTACTCACTTGTTTCTCGAGGAAGTGCGCGACGCGCGTCCGGTGCTCGTGCGGGATGGTCGGCAGCACGCGGTCGGCGGTCTCAAAGTCGCCGCGCATCACCGCCGTCTGGTACTCCAGCACGGACAGCAGCACGGAGTACGAGACCACGTTCAGCTCTTTGTCGTTCAGGTACAGTCTGCGCATATGACAATAATCATCATCACATCATCAGTCGATGGAGAAGAACATGGAAGTGCGTGCAAGCACCAATATTCTTCACATTCTTTTGTTTCTTCGCTCGCTTTCTATTTGCAGAAAGTTCGAAAATTAAATAAAATATTTGAATGTTTCACCAGTTCATTGTTATGTCCCCACTGCTGGGGCATGAGCTTTTTCTAAAGATGGATAGTGAGAACGGGTCAATAACCACTACGCGGGCCTAGTGCGGATTGGTGGTTGTTAACGACTGGTATACAGCCGAGGCCAACGGCTTTTTGCGCCCTCCTATTCACGGATAAACACGAGATGATAAATTGTTGGTCACCCATGCGATGACCGGCCTTTGTTAAGGTTGCTTAACCTTGGCAATCGCAGACCAGGCGCATTAACCACTGCGCCATTGAGCTCCTCGATAATAATAATAATAAACTAGTGAGAAAAAATACAAAGGCATTTACCATATTGTAAAATTATATTGGGGCATGCCTAGTCAGCATGTATGTTCGGAAAACTTTCAAAAACAGACCACTGACACACGTTTGTGGACGTTTTAAAATAGCAGAATTGAGGCCGAAGCGCGTTCTATATCCAGTAATCAGTGTACAGTGCAACTATTTTTTTAATGTCTCTCGGCAAACTTCATGTTAGGCTATCGTCGTATTTCTATAAGGTATATAGGTTGCTACTGATCCTTATACTAATTATTAATTTATTTTAAAATCAAGGGAAACACTATATTATTGTGGCACACGTAATTGATTTACGATTTAAAGTATTACAGCTCTATATAGTTCACACGAAAATCAAATCAAAACAACAATTAAGTATGTTGTTCTGAAGTCAAATTATTATAGATGCTAAATGTAATAATTAATGGACATGACAGTTAATATTAGGTTGCATTCAGAAATGCGATGACTACCGAGAGACATTAACCGCCTTACAAATAAACAATAAGGTCCGAATAGTTATTCCGTGTTTGTTCCTGTCATTTAAATGTCATTTCATATTAAAGTAAAAGAGACAAAACACGAAATAACTATTCGGACCTTATTCTTTGTTTATTTGTAAGGGGGTAAGAAGAAAGAGAGAGAGCGGTCCTGACGATAGCGTGGGTCCCCGGACATGAGGGAAACAAGGGAAACGCACAGGCCGACGAACTTGCCAGGAAGGGAGCAGAGGAAAACTTGGTGGGACCAGAAGCCCGGCTGCCAATAGCGCACAACGTCACCAAGGGAGTATTCAGCCACAGTATCACAGCAGAAACCAACCGAAGATGGAGGTCCTCGAATGGTATGAGACAGTCGAAGATCTTCATCAAGGGAATGGATAAGAAAAAGACTAGCAAACTAATGGGACTCTCCAGAGAGAACATGAGGCTAGTCATAGAAATCATAACAGGACACTGACGGCTGAACAGACATCTGACAGTGATAGGAGTGAAAACCGACCCCATATGCCCGGAGTGCATGGAAAGTGAGGAGACCAGCCTGCACCTACTAGCTGAGTGCCCTATGTACTCACTGATAAGATGGGAGCTCTGGGGGTCGGACACATTACACATAGAGGACCTGAAGGATCTGAAGGTGGAGCAGATAGCAAGATTTACCAAAGAGACCAAAAGATTCGACGGGGCGCCGTGAAAGCTGGATCAACCTTAGCTCCCTCAAAAGGGAGAACGGGAAAAAGGATGAAGTGGCCGGCAAATAACGCGGGTGGCTCGTCCGTTCGGCTGGCGATGTCCCCACAAGAAACAATAAAGGGGGTAAGAAAATAGAAACACTGTATGTTGTACAGTAGACTCCTGCACACCTATCAGAGACTGTCTTTATTCAATACACATTACGTTTAACATTTTAACCGCCACAGACGGCTATAATCGACAAGTGATAGCGGGCCTTGTACGCCAACGACGGCAATGATCGACAATTAACCTATAGTTTTACAAAAACACAAAATAAAGATATTTGGAAACTGGAATCCCTATTCCTGTTGCAAGACTTTTTTTTATGGCTTTGAAACAGCATTTTTCACAATAATTTTTCTTACAAGTAATACATAAAAAAAACAATATTTTCTTCCTGTATGATGATGATGAATGATAATAGAAATGGGAAGTGAGAAATGATATACCCCCCATCCCTTCGAGTATCTCAGTAAAGATGTGGGGCTTTACTAAGTCCTCACGCGGACTTCTTGAGAGAATTTGAAAGTGATGTTGCACTGTTTTGTTTCATTTGCCAACACTCATGCACACTCACGAACACTTAACGGTTAATAATCCACCATTATTTAATATTAATTATCGACGTAACACAAATTGCAACACAAAACTGCAGACATGACTCTTCACTTTTCCGCCAAGAAGTCCCAGGTAGAGTTATTTATGTACTTACACTGATTTCATACAGCGAAAGAATAAAGTGGATATGCCTCAAATCCCGAGATCAATTTTAAAGAGCAGAAAAATCCCGTGATTTATTAAATAAAAAAGTTATTTACTTTTACACAATTTAAACCACTGCACGCGCGACACATTGCACAACATAGCTTGTGAGAACAAAAGAAAACAATAGCGGAAATGCAATTAGAAATCCCGGGAAGATCTATATTAATATCAACACGTCTTCGATGCAAGTACATAAATAACTCTACCTAATTCCCACCTCTGGTCACTATGTATCCACTTTTGGCCCTTATTCCATTGCATTAAGAGTTAAATTGTTTACATGTTAATATTCGTGACTGTACATAAGGGGCAATTACCTGTTCTCCTTGGCGACATATCCAAGGATATACATGGTGTGGTCGAGGTGAGAGATGGTGACTATCTCCCCGCCCACGTAGTAGTTTATCCTGTTCAGGGAGTTGGTGTAGATGAAGCAGTCGCCCACCCACAGGCCGGTCTTCACCGTCTCGTTCACCTCGCCGACCACCTGGTGATGAACGGAAAATATAATGCTGGTGATGAAATTTATCATTCATTTTGAAGATTTTGCTGTTGTCGCCAATGGCTACAGTCACCGGGCATTTTTGTGTGCGGCTTGAAACTAAAAGGGTTCCTCAAGCGGTGATCAAATATCGTCAGAGGGCTTCTACAGGGGATGGCATAACGCAATCGTGTTCCTTTCCCCTACTAGATTCTTCGAGAAGTTCGGATCAGGGCCCGACCGCCTAACCGATCGCTTTGATTTCGTGTGTGGTTTATGACGTCATCCTGTCGTTTCGTGCCGCCTATGAAAGTAATATCGAAAGCTATAGCCTTTAGCTTTTGATATTGCTTTCATAGGCGGTGCGAGGTGGCAAGATGACGTGATAAACTATAGGCGTAGTCTAAGCGATCGGTTGGGCGGTCGGGGGGCTGATCAAGAGCGGAATAACCCGATGGCACCTTTTAAGGCTAGAACCTCGGCTCGGGTTGACCGGGAGGACCTTGACTGTGTAGTGTAACTCGCAATACATATTGTCAATAAGTCGTAAATTGCCAGAAAAGTTGCATGCATACATAATTATCATTTTATTTGTAGACCTTTACAAAAACACAAAATTTGAAAAAATATCCACGAGCAGGATTTGAACCTGCACCCTTCTGACATACCGGGTCAGGTGCTCTCCCAATTGAGCTATCGTGATTCTAACCAGCCCGCCGAAATTATTCAACACTATTTACTTTTCACTTTGAAAGCCAAAGGCGCCCATTCAATGTCAACAACTACCGTCATTAACATCCGATCATAATATTTTTACAAATACTAAAGATCAGTTAAGAAGTAGGCAAGCTATTTATAAAACGTTTTTGTAATTTGTTCGCTACAAAATTTGCGTTAAAAATTATATAAACAAAACTAAAACATTTTGTAGACCTTTGTTACATTGCTTTGTTTAACTGTCATTATTTTATATAAAAAGTGTGTTCTTTAGTTATTTATTAGGATTGTATTTTTTTTTACGAGAGCTAAACATTTATCTCGTGTTATAACTTCATTCAAACATCCGTTTCACTAGTGTCCAAGTACAATCACTACCCAGTATTAGAGTAGATAATAATTAGTGTGATTGTTTTTTTATGATTGCAAACACTTGATTTAATTTTTTCAAAATTCAAGTGATTTACATTTAAGTAAAGTACAGTTACCAAAATAAAATTTGAGAACTGATATGTGATATTAAGACACTTTAAAACAAGCTAATCATGTATTCAGCATAAGAACAGTAAATTGTGTAGTTATAATTAGGGCATCGTAATCATCATCAGCCTATACTAGCCCACTGCTGGTCATAGGTCTCTCCAAATACCAATTAGGGCATAATTCTCAGGAACTATGCTTTTTTTCAATTACGGTTATAAAGTTGGTAACTATAACGATTAAAAACGGTAAAAAATTAAATATAGACAAAGACTTTTTATCGATGATCAGGATCTACTGATCAGGATCAGGATCCGACTAAGTAAATGATGGCCATTGCAATAATAACAAAACTTACATGTCAGCGTTCCATTTTTTATTTTTGTGTCTGGGAAGTAAAGTTAATAACTATGAATACTAAAAGCATGGTCATCCCACTCCTCCTTGTTACAAATAAAACCTCTTCATAAGTACAGGTACAACGATGATAACAAACCTCATTTCTCATTCATAGTAGTATACTGTCAAATGGCAGACAACGTAAAAAAAACACTTTAATCTTCGCCTCATAAAAATGTAGGAAGACCATACAGTCTAATTAACTTTGGTTCATCGTCATCAGCTCATTTTGTCCTCACTGTTGGGGCACGAGCCTTCCCTATGGATGGATAGGGAGAACGGGCCATAAACCACTACGCGGGCCCAGTGCGGTGGTGGTTAACGACTGCGAATGAAGCCGGGACCAACGGCTTTACGTGCCTACCGAAACACGGAGGAGCTCGAGATGATAAATTTTTGGTCACCCATCCGATGACCGGCCTTTGCGAAAGTTGCTTACCCTAAGCACTCGCAGACCGGGCGCGTTAACCACTGCGCCATCAAGCTCTTTAATTAATTTTGGTAACCTAATTAAAAATACAAAATTAATTTATAAAAAGAGAACATGTAACTACTATTGTTATTGCAATGGCCATAATGTTCTTAGTCGGAATCAGTAGGTCCTGATCACAGATAAAAAGTCTTCGTGTATAACATTATTTCGCCAACTACATCTCACATACAAATTTCAAAACAATCACTGTCACATTTGACATGTCTATTAAAAAGAGACTAAAAACTACATAGTGATAGTAGAAAGTAAACAGCGATAAACTTCCGACATAGTTACACCACAAACCCTTGTCAAGGCGTGTTATCAGCGTGACCGATTTAGTGGTATTAACATAATAATGGGAGCCCGGTTTACCTAATTAGTCACATGAAGGAAATGCAAATATTTATACCCATTGACGGGCACAATCTGTTAAACTGTTCAACCTCATGTTAAGAAGGTAAACCACTACAGCCTTGGTTGTCAAATGCATCGAATAGGTCACGTAATACGGTGTACGTAATGTACCATGTTATTCTTCATAAACTGTACCATTACACAAACTCTCAACCCATCTAGAAGACACCGCAGGCAACGCCGATCCAGAGACCTAAACTATTATACACCGCTGTGATTGAGTGGTTAAACCCCCAGGCTGATACCCAAATATCCCGGGTTGGTAGAGCTTGTTCTAAGTCTGTATAGTTACCAACAACTTACCCATACATAACATTAGGTGAGACGAAAGTTAAGCGCTTCACGTTGTTGCATAAAAAAAAGTTTACTCGTATCTGGTTATTGCTGCCTAGCACATATACATGTAAGTCATTCAATCGGAAGAACGTTTCTTTTATCCGTTGTTGATATGGCTCCCTCCTGCGCGTCACCACAGCGCAGCTATACTTGAGCACGTAGTACGCGTGTACAGATTACTAACACAAGTAAAACAATACATATTCAGCGGCTATTCTAACTGTGACTACTAGAGCTTACCTCAATGCTGTGCTCGGTGATTTTGGTATAGTTCTCTCGCGTGACTGTCACCACAGTGCGGGGCTATACATGACCACGTAGAAGACGCGTACAGATTGCTAACAACGCATAGTCAGCGGCTGTTCTTATCGATACTAGAGCTTACCTCGAAGGCGTTCTCAATGCCGTCTTCAGTGATGTTGGTATGGCTCTCTCTTGCACGCGTCACCACAGCGGGGCTATACTTGAGCACGTAGTACGCGTCGTCGGCGGCTAGGCACACCAGGCTTCCGCTCTCAGACCAGTACACATGCCGTGGCTGGATCTCGATGCTGGACAGATGAAAGACATTTTAAAACGACCCACATACGGAGTTTTAATACGAGCGAACAAAGATGGCTGCGTTTTCTATTTAGTTTCAGCATGCTATACCAAAAACTTATTTATTTTCGTAATTTACATACACAGATACAATTAAGAAACAAAACACGGCATAGAAAAGCAAAATAAAAGGGCACTGCTTATTTTGATGATGATGCTTAGGATGAAATAAAAACAGTGCAAAGTTGATTGTTATTAAATAGTATTGTTTATATAGAAAGGCTTAATACAATAGGATTAATTATAAATCATGTTGAGCACAGCACACATAAGACAGAGGAATCAAAATACACATTTTGCGAAAGGTACATATTGCGAAAGGTGCATTTTGCAGAAGGTGCATTTTGCGAAAGGTACATTTTGAGAAAGGGATGTTTTGCGCATGGGGTGCATTATGCGAAAGGTACATTCTGCGATTGAGCCCACAAACAGTGTTGGTTAAAGAAAAAAAACAATAAACACAGCACAGCTGGAATTATTTCGCTATGATCAATTTATAGTGTAACGGAAATGACGACGACGGACGTTTCCACAAGTATAATTACTAAACAAACATCGCATCATATACCAGACAAGCCTATTTAGCCTGCAAGCGAATCAGAACCTCAACAAAAAATCAGAAATCAACCTTTTAACGGACACACCATATTGAATTTTCTACATTGTTTTCGATCTACTGCCATCTTTAAATCATTATGTCAAATATATAGACAGAACTCTGAATTTAACAATAAAGGTCCCAAAAGGCTAATTACAAACAAAACAATTTCTTTCAGTGTGGACTATCTCAGCGATAATTTTTGTTGAACTTATCTTATATGGTGTAACAGTAAACACAAGTTTCCTAACTTAAACTCGGATTGTAAGGTCTATATTAGCAGGCTATATTGACATATATGGACTCTGCTTCTTTTAACATCAGGTAGAGCGGACTCATTTGTCAACTATTCATTAAAGAAAGTAATAGCTTTAACTCTCTACATTAGCACACTGAACACAAGAAGTATAAAATTACAATTAAGATCAATATCAAGACAGTCCGACATTAGCTGCACAGCATACGCACAAGTATTTATCATAATCATATAGGCCAAATAAAGTCAGTCACAAAAGTTTATTCAATTTTCAAAATCATCATCATCAGCCCACATTAGTCCACTGCTGGACATAGGCCTCTCCAAGTGCACGCCACTGAGCACGACCCGTGGCTACTCTCATCTAGCTCTTGCCAGCCACTTAATTTTATGGAATGGATTTAGTTTCTTTCTATTGCAGTGCAAGCTTGGTAGTGGATATGAAGAAATCATTAAATATGTATACAAAAACACCTAGAGTGTGTAAGTTGTTTTATAAGAGACCGTATCAGTTTGCTGAATGATGTATTCGATGTATCAAATTACAAATACAATAACTTAAAAAAATAACTGACTTTAAAAAAACAGGAAACTAAAAAAAGTAAAAACTTTGAAGTCGGTTTTTTTTGGAAAGGTATTGCTTTTTCCAGCCTAGGCATATATTTACAGCGCAGCATTAGCAGATATTAGCAATGTTATATGGTGATTCTGGTGTACGAAGAATGAGACACCGACGACAGTCTGTGGCAGAATGCAAAGGGCACCAATCCAATGATAATCATAGTCTAGTAAACATAATTCAATATGATAACCTGACTAAATCAGCAAAATAACAACAATCCTTACCGTCTTATAAGTTCTAAATGTTCCCAGTCGTAGAAGGAGAATGCCATCCCACTGATGGACTTGACTCCCAACATGAAGCCACCAAAGATACCTGGACAAAACAAGATGTCATCATGTCTGATTTATGTTGAAGTTGTGTACTGTGGTGTGGGTATCAATACACCATTTCCATTTCACTTTGTGTATTAATAATTAAACTGTTATATTACAATATTACTGATCTCCGAGCACCTCGGCTCTTAGCCGGGCTGTCTAGCTCTTGTCTACTTCTGTCCGCGACTGTGTCAAACTATTGCAAACCTTTTTAATTACATATTCGATGGTTCAAATAGTCCTCCAGACTAAAAAGGTTTACATACAAATAACTGGAAGGACATGTCTGTACTCAGTTTAGTTGGTGATAGGGCTTGTCTTAATACCGCCTGGATAGCTACTATCAGCTCACCTAAATATGTCTTCATAAATCATGTGTTAGAGATATGATAGCCAGTTGCTCAGCAGTTGAGGGTTTCGAGAGATGTAAAGAACTCGAGTCCTTTAGTCTTAATTCGATTTCACAAGACTCAGTGAACTAACTAAAATCGAAGTCGTACCGAGCTTCAGTCCTTTCACGAAGACTCGAGCGACAAAATATAACTCGAGTCTAAAAAAGAGCTCGAATCTTAAATAGAGCTCGAGTTTTAAAAAGAGCTCGAGTCTTAAAAGAGCTGGTGTCTTCTTCAAACTCGGAGTAAATAAGATGTTTGGAATAACTTTTCATGATGATTAAAATGATTTTTTTTTCTGTTAATAAACGCTTTTATTTTTTTAAATACTATTCTGGTTACAAAAATATCCCACAAAAGTAACATTTTATTGCTTGCTTTAAAAAGGAAGACTCCAAACGGAAAAGAACTTGAGCGCGACTCGCCGCGTAATAACGACTCGAGCGCTAAAAAAGATTCGAGCTTCATGTTGCGATCAAGAGCTCAATACAGACTTCTCTAGTCTTGGAGTCTTGTTGTAATGAGTCGAGTCGTGTAATTTGTGAGCCGAGCTCAAGATTTAATGCCAAGTAAAAAGAAATTAGTTTCGAAATAGAACTTACCCTCAGCGCCATATTCAGGCTTGAAACTCTTCCGCTCCTTAAAGTTTTTGAACACTTTAATTGTACTGGAGTTCTCTAGGGTCGCGTACTCCGAGCTATCGGCCGCCCATACAAACTCCTGCGCAGTACCGAATGCTTTGTTCCTTAGCGCCATCGCTGTGTAGATGATGTACTCGCCGTCGCCGCAGACCACCACAAAGCGTCCGTTGGGATTGTGTGCTATCGTTTGCGGGTAGATCTCGCAAGAGCCCATGTCTTTAGCTACCACGGGCACCCGTTCGCCATCTTTAATTTCCGTATCTGTAATCAAAGGTACACGTAAAAAATTGCTTCTAAAAAAATCAGTAACATAAAACTTGTTGAGATGATACATATCTTACCCTCTGGCAGCGATTTCAAATTGACCTGCTGCATTTCGGAATGTTTTGCCCAAATAATTTTGCCACCGTTGACGTCCATTGATATCGCTGGCTCTTCTCTTCCTACTTTAATCATTATAGTGCCTTCATCATAACTGGAAATTGAACAAACATGAATGAGAATACAATTTTAAATGAAGATATAAGCGTTTAAGGATTTTATCTTACCCGACGGCAACATTGTTGGAGCCATGCATGGAAGATATGGTCCAGACCCTTTCGAATCCGTAGTTGAGGGAGGATTCTAGCCTGTAAGTGCCGGCGTGCCATATCCTGATAGTGCCGTCTTCCGACCCTGTCAGCAGGATCGGCAGCTCTGGGTGAAAGGACACGGCAGACACATTCTGAGCGTGACCTGGAAACAAGTATATGGGCTGTAATAAAAGTCGAGAAAACGCAGTACACTTTTAGCTTAAACCTATGTGGATAAGGGTAGCTAGAAATATAAACTAGCTACAATTTTTTTACTATTGAGATGCACAGACAACAGATAGTGGTTTTGTTACATATTCACATGAATAGTATGATATTTAGTACGAAAGTCATAAAAGGACATTCTTAACAAATAAGTCAGTTAGTAAACTTTGTCAAGAGTTACCTTCCAATGTTTGAACGCAAGTTTTGTTCTGGTAGTCCCAGATTTTGACGAGGCGGTCGTCGGCACCGCTGATGAGGTAGGGCTTGTCGCCGCCATGGTAGTAGTCCACGCAGTTTACGCCCTTCTCGTGGCCTTCCAGGGTGAAGTTAGAGATGGAGGACCCAAGCTGCCATACCTGACACACATATGCAATGTCGTCAACATTAGCCTGCTATAAGATCACTGACATTGACAGCCCGGATAATGAAAAAACATTTAAATCTGTTTTTCTTTTTTTTATGGCATGTTCTGTGTCCAATACCAAACACGATTACACGTTAATGCATTTTGTTAGTATGATGACAGTTTAAAAAGTTGCAGCTCACCTTGACTGTTGTGTCGAGACTCGCACTCGCGAAGGTGTTATTGTCCTTGGGGTTGATAACAATTTGCATGACGTAGTGCGTGTGACCTTCGAAGACCTGCTGGCACGCCCAGTTGCGGTCCCAGTTCCATAGCTTTATCAACAGGTCATCTACAAATACAATTGAGTAAGTAATTAAACATCTATTGCTTCTCTTTAACTTAAATTACATATATTAATTAATTAATAAATAGAATCCACACAACAGTAAAAGTGATAATAAATTTGATTGGAATAATGTCTATGGTGCTCTCAAGCCCAACTGTCTTTGAGCAAGAAGTCATGTCAATCCGTTGCTTTGTTTTGTCATGATGGAAGGCCATATGTACAGTCGACAATAAAATTGCTTTACCACCTTAGAAGTGAATTTTGTTTGCGTATAATAAAACAACAAGTTCTATTTTTGTTTAAAAGACCAAGTGACAGATATGTTTTCATCATTGACAATGAGTCTTAAGTAAGTTAAGTAGTTAATAAGTTAGTCTACATATTGTATTTATAAAACAAAATTATTCATCACAGTTAACACTCAATTATATTTTTTTTTCTAATAAGACATAAGTGCCAATTTCCATAAACCATTAAGAAATTGCACAATACAATTTTAGTTGTGCTATTAAACAATCAATAAATTATGTTTAAAAAGCAACTGTTTAAAGTGTACCAAACTGTTCAAACAATACAATACAATAAAATCACCAATTCAATTACTGTACCCTAGTTAAATATCCCATTTAAACCAACCAGGCATTTGTGTGTTGTCGTAAATTAACCTCTAAAAGTATTACATTATGGTACATCCAAATAATATTTTAGGGGTGTTATAACATCCTGTAGGGCCAAGTGGGTCAAAGCTATATCTAATCGTCATATATCTCAAATTGAAGGCAGGTGATCCCGCTGTGTGTGGAAATATTCAGAGATTACAAAAGGAGCTCACCACTGCTGGTAAGAACATAGGGCTGTGTGGGATGGACAGCTATGCATCTGACGTAATCTGAGTGTGCCTCGAAGGAGTGGACGCGCTCCAGTGTGTTGTAATTGAAGACACGGATCTGCATGTCATCTGAGCCCGTGATCACCCAGTTTTTCCTGGGCACAAACTTTGCTGCTCTGACTGGAATGTCGCATACCTGTTGCATTGGGAGTTTTAGAAAGTTAGATTAATTTATTCATAAGACCAGATATGGTTAAATAACTAACTACATTTTTGTAATAAAGATAATAGTAAAGAATACAACAATTCAACAGTTATCATAATATCATTTGCAAAAAAAATATTTTATCTTATCATCTACAAATTGGTAAGGAATTTATAAATATTTTTACAAAATATATAATTTCAGAATACTACACAACACAATTATGTTAACCATTATTACTATCTTTAAATGTGATTAATTCTTATTTCAAAAACCAATTAAAAATATTATTTTCATATTGGGTTATAATTAAAGTTTTAGTCACTGACCACTTACAAGTCACTAACCCATTACAACAAATAGATTGTAAATGAATGAATACCAGCTTGATTGCATCATTTCCATACTTTCACAATAGTATGCAAGAATTTATGAACACCAATCAATTCCCAATCCGATCTGAACCCTTTGGAGAATCTAGTAGGGAGCAGGGACATGCACTAGTGTGATGATGATGATGATGAGATGCCGTTCCCTCTAGAAAACCTCCGAAGGTGATTCGTTTCACACGGCTTGAAGAAATTTACAAATATTGTCATCAGTTTATTAACCTTTTTACCGCCAACAACTTCTATAGAAGTTCGAGATTTTCGTGCCGTCCACGCCAGCACTTCTATAGAAGTTCTTCTTTGTACCTACTTTATTAAAATACATTAATATGTTGGCGTACAGCGGGACATCGCATGCAGGATAGTTGGGCGGTGAAAAGGTTAATTAGTATATTACCCTGATATCATGTTATGTGCCTCTATAAATTTTTCTTACAACACACTAACAAACTGCCCATGAAAGAAGCAAACTGTTACTGGCCTGGCATTCAGTTTAAATGTTTAAATGTTAAAAGTAATAGATGTCTGGAACGTGTTTGAATATTTTGATGTAATTGTCAAGTAGAGAAAAATATTCATTACTTACTGTTGTTTTGTTGGGGTTTTGGTTTACATGATGTTTTAATTTATTGCTTTGGAATATGTAATTTTATAAGAGGTTTTTTCAATAGATACTTTTGAATAATATGTGTAAGAGAAGTAAAATAAATTACAGTTATGTAAAATCTTGTATTTTTATCAAATGGATCCCAATCCCATGTCTATGAAGAAAGCGCAGGGGTAAAAAGAATATAACAAAAAATAAGTACATACCTTTCTTGTCTGAAAGTTTTTCTAATTTAAAATTGATAGGGGCAGTTTCAGACAATAATTTTTGTTAATGTTATTGCTTTGAAAATACAATGGTGTCAATATTTTTATTTTGTATGATTAGCAATACATGGCATGTACATTATAACACTTGATTATTCTTTACTGGCGTTTATGTGTTTGGCTGTACACTTACCTTAATAAATATATAAATAAATAACACTTATGATTTGCAATAAAAAAACAAATCAATTAGTAAATAGTGACACAAACACAGTGAAAAGAGTGATCGTTAGGGCAGCTGTAAAGACAAGTACTTAAAAATGACCTGTATCACCTGAACTACCCAATCATTGTGCATATTCTGTCGATACCTATCCACATACCTCGAATCTCTTGATCTGTGAGTGTGTCTCGTAGTTCCATATGTTTACGTCGCCGTTGTACAGGGAACACAGAAGCCATGGCTCGGTAGGGTGCTGATCCACGCACTTGACACGATCAGACCTCGCAGTCAACTTCCTCTTGATGTCTAGTCTCAACGGCTTCGGAAACATAACAAACGTACCCATTAGTAAGTAGTTTTATGATATAAACAGTGCTCGCTTTTAACAGGAAACGAGAAATATTAAATAGACGAGATGCCGACATAAAATGATGACACACTACTGAAAATCGAGTAACTACGTAAACAGCACTTTGTCAACATGTACAAACATTAATTCGCGAGTAATTAAGCGTGTTATTACGAATTCACAGCGATACTTACCATTTTTAATAGTTAAAACATGAAAAATCGTCATGCAGAAACAGTGAATCCGTGGAAGTTTGACAGGGTGGGTGGACGTGTCACATCAGTTTTTTTAACAGCCGATTGCGTTCGGATACACTTCTTAAATTGAAAATTGTTTACGGTAAGTACCGGTTTTTGACATTTTTTTCCGTTTATTTGTTATTTTATTTTCATAATTATATTTCAGCATATTCAATATTGTAAACAAATTAGTGTTAACTGAATTTTACAAGGTTTTTTAACATTTATTTACTTTTCCTACATATAGAGAGAAAAGCTTCCGAGCTCCCATCTCTATTTTTCATTTAAGGCAAAAGGATCTCGCACGTACAGGCTTCTCTTTACTAAATTTTTCTTTGTTGTATATATATGTATATGTGTTGTACTAACAGCCAGAATTTGGTATAAAGAACATTAATATACATATCATCATCATCATCATCATCTCAGCCAAAAGACGGCCGCTGTTGCAGTAAAGCCTCCCCCAAAGATAACAACTAATGGTATTGTGCTGGTCGCATCCAGCAGGTAGCTACTCGCACTTTCAACAGATCGTCGGTCCACCTTGATATAATCACTAGATTAACTTTAATGTAATATTGTTTACTCTTAGCTTTCATGATTATTAGCAGATAAAGTTAGGATTTGTTTTATAGAAGCAGCATTTAATTTCTGAATTCTAATGGAAGATTCATTCTAAACTGGTGGTAGTAAGAATACATAATGTTATTTAAAAAATAACTTATTCGAATGATTTTTGATATTGATACTAACAAGTCTTCGGCTACGTGCGCACTGTCCGATTAGTCGCACTGCGGCTGCCCGTCCGGCTCGTCGTCGTTGGTCAGCAGCCGCATCACAGTGCGTATGAAAACTGTGTTTTCGTATATACTTTTAATCGCGGCCAGCCGGACGACTGTCCGTAATGCGGCTAGCCGCAGTGCGTATGTAGCCTTTTGTAAGGAGCAAAACATGATTTATCAGTTTGGGTAAATATTATGTATTTATAGCCTTTAAATTCAGAAATTAAGAAATGAAATACAAACTAGATTGCTCCGAGTTGATCCCTATCTCTTGCCAGTCTTGTCCAGGTTTGTATGTCCGTGACCCCAGCTTCGGCTTCAAATTTCACCATGATTTAATTGATATTATGTTTAAAGTTAGCAAATATCAAAATTTGTTGACCAATAGTTATTGGTCAACAAATTTAACCCACGTTAAAGGGTATCCCGCTGGGGTCACGGACATCAGATTTGTCGCGTAATTTTATGATACGTGTGATGTAACGTTGTTTGCAAGGTCACATCAGTTCTAGCATGGTTTCTAGTAATACAAGAGCCTTACAAATAAATAAAAAATAAGCTTGAAATAGATATTTGGTGTTTTGAACTTCATTTTAGATTAGAGAATAAAAGAGAGAAAATACGGAATAACTATTCGAAGCTTATACTCTGTTTATTTGTAAGACCCTAAACAAAACTAAAAGATAATTCCCATACAAGACTTTATTTGTTCATGACAAAGATTTAAATTCACAGTAAACAACTCGATAATGAATGAATAACTTATGTATAACTGACAAGATTTTATAAATAGAAGTTTTCTATGGAGATTTCATCAAAGACATTTTTATAAAAGTAAAACGTTGAAATTCGGTAATTTCATAAAACACTTTGATTTGTATGTACAGCCGCCTGCACAGCAACCTATCCAAAGCTGTCAAATTTCTTGAGTACATTTTCAACCATATAACTTAGGCATAAAGTTCAAAGTCTACTGAGGAAATTTGACAGTTTGTGTTTGTGCAGGCGTGTGTACTTACATACATAGTCGAAGTGTTCTAGCCACTTATAACCACAAAAAAGTCTGGAAACCAATTTAGTTAAAATGTAACATTTCCTATCAATTAATAAAAAAAACAACTTATGCTACAGGATATTTATATAATAATAATTACAAAATAAGAAAGAATGAATGAAAAGTGTAACATTATTAGAGGGGGTGCCACTTGTACTTAAGTGATACAACACCATGAAGAAATACATAATTTAGGCTTGTAAATGTGTTATTCTGTCAAGTCTGATACACACATACCGTAAAACGGGGCTATTTGGTGTTTTGAGCGATAATTGGGACGACCCAGGATTTCGAACAAAAAAGACGATAACAACTTGACTTTTGTTAGAGAGTGAGTCTTCTGGACGGTAGTACTATTAGTTATTGTGCTTAGACTGAATACTGATAAGCTTATAGTTTTTGATATATGATAAACAATGTGTCTGGGGCTTTTTGGTACACTGATGCGATTATGTATTTATAAGGGTCGTTTTCAGATAAAAAATATTCTTAGAATGGATACACGAAAACATATAGAAACCTGAGACAAGGTAAATGTTTCATGCCATACAATACAACTCTTACAGGTTCACTGTTCATAACGTATACCGTTATTTATATTACATATATACCTTACGTTATACATTATATACGTTACATCCCATAATATGGCGTTTGGACAGACTAGGGGCTATAGATGTCTTGAACAAGGCTGTATTAGACGATAAAACCAAAAGGCTGTCTATCAGACAAGCGGAAGGGAAGTATGGTGTTCCGAGAAGCACAATAAACTGTCATCTTAAAGAGAAAACACTATATTCAAGACCAGTGGCGGTAGCCAAAGTAACATTAAGAAAACTATAGCGAAGTTCAAAAATAATAAAATGTATGGGATTGACATAAGATTGACCACGTGATTTAGCGCGGCTTATGTCAATCCCATACATTTTTTTCTTTTCGAACTTCTATCGTTTTCTTAATGTTACTTTGGCTAAGCCTACAGGACACCCTACGTTATTTTCGGAGACTGAAGAAAGACATTCGTCGATTATATCAAGCAAATGGGTGAATGGGTGTTTCCTCTAGATCTCATGGATTTATGAGTGTTTGCCCAAAAATATTTAAGCAAAATAGGAACGGTTTATGGTTTGAAAGACAATTTACCGGGTCGGGATTGGGCTGCTTGTTTTTACAAAGACATAAAAATGAGATTTCTAACATATGTGCTGCAAATATATCGTCAGATAGAGCCACTAATAAGCTCGGAGGTGATTGACTTATTCTTTGAAAACTACGAAAAGAATTTGGTAGATGTTACACCTGACTGTGTTATAAATCATGACGAAACAATCCTGACGCACGACCCTGGATCCAAAAAAGTACATTTCTATGTGAGGAAAAAGGTAAGGAGAGAGTCATTAATATTTTAGGACTGTTTTTCAAACAACTGTTTATGATTAAGAAGAATTTATAAGAAGAAAAATAGTGTTTATTAAGTTTTTATAATATTTATAGAAGTTTGCTCTCAATATAAACCAAAGTAAAAACAATTTTTTTTTAAATTAAAATTTTACCATTATGTTTTTTGTTCTTTGTTCCAAGTATCGTTAAACCTCGATATTTGGAACAGCATCATTTTTTTTTCTGTTCTGGGTTTTATTTACGCTTTTTCAAACGTATATCTAATTATGGGGTCATTCCGACACCCATACAATTTTTTAACAGTATTTAATGCAATTATAAACAAGATTTTTGCTAAAGTTTGCCAAAACATGTCCCAAATAGCCCCGTTTTACGGTAACATTTAAAAATTACAGATTTAACAGTTACATTACATCAAGACGTTTTATATTATTATTATAGTTGTATGTTATGGAAACATTTTAACGGTTTGAAATTTTTACGCAAAAGCAAATGATTAAAAAAAATTCTTAAAACAGAATAGAATCATCAGAATTAAATCATATTTATTATTTGGACTCTCCATACAAAACATTGACTAATTATGCTAAATAATACACATGTAAATGAATCAATTACTTACATATTTACAGTTTAACAGTACACTCAGTCAAATGTTAACTTTGCAACAGGTAAGTAACATAAGTGCACAAGTCATGTTCTCTTACCATTATTGTGAACAACTTTGTTGCCCTAATTTGTATATTAATTTATTTCTTTCCATCAAGTTATTATCAACAAACCATGTCGCCAGTGTACATAACAATTGCAAAAACAATCACCCTGTATCAAACAGCAAGTGCTTTTATATTTGCCATAACTTTCACACGCTCATGTGCACAATGAATCAAATTATTTCTAACACTTAGATTAACATAACTTAAAATTATACATATATTACATCTATCAATATAATAATTGTCAGTACACAATTAGAATTTATATTTTGCATCAAAAAATAGATTAAACAATGCAAATAAAAAAATAACAACTAAATAATATTCAACTACTTTGTCGGGAATGTATAGTCTCTGCAGCTAACTGGCATACGAGGCATTTTGCACCTTTTCAATAACTTTGGTTCAGAGGTGTGCCATAGCAAATTAGAGAATCAACAAATATTTATAAAAGAATACAATAGAAACTGAGTTGTCACCAACATTATTAGTAAAGTAAACAGCCTATAATTGTCCCTCTGCTGGGCGAAGGCCTCCATCATTGAAATCAAGTCGTCGCTACAATTGATGGTTAATGGCTTAATCACCACGCTTGCCAAATGCGGGTTGGTTTGATCACAAACCCGGGCTATGCATCGAAAAATCCAAAATAAATTTTTGCCCAACCTGGGAATTGAACCCGGGACCTTCGGGTATCGGGCCGAGCGCTCTGCCACTCGGCCACCGAGGCGTCCAACATTACTACTGACACGTTATTTACATGTTTTCCACTTACTTCATAAAGAGCATAATATAGTTGTATACACTCCCCAATGTTTCATACACATATTATGGGGCTTATACCGTCAACACCAGTGCCACATTGTGTGCAATTACTTTGTTCGCATACACATTAAATCAAGCTACTTTTTCAAAGAAGTAGTAAAGTTCCATTATCACATTTTTTTAATCTGTTATCTCTACCTACTAAAACGCTTCCGAACTGAAACGTTAACATATTTTTGGCGATACTTTATTTTATATAAGATTAACATTAAAAACATCAATTTAAAACATAATGAGAACTAGTAAAATCAATAAATGTATTTTTATTTTTTTATTTCTAGTAATAATTTTTGTTGATAGACAAATTAAAACATGGGTATTACTGTATTAATCTAAACCGCCGTGAAAGCTTATTTCTATAAAGAGATGATATCATTCTACTTTTATATTTAGATTAATATGCATATATAAATTTAAATTTTAACTCTATTTCCACTTACAACCATTCAATACCATGTTAAAACATAGTCACGATTAAGTAAATTATGTCCGCATTACATGTACTACACTGAGAGTAATAATAATAAACATTGTATATATTATAATTGTTTTGTAACTATTTCTGTGAAGTTATCACTTGTCTCTTCACCACTAGAACCGATCACTACACACTTGGGAGTCAATAGGGCTCTCGCTGTTGACGGAACACGGTCTTGGTCTAGGGTCACTTGAGGTAACTACGGAACAGCATGGGCGAGTGAGCGGTCTCTCGCTCTTGCTCCAGGAGGAACACCATGTCGCGGTGGTTGATGCGCTTCAGCCGGGTACGGAGTGCCAGCTGGCTTCGTCCGGCCTGTTAGTAAGACAAGACATTTGTTAATATTTGAACATAGAGTTAATTATACATGATTATAATATCATACATCATCATCAAATCAGGCAAAAGACGTCCTGCTGGACAAAGGCCTCTTCAACATCATCATCATCATCATCTCAGCCAAAAGACGTCCACTGCAGGACTTTAGTCCAGGGATATCCACAACAACCGGTTTTGTGCAACAAAACAACAATTCATCACAATCATCACGATCTCCAACCAACATGATAGAAGTAACCTTCTGAATAAGTATATTGAATAGTGATGATTACTTATTTTTTTATGAGATGGGTTTTATTTATATGATTTATTACTAAATTGCTAGTTGTTGAATTAGTCTTTGAAAAGAAACACCACTTTCCAAATTGTTAGAAGTTAAAGTGAACAGTAGTATAGCAAATCTAGTTTGTTTATCAGAAAACTTTTTAGAAATTCACAGAAACCTAATTGTTTGAATAAATATTAAATTTGGCGATGTGTGTGATACATAAAAGCAAATTTTTTGTAGTCTAAACTGAATTTAGTTTTTTATTTTTGAGTCGGCCGTTACAGCGGCACCGGTCTTTTTTGGGGACGGCGAACTTAAAGGGTTCTTCAACCCGTGTGATGAAACATCGTTAGAGGGTTTATAGTGGGAATGTCATCACGACTAGATTCTCCGAGAGCTTCGGATCAGATAAGGAACTTACGAATCCACTGTTCCCGTGCGTGCTCCCGCTGGACGTGGAGTCTCCGGCGCCGCTTGGCCCCTCGAGGCGGGGCTTCTTGCGGGGCCCGATGGCCTGCAGCGCTGTGAGATTGGCCTCACGCTGACGTAGCTCTTCCAGCTCGGCGCGTTGCATTTCTTTCGCCTGTTGTGGTTATTTGTGGGGTGATTAATATAGTACTTAACAAATTTAATGTTAACTTTAGATAGATAGATAATACTTTTATTGTAACACCATAGAATTAACAAATGAAAAAAATATCTCTGAACGAATGAAATAAAAGTTTCAATTTGGCGGTCTTATCGCTCGTAGAGCGATCTGTTCCGGACCACCAGTTTAGTGTAATTTTGCCTTTACATCGCAATTTTGTGGAAGGCGAGAAACTAAAGGTTCTTTCCTTAAATCCTGGTGATTGAACAACATCAAAAGCTTTCTACACGCAAGCGATTCCCCGGCCCCTACTAGATTATCCGAGGCGTTCAGATTTGAATCGAGATTATCTGTCAATGCCAATACATGTGTCACAATAAATTGAACATCATAATATTGTATGTAAAAAATGAAAAAAAATTAACCAAGTTTCGTGATGTTCTAGATAAATTAACCAGATGTCTACAGATAGGAGTAGGCAGTGGCCAGCGGCGACTATATCGGGATTTCTAAGATGCGGCTCTGCTAAAAATCCATGAGTTGGAATGCCACCTACTATCATGTTTTAGTCATACAATTTGCAACTTTAATAGCTTCTAAACATAGGTGTTATTAAATTGACAACAATAATAAGTAATTCCAGAACATTAATCACGTAAAATAAATGACGTTCTTAAAAACAATAACCTATTTATTGTTTGACCTGAGCACAAATAACTGTAACCTAAAAAGTTATCAACAGACACCCGATTGACGGTACAAAATAGTAACGTCATAGTTTCCACTCCCATACAAATTCACTTCACCCGGAACCCTCAACTACTGAGGCACTGGCTATCTTATCTTTAGCCGGAACACAACAACAATGCTACAAACATTGATGTTTCTAGATAAGACGGTGGTAGCTAACCACGCGGACCAACAAGCCCTACCATCAACCAAACCGAGTACACCAACAGCTAGGCGGGGAATCGAACCCGGGGCCTCTGAGTCTGACCGGTGGTCTTAACCACTAGACTAGGACTGCCATAAATGCTGAAATGCCGACCGGGACATTTGGAATAGAAATAGGGATAATTAAAAAAAACAATAATAAAGACACTTTAATCGTTTTTTTTTAAATCAGGCTTTTTTACAAGGTTAGGAACTTTTACGTTTCCTATTCGGTAGATATTTATTAAAAAAATTAAAACTAAATAAAATGTGAAAAATTAACAATAAATATCTATAGAAAAAAGGATAACTTGATTTTTTTAGGCCAAAACGGGACCACTGACTTACTGGCCGGGACACAACGCTTCAAAAACCGGGACATGTCCCGGTGTACCTGGACAAAGAGGTGGTTCAAACCTCAGAATAATAACTAAAGCTATAGAAACCGGACTAAAATAGCAACACTCATTTATCAGTTCGTACTATTTTAACTAATGAACCTAGGTGATGTATTGGAAAGAGATCGATTGTCCCTTTTCTTTCGTTATTTCGAATGTGTTACCAGATTTGTGACGTCATATTTGAGGTAATGTAGTGAGTGACTATAAAAAGGACTCGAAGATTTTTTTTGATCACCGATTATCTGATGACCGTTTGACATAACAATACAAAAAATAAAAACTAAGTGTCAACCATTTGTCGCACTCCAACCTCCTTTTCTAGCCATAAGATAGAACGGGACTAAACATAGTTGCACGATTTTTATTTTAGCCATCCTTCTATAGCTTTAGTTATTGTTCTGAGGTTCAAACAGAGTTTTGACAGTTGACAGTTGCTAAAGATTCTCTATTGAGTAATCAGTCAACTACCTAACACATACCTTAGCCTTCAGCTTCGCCTGCTCCGGGTCCTCGTTCTTCGACCGCGACTTGGCAGCTCGCAGCAGCATCTCTCGCTCGCTGTCCTCACGCCTCTTCTTGTCGGCGCGATCCAGTTCCTCCAGAAACTTCAGCTGGCCCTTCACGTCTTGCGTCACCTCGTAGCGCGAGTCAGTCTGTCGGCAAAGGAAATATTCCACATTATTGAAGTTTACTCATTTTACTTATCTTTTGACAGCGGTTCAGGCTCAGCGGCCAGCTCTAGGACAGGCCTATGTCCAGTCGTGGAGTCGAATAATATATGCCGATGAATGATGACTTATTTTATTTATGACGAAATTAACATAAATACATAATGGTAAGTGCCAATGAAATGGAAGTAGATACCTGAAATTAAAGCTATATTGTTAAGTTTACGCAAACACTACTACACATTGAAACTTTTAATGGTACACTTTATACGAATTTAATCCTCGCCTAATAACGCCTCGGTGGCCGAGTAGCACAGTGCTCGGTCCGATACCCGAAGGTCCCGGGTTCAATTCCCAAGTCGGGCAAAATGTATTTCGGATTTTTCGATGCATATCTCGGGTTGGTGATCACCAACCCGCATTTGGCAAGCGTGGTGATTAAGCCATTACCCATCAATTGTAGCGATGGCTTGATTTCAATGATGGAGGCCTTTGCCCAGCAGTGGGACAGTATAAGGCTGTTTGTAAAAAAAAAATACGAATTTAATCGCGTTTAATTTTTAAATTATTTCATCCCGACGTGTTAAACCCTTTACAGGATCCGTGGCAACAGTGAGAGACCGAGTTGGTCGTCCCAAAATTATTTGTTAACCGTTGTTATGGAAACGACGGAGTCACCAACAAGCAGGGTGCAATGTGTACAGTCACATGTTTACACTTTTGACTAGCTTTGACACATATTCCATTGTATTAATAGTTACATTGCTATTCCACTGCTGGAAAAAAGCCTTCGCTTGTCTCTTTCCCAAGCCACCTCATTCGGCAACTTAATAAAGTTCCAGGATCTAGGTACTGTGGATCTTCGTTTAAATAAAAACAATATCTCTAGAATTATATATTATTGAGAGATCATTTACAATACAAGCCGACAAGTAATACGTACGAGAAGAATTATACGTGCGAGAAGTGCCGTACGATTCAAACGGAATCTCCGTATAGCGTAGCAGTAGGGCGGAAAGTTTCGCATAGCATAGGTTTTAGAATCAAGAGAAGACGATTCAAGTTTCTACAAAATTTTACTATAATTTAAATTGGACATTTTATTCTTCAATTCGCTCCAAACGCTAGCTTGCTAGGTAAAGCTTTAGTTGACACGCAAGCATATGCTTTAAAATTACTAAGGTTACTTTGCAATTAAGTTCTTCACACATACTGCTTATGGTACAGGGGGCAAACTTTTCCCCTTATTACTATCCTCTTTTACTACTACTCTAACATTGTTACAATCAAGCATTCAATCAAATTCAGAAATCGCCATCGAAAGCCATAGCAAAGGCAAATAGAAAATATATAAATAAAAAACCAGACAAATGCGAGTCGGACTGGCCCACCGAGGGTTCCGTACAAATTTATGGGTACATATTATATACTTCAGGAATCGAGTCTCGAACTTTTCCCGAAATTCAGTTTCCAAGGTATATCTTTTTTCATTCTTCGTCATAAATCGAAAACTTTACATCATAAAATTAATTAAAAATCTGTTTAAGCTTGTGCCAATGAAGTCCTTTCATACGATACCCCACATGACACGGTTAACTTACTTCAAAATTTGCACCCCCGTTTCTTGCATAAAGATCGTTTTTTTGTGATTTAAATTAATATGTAAAGTTTTCAGATTTTTCCCTGTACTTATAGTATATGACGATATTACTTGCCAAACTTCATAGTTCTAGGTCAACGGCAAGTACCCTATGAATTTTGATTCCCTTGAGAGTGTCAAAATATACGTTGTTTGCGACATAAACGGTGGTATCTTTTTTTTCGTTTACTTAGAAGTTTGATTTTTTTTACAGCCTCAAGGAACCGCAGACCTGAGTATATGGTTTTAATTTCAACTCGATATTGTGCGTTTTAAGATATTTTATTTTTATCATTACATAATTGCACCTCCCATGTTATCTCTGTACCTAGAAACTGCTAGAGATTGCCTCCGGCATAATCTATATTGCAAAAGATTTAAATAAATAAACAAAACATTAATCTCTGTAATTCAATCGACACTATAAATAAAATAAATTGAATTCGCTACCGCTCGTCGGCAATCATAAGCAGCAGTCATGTACATCTAATGTTACATAAATGAAGGTCGCGTAATCGCAGCAATGCATTGCTATTATTCTAATACCATGTCATGCTAACAATTCTACTAGCTATATAATTTGAGGAACTTCTGTTGTGGTCGGTGTGTCTTATTCTCGAATCGATATCATTGTATCCGCATAATAAAAAAGCGTCGAAACTATTTTCGGATACATCAAATTGCACAAACAAATTTTTTTATAAGCACGCAAGCAATACATTTCCGAGTGCTTCATTATAAAATAAAGAAGTGAAATAGCACAATATTCACTAACACCACAGAATATAATACATAAGACAAAGTCCCGTCCCGTACCCAGATACTTTAAAATTTCAGAAGATACAAAATTTTGCAGGTCGATTAGACGAGTCAGACACACACTCACACAAGCGCCAGCACATTTTTATTTATAAACTAACAAAGCATTAGACGTTTCTTAAACTAGGCTACAACAGAAACCAGAATGATTATCATCGTTGTCCTCAATATTGTTATGTTAAATTTCGTAGATACATCATTTCAGTTCGCTCATTGACTTCATTTTGACGGAAGTCCACTTCGTGCTTACTTACGGGCAACCACTTACTTAATCATAGACCTTCAATCAATAATATTTATGTACTAGATTCACGGTAGTCTACTTTGGGGCCACGGACCCACAATGACGTTTGTGGCGATGACAGAAAATATTAAGTACAAATATTTTGCAACCTTAATTTAATCTTTATTTTTAAGACTGAAGTTTCATAGTAAGCTGAAGTTGTTGATGCTCTCCAATGATTTTTTCAGATTATGTTATACGAAATTTAAATGTTATATGAGCAAACAGGAAACTTTCGAGATGCATGTTGTTCGGATGTTTTATCTAGCTACTAGAGATCTAGTACAAAATTGATCGAAGCCAATAACAACGAATATTCCGCCCTGTACCCATGGATCTGCCACTGGGGGCACAAAACGGAAAAAATCTTCCGTCTTGTGCCACTGTACTTGGGCTGTAGCTACTGGGGTCACAATACGGATTTTTTTTTCGTTTTGTACTCCTGTACTAGGAAACTGATAGTTACAAATTAATGAAGCATACGAACAACATGCATTTTAACCATTACCCTACAACGTTTAAAATAATGGCCACTTATCGACCGTTTGGAATAATAAGGTTCCATCTATCATTTTTTATAAATTGAATTACCTACCTACCTACCTACATTTCATTGGAATGTATCTATGTTTCATTAATTTGTAACTTTAAGTTTCCTAGTACAGGAGCACAAAACGAAAAAAAATCTTCCGTATTGTGACCCCAGTGGCTACAGCCCAGGCACAGTGGCACAAGACGGAAGATTTTTTCCGTTTTGTGCCCCCAGTGGCAGATCCAGGGGCACAGGGCGGAATATTCGAATAACAATACTACCTTTGTGATGAGATCAATTCTGTGTAGCGCGATGACGGCCAGTTTCTCGACTAGGATCTTGAGCCGTGCGTGCACCGCGTGATTGACATAGCCGGCTATCTAGTCTATGTCCCGTATTTTCTCACGTAAACAACTTTTAAAATCAGACTACACCAAATATTATACTTTTATGATAAGATCAATCCTATGTTCCGCGATGACGGCCAGCTTCTCGACCAGGTTCTTTAGCTGTTCGTGGCTTTCGAGGCCGGCCATCTTGGCAGACGTCTATTCCGTGCTTACTTACCTTAATCACTTACTGGAAGAGACTATATCCATTACTACTAACCTTAATAATGAGATCAATGTTGCGCGATGACGGCAAGCTTCTCGACCATGTCCTTGAGCAGTCCGTGGCTGTCGAGAGCGGCTATCTTGGCAGACGTCCATTCCATGCTTACTTACTATATCCAATATTAATTACCTTTATAATGAGATCAATCCTGTGTTGCGCGATGACGGCCAGCTTCTCGACCAGGTTTTTGAGCCGTTCGTGCACCGCGTGGCTGACAAGGCCGGCCACCTCGGCGGACGGCTCGTCCATACCGTGCTTGGCGGCCGCAGCCTTCAGTCGCGCCTGCATAATGCCCATGGGGACCAGGTACTCGTCTTTGCATGACCTGCAATAGAGTTAGGGCTTCATGTTTCTGCAGGAAACACTGCAGATTTAGAGATCGGAATTTTTTGTTTTTTTTTAAATATTGTAATGAGTATTAATGAGGAGCTCGATAGCGTAGTGGTTAAAGCGCCCGGTCTGCGATTGCTGACGTTAAGCAAATTTCACAAAGGCTGGTCATCCGATGGGTGACCAAAAATATATCATCTCGTGCTTCGGAAGGCACGTAAGCCGTTGGTCCCGGCTGCATTAGCAGTCGTTAACAACCACCAATCTTCACTGGGCCCGGTTCTACCTATCCATCCATAGGGAAAGCTCGTACCCCAGCAGTGGGGACGTATAATGAGCTGGTGATGAGTAATAATGACTTTAATTAGGGTATATTATAAATATGACAACATGTCGTTAGAATACGTTAGAATTGAATAAATACTTACTTAAATCTGTTTATATATTTTTGTATGGGGGTTTTCTATATTTAAATAAAGATTTTCGATATGGATAACCTAACTATGAACACAATTGATTACTTAATTTGCCTATTAGGGTAAACGACTCTTGAATACTTGTTATCCGTGTAAGTTATATAGTAAATTTAATGGGTAATTCAATTCAGATATTACTAGGTTCCATCCGCGGCTTAGCCCGTGTAAAATTCTGCGTATTGCAATTTATAATTGCTTGCCACCGAAAAAAAATATTACCGGGACAAATAATAGAGTTTGCTTTGGAAGTCGACCTATTAAATATATAGTACTGTGCTACTGCTATCATAGCACCGTTTAACATACGATACACGAGATAACTCAAGCAACAAAAGTATACAGGACCTTCCCTCTTGGAACAAACAAGCAAAACCAATCTCAATAAATAGTAACACAAGAAACTTATCTACACAATAAAAGACATACCTAATTTGCGTGCCAATCATTTCCGTGGACCCCAATATCCTCTGTGTCTCCTCGGCTAAGTTGACGCCGCCCATAGCGGCAACGTCGTTGATATCATCGTCGCCCGCCATCTTGTCGTCTACGAAGGGCTGCGAAGTGAACTGCATGGAGGATTTCTTCTCTTTGTCCCTGAGCAAGGATTTGCCGGGTGTGAGCACAGTGGACAGGGCAGCGGAGGGGACCGATGTCCGAGAGAAGTTCGCCTTGCTATTCACCGTCATGGCTTTACCGCTGCTGACTTTGTTCACGTTAATCTTCGTATGAACCGGTATGTTCTGGAGAACGGCAATAGTATTGCCCGATTTGTTCGGCTTTTGCTAAACAGATAAAAGTAGCCATTAAAGTTGTAACACAACAAAGTTAAGAACAGCACTACACATTGCAACGTTTGCTAAATTTACATCAAAATATTACGTAGCGTTTATTACGTTTCTAACATTGATTTAACAGAAACTAGAATGCATACTTTGTCTACAACGACTATCATGCACGCATTAAATTCATTTTATTATCTGCGATCAATAATGGTACGGCCTTGCACCGCCTTATATTACATCGCGCTGATAAAATTATACCTAACCTCAAAATTTTATAAAACAATAAATATTCGAAGCATTTCAAATTATTACGGTTGCATAATGCAACTTGCATTGAACAATACCACAAAATAACAATCAAAATGCATAAAAGCAATTTTTCATTTGCGAAGTGTAGTAGTGTTCATTAATGAAAATAATCTATTTTATATCAAAACATCAGGTTATAAAATGATGAGGCTCGTCCGAAGAACAAGAATAGCGGTTATGATAAAAAAAAATACCCATGCAAAGGCATTGTTAGGTGATAGTACTATTTTCAAGCCCAAAATAAAAGTATAAACCGAACATCAAATAAAAAACAATATACAATAGGTAGTCACAATGTTTCTAACCATAGACAAGTACTATACAACTATATCACCCTATTTTTTGACTATGGACATAATTAAGTGAATCGTATAAATGTCTATCGATTACAAATATCGAATCAATGTGAGTTTGATTGAGCAATAAAAATACAAAATCATTTTTTATTGGAAAAGGAACTTCCCTTGTACAGCCTTTATAAATAAAATGTTCATCACTTGTTTTCTCTGTATTTGGCTTGATAGAGAATTACACAAACTGAGGCAGGAACAAAATCACGATTTAAGAATTTGATCACATTCAAAGTGCTGGTAAAAATCCCTGAAATTTACCTCAGTATTTCCATCAGTATGTATACACACTTGTAATTTCAGAAATACACTGAAGTATTACTTCTACAAACTGAATTTGCATTAAGGTCCAGTCACAGAAGGCCTTTACAAACACAAAAATAGTAAACAAAAACAGAACAACAAAAATTTGTATTTGCTTAAACGACACCAAGTATTTTGAAGAGGTTAGACAGTCACACGAGTATCTTCTGACCTGACTGTCTTTGCTAAATGTGTCAATTGTCAGGATAAAGTCAAGAATCTGTGGCGTTGTCAGACACATTCAGTTTAATTATGCGATATAAAAAGTGAAATTAATCTGTCACAAGACAGAATAAAGTCACTATTCATAGTCAAATTCCCATGCCTCCATCTGACACATTAAGTTATAGGGGAAACAAATGTCAGAAAAAATCATGATTCTAATCCGACCTACATATTTAGCAATAAGATTATAAGGATAATGTGTCACATGACAAGACGCGGTCACGACCACATTTTTTTATAGTTGGATAGGCTTGCATCTGACTACTATCTCACATGATGGGAAGTGATGATGTAGCCTACGACGTAACATGCTTGCCTGGAACATGCCTTAATCTGACATATTAAAATTACAGCAGAAACAAATGCGTCGGATATCATAATAAAATCATGATTCATGATGATATTCCGACCTACACACTTAGCAATAAAATTATAAGGATAATGTGTCATATGACAGGACATGGTCACGATCACATGCCTTTATCTGACACATTAAGTTACAGGGGAAACAAATGTGTCGGATGTCAGAATGAAACCATGATTCTTTTCCGACATACACATTTAGCAATATTATTTTAAGGATAATGTGTCACATGACAAGACGCGGTCACGATCACATGCATGACAAATTAAAATTACAGTGGAAACAAATGTGCCAGATGTCAGAATTAAATCATGATTCCATCTTTACTGACACATTTAGCAATAACAAATTTTGAGGTAAAAAAAAAACATAAAGACGAAACAAAAACCAAATTGTAAGCGTGCGTTGTTTGTGCAGACAAACCTGTGTCGCCGACTGCACCGACATAACGCTAATGGGTAATGGCGGGGCGAGGGAGACGAGGGGGGCCGGCAGCGCGGGCGGCAGGAGGGTGGTGAGCGTTGGGCTCGAGCTGTCTTCATCCCGCGGCTGCTTAACACCACAACGTGTTATCGAACGAACTCTGTACCTCACGACCCGCCCTCTACTTGTACTATTACATAACTGAGCTGGCAAACGAGCATGCGGCCCGACTAAGAGAAAGCGGCCTTCGCAGTCCATGAAGGTTGCAAAACCAGCGTCAATTCCGACTCTGAAGCTTAAGTTCTTATGCTTCCATGCAATGCAGTTTTACTGGACCCTTCAAACTGGAACACAGTAGTGCAAGACACGTAGTAGCTGCTTGGCCGCAGAATTAGGTTAGGACGTCTACTATCCCGTCAGATTCTGGGCAAAACTTTACCACCAGACAAGTATACAATTGACAAACCAACCTACAATTACACTGGACCAAAAATCTACTAGTTTACGTTTATTCTATTGCAATGATCTATTTCCTATGTCTTTGATACATTTGTTATCAAGTGATATTATTATTATTATCATCTACGTTTCCAAATTTACTTTAGGGCGGGTCATGGTTTTTGTTTTATTTTATTTTAGCAGAACACTGATAATAGTTACAAGCTTATCTGGCGTGGCAGAAACAGTCGGGGTATATGCATTCAACAAAAATAAATATTACTCGGTAGCGAAATAAATAGAGAAACAACTAAACAAAACCATAAAACGAAGCCTTCATATTCGCTTAAAGCGTAAAAAAAAACAATAGCTACATTAAATGCCATCGCACACTAGGCGACACGCGACTGCGACTGCTCGGCGTCTAGGCGCGACGACAGGCTGCGGCCGACAATTTTCAAATATTTTGTTCAAAGTTGGGACACTAGGCGTCACACACACCAGGCGTCGGCCGCACACTAGGCGTCAGTCGCAAAGTCGCGACAAGCTCGGGGAGTCGCGACAAGCTCGGGGAGTCGCGAAACTGACGCTCACAACTGTAGCACGACTGTCGTCGTGTGTGCGCGTGCACGTCGCGACTAGACGCGGCGACTAGACGCAGCGACAAGTCGTCCAGTGTGCGATGGCATTAAGACTATTCACACGAGAAGACGGCGCAGAACACAAAAAATATAATAAACAAAATACCAGCAAAAATAAAAACCGTTGTAACGAAAACAAAAAACATCGAGACAGACCTAAGAGCTTTGGGGGGGGGAAGTCGTCTCATGCGCGGATCGAGCCACCATTGATTGATACGGTTAGACTGATGCTAAATGCAACAAACCTGCATCGTGGACTGTACCGGTACAGCGCTAATGGGACTTGGGGAGTGCATGAGAGGCGCGGCTAGTGGAACCGGGTGAATCGGCGGCAGAAGAGACGCTAATATTGAGCTTGAGCATCCCTCGTCAGGGTGCTGTATATAATAAATTTGTTAAAGCACTATAGACCTCGTCCATGATCAACGAGCACTGAAAAAACTTAAACACCCATTTATAAAATAGTGAAACGTGGTACAATAGTGCAGTGGTTTTTCACACATACACACATATTAAATAGTACTTTTAATATAATTTATAGAATGTGCAAAAATTTTCCTTTATCATTCCATTTTTCATCTTGGGCTCAACGCAAACCAGTGATATATGCTAGAACATGATTTTCTATACATTTCCTGCTGTCAATTCAGTTCCAATCAAAGTTGGCCTTCATATTTATTCGAAAATGAAATGAAAGAAAATGGAGTTTTTTGAAAATCAACGCTTAATTGACTCTTCGGCAGGATATGGTTCAACTAAGCTTAAGTTGGCAAAACATATTGAACCATTTACACATAAAGTAAGATTGAAAAGCGTTCACATAGTACCATAGTAGTAAACAGTTGAGAAAACCAATTACCACTCCAATTTAATACTGCAGGTAGTGTAGAGTATGTGTGTGTGTAACAGCAATTGTATTTATAGGATAAGCATAACTATTTCATGTATTAAAAAATAATAGTACACTAACTTTTATTTTATTGTTGCTAAGAAAAAATCTTTAAGAAGTCCATTGTTGTCAATCTCCCATGTCAGGCGTATATAATATAATTCCCCATGGTATGTTCCGATAAGAACTTTTTCTTAAAGATGGTCACAGCAATGTAACTACGATATTTAGCGTCCTCGTTTGGTTGTTATACAAACAATCCCTTCTCATTTCATTAATTTCTTTTGAGTACACTGGCTGTGTCAGTCTCATGTTAACGAAACGCGTACTTCATCCGGTACTCATATGACTAGTGACACAGGACGATTATCACATGGACATAGTATAAGTCTTATTAATATATTTTTTGTAGACTGAAAAATAGTACTGTTACTAAGTTAACAGACGATTTTAACGAAAAGTCGACGCCTTACCATTTGAATGTTGGATGGTGGTAGAACGGGCTGCGCGGGCGCCGGGATCGTGGAGAAGGCCACGTGAGGCGCCGGCGGATTGATGCCCTCTATAACCAGCTCTTTAGTCACCAGCGACTGCCTGAGTAGAGGTAAACTTCTCTGGAAGCGTATAGACAATATTAATATAAAATATTGTCAGAATCGATTCAGCTTCAGAATACTAATAATTATTATTACAACTATCTTGGAAACATTTTATCTTAGCTACTTTAAATTCACTTTAAAACTCCGATCCGATCCGAACCCTTCGTAGAATCTAGTAGGGCACGGGGACACGCACTAGTGCGTGATGCCGTTTCCCTCTAGAAAACCTCTGATGTGATTCGTTACACACGGCTTGAGGAACCCTTTAAGTTTCTCGCCGCCCCCAAACAAGCCCGGTGAAGCTGAAATGCCGTTTGAGGCAATCAGCAATCGCTCAGGACGACTTCGTCATTTTCTTAAACTTGACACTTTCCTAACTTGTCTCTTTTTTAACTAGGCTCTTTCTTAGTTGGTCTCTTTCTTAAACTTGACACTTTCCCAACTCGTCTCCCCTCCGGACGACTTCGTCATTTTATTAAACTTGACACTTTCCTAACTGGTCTGATTTTTAACTCGGCTCTTTTTTTTTAATATACTATCAATATACAATCACATAAGGGGAAAGAAGAAAAACAAGTTCTTTAGTATTAAGTATTATATTTATTAATTTTTTCGAATTTTTATAATGCGTAACCGGCGATCTTGTTAGTTGAACCTTAACAGTTGAACCTAGGTGAACCACGAGAAAAAAAATTGCCCGTAGTTTACCTAGGTGAACTGATCCGGTGGACCACGGCTAAGGAGAGAGGAAAAACAGCGACTGAGAAAGAGCCGAGTTAAAAATGAGACGAGTTATGAAAGTGTCAACATTGCAAAAGAGACCAACTAAGAAAGAGCCGAGTTAAGAAAGAGACGAGTTGGGAAAGTGTCAAGTTTAAGAAAGAGACCAACTAAGAAAGAGCCGAGTTAAAAAAGAGACAAGTTAGGAAAGTGTCAAGTTTAAGAAAATGACGAAGTCGTCCTGAGCGTCAGCAATCTCTCTCCAAAAAAAACTTTAAAAGTATCAAAAAACTAGATATAAGGGTGTAACGTCTCCCAGGAGCCGTCTTCTTGGTACACTAAGTACACAAGTCTTGTGATATCAATAGTGCAACCCTGACCTTTCACTGATCTTTGTCCCTGAAGACAAAGCTTAGCAATGTCTGCTAAGCTTTGTTGCTGATATAACTTTTGTATAAGCATCACTTACCTTTAGAAAGCCGATCAGGCAAGGTTGTGGACTAGCGTTCAGTAACCGTTCCAGCCTGTCGCAGAACTCCTCAGGCTCTACCTGAGCATCGATGAGCTCCTGTATTAGGTTCCTGACATTCTTCTCTACAGTTTTGGGCTCTTTGCTTGAGAGGTCCAGCAGGTTGGCGAGGAAGTTACGACATTTCTCCTTGGTGTTGTCATTGGGTTTCTAAGGTAAAGGCAAGAAATATGGTGAACACAATATGAACACAATAAAGAAATAATTATTTTGCGCATATAACATAACATATCAAAAATAAACCCTATCAGATGTAATGTTTAATACCGTCGAGTACTTTAATATATATGCAATTGTAAGCAATTCGTAATTGTTAAGTTAATTAAATGTTACCTTTGTTTTTTTTTATTTAAAAAAATATGTAAGTATGTAGGTAGTTTAGTTTTTATTTTCCTTTTACAAACTAAGTCTGCTATTATACTCATATTAGATTAATAAAATTGTATGTGGGTACGGCTGTGACAGACAGACAAAAATGCATAACGAACCTATAAGGTTTTCTAGTTTAGCAAGAGAAACTAAAAGACAACAAGTTTTGATTGCATTCATTAAATTTAAAATACAGATCATAAAAAAGAACACAGCATAATAATAGCTAAAACCACTTTACTACATTTATGACATATTTTTTAATTATAGTATGTCATAATCATAATAACTGCAAGTCTATTAAATCTACTTTAGCTATTAGCATGGCTTGCATTTACACAAAGTTTATTACTTTTTTACATTATAAATGCTTCTAAACTGATTGACTTAATTATCTATCTTTATTTATCAATTCACAGTAATATTTTTAGTTTTTTTCTTGTATTAAAACTAATATTTGGTATAAGAACAAGCTATGCAATGTACCATTAAGAATCATTTCGAAAATTAGATATGGTTCTAAAAAATAATAATTAAAAAACAATAGCACAATATGGTAGATGAGTAATGATGATTTGCTTTTAATAATTCTTAGGATAATAAGCTGCAATGTGTAACTTGCAATTTCATTAATGAATTTTTGGGGAAATATTTTTAACAAATTATGGGGATCATAATTTTAACTTCAACATTGATTGACAATAATGTACCAAGTAAACACATAAAGTTAATTTTCATTAAATATATTTGAAAGATGTGTATTTATTTATTTATACAAATTGATAACACACTATATATACATTTTTGTAACAGAAAATAATTAATGTAAAATTATGATGAAAGTGAAACCAATTACTATTTCATTATGTTTATACATTTTGGGAGATTATTATTTTTCATCATTTTACTTAGGAAAATTTTGGCTATAACTCTTACTTGCGTCGTGACGGTAGGTGGCTGCGGCGGCGGCGCAGCGGGCACTGAAACGCTCGGTGGGGCTACAACGGGAGCCACAATTGGCCCCGTTTGCATCTGCCCTAGCATCTGCCCAGGGGCTGCCACACTCGTCGATACCGTAGCAACGCCCGGGTGCTGCATAAACAAACCACCCACTGAGACATTTGTATACTCAGGCTACAGACCAGACATTTGTATAATGTATGGTGTGTCAAGACTGTCCGAAACTTTTGGCAGAGTCACACATAAATCTTATGACTGAGACAAAAGATCACTTGTCAGGAAGTTGTCAAACTGGGTCTAACTAAAACTTGCATTAAAGGATTGCAATAACATAACAAGCATATGTAAAGCTATATACGAGATATTTTTATTTATATTGTTGGATTAATTCTTTAGTACAATGAATGGTATTAATATTAGGCACATTCAATATAGACTTGAGACAAGTGAACCTGTACAATCATTCAATTATAAACAACAGTGACTCCAAGCCATATTAAAGCACATTATATCAACAACAGTCAGTCTACAGTTTCTTGGTTAATAGATGGACAATAACATTAAATTTTCCAATTAGGGTCTTACCTTGTTAATTACCTTTTAACATGCACCTCCACCACAATAGTACATGCATGATTGATTATGTGAAATTGAACAATGCCAGAGACAGAGGTGTGAACAGTTGTCCAATTTTGGTGTTGGTGGGTAAGTAGCGGAGTGTGGCTGTGCCTACTTACTGCCGGCACGGTCGACAGCCGGATGGTCTGAGGCTGCGGCGCCGTGAGAGTGCTGGCCGAGGGCGCGGGCCCGACCCTCAGCAGCTGGTACTGACCCGTCTCAGTCTTTAACAACAAATGACCCTGCTGCCCGGGTTGTAGACTTTGCAGAGTTTGCAGCGTTATCTAAAAATGAACGCCTTGTTTCAATTTTGCTACAGTTGCAGACAGATCCAATAGCTTTGCGTAAAATCATTTCATGAGTACAAATATGGTTTTAATAGTAAATCCGAAAATGAATCTTAAGCAGGTCATTTGTTAGGTGTAACATAAGTTAGAATTTAACTAAACATCAAAATGAGGGTGCAAACATTTATTTATGAAACAGTGCAGGTAAACAAGACAGGTAACTTACGAGCTTTGATGTTAGTTTTAAAGCTAGCGTAAATCAATAACAGAGCCGTATTGCTTAGCATTGTAAAATTGCATTGCAATTACATTGATTTCACATAAATTTTATAGTCTGTTTCCGATTTTAAATAATATCACTGGGATAAACATAAAAAAAGGTAGACATTACAGTATTATTTACATTTGGGAATAGGTAAAAAAACATTTAAAAAAAACTGAAAAGATGTAGCAAATGGTATTCATATGTGTGGAGGAACGGGGAAAAGGATGAAGTGGTCCGCAACAATGCGGGTGGATCGTCCGTTCGGCTGGCGACGTCCCCATAAGAAAATAATGTGTGGAGGAAGATACAATTTTTCTGTTTGCACATATCACATCATGTAATTAAACCAATTTAGACCAACCAAAAAGGTTTTAGTTACTAAATTCAGAAACTCTGGCTTGTAACTTAATTGTGGATGGCGGATGTTGGGTGACTTCATATACGATTCCACACATGCAACATGAAGGTTACATTTTTTTATGACAAAGAAATCGGAAGGAAAGTCTCTTTAGTTACCATTCATGAAGGTAACAGCTTATAAGACAAATGCAATATTTACAAGCTTGATTATTATATATCCATGTTGTTTTTAAGTTCTTATGCAATTCTACAAAAGCATGTGTTTCAGTGACCAGATTTTACCAATCAGTTAAGCTTGAGATTTTAATATTCAAAGAGTATCTATCCTCAAAAAATTGTTATAAAATATATTATTAATAATAAATTTTGTCCTTAGTTATATCACCAATACAGGTGCTGAATATTATAGTATATCTTTGAATGAAAATGAAAAAAACAATAAAAAGAAACAGCAAGGCTTATTTTTTTTAAATAATATTGCAATGTTCCCAAGCAAAACTTTTGGTTTTCGAGAATAGTTAATTGATGGGTTAGGTGGTTTGATATATTAGCAGTGAAAGGACCATAATGATGAAGACTAAAATGAAAACTCACCCCCGGTGCTGCTGCACGTGCACCAACCACTTGCGGAGCACCTATCACCACTCTAGGTGACACTGTTGCTACAGATTTCTGAGCCGCAACATTAGGTGCTCCAGGTCTCATGTTAAGTATCTGAACATTAGGAATAATGGTGGGCTGCTGTGACCCCAGGTTCTGGGTGGTGACTACAACGTTTTGCCCTCCTGGCTTGTTTATGGTCATCACGTTGGGGATGGATCCTGACATGCTGGAGTTCACAGTCATGGGCACCGTCACCATGCCAGGCTGCATACCAACCTGCCCACTATTATTGCCCTGCTTTATGACTAATGGAGGTTGCATCGTGACCGTTTTATTTATCGATTGTGGTATTACGCTATTACCCGTTACCGTATGAAGAATTTGGTTCTGAGATACTGGTATACCGATACAACCGTTGGCAATCGATTGAGTGGTAAACGTAACTCTGTTGTTGGGATTGAGACCTTGTGTTTGAGAATATATCACTTTTAGAGATTCACTTGAATTAGACACGACTCCTGTTAGCGCTTGCGAAACGTAAGAAGGGATAGACGTATGCACATTGTTATAAGATCCACTGTTGTTCACGAGCGCCGACGATTGGAGCCCAGTCACTATGCCACTGCCACTGATTTGGTCCGTGCTATATTTTTGTACACCAAAAGAATTTCCACTCGATGTTATATTAGGTATTTGACTAGGAACTCCGTTTAAATAAATATTCTGAGAAGATGACGACGAAACGGATGTAACTAACTGGTTTTCGAGAGAACCCACTATCGCGTTAACTGCGTACTCATCAACGTCTGTAGACAAAGCTTGCTCTAAAAACTCGGCTGACGCCATTTTATACAAATCGACGGTCATAGCATAGGATGACCAGAAACCGGTGTCAATGTAAAAACCGATAACCGGTAAATATATTTAGTCAGTTTCAATATAATTTGTTAGACCTTTTAAAATGTAATTATTAAAACGAAAAAATTCTTCATTTTAATATAATATACTTATATACATACTTGGTATGTATTAGTAATTTTTTTTTTTTTTTTTTTAATTCTTAGCACGGCAAATTACTCCATACCACCTGATGTTAAGTGGAAATGGAGTCCAGACGGGAAGACAACTGGTGCAGCGTGAAAACAACGTAGCATCAGTCAACCTCACTCTGCCGGCCCACAAGGTGCTTCTTTACGCCTCGTTTGAAGGACCCCATATCATAGGAAGGAGGGAAAACGTGTGCTGGTAGACTATTCCATCTTTTGGAGGTGCGACAAAGAAACGAGTCACCAAATTTCTTTGTGCGCGATGGGATATGTGTGACAGTAAAGCGATGACTCCGGAGAGCAGCACGTGTACTCCTATGGAGGAAGGTGGGATAAGGTCAAACAGTTCTTCAGAGCACTCGCCGTGGTACAAGCGATAGAAAACGCTGAGTGAAGCTATATCTCTACGCAATTGCAGGGGTTCGAGAGTATTAGTCTCTGCATTGCGGATAATGCGTACAGCGCGACGCTGCAATCTGTCTAAGGCATCGAGAAGGTACTTTGCGGAACCGTCCCAGATGTGCGAGCACTACTCCACGCAAGACCGTACCTGAGTCTTGTACAAAAGACACAACTGGTCAGGCGTAAAGAATCGCCGCACTCTGTTCAGGACACCGAGTTTTCGTGAGGCTGTTTTGATCACGGCTTCGATGTAGTCCTTTTGATTCAGATCACAGTGAATCGTCATACCGAGCATGTTGATATTGCTCTGCAGGCTTAGAGATGTGCCCTGAAGAGTTGGAAGGGGAAGGAATGGTGACTTTTTGGCCGTAAACGCACATGCCTGTGTTTTCTTGGCATTGAACTCAACAAGATTATTGAAGCCCCAATTAGATATGAGGTCCAATACCCGATTGAGCTCAATGACAAGATTCACTCGTTTCTCTTCAGTCTCGACTCGCCCAGCCGCAGGGTAATTATGTTATTTGTGAAACTTAAAAGTTCCCAGTGTCCCCATAGTCATACTTGTATGGTCCAATATGGTCAGTTCTATGGTGTGGTGGTAATTAAGTTATAGAATAAATTAATCGTCATTTAGTATAACTCTTTTAAAAGCTTAACTTCTATAAATCCGAAATTTGCATGGCGTGTGCAAAATGCTTAATTAACATTTGACATAATACCTATTCAAAAGAATTGCATACATTTGGTAAGCATAACTCTAATGTTTCTTAATAACAATCGAGATAAGTATTTAGTTTATGTAAGTACATCCTCAGAACAATAACTACTATATTCTGAGTGTACATCTAAAGCTTGTCGCTTGACGCTTCACTCCTAACACGTTTCTATAGGATTTAATCATCATCATCATCATCATCATCATTACAGCCAAAAGACGCCCACTGCTGGTCATAGGGACTTACATGCATATTCCTCACACGTTTCTATAGGATTTAATCATCATCATCATTATCATCATCATTACAGCCATAAAACGTCCACTGCTGGTCATAGGGACTTACATGCATATTGAAATCCTTATTTAATTATTAAAGCATTTGGAACTTTTCTTAAATTATGTGAAGCTTTAAAATACAGAAACACAGTCAATGCGTCTTTCAAACGTTAATGAATGCTTAGTTCTCAGAACAATAACTGAAGCTATAGAAGGAAGGATAAAATAAAAAACTGAATAATAATAATAATAATAATAATAATAGTGAATAATCGTAATATTTACTTAAAAATGCCTGTAGCAAATGCTGTGTAGTAATGGTAAATAAAACAAAGTAGTAGATTGTTGGTAAATGTTCGAATGTGTTTACAGTAACAATAAATGGGTGTGCTTGGTTGTAAGTGAATTATTTATAAGTATAAAATGAGTACTAGGAGTCTAAAAAATAAAAAAATTGCATTTAATACAATTTTTATTTTTCAATCATAATTTTAACAACCAACATAATATAACTACCCGTGTTTTGGCCTTTAAAATGAGTGAGCTTGTTGTAAAGTTGTCTTTTGGTTCTCATGACTAAAGGTGGCCGGACTGTGGGACGCATCTAAACCTCTGACTAGACATACAAAATGGGAAAAAAAATACATTCCTGACAGGATTATGGAAATGGGGTGCGATAAAATATCCCCCAAATTCATGTTCGAAAAGAAATTTAAAGTTTTTGTTCCAACCAGGGACGAATGGAAACGAAAACTGTCTGCGAAAAAAGACAGCCTAATCTGGTATACCAACGGATCAAAAATGAAGTCGGGCACAGGAGCAGATGTCTATAACAACGGCTTCAAGCATAGTCAAATCATGGGAAAATTTGCCACTGTTAACCAAGCAGAAACTTTCGCAATTCTCATATGCGCAAAGCAGAATATAGATTTAGCTATTTAAAAGCGCAATATAATATTCATCCTGACCTTGAGTGACAGCCAAGCAGCGCTCAAGTCACTCATATAACCCTGAATCGACGCTGGCCTTGTTCTAGAAACTACCAAAGCTCTAAACAAGCTAGGTGGACATAACAAGGTACGATTGATCTGGGTCCCAGGCCATATGAGAATCCACGGCAACGAAATGGCGGATGCACTTGCCAGGGAGGGCTAGAGACCCAGCTCATTGGTCCTAAGCCGTTCGTGGCACTTGCATCAAGTGCCATTAACCTTTACCTTAAAAGATTATTTCAAAAACAGGCACTGAAAAACTAGGCGAAAACGCCTTAGGATGGAGTAATTCATATGCGTAGGCAGTAGAAGGCAGGCCCGATTAACTATCGGTACCTTGACAGGGCACTATGCCACAAAACAAATGCTTCACAGAATGCATCTATCAATAAATAGCTTTGTAGGGCATGTGGAGAGGAAACGGAGTTAATATAGCACCTACTGTGTGACTGCGACTCTCTCTCTCTCTCTGGCTAGGAAAAGAATGGGACTCCTGGGATCGGCCTATCTGAAACCGGAGGATTTCAGGCTCTGCGCTCTTAAGGATGTTGTCAAACTCATGGCATCTATCTTTACAGAGGAAGAAGAGTGAAAGGATGGGGTTGCACAAAAGATCCCGATGGGTTTAAGTGTGTACTGTAAGAGGGGAACTTCAGCGGGCCCCACTAAGATAAGATGAGATAAGATGCTGACAGAGTCAGAAATCCACACACAAATAATACATACAACAATTATAAAAAGAGAAGTTGGCTTTCTGTAAGCTCTAATATAGGTACGCTGCATAGACGCCAGCTCAAAATGTCATTCACAAGTCTTGTTCAAAATCTCCGTTCCTTTATGAGCAATCCTTATGAAGTTTTGTATAGCGGGGGCACTAGTAAGGCAGTAAATATGTGTGTAAATTTCGATGCTATATTAAAAGTTGTTTTCGAGAATGATCACGTGTACGCTAGCTTAATCGTGATGCCAGCATACACACTAAAGAAGGTCTTTATTTCTTAAACCAAGGAGGCACTAATTATTTTATGTTTGCAGTAATTACGCACTAATTAAGCACTAAAAGAGGGCATAACAACAAACGTGAATTAGGACCATGTGTACGCCAGCTTAACGGACTCCAAATGTTGACCACTGGGCGACTAGTAAACGGTACTAGTAAACGGAACCTTTACTGGATGCTTGGAAGAAATGCGCGACTTTCCATGGACAACAAACTCCTTCTTTACAAGGTTGTGCTAAAGCCGGTGTGGATGTATAGTATCCAGCTCTGGGGTAGTGCCTCCGACTCCATTATAAACGTCCTGCAACGCCAACAAAATAAGATCCTGCGATCCATCGCGAATGTGTCACGGTACAGGCGGCAGCAGATCAACCTACCACAAAATGTCAAATTCCTTTAAAAAAATTTGAACTTTAGTATTTGGGTATAAAGATCAATATCGATTAGAGAAATTTGACAGTCTTGGATAGGTTGATGTGCGGCGTGTGTACATAACAAATGGCGAAATCCATAAACACCTCAACATTACCACTGTTAAGGAGGAAATACGTGCTGCGGCTGCTAAATACAAGAAGCGGCTCTTACAATCATCCTATCGAGCTGGGTCGCCATTTGAGCCATACAGCAGTATACCAGACGACTGAAGCGACATGACTTCCTGGAGCTTGAATACCGCTACTAGCGATATACTCATGAGTACAGGCTCCTACTGGGGAGCCCACTCGACCTGCCACTGAACACTGAACACATCTGCCTATAGTCTGGGGACTGATTGTAGATCCGACAAGGAAAAAAAATGTGTTGCAGTAATTACGCACTAATAAAGCACTAAAAGAGGGCATAACAACAAACGTGAATAAGACTATGTGTACGCCAGCTTAACGGACGCGAAATTCGACCGTAATTTTTTTTAAAAAGCTGTTTACTAAACAATATTTTATTAAGGCTGCACGGATTGTATCCTAACCAATGAAAATTTAAAAAAGATGGATAGTAGCTATAGGTATAGGTATACTGTGGATCAGATCACAAACTAGGTAGAGATACTAACGTATGATCAGATGAAGTACCTAGGTACTTAATTTGATTTTATGTTATTAATACCAAATAAATTGGCAATATATTATCTCTTTTAATTAGGTAGTTATTGTTCTGAGGTTTGGATCTCAGTATAATAATAGCTTTAGTTATTGGCCGATCCTCTTCCATTTTTGAAATTTTTGATAAATGTATGAAATTAATGGGATTGAGAGGATTATCATCTTTCATTAATCAATTACCCATCATTTAGCATGCATTATTCTTTTTTTATTAATAACCATTACTATAGCCTTTATCTTTTATCTTGAAACAAACTGAAGATATGGTTGTATTGGCGGGATTCCTTTGCATTTCCTACATGAAACGGAAATGAACTAAAAACAACAACTGTCAAAATTGACAATTTGTGATGATGAAATTGAAATTAGATAAATTAAAAAAACTTGTTTGATATCCTGACTTCAATTAATTTGTGCTGTAAACCTTCTTCTGAAGAAATAAAAATATTCAAGCTACCTACCGTTACCCGCCTTAGCATTTAAAATGCGTGGACTTTGCTTGGTTAGTGTTCTTTAAATATATTACTATAGTCATTATAATTTAGCTGTAGGTACCTACAATCTTTTTCCATATAAATCCCGACACGTATTACGGTATATATTCCAAATTTATAGAATTGTATATTAAAATAGAATTCTAATTTCTTCATGCTTAGTATAGTTTTTGTATCCGTCTATAAATTGGTTATTACGACAAGTGAGGGGGGCGTTGCATTGTAATTGCATTTGACTGGTAGGCCTAAAGGATTAGTTATTCTGTGATAGAGGCTATGAAAATAAAAATAAATATCTTATGTCCTTTACTTTTTACGTGAATCACTCATCCACTTCTTGCTTACGTGATTTCAATCGTCCATCGAGTGTTAACTTCTATAAATGCCCTTATTTAAATAGACGCGCGAATTTTAAATAATGGTTGGTTAAAATAATATTATTCTCGCCATGTGATAAAACCAAAGGAAGTTAGTGGAGCAAATAGTTTAGAAAACAATATTATTGTTTTGTGAAACTGTAAAATTTAGTGTTTTGTGTTATATTAAAATTGCTGTTCTTCAAGAACTAGGTCAACATGGAACTAAGGCAAGTAATGGCACTTTCTTAAACTTAGTTTTAGTAAGTTTTTAGTGAATGGTGATGGACAATGTTTTATCCAATAAAACTTTTAATAGTATATAACTACCAACTTATATTTTATGCCACACAAAATTATGTTTTAACATCTTTTTCATTCTATACTTCTCAAGTTACATACCATCATTATCTCTTGGCTAATTATATATGCTAAGTTTCATGTAGGTTTTTACAATTACTTTGGACATTGATGAATGATTATGAATGTTAGTGCATCTTAGGTCTTGATGAGTAAAAGCTAGATGGTTCATTTAACATCATCTCTAACAAAAAAACAAACTATTGAACTCCACACACGATAGTTCAATGTTACGCTCCACTGAAAGGTTTACAATATCGTTGCGATTTTTGTATTTAATATTACTTCTTACTAGTATTAGGGAACCGCCGTGTATGGCTGTGCTTCGCACGTACGCGCTTGCTCTTTGAAAATTGTTAACATGGAATGACGAGTCATGACTTCTTAGCCAATGCTCAGTTATACAATATATATGAATAGTCTGACTTTTTGCAAACAGTTCTAATTCTAAGTCCTTGCCAGCCAAGCCCTGAATGTTCTGATGGACAATATTAATGAATGTGGACTTGGCTTTTGTCTTAGACCTTAGTTTAAAACCCAATTACCCAAAATGTTAATTGTGCTACTGGAAGAAGCTTTATCCATCTAGATTTACAGGACAACTTGCAACTACAACAACATGCGGTGAAGACAGATAGATAGGCATAATTCAGCTCCACTAGCGGTCTTCTCTAGACTCGGCACTAGGTGTAGATGAATAATTTGCCTACTCAATTTAAAAGAAAAAATCATAACCTATTGGTTTTGGCATAAATGAGCATGTCCCGGGGACAGATGTTCACATCACAAGACTTCTATTGAAAATAGAAAGAAAAGAAAAACTTCTGAGAAAAGTTTCATATTATGATGTTTTTGTTAAAATTTAAGCAAAAAGAAGTGCAGGCTTGTATTATTAATTGAATAAATATTTTAGATTTATATTGTAGTAATGTGAATTTGTGTGTGTTTGGATTTGTTTGTTTGTCCCTATTGGACTTGGTGAAAAATGGAAACTAACAAAAATTAGAAACAGAATAGGAAATGAGGATGTTAATAGTTCAGTGAAATCTTTGAATTTCCGATGGTATGTCCATCCATCCATATGACCCAGGAAGGGCAAGTGAACAAGAAATATTACAGAGTGCTACACAAGAGACAAGAGACACCTGAGAGGTAGACCGACAACACGCTGGGATGATGACTAACCCAAGGCATGAAGAAGGAATGGCCAAGATAGTGGAATGCCCTGGAGGAGGCCTATGTCAAGGGACAGCTTGACAACACAACATAGATGCCATAAATTATTGTTAAATGTATATTGTCTGTTAATAAATTTAATAAAAAAAATATTTTATTTTATTTGACATGTTTTATCTGTGAGTAGTGAGTACAAAATTTTATAAAAAAATGTCACAATTAGCGTAAAGTGGTTTTAACTTATTAAATTGTATTACACTCGTAAAGCAAACTGGCAAACATATAACATATTATTTTTATGATTCCTTTTGTATTTCTCTTGCAAGTGAATTGTTAAATTCTTGTAAAGTCTTCAACCTAACTAAACCTACTTGAACGAAATGAAAAAATGATAGTGGTTGTTGTTACAGCAATTGAGATGTTTTGTTTCATTAGTTGTAATTAAATTAGATATGATATTATACATGCATGCTTATTTTATTATGGTAATACTAGCACTATGTCCACGTCTCCGGCCGCGTCGGATTTTTACGCACTAAATACTTTTTGCTATCAAAATAAAATATATCGATTTTAGCCGTAAAGACTGTATCATTCTATCAGTGAAAGATTACCCTCAAACAAACAGTCACTCTTTATTAAAAGTATAGATTATTTTATTACATACGAGCTTCTAAGCCCTAATTCTTTCAAACCAATTGAGCTGATTTTTATGAAACTTAATTTGCTTTTAGGGAAATACAAACAGCTAATAAAACACATTTTTTAAAGTCTGGTCACGAGTTTTGTGATTTTTGATTTGAAACTTTCCTGTACTTTAATTATATAATTTTAAATTGTTCATCTGCCTTCTTTCACATAAAGAGCCGCGCTTTTGTTGATGTAGCCTTTTCATTTCATGTCTATCCTAAACTAGTTCTTGATATTTATCTTACTAACGTTTTTATAGTTATTCTTGATTAACAAAATAGATTTTTACCCAAAGTTTTATTGACTTTATAACACAAACTACTTAGTGTATGTTTAATAGGCATACCTTTATTTATACTCGACGTTACGAATTGAGGCAACTCGCCTGCCGTGATCACGTGCAGACTGCCTGTCGCGACGACTTGATAGGGTGTCCGCTGCGTCAAGCGGGCGCACGGCGCGGCGCGGCGCGGACGCCCACGACCCCGCGAGGCGTGGGGTTTGTTTTGTTTTTCTGCGTGGTAAATAGGTAGCCCACCCGAAGGGTAACCCTCCTCACGCATTTTTTCACAGAATTTAAATGAAATAGGCACGCAACGCAGGCGCCCGCTTGATGCAGCGGATGCTCTTCTTCAACTCGGCCGAACGTCCGATCTGGCACCGATTGATAATACCTACCTTTTTCGTCATTTAACGTGACCGACAGCGAAATCAAAGGGAAGTTACATAACTACCTCAGATTCCACTGTTTCACTTAACTATTTTTATAGTTATTAGTGTTTATTTTAATAAATATTAAACTTTAACCCCCTTACAAATAAATAAAGAATAAGGTCCGAATAGTTATTCCGTGTTTTGTCTTTTTTTATACTCTAATTTGAAATGACGTTTACATGACAGGAACAAAACACGGAATAACTATTCGGACCTTATTCTTTGTTTATTAACCGACTTCAAAAAAAGGAGGAGGTTATCAATTCGACTGTATTTTTTTTATTTTTTATTGTTTGTTACCTCAGAACTTTCGACTGAGTGAACCGATTTGTATGATTCTTTCTTTATTTGAAAGCTGGTGCTTCCCGTGTGGTCCCATTTTAATTTGGTCCAGTTCTGATGATGGGATCCTCAAGGAATTGAGGGAACTCCTCGAATATTGTACGCATACCTATCGCGATTTTGATATTTTTAGAAATAAGTCAAGCATTTACATTCAGAAAGTATCATTTGATGAAGTGTAACTGATGAAAAAGACCACAGATTGCCATCGGAACTCCTCAATGATAAGTATTTCACGGGTGGCGATAAAATATCTCGATTAAGATAGTTAAGCGACTATGACGAAGCAAAAGAAGACAGGCATCGGAACTCAGTTTTTGATTTCCTACTTTGAGATAGGCGTTTCTTGTTTTCTTCGCTTGTCTCATTTAAACGGCGCTGTCTCATACGAGCAGCGTGTTTAGTAGGTCTACCCATATTCGCTTTTGATAAATAGATCGAAACGAATCACTAAAAAGCGACAAATAAACAAAAATTTTAACAAAAAAAAACCGACTCCAAAAAATTTTACTAATAAAATTGCACTAAAAAGTTTAAAAATAAGCGTTGACTTATATAAACAATAACTTTATTAAGAAAAAATATAGGTACAATTATTGTTACTTTTGGAGTCGGTGCCAGCCATGAGGTAACTTTAAACATAAACATTTAACGACATACTATATTATAATCATAATAGTACATTCAATCTTATGCATGAAATTTTGACTACAAACGCGGACTGGTACCGGCTTTAAAAACTTCGTTGGCTGGCACCGGCCCCAAAAATAACAATAATTGTAAGTACCTATATTTTTTCTTAATAAAGTTATTGTTTATGTAAGTCAACGCTTATTTTGCATGCTTGATTTTTTTTTCCGAAATAGGTGAATAGTATGTCTTGCAGACTCAAAATCAGTTCTGGGCCAATCTGATTCCATTGCTTTGCGCCATAAAAAATATTGAATCCCAATGTTAATTAAAAAATTATAAACTTATAAAATGTTTCAGGATGATTTAAAAAAAGTTACCTAAAAAATTTCGCCCAAACCTTTTTCAAAAACTTGCCCATTTCTTCAACTATTTACCGTGCAAATTTCATTGAGCTATCTTAACGAGGCGTCATACTTTTAAATTGTTCGAAAACAAAGTCTAAAAACCTCTTTAGAAGGGTGAGCATAATAAAATTAAAAATAATTGTCATTAATGGTTTATTTTGATTTTTATTTATTGATTACAAAAAAAAATCAAAATGTCTACTACTTTCCTGCTCGATACAAATCCTACATCTTCTTAGAAAGTTTTGTTTTAATCGTGTGAACGCTACCCTGTTGTATTTTATTGTTTCTTCTGCATGTCTTAGTTTCGTGCGTAATTCCGATACGTTTGTAATTCCTTTAGCGTAAACTATTTCTTTGTAATAACCCCTGACAAAGAAATCGAATCAAAGAAAGAATTTAAGTCGGGGGATCGTGACGGCCACGGCCGATCCAATTGTCTCTAAACCTTTCGGTTCAATGTTGTCTGACATCCTTGTCCTCGCAAAGTGGCATGGGGCGCCGTCGTTTTGAAAAACCATATTTCTGCGCGTTAACAAGTCTACATCTTCTAGTAAGTCGTTGAGATCTCCTCGTAAAAAATCCAAGTAAGACTCGCCGTTCAATCGGTCAGGTAGTTGAAACGGACCAATCAGCTGTCCGTTTAAGATGCCTGACCACAAGTTCACACTAATTGTTCTTGGAAATTGGAATCACGTGTCAGGTGTGTATTCTTAATGCTCCAAGAATGATAATTGTGTATGTAGAAAATCCCACAACTTTTAAAATGAGATTCATCGGTCCACAAAATCGTGTTGCAAAATTTTTCGTCTTCAGCTTGACGCCGCAACATTTCCTGACAAAACACCAGCCTTCTCGGGTAGTCTTCGGGCTTAAGCTGTTGAACTTTTTGAATATGATATGGGTGAAAAGCCTCTTGTTGAAGTATTCGATGTGCCTTTGATTTTGGGATTCCGGTTCGACGTTCTAGGGTTCTTACACTAATCGTAGGGTCTCTTGCCACTTCTTCGAGCAGTGATTCGACAGCATCTGGGTCATGCATTTGTGATGGACGCCCAGGTTTTCTACCAGGTAGGCGCCCTTCCATGTAAGAGTTATGAACCCTTAAAATCATACTATGATCAGGGCAAGTTTCGGGCCGAGGTTCACCGCTATTTTGTACTTGCTCCCTGTATGTACAATCTGGCTGCTTCAGAAGCGTTTCCTCTTGCATAGCCACAATAATATTGCATAGCCATAATAATAGCGCATAATCTCTTGGTAAAAATTACATTGCTCACCAAATTAATGTGCTCTAAAAGTCCGTTGAGAAAGCCAATTTAGTCAATAATGTTCGATCCTCACAAATGCGAACCGATGTGCACTACGAAGCCTTTCGGCACATGCTATCCGTCTCCCAAAACACCCGTTGCTAAAACATCCGTTCCCATCATTATATTTTCCTAAATTACCCTTTTCTCAAAATATGCGTTTCCTAAAAGACCTGTTTCTTAAAATATGCGTTCCCAAAATGTCTTTCCCAAAAGATCCGTTTTTCAGATCAGTCTTCCAAAAACACACACACTCGCCTTTCCACGCGGGGTAGGCTAACAAATATAGGCAGGTACTATGTTTTGCTAGTCTGTCTAATTAATCTATCGATCTGAAATGTATGGGAGCTTAGAAACCAATACGAATTATTAATTATTTTAGATATACTTTAACTCTAGCCACTCTTGCCACGGAAAAAGGTAATTAATATGTAAATAAATTAAATTTAAATTAAAAACAAAAATAATAAAAAATAATTTATTTATTTAATTTTTTTTTTTGTAAATTTACTGATGTTTCAAGCGAAAAAAGTGCTCAGAAGCCGGTTTATTTTCCGTATCGGTTAGAGCCACACTTTGAGAGTAATCCATAATAAAGATTACGTTCGCAAGAACATCATTCTAACTCTGCCGCGCTAACGAAAAGTACAACAACTCGGATTTGCCGCTTCCGAGAAAAACGCGCTCAAAATTTTGAACTATGTTTTTCTTGTATCTCATGAACTACTGAACGTATCTACATGCAACTTGTACCAATTGAAAGAGGAACAAATAAAGAACCAGTTCTAAATATACTTAAATTGAATATATGAAGCTTATGGCCTGAAATCGTAGAAATAGTGTTCTTAATTAGGAATGTTTAAATGATCAACCTATCATCACTAGTCATAAATACAATAACTACATTACTAATTGTATTTATCGCTAGCAAACACTTACATAAATAATTTCAATATTTTCTAACGATAAACACAATAATTGATGTAGTTATTGCATTTATCGTTAGAAAAACCTGTGTGACCTAAGTTAGTAATATATGCATAGGTCAAAACTAATGACACCACAAGTATGATTATTGTATTATTGATTAGTAAAATTGTAATGAAGTCTTAGTTATTGCATTATTGCTTACTGAAAAATCAGGTTCCTGGACGATTCATGAAAGTTACTTAGAGAGAGTTATAAATCTCGATTCCCTGATTCCGAATATACATATAACTTAAAATCGACCAAAATCGAGTTATTGTACTTATCGTTAGCGCGGCAGAACTGGTTATCTCAGAGCAAATTCGGATGTTCTGGGAAACGTTTTTTTAGGCATTTTTCTCAATACCCCTGTATTGAGAAACAGTTATTTTGGCATACGGATAATGTGAGAAACGGCTCTAATAGTTCTATTCCGTTCCGTTATTATCCGTTCGGATGTTTTGGGAACGGGTGTTTTGGGAAACAGGTTACATGTGCCGAAAGGCTCCGAAGTCCGTTGAGAAAGCCAAAATTGTTCAAGAAAGTTTGTAATAGCACAAATCCGAATCGATGTGAAAAGATGTAGGGTATCAGATGACACAAAAATTCACTGACGTTTGACAGTTTTTGACAATTTATTATTTTTTATTTTATGCAGCTCACCCATCGATTAAATCGATGAGCTCACCCTTCTAAAGAGGTTTTTTAGACTTACTATGTTTTGGAACAATTTTAAAGTATGACGCCGTTAAGATGGCTCAATGAAATTGGCACGGTCAATAGTTGAAGAAATGGGCAAGTTCTTGAAAAAGGTTTAGGCGAATTTTTTTAAGTAACTTTTTTTAAATCGTCCTGAAATATTTTAAAAGTTTCTAAATTTTAATTAACATTGGGATTCATTATTTTTTTTGGCGTAATGGTGTCAGATCGTCTCAGTGTCTCAATAATTAATGTCGCTGCGACCAATAATGTCTTGTAGGTCAAGATATGACAAAAAAATGCGAAAAAAAAAAAAAGAAATCGCGGAACATACATAGGTGTGTTTCGGACTGGGGGTGTTCTTTCACTGGACTTCCGCTTGACACTATATTTTTGGAACACCCGTATATATAAAGATACTATTGGCCCGCTCGCTTAAGAACACCCGTATCCAATGGTGGCCTATTGCAGCGCCACCTACTTAATACTCTACTCTAATTGTAAATCTAAACCATTCTGCAATCCACTTGAACACACAAAACATTTCTTCAAAATCAGTCCTATACAGGATATGAAAAAAACCTTACCGAAGCCGTAATATACGCATAGTGTACATCAAACTAAGAAACATTAAGTAAAAATAATTGCTGGGAAACGACTTTTATTTTTGGGTATCAAAAACAGGTGTTATTTATGACACGCAATGAAACGCGTGCAACACACACATGCACACATGTGAGTGGGTGCGTGTAGCGGACGATACGAGGGCCGGCCGCGAGCCGCATCATTGTGTGCCTTCGATATTCATTGCGGTTTGTAACTTAAAACGTCTCTTTTTAATTGAAAATGGAAGAAAAATGCTAATGTTTCTTTTGGAAAAAAATTTACTAATAACCTTTTTAAACAGATTCCGCAAAAACCGTATTAAAACGTTCTGACTTTGTTCCTCAATAACTCCTTAATTATCAGGTTCCCAGGTATGGCTCCATACAAGAAAATAATAGTAATGATGGCAACAATCCGTATTTTTCGTTTTCGTTAAGCTTTTCATACCCAGTATATAAAGTATATTATTATCTCTCTTCAGGGAGAGTAATCCAGAATTACCAATTTTGAATTTTTCTATTTCTCTGCTTTTTGTTTGAGTTTTCCATTCTTTTTTTTTTCTAAACCATCCTTATATTAAAGCGAACAAAACAAAATAAAAATTATTGAAATCGGTTAAGCCGTTTTTGATTTTTAGCGAGACTAACGAGCAACATTTGATTTTTATTTATATAGGTAATATTTATATTTATTTGGCTTTTCAACAAGTCATGTAATTTTTTAATTACAACAATTTTAGGTATTCTAGGCTAGTTGCCTACAGCAAAGCGCCACATACACTCGCGCAAAACACCTTTTATTATCTATATATTAATACGTGAAGCATTATTCAAAATTCAAAATCATTTATTCAGTTTAGGCTACAAATAGCTCTTATGAACGTCATTATGGCTTCGGTTCGTAAGTCTATCTACTCTGGGCGGGAGATCTTGTACTGAGAAGAACCGGCAAGAAACTCAGCAAGTGTCCAGCTCTTTTCTCCCTTATTGCTTCTTAAATATTGGAAATGCCCTATCATAAAAGAACACCAGGCAAAAACTTTGTACCCCTTTTTACGAAAATTGCGCGGACGGAGGAGTATGGAATTTCGCACACTTATAGTTTATATAGAGAAGGAGTGCAGAATGCTAATATTTAAAAAAAAATATGCATAAAAAATACATTAAATTAAATAACGTTTATTTAATTTAATGTTTCATACATTTTTCAAAAACTTCTAAAATGGAAGAGGGTCGGCCGAAATCTGTCAATGCCAATCCAAACTCACATTCTATCTTTTTTAATTTTTCATTGCTTAGGATACAATCCGTGCAGCCTTGCAGCTTCATCATTCAGCCGAAATAGTAAACGGCTTTTTATAAAAATTACGGTCGAATTTCGACCACTGGGCGACCAGTTATTATTATTAAGTTTTTACTGCAGATACATATAAAATGTATTTTAATTAATTAAATTTGACAGCGTATCTTGTCAGACTGCGATGTTGCGTGCGCCTTTTTTCCTCCTTCCTCCGCGGTAAATACACTATTACTTAATATGTGGCAAAGGTAGTTAGCTATGCCTATGATGGCCTATGAAACCTACCAATACTAAGTAGTTTGCGTTAGTCCCCGTTATAAAACTTTGCTATAAATGTAACGCGAAAGTTTAAAAGTGAATACGTATAATTGAGTACAATAGATTTTAATTAGGTGTACTGGCAGTTTATCTGGTTGGATACGTTAATTAAATAGAAAACGCTTTTAAAAAATAAATTAAAAAAATAAAATTATTAATAACTTACACCTATACACAAGATAACTAATCCTTGGGAAAGGTCTTTGTCAAGCAGTGAACGTATTTTGGCTGAGACGATGATGAATCCAAAGAAATATACCGCACATTAAACATTGTTTAATTAAGCTTATTATAAGGTTAACGGCACGACCACCTATATTGCAGTGTGGAAATAAGTTTGCTCTGCACTAGCTTAAATACCGATCCGATTTGAACCCCTCGGAGAATCTAGCACAAAGCGGGGACACGCATGTGCGTGATATCAATTCCTTAAGAAAACCACTGTGCCACGGTGCTTCGTTTCTCAAGCCCGGTGACGCTGAAAATGCCGTTTGAAGCAATCAGCAATCTCTCAAAAAAAGCTTCGTTTCTCACGGCTTGAGGAACTCTTTAAGTTTCTCGCCACCCCCAAAAAAGTCCTATGTCTGTGTAAATGCCCAGTGGCAAACTCTTAAAAAAACTAGCTTAAATAATAATCACTATGTTTTTTCTGTTTCCTTAGTGAGGTGGCAATGGAACGGTTTCCCCTCAAGTCCTCCACACCGAAGATGACCACAACATATCAGTCAGTCTACAAAAAGGTAAGATTGTTATGTCTGCGTTACTTTCTCTTTTTTCTATGTCTAAATAATTGAAAGACGTTGGACGAATTGATGCTGGATGGATGGAGCATCAATAAATTCAAGAGAATAAGCACGACGATTACCTAATAGTTGGGTACCTGGCTCGGTGTGCTAGAATGCGGGTTCAAATCCTGCTTGTGTAAAAAAGTATATCAACAGATTTTCTGCCAATAACTCACTTTCAATTTAAATTCACTTGCAATAAAATTTATATTTAAATGTATACAGGGTGAGCAATCCATATGGTTTAGTATGGGGAACAACGAAACTTCAAGATATACGTTGCGTTGAAGAACTATGCCGTCAACTGTGCTTAAAGTTAATTAACGCTGCATTTAACTATTTTATAATCGCAACCGTAATAAAGAGGAAATTCAGTATAATTTGCAATTTTGTTAAGATCCTTTTTCTTGTGGATACGGGGTAGCATAGCTAAATTTACAGTTAATAGTCGGCAGACCAAGAACTGCAATTAAACTGTCGGATTAAGAGGAGATTTAACTGGTTTTTACGTTTGGTTGCGTATAAAAGATTAATAAATGGTTTTATGAGTTCTTTTAACTTTAAAATTTACGTATAAGTTGCTTAGTTTGACCACCAGCTCTTTTTTGGACTGAACCATACTGAACCATTTGGATGTCAGTATATTACAGTTTACTCAAGATGACTCACCTTTTTGTCTTAGTTGGTTTTTTAAATGCAGAAATTCTTCACGGCTCGGAAGAGAAGCCCAATTTTTGCATGTAATTAAGTAATCAAGCACTTGGTTCATAAGTTAACTCTCCATTACTGATGCAAATGCGTGTCGTGTATGATCATATACATACAAATACATACACCTACTTCGACGATTTTTGTTATCAAAACTCCTGTGATGTCTTATACAAATTGGTTTAGGTCTGACATTATAATCCAAAGAAAACCATAGTCATGTGCCCCGTCCAACTTTAAAATTGAATGTGCAAACGCAGAAAGCTTTGAGCGTCAGTTCGGGGATTAGGCCCGGTATATCGGGATGAATTCACCCCACGGCCCTTCCACCCTGTCTGCACCTGCAGCACCCCCCTTCCCCCCCACCTCCCGTCGCCTCGTCATTCCAATTAGTACTTGATACCTCAGCCTCCACGTTACACAACATAAAGTACGAACTTTGCTCTCTCACACGGATTTGCCTGCAATTTGCATTATTATGCAAGTAGGTACTAGTAATTCGCCGCGTCCGCGTGAACACCCGTATCCTATCCAGGAATGGTTTTGCCACGGTGTTTTACCAACTCGGAAACATTAGGCTCGTGTGTTTTAGAAGGTTAGATCTTAGAAAGTTTCATCGTAATCGGATGAATGGTGCTGTAGATACTTACTTGGTCGCCCAATGTGACCACAGTGCCATAGAACAATTAAATTACTGTTGTGTCTGGTTTAAAAACAACTAAGTCGACAGGAACGTATACGGGCCATAAACGGGAACAAACAAAGAAACGTAAAACTTTATATTTGCCTTTATGTTATTAATAGAATTAGCCTTAGTCTACTCGCAATTTATCACTAATATTTAAGAGAATGCTGCATTATTTTTAAAGCCAAATTAATACTGAAAACACATTTCATTATACGAGTATCATAAACTAGTAGTAAAATAGATACTTTGATTTTTGTACGATCCGATTTGGATTTTGGTAGAAACTCATTATTAGCACCCCCAATATCATGAAGGCTGCAAATAGCATTATACCAACAGCTACACTCGCTACCTAGTTCCTTTCTTGTGTTACTGAGGAATCGCCATGCATTCATGTCACCTAATAGATAATTCTCAAAAGCAGTTTAAGAGTTAGCTTATTACAAGAAGTAGTGTTCCTCAAGAAATGTTTACTAAGATTGATCCGTTTTAAGTAACCGGTTATTATTTTCGCACCAAAGATTCTGGACCGGTGTGTACCTCAATGAACTAATTGTAATTAATTCAAAACTTTATAATATAGCGTATTTGTCGCCCGGCTCCATCCGGTGAGATTAAAAATTGCATCCCAGTAGCAGCTGCACACAGGGCAGCATTTGTATGTTGGATTCCAGTATTCCGAGTGGCAAGTCGTTTATCAATTGTAGCTCTTTCATTGTGACTACAACGACTACCGTTTCTTATTCATCACGAGTCTGAATGCTAATTTGTTATGTCCTCTCAGCTTTTCTCATAAGGCAGAAAATTCCTATATGAGAAAACAGTTGTAATCTGTCTCTGTTTCGATTCTTTCTTCCTCAAACTGGGTCATTACTGTTATCTACTGTTCTCATAAAAACAAACAGTCGTCGTAATTTTATTTAACTCTTATCAGTCATCAGAACTTTTGCAACATTCTATAAAGGTGGTAACAAGTGAACGAGAGTGCGGCAACAGTGCCGTGACCTTGAATCGACGTACCGAGCTGTTCCTACCAGCTGGGGTTGAGTCACACATAGTTAATTTATTATTGTGTTAATTTGGGTGTCTTTTATACTGTAAACTTACCTTGTTATATCGGTCGGCAAAGTAAAAAAGGACAAACTGGGATTATGGTTGTGTGTATTGAGACATCCTCATACACAAAAGGTTTTTTCCAGACATTTTCAATAGGCACCCACCTATATGCAACAAAACTCGCAATCGCGACACCCAAACCAAGAAAAATACTGATTGGCAGCGCTCAATGACATATATGAGCAACATACACTGCCCGATCCGCGTTTGCGGGGAAAGCCCGCGTCATCGCGTACTCCTTTCCCGTGCATTTTTCTGTGTGCTAAATGTAGGTGAACTACTAGCTTGTGTGCGTGCGTTTCGGAGCTCTTGTATGAAGTTGCCGCACTCTCGTTCACTCTGTTGGTAATGCCTCACTGCGTTCAATTGTTAAAACAACCTGTTGTTATTGGCACAACATAATAGGTTGGGCAAAAAGTTTCTTCGCATTTTTTAAGAAAATTCAAAACATCTTTTAATGTAGTTTATTTACATTTAACTAAAGTATGTAGGTACCATTTTTTTTGATAACTTTTTGCCATCTTGTAGGTAGGGATGGGAGGGAGGTATGATCCCATTGTTATAGAAATTTTGGGGCTTTAAAACACCGCGACTAGTGGTTTTGGCAGTCCTCTCGTGATGTTAACCTGACACTGCTTAAAGAATTCTGAAGAGACCGAAACAGATGGAAATCTTAAGGTGCAAGGTCAGGACTATATGGTGGATGCATTAACATCTCCCAGCCAAACTCTTAATTTTGCTGAGTGGCTAAAGATGTGTGAGGTCTAGCGTTATCATGATGAAAAACCCCACATCCCTTCTGTTGATTAATCCCGGCCGCTTTCTCTCAATCTTGGTTTAATCTCATCAGTTGTACGCAGTAGAGTTCAGAATCTATGGTCCTGCCTGGTGGTAACAGCTCATAATGAATAATGCTCTTCCAATCCCACCACACACACAGCATCACCTTGTTGCGAGTTAACCCGGGTTTCGCCACAGTCTGTGAAGCCTGACCGGCCTTTTACCACGACCTTTTTCGCACGTTCTTGTCGTACGTGATCCACTTTTCATCACCAGTTATCAGCTTCTTAAAAAATGGTTCGGTTTTATAACGTCGTAATAAAGAATCACAAATGAGTACACGGTTCATTATAGGTTTCTTTCAGTGAGCTCGTGAGGTACCCAAATATCGAGCTTTTTTGTGTACCCAGTTTTTTTCAAATGCGCCAAAACTGTTTTGTGGTCTATTCCCAGTTCTTCAGCTACGTCGTAACTACTGATATGCCGTTCTTGCTCCACTTTTTCAGAAATGGCATCCATTTTAATATCCGTAATAGGGCGACCAGAGCGACGTGCATCTTTGACTTCAAAATTTCCGGATTGAAAACGCTTAAACCAAATTTGTGCTACTCTCACAGACACAGCACTAGGTCCATAAACATCGCAAATTTTTTTCGCGGCTTGCGATGCATTTTTACCTTTTTTGTAGTAAAATTTTAAAATGTATCGGATTTATTTTTATTTCTTCATTAGATTCACTCATCTTGACAGTAAGAAAAACAAACGAAAATCACACATTTTCCTAATTTGACATTATCTTCTTTAAAATTAAAACTTTGAATGATACCAAAACCAGCCTGATACAAATAGTATAGTCAAAGAGATTTTATTACAAGTAAACGAAAATACTTTTTTCCCAACCAATATTAGGTCCTAACCTATGAAATTGACGTTTAGTATGAAGATCTTTTATAAAATTATATTTTTCATACTAACTTTTTTTTAATTTTCTTAGCATCATCTATGTTAACACTATAAAATTTTTAGAGTAGTGTGTTTGTTTCACTAGCTAAATATAGCAGACATTAAAAATAATAAAAATCAAGACCCTTCAAAGCTAACAAAGAAACATAAGGTCAATTCTGGAAACAAAAAAAGAAGTCAATTTAAAAAAAAAATTGGGCGATAAGGACAAAATGAGTAATCGTTGTTATTACTGAAGCATAGTAACATACTCGTAGTCCTAATTAAAGGTGTATAATGATATTAACAACCGGTATTGACTTTAAGAAGTAATACACCTATTAGTGAGTGAGAAAAAAAACGTCAATTTCATAGGTAAGGACCCAATATTACCTCTCGCGTACACGGACGCAACGGCTGCGCTCAGACTGTTCCGAGCTGTTCTGAGATCCGCGTCCGTCCGTGAAAGGGTCTATGTAAGCGTTGCTTCGATCCCGGTATGTTATTATTGAGCTTACCTTCCCAACCTTACACAACTCCCAACTTCACCAACGCGCATCGAGTAAAACGGTGTTTATACACAACGAATACTTGTTAGCGTTTGCATTTTGTATTGTTAACCTGTTTAAAAGTGAACTATTTTTAGAAAATTACGGATATAAATAATTTTACGTAAGTTTTGTTGCAGAATGTTAAAACTTACAAAGTAAAGGTGGGTGATTAGTGTTGTTTTAGCAACGAGTTGGACAGACGATGATAGCACGATAGCATAACTGGGATTGCTCCTGTGCCCCCCTTACATCCAAGACAGGCGCACGAAACAGCGTTCAATTCCCGCTTGTGGAAATATTACCAACACTTTTCTTTAAATAATTCACTTTTCTGAAGTTCTTAATTTATGTAATGTTTGACAAGATAATTATTTTATACGTTTGTCAGTAGTCTGGGGCCGGGCGGGAGGAATTATTTGTGGGTTGCATTCAATTATAGAGACAGGATGCGTCTGGAGTAGTGTGCTTCAGGGGGGAGCGCGTCGCACTACGCCGACTGCATGTACACAGACGGGGTGTGTGTACGTACATAGACTTTACGCACACGGCACCGTAGGTCTTGTCGATCGAGGCAACCTAGGGTGGCCTGCCGACCCCCGGGCAGCAACACCGACGCTGGATCAGTCTGGCTCTAGACTTCGGACAGGCCTAACGTAGGCTCCGAACACGCTATTACAAAAGCGCCCCGTTGTCTCCTATCTTTGATTTAATCAGTGTTTGCCAAATCGCGTTAGTGCAGTTTCGTGAAAAGTGTTCAGTGTTACATTTTTAAATTTTTGTATAATAAATCGCGATAGTTTAATTTTATGAAAAGTGTTCAGTGTTACCTTTTTAAAATTTATAAATTTAATTATTGTATAATAAATCGCGTTAGTCCAATTTTGTGAAAGTGTTCAGAGTTACCTTTTTAAAATCTTTAAATTGAATTATTGTATAATAAATCGCGTTAGTCCAATTTTGTGAAAAGTGTTCAGTGTTACCTTTTTAACATCTTTAATTTAATTGGTGTGTAATAAATCGCGTTTGTCCAATTTTGTAATAAGTGTTCATTGCTACCTTTTTTGAATTCTTTGTTTTAATTAGTGTTTGATCAATCGCGTTAGTCATGCCTTACTACGATGGACAGTATACAGGGTGGAAACTTTCAGCGGGGCAGTAAGGGGAAGTACCTTATCCGTTGTAGCTACACGAAAATGGTCTTAGGAGACTATCCATATTTTTTTATGGAATTTTGATCCCTATTCAAAGATTTTCAAAAAAAATTACAGTTAGCAAGAAAATAGCCATTTTACACAGAAACATTTTTTGATGCCAATCGATCCTCTTTCTAATACTGATCAAAAACTTCTATGGGACCAACCATCGTTGGAGTACTCAAAAAGTCACAAATTGCAAAAAACTTTTCCCGTACATTTTGTATGAAAATTTGTGTAACAGAAATACAAAAAATAAAATAAAAGACAAATGATCACGTAGAACATTACACATATCAAAAAGAAGGCGTATTAATTTTCTTTTTTATTAACTAACATAACTTGATGATGTTATTCTTGAGCTTTTCTGACGCAACAAACTGACAGGATTGTTTTTTATTTAATAATAACGAGATCCAAATTTGATTTCTTGCCAACTGTACATTTTTTTGAACATCTTTAAATGGGGATCAAAATTCCATAAAAAATTAAGGATAGTATCCTAAGACCATTTTCGTGTAGCTGCAACGGATAAGGTACTTCCCGTTACTGCCCCGCTGAAAGTTTCCACCCTGTATATTTTATGAATTTGACGAATTGCTTTACGACTATGAACTCTATTTGTTAGCTATTTAATAATTTTTTAATCAATAGTGCTTTATCACTTTTTCATATATCGCGTTGTTCTAATATCACCAATTCCTATATAATTCGCCGCTGTAAAACATAATAACAAATCGAAGGTGCGCTGTTCTGGAGTGGGGTCTACAGGTAAATAAGTAAGTAAACAGGTAAGTCGAATAAGATTTCCTTATGTTTCAGAAGAGATTGGGTTGAATTTACGTCGGCGTCGTTTGTGCTGGATTCCTGAATTTATTTGAATAGTTAGATGATTTGTTAAACTGCATTATGCCGTTAATAAAAATTATAAATAAAATTTAATTCTGTAGTTTTCTTATTTGTATTATTAATTTAGATATTAAAAAGAGATTGTGTAATTTAAACACAAAATATGATGAAATATTTCTTGCTAATATTTTAAATAAAAAAGATTTATATCGTGCGGCGGTACCTATCCGTGTTATAGTATCTTTCTAATAGTTAAGGCGACGCATTGGAAATTGGCATCAGACATCTTTCATTCTGCGCGAAAACTAATAAATGTAATTATTTGTAGATTTCAGACGTAAAACGGTAGATGTAACAATTAAAATCAAGAACATATCCCAAATTCCACATCCCCCTTCTTATTTCCTAAATTATATTTTTGACAATAATTCAAAGCTAAAATGGCCGTTTAGGCCGGTTTTTGTCAATAATGTTTAGTTCTCGACCATGAGTAAGTATTCCAGTCCATTTAACTAAAGTAAAAAATTCAATAAAAAATAATGTCTCAGGTTGACAGTATTCAGTATAATGATTAAAATAGGTTCTATTAGGTCTTTTTATTCCTTATGGGTAAGCACTTGGTCTTCATTTCATCGGATGTTAAAGTAATTATAAGTAAGTAAGTAAGTAAATAAAAAGTGCAACAAATATTTTTTCATCATAATATATATATAAATATTTTTACTCATTATTACTAAAATTATAAGATACTTTACGTTTGCACCGGGCTTGGGTTTTTGTCTCATACCTCATGAGCATTATCCGAATAACGTTTATTACAATGTCTTGCCCTTTCGGAGCTAGAAATAGTGCGTATCTGGGAACTGATTTTGTTTTTTTTGATTGATTGATTTAATCGGGAGTGTTTGATTGATTTAATAGATAAGTTTGATGAAAATCGGTCCAAGATGGCCGTCGCCACAAAATGGCGGATTACATATTTTTTTCACAACTACCTCAATATGGGTAGGTATCAAATGAATAGGCTTGACTAGTAGAATACTTTATGTACACTATGACAAATTTCAAATCCAAGATGGCCGCCACCACAAAATGGCGATATGAGTATCAAATGAAAGAGCTTGATTAGTAGAATAATGTACAGTAAGTATATCGAAAGGGAATAAAGAATATTAACTAACGAAATGAAAACTAAAAACTTGAAAAATATTTTTTGTCTGATCAATGCCCTAGATTGATGAGGAAAGTGGTGTGATGAGGGTATCTATTGAATGAAAATGTGAAATATTATAATACGGTTAGTTTGATTTGAATTGGTTTAGATGTTTAAAATAATGGGGGGGCGGGGGAGAGCGGTCCCCCCACGCGACTCTCATTGATTAATAATGAACATTTTTACAACACATATCTTTAACTAATTCAATTACAAATATCAAATTCTAATTCATCACAAATACTACAATAATTGTAGTATTTGTGATGAATTAGAATTTGAAAATTATTTTTACTTGTTTTTATTGCGTATATCTACAACAGCCTCCATATTTTTTATTAGGCTATTTCTGTTTTTATTCTCAATTATCAATTGAATCGAATCTTTGTTAACGAGACAATCTATCTTTTGTTCTAGTTCTTGTTTCGCCTTGGCATTTATTGGGCATTCTGTTATTATATGTAAGATGGTATCGTTAGCATCTGTATCACAGTTGCACAACGGGCTCTCCTTACTAAATAGTTACTTCGTAACTCTAACTCCAACCTAGCGGGTTTTTCTAGTGTAGGTAGGTATATGTATTCTTTACAGCGCAAGCTCTTGCGCAAAGTGTAATCATTATGTTTACAACTTATTGGAGTAGTTGGGACGTCGGACACAGAAGGAGTAGGTATTTGTCTAATATCCAACTGTTATGATTTATTTAAACCAGAGAAAAAGAGGAGGTTCTATATTCACCTATTTTTTAGGGTTTATATTTAAGATTTCTGGGTTTGTTTCGTTTTTTTTTCAATTTTTAAGCAATCCGAATGCGAATTCAATATATTGTTTTAATATTAGAAAGATGAAATCTAAAAATAATCCTTCACGTTAATTTAGTATTTGATTTCGAATTTTGTGACAGCCCTTGCATATCGGCGAACGATCGCGTAGATACCTACGCGGGCGGCGGCATGGCCCTACATCAAAGGCGTTGCCCTACTGTATGAAATAGTTATACTGTGATATAGGCTTGGGCTTTGACGAATAAAACAGAGACTTGATGTCATATAAACCGAATACCATGACTTAAAGTTTATTTATTGACACACACACACACACACACACACGCACACGCACACGCACACGCACACGCACACGCACACGCACACGCACACGCACGCGCACACGCACGCGCACGCGCACGCGCACGCGCACGCACACGCACACGCACACGCACACGCACACACACACACACACACACACACACACACACACACACACACACACACCCTCTTCTATAGCAATTGAATCATGTCCCTTCTACAAAATGGCAAAAAGTTATCTAATAAAATGGCACTTACATACTTTAGTTAAATGTAAATAAACTAAATTAAAAAATATTTTGAATTTTCTTAAAAAATGCGAAGAAACTTTTTACCCAACCTGTCATATCTGGGCTCCAATATCACCAACGCTGGAGGCTGTGAAGATAAGATTCGAAGACATTGCGCCGTGACTAGATCCGCAATGGAGAAATTAAGGATGCAGGACCAGCGCAAGTTTGACGCGATAGAAAGAAATGTGGGGTTGAGACGTCTGCTAAGAATCCCGTGGACCGCGCACCGTATCAAAACGTCTTGATCCTAAAAGATCTTAACATCAATGAGAGGTTATCGTCGACTGTGTAAATACGAATCCTAAAGTTCTTCGGGCACATCACCCGTAACGAAGACTCCATGAAACGGCTGGTGATGCAAAGGAAAGTTAAGGGTAAGGGGACCTCTGTGACGCACTTCCACATTAACGTTTGCGCATCGGGACACATGGCGACGCATCACGAAGAAAGCGGTGAACGGGGAAATCGCGAACCCCGACCACTCCGTCAAGAGTGCACGACTAGGAAGAAGAAAGAATTACAACAACAAATAATTTACTTCTGTTGTCATTTTGTGCCGTAACGTTTCCATATCTAGAATAATATTTAAAAATTAACAGTTAATTTTATGGGTGCGTCTAGATTTCTTTTAGTTAACGAAAGTTCTTAACTGTCTCAGAGTTCTGTTTCACAAATACTAAGTACCTAGTTGACATTTATTTAATCGATGACTAAATTAAACGCAGACTTGCAATTACAGTATTAAATATAAACAGTGATAAGCTTGTATTTAATTCAACTTTATTTCATAGACATTACAAGATTTTTTTTAAAGAATATTTTTGTTATGGAATTACGTCATATCGATTGTTAAATACTTGCCAAAGTGTTCTTTCGACTGTGAGGGTAGTAATTTCACAGTGACGTAATACCACTGGCTTGCAGCGTAAATCACAAAGTACATATAAATACATATCATCATCATCATCATCATCTCAGCCAAAAGACGTCCACTGCTGGACAAAGGCCTCCCCCAAGGATATGAGGGGTATATGTATAATATATGTATGTATAATCATTATTATTGCGCACAACATTAATAATAATTAATTATTGACACTTCAACTAAAAACGAATTAAAAGATTCAAAAATGTTATAAATAAATTAATTGCAAATTAAATAAAATATTACAAAAATAATTAAAAACAAAGACAATAATAATACGACATCACGGGAGTTGATAGTTATTTATTTATGTATTTGAAAACAAACAGCATTTTATAGAACAGAGGTAATAATAACTTAATCTAAGTTTCTCATATTGTAGAATTATCATGGAAGGAACAGGTGAAAAAGTATTAACCTTTTTGTTGAAACAAAACTGGTCTCTTTACCAGGAAGCGTTTTAACAGTATGTAGACGGTGCAAATGTTTCTCAGGGTTCAAATGCGACAAATGGCCGCAATGTACACTCCACTAGTGAGGATGACATGGTAGATATCACGCCAGGGCTGCAGCAGACCGGAGACTCCACCCCCACCAGCCACGGTACCTTCCAGCTGTACGAGCACGCTGGCAGAAACTCTGCCTCCAGCGCCAACTGTAAGTACCTTACACCACAATCGCAACTTCGCATTAATTCTTGGCAGAGCAACGGTTTAGTTTTAGTTCGACGGCCCAATTAGTGTGGAGATTTGCCTTAAATTCGATCACCTATGTTTCATTATTTCCTCCAAGAGAACTAGCCAAGAACTAACTATTCAGGAAAGTAAAACAGACTATTTTTCGTTTAGGTTTGAAGTTATTTAAAAACTCAAGCGAAAATTCAAGCAGATTGTTATGTAATATTTTAAAACATTTTGGTAACACTCATTGTCAGCCATGTTTTTTAATAGAGAGTTCCGGACATAGCTAAATCGACAAAACACTAATCACCAGCCTGAAAACTAGACACTGGCTAAATCATAGCGAGAGCCATCCAACAAGGAATTGAATTGAATTAATTGATGTATATCAATAATTAGTGAAACTCAAAAAATATCTAAGTTAATGTAATGGGAATGGGACAACGGACTACGGAGTGATTTACTTAAAATTTTTGATGTTAGGGTTGTCACACATTTTTGTAGGTCACGTAAGTAAGACAAATTATTGAAATCCACTGCATGACCATTTAGTTTGCTTTGCAAGCAAGCTGCAATTCTACTATCTTTTGAAAATATTGTAGCGATGCGTCTTACGTCTTGGCCCTCATCTCACCTGATGTTAAGTGATGAGAAGGCAGGAAGGAGGTGGCGATGAAAATCTTATTCTACTATCCTCTGGAGAAGGTGTAGCGGCGGGTCTTACGTCTTGACCTTCATCTCACCTGATGTCAAGTGATGGTGAAGCCAATAATGGCGATGAAAATCTTATTCTACTATCTTCTGGAGTAGGTGTAGCGGCGGGTGTTACGTCTTGGCCTTGATCTCACCTGATGTTAAGTGATGATAGCGCTAAGCACAACGATGAAAATCTTATTCTACTATCCTCTGGAGAAGGTGTAGCGGCGGGTCTTACGTCTTGGCCTTGATCTCACCTGATGTTAAGTGATGGTAGCGCTAAGCACAACGATGAAAATCTTATTCTACTATCCTCTGGAGAAGGTGTAGCGGCGGGTCTTACGTCTTGGCCTTGATCTCACCTGATGTTAAGTGATGATAGCGCCAAGCACAACGATGGAAATCTTATTCTACTATCTTCTGGAGTAGGTGTAGCGGCGGGTCTTACGTCTTGGCCTTGATCTCACCTGATGTTAAGTAATGATAGCGCCAAGCACAACGATGAAAATCTTATTCTACTATCTTCTGGAGTAGGTGTAGCGGCGGGTCTTACGTCTTGGCCTTGATCTCACCTGATGTTAAGTGATGATAGCGCCAAGCACAACGATGAAAATCTTATTCTACTATCTTCTGGAGTAGGTGTAGCGGCGGGTGTTACGTCTTGGCCTTGATCTCACCTGATGTTAAGTGATGATAAGACCATGGGTAGAGGCACACTTCATATGGATTCCTCAACCACTGATCTCCATCACTCTCTTATCTCTGCCAGTCGGAACACAATCATGTTTTTAATGGCGACATATCAAGAAGGTGGTACTAGCTTCCAGGCGGTCTTAAAACCAGCCCTACCATCAACTAAACCGAGTACAATTATGTTTCTTTGTACTTTGAGACCGTTGGTCTTATCCACTAGACAAACGAGGTGCATGATGATTGTGTAGCTGCAAGACGTAAATCATGTTTACGTCGCGTGATTTCTTGAACGCAGACTCACATACGAGCACTCCGTCCGACGACAGCCGATGACTGAGCGCGCACGAGCCGCAGCGAACAGGTGACATGATATTATAGTCGCGCGCGCCGTTGTCCGACCGCGATCGCAGCGCCTCCTACCGTCATCTTTGGTAAATAAGAATTGTTTATTTGTATTTATGTCACTAGTAGACAGTACAGTAGCTAAAATTGTATGAAACTTAACGGAGCTCAATGGCGCGCTGGTTAACGCGCCCAGTCTTCGAGTACTAAGGTTAAGCAACATTCGCAAAGGCTGGCCATCGGATGGGTGACCCAAAAATGTATCACCTCTAGCTCCTCCATGCTTCGGAAGGCACGTAAAGGTCCCGGCTGCTTTAGCAGTCATTAACAACCACCAATCCGCACTGAGCCCGCGTGGCGGTTTGTGACCCGTTCTCCCTATTCATCCATAGGGAAGGCTCGCTGTATGAAACAAATTAAATGTAAGTAAAAATATGAAACTAAAGGTAAGTAAAATTCGTAAAAAGTGTTTCATTTCAAAGACTTTCTTCTCTGTGTTTGCGTAAAAATGATGACAACCCTATTTTCAAATACTTTTTAAAACCCTAAGGACTGTACTAGCTCCGAAGTCCTACTGTTTACGAGGTTATTCGATAGTAGCACAAATATTGTGCATAATTATTCTGAATTAGATTAAGATGTAAAATCAAAATAACTCACGCACTCAACTACACTTTTGTATGTCGTAGATACAGTCAGACAGACTCAGTACAGATCCAGTGTGGTCTTTTTCTATTGCTTGTGTTGAGGACGCCGAGTTTAATTAGTTAAGACATACGTAGCATAAGGGTATTTGATTATTTTGTTTGTAAACTCAATGTAGAAATAAGTACATGTAAAGCGATAGGTACGATTTATTAAAGTTAGGTTTGATCTTGTCAAAACACGTCTTAACATGAATTAGGCAATCACGTTAAAGTCCACTTATTTGTTTGTCCATTTAGTATGAGATTTTGTAACGGTCGTAAAATCACCTGTCTCAACGCGTTGCTAGTTGCCATACGTCCAAAACGTATATAAGTAACGCAGTTTGTATGCGAGTTCAGTTGATTCAGTTGGATTCAGTTGTATCGGATCAATATTCGGAAAATAAAGAAGAAATACTAAATACATCGAAGAGTTTTAATCATCATGGTCTATCGAGAAGCCAGATTTCAGGAAATATTTTGAAGAAAGAAAATATTCAAGCCTATATTCTGAAGAAAGAAAATATTCAAGCCTTCGTCGTCTACGGTACTGAATATTTTATTAACGTTTGGAGCTGCTATCAAGACGTCTAGCTACAATCTTCGTTGCCATTAGCCGATCGCAATGGTTATCACAAGAAGTCAAGGTGATATAGCCTGAAATGAATGACTTGCCTGAAAGTGTCAGATTTGCGGAGTGCCTGCTGTTCGCGGATGACCTCAAACTGTATATGGGTGTAGGTAGTCAGGCGGACGCGGACGCTCTGCAGAGTGACATTGTTTCTGTAGCTGAGTGGAGCCATAGAAATCGTTTGTCCTTTAATGCCGCGAAATGCAAAACAATTACTTTTTCACGGAAGCGTAACTTATTTATTACAGACTGACTACAAGCTATTTGACTCTTCTTTAGAAAGAGTTTCTGAAATTAAAGACCTAGGTATAACATTAGATAATAAGTTGGACTTTCACAAACACGTGACAAACATATGTAAGTCGGCAAGTAGACTACTTGGTTTTATCATAAGGACATCATCTGAGTTTAGTAGTTTTTCTGTTGCTAGAATATTGTACGGCGCCTATGTACGCAGTAAACTTGAGTATGGATCAGTCGTTTGGGACCCCCATGAGGAAAAGTATAGCCTCATGATAGAAAACTTGCAGAGAAGGTATGCTCGTTGGCTGTTTAAGAAATGTAACGGATACTATCCCTTTCTGTACCCGTCCTCACTCGTGTACGGTATGATGGGTCTCGACACGCTCGCTCCTAGAACGACGATGTCGATTTGTTTGCTGATGGCTTAGGGCGTTTAGTGGCGGCAGCCTTTTACTTTCTTGACCACAACTATTAAATAAAATATAGAATAAGTAAAATGAAATAAATAAAGAAATAAATAAATAGCGGAGCTGGAAAGAGCAAAGGCGTCAAGAGATGCAACGCGTTGAAATTGAGCGACTACGGCGACTCACTGGAAGCACCTACTTCACCTGCGTCGAGACATGTAGACCAGGGGCAAAGCAAGGCGAATCCAAGGGGCCCCATGGTTCATAAGGCTGGTCCCAGTATGGAAGAAAAGGAACGGCGTCGCGTCCCGTCACCGACGCGTTCTGTACGTTCACATCGATCTACGGCAAGCGCTACTACGAGAATGCGACTGGCGGAATTAGAAGCCGCTGAGAAGCTAGCGTCCATAAGAAGAAAGGAATTGGAACTAAAAGCCGATTTAATAAAGAAGAGGTTTGCCGCCAAAGTATCGGCCATTCAAGAGGATGACGATAGCGTCCACGATGAACCGGTTCGACGCGTCTCAAAAGACGAAGAGCGCCAGCGAGTTGATGAATGGCTACAAGTGCAAGGCAACCAGAAAGAAAATGTTCGACAACTACGCTTCGAAACACCTAGAGAAACATCACATACCCCATCACAAACAAGAAGCGGGATCGATCGACTGGCAGAAACTTTAGAGAAGATGGCGCGGCCTAGAACACGAAGTATGGACCTACCCTTTTTCTCCGGGGCCTTCAACGAGTGGCTACCATTCAAAGCGGTGATGCAAGATAGCACAAGAATGTACAACATATCCGACGCTGAGAACGTACAACGATTGAGAAGCTGCCTTAAGGGAGAAGCTAGAGACGTCGTGTCGGCACTGCTACATACGGCCACCAATCCGAACGTCATTATGAGAACATTAGAACAATGCTTCGGACGACCTGAAGTTATCATCGATCGAGCCATGGAAGAGTTAAGGAAGACGCCGAAACCATCATCATCAGCCACTGACCTCAATCAGTTCGCCGTCCGGTTACAAAACACCATCTGCGTATTGAAGACAATCGATCGTCGGGGGTACCTCTACAATCCTCTACTGGCAAGAGAGGTGCTGGATAAGCTGAGCCCGCACATCCGATCACGTTGGTGTGACTACGCTACGAAAATGAAGAGACAGCGGAACCCTCTGGTTCCGCTGTCTCGTGATCGTGATTGTGATGCTTTCGCGATTCATAATGCAAGAGGCGGACCGAGCGTTGCGATACACATACGCTCCTCCATCAACGAATGCAACGAACATAAGAAAAGAAGTTCGACCTGCTGCAGCAATTACAATGCCAAGAAAGAAGGCTAACAACGTGTACAACGTGGAAGAAGTACAAGATCCGTGCCTGAGCTGCGGTCAAGCGCACATACTACATCGATGCCCGAAGTATCAAGACATGACGACTGAACAGCGATGGGACTTTTTAAAAGAAAAGCAAGTATATTTCAAATGCGCTCATCACAAGCACCGGCGGAGCAGCTGTCGCGCCAAGCCATGCGGCGTTAGACAATGCAAACGTCCACACCATTCGTCGCTTCATTATGAAAAAGAAGAGAAGCCCGCAACCGCAACACAAGAACAAGCAACAACGAGCAACGAGGCCATGTTGTCGGTAGCTACCACCAAAGCTGCCGGACCACGTGCCGTTCTTTTGAAGATGTGCCCTGTTGTCATCGGTGGACCACGGAGGGAGGTGAACACTTTCGTACTGCTGGATGAAGGGGCTACAATCACTCTAATCGATGAGCATCTAGCCAAACAAGTCGGTGCGGAAGGACCTGCACAGCCGCTACATCTCCATGGCGTCAATATGAGGCAAATACAGAACAACAGCAAGCTCGTCACCGTGCAAGTTCGCGGCAAGCAGGAAGATCACGCATACTAATTGAAAGCGAGAACAATGAAGAATTTAAAGTTGCATCAACAATCAATTCCAGAAGAATTATTGCAACATAAGCACCTTCAAGATCTGAAGCAAGAAGAAATATGTTACGAGAGAGCGCGTCCAGGCCTTTTGGTGGGAACCGATCACTGGGAAAGTATTGTCTCCAGGGAACTAAGAATCGGTGGCCCCAAGAACCGGCTGCCTCAAAGACGCAACTCGGCTGGGTGGTGCACGGAACTGTACCACGCAACATGATCATGAAAAATGAGAACGTCATGACGTTCTCATTTTTCATGATCATGTTGTCTCTACGGGGTCTACGAGCCCGATCGGTACAGCGATACAAGAGAGCGGCACGACAAACAGCTTCATGACCTAGTGGAGTTTTACTTCAAGATAGAAGCGCTGGGCGTCGCACGGGAACCACGAATAAGTGAAGCGGACCAGCGCGCAATGAAGATAGTACAAAACACAATTAAGAAAATCGATGACGGCTATGAAGTTGGCTTACCATGGCGACAAGACAAGGTCACCACGCCACCAAGCTACCACGCGGCACTACGAAGATTACAGAATATCGAGAAGAAGATGGATGCTTCGCCAGAATTCGCTGTCGAATACACTGCCCAAATAGAAAATCTTCTTAAGAAGGGGTACGCGGAGCCATGCGACGGATCGGAGATGAACAGCGCCCACTGCTGGTTTCTGCCACACTTCGCCGTACACAATCCTAACTAGCCAGGCAAACAACGGTTAGTGTTCGACGCGGCGGCACGATGTAACGGCGTGAGTCTCAATGACCTGCTGCTGGAAGGCCCTGATCTGCTGCTATCGCTGCCCGGAATACTATTTCGCTTCCGGGAGAAAGCCATCGCCGTCACAGCAGACATTCAAGAAATGTTCCTACGGGTCAAGATATGTGTTGAAGATCAACCGGTCCAACAGTTCTTATGGCGAGGGGGAGATCGCACAAGTCCACCTCGATATTACAAGATGACAAGTATGATATTCGGCGCAGCAAGCTCTCCATTTATGGCGCACTTCGTTCGCAACTACAACGCAGAGCGACACGCCGAAGAGTATCCACGGGCATTAGAAGCAATAACGAAAAATCACTACATGGATGATTTCGTTGCCAGCTATGAAACAAAGCAAGAAGCTCGGGCTGCAATAAATGAAACAAGGAAGGTACATGCAGCGGCGGGATTCACTTTGAGACAATGGATCGCAAGCGACACAGAAGCATTGCGCGACGTGCCCACGGAGCTATACGCCACTTCACCTATGCGACTGGGGGGAGATCAGCAAGAAAGTAAGATCCTCGGTCCGATGTGGAACGCTGAAAGAGACGAACTGGGATTCAACACTTCAATGAACAGAGTTCCAGTGGAGGTTCGAAGTCGGCAGCGTGCACCAACGAAGAGAGAAACTCTCAGCGCGTTCATGTCTACGATCCGCTGGGCCTACTGAGTCACTTCACCATCAGAGTGAAGATAATTTTGCAAAGTCTATGGCGACTGAAGACATCATAGGACGAACCTGTACCGGCAGAAGCACAAGAGCTATTCACGGCATGGTTATCGCAGCTCGAAGAAATTGCAAACCTGCGAATTCCAAGATGCTACTCGCCGGGAACCTACGAGCAAATGAAGCTACACGTACTATGCGACGCAAGCGAACAAGCCTACGCAACCGTGGCTTATTGGAGAATCGTCTACAGCAACGGCGACGTTAAAATCGTGCTAGTGGCCGCCAAAGCTAAAGTGGCGCCACAACGCACACAAACAATACCACGGTTGGAGCTACAAGCAGCGATCATCGGAGCGCGACTTGCTGATCAAATCAAGAAGGAACACAGAAGTACAATAACAAGAACCGTGTACTGGACTGACTCCACTACAGTAGTTTATTGGGTGCGCAACGACGCTCGACGCTACACACCATTCGTGGCGCATCGACTCGGCGAACTGGCGGAACTCACCCATAAAGAAGAATGGCGATGGCTACCAACAACAGAGAACGTAGCGGACGACGCCACGAGAGTGACCAGCGATCGTATAAGTACGAGCGATCAATGGTTTCAGGGACCTCGCTTCCTATATCAACATGAAGACGAATGGCCCCTCGAATGCATAGACAACAACAAAGATGAAGAACAAGAATTTCTACACACGACAGAAGTAGAACCAAAACGGGATAGCTGGATACCGGACCCGACTCTCTTCTCTAAATATGAAACATTAGTACGAGCGACTGCGCGAGTGTTGGCATTTATTGACATATGTCGACACAGGGCCACCGGATTGGAATACCGGCATATAGAACGAGCGGAACAAGAGCTCATCAAGCAAGCACAAGAAGATAGCTTCCCTAATGAGATGAAGAAGATGAAGACTGCTCAACCAATCACTAGCGGAAGTCGCCTCTTTCAGCTCGACCCGGTGTTAGAAGATGGCATCTTAAGAGTACGCGGCCGCATTCAAGCTGCTACCGCGCCCGACAACATGAAGAGGCCAATCATTATGGACGGCACCGTATCACAAGACTGATCGTTCTGAAAGAACACTGCTGCGCGGGTCACGCAAACAGGGAACGCGTAACTAACGACCTGCGACAACGCTATTGGATAGTACATTTGAGACCCACAGTACGCGCTATAGAAAAGGAATATACAATATGCAAAAGTTCATTTTGAATAAAAAAAATATTTTTATTTTTTTAACATTACCACAGATGGAATTGCAATTGAACAGCACCTTGAGTGCAGAGCGCTTTGAGCTGAGTGCTTTGAGCACTTGAAATGAAATGAAATTGACCTTTTTTTTCTCACTTACTAATAGGTGTATTACTTCTAAAAGTCAATACCGGTTGTTAATATTATTATACACCTTTAATTAGGACTATGTTCATGTCCACACTCAGAACGAAGGCAAACTTTATTGTAAACTGACAACTTTATATTTTTAAGAAAACACTTTAATAGCACGATTCACAACACATTAACACGGCGCTATCTCTTGGTGAAAACTTTAACTAAATGTTCTACAGTTGCTTTCCAGATGTTTAGCTCTTGACTAGGTCTGTTGAATTAAATGATAAGATATAGGCAATCGCAAATAAGGCAAACATTATGACAATGGGCCCGCGGCCCGTCTGTTAATAAGCAGTCTCTTGGACGTTTTTAAGTCAGTATAACGAGTCTTAAGGTCTCAGTTGTTATTTCTCCACAGGCTACTTATTTCACTATATCTAATTTTCTCATTTTCTAGTGCTCTTTGTAATCGTTACATGCACTGAACTGTAAAATGCTGTAAATAGCTTCCAAAATATTGAACCATCATCAACCAGCTTCTTTTAATGGATATGGATATGGATCTGTACTAAACCGAAATCTCCGGAATAGAGAGAGACTAAGCATAACCACGAATAATTTAAATTAACTATTCTTTTCACATGCATTTTTTTCTATCCTGTAGCCTAACACTTTTGACATTATTTTTTATTTCTCTAATCAATATCTAGCTCTTATTATAATACATATTATGCTCTTATTATTCGACTTCCTCCCTTTTGGTTTCAAACCTATCATTTAAACTAAAGTTTTAATTTTCTATTTTCAAGCCTACATCGCTCAATACTTCAGTTCGTCGGCGGGTAAGAAAGAATACTAGCTTTGAAATTTAAGGGTAGCTTGAATAATTTAAAATTAACACTAATCAATTCATCATCTTTATATGAAAAATTTCAACCTATACTACCAGCTCTTTCTTTAGTTAGATCCTCAGATTCTTCTAAAACTATTTTTTTGGCCAGTCTCTGTAGTTTTTAATGTGTTGTAGTTTAGGTTATGAAAATGAACCGCTTAGTACATCAACATTATCTATGTTCATGTACTAAGTCATTAAGATAATGATAAAACGATTAGTCAAATAGGTATATTTTATTTGTTGCACGTGTTTCATTTAGTAATAAATACTCTTTCACACGTATCAGATTAGATACCTAGATGTTTGGCCGTGTTTGTTCAGTTTAACACAGTTGCTTTGTTTAATAACAATACAAACAGAACCCTTAGTCAGCGATGTAGGTAAAACAGTAGGGTGTATATTGGAACGCCTAATTTTTTGCTGCCCTAATTTTCATTGGCACACAAACTACCTATACACCAAACAATTTTTCGCATAATAACCAAATTTCAACTTTCTAGAATTGTCACTATGCGCAACATTTTTTAATTTTTTTTAAAGCAAACATCCAAGCCAAGCAAGCGTGCAAGCAAGTACCTAAGCAATTAAGCATGCAAGCAAGCATTGGGAAAACGAAAGATTATAGCTAATTTAAAAAACAAATCTGTAATTTTACCTAAAACAAAAAGTGGGTAAGAAGTTACTTCATTGAAGTTTAGCCAAATAAAATTGGGACAATTAATTTTAGGCGTTTCAAAAGTCACCCAAAACGGCACCTACTAGTTAACCTGTTATTTTGTGAGCTTTTCTATATATTATCAAAAAAACCAACGTTGTTAAAAAGTAGGTAGATACTTTACGACATGGTTGCGGTTTTATTTCATCAAACCTTTATTAAATTTCATTGCGCTTCTGCGGCTTCTTATTATTATTAATTATTAGCAAATCACACTAATTTAACAATAATAAAAAAGAAGGCTATTTCTCTTCATGAATTAATCATATTAGGTAAATATACAGGTAAGTCGTACTTAGTGAAGTTATAAAAAAAAAACCATACGTATAGGACTTTAGAACCTCCTCTTTTTTGAAGTATTTTTAATGTGTTGAGGACTTCCATACGAATCATATTTTATATGACAGCTAAGCTCTAAACCTTAACCATTCCAAGATCTTAGCTATTCTATACTGGCAGTTTTTGTATGAGCCGAATCTGAAAATCCGGAACTGTTAAAAACAGCAAAACTACTCAACGTACACTTAGGTCAAATTAAAATGCAACATTTGATTTAGAAAATTATTGTTACCGTTACGGATAAAACCAGTTTTTTAGAAAATAAAACATCCTTTATTTCTACTACAAAAATTCAACGAGTGTTCTGGGCACAGTATTACCATTTCATACAGTAGGGCATCGCCTTTGACGTGGGGCCATGCCGCCGCCCGCGTAGGTATCTACGCAATCGTTCGCCGATATGCAATGGTTGTCACAAAATTCAAAATCAAATAATCGTTAATATTTTTATAACATAATAATTTATTATCAAGAATAAACAAAAAAACTTTATTGTATAAGTGGAAAATTGGGAAATAATATCTTAAAGCCTAAATATTATATAATAATAATAATAAAACACAATAAATAAAAACAACCACTGCTCAATCAAATAACCCCCCCCGCGCCATTCCAGGTGCAAAGGTGCCCAACACACTTGCCGCGTTTCCGCGTTGAACAGCGATAGACAACCTTTGCATCAGGAATGACTCGAAGCGTGGGTCAAGACATCTCTCTCGTAGACGGCGCCCCACTTCCCTGAAAAACAGTTTGGCCTCTGAACCCCAACCTATATACATATTTTCAAATGTTGCACTGCTAAATTAACGTGAAGGTTTACTTTTAGATTTCAATTTTATATTATCAAAACAATATATTGAAATCGCATTCGGATTGCTTAAAAAATAAAAAAAAATAAACAAGCCAAAATAAGGTAAATCTTAAATATAAACCCTAAAAAATAGGTAAATATAAAACCTCCTCTTTTTCTGTTGGTTTAAATAAATCATAACAGTTGGATATTAGACAAATACCTACTCCTTCTGTGTCCGACGTCCCAACTACTCCAATAAGTTGTAAACATAATGATTACACTTTGCGCAAGAGCTTGCGCCGTAAAGAATACATATACTTACCTACACTAGAAAAACCCGCTAGGTTGGAGTTAGAGTTACGAAGTATCTATTTAGTAAGGAGAGCCCGTTGTGCAACCGTGATACAGATGCTATCGATACCATCTTACATCTAATAACAGAATGCCCAATAAACACCAAGGCGAAACAAAAACTAGAGCAAAACATAGATAGTCTCGTTAACGAAAATTCGATTCAATTTATAATTGAGAATAAAAAACACAGAAATAGCCTAATAAAATATATGGAGGCTGTTGTAGATATACGAAATAAAAACAAGTGAAAATTGTAGTGTTTGTGATGAATTAGAATTTGATATTTGTAATTGTATTATTTAATAGTTATGGTTGTAAAAACGTTCATTATTAATCAATGAGAAGTTGGCAAAATAAATAAATGAAAAAGAAAAAAGAAACTATTTAGTCATCTAAATCTCTGAAATTTTAAATTCTTGTGTTTCGACGTCGACTTACAACCGTATACAGAACAACGTGTATGCACCATTATATTCAATAAGAATCACTGAACGTAAATTCAAAAAACGGTTAAAATACGCGTACGCGCACGTGGCTGCACTTCACGGTAGCTACCACAAACTGCGCTTGTTTGTGGTACACTCGCCGCAGCGCCCGCTTCCCCTCGGGTTCCTCTCCCTTGCTCTGCGAAAGTACCTTCGATGCGCAACTGTATGCTTGCTAAACTGTGGTTCTGGGGCCTTGGTAGCTCAGCGGTCAGAGCATTGGACCGGTTATCCAAAGGTCGTGGGTTCGATTCCCACTCGAGATTTCATAGCCTGGTAGTTCTTCTTCTTTTTAGTTATAATGTTTTCCTGTATTATTACACCAGCCGAAAGTGTCGCAAGAACCAAAATATCAAATTAAGGAAATGGATTAAAAAAAAAAACCAGTAATATCAGTTAATTATTTACTTCAAATACTACTACAGTAATAGACTCGCTCATATCTCTGAATGGTTAATGTCGAGCTAACTGATCATAGCAATTATTGTTCGTGTGGCAGGCAGACTTTATTCAATAAAACAAAGTTCCATTCGTGCGCATTTTTTTTGGAAAAATTATCAAGCCCCTATACAAATTGGCATTTTCGCTTTTCACCAGATAGGTAAGATAGACCTATTTACTAAAAAAATGTTTTTGGTAGTTTGGTAGTCGTGCAACTGGTAACACTAGTGACCTAGTTTGACATTACTGCACTTTTTAAATTCTCTCAAGAAGTCGCGTGAGGACTTAGTAAAGCCCCACATCTTTACTAAGATACTCGAGGGGTTGGGGGGTATATCATTTCTCACTTCTCATTTCTATTATCATTCATTATCATCCTATAAAGAGTTTAAAATAATAAATTAAGTTTTCGACTGAAGGACTAGTACCCATGGTCATGAAAAAATTAAAAAAAAAAAGTTTGACATTGACAGACAAGACAATTGACATTTCATTTAGTTTTACTACACCTTCGCGTCATCATAGTCATTGATCTCACTCACAATAATAACTCTTCCTTTGTTTTTATTAAAATGATCCAGTGATATTAAACATTTTTACGAGTTTTGTCAACGTTTAGATGACAAGAAAGACGGAAAAGTGAAATATCTTCATTAACCGCGTGTATAGTCGTAATAAAAGTGCACTAATTAGCACTTAATATCTATAAAAATAAGAGTGATATTGTTACAGGGGACGCAGTTATATTCTCCGGTATGCAAGGTAAGCTTCTGGTAAACATTTAGTTTTGACGTTTCTTACTCCTCGTTGCATAAAGTATCTATAAATTGTTCCTTTTGTAGCTCATACCTACCGCGCAAAAGTTAGAAATGTTTTGTTTACATTTAGCAACACAATATGTTCTTGTGTTCATAAACTATACATACTATGTATACTATTAAAATATGTCTAGTTAAACTAAATTGAACTTTATTAATGCCTAATACTTAACTATGGAAGTTAACAACAACAACAATCAATTACAGAACACTAAACTTATTAGTAATGACATCATGTAACACTTTTTAAAACATAAACCTTTTTTTATAAACACTCGAATTGACAGAACACGATAGTGATGTCAAAGTTTGCCATTACCATGCAATTTCTTTAAAAAAAAATGTATTTTAGCAGTTGCTAAATAGTCTCTCTATTCACTAACCAGTTGTCAACTAAACAATTAGTTATATTATTTTTGACAGTTTTTTGAAGCATACCTCAATGGTATGCTTCAAAAAACTGTATGGTGGAGGTAAACTTGTATCTAACATAAATAATAACTTATTACCTAGCAAAATTATAAAAATGATTTTGCTACAAAGAACCAATAGTTGAATGATTGCAAGGGTGATATGGATAATTCTTTAACATCAATATTATTCATTCTAAGTTAATGTTTTTGCAGGAGATGATGATATTCCTGGAATTGGCCAATATGATGACTTTCACACTATTGATTGGCAACGTGATATTGCTAGAGATCGGATGCGACATAGATATATTGTAAAAAAGAGACAAGATTCTTTATGGGATTTGATAAAGGTATGTCTTAAGTAATATAGAAGGCCATGTTTGCCATGTTTTGAAAGTCTTTGTTTAAAAGCACTGTAAAAAGCCTGAAAGACCAACTCACTCGCTAGTATCATGTAAAAGTCATTAAAAAATTTTTCAGTAGCTTTTTCTGCATTCTATAATTTAATAATTCTAGTATGAAAGTATGTTAAATCTTACTTTTAAAAATTACATCATAATCTTTATTGAAAATCGTCATCCTAGAGATAATTTAGTAATACATTCAATAGAGATTTCGTCAAATCAGAGAAATGTAGTCGCATAAGATAGTTCTAGTGTCAAAACATCATAGCATCGCCATATTTATTGTGTATTATTTAGTTACTAGACTATTTTGCTGTAAGACTCCCGAACACAAATAAATAAATAAATAATAATAATAAAATATTTTTAAAATTATATTATTTAAGTCATATAACAACAACAGGGCGTTTCGATACCATTTCCATACAAAAGTCAGGATTTACCCATCCCTTACAAGTTGCTTAATTCCCAAGTTGTTATTTTCAGGGCGCTCACGACGCTTGGTCAGGATGGGTGTGCGTGCTGCTGGTAGGGGTGTGCACGGGCGTAGTGGCCGGCGTCATCGACATCGGCGCATCCTGGATGACCGACCTTAAGTTCGGCATATGCCCGCAAGCCTTTTGGTTTAACAGGGAGCAGTGCTGTTGGTCGAGTAACGAAACCACTTTTGATCATGGCAATTGTTCGCAGGTTCGTTGTTGTGGCTTCGTTGGCGGTGGTGGGAAAGTTTGTTTCGTGGTAATTAGTAGGACTAATAGTGTTGTGTGGCAGTGGTTGACGTGGCCGCAGGTTTTTGGGGAAGCGCGCGAGGGGCCGGGCGCGTACATCATCAGCTACCTGTTCTACATAGTTTGGGCGCTGGTGTTCGCCGCGCTGTCCGCTTCCCTGGTGCGCATGTTCGCACCTTATGCCTGTGGTTCTGGTATGTATCGTATTGTATATGGTATCGTTCTGGTGTGTATGTAAGTACCACGAAATTGCACATGGAACGCAGTACAAAATTAATTGTACACTGTTCTATGGGCCTAGCACGAACTTCTATGGAAATCGTAACGTAAACGTGCTTATGTCATAAGTTTTTAGTTCAATCTACAGACATTGTGGTGCTGAATCAATTTCCATTCAATAGTCCACTTTTATGCAACAACACGATTTAGTTGGAAGTTTTTGCTCGGCGCTGTACTATATATTATATTACTACGCTACGCAGTAAATTATTTATTGCTGTGGCATACTATTATTTCAAACAAATTTAAATTCAAAATTATTTATTGCATGCCACATTGGTGTACATAGTAATTAAATAAATAGGTACAAAAGGTGTTAAAATAAACAATGTAGCGATCCGTAAGGGCATAGCAAACAACACCTGTAAACAGAGGCGCACCCTGACACAAAAGTTGATGTTAGCATCTGTTGAGATTGCAAATTGAACAATGATTACAAAAATTTCTAAAGTCAGGCAGCCCCTTATGTTTATCCAGATTTGTATTATCTGTGTGCCTTTGTGCATCATAATAGTACTAGATTAAGGATCCCGCGATTGTAAAATATTTACACTTAGTATTGTAAACGCCTCGGTACCAGTGCTCGGCGTGATACCCGAAGGATTTTTCGATGCATAGCTAGGGTTTATGAGTTCTTATTTACTTTTTACTGTAATAAACCATCCTAATTTGAAATAAAACCCCAAAAGCGTGTTTGTGGCCTTATTCATCAGACCTTTTTGGCGTGCTTACCGGGTTTCTATTACTATTATTGATCGTAGCCTTTGTAAGTAATACAAATAAAAAAGTGTACAAACACTTGAGAGACAGAAAGGAAGGTTTATAAAACACAATTAAAATTGTTATTTTTTATGGAGATATCGCGCGTCTAGGGAATCAAGATCCCGCATCATTTTTGTGAGATTGGTTATGCGGGACTACAATTGCGGTATCCTCGGGATTTACGGGACTGTAAAAAAAATTAAAGTGGGCTCAGACTTCATTTAATCTAGCTATTTATTCGTCCCGGCCTCATTTTCATTAATATGTTACCAATCAACTTTCTCATGATTTTGCCTTTCTCTACTAACCTAGTAGTAGTAGTATGAGTATTATGAGCCGATAAAATGAATGACTTTGTATGGAAAATTTGTTTTGTTTTGAGGCATGTGTTTTAAGATAACTTTGCTGAATTTCAATAATTCAATGAAAAAAAGAAATATTACCAATATTGCAGTGTTAATGTCTTCATTGAGACGTTTTCGTATCTTTACCGAGAACGTCTCATTGGCCAAATGGCAAAGCGCTTGGACGGTAACCTGAAGGTCCAGGGTTCGATTCCCAAGTAGGGCAAAGTGCGTTTTGTATTTTAGAATATAGCCCAAGATTGCGATCACCGACCCGCATTGGCAAGCGTGCTGATTAAGCCAACATTAGCCTATGCTAATACTACCATTAATAAAGATAGATTTACACTCTACAAAATATTTTTATTCGTTGGTTGAAAACGTCTGCCTACTATTATTATTTACTACTACTATTATTATTTATTATTACTATATTGTAATTTTAGTTGAAAACTTTTGGAATAAAAGTTAAAACACTTTATGAATTCATGAACATAACTAAGTATTTGAAACAAAAACTGTGTATTTTTAGTCCCGAAAATCACGCGAATGCGCGGGATTTAAATTATTATGATGCGGGATTGCATTTTCCTATACGCGTCTTATCAAACCGACCAAATTTTTGTAAGAAAAAGTATACGAATGGTTTTTTTCGTATGGAAAATCACGTGGCATCCTTCGTAAAAATATTAGCGAATAAATTCAAAAATAGAAATATTTATTTCATTGTGATTGATTTTATTCATCATCATCACCCTACTAACGTAAAACCTAAACAAGCAATTAGTAAATTCTTGAATTTACAATTTTATAGTAAGTATTTCGGAAAAGGTTTCTTTATCAATGACCAATGCTATTGAATTTTCTTTACGGTTAAGAAAAATCATCCGTTATATATTAGATGCAACGAAGGTTCCGTACTAGAAAATTCTGTGTAACTTAATACTAATCACATAACACCAGCGCATATTAATGTCATGGCATGAGCTGAGAGGCGACCATCTTGCGGTTGCATAGAAATAAAAAAACTTATGAAATTGGAGATGCCCATGCATAACCGACGACGACGTTTCGACCGAGTTGCACCGGTCGTGGTCCCCGCCTGGATTGCTTTAGCAAAACTTTCGTGTGGTTTAAGGCCCGATTTTTCAATCCTACAGAAGTTTTATCCAACGAATAACATTGTCATTGTGACATAGTGACATATTTCTAAAGAGAATTTGTCAATATGTCAAAATTATTCAATGAATAGAATTTAACTGACGATTGAAAAATCAGCCCTTACGTTTGCTGACAGTACGTCAAAGGGCGGGAAATTTAAACTGATGCGTTGTGGCAGAACGTCAGAGGACGCTACTTTTTTTAACGATTTTCGTAGCCGTCGTCAAGTTTGGAAGTCGCCGTCGGCAGACGGTTGGTTAGAGTTATCATAGAGAGCTGTATCTACTGTCATTGCGACCAATCCCATTTTTCTCACTGTCGTATTACGTATTTTGTAGGCAATTTTATATTGCTATCTCTTTCTCCACACACACACGCATCGACGTCCTTCGACGTAGTGTCATATTCACACAGAATCAAATACTATAATTTGTATAGGTAATACGTCAGTAGACAAGTAACCATTTAGTATGAAAAATTTCTCTCCAGCGAACGTATTATTCGTAAAATATTATATACACCCCCGCATGCCTCTGCGCCACGGGGCTCTATAAGGACTGTGCGAAATAAACAAAAGGCTGAATTTTCTAGCCGTTCATATTTAGCCGTTATGCATGCAAATAATTTAATAATGCATGCCAATGAATAAAGTCAAAATCAAATTTAATAATGCATGCCAATGAATAAAGTAAAAATCAAATTTAATTGATACCAGAATAAGATTTGCTAACAATAAAGAAGAAGTCCCTTTAACATAAAGTACTAAGTCCTAAGTCCTGAGCCGCTGTGTGCTGTCTTGATAAATCCCTCCAAATACTAATACAAAGATAACTCTATAATATTTGAACTAATAATCTTAACCAATTAATATTAACAAACCTAATAATATTTATAAAAATTATAAAATACAGTTAAAAAATTAAACGCCTACCCGACCCAGCCAGGAATCGAACCTGAGTCTTCCGCAATCCGGGCGGCTGCGCCACGGGGCTCTATAAGGACTGTGCGAAATAAACAAAAGGCTGAATTTTCTAGCCGTTCATATTTAATAATGCATGCCAATGAATAAAGTCAAAATCAAATTTAATAATGCATGCCAATGAATAAAGTAAAAATCAAATTTAATTGATACCAGAATAAGATTTGCTAACAATAAAGAAGAAGTCCCTTTAACATAAAGTACTAAGTCCTAAGTCCTGAGCCGCTGTGGGCTGTGTCTCGATTAATCCCTCCAAATACTAATACAAAGATAACTTACAATATTTGAACTAATCCTAACCTAATAATATTTATAAAATTTATAAAATACAGTGAAAAAATTAAACGCTTACCCGACCCAGCCAAGAATCGAACCTGAGTCTTCCGCAATCCGGGCGGCTGCACTGACCGCTATGCTACTGGGAAGGCTAACGTAAGCGCTGAATTTTGTCACTGCTTTATAATGCTTTTTGAGTGCTAATAGCGGCATAGCGCGCCATCTATCCAACGGTAATTGCAACCGATGGCTATGCAGATTCATCTTTGCAGATGAAATACCACAAATTTGATAACACAACGCTATAGTAAGTTGCGCGCTTCAGTGCAGCAATTAGCACTTGAAAATAAAAAGTAAAAAACCTGTTTTACTAATATTATCTAACCCAATAATATTTTCTATTGAATTTCTAATTTTTCAATAAATAACCTAGATTTAAGCTCTTCCACAGCCTTTTTTTTCAGCTATTCCCTAAAGGGCCCCAATCATTTACCGAAATCAGGGCCAATGTGGATTGCCGGCCCTGCGCTGCGGTAACGGGGCCCTAGGGGAATAACCCGGAATTTACCTAGAATTAAGCTCTTCCACAGCCTTTTTTTTCGGCTATTCCCTAAAGGGCCCCAATCATTTACCGAAATCAGGGCCAATGTGGATTGCCGGCCCTGCGCTGCGGTAACGGGGCCCTAGGGGAATAACCCGGAATTTACCTAGAATTAAGCTCTTCCACAGCCTTTTTTTTCGGCTATTCCCTAAAGGGCCCCAATCATTTACCGAAATCAGGGCCAATGTGGATTGCCGGCCCTGCGCTGCGGTAACGGGGCCCTAAGGGAATAACCCGGAATTTACCTAGAATTAAGCTCTTCCACAGCCTTTTTTTTCGGCTATTCCCTAAAGGGCCCCAATCATTTACCGAAATCAGGGCCAATGTGGATTGCCGGCCCTGCGGTAACGAGGCCCTTGGGGAATAACCCGGAATTTACCTAGAATTAAGCTCTTCCACAGCCTTTTTTTTCGGCTATTCCCTAAAGGGCCCCAATCATTTACCGAAATCAGGGCCAATGTGGATTGCCGGCCCTGCGGTAACGGGGCCCTTGGGAAATAACCCGGAATTTACCTAGAATTAAGCTCTTCCACAGCCTTTTTTTCGGCTATTCCCTAAAGGGCCCCAATCATTTACCGAAATCAGGGCCAATCTGGATTGCCGGCCCTGCGGTAACGGGGCCCTTGGGGAATAACCCTTTTTTCCAGGTGGTTTTTGCAAGCTATCTGTTTCAGGTTTTCTTTGCATGCAATCTGTTTCAGGTTGTCTTTGCATGCTGTCTGTTTCAGGTTGTCTTTGCATGCTGTCTGTTTCAGGTTGTCTTTGCAAACTGTCTGTTTCAGGTAGTTTTTGCAAACTGTCTGTTTCAGGTGGTTTTTGCAAGCTGTCTGTTGCAGGTGGTTTTTGCAAGCTGTCTGTTACAGGTGGTTTTGCAAGCTGTCTGTTGCAGGTGGTTTTTGCAAGCTGTCTGTTGCAGGTGGTTTTTGCAAGCTGTCTGTTGCAGGTGGTTTTTGCAAGCTGTCTGTTGCAGGTGGTTATTGCAAGCTGTCTGTTTCAGGTGGTTTTTGCAAGCTGTCTGTTGCAGGTGGTTTTTGCAAGCTGTCTGTTACAGGTGGTTTTTGCAAGCTGTCTGTTGCAGGTGGTTTTTGCAAGCTGTCTGTTGCAGGTGGTTTTTGCAAGCTGTCTGTTGCAGGTAGTTTTTGCAAGCTGTCTGTTGCAGGTGGTTTTTGCAAACTGTTTCAGGTGGTTTTTGCACACTGCCTGTTTCAGGTGGTTTTTACAAACTGTCTGTTTCAGGTAGTTTTTGCAAGCTGTCTGTTGCAGGTAGTTTTTGCAAGCTGTCTGTTACAGGTGGTTTTTGCAAGCTTTCTGTTTCAGGTTTCCTTTGCATGCTGTCTGTTTCAGGTTGTCTTTGCAAACTGTCTGTTTCAGGTAGTTTTTGCAAGCTGTATGTTTCAGGTTTTTTTTTCCGGCTGTTTCCACAGGATGTTTTGTGTGTCATTTGTCTCAGGCCCGGCGCGATTTTGTATGTGTAAACATTAATCAATACAAGTTCGATGTATGGAACCTTCGTTACTTTAGGTATTTATCTTATTTGAGTAGAGCCAGAACCACATTCCGCGGAAATTCCGCTGCGGAAGATGCGCGGCGGAACGTCGATACATTTCATTGAATATATTTTGCTGTCATCGGACAGATTTACTCCGACTACATTTCCGCGGAATGTGGCACTGGCCTTACTTTAAGCAGATAATAGTGTTCACTAAAGGACAATACCTAGTATGGAAAATTAACCCAGGCCCGGCTAGTAAAGGATCCGCCCTAAAAACAACCTTCAATAATCTTCTATCTCTCTCTCATTAAGGTCGTTTCTATTTCGGATCTTAGACAAGGCGCAAATGTATATATGTATCTCAAATCACTGGTAATAATGAGTTATTAATTACGGCATAAGGGGCATCACCGAAATATTTTTCTAAATGTGCGAAATTGCTATTAACAAACACCCATTTTAGCGATTTAATGATCCTTTTACTGAAACATTAATATGAACCATGCAAACCTTCGAATAGCAATTTCACACTTTTAGAATAATATTTCGATGATTCCAGCTATGCAGTATTTGATTACTCATTTTTAGTAATAATCTGAGATACATTTAATTTCCGCCGGGCCTGGGTTATTATTGAGCATTGCCCTTTTTAACAGAGTGAAAATGAGTGCGGCAACAGTGCCGTGACCTTGACGAATCCCTTTATTTCAGGCCTTTAGTTTCCGAAGCTCCTGTTTGAATTTGCCGCACTCTCGTTGACTCTGTTTATGCACAGCGAATTTGATACAATAACTAAATATGTAGAAGGAATGGTTTAAGGTATTTGGTTTTACTATCAGGTATCCCTGAGATAAAAACGATCCTGAGCGGGTTCATCATCAGGGGTTACCTTGGCAAGTGGACGCTGATCATCAAAGTTGTGGGCCTGATATTGTCCGTCTCCTCGGGTCTGTCTCTTGGAAAGGAAGGTCCCATGGTCCACATAGCCAGTTGCTTAGGTTAGTGCAGTTTATTTAATTACTCAATTCAATATTTTTTTACCTGTAGATCTGTTTACTTAAATGTAATTGGTTTGCAGGTAATATCCTATCGTACCTGTTCCCGAAGTACGGACGCAACGAGGCTAAGAAGCGTGAGATACTGTCAGCCGCCGCGGCTGCCGGGGTATCCGTCGCGTTTGGTGCGCCTATCGGAGGAGTGCTGTTCAGCTTGGAAGAGGTAAAGACACTGCTCAGAAGAAGTCGGAAGAGGCATACGTCAAGGCATACGTCACGCACATCTTGGAGGTGAAGCGCGTAATGTATCTGATGCGGTATCAAGTGAAGTCAGAAGATCGCAGCCGCCCGCCGCCGGTCAAGCCTGGATACGCAGTAACTTGTTGACGAGACGTCCCCACCTGTATTCTTCTCCACACTCCACAGCTAAAAAATAGACGTCTTTTATGGGTAGTAGGTAAAAAATGTATGGACGATTCAAAAGCACATTTCTTAAGTTTATTTGAATAAACATTTTTGACTTTGACTTTATAGATTAAAGCAGTGTCAGATACATTACGTGCTTTGCCCCGCAAGCTGTGCGCCTCGCCTTCACATTAAGAAGTAAGAATCCATAGAGTCCACATCAAAGTAAAGGCAGCTCTTACCCTATCCCTATTCTGGTTCTATGCCACTGTGGTAACATCCGCGGCAGCTTAATGGTTCAAAGGGTGTTCGGTGTACAGGTCTCGTACTACTTCCCGCTGAAAACCCTCTGGCGGTCATTCTTTTGCGCCCTCATCGCGGCCTTCATTCTGCGCTCGATCAACCCCTTCGGCAACGAACACTCTGTGCTGTTCTTCGTCGAGTACAATAAGCCGTGGATCTTCTTTGAGCTGATTCCCTTCGTGGGACTCGGGATAATAGGAGTGAGTATAGACTTTTTACTTTGTGTGTTGATGTTTTTTCATTTTTTAATTTATATCTTTTTGGCCTTTTATCTTTATTTAACATGAGGCTTATGGCATTGACGATCAACGTGCAATGGTTAAAGTTGGTAACGCCGTGACGCAGATGAAGATGAAGCTGAATTATTCTACTCATAACCCTGTTTCTGCCGAGCTGTATTGTGATTGCAGATAATAAGCTCGTCTTTTCCAGGGTTATGCGAGAAAATAATACGTCGTGCGAAGATGCGAAGTGGCGTAGCAAGGTACCTCTAACCATTACAGGGAGGCCGTTTGTAATGCCACGCTGGCGAATTGACTATAGATACAAAGTTAAACTACTGTTAACTTTTTATCCATACTGTTATTATTGCAGCCATGCCACTTTTCTTAGACTGAAACAATTCCCGTTTACTTCCAATAAGTCTCTTGCATAGAGCTCTCTAGTTATTATCTCACCTGGTATTCCGTCTCCTTATCAATCTTATTATTTTGCCACATCCGTTAAATCACTCTTTTAGTTATTTTTTTTTGCAAACCTACAAATACTTTCTTATTTAAAGAGAACTTGTACTGAACTCTTACTTTATGTAAGTTATTAGTAATTTCTTACTTATGTTGTAATTTACTAATAATTATTTATCTTCATTACAAATAATTTGTAACTTCATGCAATTCCAAACGTCAATTATCGTGTTGTGGCGATACTTCAACGCTATTCATGCTACTACAGTTGTTTTAAGTGTTATGAACAGTATTTGGGTGTTGTCAAGACACATCATTGCTGTTTGGTGCAAACTTTTGAAAATTTGTATATCACATTGAAAACTGCGTTTGTTGGAGGCACAATACGCTAGCAAGCACGATGTCGCTTTGCACACATCAGCGTTTAAATTTGAAACAGTTACGCTCGGCTTTAGTTAGATTTAGAAGCATGTAAGTTTTTTATTTTCTTCATTTGATCGTACAAATCCAGTAACCGCTCGTTAATTGGCAGGGATGCATAGCGACGATATTCATCAAAGCGAACATATGGTGGTGTCGGTACCGCAAATACTCGAAGCTGGGCCAGTACCCAGTGACCGAGGTGCTGGTGGTGACCCTAGTCACGGCGGTGGTGGCGTACCCCAACCCCTACACGCGGATGAACACCAGCCAGCTGATCTACCTCCTGTTCAATCAGTGCGGGATCTCCAATTCGGATCCCCTATGGTTAGTTTAGTTGTTCAGGTACACACAAACAATACATGATAAAGAAAATCAAGTACAATGGCACAAGTATCTTATCTGTTGACAAATAAATCTATAAATCGCACTACCAATACAATACTGGTGCAAGTCAAAACATACTGACATTGGAAATTTTGTCGTATTGAAGAACAGTACAGTTCAATTTCAAATATCAGTATATTTTGACTTGCACCAGTATTGTATTGGTAGTGCGAAATATTAATTAACAGTAATTTTTTATGCATTTTGGTTCGCATAAAGACGCGTCCTCACAGAGCATTCGCGTGTACTGAGCATTCAACGTCGAATGTTCGAGTGGTGTGGACGTTGAGCCGAGCGTTACAAAGTTTACACGCGAGCACGAACTTCGGCCGGTGTGGACGTCGCAACGCTGTTCGCGGAAATGGCTCGCATTCGAATGTTCACGCAAACAAAACGCTCGAAAGCGAGTACTCAGATAATGAATTGAATGAGTGGTATGTATGTAGGAATATTGCTGGCCACTTGTAAGCAAGGAACAGTTCCTTGATCGTGACCTTCTTGGTCTATCGTATTATCGTGTTTTTATATGCTCTAAAGTTTTTGTCAATGTCAATTTTTATAACAAAAAATATATATTAATGACATTTAATATTCGAATGCTCCAAGCTCGCATGTTCGACTCGAACGTTCATAGTTTTGCACAAAAGTGAATGTAGGTATAGTTCGCTGGCCAGAATTCGTTGCTCGCTGGCGATTACTCATTTACAAATGCTCGGGTAAGAATGCTCTCAGTGAGGACGCTACTTCGCAGATATATTCACTTTGAAACTTTTACGTTCCATTTTACGTAAATAATAGAGATTAACGTAAATTACTCAGTCTAGATATGCTTTTTAAGAACTTGACTTCTTGAACGTGTGCACCGGCCGTGTCACGGGCTGACTTTATCCATGCATGTAATAATGTACGCCGGCTCCACACACACTCTCGGGCGAAACAAAGCGAGCTTATTGAACATTAACGATTTCAACCACGATCCGATCCCATCCGAACCTCTTCAAGAATCTAATGGAGAACGGGGACACGTACTAGTGCTATGCCATTCCCCGAAGACCTCTAACGGTGTTTCAATTTCAATTCACACGGCTTGAGGAACCCTTTTGGTTTCTCGCCGCCCCCAAATAGCCGGGTAACGCTGAAAATGCTGCCTAACGCAATCAGCAAAGCCTTTTTTAAAATTTACAAAAATTACGATTTCAAATAGAAATCTAGATGTAAAAGCAAACGATTTTTTTTTTCATTATTATGTTTACAGCTATTTGTACAAGAAATAAACTATGTAATATCATAAAGCTAATTACAAACCCCCATTACCCTAATAACAAGTAAACATTAAGATGGACTGAACCCTCGTCCCGTGTCGCCCGAGAGCGTGGAACCGGCGCCGGCGCGATATTATAAGACATCACTCACATACTTACTCACCGTCAGGATGCCTAGTACGATTTTCACTCGCCATTGGATCACGTTAACGAAAACGAGAATTTGTATGGCAGAATTTGGGTGTCCTGATGGATGGTAGGCTTAGGTTTCACAGTCATGTCGTTGAAGTTGTTATGGGTAGTTTTTACAGGCTGAAAGTTTTGTACAGGATTCGTGTTTTTTTTATTTATTTATTTGTATTATTATTGTTCTGGTTTCCACGGAAGATCAGCGTCGGGGTGCCAACCAGGTATCTCGACATTATGCTGAGTGGAGACCGTTTCAACACCACTAATTCTAATATTCTATGTATATATATATGTATATAATTCTATACTTTTGTCCATGTATTGTTTTAATATAAGTGGTTATGAATTAAAAAAATCTATTTCTATTAACTCTTCTCGTATGCCGCCAGGAGGCGCTGCTTTAATGCCATACTAATTTTCGTTTTCGTTAACGTGATCGAATGTCAAATGAAACATACTAGGCACCCTGTAACACGGTATTTAACGTAACGCGGTTGTAGCGACTACGATCGCAACTTCACGGACGTGAACTCTGCCATCGAGAAGGCGGCGGCGAGGCCCGGCGTGTACAGCGCCATTGGGCTGCTGTTCTTGGCGCTGCTGCTCAAGCTGGTCATGACAGTCTTCACTTTCGGCATCAAAGTGCCTTGCGGACTTTTCATACCCAGTTTGGCTCTCGGAGCTATCGCCGGACGGATTGTAGGAATCGGTGAGTCTTTGAATTCTTACGGTTTGGACGAAAAGTGAAGCGTTATGTTTGTATGTTTCTTTTAATAATGAATTGTTTGAATGTAAACGTTTTAAAGACATTTTATGATCGTACTCAAATATTTTTCATTTTATATTTTTTTACCAATTTGCAATTGGGTGCGATAATCTCTCGAGTTGGATTCAGACGTGATACAAAGAATAACTTATACAAACACTATTTTTATGTTTCCTTTTTCGCCAGACGGCTTTGCTTTCGTTCTATTCACCTTGGAGCATGAGTTGCAGCACCTTTTTAATTCGGTAGGTGTCGAGCAACTGGCGTACAACTACCCGAAGATATGGTTGTTCTCGGGGGAGTGCTCAACGGGCGACGACTGCATCACGCCGGGACTGTACGCCATGGTAGGGGCAGCGGCCGTGCTGGGTGGCGTCACCAGAATGACAGGTCAGGGTGAACTCGACTCTGACTCCATAAGCTTAAAGTCTGTTGTTGCTTGACGCTTTTCAACGTGTTGCTGATTTTATAAAATAACTAGCTGACCCGGCGGACTTCGTGTCGCTTTGACAACTGTCAAAGAAACTTCTTTGTCTACAATACAATCAAATCGTTTCTATGACAACAAAACAAAATGAATCGTGGAACATTTTGTATTAGAAAAAAAAAAGTTTGGGGTGGACCACCCTTATCACTTAGGGGTATCAAAAATAAATTACGACCGATTGTCAGACCCATCGATTAAACATATAAATTTTCATAAAAATCGATCTAGTCGTTTCGGAGGAGTATGGCAACTAACATGTGACACGTGGATTTTATCTAAATAAATTGTTCTTATCTATATGGCAGCTATTAAAGTTCATGTTTTTTTGCAATTGTTTGGTGACTATAATTTCCACATACCGAGTTTCCAAGTCACTATTACGTTACATTAATTCATATTATTAGATTTTGTATTTTAGGTCAGAGGATATGAAAATCAGCAAATACAGTGTCGTTTGACAGTATATCTGATTGTGTTTACAGCCCTGTTACACTGCCTAAGCTTATATCTATGCAATATATAGCAGGCAGCTCAGCAGGTTTATAAAAGTCGCACTGCTGGGCTTAGACTTTATCACATCTACAATAGCACCGAGAGATTCGGTCGTAACCAAGTAAAGTTTAAATTTATCCTCATTCGAGCTTCGGAAGGTACGCAAAGCCGTTGATCCCGGCTGCATAAGTCGTTAACAACCACCAATCCGCAATGAGCCCGCGTGGTGGCTTATGCCCCGTTATCCTTATCAAAAAAAAAAGCTCGAAGGGAAAGTTTGTGCCCCAGCAGTAAGGGTATAAAATGAAAAGTGATATCCGGGCCTGCGTGGGATAGGATGGGATGATGACGCTGTAATTATCGCACAGTGTCACTGGTGGTGATAATGTTCGAGCTGACTGGTGGGGTGCGGTACATCGTGCCGCTGATGGCGGCGGCGATGGCCTCCAAGTGGGTGGGCGACGCGCTCGGCCGGCAGGGCATCTACGATGCGCACATCGCGCTCAACGGGTACCCCTTCCTGGACAGCAAGGACGAGTTCCAGCACACGTCGCTGGCGGCGGACGTGATGCAACCGAAGTGAGTGAAAACCTTCTTTATATTTCTTTTTATGTAGGTTTTTCAGCCCATATTAGTCGCTAAGAGTTGCGCGGCCGTGGTAGGTGTGCAGCGTCGCCGTAGGCAGAGTGAAAGAGAGTGCGGCAACAGTGCCGTGACCTTGAATCGACGTACCGAGCTGTACCTACTGGCTAGGGTTGAGACACACATAGTTAACTAATTATCGTGTGAATTTGGGTATTTTTTATATTGTAAACTAACCTTGTTATATCTGTCGGCAAAGTAAAAAAGGATAAACTGGGATTATGGTTGTGTGTGTTGAGACAATCTCATACACAACAGGTTTTTTTCCAGACATTTTCAATATGCACCCATCTATATGCAACAAAACTCGCAATCGCGACACCCAAACCAAGAAAAATACGTTTATATACTGATCGGCAGCGCTCAGTGACATGCTTGTTATTCTCCGTTACTACAGCAACATACGCTGCCTGATTCGCGTTTGCGGGGACAGCCCGCGTCATCGCGTACTTTTTTCCCGTGCTTTTTTCTGTGTACTAATGTAGGTGAACTACGAGCTTGTGTGCGTGCGTTTCGGAGCGCTTGTATGAAGTTGCCGCACTCTCGTTCACTCTGCCGTAGGTCTCAGTAAATCAATGCAAACTAGTGGTCGCCCAGTAAGCGTAATAAGACAGTTTTATAACAAATAACTGTAACAACATCTTTCCGAGCTCCTTCTTAATTATGTAAAACATGACACCACCAGCGTGCGCGCGAAGTCCTCAAAATGGAGTACACAGTTTTTTCTTCAAGTGTTAATGTAATAGATTGGGGAAAAAGTTTCTTCGCATTTTTTAAGAAAATTCAAGACATTTTTTAATATAGTTTATTTACATTAAACTAAAGTATGTAGGTGCCATTTTTTTCGAAAACTTTTTGCCATCTTGTTAATAGGGACATGATCCCATTGCTATAGAAATTTTGGGGCTTCTGATCAAAATACCGCGGCAGTCCTCTTATTACAAGTTCATACATACTATATGCGAAAAGACTTTTTCCCCAACCTAATATGTGTGTAATGCCTCGGTGACCTAGCGGCAAAGCGCTTGGTCACCGAGGCTCTTGATACTCGAAGTTCCTGAGTGTGCTTGTCACACACTAACACGCGTACACAACACGCACTGTGTGTACGTACCCGTGCACGCACTTACATACTCATTCTCATTATTCACCCATGCTCATACTATCACAAACACAATTTTTATGTTGCGATGTGTACTTGTGTTGTTACTTGTATTTTATTATAATATTGGTGTTCTTTTGCTTGCGATCATCTTAAATTTTTATGTGTTATTTACTTTATATAAAATTTGCTGGCGTGGTTTCTTTGACATATTTATAATTTCTTGATTTTCTTTCTTCACGACCAGTCTATGGCAACAAGGTGCCTATATTGATTTGTACCAAATCTTCCAGCTTGGCTATCAGCCCCTCTTTGAGGCATGTTCTCTTATTAGTAAAATAAAAAATCGTGAATCGTGATATGCGTTATCTTAAGTGTGTGCCAAAAAAGCGAAAGTGCTCACAGTACGCATTTATTGATTTTAAATTGCTCTAATCCGTCGTTGCATGCTTAAATTGTCTGTATCGCAAATCGAATTGCATTACCTACATTTTTGTTTACGTATGCCTTACTGGTGTATTAATATGCTTGGCTAGCTTTCGTTGATTACTTTCTTGTCGGTGTTTGTAATGGCTATGTAATATTAATGTATATTATTCATGTATATTTCATTATTTATTTATTATTATTGTATTTTTTATTTTTTTCAAATCACTGTTTTGCTCAGCATGTGTGAGTTATCGTCTGCTTTTGTGTGTTTTTGTTGTATCTCAGTGTGTGTACCAAGAAAGAAACAAATATAGCAATGATATTGATACACACACACGTGCACGCTCAAACACACGCGCCCGCACGCAAATGCGCTCATTCTCAACGTATTTGGCAACACTCCTCTTCTAACCTGTGCCACAATTGATTTGTAGCAGAGATACTGATGATGACGAACTGCACTGAAAGTGGTTTCCATTGTCGTAGACGGAACGAGACGTTGGCAGTGATAACACAGGACTCGATGACTGTGGACAACGTGGAGACTCTGCTCAAGGAGACTGAGCATAACGGCTACCCCGTGGTCGTGTCCAAGGAGTCTCAGTATCTGGTCGGTTTTGTGCTGCGCCGCGATCTCAATCTGGCTATAGGTATGTACATTTTTCAGACCCCAGAAATCCTTTTTTTTAAATCTAGAATTTCGTTTGTGTTTTGTTCTCATTTGGTGTAAGAAAGACGTTCTTTTACCAACGTCATATATTTAGGATTTAGCTTTGGCGTTCAGCGTAGAAGATAGTGGTACCCGGCTTATCATATTTTCATTTATTAGACCACGCGAACCCGTAAGCTTTGCATCCAATATTGCTGATTAAGTAGGTAACTATACCATAAAAGTAACGAATTGTGCTTTAAAGGATAATAGTACTAGTATCTGTTTACCATATTTTCAATCAATAATAGTGTCGCGTTGAACTCTAGTCAAATAAATGATTCGTTATACCTACTATAAAACAGTATATACAGGATGTCCCAGAAATCAACGTCAAGCCGAAACGGGGTGACTCCCGTGATACAAACGAACAACTTTTACTATTGGACCAACTCCCTGGCTCGAAAATAAAATTCAGCTGTTTCATACATTTCGTTCGAATGAATATTGATGTTTTGTATGGAACAGCTAAATTTTATTTTCGAGTTAGGGAGTTGGTCTTATAGTAAGAGTTGTTCGTTTGTATCACGGGTGTCACCCCGTTTCGGCTTGACGTTGAATTCTGGGACACGCTGTATATGGACAGGCTTCGTTTAAATCTTTAAAAGGGGGTATAAAGGTAAATCGCCAATCGTAGATTTGATTTTAACACTATAAGATAAACCTAACTACAGCATATTTAACAGGGACTGGACTAAGTGAAAGCATAATATAATTATATTTTATCGATAAAAAAATCAGGAACTTACGTCTACTTTTCAAATATTGTTCGGAAAAGACTGTACGGCCAAAAAACCATTGAGTTGCCGTTGCCGTTACCGTTGCCGTAAATTGAAAACCAAATGGCAACTAAGCGAATTGTCATCACTATTTGGATGTCACATTACTATCGCTTGACGTGAATAAAGGTCGCGCGGTTAAAAACCTCTCGAGAGACAGAATTTCGTAAATTTTGATTGATTTTGGATATTTAATGTCCTGACGAGGAGGAATATCGCGAACTATTTGTATGTTGTTACCTAGTGCGGCTCAGGATTGTGATTTGTAATGTCAAAGTTTGAGTAGACATTGTCGTGTGATTTGACGCGGTAGTTAACCTCTCGCGGGAGAGTGATTTGTATTGTAATTTAAACAGAACTTTTAATTTTGTAATGTCCTAGCGAGGGCAAATGGGACTGAGCGTTTAAATTCGTAAACCAGTCCTTCACTTTGTAGAAACGCGAGTTTGATGTGCGTGTAGAAAATCTGTAGGTCTGTAGGGTCGGCAGATCTGTAGGTTTAACCAAAGTAACATTAAGAAAACGACAGCAAAAAGAATAAAATGTATGGGATTAACATAAGCCGCGCTAAATTACGTGGTCAATCTTATGTCAATCCCAATCAATCTTATGCATCTGAATTGTGTGCCAATTGGAGGCACTGAACACGCGGCTGGCAGATACATCGCGCTGGTGATTGTATCTGTAACAACTATTATCAATTTATTTTCAATTTGATGCACATTAGCCCCTACTCTCATTACAAGACCCAAAAGATACGATACTCGAGTCGAAAACTAGTTGGATACTAGTTGGCGATCCGTGTATCGCACATTACGCTACTGAAAATGAAAATTTTATCATTTATTGTCTACATTTGTAATTAAAAGCACTTGCAGTTTTGTTCTTTTATAGAAACAGAAAACTGCACAAGAAAAAAAAATTGGATTCATGAAATTGAAAGAGACATAAATTGTAGAGCTTTTGTGGTAGCAAAAGAACTACAACAAGACGATAAAAAATTCTTAGCGTTATACCGAATGTTAGACATTATTATATTATAAAGTCTTCAATACCGGTATCAAAGTGAGCGAGTCCCCATTTAAATGTATGTGAGATACTCCGCAGCAACTAGTCTCCGAGACTCGAGTAGGATACTAGTCGCCTGTGCGTATCGTAATGAGAGAAGGGCCTTACTGAGTCAATATTTTAACACATAATATCAAATTATGTTACCAAGCGATCCTATTAGCGATTTGAAAAAATAATGTCTTACGACATCTTATTCAGCGCAGAACGCTCCAGTCTGTCACACCTGACCCGAGGTAACAGGCATGTTTTATTTCATCGAACGTCGTGGTTTATCTCCTAGTGTTAAAATCAAATCTACGATTGGTGATTTACCTTTATACTTTATACCCCCTCTTAATGATGGGAGCGTCAAGTGTTAGTTAAATGTAGTCGTGAAATATCTCTGCGCAAAAGTGGAGTAGGTTATGTAACGATGGTTGACGTCGAGCAGCGAACGCGCGCCGCACAATGGAGGGCATCACTGGCCAGTCGGTGGTGGTGTTCGGCGGGGCGTCGCCGCCGCCCGCGCCGCCCGCCGCGTTGCCGCTCGGCCGCATCCTCGACATGGCGCCCATCACTGTCACCGACCAGACGCCCATGGAGACCGTCGTCGACATGTTCCGTAAGCTGGGGCTGAGGCAGACGCTCGTCACGCACAACGGGTAAGCTCACACTCCTCACAATCTTAGCCTAGTTGGTTTATTTTTCGTCTCTTGTACTTCTATGAAAAAAAAACAGGTAACGTAACTTCTTCATATCTTAGTACGACGAGGTACGTTTAAATAATGTAACTATATCTTTTTTATTACCATCTCACGAGGGTCGTGCCGATTCCAGACGTCTACTCGGCGTGATCACCAAGAAGGACGTGCTCCGGCACGTGAAGCAGATGGACAACGAAGACCCGAGCTCTGTGCTCTTTAATTAGAGCGGTGCCTAACTCGGGTCGTGCACCGCCGCTCACCGCATCGTGCATCGTGCGTTGGCGTCATTACGGTAACCTACAGATGGAGCGCTCCTGAAGGCGTGCTTCCGGCGGCGTGCTTCCGGCGGCGTGGTACCGGCGGCGTGGTTCCGGCGGCGTGGTACCGGCGGCGTGGTTCCGGCGGCGTGGTTCCGGCGGCGTGGTTCCGGCGGCGTGGTTCCGGCGGCGTGGTTCCGGCGGCGTGGTTCCGGCGGCGTGGTTGCAGCGGCGTGGTTCCGGCGGCGTGCACCTCTCTTCGCTGCTCTCACCAGCAGCGAACCCACAGCGCTCCTAAAGCGCGCATGTAGCGCGCTGTACAGCGCGCCCATAGCGTGCATATTGCGCGCCTACAGCGCGCTAACAGTGCGCCCATAGCGTGCCTATAGTGCGCCTACAGCGCGCTAGCAGCGCGCCCATTGCGCGCCTACAGCGCGCCAATTGCGCGCCTACAGCGCGTCCACAGCGCGCCCACAGAGTGCTCCACTACACATAGCAACGATCTGCGCGCGGCGTCTAGCAGCTCGGCAACCGCAATAACACTTGTGAACTTTTTGTTAAATTATGTAAATGCTAAGTTATTCTAATTGTCTCTTCTGTGTCTTCGTCTGTACCTACATGTTGTATTAATATCATTTTATTTATTAACAAACTCAGTGAATCGCTCGTCTTCTAATGTATTAACCCCGCCAGGCGTCTGGTACACATAGTTCCGTTGTAAATTATATTTTAAATTATATGTTATAGTGTAGGTTGAACTTATAAGATAGATCTTACGACATTATTTCGTTAGTATTTTATGGAGAGTAACATGTAAATTCCGTGCAATAGCTTTTTATGGCATCTCACCGCGACTTACTATACGAACAACCTATTTTCTGTATGTATATAATAATAATATTAACTACCTCTTCTGTGTTTTTGTAACAAGTAAGCATTAGGTTAGGCTTTATGTCAATTGATTGTAACTTTATTTCAATAATTGATCGAATTAGTATCAATTCGACTCACCGCGCCCTGTATTGATGTCAAATGAAAAAACAACTATTGTCTTATCGTGTTAATATATGTGCAATTGTTCATAATGTGTTAGTAATGAAATGTTTATAATCTGATGTATATCTTGAATTATTATTATTATTATAAAATAATAGGAGTGTGCATAATATGTAATGTTAGTAGAATTATAACATTTACTTTTTTAATAATAATCATTAGTGATGATTTTTATTTTTATGAGATGAACAATAATGTAAATTTATTTTTTGTTGAATTTACAGTTTTATTATTATAATCGAGATTTTTTTAAAGATACTATTTGGCCTGCACGCCTATTTTTGGACGAAGCAGAAAGATCACTCGGAGATTCCATTGTTGGATATAAATTATTTTTTATCTCATTTTTTATAATATGAATTATTAGTAAAATATTATTATTATTATGCGTATATTGTTTTACAACGTAAGTGTTTTCCGTCGTTTCACATTAATTCGCAGATGTATGTCATTTTTTGTTTTTATGGCACAAAATATGTGCACTTGACATGCCTCTGTAAACAATGTTATTTCGGTGTTATTTTAATAGGATAGACGACCTCGGTTTGGGATGCATTGATGAACCGTATTTTTGCACTTTAGTGTTCAAAGCAGCAGCTACCCAGCAATCCATGTATATGAGCCATATGACACTGTAACCTTATTTAATTACACGTTTATCATTTGTTGATATAATGTATATAATGTAAATAATTACCGTATATGATAAATTATATATAGTACAACCCACGAGAAGCGTAGGTTTCGGCATTCACCACCTGCCGAATGAACAAGAGACGCCTAAGAATGGTCTCTATATCATTCTAGAGTTAAGACTATTGGGTATCGAGTAGAGTATCGTTTGATTAGCATCTGCCTACACACTTGAAGTGTTGTTAAAATAGAATAAGTAGCTGTCCTTATTACTAGATTGAATTCATAGTTTAATAGAAACTGTTTGTGAAGGTATTTGGTTATAGTGAAATTATTGGTAAATTCTATTAGCACATAAATCGAGGTTAGTTTATCAATTACAATTAAATCAAATACACAGGTAATTTTCCAATTCTTATTACTAAAATAAATTTGAAAAAAAATACTTTTACAAAGTGAATTATACCTTTTGGTCTCGTGCGTACCATTTGAATATACGTAATGCGCTTGAAAGGTGTAAGTCCATAGCTTTTTCATATATCTGCATGTTTGTATTATTCTTATCATGAACTGATGTTTAAGTTAAGACTATTCTATTTTTTATAAAAAATGGTCTTTAAATTAATATTTGAATGATTAGGTATATGTAAATAGTGACATTTATTCGATCAGGCGCGTCACACGCAGCACGTGTGGATTTTGATAGTATTTACAATGACAGAAGGGCCGCGCCCGAGCCCTCTTGTTCGAGCGCGCTTACAGCTGCTCCTTTATTATGAGTAGTACTATAATATATTACAATTTATATTGAAGTGAATTAGTGATCCAAATATACGATGTAAACATTCATGAAATTTATAATGGTTTCATATCCTTATTTTAAGACAAAAATGTGTTAATATAAAAGTTGAAATGTACATTATATCTTTTAATTTACAACAAACACCTTCCTTTAAAATGTAATATGATTAAAATTCCAAATATACGATGTAAACTTTCATGAAATTTATATTGGTTTCATTTCCTTATTTTAAGACAAAAATGTGTTAATATAAAAGTTGAAATCTACATTATATCTTTTAATTTACAACAAACCCCTTCCTTTAAAATGTAATGATTGAAATTAAGAACTATAGGACTACAAAGAACACAAGAAAATGACACAACCAGTACTGTGAAACATATTGAACTAATAAAACAAAATAAATCGAAACAAAGCAACTGAAGACATTGTTCCAGCAGGGGCCACTATGACAGTCACAGAATAAAAATAGCTTATTGAGTGTGGCTCATTTTGGCACGGCCACCATCACCAACCCGAAATCTGAGTTTACAGATAATTAGTGGGAATTAGTGGATAAATCTCAGAATTAGTGGGGCCATGGTTCAAAAGTTATAAGGGATACAAGGTGGTCGTGCCAAAATGAGGCTCATTTTTGCACGGCCACCTTGTATCTCTGAAACCACGGGTCGAAGCGAAGATCTGATTATACCAATATTTAGTGGATAATTAGTGGGAATTAGTGGATAAATCTCAGAATTAGTGGGGCCATGGTTCAAAAGTTATAAGGGATACAAGGTGGCCGTGCCAAAATGAGCGCTCATTTTGGCACGGCCACCTTGTATCTCTGAAACCACGGGTCGTAGCGAAGATCTGATTACACCAATAATTAGTGGTAATTAGTGGATAAATCTCAGAATTAGTGGGGCCATGGTTCAAAAGTTATAAGGGATACAAGGTGGCCGTGCCAAAATGAGGCTCATTTTTGCACGGCCACCTTGTATCTCTGAAACCACGGCTCGAAGCGAAGATCTGATTATACCAATATTTAGTGGATAATTAGTGGGAATTAGTGGATAAATCTCAGAATTAGTGGGGCCATGGTTCAAAAGTTATAAGGGATACAAGGTGGCCGTGCCAAAATGAGCGCTCATTTTGGCACGGTCACCTTGTATCTCTGAAACCACGGGTCGTAGCGAAGATCTGATTACACCAATAATTAGTGGTAATTAGTAAATAAATCTCAGAGTTAGTGGGGCCATGGTTCAAAAGTTATAGCAACTTCTTTTTTCCATACAAAAACAACATGTGCAGTCGCGCACATAAGCATTTAGTTATTACTTGAATTAATTAAATTGTGAATGAACGACGAAATTTTGATATGTGTGTACGTATGTTTGATTCTGTATCGATAAAAAAGGCGCCATTAAATGCTTAAAAATGTATTAACAGATTTTTCGATTTTTCAATCCCCAGATAACATTTATTAGCCTGATAGATTATACAAGCCATTTTAAAAGTGTGTTGTTATCCCGTTGTCTCTTGTGTTTTAAAGTAAAATTAATAATTAATAGTAAAAACGAACCTCATCTTTTCTTTAAAGTCGGTTAATAATTAAATTGTAAAGCATTCAAATGAGCCTTTTTTATGTTTTTAAAGAAATGCATTTATATACTAACTAGTTTATTTTTTTTGGTTCCCGACATTAAATTAATGTCATGTACAATTATATCCATACACGTATTCGATTCTCTCTCTCATTTACTTACTTTCACTCTATATATCTAGATTCTTACATAGACTCTTTGATACCTTTCAATTTTAAGTTGTAAAGTTAAATTATCAATAAGCTTCATGTACGCGATTGTACATCTACTATGGGAAAGTGAAAAATTGATATAATTTTTCATAGAAGTTCTCACTAATTCTGAGATTTATCCACTAATTCCCACTAATTATCCACTTATTATTGGTGTAATCAGATCTTCGCTACGACCCGAGGTTTCAGAGATACAAGGTGGCCGTGCCAAAATGAGCGCTCATTTTGGTACGGCCACCTTGTATCCCTTATAACTTTTGAACCGTGGCCCCACTAATTCTGAGATTTATCCACTAATTCCCACTAATTATCCACTAATTATTGGTGTAATCAGATCTTCGCTACGACCCGTGGTTTCAGAGATACAAGGTGGCCGTGCCAAAATGAGCCTCATTTTGGCACGGCCACCTTGTATCCCTTATAACTTTTGAACCATGGCCCCACTAATTCTGAGATTTATCCACTAATTCCCACTAATTATCCACTAATTATCTGTAAACTCAGATTTCGGGTTGGTGGTGGTGGCCGTGCCAAAATGAGCCACACGCTAATTGAGTCTTTATCAGTAGGTATTCTTTAAAACATACATAATCCAACTTAGAATATGAATTAGTCTATTCATGGTTTAAAAGTTAAAGTGTAACGACCTGTGTGTTCTGGACCGGTTAACAGCAGATAACGTATCATTTAAACTCGTCATCCAAAGCACTGACTGCGCTTGCGCATACCTATCAAAGGTTAAAGAATGCATAGACCCATGACTTTAGTGCGCGAACTTCCACACGTACAGCTTCATTTTTATGATGCTGTACTGCGGCCAAAAGTCTGTCGCCTGCGCACTCCCTTAAGAAAAACGAAGTCAAACTATAGTGAATAATACTAAAAATATGATAAGTATGCAAGAGCAGACCAGCTCCCACAGGCGGCATCCGTTCACGAGTATGACATATGAATCAGCCATCGCTTCGCTCAACCATATTTTAGGGAACGTAACGACCCGACGCGCCACCACTGCAGAGACAATAAAGAGAACATGACACACTCAAGATACTCTAAATTAAAACTTAAGGCTCCAGTCTTGTACGAATCAGTGTTCTTGCAGTATTATCAGAAACAGATCTTTTTTTTTAGTTATTAAAAAAGCTACAAATGAAATTTATTTTACAACACTTTACAGTGTGGGGTTTCGAGTTTCCTAAACATATTAGTTTAATTACTTTGATGTTACTTTTAATCACTTTGTTAGGCTTTAAACATACCCGTGTTTCTTCAACGCGCAGAACGTATTCTGCGCGTTGAAGATCTAATTCATGCACACGTCGTTTTCTTAATAGTTATGAAATAAAAAAAAACTATTTAAAAATACATTCTAAGTACCTTTTGTTTTTCAAAACTTCTTGAATGTCTATAAACAAAAACTAGTCGAAATTTCAATCAGTTCCGCTGGGACATCGCAGCGGAACTGGTTTATATTAACAAAACGTACTTAACTAAAATGTATTTTTAAATACAGTTTTTTTATATTTTTTAACCTAATAGTTGTTTTGTAAGTGGTTAAATTGTGACTTCTCCAAAAGATGTTTTTTACAAGAAAAAATAAGTTTTAGGAATGGTCGATTTCGTAAAATTACCACTAATTAAACCACATAAAATAAGAAAACTAAGGCATTTCTCAAAAATGTAAGCAAGTAAGATTATTGTAAAGGTTTTAAAAACAAATGTTATCTGAATACATTTCGTGTTTTTGCCATACTTTTACGTGACGTGTGCATGAATTAGATCTTCAACGCGCAGAACGTAAACACGGGTATGTTTAAAGCCTAACAAAGTGATTAAAAGTAACATCAAAGTAAATAAACTAATATGTTTAGGAAACTCGAAACCCCACACTGTAGTGTTGTAAAATAAATTTCATTTGTAGCTTTTTTTAATAACTAAAAATAAAAGATCTTAGTTTCTGATAATACTGCAAGAACACTGATTCGTACAAGACTGGAGCCTTAATGATTGATCTATTTAACGCAACGCTGTTACCTGTAGGACACTGCTGAAGCTATCATAGCAGTATAAAAATTATATAAATTAATTTTATTATACTGGGTATGAAAAGAAGCTTAACGAAAATGAAAAATACGGATTGTCCCTATCATTACTATTATTTTCTTGTATGGAGCCATACTGGGAACCTGATAGTTAAGGAGTTATTGAGGAACAAAGCCAAAACTTTTTTTTACGGTTTTTGCGGAATCTGTTTAAAAAGGTTATTAGTAAATTTTCTTCTAAAAGAACATTAGCATTTTTCTTCCATTTTCAATTAAAAAGGGTCGTGAAAAACGTGAAAGACGTGAAAAAACGTCCCTTTACCGTAACGAATATCGAAGGCATACAATGATGCGGCTCGCGGCCGGCCGCCTCGTAGGTATCGTACCTACCTACAAAATACCTAGATAGTTTGAAAGCCCATTTCAACAAAATCGTGATCTTATAATGATAATTACTTTTAATGACATTGACGTACCAGTATCACTCACTATTCTATTATAATTGATTGATAATGTAATAGGTAGGTAGGTCCCAATAACCCGCACCCCCCACTGCGCCGCACATTGTCTAGTATAAAGCTCAATTTAGTAAAGTAGGTAGGTACCTAATTAAAATAAGATGACCACACCATCTTAAGATATTGTAAATCATATTTGTAAATTAGTAATGTCGGCTATTCGACTTCGTAAGTAAGTATCTAGGTATTTAGGCGACACAAATCTCATCTATTGCAACTTGATTGCAACCCGTTCCATGTGGTTCTTCGCTATATTTGGAAAAACCACTGCTCTTTATTGTGAGAAAGAGCTGTGTGTGCCCAATAATAAAACACGCAGTTTTATAGATTTATAGGACAATCATTACAAAACCTAACTTTCACTTGCCTTTTCCTGGCCTTCTTATTTGATTGCATAAAACATCAACTTTTTTCAATAGATATAGGTAGTAGGCCCTTCACCTATGTCGGCAGATGGACACAGGTATTGTGTAACTATGATAGATCGCTGCACTGGATGGCCGGAAGCTTTTCCTGTTCATAATATCACTGCAGAAACTGTAGCCAAAATAGTTTGAAGGCTGGATATCTCGATTCGGATGCCCTTCGAAGCTTACAAGCGACCAGGGTAGGCAATTTGAGAGTAATCTGTTCAGTCAGCAAATGAAGTATCTGGGTATAACAAAAACGCGTACGACACCTTATCATCCGCAAAGTAACGGCACGATTGAACGTAGGCATAGAGCACTAAAAGTGGCTCTTAGGGCACGTTTGAATTGCAATAGTTGCTGGGTAGCAGAACTTCCAGTTGTGTTGTTAGGCTTACGAGCCGCAACCCGCAGTGACAGTGGCGTCAGCGCAGCTGAATTAACTTATGGCAAAGCAATTCGTTTGCCAGGTGACTTTTACGAAAATACTAAGTTAAATTGTACGGAATTAGAATATTTACAAAAGCTTCAGGATAGCGTTTAGAGTTTAAGACCTTATTTCCTTATTATTATTTACCTTTCGTTATTTCTCCCTAGTGAGTTTAGTAGTTGTAAGAGAGTATTTTTAAGAAATGATGTAATGCAAAAATCTTTACAGCCTCCTTATGATGGTCCTTACGACGTCATGAGCAGGAGAGGCAAAACATTTGTTATTAAAATAGGAGATAAGAAATCAACCATATCGGTAGAAAGGTTGAAAACCCGCCTTTGTTATTAATAGTGAAAATGTTGCTAGCGATAATTCTTGTTTAAATACCTAGTAATAATTATAGTTATACGACTTTAGACAACGAGGAAACTGTCAGCAAAGTTCTACAACCGAGAACCACGCGTAGTGGCCGCATTATCAAAATACCAGAACGATTTGCATCGGCATAAGCCGAGCGAAGCAAAGAAATTAATGTTTTAATTTTAACTAGTTTAAGTTTCATGTGACTGCATATAAAAACTTTTACCAAACGTTATATAAATACACAGAACAAACCGTTCACTGTTCACTACAATACCTTACTGTAAAGTTGTCGGAACGTTAAACATTAAAATAAGCTCACACCTAATATAAACATTTTACGCGACGCATTCTTATCGATAAGTGGGAATCAACTAACTTTACGATGTTAAAATAAACAAGTTATAATTACAATTTATTACGTTACAAGTTGACGTGGTACATTAATAGCATGAGAGATGTTGTGTTTAGACAATTAATATTTTACACATCTTAAGTAGTTACTAGCCTATGTAATTATGGTTTGTGCTTCTTGCTCACGCACATCTATATTATAGTCAGAGAGTGATGAATATGATTTTATATTTTAGTGAAGTTATGGATTGTTATTAGTATTTTATTGATTTTTATGTGTCTAGTTATGTTTTAATTTTCTTTGTTTGTTTAAACTTGTAAATTTTTTTTTGAAGGGGGACTGATGTGGGTACACAGTGCACTATTGTTATTTACAGACGGCGCCAGCACTAGCGATAAGTTTTTATAATTTGAATTATGATGTTATGTTACTCCACACCTCTGTCTACCTACATGTTCCCAGCGGCTGCGTCGCTAGCCAATCACAAATATTATTTAGTCGCAATAATACAGAGCTACGTGGTAAACGTGTCTTTCATTTATAATATCCTTCTGATATATTACTATATATAACTCTCTCTATCTCATAAACCTAACAGTGATAAACCTCACACCCAGCATGTCTGCCACTTTAAAATATCACTATTCGCAGACGATCTGAAAATTTACAAGCCAGTACGATCGCCAGTTGACATAAATCTCATTCAGGAAGATCTAGATAGTATTCTGAGGTGGTGTATCTCCAATGAGATGACCCTAAAACGTCTCCAAATGCTACTATATTAAATTTACAAGAAAGAAAAGTCTAATACCTACCCACCACTTACAGACTCGATAATGTTACTTTATTGGAGGTAGAAGAACTTCGCGACTTAGGTGTTATTGTAGATCGGCAATTAAACTTACTTCTCATATTAATGCAGTAGGCAAAAGAAAAAAAAAAAAGTAAAAAAGTAAAAAGGCTGCACAGATGTTGGGGTTCCTTAAAAGAAATGCTACAGGCTTTCGGTTGACATCAACAAGAAAACTGTTATACGGCAGCCTGGTTAGGAGTCAAATGGAGTATGCAAGTGTGGTATGGAATCCTCACTATGCATCTCAATCTCAGCGCATCGAGAGCATTCAGCGCTCATTTACACGTCACCTCGCATTTATATCTCCCGGTATTTCTCACAGAGTCCCTTACAACCAAAGGATAGAGTTTTTTAATATGGAATCACTAAGTCATCGCCGTGCCATCCGCGTGTTGTCATTTTTCCACGGACTTATTAACGGAGAAACAAAGGTGCTGTGAACTCGTGGAACGTATCAATATAGCGGTCCCATACAACTTACCTCGACTACCTATCAGTAATTTTTTTACCTTCCAACCGCTAAAACCAATCTTGGTTGTAATGCCCCAATGGTAAGTTAAGTAATGTTGCATGCGTTACAACATGATTGATAAAAATAATGTAAACTTAGTTATATTCCACGATTTCACTACCTAAATTGAGACTGAAGCTGATTCAGGGTTTTCAGCCCAAAATAGCGACTTGATGCACTTGCTCCACTTTTCAGGCTTTTTATTTAATTTTATCTTATATGATTCTGATAATGGATTTTATTTGATTTTTATTACTACTACTACTGCGCTGGCTCAGGGACCCGAAGTGGATCTTGGCCTCCGACACGAGATTCGATTCATAATGTATTAATAAATTTTATATAATTTTGTTTTATATTAAATAATTATTATTTTGTCATTGTTTTTTTATGACATTGTTTTTGTAATCTTTTAATTTGTTAATAATAATTGTAGTTTGTAGTGTCAATAATAATAATTAATATTGTGTGCACTAATAATTGGAATACATATTAGAATCTATGAATCTAAATAATTAAGGAATCAATGTAATAATGTGTATTCTGTAAGTGTACCTTATATAAATACATATAAGCTATATAAATCGCAGTATAATCATTAATGTAAATGTAAACCAACATTATAGTTTTATAGTAAATAATTATTTAAAAAAAGTAGCTTTAACTTAAATTATTGATGTAATGTTAATAAATTGGCGTGCCTCTTCTCCAGATATTATACAATAAAGTCCCCGTCGCGTCTGTCTGTTTGTACGCGATAAACTCAAAAACCTTTACTAGGCAACCATGCGAAGCAGGACGGGTCTCTAGTATTCAATAAAATACCTATCTATTTTTCCAGGCCTCAAAGAATCTCATAATCGGTCAAACGGTCTGGCCGTGAAAACGTAACAGACAATACAGTTACTTTCGCATTTAAGGGCGCCAAAAACGGCTAAGATACTATAATTTTTATGTTAGATAAAATATCGCGCGTATTTTACACACATCGTGCTTTTTACAGTTCATTACCGCTCTAAAGTGTTTTTCCATTATTATATTTTTAAATATCAGCAAAAAGTTTTAGTCTCGAAATTAGTAAACATTTGCAAACAATTAAACTTACGTCTTAGTCCAAATTTTTACCAAATAATTTATATAAATTAATATTTTAACAGTACATATTTTTTGATATTATCTAATTAGTATTCCCTTTATTAATTCATACATTCATTCTATCGTGTTTGGCTGGGACTTTTTTTTTGCGCAGACGCAGATAAAAAACGCATAAAAGCGTGTTACATTGTGATGGAACAATATAGAACATTAATTAGCCTAATACCCTTCATTATTAAACGGTTTTTTTTCTTTTGCAATTACAATGTAACACACTTTTATTTATATATTTTTTTCTTATTATCAGGTTTAAATTATTTTTAACTTTTTAGTTCTTTTTTTTTTACAAATAATAAAAGCATGATGTACAGTGTATGAGGGTGGAAAACGTTCGTTCCTGCTGCCTCCAAGAAGGTTAATTGAACACCACCTACCTCTATTCGATCAGGTGGAAGATGCTCGGATCCAGGCGTACACGGCAAGCCACAGAGAGTCCAGGTGGATTTCGAGGGTTAGCACGGCTAATCTAGGTTCAATAGGTCTCGGAAGAAACACACTACACGGCACCACACAAGTCCGTATTGTGTGAGTCCACACACACAATACGGATGTTAGAACGTCTAACAATGAGGTTTCGACAAGGTCAAAATTGAGAGGAGAGAACGTCCGTCCAGCTCAACGCGCAATGGCTACCTGCCGCAGTACGAACGACCAGCCGTCGTGTCGAGTTCAGTGGTGATTTACCAATCTACCCTCAATTCAACAGCAGATATCGAACAGCTCCATTGATTTTCAGTATGTTACAGTCAGTTTGACGACCTCCTTGGTCGAGTGGTTTGTACACCGGTTTTCATGGTGTCGCCATCTCCGAGGTCCCGGGTTCAATCCCCGGTTGGGTCAATTTATAAATTATTGTTTTTCTAAAATTGTCTCGAGTCTGGTTGTTTTCTATGTATAATAAGTATGTATTTAAGTATTTTAAGTATGTTTGTCCGTTGTCTAGTAACCATATAACGAGTTTCATAACGAAGCTTCTCTTGGGCTAGATAATTGGTGTGAGTGTAGGAAAATTTATTTATTTATTTAATAGTCTAATATGTATAGTTTAAAGTTTGAATAGTTCCCTTTAAAATCAAAATTTTAAAGATAATATGTTATTATTAGTACCTAATTCAGTAGATTCCAATAAAATATGACGTAAAACATTTGAACCAGACTGTACTTTAAAATATGATATAATTAAACTCGACGTAAAGGTAGTAGAAGCCGGGTAAGTAAACTCGACGCTGGTCAAGTCCGGTGCCAAACCAATGACAGCACGGGCGCCAAAGACGTAATTCGCAAAATGGCGAATACCTATCGTCGATATCCACTAAAATAATGAATAAGTTGCAATTAGATCATATTTTATCATTTTGTAATTACTGAAATAGTTTATTAGTTGTAAATGATCAAACTATTTATTTTAGTTTTTTATAAACAAACTTCTTCATACAAAAGTAGGCTCTATCTAAACGACATAGAGTCCATAGAATTCGATCGCTCAATTGTCAAAATTTGACATATTTGACATTGACTTTTTATAAAATTTAACGCACAGAGCATATAATTGTTGCGGGTTTTAGTGTAGCAAATTTACTCTAGTTTGTCTATAGCCAAACTTCTTCATACAAAAGTAGGCTGTAACTTATCCATAATTGAGATTATAGTCGCGTGGTCGGGTGCGGTGACATGACACCGTCCGGGTGTTGACCGAATATTGCCGCGGTGTCATGACACCGTTTTATATATGGAGAGGTAAGGGAGTAGAAACGGCACAGAAATTGTAGACTCGACGTAGAGGTAATAGAAGCGAGACAACGTTCTCGGCTCGACGTAAAGGGACTCGACATAAAGGAAACAATTCATTAATAGTAAGAAACAAACCAGTGCGTGGGTTGATCACAAAAAACAAAAGAGTTAAGAAAGAAATCATTTATTCTCGTTAAATACATGTACATTTGGTTATACAATAAACATTAGTAATTCTTTAGAAGGAGACACATTGTGGTAGAACATTGCACGATAAATAGCACTTACTAAAAATCGTAATATAGTCTATACAAAGTGCAGTTAATTGCACTCTCAATTGATAAAACTCAGCTTGATAAACATCTAAATAAATTCACCTATACATGTTCCCATTATTCGATATTATTTTTGTAGACCGTTCATAGTGCAATGCTCTAGGACAACACTCCCAACGGGTAACGCCACGGATGCTAGCGGTATGAAGTGATAAAACAATTAAGCTAACAAATAAATATTTTCATCAAATATTACAAATACAAAAGAGGCAAAATATCACAAACTATTACTATCGAGTAACCTAACAAAAAAATACATAGTTATTATGCAAGTTGTTCTAAATCGTTAACTACGGTAAATAAAATAGGATATGTCCGAGGAGAGCGACTCGACATCATGCCACGGCGTCAATGAAACCTAAGTATATTTTCATTTATGTTGTAAGGAAGTCTTACACTTATATAGTAGCCAGTATCATTTAAATTAATTAATCTTCTGTCTCAGGTATCCTGACTGTAATCTAATAAGATAAAATTATTATTTTTTGGTTCAAAGCAGTGCTCTATTACATGTAATCAGTACGATCCAAGTTTTGAATTTTGTACAATGTAAAAAGACAGCGCGACAAAATCGATATCCTACTGAGATCAGTTAATTGAAAACTAAAAGTCAGTACTTAATTTTAATCATAAATTGTTAGTATATAGGTTTATGTAATGTTAGTAAACATTCTCTAAGCGGCACCGCCAACGACCCGGGCCGTAGCCTCACACTGCACGGAACAATAATGTTGTCCTTCTATTGGGTCCTTACCTATGAAATTGACGTTTTTTTCCCACACATTAATAGGTGTATTACTTCTAAAAGTCAATACCGGTTGTTAATATACACCTTTAATTGGACTATGTTACTTAGGCTTCAGTAATAACAATGATTATTAATTTTGTGTCTCTATCGCCCATTTTTTTTAATTGACTTCTTTCTTTGTTCGCGGAATTGACTTTTATGTTTAATTGTAGCTTTGAAGGGTCTTGATTTCTTTTCTTTTTAATGTCTGTTATATTTAGCTAGTAAAACAGACACACTACTCTACAATTTTTATAGTGTAAAATTAAAAAAAAAAACGTTAGGATGAAAAATATAATATTATAAAAAATCTGCATACAAAACGTTAATTTCACAGGTAAGGACCTAATATTTCGTTCTCGACTAGCAACGCTCACAACCATTAGCAAGTGAGCTAGCTGACTCGGAATAGTGAGCTGAGTCTACGACTGTGACAACATATGGACACAGCAGAAGGTAAGCATCATACAAACGCACATACAGATAACGATAAAGATAAAAATAGTGTTGTGACTTTGGTTGCAACAAAAAAAAAACTGAGTCGGAGCCCTTTGGTTGACTCGACACATACTATATTATGTTACACTAAGTTGTATTTTTTGTTTTTTATTTTTTAATGTGACTTAGTGTATGTGTCGTGTATTACCAATAAATGTTATTCATTCATTCATTCATTCATTCATTCATTCATAATCTCTCACGGACACGGAAACTCGCAATATGTAGCGTAATAATCTCGCGTTTAGATACTTGTGAATTGAATCTGAAGAGATACTTGTTAGACCTACAAAGACGAATAGTATATAACACAACAATATGTATTACTCGTAACAGAAGTATAGTGTCATTAATGTTAAATAAGATTATTACTATGTTTTCGATGTTATAAGTTGTTTTCCCAGAGCCTTGCGCACATATTACCCTACTAATATTATAAACGCGAAAGTGTGTTTGGATGTTTGTTACTCTTTCACGTAAAAACTACTGAATGGATTTGGATGAAATTCGGCATACAGATAGTTTATAACCGGGAATAACACATATAATACTTTTTATCCAGATATTCCCACGGGAACGGGAACCACGCGGGTGAAACCGCGAGCGGCCACTAGTTTTATATAAAACTAGGCATCAGCAGTATACCAGTGTTGCGGCACTTCGTGTCACGGGCCACGGCATGCTGAGCGGAGACCTTTTTGAAACAATCCATTATCTAAGTTGTTTTTTTAATAATAATAATAATAAATCTTTGTTTTTTTTTGTGTATAAAGTGTATTGTTTTAGTATTAATTATACATTTTTTTATTCTATTCTATTTAATACGCTTGGACTGGTTTGAGACGGTCCAAGATTCTGTGTCCGAGAGAGGGTCTAAGAGTGCGGTGCTCGAGATCACTATTTATTTACCTTCTTCAGGCTGACTTCTTATTTAGCGACGCAGTGTTGCTTACATATTTTGCTCGTTATTACGGTTGAAGCTAAGGCCCTTATATACGCTATTTGATGAAAACGCCTGGTGAGGGTGGTTGTTGGATGATGACAATAATGTTAACGGCTGTGTACGGGACACTTTGGTAGTCTACACTAGTTGCGTGTCGCACCGTATAACTTAGCTGCTAAGCAAATATCTTGTTTTTAGTATGACAGATGTCAACGTGGCAAAAGAAGCGTAAAAGTTTTAAGCTTTGGGTGGCGATTAGTATTATTAGTAGCGTGAAAATTTATTTTTTAATTATTTAATCCTAAAGGTTAAATTCGTCCGAATGAATCCTTACACAGATCATGTCTTAGACATACTTAGTTATTATGTTATTTTTTTTTTAAATATCACTATCTAAAGGTTCAGATAATTAAATTGCATGATATCTAAGTTTCGCCATGATTAGCAATAAATACAAATTGTTTTAAACTATTCAACATTCAATACAACTAAATAGTGAAAGAAAGGGGGCAAAACTAATAGGAGAGTGAGAGCTCGTCGTCATAAAGTGGATTATTATTGTTCTAAGGCCATTTTCAGCCTTTCTTGTTTGAAAATTGTTTAATACCTAAAGTGTATATAATATTAAAGAAAAACCTAACAAAGTTGTAGATGTGTTAATACATTAATTCAAATTAAAGAGTTAGTTCGCGTAAAATTAAATATCTCTATCAACATGAATTTTGGTGGAAGAAGTGAGTGACAACGCCAGGACCGTAGGACGTGTGCGTCCGTGATCTTTGCCTACCGCTTAATAAAACAGGCGCTAGGCTGACAATATTACGTATACGTGTAAACGCCAATTCAACGGAGTTTAACAGTAAAGTTTCACAGTATAAATAGTAACAAAGTTTTATGTTGAGTCTTACATCTTTTTTTGGTAACAAAACAAAAAAAAATGTTTTCATAAATCTGTAGTATAGAAATATAAATGATATTGGTATACAACGTTATCTTTAGTAAACCTACACAAAAGCTGTCAACGATTTCATCATGTTCGCGATCGTGAACGAATTCTAACCCGTTAAGTTCGTTTACAAAAGCTCGAGGTAGGTATAACAACTATTACAAAATGGTGTTGGGATAAATGAAGCAATATTTATTGCTTGCATTGATAAATAATAAATACTTATATATATATAAATAACTATGGATGATAATAGTAATAATAATAATTGTAAAAATTAGTAACCGTAATTTTAATAAGTATATTTTGTATGATCTTTAGGCAGATCATAGTTTCTGATATGATTGTGTAAAACCACATATTATATCTCTGTTTCACAAACTAAAGAAATTTGAACTAGAACATACTAAATAAAACGTTGTACCTATACCTAAAATAACAATGCTGTGGGTTGGATCAACGACTTCTAATATTAGAAACATAACTATTAATGTATAAGCAACAATGGAGCGAAAGCACAAACTAAGGAGAATGTAGAGGGTAAGCTTCAAACGCGTTTGAGCAATGCTCACATAGACACCCTTTTCTCGAGACTTTGCTGATTGCCTCATATGTCATTTTCATTTACACTGGCGTTATTTGGGGGCGACGAGAAACTTATACGGCTCCTCAAGCCGTATGAAACGAATCACCGACACGAGGTTTTCTAGAGGGAACGGCATCACGCACTAGTTGCGTGTCCCCTTGCTCTTCTAGATTCGCCGAGGGGTCTGGATCGGATCGGGGCATAGCCAACCTCTCAAGGGCACGGAGTCTCCTAACAGTTGCGTTTGTCAGTTCAGTTCAGTTTGTCCTTGAGAAGGTCTATGTGAGCATGTCTCGTTTTTCGCGGTGCGTACAAAGCTTATCTTCTCAGTTACTTTATTTAGTGGCGAAAGCGTTACTTAAGTTGAGTGCGGCGTCGGGTTGCAGTGCATCGATTGGTCCTGCGCGTCGGTTAGGGGCGGGTGGGGAGGGATTGGGGCGGGTCAGCCGAACTCCTGCCGCTGCAGCGCCACAGACACCTTGTACAGGCTCTCCATCATGTAGGACAGGTTCTGGGAGAGCTCGCTCACCGGCCGCGTGATGGCCACCATGTCTGTGCCAAAGTGTGTAAAGTAAAGTTATGGTTTACACGTTTAACTTATAGTTACAAGCAGTTCGAGCAACTTGTAATTCGTTACTAATTATTTTACGTACATTACGTAAAATAATTACCATACAATGTATTGTATGGTAATTGAAATCTTACGTAACATTACGCAAAAAGAAATGGATAAAATTATATTTAACTACAACCATAATTATATATAAGCTTGCGTATTATTAACTGATCTTTAACATTTGTATAAATATTAAGATCGGATGTCGATACATAGTTGTCAAGATTGAATAAGGCTCATTTGGCGTACCTTTGTACGCCAAAGGAGCCTTATATATAAGAGCCACGATAGGTAATGATCTGATCAGGTATGTTATGTGGTGAGGGTTCGAATCCCGCTCTTGGATTATTTTACATAATAATCAGAGACAAGTGTTTATTTAAGAGCATTTTTTTTAAAATCCTATAATCTTTATAATAGTTTTTATTTCAAACCAAGCAGGTGTTCTTTTAGCATTGCAACTTTAAAAGTTCGTTTATAAGTTTACGCAAATTCATGAGCGGGATTCGAACCCCATTTCTGATAAAACCCGTTTCAGTGGGTTGGTTGGATAGAGCCCCGAGAGAGAGCGTAATTGGAATCGCACCTGACTCGTTTTGAAGAGGGCGGGTGCGAATCTCGCTCGTCAATATATTCTTTTAATATTTTTCAAATTAAACAACAAACGACACAAAACCAGAGGAATCGCAGATGCGTTGCAGGCGTTTAAGAAAGGAATAGGCTCGTTTCTTGAAGATTCCTAAGTCGTAATGGTCCGCAAATACCGCCGCTGAGAGCTGGTTCCACACCACTGTAGTTAAGGGTCTTTTACACCCTGTATGTATTTTCAACTAAAGTTCGCCCCACCTGGATTCGCCTGCGCAAGACCGCGGCAGTAGACGTGTAGCAGGCAGGTGACGTCGTCCTCGGGCAGCTCGCCGCGCTCCAGGATGCGCTCGGCGTTGCGCTCGCGGGCCAGCGCCAGGGCGGAGCCCCATCTGTCAACACAAACACCAAACTATGAATAAGTTATTATTTATTTATTATCTGAGCGGCAACCAATTTGTGATGTTCCTGAGTTTTTTTTTTATTAGATATTTTTTTCTATTCTATTTCAAAGTCAAAGTCAAATCATTTATTCAACTTATGTTTCACAGGCACTTATTCTATTCTATGTTAAGTTCTATTTTTTCAATTTATTTAGCAGCAAATACAGCTATCAATACAATAACGTAGTTAACTTGAATTATTATTACATTATATTATTTGACATTACTATGATGCGTCAAGCCGAGGACAGGGCGCTATGGCGCTCATTAGGGGAGGAGTCCAGCAGTGGACTAATATAGGCTGATGATGATGATGATGATTCTTTATTGCAAAAATACAGCAAAAGGTGAACCTCGAACAAAAACGGTATTTCTTTAGAGAGAAAAAAAATATGCTTAAGGAAAAACAGAGATCTTAATACTTAGTAGAACATTTAACTGTTAATTAATCTGAAAAAATATTTAATATTTTTATTTTTGATAATGCGATTTAAATTCCACTATAGAAAAGTTCAAATTGCTAAATTTAGTTGACTATTAACGTTATGTTTTAGTGTTTTTTTTATTTCTTATGTAAGTGACTGTATGGTTTTTAATAAGAAATAAATATTCTTTAACCCCTAATTTTTTTAATAAATCTCCCATACATTTTAGATATGTTTTTATTTGATAACTATCGAATACGAATCAAAGGAATATAAATAATTGATTTTTCAAAGTATTCTTTGTGTCAATTAATAAGTTGTTGCAGTTAGTTGTTGATATGGTCGGTGAGCGCACCTCTGCCGCTGCATGAGCGTGAGCAAGCGCGCGTCGTCGGGCGCGGGCGAGGCCGGCAGCTCGGGCCAGGGCTCCGCCGCTGCCGCGCACAGGGCTGCGCGGACCAGGCCCACGGCGCCGCTCATCTCCACGCCCTACGACGAACAAGACACTTAGCCATTAACAAAATAATCCATTTAAAGCAACTATCTAGACGCTTCAAACTAAAAACAACCTGTTTTCGAAAGCCAATGAGACATGCACGAATAGGAAGTCGATAAAAAGAATTCGAGCCTTACAATTAAACAAAGAATAAGCTCCGAATAGTTATTCCCGACAACATTTCCCTGCAAGCGTCATTTCAAATGACATTTCAAGAGACAAAACACGGATCAACTATTTGAAACTTATTCTACGTTTATTAATCACTAATTAGTACTAGAGTTAGGGCCTTACATTCCTAGTTTGGTTCCCATCATGTAAACATTATTTCGAATGAATATCAATTATTCGTTCTTCTTTGTCTATTGGTACGGGGGTAAACATTTGATATCAAATAATCTTCCTCCCTTTTGTATAGACTGTACTTTCTATGGGCAGTACATACTACAATTCGTCGTTATTTTAGTTTATGTCACAATATTTTCAACTAAATACAAATTAAATACAAAGTAGAAGTTAAATTCAAATACGAGAGGAGGTCGATGGCGCCGTGGTTAACGCGCCCAGTCTGCGATTGATAAGGTAAAGCAACTATCGCCGGTCATCGAATTAAGAAAATCGGGTTGAGGCGACGCGACGCACCGATAAACAATTAATCTAATACGGAGCGTTTGCGCCCCCGTACCATAAGAAAAACTGTTTTATTTCCTTCAAATTTAAACTAAAAATTATTTAAAAAAAAATGAACTAGCTTATTGAAGTGTGTGTTAAGACTAAATGCTTAAATCGTTCTGGCTTGCCTGTAAAATGCAAATCTATGTTTTAAAAGAGGTTATTTTGATATTTTTTTCTCTGTTATAAAAGTTGACAAATCGCGTTTCTGCAACTAGCAAAATGAAGTCAATTAAATGAAAAATCATGTCATCAAATATCACTTTCATGGGTATTGTAATTGTTGGGAAAAATCAAGATCCCCGCAACGTAAATTTCCAATGCGTCGCCTTAAGAGGTATCAAAAGGTTTGTGATCAATCAAAGAGCTCACCCGGTTGTCGAGCGCCGCGTGGTAGACGGCGGCGACCATCTTGTTGTTGGTCTCGAGCAGCAGCAGCAGTTGGAAGATCAGCTTGTAGAGGCAGCGGGCCGGTTCCTCGCCGGCGCCCGCGCATCCGCCGCGCGCCAGCTCCAGCGTCTGCGGAAAGTTAACAGAATCTCTTTACGTGCCGTTGTTTATAATCAGTTCCCATGAACAGGTAAGTATCTGTGTACAGTTTCGTATAGGATCTTAATTATACAGCTAACAACAATCTTATTTAAAACAATACCGGTTAATATCCCAGCATTGTCAAATAACATAAACTATAGCATTTAGGTATAATGTAGGCAATAGATAGATAGGTTTTCGCGTAGGAAGTTGTAATATCTAAAATGTATGGTAACTTTTCACCTTCAGAATAGTTCGGAAAAGGTATTGATTTTTCGCGACCGGAACCTACACACCTAACAAATCGGCCAAGGCTCCTTATCAATAAGGCTATGGTGGCTGTATCCGGCCCGCGCATTTAGTCAATATTATCCTGCTTTGTAATCCGAAGGATTTTTATACAATGTCAACAACTGTAGGGTTCATATCCTGCTTGTACAAAATATTTTAACACGTTTTTAAATATCTTACGGGTAAGCACAGTGCCTTGATCTCACCTGATGTTAAGTGATGATAAGGCCAATGATGGAAGCGCACTTCACCCGGGATCCTCAACTAGTGAGGCACTGGCTATCTTATCTCTAGCTGCCGGAACACAACAATGCTACAAATAATGATGTTATGGCGACATATTTAGATGGTGGTAGCTAGGCAGGCGGAGTAACAAGCCCTACCACCAACCAAACCGAGTACACAAACATGTACCCCCCGCTGGGATCGAACCTGGGACCTCTGGGTCTAAACCGGTAGTCTTAGCCACTAGACCACAGAGGCGGTTATAATTACATTAGGTATCTATTAAACAACTAATAGAAAGATAAAGTTTGTGACTTTGTTTGTTTCTTTGTTTGAGGAGAATAATCTACTAACTACTGATCTAATTCCAAAAATTCTTGCACTGATATAATGCTACATTCCTTGCAGGCTATTTTTTATATTAATAGCAAACAATTCACTCGGATTTACGCAAACGAAGTCACGGGTTAAATGCTACCTTAATAAAGCAAGTAAATTTAGATTGCATCAAATTCTTAAATACTTGAACGGTAAGCAGAAATTGTTTTTAAAACTATAATTTCATAAGTAACTTAACAGTTCAGTTCCTTGTCTATTACATTTGTCATTTGCGGTTGTCGAAGATCTAAAATACTATTATATCGTTGTACTTGGTTTGGTTGGAGTTAGGTTTGATATAAGTACGACTTGTTAGCTACCACCCATCTGATCTAAGTCTATCACCTTAAGAGCGTTTACGCCGCACACTAGCGCCGCCAATGAAAAAAAACATATCTAGTAATTAGAAATAGAAAATCAAATTATGCTCAACAAACTATCTGAATGAAGTAATTTAGCATTTTTACGTCACCTGATGAACAACTGACATGTTATGGTTCAGTTAAATATGGCGTTATAGTTAAAAGTGGCCGTAACGTCTTATTTAACTAAACCATAACATGTGAGGTGTTCATTATGATTTGATTTTCTATCTATTTTATTTTATATCTAATTACTAGATATGTTTTTTTTTTCATTAGTGGCGCTAGTGTGAGTCGTAAACGCTCTTAACAACAATGCAGGTACCTAGCATTGTTGTTTGGTTCATTGTTGTATCTACATCGACAGTTAGATGTCTAACCAAAGAAGAAGAACCGAAGTAGAAAGATAGCCAGTTATTCAGTAGCAGAGGATTATTGGTAAAGTGCACTCTGACTATTAGGAAAGATAATAGCGTTATAAAAAAAACAAGTAGTTCACTAGTGAGATTGATGCCAACACGCTTGAACTTGTTAAACCAGCTATAAACGGTAGCAAGATATGGGGCTTCATTATAAAATGCTAACCGAAGTCAATTGTAACTTTGATCATGATGCTGAGTGAGAACATAAAATATCTCACGTTACTTTGTGTCGACGCTATTTCTCACGCAATATTCGAACTGTTGTTGCCGAATTGTAAAAACCAAATACAAATTGATGCAGTGCACCTTTTTGGTCCATCAAAGCGTTTAATAAAGGATTTCTTTTAGTTATTATTATTTAACTTGCTTTTTAAACAAGAGTTTTTAGCCACCCTCTTATTGAGGAACTCAATTTTAATATCGTGTTGCGTCGAAAGGGTCGAGTCCATTCAGTGCATCGATTAACATATGTGAACTAAGTACGTACAGAACACCTGGGATGAGGGTCCGTCATCAAATAAACTAGCCCCTTTTGATGTACCTACTATTTAAAGGACGTTGCAATAAACAATTTTCGCGATTGATGTCCAGCCGGCGGCGTCGCTTATGCCCTTCATCCGGCGCGCACCTGCATCCCCCTCGCTCAATCAATATCCGTTATTAATTGGTACACGGGGGGTCCATTTTCCGTTTCGATAGTGCAAGAGCAAGGGTTTAAGTCATTCGTGAACTTAAAATTGAATATAACGAACTTTTATTTGGTAGAATAAAACATTTGGAATAGGCATTATTGCTGTGATTGCAGAAAATATTTTAATTTAGTAAATGTAAAACCACAACAAATTCAAATAGTTTTATAAATAATTAAGGTAATATATTTGGCAACGCCTATTTAAGTTTTAAAGAAACCTGTGGGAGGATACTGCTCCATGTACTACAACTCCACAAATATAAAGGAAGTAAAATAATTAAATGTCTCTATAAAAAAAACTTATTTTTTCATTTCAATATAATAAAATTATGAATTCTTAGGCTTGACAACAGCCATAACGTATATAATATACACATAAACATATTTAAATTCAAATATCTGAAAAAAGCTGGCCCTCTATGCAAAAAGGCTTTGAAAACAAGATACCTATGATTTGCACGTTGGAAACATGGAGGCACTATGCGTGCGGTTTGGTCTCCGATGCATAAAACTACTCACATAACAAAAAATAGCATATTATCAGAACTTTTTAAAGTACCTACTTACTCACTTACTCACTACTTATTTAAAGTATGTTTTTTTTAAAGTTGGTTCACGCATTTTGATGACGTGAACACTGACATATAATTAATGCTCATTTCTTGTATATTTACTACAAATAAAATGTTTTTGAGAAAACAAGTTGTTTTACCGTATAAATTGTAAAAAAATAGTGGTTTAAATTAATAAGCAAAAAAATCAGAACATGTGTGTTACAATTTGAAAAATCTCTGTTTACTAATTACTTAGCCTAGTTATCCTAGCCATTATTTAATTCAGCTGCAGCATCCGAAATTGAATGGGACTGGCAATATAAAATAAAAATAAATTTATTTCGAGGCAGCCCCCAGACAAGTGAATGCACATAACTGGGTTGAGTATACGAGTACCAGCTAGTACATAGCAACAGGATGCCCCCTTATATACAGCGGCGGCGCGCTTTGACGTCTGTTGTCTGGCGCCTGTTCTAGACACGCGGCAGCGTGTCAAACCAAGTTCAAGCTAACAGAACTGGCGAGTGGCGAGCCGCACCGTGTGTAATAATATTAACATTTGGAGCCACTTTTGACCCTCTCATAACTCAAAAACTATTTCACATGAACATGTCAAATTTATTCAAATTTTTTATACCCCTCATATCCTTGGGGGAGGCCTTTGTCCAGCAGTGGACGTCTTTTGGCTGAGATGATGATGATGATGATGATGTCAAATTTGACTCATATATTGAGACTTGCGAGATACATATGTGCTCTTTTCAAACGGTTATTTAAATATGAACGTCCAAAAATCGTCATTTTGATCACTGACTGAATGATCTATAGATAGATCAAAACTCTAACCCATTTCCAGGTGACCTAGAAAGTTCAAATTTAGCATCCAGATAGGTAGTTGGTGGGCAAATACAAAGGAATAAATCAGAAACTAGTAAATTTTTATCATTTCATTATATTTTTCAATTAATTGAATTTATTAGGAACACTAAATGTAGGAACATACTATGCCGAAATTACGGCTGTACGCTATAACGCAACGTAATTTCGGTATTATGTGTTGTCAGTAATTCAAATAGCATTGCAGGCGTAATCATGCCGAACTTCAGTCGCGTACCTTCGGCATAGTGTGCTTTTACACTTACTTATAGATTTTTACTTTTTATTTTAAGTGCTAATTGCTGCACTGAAGCTAAATTAAATATTTATAAAATTTATAAAATACAGTGAAAAAAACTAAACGCCTACCCGACCCAGTCAGGAATCGAACCTGGGTCTTCCGCAATCCGGGCGGCTGCACTGACCGCTATGCTACCGGGAAGGCTGACGTAAGCACTGAATTTTGTCACTGCTTTTGTAATTTTAGAGTGCTAATAGCGGCACAGCGCGCCATCTATCCAACGGCCATTGCAACCGATGGCTATGCAGATTCATCTTTGCAGATGACACAACGCTATAGTAAATTTTATTTTTACTTTTTATTTTCAAGTGCTAATTGCTGCACTGAAGCTAAATTAAATATTTATAAAATTTATAAAATACATTGAAAAAATTTTTCCTAGAGGGGTGAAAAGATTGTATGGAAATCTGTCATTCCTTTAATTTCGGTATTTGCCCTGATTAGAAATTATGAAGTGTTTCAAGATTTTTGGAAAATGATCCCTAAGGGGATTACAATTTCTACAGGAGGTATCAAAACAGACCTAAATTAGTTATAGAGTGATCTTAATACGTTGTTTCGTGTTAGATAGTTTTTACAAATTAATTCGAGACTAGCTCATATAGATAGGCTTTTTATAAATAATATTTCAAATGGAAAACTTAATGTTGAAATGACGTATTATGTTTAGTTGTCTAACCCAAACGGGTGCACTTCATGAGGCAACACGCTGCTGAACGGTCACTCTGAATTTGAATAGATTGTTAAATATTTAAGGGTGCGCCGTCCGTAAGTGACAAGTGTCATATGTTTTATTTGAAATGTCGTCGTCCATATTTATTTGATGCTGCGCGGCCATACTAATTTTGTATGGGGAATTTAAGGTGCTTAATAAAAAAATATTATCTAAATAACCACTTGATGAATCGAAAATGTAGTCTAGCAATTTGTAGTTTATCCATTGATGATTGTTTAGACAAAATCAGAGGTATAATAATTTAGATAAACTATAAGAAATCTACTAAACGCCGCCACTCGTTTTCATGATTTTTGCCCAACTTTAAATGATATTGTTGAAAAAACTATAGCGTGTTATGAATTTATGGTTCTGACAAATTGTAAACACGTTCCCTATGATACTAAATATATATTTTGTTCATTTAATACGATAGTATTTTCTATTATATTTACTTAACCGTATCTGCATTTTTGGCATTTTTTTGTCGGCGCACCCTTAAGCTAAATATTTTTTTTAAATATTTTGATTATGTAACCACAATGTGTAATTAGTAACTGTCTGTTTATCTAAGCCCCAAAACGGAATACAACGTATGTAGTTTACTGAGACACATGCACTTTAAACATACGCTTGGCCTCAATACTCAGCCAGAATACTCAAATACAGCAGATGCACTGGATATTTTACTGTCGGAATACAACAACTATAGATACAACTTGTTCCAAAAAACCCGTAACGCCTGAAATGTCAGTAGCTATACATAAAACTGAAGTGGTGGGTGCTGTTCTTTAAGTTGTGGGCTTAGTAATAACGGAAACAAACAATAACGAAGTTCAGCAAAAATATTATTATTTTTTCCACTGGTCCTCTATCGATCGGTACGAGCGGGCGACCCTTAACGTTGTGCGGAGCGCGCTTTTGCGCACCCAGAGACCCGCCTTGATCCTTCCAACCAAGGCGTATCGTTCGACGAGCTCTGCTGCCCTGCCAGTTCTGGCGGGTGTGCTGCCGGCTGACCTCGAGGTATTCCCGGGCGGGCGGACTAGGTGAGGCGCGTAAGTACACGACCAAGGATGAGCTTCGTGGTGCCAAACTCAGGTTTGCTGAGTCCGCTGCTGCTGCATGGTAGGAGCGTTGGGACACGTCGGACAAGGGGAGGGAGTTATATCGCTTCTTCCCGGATGTGAGGGCTCGAATCAAGGCGACTTGGATCGAGCCTGACTGTCAACTGTTGTCGGGTCACGGGTGTTTTAGGGGTAGGCTTCATCGTTTGAAGCTTGATGCCGAGGTGGACTGCTGTTACTGTGGGGAGGGTTTCGTAGAGGACGCATACCACGCTTTGAGGGAGTGCAGTTAAAACAGTGCAGCACGTAGGACTTTACTAGATAATGTTATGGTGCTGGAGGTAGGTCCGGATGACTACTGTGATCTCGTTGGGTCGGAGGCGAACTTCAGGCAGTTCAGAGACTTCGCGCGCGAGTGGCGCAGGATTCGGAGTGGACTAGAGAGAGAGAGAGAGAGAGAGGCGAAGAAAAAAGACTCTGAAGGTCTTTGGTTTTTTGCATACTCCGCGATACGTAATTTGAGCTCTTCTGGCTTAATTACGGTCTGGATTAGTTTCTTTGTGTCCTCACTGGTTTTTTCTTTATCTTGGGGATAGACAACGACACTGCTGGTGTTTAAGGGGCGGGCAACAGAGTTATTTCCTTTCTTTACAATGTCGGCAAAGGATGAGTACTGATTAGTGGATTTAGGAGCCGAGCGAATACATTCTTAAAGGTCCTCGAGCTGGTCTTCAATATGGATGGCTATCCCCTTTCGCTCGTTTAAGTTGCTGATCGTGAGCTGCGCCGAAATATATTTTTGTTTCAGTGACTGATATTGAACAGCCAACTGAGACACCTCCCATAACGCTCCTATAATGCTGCTGATTTTAAGCTTTTGCTCTGAATCTAACTTCCTTCGTCAGAGATCGAGCAAATGTCATTCAGGCAATGCTCGATTTTCGACAGCCAGCTCTGTATCTTCATAGTCGAAACTGCATCAATAGTAGGCGCTACAGGTTCTTCTTCATTTTGCCGTATACGTGGTGGGCTTTGGGACGTCATGTTGCTCCGGTTAAATGGATTTTCCATTATTACGTAAACTGCATGACCGCGATGCGATGACCCCGATATACGCGGAAGCAATACTGACATTGAGAGAATTACTGACATTGGCGGAATTTATTGCTATTTTAATTATTTATAAGATAAATTGTGCAGAAGGCACGTCCATCTGCTAACGCAGAAGTGCGAACTCTCTACAGATTCCTCCGTCCGTACACGTGTGAGGATACATATATTTTCCTTAACTAAGTTTGGCTTTTATTACCAACGAACACACACAGGCCGTGTAGCCCACGTGAGCAAAGCCGCGAGCAAAAAGCTAGTTTAACAGAGGATTGCAACTCGTCTGCAGTTAGGGTTTGGGAAGTCATGAAATTTTCAAAGCATCGGAAAAGTGCCGAGAACTTGAGACTTGAGAGACTTGAGACTGAGACTTGAGAAATTAAAATATCGAGTTAGTTAGATTGCAATTTCATAAAATAACGACATTTGTTGAACATAAAATCAAATTCTAATGTAGTTATTCAACAATTCTTATGTTTACTAGAGATACCTACACGCGTCTGTACATCAAACCAACACCAACTGGCAATTTTATTTATTTATAAAAAGCTACATACTACATTGTTTGTATAGTGATAACCATATCAGATATATCTTAGTGATGGTGACATCTAGTCATGCGGACTCAAAAATACCACTCTACCAACTATACCGGGTACTATTATGTACTCTTGATAGGAATCAAACACGGGACGTCCGGGTCCTGAGACTGTTGGTCTAACTATTAGGCTACAGAGGCCGTAAATATTACGCTCGAAACGGAGAGAAGTGTTTAGAAATTTTACGAAGCGTACAAAGTTGCTATCTACATGAAACATTGTAAATTGTCGTCGAAATACAGAACTCTACAGACATGTTTCATAATATTATTATAATTTGTCATTTTCTATCTTTTGTTGTGCTACCAGTTGATATTCCCACATGATTAAATATTACGATATTAGCTAGATAACTTTATAGAGTATTGCAAAATCAATTACAAGTATATGTCAGACAGAACATATCCAATTTAAAACAGGCAAAACGGAGCGTCGCATCTCCGCCGCCTTTACGCGGCGGAGATGGGAGTACGCGGCAAAATAGACCGGGCAAAATAAACTGCACAAAATATAATGTAGCTATAGAAACGAGACGACTGCGCTTCAAAATCAATATCCGCAGACGCTTCCCGGAACCTAGACAGTGCACAGGGTGGCTACGCCCAGAATGCTTTGTTAGCTATACGACGTTAGTATTACCTGCATGTTTGTTTGGTTAAAACTTTACAAGTATTGTAGGTACGTACTTTGTTTGCGATAGCGCCAAATTAAATGTTAATTGTAGAATTTAATTGACATTTCGCTGGATTACAGCTAAAAAGTAGGTGGTCTGTTTTTAATTGTTGCATAAGTCAAAAACCAGTTGCCGACGCCTATTTCTAATGGTTAAAGGCAAAGAAATCGATCATGATTCCTGTCCAACACCGATGCCGCTGGCGTGTGTACAAACCGACAACCGCAAAGCGGACGTAGCTCATTCATATTGTCTATGATAAAACGAGAATCCGTATAAGAAGGCATCTTCACTTAAGTGTTATCGTTTTGAGGTTAAAAATACATGTAAAATGTTTCATCACTGAAGTTTTTACTTAATTTTCTTTTAATATGCACTGTTTAATACAAGTAAAACGATAATTGGATGACCGTGGCATAGAGCTGAGGTGTCTATGGCATAAAAGAAGCCGGCAGCGCTGGCATTATGTTGGCAAAGGCGACACTGTGCTATGTGGCGGATTCAGAGGGGTCGCTTACTACGGTATAGTCCGTTCGACGAGCGGACGACGAACACCAGTTTCGAAATAGAAACCAGTCCATTTTAAATTGCTCTGTACTAACAATTAAAACTTTGCGAATGTTCTATAAATTCTTCAAATGTGTATTAAGCGATGTCGTTAATGTGTTGGGTTTTAAGGATTGACCGTTTATATACGAGTAAGTGTGTTATGTGGAATAAGATATAATAAATTAAAAAATAATTAATTAGTGTTTAGAAATTTAAATTTTTCGCTATGATTTACGATACCAACCCGCTATATCATATGCACTGCGATAGTTGTGTAAGCAAATCTGAACGTACACAGACCGGTGGTGCCTAGTAATTGAATGTGACAAGTGTTGCGAGTTTCCGTGTATGCACAAAAGTGCACTATAAGTGCACACTATAAAGTAAATATCGTTTGTAACCAAAAAATTAAAGGGGATCTAATTCAAGTTTCCCAACTTCCGTTTAATAAAATACACATAAAATGTAAAATAATCTTAAATAATGCTTATTAATCGAATATTTAGTAATTTTTATTAATTAGTAAATAATATATTATTCAAATGACCGCCTCTGAACATTCAGCAGTAGTTGATTAGTTCAAAGTAATTTTCGATGACTGTTTCATAATTTTCGACGTGGCTGTTATTTCGCGGGAATTAGGCGTATCTTTTATTCGTTTGTTTTACACCCGTTCCCTATATTCTATCTGTGTGTTGTTTTGCTTACTGGAGTTAGAAATTTGACATAATTTGTATGGAGCTTATGTCAAATTTGTATCTCTAGTACGCAAAGCAACAGATAGATAGGTTATTGGGAACGGGCGTTAGTGGTATCGTATAAAAATTGTCGGTTTGTATACTCTGACAACCATGCAAATTTTTATTTAATTTGTATTTTTCACGAACTTTTTAAAGTACTTTAAATTATTTTAGTAGCCAAATGTAACTACTTTGACATGGGCTATAAAGATAGATAAATATTTTTAAACATAATTTTTACGTATGTTTCTGGTTTTTCTTTATCATTATGTTTATTTAGAAGCTGGCGTTCGTAATATTTATTGCTATGCATAATAATCACGTAGATTTATAAAAAGGAAATGGTTTTTTTATAAAAAATAGTAATATTACAAAAAATATATCTCAGTTATGTATTCTTTTCTTTTTTTCATTTTTCTTTGCCACTTAAGTGCATTACTTTTATATTTATTAGTTTTTGGTGAAATCGTTATTATTTTCACGAGTGGTATCATATAAAAACTGTCGGTTTATATACTCTGACAACCATGTAAACTTTTATTTAATTTGTATTTTTCACGAATTTTTAAAGTACTTTAAATTATTTTAGTAGCCAAATGTAACTACTTTGACATGGGCTATAAAGATATATAAATATTTTTAAACATAATTTTTACGTATGTTTCTGGTTTTTCTTTATCATTATGTTTATTTAGAAGCTGGCGTTCGTAATATTTATTGCTATGCATAATAATCACGTAGATTTATAAAAAGGAAATGGTTTTTTTATAAAAAATAGTAATATTACAAAAAATATATCTCAGTTATGTATTCTTTTCTTTTTTTCATTTTTCTTTGCCACTTAAGTGCATTACTTTTATATTTATTAGTTTTTGGTGAAATCGTTATTATTTTTACGAGTGGTATCGCATAAAAACTGTCGGTTTGTATACTCTGACAACCATGCAAACTTTTATTTAATTTGTATTTTTCACGAACTTTTTAAAGTACTTTAAATTATTTTAGTAGCCAAATGTAACTACTTTGACATGGGCTTTAAAGATAGATAAATATTTTTAAACATAATTTTTACGTATGTTTCTGGTTTTTCTTCATCATTATGTTTATTTAGAAGCTGGCGTTCGTAATATTTATTGCTATGCATAATAATCACGTAAATTTATAAGAAGGAAATGGTTTTTTTTTATAAAAAATAGTAATATTACAAAAAATATATCTCAGTTATGTATTCTTTTCTTTGCCCTTTAGGTGCATTACTTTTATATTTATTAGTTTTTGGTAAAATCGTCATTATTTTCACGAGTGCTTAAAATCCAAGCAGGTAAAAAGTGGTGTAACGACTACAGAAGGCTACCTATACTTTTTAGAATTATCTTAAGTCTTCTTTATTTTTCGTGATCATGTCACCCTATGTTAGATTGGAAAGAGGTTTCGACTTTAATGGTTTATGGTGAAGGTTTTGCACGAAAGGTTTATGTTTTGCAAGAAAAAGTCTATCTGTTCGTGATTGTTTTTGATTTATTTTTATTTTGTAATTTGTATTTTTGTTATTTAATTTTTTTCCTAAATACCATTTGCAACTTTAACTGGTGTTAACTGTTATAATCAGGAAATAATAACTAAAATAAATCGTGTTTTTATCCATGGGCCATCTCACCAGGCCTCGACTCATGGCATATGGCATTCCCATCACCAAGCTGGAATACTATGATGAAGAGTGGTGAAGGGTCTTAAATAAACAGTCAGTTATTACGCAGTGATCTGGGTGTGGTACGCCCGTATTGATCGGTTCTTTGTCTGAATATCGGGAGATGGGCGCTTGACAACTGAGTGGCGGGATCGGCTGGGACGGCTTGGGAGGGCGTAAGGTATATGGAATATGGGGTAGACAGGCGGGGGGGAGTTCGGTGGGTAGCAGGTGGTCCAGCCCACTATTGCGCATGTGAGGGTAGGTGACCGGCGTGTGTGTGGCTGCGGTAGTGTGCAAACTGCGCCAATTTATTGATTGGCCTGGACGACGACGCAACGGCGAATCCTTTGTTCCCTTAGTGTTAATTTTAGACAAAATTTGTTTCGGCTAAGCGAAAATACTAGTTGTAAGTTTCACTTCGCAACCCGTTAATGAGACTAGCAAGCTATGCTTGCGAAGCTTGCGCGTGGACAAGAGCCCAACTTAGTCTGTTTTAAGATTAAGATAAGATAAGATAAAATACTAAGAGGATTGACTTCTTTGACAAAACCTATGCTGAGGTTTCCCTTGCAGTGTAATTCGTCTTTTTGGAATATTTTGTGCGAACCTATCGTTTCGACCTTCCTCACCCCTAAATAGCGATTGGCAAGTGGCAAAATCCTTTGTTCTACTGGTCTATCATAAGCCAAAAGCGTGGGCATCGCTTTGAGGGCGAAGAGCCTGAAGTCTTTTGGCTTCCGATTGGCCAATGTTCTTCTGTTTTTCGAGACACAGTTTTCGAGCTCTTTCATTTTTACAATATCGAGAAAATGCTTGGTCTCTTTATGTAAAGTGACGATAAAGCAGAAGGCAGAAGCACCACTACTGTAATACTGGCTGTGTTACCTCTTAACTGTCGCATCACAAAGAAACTACCTACATTTTTGTTAAGGCGGCACGACTTTGAATAGATGCTAGCCATGCAGAGTAAGAAGGACTTAGGCTGATATCAGAAGTTCTATTCTTTCCCTAGCCACTGAGTCACAGGCACACTGTAAGTGATGCTTGGAGTCAGATTCCCCTTCTTTACATGCCCTACACAAGCTATTTATTGACAGTTGTGTTCCGAGGAGAACTCATTGTTATATTATTGAGTCTTTTCAGGATTCTAATGGTTCATCAGACCACAGGGCTGCAATGCTGAAATGGGCGTGTGCTTGCTGCGCGAATTTATTGATAATTCAAGAGCCGCGCAAAAAGCTTGCAAACTCCTTTGTTCTATTGGTTCACCACAAGCCATAAGCTTCGAGATGTTTTATGGGTGAAGAGTTAGAAGCCCTTTAGTTTCGGATAAGCCGATCCCAATAGCTTCATTCCTTTCACACCTCTCTAGGTGAGACTGAGACTCTCTAGTCTGTCACACAATATGTGTGGCACAGACAACAGTTCTACTCTATATGACCTGCATGAGCTGGATGTGGACAGTTTAATTTCAAGGAGGTTTGATATCATTATACCTTGTCAGGATTCCAATGGTTAATTAGGCCTTCACCCAAAGTGTGCATGTAAGCTTGCTTGACTATCATTAGCCATAGCCATGTCTTTGAGGGTGAAGAGCTAGAAGTTTTTTGGTTTCGAATAGGCAGTTCCCAGAATCTCCATTCTTTTCCGAGCCTAAAAGTTACAATCACACAGAATGTGTGGCATGGACTCAGTTTCTTCTCCACGTGCCCTACATCAGCTGAATGTAGACAGTTGCATTCCATGGAGCATTAGCTTTGTGCTTTGTCAGGTCTGCAACGGTTCATCAGGCTTTAACTTACACCAACCCTGAGCGTTCGTTTGCGTGGCGTCATGCGCGGATTTATTGATTGAACGGCGCGGCGTCGTGGCTTATAGTTTATGGAATCCTTTGTTGTACCTGACCATCATGAACCATAAGCATGGCAATGTCTTTTAGGATGAAGAGTCAGCTAAGTTATTTGGTTTAAATAGGCAGTTCCCAGAAGTCCCATCTTTTCCTAGACAAATAGTTACCGTTACACGGAAAGTGTGTCATGGATTCTCTTCTCAACGTACTCTACACAAGCTGGTTGTGAACGGTCGCAGTCTGTAGAAAATTTACTTTGTGACATAGTGACATATCAGGGCTCCAATAGTTTGTTTTACTGGTCCACCACGTTAGCCATAAGCACGGCCATGTCTATGAAGGTGAAGCGATAGAAGTCTTTTGGTTTATAATAGGAATTAACATTCTTTACCTAGCTAAGAAGTTACGGTTACACAGAAAGTGTAGCATGGACTTAGTTTCTTCTCCACGTACCCTACACGAGCTGGATGTAGACAGTTGCATTCCAGGGAGCATTAGCATTGTTTTTGTCAAGGCTGCAACGGTTTATCAAAAATAAAGCGTTCGTTTGCGTGTGGGCGTGATGCTCGGATTTATTGATTGAACAGCGTTGTGGCGTTTTGATGCAATCCTTTGTCATGTTTTACCTCGATCGAAAATAAGTATGGTTAATTAAGTCTTTGAGGGAGAACAGCTAAGTCTTTTGATTTGAATAGGCAGTTTCCAGATGTTCCATTCTTTTTCTTCCGAAGAGTTTCAAAGAGTAACCGTTACACGGAAAGTGTGGTATAGGCTGTTTCTTCTTCGTACCTTCACAAGCTGGTTGTTGATAGACGCATTCTGTAGAGCATTTATTTTGTAGCTAAGTGCTCTGTCAGAGTACCACCTGTGTGTCTTTGGATACACAGGTGTGTGCGTGCGGCGCGAATGTATTGATCTAATCCGAAGTCACGCGCAGATTTTCAAAACTCCTTTGTTCTCCTGGTCCATTACAAGCCATAAGCTTTGAGATGTTTTCGATAGTAAAGAGCCAAAATCCATTTAGATTAGATAAGTCAACCTAAGGAGCTCTATTCTTTTAAGAGTCCTAGTTCCATAGTAAGTGTGGCATGGATTTAATTATACTGCACATGAACTGCATGAGCTCCAGCTCCAGCTCATGCAGGTCATGTGGAGTAGAACTAACCCTCGAAATAAAACTATCCAAATTTTATTTCAAGTTTTATTTCAAGGAGCATTAGTGAATGATTTCAATGGTTGACTTATACAAACCTAAAGTGCGCATGTGCGTGCGTGCGTGCGTACTTTACCATCAGTAGCCATAAGCACGGCCATATCTTTGAGGTTGAAGATTCAGAAGTCTTTTGGTTTCGGAGAGGCAGTTCCCAGAAGTTCCATTCTTTCCCTAGCCAAAGAGTTAGTTACACAGGAAGTGTGTCATAGTCTCAGTGTCTTCTCCACGTTTCATACATATCAAGCTGGATGTAGACAGTTGCATTCCATGGAGTACTGTGCTTTGTCCTGACAAACGGTGCAACGGTTCATCAGGCTTTGACTTACACCAACCCAGAGCGTTCGTGTACGTGGCGTGATGCGCGGATTTATTGATTGAACGGCGTCGTAGCTGCTTGATGCAATCCTTTGTCCTGTTTTACACCAGTGGAAAATAAGCATGTTTAAGTCTTTTAGGAAAATAGCTAAGGGTTTTGATTTGAATAGGCAGTTCCCAGATGTTCCATGATTTTTTTTCCAAAGAGTTCCAAAGAGTTACCGTTACACAAAAAGTGTGGTATAGACTCAGTATCTTCATCAAGTACTCTACACAAGCTGGTTGAAGCCCTACACATTCTGTAGAGCATTTATTTTGAGGGTAAGTGCTCTGTCAGGGCTCCTTTGGATACTTAGGTGTGTGCGTGCGGCGCGAAGTTATTGATCAATCCGGAGCCGCGCACAGACGTGCGATATTCCTTTTTTCTACTTGTCCACCACAAGTCATACGTTTTGGGAGGTTTTTGAGGGTAAATAGCCAGAAGCCTCCTTGTGGCCCCTTTTACAGCCTCTTTCAAAACCAAAGAGTCCCAGTCACATAGTAAGTGTGACGTGGACTTTGGAGTTGGATATGTTGGATAGAGTTATAAGCATCAGCTCATGCAGCTGGAGCTGTGGAGTATTTTACTCCAGATGCCCCGCATGAGCTGGATGTGGACAGTTGTATTCCGAGGAGCATTAGTTCTTTTACCATTGTGCTTTGTAAGAATTCCAGTGGTTGATCAAGCTTTAACTTACACAAACCCAAAGTGTGCATGTGCGTGCGTGCGTGCTTGACCATCAGTAGCCATAAGCACGGCCATGTTTTTGAGAGTGAAGAGTCAGAAGCCTTTTGGAGTCGAATAGGCAGTTCCCAGAAGATTCATTCTATTCCTAGCCTAAGAGCTAGTCACAAAGAAACTGTCCATGTAACAGAAGCTGGCTGTTGATAGTCGCATTCCGTATGGCTACAGCGGTTAGTACAAGGTCTTAACTTACGCCGACTCGAAGCGTTCGCGAGCGTGTGTGGGAGCTGCGCGGATTCATTGATTAACCTGGTTTGAAGTGACGCAACTTTTGTCTAATCCTTTGTTCTACTGGATCACCATAAACATGGTCATGTCTTTGAGAGTAAAAAGACAGAAGTCTTTTGGTTTCAAATAGGCAGTTCCCAGAAGTTCCATTATTACTCAAGCCAAAGAGTTACAATCACACAGTCCACACGACCCCCGATCCGATTCGAACCCTTCGGAGAATCTAGCACGGCACGGTGACACGCCCTTTTAACGTGCGTGATGCCGTTCCTTCTAGAAAACCTCCGAAGGTGATTTGTTTCATACGGCTTGAGGTACCCTTAAGTACCTTGCCACCCCTAAAAAAGCCCGGTGAAGCTGAAAATGCCGTTTGAAGCAATCAGCAATCTATCTCCAAAAAAAAAAGTTTACGCGACAAAGCCCATGCCATCTGTGCGTTGATTTCATATTTTAAAGCCTTATTATGACTATTGCCTAAAAAGGTTCAGGACCGACAAATCTTAAGTCAAATTTTACCTACGACAATCAGGTTGATGGTTTCGCCAAACCACGAGTTCAAAAACCGTAAAAAAAAAAGATTATCAATTCTTATATGCTATGTTTAATGTCGGTTCCTATTGCTCCACCTTACCCTAAGTGGTATCCTCAATGTTGAGGATCGTGACCGGAAAGATTGTCAGTCAATAAAGGATTAATGAATGAATGAGCGCAAAATTAACCGGTACCTCAAACTGTAATGAAAATATGATTTAAACACGTTGCATTACGACAATTGAATAACGCATCGGTCTTCCGTGAGCACAGCTGATGTAAATCAGTAGACAATTCGCTTGGGCATTAAGACATAAATTAATAACTACGCTATTATTTTGGCATGATATGACATAATTAAAGTTAAAGGAAAAAAAACCATTTCGCTCGGAAAGAAAGATTTATCTATTTTAAAATCGAACAAAAGCTTTTGATTGTGGTTTATTAGTTTGTCGGAGTCGGTGTTTATCGCAAAGCAATTAGAATATGGACACACCCTAGCTCGACCAGCGGACCAAGCTTGTTAGTATGTTCATTCGTTTGACAGGCGTAATTAGCCTAACGTTGCTGTCATTCAATCACGGCGAGTAAAGCTTTGCAGCATATGATGGAACGAAACTCTGCATCAAATTTAAGTTTATTATTAACTAGACTAAACCGGCGGACTTCGTACCGCTTTGACAGTTTCCATGACAACAAAACATTAACAGGTTGACTGCCGCAAAACCAGACACAATAGAAAATTTATTGTTCGCAGGTCACCGGTGACCTACGCGGCAGCTAACGTGTTAAATTTTCGTTTTTAGTATTTTATACTTATTTTTTAACAGCTTTTTTTTTCTCTTTATAAAAATTTTCCATGTGCGCTCGAGTTTTGAGCTTAGCAACAATTCATTTTTATACAATGTTATTTTTGGTTTATACGAAACCTGAAAACTGTTTGTTCAGAATCAGTAATAGAATCGATTTCAATATTTTTTATACCATGTTACATTTTGACCAAATAATATTTACAAAATCTCAATTATAGTATACCATACTAAAAAAACACAACGGGTAGCACAAAAAGCTTGTAACTTCGTGAGTTTTCAAGATATTATTTAAAAATTTTTTGTACTGACTCTTTAAATGAAAATATTTGACCCGTGTCTCGATTTTCGAAACTAAAAATAAGGTTGTATATATAGAAGATAAACTATGATTAAACCAAAAATAAATACATGTAACAATATATAGCTGAATAGCTTGGCTTTGCAATAAGTATCATTCGTTTCGCTTCCCCTATTTTTCAAGGGCAAAAAAATATAAGTATCTATATTGTACGAGCTGTACACCACACGATGATGATGACGGTAGACTGAGATGATAATGATCTTGACAGAAACAGGATACATGACCTAATTTAAAAGTAACACAATAGTTTTATAACATTGAAATGAAACATTTAATAGGAAACTATTCTTGTTTATTTTACGTATTACCTTATCCAGACGTTTTAAACTCTTTGCAGGGTTCGTAGTCACAAGAAGACTACAACAAGTCCGATCCGTAAATAAAGTATATCATTTCAATGTGTAGTGTTTGTGTGATCTATATTAAAAAAATATTGTATAAAATATGTTACTCAATCTGAATCACCTTTATTTTATGTATCAACCAGATACATAAAACTACCAGAACTATCAGATTATAATCACATTCATTCTTATTTTACTCACTATCAAAAGCTTTGTTCATTATAAATTTCGCACTACGCATACAAGGTGCAAGCTAGTCATGCGTCTACGCATGTATAGTTGCGACCGAAATTTAAGTTACTACGTAAATACAAAATGGAAATAGAAAAATTTGCCGCGATGACGCGTCACAGTCACTACACTGGTACCTATATCCAACGTGTAACAGAAAGGTGTAGTCAAAATGAAAAAATCCAAAGTGTATCCGATCTAGATATTGAATGCAGAGTAACTAAGACATGATTATAAACTTTAATTTGTTATGCAATTTTTAATTAAATACTTCTAATGTGACGTCATATCTAAATAAACAAATCTCAGCCCTAGTGGTTTAGTAACCTCTGTGAACTTTTATGATCACTGCTGCTTGCCTATGCGCGCCTGAAGCGCATAACTTCACTAATATAAATATTGCATTTACCATTGCATTAAAGTTGATAATTATGTCTTAGATGTCTTAGTAACAACCCATACAATATCTAGATCGGACACACTTTGGATCATGTCACTGAGAAAAACGCTGCTGCTCTACCACCAGAGCTGTACGAGCGACGTAAGTGGTTCGCGAGAAAAAACACCAATAGGAATACTCCATTTTACCACGCAACGAAAAGGTAAGCAGCTTCGATGGAAAAGTAGCAGCATCATCATCTCAGCCAAAGACGTCCACTGCTGGACAAAGGCCTCCCCTAAAGATCTCCACAACGACCGGTTTCGTGCTGCTCGCATCCAACGGCTACCCGCGACCTTCACCAGATCGTCGGTCCACCATGTTTTCCACCACACTGCATTTCCGGTGCGCGGTCAGCGGCCATCAGCGAGGCAGGAAAAGCAGTCTTATAGTAGCAAATAAAAAAAAAGGTTGTACCTCAAGCGCATGTTCCCGCCTATCGAAGTACGTCTCGAGGTGTTCGTTGATCTCGAGCGCGGCGTACCGCACGGCGTCGCGCACGCGCGGCGTGTCAGCTGCGGCGGCGCCGGCCCACAGCAGCGGCGGCTCTTCCCCCGCCAGCCGGTCGAGCACGCCGCCGAGCTCGCCCGCGCCGCCCGCGCCGCTTGCCCCGCCCCCGTACGTTACACCCTCGCCGCACACCGACACCGTCTTCGTTATCACCTCCTGCGCACATGTTAAGTATTTATATATTTAAAGTATCAATACAAACTTTCAGCTATATATACAGCTAACGAGCTTACATGCATATTACATTAATTGGTAGGGAGAAGCCCACGTAACTATACGCGCTTCTCCGGGCGCGGTTGTTTTCCAATCTCCAAAAAGCAAAAATTACATTAATTACCATCATCATCACCTCAGCCAAATGACGTCCACTAGTGGACAAAGGCATCCCTCAAGGATCTCCACAACATAAACATATATTTTTTTAAATATTTTTTAGTAGGACGGGTAGATACTCTACAATTAATTATACAACCGCATCATAGAATTTTGTAAGAAAGGATTTAAGGTGGTAAACCGCTCAAGCGCTTGCACTGTTGGCAGCATGTCGCTTGCGCAGATCATCATGCTGTCACTCACATCAGCGTAGCAAGTTTTTTAAATGAAGCTTTAATATCAAATGCCTCTCCCACACTGTTCTTCTTCTCTGCATTAAAATAAAATTCAAATCATGATACTTTTATTTAAAACTGGCTGTTAAGGACTACACTATTCCACAGGAACCTGTTACCGAGATAAAAAGTATTATATATCCTAGTGCGGGTCATGGTCTATCTATGTGCAAAATGTCATCCAAATCCGTTAAGCCGTTCACAAGGAGATAAGCTTACCAACGAACAGCAAATTATTTAATTTTTAAAGATGAAGTTTTTAAAAAGAATTTTTTAACATCAAATCTAAGCCATCTAACCGTCCGTCATCGCTCTCTAAACACATCGGAATTTCCCCCTAAGGCTTATGAAGCCGATCTTGACAGCAGAAATATACCAAGAAAAAGCTTTGCCCTAGCTTATTACGAGGGCGACACTGAAAGTTTTTAGAACTGGCCACTTGTAAACAATATAATAAAAAAATAAAATCGAATTTTGAAAATGGAACTCTTTGCCAATATTAATGTGTATGTATTTCATTTATCCCTATCTCTTTCCTACTAACCTCTTATATAAGTCATGCAAATTATTGTCAGTTTGACAATTATTTATAATGCACATAGTTTTAAAACAGCACGCAGCCTTTCCATTTTGCATTAACAATGAAAAGACGGAAAGATATCGTTTGTACCCAAAAAGTATGCATCAAAAATTCTTTTACAGAAAGGTTCTATTTATTCCTAGGTCCTTTTCTCTACAACCGATTAAATAAAATCGGTGACATATTTCCTCTTAGTTATACCAACTGTAAGAACAAAGTAAAAAATATTTTACAACCCATGTCCTATGAAGATACAGAGAAGTTACTTGTAGTATTAAAATAAGGTTTCTATTAGTTATACCAACTGTAAGAACAAAGTAAAAAATATTTTACAACCCATGTCCTATGAAGATACAGAGAAGTTACTTGTAGTATTAAAATAAGGTTTCTAATTTATAATTTATTTTTTATATGTTGGGCTAGAATTAAGTAAGTACTATTATAGTTATATGTTTCTCTGTAATTCCTTTCAAATTGTTAAAACTTTAATTATACATATACTATGTGGATTTAATTGTAAGTGATGATTTGTATTTTTATTTAATTTAATTTATTTTTCTTTTTAATTAAATACTAGCACTATGGTCGCCTGAATCACAGGATTTTCCTAGTTCGGGCAAAAATGTAATATGTTTTATCTATAAGAATTTATCTGTTCTGTTTATATGTGTGATTTTATATGAAAAAAATAAATAAAAATAAAAATAAAAAATTTATTTAGTTCGGACGACTGTCATCTACTAAACATCCGAGACTAACGGCTTAAATTGCCTTCCGAAGCACGAAGGAGGTCGAAATATTTAGTTTTGAAGACCCTTCCGATGACTCTAGCATTGCGAGTAAGCCGTGTAAGCCGTCAAACATGTCAGCCGCTGTTCGAATCGTGATCCTCATTAATAGTTGCATAGTATAGACCTACTGCATATTTAGTCACCTTTTATCAGCCTATTGTGCAAATTTCTCTCGATTGGAAATTGAATCATTACGACAATGAGAGCAGTTAAAGTACCTTATGAAACCATAAAATGTTCAGTAACAAATTCTTTTTTAAATGGACAAAAAGGAAACGGGTATTTTGTTCAAGGTTGATTGCTTGATATGTAAAAGAAATTACAATTACAAAAGTTTCAAAGAAAACCCAAATAATGCATTTTGACCAGGCTGGTCAACCCTCAGCATAATCACTTCTTAACAATACCCAAAATGAATGCAAGGCATTCATTAAGGGTCCACAGCCCCGTGTATTGGTATATCAATGGATGTAGCGCTTATTAAGCCGGATAACATCTCTTTGATCGTCCATCAGTCTGACATGTTGAAGGGCTATAATCTTACAACAATGGCGACGAGTGTAGCGAGGACGTTTTACTCGACTGTTATGATACACATACTGCAATCGATTGAGTCACGGTGAATGGTACATCGTACGGTTTATTTGTATTTGCTTTTTTTCCTTATTATAATAATTGGTGTTTCATAGGTATTTTGTATAGATAACTTGTCTTATGGGAATTAGAGTAAAGCAAGGACAGTGAAGGTTTAGAGTGACGTGAAGAGATTTTTGAACCCTGGGATTGTTGAAAATAAGGTTACTCGTTAGGTAAATAATTATTTTTGTTTTTTCAAATCCACTATTGTTTGATTAATGTATAATAGTCTGATGTAGATTTTAATGCGTGTTACATTCATGATACCGATAATAAATATTGGGCAAAGAGGATTTTGGTCTTAATAATAATAATAAAACGTTTTCGCTACACAATAAAGAGTTAAAAAAGGCTTAGAATTTACTATAAGATCTTATCATTTGTGAGAGATTGGTGCCTTAAGTAGGTTTCATAAGAAGCCTTCGTATACAGGTCACCAGGGCCGAAGATATAAGACAGTATATAACTATAATAAATAGCAACAATGAATAAGATGTAAAAAGGCGAAAGAGAACAAAGACATAGATATAATAATTTAGGATCCAGCCCTGACAACAACAAAATAACACTAGGATGCTGGCGAGGGCGTCTTGCTGGAGCAAGACGTTGCTAGACCAGTGCAGTCCTCGGCTCTTCCTCGAAGTGCCAGCACTTTTTGGGAACAAATTTCAGTCGAGTGATAATGGTAGTCATCTCACCCACTTGATAGAATTTTGAATTTTGAATTAATCTTGTCGGGCCGTCCCAGTATGAAAGCTAAGAATGGTCTCTTTTCGTTCCTACATGTGAGAGATATGTGTGAGTCCTTGAGGTTTTATTCGTGCGAGCCCGATGAATAACCACGCCTCTCCCCATAGCGAGAATGAAGGAGATCCTAGAAAAAAAAACTATTGCCTACAAGTCAAATAAAAAAAAACTATTACTGAGATTCGGGCATGCACAATTAAAGTCATATAACCACTATATATATATATATATGTAGGTAAAGACGGGCTGTAGATGATGATGATATTAAAGTACGTAGATCCTAGTAGAAAATCATTGCCTACAAGTTAAATTTAAAAAGACGACCGCTGAGTATAGCGCATCCAAACAAATCCTATAAACATCGGTGGGTGAAGGCGGGCTGTAGATGATGATGATGGTATTAAAGTACGTAGCTATATAAACAGGCTATGTACCTTGAGCACGTTATGCAGGCGATGCACTAAAGCGATGGGAGGCATGGGCGCGGCGTGACGCAGCTGCGCCGCCACAGAGGTGCGCCAAGTATCGCGCAGTGCGCCCGCGCCTCCCGGCACCGGCGTCACGTCGCCGCGGTCTCCTGACACCGTTCAAAACAAATTATAATAAAATAACGATGGACTGACAAGTGATAAGCAAATATCAAATAAGATAGGTCGTTAAGTAGTGTCTAACGTGTGTGAGTGTTGGCAAATAAAAGAAAATAGTGCAATGTTAGTTTTTCAATTCTCTCAAGATGCCTGCGTGAGTAAACTCTTTAGTAACTCTCTCTCACTCTCGGTAAACTCCCTCTTTATTACTAAAAGTCAAACGGTTGAGGTATATAATGGTAAACCACCAGAAGACAACCAGCATTTTATTTTAATTTCAACAAAGGATATAAAGTTTACGCCGCACCACAGTGTCGCAAGTCTTCGCCATAAATCCATTTTTGTAATTATTTTTATCCGAATTTATGATATGGCAATATAATCTTGAATGCTTTATCAAATGATATAAAGTTATCATTTGTAACATCAATGTAGTTGATGCAAATGAAGTAATTTGTATGAACGAGCTACATTTATGTGTGATAATGAGTGTGACTGCTAGTTTATCTTACATGGGAGCTAGTATGTATAGTCAACGTTATAGTTCATGGTTTCTTTGAGTAGTGTAGCGTTCGCCACATTCGACCTTTTTTATTTCCGCGTAAGGAGATCTTTTTCATATGTCACTCGCCGTTTGAATATTTAAAAATGTTACGTTTAACCTATGGAATTCTTTTTGAATTTGACAGATTATGATTTTGATGTTTTGCTTTTCATTGTGTTTTGTGACTAGGATAAAGATTAACAAGAATTGTTTTTTACTATTCACAAGGTCGAATTTCAGTTCACCTGCTTACCAGTCTAGCAGTTTTTCTTCAGGTTCTGGTCTTGCTAACAGCAAATAAAGACAATCAAATTTGGTTGCTATTATTCAGCCTTAGTGAGTTTCCTTTTTATCTTCAATTACTCTAAATTTTCGGTCTTTCGCAGATGGGGAAGGGTTTTGTATGTTTTTATCTTCAGGTTTGAATTTTTCCTTTTTAGTTTCAGGGCTGACGGGTTTGGAGAATTTTCAACCCGGTGTTCTGAGTACCTACACGCTTTTATTTGCGGTTGAAGCTTTGTGCATCCGTTTATACATTTGAATCTTCGTCCTTTATGCTTTTAACTTTGCATTTTCATCACTAATTCCCCTAAATAATAAAATTGAGCCTTAAGTAGCTCATCTTGCCATTTTTCCAAAGCATATTTCGGCTTTGTTTGGACTTATTATATGGTTTTGTGATTTTATTACGTTAGATAGACTTGCGTATCTACCGAAAGCGCGCGTGCGACCGGTTTTGCGTTTTTTTTTCTTTTAATAAATAAAGTTATTTCGGAAAATATGTCAAACTTTTTAAAACATGTCATTTAACTAAATTGGCTAGATTGTGTTATTCTAAAGTGTGTTTACGATTATTCTGTTTTTTCTAACATAGTTTGTTTTCTTTGTCTTCTCTTATTTTGAAATACTTATACTAAATTATATCCGTGTTTAACACACGGATTCAGTGTTTATAACGGGTTAGTCCTTTAGCAGGAATCACGTGTATAAGATAATGGCACGTTATAGTAGGTAGACAGCTTTTGTGTTCATTCTTTCCTTACTATCCTGAATGAGTAAGGACTTTATAAATAAAGTACATGAACCAAATCGGCGTTGTGCTAAAGAGGGGTCAAGTAAAAAGCATTCCTAACAGGAGAAAACGTGAAACAACTCTATAGGATAGGAAATAGGCGAGAGGATTTATGTGTAGCTATGTGTGTACTATGTATGTGTATATGTGTAAATATTTAAACATTATTATTAGGAATTAAAGAGAGTAGATGAAGCATAAGAAGTATGTAATAATCGTAGCAAGTGACATAAGGAGATCTCTTCCTACCACTACGGGAGACAGGCGTGACTGTATGTATGTATGTATCATTCTTAGGTGACATACCGTCCGGTTCGCCACTGGAGGCGCTAGAGAAGGAATGCGTGCGCGCGCGCAGCGCCAGGTCGAGGGCGGCGGCCGCGTCGCCTTCGCCGCGCGCGCCCGCGTTTCCTTCCTCCCACCCGCCCTCTTCGTCCGACGAGTCCTCGTGCGTATTCTGCACAAACGACACAGTACATTCACATAACCATTAATAGAATTGCTTTATGTCATAGGTATGTTTGTGTAAATAAAAAAGCGTGTTTATTTAAAATTTACTTTTTTAAAGTGTTTTTTGTAAGGTAAAATCTAAACCATGGTTGCGTAACGTAGACCGCGAAAACCGCAAGAAACTCGGCAAGCTATTTCTTTTTTTTGTTTTTTTTTGTTACAATAGCACTCGTTTTATGTACCACCTTAGGTAAGTCGTCTCCTTTTAAGTGTTAATTTGAGTTTAAATATGTAAAAATAATATTCTGAATGCAAAATTACGATTTATAAATAAGTAATTAGTGGTTTCATCTTAATAAATTGTTAAATGTTCTAGGCGTAACAAATTGATGAAATATCGCTGGTTAATAGCGTTAGTTAAAGCCAGTACTTGCAAAATTCGACAGATAGTTGCCCTGTTTCGGCAGCTCTGATGAGAGGGATCACGCCCGGATTGCGGAAATGTCGTGGGTTTGAATCCCGTCTGAAGCAAGTTCTCTTTTTTCGATTGCCTTGGTTCAGCTTTCAGTACGTGCTCTAACGACTATATCCAAATACTGCCCAGGATGTAAATTTAAACTTCAAAAAGCCGACTCCACATTTGGGCGCCCAGAGTGAAAGGATTACCTTTCACACGCATGCAGTGCCGTGATTTAAATGCCTTAGTGAGAAAAACAAAACCCATTCGTACACCCTCTCTTTGTTCACTTGTATTGTACATGTACTCACATGATACAGTCAACAGCAAAAGTAACTGATGATTGATTAAGTTTCAAAAATGAAATCAGTATGAAAATGTCAAAACTTTTAAACGCTAATCGAGAAACCTTTGAGTACTTACTAGTGTTTGACTGTAGTTATATAGAAAATACCACAGACCTAAATTAACATAGATCACGCCAGTTTCCTACATTTAGTCCGCGATTGACATTATCCTTGTGCATCATCTGTCAAAAATAAGAACAATGCCTCGATGCGCCGTTATAAATTGTAAAAACAATTCATCTGTAAGTAGACAATAAGTAGAACACGATGCTTTCCGCCGGAAATCAATTTTGTGATACAAATATTCGTAATTAATTTTAAAATGATTTATTTTGATTTTATAACAGTTTTGAGAAAACCTAGAGTATGTCGCATGGTTCGTCATATATTGCGGCTTTACTTAGCTCTATATATGTGGGTAAATGTATTGTGTAAACGAGCAATGAACATATAACTATCGTTTCATACGTACGTCGCGTCAGTTTCGAGGCACAGTCGCTTTTGTCGTTTTTCTGTCAAAAAACTAATTAGTGCCGTTTACTCTCTAAAATGTCTATTCGATTCTAATCGCTTACGAATTTATGATGATTGGAAAGTAATTATATAATTTGAAAGTAATTCAAAATCTCAGAGAGGGCTTTATTAAACCTATTACCTCCACAAAATGATATCCAAAAATTCTAGCGACTTTTTTAACGCGATTTTTTTTTAAATAAAAAAAATCGAAATTAAAATAAGGAAAATTAAAAGCAAGTTACGTATCAAAACTGTTTTATATCCGCAAGAAATATACATTTAAAATCGTCAAGTTATTTTAGCATCGACTTAATTTGTCGGTCGTTGGCCTATACCATTTGATTATAAAGATACATACCGTTCAAGAATTTTCAGTGTCAAAAATAAGTTACCAGTTGATCTTGAATAAGAGAAAACGGAGCACTCGTTCGTAATTGATATCATAACATGAAAGTTTGTCACCGGTTCAAAAACCAACCACTGGTCTTTCTTTTTATTGAACGACCTGACGGCATATGCGCTGTAAGAATCTAGGTAGCGTTTCCATTCAACAATTCGTTGAATCACCACACATAAATTGTGCTATTAATTATTTCTTAATAAAACTTAAAATGAAACTAATAAACTTGAAATGTGGTGCTGGCGTAAAATGCTGGGTATATATTCCGTGGACTGCGAGTCGCACTAACGTTTCTATCCTTCAGGAGCTGTCCATTAAAACTCGCCTATCATCAGTATGCCTTAAAAGAACGCTCTCATTTATTGGCCACGTTGCTCGTCGGGAATCTAGTAATTTGGAGAAGCTTATACTGGTGGGTCACGTGGAGGGAAGAAGAAGCAGAGGAAGAGCGCCTGCCCGGTGGACGGAAGCCCTGAAATGCAACACGCAGGCGGCTATCCGTCTAGCCTCTTGGAGAGCCCTGGTCCGCGATGTTGCTATTGGTGGTCACGACCCTCAGGCATTAGGACTCGACGACGAAGAAGAATAAAACTTAAATAATAAAATAAAACTTCTTAATAATACAATTTATATTTGCTTTTCGTTCGATATAAATCGTTGAAAAAATCGATGACCGAATTTATGTATTAAATTCGTTCGCAACACGGCATTTTTAAATCGATTTGGCGCGTAAGGTGGTTTTTATCACTAAATACCTACCGCTTGTCAAATCATAGTATAGCAAATAATGTGGCACGCTTGGTTTCATACAAATTGGGACACTACGTCGTCTATCTAGATATTTAGTCTGTGAAAAATACCGATTTACACTATCGAAACTTAATTTTGAAATATATTAAACATCATTTTACTTTCGTTGTTGACTGTACCAATACTTTCATTTATTTTGATAATCACCAATTTTTTTATTCTATGTGATATTGCTTTACGTTTAACACACTATCGTCATGAGATAAGTTACTTAAATTTAGGAGGTTCACAACTGAATTAGGCTTATTTTTAATAATCTAACAGTGGCGGCCTAGACTTATTTTTTATAGATTTACTTAATATTAAAACGCATTGCTATATTAAAATTTAAATTTAATATTAGGACACCTAACAGATATCCAAAACTAAGATGAATATAAAAAAAAGAACGAAAGTTAGAGTTGTTGTAAATAAAATGAGCCACAGAGCAAATGGAATATTCCTTCTTTCCTTTCCACACCACAGCTAGTGTTGACTAGGGTTGGCTGATTCTAAGATGACACCGTAGATTCTAAGATGACAACGTGGGTTCTAAGACGACGCCTTAAATTTTTAGGTGACACCGTAGATTCTAAGGTGATACTGAAGATTCTAAGATGACACCGTAGATTCTAAGGTGACAACGTAAATTCTAAGGAGTCAGCGTAGATTTTAAGGTGATACTGTAGATTCTAAGATGACACAGTAGATTCTAAGGTGACACCGTAGATTCTTAGATGACACCGTAGATTCTAAGATGACAACGTGGATTCTAAGACGACGCCTTAAATTTTTAGGTGACACTGTAGATTCTAAGATGACACAGTAGATTCTAAGGTGACAACGTGGATTCTAAGATGACGCCTTCAATTTTTAGATGACACCGTAGATTCTTAGATGACACCGTAGATTCTAAGATGACAACGTGGATTCTGAGACGACGCCTTAAATTTTTAGGTGACACTGTAGATTCTAAGATGACACCGTTGATTCTAAGGTGACAACGTGGGTTCTAAGACGACACCGTAAATTTTAAGTTGAGACCGTTGATTCAAGGGTGAGCTCAATAGCTTTGCAGATTGCTCGTTCATGTAGCGATATTGCAAGTTAAGCAATTTTCTTGAACACCTCGGTGGTTCGTAGAACACGTTAAGCCGTTGATCCTGATTTTTCTCATAATATGGTAAACCATTAGGCCAGCTTGGTAAGTTAACGCCCGGCCTGCGGTTTTTTTTAGGCTGATGAGGGTGATCTATCTATCTAGTTAGAATTATGCTGTTGTCGCTGGAATGGTTTGTCTTCTTTACGCCATTAATTAAGCCTTTCGTTACGACACGAGGGCGACGATAAAATTTCCCTTAAGTTGTTGCCTAGTGTTATTTTCGTTCGCCATACGATCAAGTAGACGAAAACGAGATTTCGCATGAAAAAAAAATCCTTTATTTGTACACGCCTATCTCAGGAGGCGCTGTTTTAAGACTTAATTAAGACAAATTTTCAATTTAGTTAACGGGATCGAATAGCGAGTGTAACTCGCACTACATACTTGGACGCCCAATGTAACCACAGTGCCATAGAACAATTGAATTTCTATTGTGTCTGGTTTAAGAACAACTAAGTCGCTAGGCAGGGTCCGCGGGCCTAGCACGAACTCCTCTCGGAATCGTAACGTAAAAGTCATGTCATATTAATGTCATAAATTCTAGGAAATGATGCCTGTAAATTGTTCAATTGTGGACTTTGTGGCGCTGAAATAATTGTGTACTCTGTCATTTTCTACTGCTTTGGTTTTGGGATATGATGATCGTCACGGAAAGTATACTTCCTAGCACGACCACGCCCAAACTACGACTAGCCAGCAGTTAGGGATCGAAATATGCTTAAAGATTTATACTGAATGTGAACTTCTTTACTATTACTAAAGACATAACAAAAACATTAACGGCCGTACTGCAAAGTACAGCCGTTAATGTTTCTTCCTTCCTTTTTATAACTTCCTTTTTATTTCCCTCTAAGATAATATTTAAATGAATCATGTAAATAGATAGGTAGCTATTTACTGAAAATATGTGCTGTTTTTTATTTATTACGTAAGCAAGCTAGGTTGTGCGTCATAATGCAGTGGGTGGTTCCCGGAAGACGCCCTAGCAACGAACGACCGCATAGCGTCGGGTCACCGGACATGCGCTTTGCGTTTGGCGCATTGCAGTATTCCAGATTATTTCAGGTCACCTATATTAGCGCTGTGCGCTGATTGGCGGCCCCAAACGTGCCGGGGGCTTATGTAAGACCTAGCGATTCTCCCTTCTCATGCCCTTCCTGTTCCCACTTTCCTCCCTGCAGTTTGTGTGTGCGTTAACTGTGGAGGCTACCTACCCTTTCCACTCTTTCCCCTCAGTGGAGAATATTGCGCATCGGTTCCAGGTATTGCAAATGCATGTACACGTACACGCCTGCACATCAAACTACTCCAAACTGTCCAATAGACATTGAACTCTATGTCCATTAGTTAAGGTTGAAAATAAATACAAGCGCTACTTTTGTACGGACGTACACGGAGCGCTTGTTTTCCTTTTCCCTTTGTACATTGAAAACGGAAGCAAATTATTTTCCTTTAAGTAATATATGATGTGTAAGTGTAAAATGAATATAAAAACAAACATGTGATTTATTAACAAAACCTAATGATATTCACAAGTAAAATTGGAAACAAAAAAACAAAAAAATTAAATAGCTATAAATAAAGGATGTTCTTCAAATGGCTCAACGATCCGGAGTATGCTGGCAACATTACCTCTTTGAATTGCCAGGCATGGCAAACACTTAATTCTCAAGACGCGGGCACTAACAAGCTCCCATGCCTATAATGTTTCGTAATAAGCAATTTCAACCTGGGAAGAAAAGAGCACATATTGACAAAATAGTTTTCTACAGATAGGTGCCCTCTAAATCACAAAATTTTTACACATAATTTGGTATGTCATAATCATAAAACAGTAACGTAAAAAGATTTCTCGCATAATTTTTTTTTGGCATACTCATTCACTCACAAGTAATTACTTATTTATACGGAACGGTTTCATCGGCATAATTATTGCTTGCTCAGTTTTCTTTACCATAATTTGAAATTAGCATAACATAATGCTTGTACGCCTAATAATAATTTAACTTATAAAACGAAACGCATATGTGTTAACTTCTGCTAAGCTACCCGCGCGAGCAGAGCGAGCGTGCCGCAAAAAAAAAGCAAATCAAAAAAAGCAAACCAGCAAAGCGCCAAAATAGAAATGTCTCTATTATTGTTAAAACTATTTCTATAAGGAGTTAATTGTATTCTGCATATTTTATATTGTACACTTTATAACATATTAAACTCAATCGGTGAAACTAGTATAAGAGCAAAATTTTGTTATCGGAAATTAAATTATATTACAATTACAACGTTTATTGTATTAGGAGAAGGAACTAAAATATTATGATATTGATTTCAAGCATTCTATTTTTATTCTTCTTATTGTATACTAATGTCTTGTTATCTTATGAACCCAATAAATAATTAAAGCTAACACATTTATGCGAGAAAATTTTAGGATGATAGATATAATAGATTATAACAAAATAAATTATGAGATAAAAAGGTATGCTCCAATATATATCCTGTATAAACGTAATGCGAAACGATAAGTATGCTGAAAAACATTATGCAACCGTTGCCATTTAATTTTCTGCAACCCATAATGGAGTATGAAATATATATTCTTTCCTGTAGGAGGCTACATTATTTTTAGTTTATACGAAAACCGAAACACGGGTCAAATATTTTCATTTTAAGAATCAGTACAAAAAAAAATTAAATTATTTCTTGAAAACTCACGTAGTTACAAGCTTTTTGTGCTGTCCCGTTGTGTGTTTTTAGTAGGGTATATTTTATTTGAGATTTTGTAAATATTATTTGGTCAAAATGTAACATGGTATAAAAAATATTGAAATCGATTCTATTACTGATTCTGAACAAACAGTTTTAAGGTTTCGTTTAAACTAAAAATAACATTGTATATTTCATACTTATACAATGTAAATTTTATGTTATGTTAGTTCTATTGTAACAATAAAAAATCAAATTACGTGTATTGAACGCACATACTTTAAAAAACGTGTAGCAAAATGTAATCATCGACATTTTCTACAATTTTTTTTTATATAATTAAACTAACATACTAAGATACAGTAGAGAACAAATTAATATTAGATAGTAGTGGTGACGAGGAGCTCGATTGCGCAGTGGTGAACGCGCCCGGTCTGCGAGTGCTGAGGTTAAGCAACTTTCGCAAAGGCCGGTCATCGGATGGGTGACCAAAAATGTATCATCTCTAGTTCCTCCGTGCTTCCGAAGGCACGTAAAGCCGTTGGTCCCGGCTGCATTAGCAGTCGTTAACAACCACCGCACTGAGCCCGCGTGGTGGTTTATGGCCCGTTCTCCCTATCTATCCAAAGGGAAGGCTCGTGCCCCTGCAGTGGGGATATGCTGATGATGATGATAATGATGATGAGTAGTGACTTAAAGGTATCGCAGCGCGCTGCTTAACCTGTAAGCCCGGGCTCGACCGCAAAATGAGCGAGGTCATTCATGAGCCCTCTTACTTAACTCGCAACGATAAGGCTCGACCGCGAAAGAGGCTAGCGGTGTGCCTCGACAACTATGAAAATTATCGTTGCGAGTTAAGTGGGCTCATTCATTAATGAGCCCACTTAACTCGCAACGATAATTTATAGGTCATTACCTCGCTCATTTCGCGGTCGAGCCCGGGATTAAAAGGTTCGTATGTTCGCTAGACATTAGTATTAATTTAGTTTCTTATTGAACAGAATAATATAATGAATGAACAGCGCGCTCTAGTGAGCATAATTAGTATCACGTGTCGTACCAAGACAGTCGCAAGGGTTCGTAATGGACAGAGCGTGCTATTGAGAATCCTGGCGAAAAGCAAATCATAAGCACTGATTGGAAAGCGGCGGCAAAGAGAACTACAATAACCGAGTTGACGTGAAAATAATGAAAGTTCATAGTGTTAAAAAAGGATCAGTGGCTTAGAATTTATTGCCTTTAATAAATTATTCTATTGTTTTAGACTTTTTAACTTGTTTTCATAAAGTAGAATAGCTTTAAGTTTATAGGATTTAACTAAATAAAAAAGTGCATTTTTTCACTACATAAATGAGTGCATCTTGCCTGACGCGCATGTGAACTACAATAATCTGGTAGGAATTGAAGCTTGTCTACTTTATCGATTTTGATGATACACATTACTTTTTCTCGATTTCGACTTTGTGAAAACTGCATTATTGATATCAGTGCTTTTATTAACAGCCTTTTCTATAATAACTATTCCGAACTGAATTATTGTAATATTATGAAAAGTGTATCGATCGGTGTTGGACGCCAGTTAAATTGTCGCAACTAACAATACAATTATAATATTGATATTGGTTCGTCAATTTGAAACTAAATTAAACTAAATTAAATTAATTGCAATATTTTTGTTTTGATGTGGTTATGAATAATTTGGTTATATTTCGACTATGACCTTGTGCATAACCATAATTAGATAACAAGATTTGTTAGGTAGTCAGTCAGTGCATATGAATTAATTAGATTTTTTGAAGGAGTGTGTTTTTAAATATTTTTGTTAAATAAAGAATAGTAGAATAACCATAGGACTAATTTTGCAAAAAGTAAATAAAAACTTTTCTTCAACTTGGCCTTCACATTTACTGATGAAAAGGCCGAAAGGTGAAAACGCACTTCACTCGGAATCCTCAACTACTGAAACACTGGTCTGAACTGACATAATCTCTTACAGTCGGAACACAACAATGCAATTAAAACTCTAATGTTTAGGCTTTATAGTATCCCTATTTAAGGCGCTAATACAAATTTACAGCCGAGTAATTTATGTTCAATTTACTTTCAGGTAAGTGGCAGGTGTACATAAACAGAGTTAGTTATACGTTACTTTTAAATACGTAATTGGGTAGAATCATCAAGAACAATAGGGCACGCATCGCAATTATTGTATATTTGTTTCTTTGGAAACCATGTAATCTTTATTATGATTGATTGTTAAAACCAAACCGAACCGACCAATGTTATGCACAATAAGCTTGCGGATGGATCCCCATTTACTTTATTATAACTATGTTCGTTACCGCGCATTCTTGAAAAAACATCAAAAAGAGAGGTTCCTTTATTTTTGCGATATTATGTGTAGTAAAGTAAAAGTAAAATAGCCCATACACTGTTGTACTGCTGAAATCTAGTAACCTTTATGTATGCCTTGACTTGACTTGACACGACTTCTACGAGTACTGTATGACATTTTAATTTATCGAAGCAATAATCATGTGTTCTTTTTGTCTCGTGATGTGTATCTGTTAAGGACCAAGTACCTAATAAATTGGAGTATTTTTAGGTACTTGTCATTATGAATAATGACAAGGTACTTTGGGCAAATTAAATAATTATAATTTGAACTTCCTTATTTATCACATTGCCTAGACATTATGAATACTGCCATGTGGCTATCGGGCAATCTGATAATACCCTGTGTATTTTACATTGCACGGGGTGCAGGGAGGAGAACAAGGGGTTCTATAATATTTACCACACAATTCATTAGCCAATTTTCATTGTACAAGCAATATTTGTTTTATTCCACAGTCTATTGCTTTAACAATGACATCAAAATTAAACATTCAAACGGCAAGCTGTTAATTTTATAAATCATCATTTTGTTTTATTTAAAAAGATAAACTGACGTGTCAACATTTTTCAAAAAACCAAAGGTAATAACAAATAATTAATTTGACCAAAATACATCATATTATATAATTTTTGAACAAGACAATAATATTCTTCAAAAGTTTGTTTCTGACGCCTCTCCGGCCGCTGCCGCGGCACGCTTGCTTCGCTCGCTCGGCTCGCGCTTTGTTTTGGTCACTGATCTAACCTAAACTAACCAACCCTCACCTAACCGTTCTGTCACGGGAGGCTGCGCCCCTCGAGCCCCTCTAGAGGGGCGCTGCGCCCCGTTCTCTTCGTTCGTCCTGACAAATAATGCCCAGCAATTTGATTATTTCAATAGTTGTAATCACACTGCCCTCTCATATTAGTCATTATTCAAACTGTGCGGGCATTTTTCATAATACCTACCCTATTAACCAATTGGTCTATAACATATCCACTAAAATCAAATTGATTTTGTCTATACTAATATTATAAAGAGGAAAGCTTTGTATGTATGTATGTATGTATGTATGTATGTATGTTTGCAACGAATAAACGCAAAAACTACTGGACCGATTTAAAAAATTCTTTCACTATTAGAATGCTACATTAGCGCTGAGTAACTTAGTAGGCTATATTAAAAAAAAGAAAAGTACACCCGTGCGAAGCCGGGGTGGACCGCTAGTATTTTATAAAAACTTTTAATCAGTCATAATATTTTTTAATTAATTTAATAACTTATAATAACCAGATAAATCATCAAATAAAAACAATGCGTTGTGTGTGCAATTGTGCATCACTAAAACTATGCGTCAGCGGTGAAGTCGCATGTAATCGATAGCTGTGAAGTAATGTACCCATAGTAGGTATCAAAAGGTCGTATTTGGTTGAGTTCTAAAGTAGTTTACGGTGTGTAGAGACCTGTTAGAGGAGCAGATCGTGATCGTAGAATGGAGTTCGGAAATGGTTTAGCGCATGTACAGTGGGGTACACATGCCTGCACGTCAACCTACCACAAACTGTCAAATTTCCTCAATAGACTCTGAACTTTATGCCTAAGTTATATGGTTGAAAATGTATTCAAGAAATTTGACAGCTTTGGATAGGTGGCGGCTGTGCATACATAATTACGAAAAATTTAATTCCGAATATTATGATCATGTAATCAAAATTGCGAAGGTTTTAATGTCGCTTGGCTCACTGCGCTACGCTTGGGCACAACATAATAACCGAAACAGTGATGTACTAGTCGTGGGATTTTTTTATCGATAGCTTATATATAAAAAAATCGGGATTCCATTTATCATTATTCAAACTGTAGTTAGGGTCTAATACGCCAACGTTAATTCTCGGTTTAAACAAGAGTTATGTGACAATTTTTATTCAAAAATTTAAACCAAGTTTAATTAGAGTTTCACGTTGGCGCAAATGGGTTTAAAAGCAAACTTTATTATTAGCCAAAATCTAATTTAATCGAACTTATAATACATTAAGCCATTACCCATCAATTGTAGCGATGACTTGATTTCAATGATGGAGGCCTTTGCCTAGCAGTGGGACAATTATAGGCTGTTAACTATTTATAATACATACATAAATTTGGCTATAAATACAATAACATTTGCTATGATGTCAAAGTCAAAGTCAAAGTCAGTCAAATATTTTTATTCAAATAAATTTTAGAAAAGTGCTTTTGAATCGTCCAAACTTTTTTTTACCTACTACCCATTCAGGAAGTCTATTTTTAGCTGTGGAGAAGAATGGGCGCAAGAAACTCCACAGCTATAATATAAGTAACGACATTAACAAAATTATAAACCGTTACCTAGTTATACAAGTTTAAAAGCAAATTCTAGGTAAAATAACTTAAATAATTTAAAATATAAATAAATATTTTAAATTAGAAATACCTGTTGGAGTGATTGGAGCATTTTAAACTCATGCTGTTTTGTCTTCAATGTAATCAGACACTTTATAACATGCTTTTTTATAAAGCTTTTCATTAATGGTGATTTTAAATTTGTTAATATCAAGTTTCGTATTCAAGTCAAGTTTAATATTCGGACCTTATTATTTGTTGATTTGTAAGGCACTTACTATTATAATTCGGAATTAAACAGCGAGCTCAAGTGAGCATAATTAGTAGACGACGAGCTGGTAAAAATCTTAGTATTTTAAATCGGAATTAAATATTACGTGATTGTCTAGTGTTCCGTCTATTACCTGCTTGGGGTGCGCGTCGGGCAAGCGCGGGCGCTGCGGCGGCGGGCTCCGCTCGGGGACTACGCCCTCGTCGCGTTCCTCGCTAAGCAGCCGCCGGCGCACGCCCCAGTTGAAGTTGTCCGAGCTCTCGCCCTGATGATGGGAAAACAAAACACCTGTTACTCAAATTCAATACATTCAGCGGTTAATGCTATCTGCAATCTAAACATATAAGTCTAAAAATGGTTAAGTATATAATTTTAGAGCTCTCGCCCTGATGATATGAAAAAAAAACACCTTTCTCACTCAAATTCAGAACATACCTATACCCTCTTACCACGAAACAGTGTTTAAAATATTGTGTCTTTGTCTAAAAGTATTAGCTAAAAGGGGACAGCATCTGTTTTAAGCCATTTCTAACTTTAGCCATCGTTTTGTGGAAAAGCAGATAGCGCTCAATGCTATTTGCAGTTTAACACATCGAAATAAACATCTAAATATGAGTAAATATTTTATTCGATTTTGTTGCGAACAATAAATTACCACGATTTGAGAAGAGTGCTCTTCTGACTTGCACTTTAAATTATGCTATAGTGGCACTGTCCTCCTGTAGTGACTGTGACTGTGAAATCCTATGTCCTATGTCCAGCAGTGGACACCTTTGACTGAGATGATGATGATGATGATGATGATGATGATGATGATGATGATGATGATGATGATGATGATGATGATGATGATGATGATGATGATGATGATGATAATATCTACCTTTACTTTATAAGCTAAAGTAGCCTTAAGTCAAAAACAACGATCAAAGATCAGAAAAGATCATTTACGCAATCTATTTTTTTTACAATAATTGGTGAATGAAATTACAACGGCAACGTGTATGGATAATATAACACAATTACACAATATTGCTATAGACTGAAATCGTAACTTCACATCACATCACGTTGGTGTGGTTTTAGAACCTAATGAAAAAACTCAACCATACACAGCAGACTTCAAACGTCACAGGACTAATATTTCACTAAAACACTAAAATGACGGATTTGAGTATTTCCTACTAGCGTTTATTTGCCAGTTCGTACAATCACAACAATTTGTCTGTATGTTTACAAATATATACAGTAGTTTGAAAGGAAAACGCGAAAATGCTATATCAAGCGCGGTCAGTAGAGTGCACTTAAAGGAGCATTATGTTCAATAGCGCGGTCAAGGTACACACTTTAAACAAAATTGTAATTCCATCACGACGGGATAGCAATTATAACTGATTTCCTTAATAAGACCGTCAAACTGGAACTTGTACTTGTTGAACGTTTTTTGTAGTATTGCAATATAGTGTTATTGGAGTTTGGTGATCACAACCCACTTTGCCCAATCAAGAAATGAAGCCATCCGGATATCCGGCTGAGCGCAAACCGGCCGAGCGCTTTGCTACTGAGCCAGAGAGGCGTCAAACTAAATCTTAAAACATTCGTGGACATACCTCGATGCTCTCGCTCTCGTACTCCAGGAAGTCAAAGTCCTTGAACACCCCAAAGTGGTCGGTGGGCGGCGCAGCGGCGGACGGCTCGTTGCCCGGCGTGCCGGACGCCTCCTCGAGCGACGACGCCATCGACGACTCGCGCTCCAACAGCTCCGAGCTCTGGCTGAAGATTACCTGCCACACACGGAAGCACATTCACACCCGTAACCACACTCAACAAGTTACATGACAAGTTAGATGAAACAAAACATAAACGCGACTGACGGCTCACGACAGTACACAGAATCATGTAGCTTTTTAAATAAATAAATATGGTACAATCACAAAAATGAAATATATAGAAATTGTTTTGGCTTCTGCATATAATAATGAAGTTACACGCAAGTTATACGCGCTTTTGAACTATCCCTGACGACATAACTAACCTATCAATATAAACTTTCAAGGTTTTTTGTGTAAATTTATATGACATAAGAGGTTCTACGTCTTAAGAAGTTTTATACGATTTTAAATCAAAGTATACTTAAATGTAGAATATGATCATTCGCTTATGTCAAAAACGACGATTAAAAATAATTTACGTAATCCTAACTTACTTTCAGTTAAAGTTATTTTATATTTTAGGGAACATTGAATAGGTAAAGTTGCTAAAAAGTATATTTACTAACACAATGTTAAAATAATCGTCAGGAAAGTGTAGGTACTTATAAGCGGTGTTTAATGAAATAACATCATTACGTGTAAAGCAGTAAGATTGAACATTTAAATTAATATTAATAAAACTCATCATGAAAAAAAAAATAACTTTTATTAATTTGTGGTTTACGTGATGTGTCTTTCTTTGAAACCTTTAAGATGTGTGGTGTATATGTGTTATGAATATATATTTTTTTCAAAAACAAAGTCATTCAATTATACTAATACATGTACAAACGGTATCAACAATAGATTTAGATACTCTGTGTTTGCCCGCGTGAGTCTAGCCGCGGAAGATAGATGGCGATGGTAGCAACTCGACGCAACTGTGCACAATGTTGCCAACTTGACGGATTTCCCGTCATATCTAGCGGATTGGAGTAAGATGAAAACGGACAAACTGTTTGACTAAATAACGGCTAAAGGATTTTCTAGCGGAATGACAGGATGTTGAATAATATTGCGTTAGATACTATTTTTTTTAGAATTATTATAAAAGATTTTTTCTGACATTTATGCAGCGCCATCTAGTTACTTATTATGAAAAGAACCGAACATTAAAGTACCGGCCAAAATGAAAAAAAAAATGGCCTGTATTCTTGTTATCTCCGGTTTTTTTAATTGATTACTTTTGCACCAACACTGTACGGCCAATATTCTTGGTTCTATTTGAGTTCGAAAGTTCGATATCTTCGTACATTTTCGCTGGATTAAACTAACAAAAACAATGTTTTTTTTGCATTTTCAATATTTTTCATTTCATTGCATTTCATTGACATATTGAATATTATTTAGTAAGATACAATGTTTCTTTGCTAATTTTTGGCATGATATTCTTATATTTAATGTTTTTGGAGATTATAAATTTAAAAAACTCGTAGGCGTATCTTTTTTAATTAAATAAAAAATAATCATCTTTATTTATTTAATGTATCTTACTTAGATATGTTTAAAATGACAAGTTATGTTAGAACAATAAATTTGCTTTTGGCTAATTAAATCCATCAAAAATATATGAAAATATCGAATTTTCGAACTTAAATAATAATAATAAACTTTCCTACACTCACACCAATTATCCAGCCCAAGAGAAGCTCCGTTATGAAACTCGTTAAATGATTACTAGACAACGGATAAACATACTTAAAATAATTAAATACATACTTATTATACATATAAAACACCCAGACCTAAGACAATTTAGAAAAACAATAATTTCTAAATTGACCAGACCGGGGATCGAACTCGAGACCTCAGAGATGGCGACACCATGAAAATCGGTGTATAAACCACTCGACCAAGGAGGTCGTCAAAATAAAACTAAGGTTAAGCCTCCAGCTTTGGTGCCTTAGTAATAAATACTCAAACGGGCATATTTCTTTTTGGCCGGCACTCTCGTATTTGAACCAAAAGTTTATGAAAATGGTTAATGTCCTTTTGTGTGACGTACCAGTGTGATAGAATTTTGACGGGATATTTGACTAAATTTCGCGGCATCTAAAATTATAATTGGCAACACTGACTGCGCAGTTGAACCTTTACACGGGAGGCAACAAGCGGGCGTCGTTGACGTCTGGGTGCGAGTTTCATTCGCTATTCGATCACGTTAACGAAAACGAGAATTTGTATGGCAGAATCTTAACTCTTCTCGTATGTCGCCAGGAGGCGCTGCTTCAATGCCATACTAATTTTCGTTTTCGTAAACGTAATCGAATAAATAAGTAAACAAAACTCACACTAGGCACCCAGACGACGATATGATTGCTTGTGTCCGTAGTCAAGTTACTAGGCACTTTTCCTTGCTTTTGAAATAGAATTTGCGGTTTAGCCTGTTTTTACAGAGTTAAGATGCTGTTTTATAAATAAGACTGTCGAAATCTACATTCTTAATTAAGTATCAGTCAAATTATGTCGATATTGAATCACATATAGTTTTCTAGAAATTATTTATATATTCGGATGGGGAAATTATTCTTTTTTGTCCCTGACACTATAATTAACAACAGAACGTCAATTTAAAAAAGGCTTAACTTATATCACGTGTTGGATTAACCGGGTGTAGGCTCTTAGACAACCCTGATTATAGTGTACTAAGGTCTAGAATTGCTTACACGTGTATAGAGCACAAGCGAGTGTTTATACCCATGGCCGTGTCGCCGTAAGGGAGTGACGCAACGTAGACGTTGCGTAGTCGATAAATGTGCGTTGTGATGCCAGGTGTAATGAAATGTTTGCCCCATAGTTCACATCTTTGCCCCTAGATGGCGGGATCGGTTATTAGATTTTGACTTGAAAGCTTTATTTTGATAAAATTTGTTTTGAGAGGCAGGACGAAGTCTTCTGTGGGCGTCATCGTTGAACCAAATGCGCTTCTCAAAAAGGTACTTTGGTTTCCCACAGTTGGTACATAAGATTTTACAAAATAATTAATTGGTTTAATACATTTATATCTACCTGTTTATTTAATGTTAACGTTTACTTATCTTTACTAACAAGTATTTAACCGCATATAATGGCTAATTTTCAAGCCTTAGATGGATTTTATTTTTCTAATAAAGTATTGTACCCATCGAAATGAAAATATAGGTAATGTGATACTTTTTATAATGGCAGTACTGTACGATATTATTAGTCTTAGAGCATTAAACCAACCGGAAATTCCACGCGCTCTAGTTTCTATGCAAAAAAGTATATTATTTTCTGCGCGGGGGTCGAGGAAACGCACACAAATAGAGTTAACACTGATGCATTTTTAATGACGTCGCTACCCACGCAAACGACAAAATTATTAAACACTAGCATAAACTAGACGCACACTAATATATTATCACACACAGGTATAACCTGTCCGAACACGAGTCTGATGTTAACTTTATGTAAACGTCGATAGTGCTTGACACTATTGATTAAATTTGTCGAAGCCAATAATAACGAGAAAAGATTTAGTTATTATTTAGATAGTACTTTATTTTTATAAAAAGAAAAATGAGCGCACAATGCAGCTCGGCTCCAAATATCTCGAATAATTAAATTTTTTGGAAATCTGAAAAATTAATAGCCAGAATAAACATTATGATCAAGTCGATATCGATATTTTGTTTTTGTACCTACTGTCGCAGCTCTAACTTTGTTGCAGTGTGGTTAATGTAATTAAATTAAAATTTCCCTTTTGCGGGATAAGTAACGGGACGTCAATATAATATATTAATGAAGTAGACCGATCATAAACTTACAGTTTCATAGTATTTATATTTTTTAAAGCAATTTAGTTGAAAAAAGTGTTGGAAAAAGAAAATAAGTAACAATTTATAAATAGTGATATATCATTAATTAAAGCATTTATAGTAAAAAACAGTTTTAACGATAAAGAACGTGAAATATATATTGTAATTCAATGTTGGCTCATTCATCTTCAAAAGTTACGCAAAGTTGCAACTTGACGTTTTAGTGGCAACACTTTTTGATTGACATTATTTTTTCAGTTTTTTGCAAATTTAGTGCATTATTCAATAATATTATGACAAAATAATACTTAAAGATAAAAAGTAACGTTATCCTTTTGTACACTCGACGTTTTTGATCGCTTTTTACACGAAAACACGCTGCAATTTGTCATTTTTTGCTCACATCTTATCGCGTGCACCGTGATTTGCAAATGACGCTGGAACACGCGGGAACTAGTTTGTAACGGTATGACCGGCGGTCATATACTTTTGACAGAGGGGAACGCCTCTGTCAGTGGCGTCTCCGGTTGGTATAATGCTCTAAGATATTAGTCTACAAAGTTTCAACTGCCGATTAAAAGTCAATGACAACAAATAATGGAAGAATAAATACGCGACTGTTTAAGTTTAAAAGGCTTTTAATTTATGGGACAACGACCTGACAGCACAGCCTCGTGATTGATCGTGTTAGTGTGCGCAAAAGCTTTGCAACATATACATTACGTATGCGGATTACCTTAGAACATACAGTGGTTATTAAATCGTCCTAGTTGCAGCAATGCATAGAAATTTTTGTAATTATTGTTTGAGTTCGTTGTTCAGGAACCCGTCTTATATTACACACACCGACTTTGGTCTAAGTGGTATAACATAACGTTAACGGAATTTCAGTATAATTATAATTAACATACGGTTGTGTTTTGTACTTACAGATGGGCTTTTGGGTAGTCCAACTCTTTGGCCACACGTTGTCAACAAGTTGACTAGACATTCTCTGACGCGACTCTGTAAGGAGAATAAAAAAAGATTAGTTTATGTGTAACATAAGAATCTCAAAGTAGCACAGCAAAGTTTATTTATATTTCCTTATTGGTGTGGTATTGTTAGTCTAAGGATTATTCTTATAATCGACAATGCTTTTTCAATTTACATGGCTTTTTGTTTACATATTGTTATATGTAAAACATTAAAATAGAAATTCCATTTAATTGTTTTTGGTTTTAAAAATATTGATTTAGTCATTTTATTATAATAATGCGTGATATAAAAAAGGTCACCAGTTGTTTGTACCCGCTTTAATCATTTGTGTATGCTCAGTGTACTGGCACTGTCCATTTGAATAAGCATTAATTTAAAAAAAAATAGACCTTATTGAGAAAGATTTTGAAAAGAGACTGCTGTTGGCTGCCGATGATCTTTACAGAGTTATCTTTATTTGCAGCGAGAAACTTAAGAAGTGTGTGTCGCCTTTCTTTACTAGTCTCTGAAACAATCTTGCATAGCAAAAAGGACTTATCTTCAATATGTAAAGCATGTCTTGCCTTTTTTGACCCTGTAAATCCTCTTTCCTGCCTGAAGCCTAAGGAAAAAGCATATAGGGGCGAGACGGAGGGACATACCCACTAAACACAGGCGAGTCGAAACCAAATACGCGGTCGCGAGGCGGGCTGTAGTAAATTGCCTAGCGAATCTACTCCCGTACGTAGGTTTAGCATGAACTTCTATCCGAATTGTAATGTAAACGTAATGTTAATTATAAAAAAAGAGAAAAGAACAAAGCGTGTCTTGCCTGCGACATCCACGGCCTCTTCCAGCCCGAGGCAAGGGCGTCGGCGGGGGAGAGCGAGAGCGAGCGGCGCGGAGAGGTGACGCTCGGCAGGCCCACGCCCGGGGCCGCGCCCCCGCCCCCACCCGCGCACGCCCCCGCCGCGCCCCCGCCCTGGCCCTCTGTCCCCACCACAGTCGACGTGGAGCCCGAGCCCGACGCTGATGCTGACGAACCTGCGAAACAGATTCCTTGTTTATATATTTGCTCCATCACCCTATCTCATCTTAGTGGTGCCTGCCAAGGTCTCTTTCATTCATCTTCTTCAACCCGTCGGAGTCTTAATTCCTTCGGGAAAAAGCCTTAATAGCCTCTCAAAAATGCTTTGCTGACTGGTGCTGAACTTCTACGAGATCTCTGCAAGTGGGGGTTCCTTACAGATACAAAATATTCATGTGCGAATTACAATTGCATGCGAATGTAGAGCCTCCCCGCAGTTGGTGCAACACTTGCTTACCTGCCTGTTATGCCCTACTTTCTACACAATGGAAGATTTGATTACGGCTGACTAGAAAGCTGCTAACGTAGCAACTTTCTGGTCAGGAAGAAATATGACGGTGCCGATGTCGCTGACAGGAGAATCATCATAAAAAATCAAATTAAATATTTGGTTAAGTACCTTTTTATTTGCCATGTTTCAGAGTATTCCATTTTTAAATAGCACGCTAGATATGAATTTTCATACTTACATTGCTAGCCCTACTTGCATGTATTTTGTCAATACTGCAATTTTGAGTCATCTCGAAGAAGGTAGTCAAAATAATGACCTCATTTCCAAGCATGTTTCAGAAAAATATTTTAACCACGATGAAGTGCACCTGAGCTTATCTTATAGTAATTTGTGCGCAATCATATTTGCGAAAAATTATAATAATATGTACCCACAATTAGAGAATAATATTAAAAAAAAGCAATATTAAATACCCCTGTCCGGGGTGACTGTGGAGGCGTTTGAGAGCGAGCTAGGTCCAGTGGCTGGCTGGCTGCCGGCCTTGGGCAGGTACTTGCGCCCGATCACCGGCGTCTGCGACAGGTCGAACGTGAAGTCCATCGTGCGCCCCGGTAGCTCCTGCCAATGTACATTTTAATAGATAATTACATTCTCAAATCCACCTGAACACACAGAGAATTTCATCCAAACCGGTCAAGCCGTTTAGAAAGAGTTCAGTGACATACACACGCACAGAAGATTTATATATACATATGTATAAAGATGTATTATATGTGTCACCTACGTTCTTTGTCGCACCGCTTACTAATCTTTCTGCTTAGCCCTTGGTTCGACTGTATACATTAAGTCCGCCTTTTGTACATATTTTTATATTGTGCAATAAAGGATAAATATGTAAAAATGCATTTTTACATAAATTAAATAAATTTAGTTATTTAATTTATGTAATTGATTTTAAATTTTTGAATTATGTTACTGTGTAGATGCACCTTTATTTAAATATTATATATTGTTAAATTATATAGTCGACAACCTTCTGGTTTTGTAGTGAGCACTGCATATTGATACTTTAAAATATTTCTTTGCTTCACCTATGTCTTTTTTATTTCAACAAATCGAGTATAAAAACTATTAAAAACAATTGTTCACGTGCACGTTCCTGTTCGAACGTGCAACAACATAATAGTTGCACGTAACGTGCGCTTAGTATGTGATTACATACATGCTTACTACTCCTTACTTACACAAATATGTAAAAACTATATTAACTACGACCACTTGTTTTATTTTTATGTCCTGCCATTTTTTAAATTCGAAGCTAGTTTATTCAAAGTCTTAATATTAATAATGGAGAATTGGGAAGTTGATTAGTCAATAATAGATAAACTTTTTAGCAACTAGCAAAACGATATAGTACAAAACAAAGTCGCTTCCCGCTGTCCCTATGTATGTATGTATGTATGCTTAGAACTTTAAAACTACGCAACGGATTTTGATGCGGTTTTTTTTAATAGATAGAGTGATTCAAGATACATGCATAATATGGTCCTTAATTAAAATTGAAATTGAAATTTAAGTTTTTTTCTCACTTATTAAAATGTCTAAAAGTTCCAAAAGTCAATACCGGTAGTTAATATTGTTATACATGTTTAATTAGGACTATGTTGCTTAGGCTTCAGTAATAACAATGATTATTAGTTTTGTGTCTTTATCGCCAAATTTTTTTTTTAAATTGACTACTTTTTATGTTCGCGGAATTGTCTTTTTGTTTCATTGTAACTTTGAAGACTTGATTTTTTCTTTCTTTTTAATGTCTGCTATATTTAGCTAGTGAAACAAACACACTACTCTGCAATTTTTATAGTGTTAACATAAATAGATGCTAAGAAAATTAAAAAAACGTTAGTATGAAAAATAAAATTTTATAAAAAATCTTCATACAAAACGTTAATTTCATAGGTAAGGACCTAATAGTAGAAAAACACTGATAAATATAGAGGTTTCACATTTTTTTGCGCTTACATTGCTGGCTGAATTTTACGAGATAGATCAATAGTATATTATGCAACTAGTGAATAAAGAACGGATTTAAAACGAGGGCCGTAGATGAGTCACGAGCAAGTGAAGGATTCTAATTCAAACACCAAAATAGTGAATAAAAACAAAACAGTGAATAAAAGGCCTTTTTATTCACTGTTTTGCGTGAATAAAATAAGCTTTTTAGAGTAGGTATGGTATAAAATAATGTATTACAATATTGTACACCTTAAAAAGGTCTACAAAAAACTCCGCAATAGTATATGTCTATCTCTTAGGGATAACCCACAATAACCATTTTTTATCCTTTACTTTTTACGAGAAATAATGGCTTATTTACGAATCGATTTTAAGCAATATAGCATTAATCCTTATCCAATTAATTACCTTAAATACATTGTGCATTTAATATAGATCAATATGGCCCTTTACAGCATGTAATTTAAATAATTATTTTCGAAGATATTACAGATTTAAAATGCAGGGACATAGCGGTTGCGTGTATCAGCATTGCACCCGTGCGAAGCCGGGGCGGGTCGTTAGTTTCGTTATAAGACACTGTGTGGGAATGGCAAATTATGACGTCACTATTGCGATCTGTTAATTGAGTGTTTATTAAACACTTTTTAGGTTAAAGAAATTAAAAAAAAAGTCAAATAAAAAAAAATTAAAGAACTTTTACACAATATCATTTATACGTTTGAAGTTCTAGAATTAATTATCGTTATCATCACCTTGCCTATTATAGTAAGGAAGTTGAAAATGCTGTGTACGCTAGCGTTTCTACGCGAATTACCTTCTTGCCATGTAGTTCCGCGTCCAGCACCGAGGAGGCATGCTCCCAGTACGGCGGCACCACCAGCGTGGAACACCGAGTCACCACCAGCTTCAGGATCTTCATCGCCTCTTTGTAGTTGTTACCGTCCTGAGCACATAAATGGTAGCAACTTAGTTATCTATAGTGCAATCCTTGTGTATTATGAAGAAGAAGAAGAAGAAGGAGAAGAAGAAGGAGAAGATGATGATGAAGAAGAAGAAAATAAAAAGGAGAAAAACATTTATTTTAATATATAACTTTTTTGTATTCCTTGTTACAGCTCAATATTTACTTGCGACACGTGTTTACTGAGATCTAATTGAGCTGCAAACAAACTGCTGATCAGTAACAAATGATTAATCGATGGATCAGCTGTATTTAGTAATATCTGTTGCCTGATAGGGTAGGGGTAAGGGCACGTGACCAACCCGTTGCTCTACTTACGTTCTGGAGTCGGTGTAGCACAGCATTAAAAGAGCGCTAAAAGCTGCACGTGATCAACCCTTACTTCCGTTCTTAGACATTTTTATCTAACCTTAAAATAGGTAAACAAAGATGACACAATAATCTTCGTCGATTTAAACGTGATTGACGTTAAGGGACGAATGTCAATAATACCACTCTGTATTTATAAACCGTAGCAAAAACAAAACAATAACTGCTTCCTTCATACTTATAAGCTTCATCGAGCGCGAGAGAGACGGATAGACTTTTCATGATGCGTATGCAGTGCGACGTCACGCAGCGCGCTTATTTACAAACACTACACAAGCGCAACGTGTAAATGTGTTGAACGTGCCAGCTTTAGTTAACAGACCTGTACCCGCAGCAATAATACCGACCGTGACCAACCCCTGCGGTAACTCACGTCCAGGAAGCGCACGACGGCACAACTGTTGACGTAGCACAGCATTACCGACGGTAATGGCTTCGCCCGTGACCAACCCCTGCGGTAACTCTCTTCCAGAAAGCGCACGACATCCCTCAGCAGGTAACTGTTGACGTAACACAGCAGTACCCGCAGAACTAACGCCGCCCGTGACTGACCCCTATAGTGACTCACGTTCAGGAAGCGCACGACGGCCCGCAGCAGATGGCAGTATTGGCAGTACTGACAGTACTGGCACCGCCTGTACTGACCGAACCCTATATTAAGTAACTCACGTCCAGGAAGCAATAGACGGCCCTAGCTCCACTTAGTACAGCATGCATAGTAGTACCGCAGTACTGGCACCGCCCGTGACCAACCCCTATAGTAACTCACGTCCAGAAAGCGCACGCCGGCCTCCAGCTCCACGTAGTATAGCATGCAGTGCAATACCCGCAGTATTAACACCGCCCGTGATCGACCCCTGTAACTCACGTCCAAGAAGCCTACGGCGGCCTGCAGCGGGTAACTGGTGTGATAACAGCAGTAACCGCAGTACTGGCGCCACCCGTGATCGACTCCTATAGTAACTCACATCCAGGAAGCCTACGACTCGCGTAATTAAGTCCGATCCCGCATAATCCCGGATAATTCTAATATAACACCGGGAATTCGGCTCTATCCCGCTCGACGGCCCGCAGCGAATAAATATTGACGTAGCATAGCAGTACCGAAAGTAATGGCGCCGCCCGTGACCGACCCCTATAGTAACTCACGTCCAGAAAGCGCACGACGGCCCGCAGCAGGTCCGCGTTCACGGGCTGCGCGGCGGGCGCCCCCAGCTCCACGTAGTACAACATGCAGTGCAGTACAGATAGCACAGGCAGTTGCAGGTGCACCGAACCCTGAAACATTTCTCGTTATTTGAACATTTCGACAGGACAACAGAGATACCGAAAAATAAAATAAGAGTAGAACAGCATTGCATTGCATTTGCATTTGTTTATGGTACACACTGTAAATTTTAAAATAATTTTAAAGGTCGGCCCATTTAGCTACCAATAATAAAACAAACTGGCAAAATATCTGAGCTCGTGACTAAATTCAACCTTATGACATCAATGACGATCGCGTATATTTTCAAATGATGTCTAAGAACAAATGAATATGCACCTTACTACTTGTAATGAAGTTGATATTTGTCAAATGTTCAGATAACTTGGTAGACGTTTACATCATTTTGACGCTGACCATACATAAAGGTTTAAAAAAGTTACTGTGACGTGTAATTAATAGCTTTACATAAATATTCTCTCATCAAGATAAACAGCGGCTCTGCAAAAAAGTGAGTAAAAATCGTTTAAAAACGGACGAAGTTACGGAAGTTACGAAGTTTGCGAAGCTTTAGTTTTACATTTCATTTCATCCTGACGTTTCGAACCCTTTGCAAAGTGTACTCTCCTAGTTACGGTAAGTAAGTTATTTATTTATTAACTTACTTCCCTAAAGTAAAAAGGTAAAAGTGCTCCGTAAAGTGCTTACCTTCTCCAGCACCTCGACGAGGAAGGCGAGCATCTGCAGCGAGAGATGCGAGTAGGTGTCCCACAGGTATTTCACCACGCACTTGGTCCACTGGAAGCTCTCCTTGCTGAAGGTGCGCCGCGAGTACAGCGTCATCACGGTGCCCAGGTTCTCTAGCTTCTTGCTCTTCTCCGAGGTAAACTAATAATAGAATACACGAATAAATATTTAAAAAGACTTATTTGATTGTTAAATCACCCGTACATCAACAGTTTAATGTTGCAGTTCAAAAGACGTGAACCTTGGGTCCCTGAATGCGTTTTCGTACGAATTTGATACGTATACGAGTACGTACGAGCAAGATACATCCCGATCCTCAGACTACTATGGTTTCTCGCACATTAATGGTGTGTTTACTCAGTGAGAAAGAGTCGGTACTCAAATTTGTACGAAAACGCACGCAAAGTGCGTTTCCCTGAAATTAGAATGATGACGGTGCTAATTAAAATGAGCACTTATCAAATGAAACAATACTAGTACCTAATAGTTAAATGCAAATATACATTTTTAAATAGTTACTTCTGTTTTGATGCGGTCAGCATTTCGACTGCTTATGGTAAGATAATGTGTTGGTGTCTGAGCTAAGTGGAACGTCAGAATCGTAAGATTGGTAAAACTTTTTGTGGTTTGAATGTAGATGAGTGCATCCGATATCCGCGGTGAACACCTAGCCTTAACGATCCGATAGCAGTGCACGGTTAACGACCTAATTTCCGCATCGCGCTGTTCTACTTTCAATGCAAAATAACAACATATAAAACCACTACCTATCAAAAAAAATATACGATTCGAAACATATTTAAAATGTGTAGCCATTTTTAGGTATGATGTGTTAAACTGCGTAATTGGAAAAACCGAAACGGAAATTAAGTTATTAAGTGCATTTTTTGGTCACCTATAAGGCTATAATATACGATTTATATGTCTACTTTGCCCCCCTTGATAAATGGTATAAATAATAATAGACAATTTAGTGATAAATGATATTCCCTCGAGATGTAGGGCCTTAGACACATTTGATAAGTGTCGGGGCCCCTTGTTTATTTTAATTTGCCAACACTCATGCACGTTCACGAACAACGGTTAACGGTTAATAAACCACCATTATATCACATTAATTAAAGATAAGACACGAATTTTAGATAACAAAACAAAACTGCAAATGTGACACTTCACTTTCCCGCCAAGAAGTGCCATGCATGTCCACTTAGTATGCAAATAAATTTTGATTTGATTTGATTAAAATCGACAAGTATTTTTATAAGCTAAGTTGTGTTAACCTTTGCTATGTGACACAAGGCGAGTCATGTTAATTAAACTAAATTCAGTGGTTTAGTTAAACTATATTTTAGTTTAATATTGTTTTAATTTTTATTCTTAGTTTTGATGTTAACAAAGTGCCTATGAAGGTTTACTTCAATATCGATTCTTCAGTTTAGGCAACAATAGCTCTTATGAATGTCACTGTGCCATCGAATAGTAATTCTAAACAGGGTTAGGAGCAAAAACTGGCAAGAACTCATTTCTTTTCTCTCTTTATTTATATCATAAAAATATTGGAAAATGCCTTATCATTGAAAGCCACATCCTATTACAAATAAACACACACACAATATACTGAAAAAGATAGTGTCATGGAAGGGACCTGTCGGCAAGAGAAACAGAGGCAGGCCAGCGCGGAGAGATGGCTTGATGAAATTTTAAAAGAAGCGGGAAAAGATTGGACATTTAAAGCAAATGATAGAACTACGTGGAGAAAAATGGAGGAGGCCTTCACTCTATGGAGAGGTCCATAATAAACAAAGAAAATTATTAACTCAAGTATAAAGTAAATTTATTCAGACACAATTTTATATGAAATATTTAATTCAATTTTATTTTAATTTATTAATACATAAATGGCATGCTTTATAATTATAATTTTGTTGATGTAAATTTTATTTTATTAAGGAAAAAAAGGCTCATTATAATAATAACAATACTGAATACTAGTCTGTTCCCCGACCCATCGCGTCGCCCGAATGCGCTAGTACTTCGTATTAACTTAGTGTTTTTCTCTGACTATTTTTAAGAGTCATAGTGTCATGTTAGTTAGCCTATAGCTTTAATAATTCTTGAAGTCCGACTGGTACTTCTAGAGATTAGCGCGTTCAAACAAATAACCAATCTATGCAGCTTTATTATATTAAATAAATAATAAATAAATAAATAAACTTTCCTACACTCACACCAATTATCTAGCAAAAGAGAAGCTTCGTTATGAAACTCGTTAAAATGGATACTAGACAACGGATAAACATACTTAAAATACTTAAATACATACTTATTATACATAGAAAACACCCAGACCCGAGACAATTTAGAAAAACAATAATTTCTAAATTGACCCGACCGGGGATCGAACCCGGGACCTCAGTGATAGCGACACCATGAAAACCGGTGTACAAACCACTCGACCAAGGAGGTTGTCAAATTATAATATTAGTATAGAAATGATTTGACTATGAAACCTGTGCAATAAGGCAGAAGGTAATCGTTGTACCTGTGCAATGTGGCAGGCAGCGCGGACGCACAGCTCATTGGCGTCCTCATAATGGAGCAACATGTAGGGTAACAGCGCCACCACCGTCATGGGGAAGGCCAGGGCCTGCGTGGGGTCGATCACGGGCAGCTCCAGCAGCGGGATCATGTCGGCGAGCACGCCCACCACCGGCTCGTACGTGTTCGGGTGAGTGCAGCCCTGCGGGATAAAAAAGTACGTTGTTCCGAATTCAAACTATACATGATACATAATGGACATGGGAATTGATGTTCCGTTGCATTCGGAAATGCGATGATTACAGAGAGACATTAAGAAAATAGATGCATTGTAAGCACATGTACCTTGAGTAACAACGCATGCAGGAAAGGCGCTGTGTGAGCCACACATACCCCCCCAGTCCGATCCAAACCCCTCGGGGAATGTAGTAGGGTATGGGGGTGCCAATTCCTCTAGAAACCCTCCGAGGACATTTTAACCACCTGGTTGACGTGACGCAGAAAAGGCAGCCTGAGGATATCAGTAAATTAAAATCACGCACGCAACGTAGTAGCGCGTGTAGAGAAGGCGCTGTGTGAGTTTTCGTGCGACCAATCCACTCGCGCACGTCGGTCCGGTCGAGCTAGAACTTTGCTCGAAGTCACAAACTAAGGAGGCCCACAGAGTGCGGTCGAGCCGGTCGACTGCAGCAGCGACCACACCCACGTATACACACGCACCTTTGAGTACAAGCGCGTGTAGAGAAGGCGCTGTGTGAGTTTTCGTGCGACCAATCCAACCGCGCGCGTGGTTCGAGCCTACCTCCTATGGGTCTCCTTAGTTTGTGTCGTAGTGGACAGCAGCAGCGACCACACCCGCTTATACACACGTACCTTGAGTAGTAGCGCGTGCAGTGAAGGAGCAGTGTGAGCCTGCGTACGGTCGAGACGGTCGCGCGCGTCGGGCCGGTCGAGCGGCAGACGCTGCATGACGCGCGCGAGCAGCCGCACGCCCAACTGGAACTCGTGCTCGTAGTCCGACTCCAGCAGGGACGCGCCCACCCAGAACAGCGTCGCCAGGATGGTTAGCTTGTCGTCCTGACAAAACGCAAAACAAACACTCTATTAACAACCATGCTGTTAAAAAGACGGAAGTACTTTAGAATCGGGTATCTAAAGGGTTTTTCATTAAGAGCGCTCGAACTTTGAAATTAATTAAAACAACCTGTGTAAGTGATATTGCCACAACTTTTATTTTATTTTAAAGGATATTCGATGACATTATGTATGGAATATAATTTCAGCCAAATGGCCGCCAAGACTCCGCCGTAGGTAGTGTATCCTGGCGGACCAATTTTGAATGACATCTTCGCATAAATGTGGCTCAATTTCACGAAGGCGGCGAGTTATGTTGGCCTTCAGGGTTGGCCAGACATTTTACGTAGCTCCACAGAAAGTAGTCGAGCGGAGTTAAGTCACACGATCTCGGTGGCCAGTTGATATCGCCACGACGCGAGATGACGAAGCCCTGAACTTCGCATTCAATATATTTAATGTTTAATTAATAAATAAATAAATTAAAATTTAATACATTTTAACAATTTATACGCATTGTTGAAGCATGTAGCGTTCCATGGTGAATTGTCACCACTGAATATAAATTCATGTCAAATTTGACATGTATCGCTTTACCAAGATGGCCGCTATACGCTGTCAAAGTTAAAGCGTCCCTATTGAAAAACCCTTTAAATCGCAGCCCATTGTTTAAAATAGCCGTTCAATTGCACGGCTAGACCTTTGATTGAACAACGCCATTCACCTAACGTCTAGTTTTGTATTTGAATCATTATGACGTTTAAAATTGATAGACTGACTGACTTAATTTTTATCTACCAGAAAATGTTTAAGGCAGGTTGTAGTAAGTAGTAATAGTAGCACATACTCGTATAACATGTGTAACGCGCGCACTATTATAATGCCGTTGTCTATAGCATGAAACGTCAACAGCATCCAAAATAGACACTCTTCGTTCCTCGTCGCTGATTGGTCGCCCGCGCTCCCTCCACATTCAATGTCAAAGACACTTAACCTTAAGGCGACGCATCGCTAAACAATAAATCTCATACGTTTTAATACGAGTGTTTGCGCCCCGTACCATAAGAAAAGCTGTTTTTTTTCCTTCAAATTAAAACTACAAATTATTTAAAAAAAATGAACTACAATTTTGAAGTGTGTGTTAAGACTAATCTACTAAGAAAATTTAGATGCTTAAATCGGTATGGTTAGCCTGTAAAATGTGAATCTATGTTTTAAAAGAGGTTACTTTGATATTTTTTTCTCTGTTATAAAAGTTGAAAAATCGTGTTTCTGCAACTAACAAAATGAAGTCAATTAAATGAAAAATCATGTCATCAAATATCACTTTCATATGTTTTGTAATTGTTGAGAAAAATCAAGATCCCCGCCACGTAAATTACTAATGCGTCGTCTTAAGTGACAAGAGAATTTTTCCCGCGCCTAATGGTGAAGGCAGCTGAACGTTTTTTTCACTCCGTCGGGTTGTTGTAATTTTTACCCATTGTAACTATACATTTTCTAATAAAACAGTTGTAACATAATGTAACAGTGAGTTTTATACGTGATAAATGGAGCTAGATTTTTTTTACGAATTCAGGGTTGATTCTATAGTAACTGTATTACAAAAAGATGGCAGGCAGACTACCGTCAAAAAAATGTTTTTTTTTGAGATAGATTGCTGATTGCCTCAAACGGCATTTTCAGCGTCACCGGGCTTTTTTGGGGCCGGCGAGGTACGTAAAGGGTACCTCGAGCCGTGTGAAACGAATCACCTTCGGAGGTTTTCTAGAGGGAACGGCATCTCACACTTAAAAGTGCGCGTCCCCGTGCCCTACCAGATTCTCAGTAGGGTTCGGATTGGATAGGGGAGCGGAACCACCCGAGGGCGCCTCTAAAGGCACGGACCTTGGCTCATGTCTGTACCTGGTATAGAGCGCGTGTGAACCGGCTCGTCGTACCATTGTTCCACGAGTACGGTGTCTTGGGCCTAAACTAGAGTGCATGTTTAGTGTATTCTGTAAATGTGTAGTGGCATTTAGAGAATCGGGCGGGGGAAAAAATTTGGTGCTTAGATAAAAATTTACATAAAGAAAGCACCTCATTTTAAGCAAATGCTGATAGAGGAGAAGTGTAAGATTTGTCATAGTTAAAGTTTACATAAAGAAGGAGTGCAGAAACATTCTAAATTACGTCAAATTTCGACCACTAGAAACATTAAACACAGCTACTGGGTGGCAAGAGTTTTATTTGACATTCGATCAAGTTGACGAATATGACAACATTTTAATTCTCCTCGCCTGTCACCAGAAGGCGATGCTTCAACGCCATACTAATTCTATTTTTGTTACCGTGATCGTAATCGTACAGTTAATAAAACACGCACTAGGCACCCTGTTCCTCAAAGTTGTCTACGACAGGTAAAGTTATGATATTATTTTAGATACGTTTTGGCATCTACTTATGAATTAATAGCTTTGGATCAATGTTATACTTTATGAACAGTAACTTCGTTCCACGGTTCTCTGATTTCTTCTATCTACTCATTTGTTTTTGCAATTCGATTTGATGAGTGAAAGCCGGCGGGCGAGCGAGATTCCAGAGGAAATAGAATTATTGGAAAAAGGGTTTTCTGAAAACATAAAAGCGGATGCATTATTGCAAATTGCAGCCCGCAAGATGGATTTTGTAAGAAATTAATAGCGAGCGTGGAGACACTGCAATTAAAAAATATATGATGGCCTATGTATGAACTATATAATTTGAAATGAAACAGATATTGCCCCCTCAAACCTCACGAGTGTCAGTAAATATGTGAGACTTTGCTAAGATACTACGAAGACTTCATGACAAAATTTTTAAAAGTGTTATGATCAAAGTCCGGCCCGCGACCATCAAACAAAAATTCAAGTTTCATTTTGTTAGTAAATATTGTAACGCGAATGAAAAAGTTTGCCCATCCTTGGACCAGATCATATGTGATCCAGTGTTTACAACTGACATCATATGAAAAATGCAGCACAGCTTGAAAAAACTCGAGCTATCAGTTATAATAAATAAAGCAAAAGCCTATTGACATTCTACCTACAATATTTCAAAAGAAAAAATCCAGACTTAAAGTTTAATTGTTCCGTGAATTAAACCTATGAAATTGCAGCAACTTAACTCGAAGTTCCATTGTCAAACGTTTCTGAAAAAACAATGAATAGGTAGTGACCTTTAAAAGTACGCTTCAGAAATAAACAGCTTTGTGTAACAGTATTAGAAACTCTTAGCGTTGCTAATGAAATATTTCTACACATTTCTAAACACCCACACACAGACTTTAGCGTTCGTACTAACCACTTCTACTTCTAATAAAAATAAAGTAGCACTACCACATTGAATATTGAAAAAAAATACATCAACTAGTTCAATAGGAAACAACATTTGTGGCGACAACTTCGTAAGATACCACATAAAAACAAAAGTTTAGCGTTATACGAATTTCATCTCTATGTCAATAGCCTAGCGTCGTAATTGCAACGCCACATACCCGGACGTTGGTCGTCGATACAGACTTCGCCTTCTCGCTGGACGGACTGCGTGACTTCTTGCCCTGAGTCAATGAAAGTGTCAGAGACATTGCTTTCTTTTTCTTAAATTATTATTTTGTAGCTATTGTACAACTATCTTGTATTTTGCCAAGATAAACTAAACTGCATTTATGCTTGTTTGATAGCGATTAGAGATGGGAAGGATGGATTATTGATGAATATTATCGAATTAGCAACATTATCTGCAATAAAATAATATAATAAAATATTTATTATAAATTTTCGTACAGCGAAGCGGCCGGGTGACAGCACCCGGCCGCTTCACTGTACGAAAATTTGTGAATATTTTTTTATAGCCTATCATTTGCACAATTTCATGTTCTTACTACATACAATCAAGATCGGTCAAGCCGTTCGTTCTCGAGTTATAAGAGGACATACAGACATACAAAAAATTCAAAAAACATAGAATTGATGTCAAAGATTCATAAAACGAATATTTATTCCAAAATTTGTCAGAAAAATTGCATGTACACAGATTGCAGACAGAGCCTACAGATTTATATAGTGGTATATATATATATATATATATATTTTTAAAATTTATTCTATTTCTATTTCAATAGTTTGCAGACTGCAGACAGAGCCTACAGATTTATATAGTGGTATAATATATATTTTTAAAATTTATTCTATTTCTATTTCAATAGTTGAGCATACTTTAATCTCTTTTGCATTCTATTTTGTTGGATTTATTATGCTACATAGTTTTGAAAACCAATTGTTGTTTAAAACCTAATAGAACCGATGGTAAACTGTAAATGAGATTGCTAATTCTATAATATTAAAGTAATCATATATCAACCATCTTCATTAACATCATCATTATCATCATCATGATCACCACCACCACAACCATCACCAACATAACCACCACCACCACCACCACCATAACCACCACCACAACCACCACCACAACCATCACCACCATAACCACCACCACAACCACCACCACCACCACCATCATCACCACCACCACCACCACTACCACCACCACCACTACCACCACCACAACCACCACCGCCACCACCACCATCACCACCACCATCACCACCACCACAACCATCACCACCATCACCACCACCACCATCATCATCATCATCATCATCATCATCATCATCATCATCATCATCATCATCATCATCATCATCACCACCACCACCACCACCACAACCACCACCGCCACCGCCACAACCATCACCACCATCACCACCACCACAACCATCACCAACATCACCACCACCACCATCATCATCATCATCATCATCATCATCATCATCACCACCACCACCACCATCACCACCACCATCACCACCACCACAACCATCACCACCATCACCACCACCACCATCATCATCATCATCATCATCATCATCATCATCATCATCATCATCATCATCATCATCATCATCATCATCATCATCATCATCATCACCATCACCACCACCACCACCACAACCACCACCGCCACCGCCACAACCATCACCACCATCACCACCACCACAACCATCACCAACATCACCACCACCACCATCATCATCATCATCATCATCATCATCATCATCACCACCACCACCACCACAACCACCACCGCCACCGCCACCACCACCACCACCACCACCACCACCACCACCACCACCACCACCACCACCACCACCACCACCACCACCATCACCATCATCATCATCATCATCATCATCATCAGCCTAGGTCAAATTCCCATGGTCAAATTTTTACAATCAATAGGGAAAAGCAAATGTCACGTTTCTTCGTATGTGAGCTGTCACCACATAATACAATAACATTCAATTCAGTGAATCCTGTGTTTAACCATTATATTTATTTAAATCATCATCATCATCATCAGCCCATATTAGTCCACTGCTGGACATAGGCCTCCCCTAATCTATTTAAATACTACTATATAATTCTGTAAGTTCTGTCTGTACATGCAACTCTTCTGACAAATTTTGGGATAAATATTCGTTTTATAACTCACTGACACCAATTCTAGGATTTTTGAAATTTTTGGCAGTCTGTCTGTCTGTATGTCGGAATGTCCTCTATAACTCAAGAACGGCTTGACCGATCTCGATGAAAATTTGTATGTAGTAAGATTATGAGATTAAAATTAAAATTTATTCACAAACTTTCGCACAGCGAAGCGGGCGGGTGACGGCTAGTAAGCGATAAAGTCTAATTGTGATTATTTACATATAATTTAACGAAAATGACAAAGTGTTGAAAAAATGGGGTCATGGGGTGCGGGTTCGAATCCCACTCGTGGATTGAAAATCCACGAGTGGGACACTGTCTTTTTTCAAAAAGTCTAATTGATAAATTGTATAGTGCCTGCGACTCCAGATATTAGTTCCAGTAATTTACATCCGCTGTTTAGGTTTGAACCCTGGTTTAAACCCCGTTTCCACCCAAAAGACCGGGTTTAAACCCGCTGCCCATCTCTATTATGATAACTCCTGTAAAACGCATGAATTTCCTATGCATCGAATCATTGATATTATATTATAAGAAATTGTTTTTTTTTAAATACTTAATACTATCATATTACATAAATAATATAAAGTGATAAAGATTTTAATAGACACTAGGTAAGAATGATGGCTAAAGTAAGACAATGCTTAAAACAGATGCTGTCACTTTTTAGTTATAATATTTTTAGACAGAGACACAATATTTTAATCAAACAAACCACTCTGTTTTTTAGTACAAGGGATAGCGCAATGCCTTATGTGCTATGTATCCTTGCGTCAGTCGCGTTTAAAGTATTTTTAACTGACTTAAAAAAAGGAGGAGGTTATCAATTCGACTGTATTTTTTTTAAAGTTCTATTGTTATAAAACACATTTACACACCTATACCTAAAAATTATTAAAAATGACGTAAAAATTGATGTCCCCAAAATATTAGCGAAATCTTTTCAACACCTTTTTTGTCTTATTCGTTGGATTGTTAGCTGCTTTGTGTTATGTTATATGTATTCTCGTAGTCATTAGTTTATATAATTTTTTTTTCGCAAAATTATCTTGAACTGTATTTTACCATGTTTTTTTTTTTTTTTTTTTATATATTAGAAGGAGGCAAACGAGCAGGCGGGTCACCTGATGGAAAGCAATCACCGCCGCCCATGGACACCTGCAAAACCAGAGGAATCACAGATGCGTTGCCGGCCTATTTATGCAAATCAAAATCTAATCAAGTCAACATAATATATTTTATTTCTTTTTACATTAGGTACATCAGTGTATAGGAAAACTATGTGTATATACACGAAGACTTTTTATCGGTGATCAGGACCTACTGATTCCGACTAAGTAAATTATGGCCATTGCAATAATAATAGTAGTTACATGTCAGCGTTCCATTTCTTATTTTTTTATATCATGGTCATCCTACTACTCCTTGTTACAAATAAAACCTCTTCATAAATACGGGTACAACGATGATAACAAACCTCATTGAAGATGTTATTAGTAGTAAACTGTCAAATGGCAGACAACGTAAATCTTCACTTCATAAAAACGTAGGAAGACCATACATTCTAATTAATTTTGGTTACCTAATTAAAAGTACCAAATAAATTCATATAAAGAAAACATGTAACTACTATTGTTATTGCAATGGTCATCATTTACTTAGTCGGAATTAGTAGGTCCTGATCACCGATAAAAAGTCTTCGTGTATATAGTATACCCATATACCAATACATAGGTTATGTACATATAATGGTAAACTTCATTCACTAAGTGTGTCAAGGCTGGTGCCCGTGTACTAGAGTTTAAAAAAACCCTATTTTACTGGTTACATGCAAATAATTTCTATTCAATTAACCAATGTAGGATGGTTTATCAGCGTGTGTACCTGTGTGGCGGTGTCGCCGAGCTGCTTCAGCGACTGCGCGGACCGCGAGCGGCACAGGTTCGAGCAGGCGCCGGCCTTGGCAGCCTCGCACGCGCGCCCGCGCTCTGCAACGCACGATACAACCTCTATAGCACAAGAGTAGATATATGTATTCACTAACATATATCTACTCATGTGTCTATAGTGACCATATATAGTCAGCAACAAATTCATCGAAGCAACTACATTTTTTTTTGAGAATGTTTGCTGATTTTCTCATCCGGCATTTTTAGTGTCACCGGGCTTTAACAACCATCAAATTCATCTATACGAAACTAAGGCCTGGAGGGCGAATTTTGAACTTTTGTGACAAAATGTCACGTTGTAATTTCAATTAACAGTACTCTTTTTTTCTTTTAGTCAAGGTCACTGGTAACTTATTTATTGACACTGAAAACTCTCGAACGATATTTATCATAAACTCTTTAATAAAATAGAAAAAAAATTAAAAAATATTGTATTTCATAGTGTATTTCATGTTACCTTTAATTTAGAGACCACTGGTGTGATCAAAATAATCGCCCATATGAGGGTATGCGACTTGAGACGTTTCGCGCGCCACCCAGGTAACGATACTAAGCATAACGTTACTTTTTTACCGTTATCTTCGTTGGACAGAAGTATCGTTACCAAATTTTTAACGGTATTATAGCTCATCTTTACATAGTATAAAACAAAGTCGCTCCCGCTGTCTGTATGCTTAAATCTTTTAATGGGGTTTTATAGAATACGGGTGTTTACTCAAGCAGACGAAGTCGCGAAGAGATAAATAAATAAGACATAAATTTGAAGTAGCCAACCCTAGGCTGGTGGTGCTCACCGTGGTGCTTATCCGCGCTGGCGGGCGGCTGGTTGCTCTTGCGCACGCAGTACGACACGGAGTAGCTGGTGCTGCGCGTGTGGTTGCTCGCGCACCCCACGCACACGCCCGGCGACCGTTTGCCTGGAAACACACGGTACTAACATTAACCTCAGGGGTTCTTGGTAGTAAAGTAAAGAGTCATGTGTGCAATTTTGTTTTATTTTCTAAAAACGGTGTTGAATATTAATGTGAAATAATGGTGGATTATTAACCGTTAAGTGTTGTTCATGAGCGTGCATGAGTGTTGGCAAATGAAACAAAACAGTGCAACGTCACCTTTTAAATTATCTCAAGAAGCCCGCGTAAGGTCTTAGTAAAGCCCTACGTCTTTTCTGAGTTACGCAAGGGGTTATATCATGTCTCACTAATTCTAATTCCTATTATCATTCATCATCATCACATATTAACAAAATATATATATTATCTATTTAAATAACTTGTATGAAAATTACTTGACACTGGCTGGTGTGCAAAGCGCACAAAGCCACTAATAAAAAAAACATTGAAGCGCTGAAAAAAATGACACTAGCGCTCTCTGTCGATCTACATACAAACAAAAAGGGTGCAAATAGTGCGTGATCCACTAGATTCAAATCAGGAAACTAGAAAAACGCTATTTATTCAAAATATACATGATTATTATTAAAAAAAAGTTTTTCTAATAATTATTACGAATAAGAAGAATAATAATAATACATAACTTTATCGACGTACATAAGTAAATGAAAAAGATAATCAAGTGAAAAAAGATAGCTAGATAGGTAGGTACCTTAGTAGTTGAAGATTCCGAGTCAAGCGCGCTTCCACCTACGACCTTATCATTACTTAACATCACTTGATGTGAGATAGGAGCTGAAGTTACCCTTACCCGTAAGTAATAATTAGAACTATTGTGATTTTTTGTTCATTCGATTGACAATACGAACCGCAGCCCACGCCCGGCGAGCGCTTGCCTGAAGCAGGACGCTACTTTCATTAACTAAATAAAATAGTTTTAAATATATAGTTATGCAATTTTGTATGTATTTTATACTTACTGCCGTACTCAGAGACGTCAATTAAGTTTTAATGACAATTAAGTCTCTTGCTGTCACTTTCTTGTGTATAGTGCTAAATAGAGAAGGAAAGACATTTAATTGTCATTAAAACTTAATTGACGTCTCTGAGTACTGCAGTTAATCTGTAAGGTACATTACACAGGTGTCTATGTAGTTTACCATCCTACGTAATACTATTTCTTGCTATTCTATCTGTTCTATTAGCAACAAGAAGTTTTTTATATTCTTTTCCCATTTAGGAAATAAATAAAAAAAAGTATTATAGTGATATTTTCATCGTTTGTAACAATATTCTTTAAACCTATACTATTTTATGTATTTTTACAAGCCTACTTTTAGAAACTCGTCCTACTCGTAATATGAATAATAAACAATTAGTTATTGCAGCTATATCGTGTATGAAAGAGAAAAACTTTGTTAACATACGGAGCGCGCCTCATTATACATATATATATATATATATATATATATATATATATATATATATATATATATATATATATATATATAGGAAGTTTAAGATGACTGACGATTAATGATTTAAAGTAGTTTCTTCAATAGTGCTTATGAGCTATTAACTAATAACAAGGAGCAATTTTGTAGTTCAAAAAGGCCTAAAGTGGAATTTGATCTAAAAGATTAGACAGAAATTAGTAAACAGCGCACGTTATTAAGCAATAATTTCTGTCGTGCGCTCGCATTCAACTGTCATTTTGTTCAAACAAATTCGGAAAGTCGTTTAATACTCCAGCTAAAAGCTAACTGAAATTCTATTTTTCACTCTTCATCTGTTAATATGGTGGAAAAGCGATTCGAATCGTATTGAAACTCACGTGTAACGTGCCAATACTGTTTTAAAGTTGTTTGCAGGAACTCCTCTTTGCGATAGGTATTTTTACTTTGCTTTTTAATTCAATATGACGTCATTGAAACTAAGGTCCGTATTGGACTCTTAACATGTTATCGGAAGTAATATTAGTTAGTCTTATAAACGACCGGTTTTGTGTTGCTCGCATCCAGCAGCTAGCCGCGGACTTTAACAAAGCGTGAAAAAAAGAACAATATACTAACCTGCAGCAAAAGCGTTCCCATTCGGCTGCTGGCCGTCCTTATTATTCAAATTGGGTGTTGACTTGAATATGTCCCGCATGTAGTCCAGCGGGCGGAAGTTGGACTCCAGCGAGTCAACAGCCGCCTCGAGAGTGAGCAGCAGCTCGGTGACGTAGCCCTGCATGTCCTCGCCCTGCTCCGCCACCGTCTCCACGAGACGCGATAGGATGTCAGAAACGTTGCGACCGGTCATCGCCACGCCGATCATGCGGAACACCTGAAATTGAGTATGTAACGAGTTAATTTGAATTGGTTGTTTTAATTATTAATTTTAGTTCTGTTAAAATTATTATTTATCGTTTTAAAAATTGTTACATAGGTCTTTTAACATTCTGTAACACCTGTTCGGCTCGGATCTACAATAATGGTGAATGAATTTGTATAAAACGAGTATTCCACTTTGTTATAAAAAAAATCAGAGATTCTAAAGCACATTTTAATTTTTTCAGGAAACTCTTAGTTTTCGAAATATAAAGTTTTAATATTTTTTGCAATTTTTACATATCATTTTGACATTTTGACGTTTACTGATTCAGACAACTTTTCGTTCAAAAACTTCGTTCAAAATTACCAGACAGTGCAGAACATGTCGATTTTGTTGATTGGTTTGGTTTGATTGATGATTTTAAAATTAAAACATGTTTTTTGATTGTTTAATCAGAATCAATTTAATAAATACCCCTGTGTGGTGCCGGGGATAAAGAATTGCACCACCCCCTCTCGTCCCGTGGGTGTCGTAAAAGCCGACTAAGAGACTATTCCAGAGGATGGGCAGCAGCATCTCTCTGAGGTTACCCTCAACCTACTGCGATCGCCAACCCGCCTGCCAAGCGTGGCGATTACGGCAAATACCCCTCATATCCTTGGGGGAGGCCTTTGTCCAGCAGTGGACGTCTTTTGGCTGAGATGATGATGATGATGATGAATTTAATAAATAATAAAATTACGAACAGTTACTTTATTTTTTTGGTTAAATAAAATTATTGTTAATCTTAATATTTTACACATGTTTCCGAACGTAGTTTAGTTTGTAGTCCGCTATCTTGAAAAGTTTGAAAATTTTATTGAATATTTGTGGAGGAGAACTGTAAACAGAGATAAAAAGACCCTTATGAAGAATTGTTAACAGCAATAAAGCATGTTTATAAAGTATGATACTTGGTATTTTATTTATTAGACAACAGAAATCTAGCTCCATACATGTTTAGGGTTGTATTCAGATCTTTTAACAATCTAACTATAGTTGATAAGCGAAATGGAATACAACTGTCTTTGTTTACGTAATAAACAAACAAAATTCAAATCATTTCTTCAAGTCTTCATAGGTAATTATCGACATCAAAACTATAAAAATCCAAATAATATTAAACTAAAATTTAATTTAAATGAACTACTGAATCTACTACCAGTTCGAATTTTGGGTGAGCTTTCGATCTTTTTTTTAGGAAGGCAATAAAAAGGATGATTCTGAAATAAGTTACTTCATAATAATCATATTATGCAGCCTATGAACAACATGTGTTTAAAAGATTTTTACCAAGACAGGCCTAGCCTAGTGGTAGAAATCCCTATAACTCGATGACCATGATGCGTTTATCGGTGCAATGCAACACCTTTTTATAAGTAATTTTAAGTACAAACTTGAATCTGTTTTAAATGTTAGTGTTAATGTTGTTTAATGTATTTTTCATTTTTCATTTTCTATATTTACGTTAACTTTACGCCGGGCGGAACACAAAAGGAGCTGAATACTATCGTCAACAAACAAACACGCCGACCCCCAAATAAGATAAGGAACAGTGCAGACAAATGATTTTTTTTAAGGGTAATGCCATTCCAGCACCTCACTCAACTTTACACCTTAAAAACTCAACCCCCCCTTTGAACGTTAAAATAATTCAATTCGTATGATGAAATTTTGGAACCGTTAGAAATTGAACGTGATAAATGAGATAAAAAAACATGTTGTTTTGCGCAGTACCGGTAAACTAATACGGAGGCACGTGAGTCTAGAGCGGAAGGTCGATCTCCTTCGATTTTTATTGCGTAGTGTGTTCGTGTACACACGCTTATGTACATAAACAAAACGCGTTCTATGAAGACAATTTTCTTAATACATTGGCCAATAAAGAACTCTGTGACAATCACATGAAGTGAAAGCTAAGCAAATTTTGTTATGGAGAGTTTTCGGACGGGTGTCCAATTAAAATAATCTTGAGCATTATCATTATCGTTATCGCTTTTTAATAGGATAGCTAAACTGGTGAAGTTAAGGCATATGTCCGATTAGTGTAGTATTTGAAGATAATGTTATTCAGGTCGATTTTGAACATAAAAGTGAATGCGCGTTTGCAGAAGGCGGTCTCTTATTCAGTCGTCACGTTTTGAATCGAAGTCGCGCCTTTTCCTGTCTTTATAAGTGGTTGATGGAGTAGAAGCGGCAGCTGCAAAGGAAACACTAGGACAGGCCAAAATGAAGAGCAGTTTGAACCCAGCGTTCGGACACCTGTGCGTGCGGCAGCGACTTGTATAGTCGACCATGAAATTGCTTTGTCACTTTTGACAAAAACTTCCATTACAAAAAAATTTCGCTAAGGCTCATTGTCAATAACGATAACGTATCTGACACTTGGTCTTTTAATCAAAAATAGAACTTGTTGTTTTATTATATGCAAACAAAATTAACTTCTAAGGTGGTAAACCAATTTCATTGTCGACTATACATTGCAGTTTTAGCTGATGATGAGTTTTAGCTTTGGCTCACCTGGGAATAGAACCTAAGATCTTAGGGTATCAGGCCAAGTTCTTTCCCACTCTGCTACCGAGGCGTTAACAACTTAAAATCAACTTGGAATATTTATTTAAAGACAAATCTAAATTGTCACTCGTATAAAATGTCCTATATTAACAAAGTGTGTTTCGGATAATTCGATGCATAGCTCGGGTTTGGGATCACCATCTCGCATTTGGCAAACCCATCAATTATACAGACATAATTTCAATGATACAGGCCTTCGCTCATCTGTAGGATAGTATACAGGCTAATTACTCACTAAAACATAAAATACGACATAGCGTAGCCTTGAAACGTAAAATAAAAAAAAAAAAATCATTTATTCAGTTTAAGGCTACAAATAGCTCTTATGAACGTCATTATGCCATCGGTTCGTAAGTATATCAACTCTGCGATTCTCTTCTCTGGGCTGGATCTTGTACTGAAAAGAACCGGCAAGAAACTCAGCAAGTGTCCAGTTCTTTTCTCCCTTACAGCGTCATAAATATTGGAAAATGCCCTATCATAAAAGGACACTTTCCATCACAAATAAAAACACAAAATATAAACGACAATCACAACATGTAAAAAAACAAAAAAAAAATGAAACTTTAAAGAGAACAATAGAAATCAGCTGTGAGCTAATGCCTCGCGCGTTGAGGCTGATGATGTGGTAGCAGGGACTGACCTGCAGCGAGCGGCCAGCGTAGTGGCGCGAGGGGCAGGAGAGGCCGAGCTGCAGCGCGGTCTGCGCCCAGCGCTCGGACACCAGCGCGTGCGGCAGCGACTCGCGGAACACGCGCAGCACGTGCCGCAGCAGCGCCGCCATCTGTTGGCAGCTGCGCAGCGACCACACTGCACCGATTCATGGTTAAGGCGTCGCATTGGAAATTTACGTGGCGGGGATCTTGATTTTTCCCAACAATTACAAAACATATGAAAGTGATATTTGATGACATGATTTTTCATTTAATAGACTTCATTTTACTAGTTGCAGAAACACGATTTGTCAATTTTTATAACAGAGAAAAAAATATCAAAGTAACCTCTTTTAAAACATAGATTCACATTTTACAGGCTAACCATACCGATTTAAGCTTCTAAATTTCTTAGTAGATTACTCTTAACACACACTTCAATATTGTAGATCATTTTTTAAAAATAATTTGTAGTTTTAATTTGAAGGAAAAAAAAACAGTTTTTCTTATGGTACGGGGCGCAAACGCTCCGTATGAGATTTATTGTTTAGCGGTGCGTCGCCTTAAAGAGGGTTTACGTCTCAAGGTGTCACATACAAAACTAAAATTAAAATGTTTTTTTAGAGCTCGTTACAGGCAAGTATTTGACCGCAATCAAACCTGATGGTAAATGATATTGCGGCCTAGGATGATGTGTATGGTATGATGTTGATGTATGTATCTTATCGTACTATGCCATCGGTTTTGTAAGCGTACAGAGCGGGAGACTTTGCACTGAGAAGAACCGGCAAGAAATTCAGAAATACAATCGATATAAACTACAAAGTTTTTTTTCATGTTATGGAGCCAGTTTTAAGTAAGTTTTAGTAACACCACATAAGTAGGTATTACAAGTTGTAACTGGCAAAATCTGAGTAAACAAACAAGGGGCGCGGGAGAGGAATTCTCTCCCCAGCGTCCTCGTATTGCTAAGCCAGTCCACGCGCCGCCGCGCGCATAGTAACACGTATGAATCACGCTTCTTTGTAATCCCGCCAGTCCAGAGGGATCCCGCTGAATTTTAGACCAAGATTAGTCCCGCAATATGTATGCGGGATCCCGGTATTGCATTCCCTAGGTGAGAGGTAAGCTAAGTCATTAAAAATTCGTCGCAAGATAGAGGACGATCCAACCCGCGTCGGGCTAGATTTATAGGCTTTGGTTCATGAAGGGAGACCTAAGCCCAGCCGTGGTTTTTTTACATACTTATGCTAATAATATCGAACATAATACTACTATGGGCTTGTAAGTATGATAAAGAACATGTAATAAATAGCGACTTAATTATTAGTCGAAAAAAATGCCATAGTCACATAAAAGTACCTTTAGCCGTGATATCCTCATACTGCCAGAGAGGCATTTGCGTGGGCCGGTTGGCGAGAAAGTGCACCAGCGACTTAATGAGGTCCGCCACCGGCTGCTGCGGCGGCTGCGGCTGCTGCGGTTGCTGCGGTTGCTGCGATTGCTGCTGCTGCGGTTGCTGCAGCTGCGGTTGTAGCGGCAACTGCGGCTGCGGCGGCTGCAGTTGGGGTTGCGGCGTGTCTGTGTCGCGCCCTTCCTCGCCCTCCATCACGATGACCGGCAGCGATGGGTACTGGTCGCCTTCCGCTGTCGAATGTTTATTTTACTAGGCTGGCGGCCAGACTTTGGCCACTCTTGAAAATTAAACAGAATCCTGATTTAAATACAAATCAATTCTTAGACTGATTGAATTTTCATGATACAACTGCAAACGTAAAAATAGCCCATTGAATAATACCAACGCATTTGTTATTTTAAGTTGGATGGAGAACTAAAGCTGTAGAGCTCTTTGACACGATAATATTGTACTAGTTTCACGTTATGTCGCTGCGTATATGACGTCATGCTAGCTGCTACAATTTAAACGTAGAGATTGGTTTCCGATGATCCGCACTAGGCTGGCGTGGTGGTTAATGGGCCGTTCTCCTTGTGGTGTTTTCTGCCATAGGGTGTAATAGCTGTGAAGCTTACCGTCGGGCGTGACCTGCGGGTCGGAGCTGAGCGAGCGCGCGTGCGAGCGCGGCGAGTGCGCACACGCAGGCACGCTGTCCAACGTCGCGTCCGGCTCTGCGCATAGTATACGTAGCACATCACTAATACTGAAGTTTTAAGTTTCTAATATGATTATTAGCTGTTGATTTTCTCAATAAATAAATAAACATGCATTGATACATATCGGTCACTGTAAGGTGTTTAATAGCGTTTAGGCCGCACACTAGCGCCGCCAATGAAAAAAAAACATATCTTACTAGATATGTTTTTTTCTGTCTCTAATTACTTTAGAGATAGAAAATCAAATTATGCTCAACAAACTATTTGAATGAAGTAATTTAGCATTTTTACGTCACCTAATGAACATCTGACATGTTATGGTATAGTTAAATACGGCGTTATAGTCAAAAGTGGCCGTTTTTAGCTGTAACATCTTATTTAACTAAACCATAACATGTCAGATGTTCATTAGGTGACGTAAAAATGCTAAATTACTTCATTCAAATAGTTTGTTGAGCATAATTTGATTTTCTATCTCTAATTACTAGATATGTTTTTTTTTCATTGGCGGCGCTAGTGTGCGGCGTAAACGCTTTTAAGTATGATACAAGCGGTCGCCCAAACGTTCAAATTCAACCATTTAAAAAAATACAATTAATAAATAGATAGATTAATATATTATTAAACAAAATACTAATAATATGTTTAGCATTGACAGATTTACACTGCTTCAATTTTAAAACAATTTTATTTGGGCTACAAGGCCAATCAATTTATGGCCAAAGTCAGAATATGTTAAGATTGGCATACACAGATTTACTCCTCTTCAATTTTTAAAACTGAAACAGGTTTAGCATAAAATTTATATTCCGGAACTTCTTCATACACTCTTTAACTATACCAATTCTCACACTACGTGCGCGCAATATTTGTTTAAAAACGATCATGAAGTTTTCGCTCCACGGTTTGATATATAGATTACTTAAGGAAAGTAAGTATAGATCTGTCGGTCTGTTTGGTAATATAAGAATATTACCAAACAGACCGACAGACACTGATTTATATCAATAAGATTACATTATTATATTGTGTAGTATAGTAAAAGTAAATAGCCAATACTGTCCCACAGCTGGGCAAAGGACTTTATTATTGAAATCAAGTCATCGCTACAATTGATGGGTTTGGTTCAATAGCCACGCTTGCCAAATGCGAAATGGTGATCACAGACTCAGGCTACGCATCGGATTATCCGAAACACGTATAACACACGATTTGAAACCAGGAACTCCGGTTATCAAGCCGAGAGCTTAGCCACTCAGCCGAAGAGGCATAGATACAAGGAATAAATAAGGCTGAAGAATATTTATATACCATTGATTCGTATGTTTACAATTTGAAAGGGTATGGAAAAAAAACCATGATCGGGATTCGTAGGTACATCTATATATATACTAGTGGTCGCCCAGTGGTCGAAATTCGACCGTTATTTTATTAAGGCTGTACAGATGTATCTTAAGCAATGAAAAATTAAAAAATATAGAATGTGAGTTGGATTGGCATTGACAGATTTCGGCCGCTCCTCTTCCATTTTTTAATTTGTTTGAAAAGAGTATATATGCGTGTGTGTCAAATACATGGTAGAGTGTGTAATGTTTGTATTATTTATTTAATGTATTTTTAAGCATAATTTATAAAAAATATAAACATTCTGTACTCCTTCTCTATATAAACTATAAGTGTGCAAAATTTCATACTCCTTCGTCCGCGCAATTTTCGTAAAAAGGGGTACAAAGTTTTTGCTTCACGTATTAATCTATATAAATAAAAATCAATTGCAGTCCGTTTGTCTCGCTAAAACTCGAAAATGGCTGGACCTATTTGGCTAATTTTGATTTTGAAATATTTGTGGAAGTTCATGAAAGGTTTAAGCGGTGAGAATCATAAATAAGAAGTAACGGAAAATACTTTAAACGACAATTTTATTGTCCTATCCAAAATTATTTATTTGTTTTGACGTATTTTGTCAATTAGTTGGTTGTCAAATTATTTATAGGTGTGTATTGTGTATGTTTCATAGCTGTAGTATGAGGTCTGATCTCTTTGGTCTGTTTTATTGGAATACAAAACAGTTCTGTTTCAGAAATAAAAAAAGGTAAAACTTCAAAAGTGTCGGTTGGTTGTCGTAAAAAGAAAAGAAAAAAAAATCAAGACGATTATTAAAATCTATCATCAGTTTGGCAGTGCGCGAAAACTTTAATAACTGTTATTGTTTTAAAATGCCAAGGAGAAGAGGACCTGACTTAGGCCGTCGAAGTCAATCAAATGTGCGACGAGCTAACTCACGTGCAAAACCGCACTGACGACCAGCGAGAGACAGATAATGATAACATTCGTTTGTATGGCAGAATTGCGTTCCATAGTGAATAATAATGAAGTAGATAGGCTTAGAATGGAACGAGGTCGGGCACACAACAACAGCGAGCACGAAACAATGAAATAGAGCGATTCCGCAGACGCAGTGTTCCTGTAAACCTGGAACGAGTAGCATTCCACTACGACCCGGAAATAGATTATTGTGCCGTAACAATTGAGGAAATGACAACCATTTGTCAATATTGTAAAGCGTTAAAATACAGCGGTGAATCTACTGGATTATGTTGTGCTGGTGGTAAAGTAAAATTGCCACAATTGGTCCCACCACCACATCCATTACGCTCATTAGTTTCTGGGGTGGGAAATTAATAATTTATCAAAAACAATATCCAATATAAAATGTTCCTAGCTGTGAAACATGTCTTTTGTTTTTAGAAATAAAGAATTGTCACTGGTTGTCATTATTAATAGGTGTGTTCAGAAATTTGTCTGTTTTATAGCTGTAGTATGAGGTCCGATCTCTTTGGTCTGTTTTGTTGGAATACAAAACAGTTCTGTTTCAGAAATAAAAAAGGGTAAACGTGTAAAAGTGTCAGTTGGTTGTCGAAAAAAGAAAATAAATAAATAAATTTTAGGACGATTAGCAAAAAAAGACAAAAAATATTGGTCATCAGAAATTTTTAAATTGATTTACCCTCTTACAAATAAACAAAGAATAGTTATTCCGTGTTTTGTCTCTTTTACTCTAATTTGAAATGACGTTTACATGACAGGAACAAAACACGGAATAACTATTCGGACCTTATTCTTTGTTTATTTGTAAGGCGGTAAGTGTTTAACTGTGTTGCATTTAATATAGATAAAAATGTTGTATTCAGTTTTGACCATATTTTTCACAAATCTATGTAGGTGATATGAAGTTCATAGGGTCATCTAATTTATGATAAACTAGCGACCCGCCCCGGCTTCGCACGGGTGCAATGCTGATACACGCAACCGCTTTGTCCCTGCATTTTAAATGTGTAATATCTTCGAAAATATTCATTTAAATTACATACTGTAAAGGGCCATATTGATCTATATTAAATGCACAATGTATTTAAGGTACTTAATTGGATAAGAATTAATGCTGTATTTCTTAAAAACACTTCGTAAATAAGCCATTATTTCTCGTAAAAAGTAAAGGATAAAAAATGATTATTGTGGGTCCTCTATCCTGGGTTATCCCTAAGAGATAAACATACCATCGCGGACTTTTTTGTAGACCTTTTTAAGGTGTACAATACTGTAGTACATTATTTTGATCTATCTCGTAGGGTTCAGCCAGCATTTGCAAAGTAAGCGCAAAAAATGTGAAACCTCTAAAATTATCAGTGTTTCTCTACTGTATTATGCATGCAATGCAGCATGTATTTATACACATAAACCTTTCTCTTGAATCACTCTATCTAATAAAAAAACCCTCATCGAAATCCGTTGCGTAGTTTTAAAGATCTAAGCATACATACATAGGGACAGCGGGAAGCGACTTTGTTTTATACTATGTAGTGATGAAGAAGGTAACAAACATATTCTTCTTACACTGCGCCCAATTACGTAGACTTACGGCTTATTTTAACACGATCACCTGATGATATAACTGCGTTGACAGATATCAAATTCATAACGCACGTTAAACATGTTTTAATTAAGAAAGCTTATTATAAGGTAAATTACTATATTGACTATATTGCAGACAAATGCGTGTGAAAATAAGTCGCCTGCACTGGCTAGAATATTATTATTAATATGTACAAAATTGTACAAAAGTATATTATATTACGTGATTGTTATTTGGTTGAAAAGATGGAGAAAAAGAAATAAGCCTCTTGAGTTTGTTGCCAGCTCTCCTCGGTCGAAGGCTCCCCCAAAATCCGAACTGGTGATAAATTCAATAGTTTAGTCAAAACGAATTTTTTAGTTTTTTGATTTATAGTTTTGACGTCAATAAGTGCTTGTGAAGTAAAAGGCTTATGTTGAATAAAATGATTTGACTTTGACTTTGCCAATAAAAAGTTAACACCTCAGTATTTAATTAATTAATTAATTAATTTGTTTATTGGCGCCCACTACCGTTAAGATATTAGGAAAAGTGAAAAAAATGACAGACGAAATTATTAATAGAAGCCGCGGATCGTGCTCGGTAGCGTACACTTGGAGAGGCCTATGTCTAGCAGTGGACTAATATAGGCTGATGATTATGATGATGATGATGGTGATGGTGATGATGATAATGATGATGATGATGATGATGATAATGATGATGATGATGATGATGATGATGATGATGATGGTGGTGGTGGTGGTGGTGGTGATGATGATGATGATGATGGTGGTGGTGGTGGTGATGATGATGATGGTGATGATGATGATGATGATGATGATGATGGTGGTGGTGGTGATGATGATGATGGTGATGATGATGATGATGGTGATGATGATGATGATGATGATGATGATGATGATGATGATGATGATGATGATGATGATGATGATGGTGGTGGTGATGATGATGGTGATGATAAAGCATTAAAAGCATAAGTATGTCTTTAAGTCTCTCGGCAGGGTAAAGGCCAAAATCATTAAAATCAAGTACCTATGGGTATTACCTTGTACACCACACTTGTCAAATGCGAGTTTTAGCGATGCTAAAAAAACATGATGCCAGACCTGTTAATTGGATATCTGGCCGAGCGTTAAGCCACTCGACCACCGAGGCGTTGTATGTTGTATGTATACGAGTATAAGGTCACATTTTTTCAAACGCAAATATTTTATAATAATATTTTATTACGCAATTCAACAACATACTATAATAAACTATTTTTATGAAAAAACCTTAAATTTTTATACGCTGGTTTTCAAGAAAATCTCCAAAGATATTTCGATTAAAAAGTAAAATAAAAGCACTTTCGGTAGTTTCAATTCAAAGGAGCCGAAACAGAGAGGCCGCAATGCCTTCACCGCTTACACGTGCCCGTAGTTTCATTCAAAGGAACCGACAGAGAGGCCGCTCTTAAAAATATCACAATTTTTGTGCCAGGAAAAGTAAAAAATAAACTAACCTGATTTTTTTTTTAATGCTAGGGCATTATTGCTCTGATATAATTAGATGTTTTGTCAAAATATTTGCAGTTGATCAAATGTGACCTTATACAATAATATATCCAAAACAAGCGAGGATAACAACCTGCCCCCCGACCGCCTAACCGATCGCTTTGACTAGGCGTATAGTTTATGACGTCATCTTGCCACCTCGCGCCGCCTATGATAGCTATATCAAAAGCTATAGCTTTCGATATTGCTTATATAGGCGGCACGAAACGACAAGATGACGTCATAAACCACACACGAAGTCAAGCGGTTAGGGCCCCCTGGTCTCTAATGACCAAAGAAGAATCAGGGTGAAGAGCCACAGAGCTGTGATTGAAGCAAATTAGGTATGTCAGGAACGCGTAGGCTAACGATCTCTCATCTCTAGCTGACCTATAAACCTGGCGGCGCGCGATAGTATTCATAGATATTATCTTTCTTTGTATAAGTCCTTTCACTAGACATATTTTCAATATTTAGTCGTAAAAACGAATACATTTTTACATTGCTGAGCCAGCAAGAGCATACCTACGGTCAAAAAAGTAAAACAAATACTGCAGAAATCGGTATAAGAGTGGTCGCTATCCAATTACATTCTGGGCCCCACCGGAAAAATGCGAATTGCGCTTGTACTCAGGACAAGGAAATTGGCAATTATTATCTTTGATATTTTGCCTAGTTGGTTGATGTATGTTCGACGAAGAGTTGGTAGTGTGAAATATTATATGATGATTAAATATTACATCGTTACCATATTCGTAATTAGTACATAGAACAAAGAAAAGATGATGCAATAGAGAATAGGCATGATGACTAATTTTGAAAAACTGTACTATAACATTCTAATGCATCTAATATTTCCATAAAAAATATTACTTAAGTAAAAAATATTAAGTTAAAAAAGGCTTTCAATTTTTTTTAAAGAGGTTAGAAATCGTAAGTGAGCTGAACCCGCGCGCCACACATATAAGCGCGAACTCATATCCAGTCCGTTTCACGATTTGACACTTCTCAGTCGTTCGCGAACTATCGCAGTGATTTTGCGGAATTCTACTAATATTATAAATGCGATAGTTCGTGTGTATGTTCGTATATTTGTTGCTCCTTCACGCTGCAACGGACGGATGGATTTGGATTAAATTCGGCATACAGATAGTTTATAACCTGGAATGACACATAGGACTTTTTATCTAGATATTCCCACGGGAACGGGAACCACGGGAGCGGCCGCTAGTGTTTACATAAATATGCCTTTTTTGTGCTATTTTGACCTGCAGGAAGCAAAGTAAAACATCTAATGTTACACATAGAAGCATTTCTTTTCATCGGTATACAATATTAGTTAATAAAAAAAATTAAGTATAATCTCTAATTTATCAAGTTATTATAACTTAATTTTACGTGTTTACATTTTTAAGTTGAACGTAAACATAGGTACCTACTTACTTACATTGAAGTTTTGACATTTCTAAATTCTGCTGAACAAAAGTCATTGTTTACAAATCAACTCTGGACAAATTAGAGCTATTTGCCTTGGTAAATCCTTGTTTCATGACTAGATTTTTCTTCCAAAAACACTAAACTAGACAACTAATCGCTAGGAGCCACGAAACACGCTATAAATGCAGGTAAAACAATAAAACAGCGCGGGATAATCGAAGTTCGTATGAAATAAAGTGACATTTCCATCGGCGTACATAGAGATGACGTAATTCGATCTGATTAGTGTTAAACTTATCATGGCGGATTGCTGCATTTTGTAGTTTTATTTTATAAAATAAATTAACAATCTCGCTATGAATATAAAGATAAATATTTATTTAATAATCTATTATTTCTGATACATTAGATAAACACATGATTTTAGTGACTATTGGTTACTGTCATCAATTCATCATGCCTGTTAATTGTGACAAATACAAAATCATGAGTAATACATGGATTGGCACATTATATTAATTTGTATTTGAATTAATTAAATATTTTAGATGTAGTTAATGGCATCAGTGTTTGACACAACTTTCGTCGCTTTAAAATAACATAGATTTTAATTTTAATTTTACGTGACGACAGCCGGTCGTCAGGTCATCTGTATTCAGTTGTTGCTGAAGACTATAATTATTAAAGATAGGAGTCAGGAACTACCCCTATTTATTTATTTATGAACGGTACACTGACAGACAATAATCTAAATTTAGTGTACACAGCATGCAATAATTTAAACTTACAGAACATTTTTGTTTATAACTTAACATAAACAATATATTTTTTTTTCATTTATACTGATATTTATGTAATAATTGGGGTTGAGGATGTTTCGTCATTAAATATGGCTGAAATCACCTTTTTGTACTGTGAGAATCCATTGTTAAATACGTCTATATCGTTATGGACACGAATTAATTCGTTATAGGTACGGCACATTCTTACAATAGGATTATAAAAAGACGTATTGTTTTTATAAGCCTGAATCAAGAACGCATTCGGACAACATGACCCATGCCTGGTGTTAATATCAATCAAGGAGAGCAAACCAGCTGAATCAATGTACGAATGCACAATTTTGTGAAGACAAATGAGATCGTATCTTTTCCAGCGCACTTGCAATGAAATCATACCAAATTTAGACAGCCTGTCACGGTAGCTATAAAATGATCGACTAAAATTATATTTACGCGTAACATATTTCAAGCAGCGTCTTTGCACTCCCTCTATCGCATCAACGTGAATATTAAAGTAAGTGAAAATATTAATAATAAGCTTCTCTTGTCTATTGACACTATCTTGTACTGATGTTGTTGCACTTGGAGTAGAATGAGTCAAAATCTCAATGAAAATAATTTACATCCCAAAAATGAAAGCTTTTCTTGCTTAATACCATTTAAGATAATATTAATTAAGTATTTTAATGATTATTGGAAAAAAATGTCAATCACCGATTTTAGGTGCCACTACTTTATAAGTGGCGTTTCGATCAAAACAAAAATAACCCGCTTATGTTGTTACAGTTTAAAAAACAACATAAACAATAATTGAACGGTTGCAATATGCCTCAGGGGTAAAATAATAACCGCGTCCATAACGGACATGTCAAACATGGACGCGTGGGTGCAGGCTTCATGGATCAAAAGATTTGGATATTAAAAGCACCCCTTCGATCACTAATTATGGCGTGGAGCGTGGGGCGCGAATGCCTATTGATGTCCCCTTTTTACAATACTCTGCATCATGCTCCGATAAAGCTCGCTGCGTGTCGATCAAACAGATTTGGATTATTGTTTTAAAGATTCATCGTCGGATTTTGAAGGTAATTAAAACTGCATTTAGAAAAAAAAAGTTAAATTTTCATTTAGAAGTTTATAATCATTGGAAAGAAATGGCTACAATCACACTATTATCTATTGTATAAAAATAGTTTGTGATTACATTTGAAAAGTTTTGAATGCAGTTTTAAAAATCGTTCGTAATAACTTACAGCTTCGGATTTCTCTATACCGAACCGACTCATTGGAAATACTGGCCTTGTTTATTTAGTTCGTTATATTCTATGACTTTGCTGTTTATATTAGCATGTCTGATTCATTTTCTGTATATTTATAATACATATTTTTTACACCTCTATTCCACATAACGAAGCTATAAACAGAAGCATTAAAATTAAAAAAAAAACATTTCGTCGTTACAATAAAAACAATCAAGAACATTAATACCAAACCAAACAATGTATTTATCATTTGTTATTATCAGACCATTCTGACGGGAATACAGCGTTTATTTTCCAATTATGTGCAAACAATACATAGCTGCTTGCAGTAAACAATTATCCCGTGAGAAGCGACGCAAACGAGAAATATCGCTCGCAGCAAAGATTATCCGGCTGGTAAAATGTGCGCCTTACAGCCGGTACCTTGTACCTACGCAGAACAGACGCAATTAGTCCCAGTAAATGGAAAACGGCGAGAACAGCGAGAACAGAGAGAAAAGAAAAATATAAATGTTCACTTTTCCTTTTAAATTGGGTGCAGCAGTCATAAGGGTAAGCCGTAATTGATACTTTGCGAGATGCTATGCCGCATCCACACTGCAGTTAGTATATGTTGGGTAGCCCTTTCATGTGTGTGCTTTCATTAAGAACGTTTGATAGCAAGAATTTAATAGAATGTAATTAAATGTTTTAATGTTGTCATGTTGCAAAACACTACCTCATAAAACGCATCTCCAGTGTGAATGCACCCTTAGAATGTAATTAATAGTGATGGACAGGGGTGACTCGTTTAACATGTGCACGTTGATTGTCAAGTAAGCTTTGACATTTTAGCCAGTTGAGTGGGCACAAAGCCCGTTCAGATTATGACTACACTCGTAGCTTTTTCTGCCGCCAAACAGCAGTGTTTTGAATTGATGTGTTTTGATTTGAAGGGTATATGCAGTTTAGTAAAACTACTGCGTAGATGCATAATATAACTAAGATAGATTTTAAATAGATTAAAGAACATCTCTTCTAACCTAAGGCTACAAGACCGTGACCTCTTACCATCACACGGGTCGTACGCCTTTTGGTATAGTTAATAAGAATGGCATCCTTTGTTCAACGGTAGCGCCTATGGTTCAACAAAGTCAAAACTACTCCTCATTCACCAACGACTTCGGGTGTGTTTAAGCCTAGAACCTCTAAAAAATGTGAAAGCATAACCATGAGATAGCTAACACAAAATAAGGAGGCTGCAGATGGTAAGCGTTTGTATGAAATGCGCTCGAGCAAAGCACACAGACAACTTCTTAGGGCCACGGGATCTGATAACAGCAGTTGCACTCGGCCTGTTCCAAGGTCCGTGTGCGTGCAAGGGGTGTGTGAGTGGCTAGAGCACGGTATGTATTACACTTATACCTTCTTCTTCTTATTTTTGGTTTTTTATACATTTTATATTCTTTTCACTAATAATATTTATTTATTTTTTTATACCAAATTTCCTTCTAAATTTTGTTTATGAATGTTGAGTGTACAGTGTTAGTCAAATAAATACCTATTCTATTACATTCTATTCTTCTTGGTCCTCCCTATTTTGTGTAGCTAAGAAGAGAAAGGAGAGTTAGAAGGCGAAGAAAAAGAAGAAGAAGGAGAAAAATAGGAAACAGGAAGAATAATAAAACATAAAAATAAGGCAATGGTTACCGGTAAAGCTGGGCGGCGGCGGGGAGTTCGCCGGCGGCGGCAGGCCCAGACGCAGTTGGTGCGAGCGGCTCGCGAGCAGCGTGCGCGCCACGCCCAGGTGGTCGCGGTGCGCGGCCACCGCCACCAGCAGGTTCAGCAGCAGCTGCCGGCAGTGCTGGTGCACGATCCACCTGCATCGACGTACCATCGTTATATCATCATAACCAGTCCGTATTAAGCCACAGTTGGATATAAAATGCCACTGAGCCCGATCAAGTTCAGCAGCAGCTGACGGCAGTGCTGGTGCACGATCCACCTGTATCACACGTCATCATCAGCTCATTTTATGTCCCCACTGTTGGAAGGAAGTACCGCACGCACGTACCATCGTCATATTATCAATATCATCATTATTATCAGTTCGTATCAGGCCACAGCTGGACATAGCATGCCAAGGATGACCGCGGCCTTTGTGAATGTTGCTTAACCTTAGCAATAGCAGATGTGCGCGAAATTATCTTAAGATATACTTTGACATAAATTATTCATGTTGGTAGCCCATATAGCAGCAAAAAAATTAACGCAGTTTCATTACAAGTTGAGTAAGTATAGTTTTTAATTAAGTTCAAATTCAAAATCAAATTAAAAAAAAAATTCAGCGTAGCAGGCTTAGGTTCTAACAATAAAACTAATACCTAAAGTTAAAATTAAAATGCTACGACGAACAGGGCACCACAACCACAAGCTCTTATAGCAGTATTATTGCAGTTGTGAAAACGAGACGCGTGTAGCGGCGAATATATTTGCGTCTCTTTTCCACAACTTCAAACTGCTATAAGAGCTCGTGGTCGGGGGCCAGGACTACCGTGATATGTGTGTGTGTGTGTGTGTGTGTGTGTGTGTGTGTGTGTGTGTGTGTGTGTGTGTGTGTGTGTGTGTGTGTGTGTGTGTGTGTGTGTGTGATGATTACATAATAATATACCTACCTAATGTTAAAAATGTATGTGGTTGGGCCATAAACTAAGTATGAAGAATAAAACATATAAAACAAAAACCATCTTTAAAAATACAAATAATATTAAATAAGTAAATATTTCTTATACTTAACTTTAAAAGAATGGACAGTTTGAGAATTTCTTAGTGGTGGAGGTATATTATTCCAACAATAAGTGGCACCAAAGCGGAAACTACCCCGAAATGCAGACGATCTATGTTTAGGACAGCTCAACCTCAATGTTAGTTTTTTAAACAGACACTGTGGCTTGCAGCTTTGAACCACACCGAAAAGAAGGCTAGCGAAATGCAAAGAACGACGCGCCTCCATTTTGATTAGGTTACAGCTGTTTAAAAAAGGGGTAACATGAGAACGCCGTGGGATCGAGAAGCAAAAGCGTGCACATGCATTCTGCACACGCTGGATTAAAGCCTTATTTCTAGACAGAATAAAACCACTGATCACAGTATCCGCGTAGTTATATATATATAGGTAGTTAATTAAGTGACTGTACACAGTTATTCTATGTACAGTCACTTAAACTCATGTAAACTTCATTTCATTATGTTTGTTCAATTATAGAAGAAAACAATTGTAGGAGCTCACTCTACATTAATTAATACAATATTATGAATACTTATTTAAAAGCTGAATGCATTTATTTTGTTGTTGCATGCCGCTCGGTAAAATTACAATGTAATGTTGTCATGTCATATTGATTAAAATTAGCGCAACATTTGGATTGACCGTACGCGTTGACCTCTCCACGACCTCATCCGTTTGAATGCGCATCGTCAAGCGTATTAATTACACACAGATATCAACATACTGTAATAATCTTCTATGTACTGGTTAGGGCATGTACACAATGTTCATAATCCAACAACACTGTAATATAAGTATAGGTCGACAGGTTTTTAACCGCCTCAGTGGTCTAGTGGTTAAGACCACCGGTTTAGACCTAGAGATCCCGGGTTCGATTGCCAGCGGGGGGTACATGTTTGTGTACTTGGTTTAGTGGGTGGTAGGGCTTGATGGACCACCTGGCTAGCTACCACCATCTTATCTAAATATGTCGCCATAACATCAAAACATCAATTTAAGTCAAGTGCTTACTCGTAATAAAAAAGGGGTCCTACCTGGTGTGGTCCATTCCGAGCATAACGATGTGCAGCATGAGCGGAACGTGGATGGACCAGTCGAGCTGCACGCCGTCCAGCACCACGTCACACAGCAGCATCACCGCCACGTTGCACCTGCGCAACGCACGCGGTAAACAGAAATAGAAATAGAACCAATCCTTTGTTTGGTACAATACATCATACATATCTAGCAGGCACATTTGGCACATTTCTCGCAGGGACGCCGGTGGATGGAGCGAGAGAGTTCTGGCGTGGAGACCCCGAACATGAAGAAGAAGTGTTGGCAGACCGTCGGCTAGATGGTCTGATGATATTAGCATGTCAGCAGGCCCGACCTGGATCAGAAAGGCCATAGACCGCACAATTTGGAGGAAAATTGGAGAGGCATACGTCCAGCAGTCGACATCACTATTCAAAAGTTAAATTCAAAACACAGGAACATTACTCATGCATATAGGTACTTAATTGGTATATGAATACATTATCGACACCGGTCACAGGCGGGGCTACGACTTTTTATCCATAGGTATCAATTCTTACTCTATGATATAAGTCTATGAAGGTGGAGATGGGCGGGACATATTGCGAGGTCCATCCTCGTCCACCATCGATTGCCAAGAAAGACACTGGAATGAAGATCGTGGCAAAACACACGAGGCCAGGGGCTGCCCACCACTCAGATGGGTGGACGATGTATAACATCTAGCCGGCCACAACTGGATGAGAGAGGCTGGCGACAGAAATAAATGGAGGCAGGAGGCCTATGTACGAAGGTGGACTGAATGAAGGCTGAGGAGAATAAGGATAACAATAGGCATGATGACAGTAACCAAAAGTCACTAAAATCATGTGTACACAGAAATAATAGAAATAAATATTCATTTTCATATTCATTACGAGATTGTTAATTTATTTTACAAAATAAAACTACAAAATATAGCAATCCGCCATGATATGTTGAACACCAATCAGATCGAATTACGTCATTTCTATGTAAGCCGATGGAAATGTCACTTTATTTCATACCAACTACGACTATCCCGCGCTGTTTTATTGTTTTTACCTGCATTTATAGCGTATTTCTCTAGGCTCCTAGCGATCAGTTGTCTAGTTTAGTGTTTTTGGAAGAAAAATGTAGTCATGAAACAAGGATTTACCAAGGCAAATTGCTCTAATTTGCCTAGAGTTGATTTGTAAAATGGTCAATGTATAAGACTTGAAATCTGGGTAAACTCAAAATTAGATTCTGATTAGATTGTTAAAATTTCACCTTCATTGCACACATTATACCTACTTGTTTAGAGTAAAGACTTACGTCAAAATGATCTTCACAGAAATAAGTTTGAGAATTTAGACATACAGCTGATGGATCTCTTCGTGCAAGATTAAGCCACATTTTCCGCACTGTTTTGTCGTGAGGATCGTAAACAAATAATTTGTTCGGAGTTTTTATTGATGTATTAACGCACTGAGGAACCGCACACCACTTATACACTTTGGAATTCATATTTAATAAGTAAAATAACGAATTTGTCTTATACGGTCGTAATCTAATACCTTTAACGAGCAATTCTTGTATAAATATAATCTGAATCTCGGAAACGGTTTCAAAGATTTTAATGAAATTTAGTATGCAGGGGGTTTCGGGGGCGATAAATCGATCTAACTAGGTTAAGTTTTAGAAAATTTTATAAAAAAAAATAACGATCAAAGCTCGGTCATCCAGGTACTGTTTAATGTTGAGTTACATAGAGGTGACGTCACAAGCAGTTGCCATGACAATTAAGAGCGCTTTGGCGCGAATTTTAAATAAAAAATTAAAAGCCTTTTTTAACTAAAAAGTTTTAATTTTCAACAAAAATAATATCTTTTATGGAAATATTAGATGCATTAAAATGTTATAGTACAGTTTTTCAAAATCAGTCATCATGCCTATTAGGAGTGTTTATTATAATAAAAGCGAGACCTAAGATAAAGGCTCGACGTAGAGGGAACAGAAATGAGACGAGGCTAACGACTGGACGCAAAAGAAATAAAATTTCAAATAGATTTAAAATTCACTTACTTATTTGAAGTCACCAGTATTATTCCACCCTTTATGGGATTTTCCTTAATCAAAAATACTAAACTAATTTAAATTATATTTAAATTTATTTGTTTGACTCAAACCCCTGATCGCTTATTGCGAACAGCCCGCGGCCGTAACAAGGTGAGGACTTAAATGAGGGATTGAATATTACTACGTACTTTGAATATTTAATATGTTGTACTCTCTATTGTATGATATTTATTAAGGGGGCGCCATCCGTAAGTAACAAGTGTCATATATTTTAATTGAAATGTCTTCGTCCATATTTATTTGATGCCGCGCGGCCATACTAATTTTGTATGAGGAATTTAACGTGTAAATTATAAAATAATAATTAGAAAAACCGCTTGTAATATCGAAAATGTGAGACGGACAATTTGTGGTTTAGATTATTTTATTTATTTATTTATTTTAATAGGTTTACCAACAGTTGTTGACATTAATACTATTATTGGTGATTGTTTAGACAAAATTAGAGGTAGAATAATTTAGATAAACTATAAGATATCAACTAAACGCCGCCACTCGTTTTTATGATTTTTGCCCAACTTACATATTGTAGAAAAAACTATAGTGTGTAATGAATTTATGGATCGGAGTAATTGTAAACACGTTCCCTTTGATACTAAATATATGTTTTGTTTATTTAATACGATAGTATTTTCAATTATATCAACTTAACCGTGACTGCATTTTTGGCATTTTTTGGTAAGTGCACCCTTAACTTGTCTATTAAAAAAAAGCTACAAAAGAAATTCAAATTTATAATTTATTAAAAGAACCTTGTATGATATGTAACATTAACTGCACATACACACACACTTATATAATAAACTTCTCCAAAATAATGTATTGATTTAGCGATAAAATGTTTAATGCAAAATGGCTAACTGTGAGACATGTTCTCCCCTTTTAACTTTACTAGTATGGTTTACAATATTTATACAATAAGTTCGTGGGGTGGAGGTCTAGTGACTTGTAAACTAGTTTTTAAAAATTCTAGTATGGTTACCAGTATCTACACGCTTAATTAAGTCCATCATTATGTATACCAATACAAAGTTTTCTTGTACACTAATCAAATGTAGAGAACAATAAAATATATTTTGGTTTTGATTTTTGATTTATTGCAAGGAAGTACGATGATTTTGTAGTAAATTTAAACCGCATTTAAAGAAATTTCTCAAGTTTAAGTTAACACAAACCCTATAACTTAGTGGTCAGCAACACACGAAATCAATTTCACCTTGCTCTTGTTATAAAATAACGTATGTCACGCTTGAGGACAATCGGTATATTCCCGTTTACCTACTTTCATGCGAATTGGCGACAGTGTCAACAGTCGTAGGAGACCGTTTACTTAAAAAATACACTGTATAAAAAGATATTCATATTTTTATTGTACTTTATTTTCGTTGTAAAGAGAATATTTTTACAGTCTTCCTTCAAGTTATCCTAAAATCAAAGGTTTGATTATATTTGAGTAAATTTAACCGAAAAAAATCAATGACTTTGCATGAATTTCAATAATTCTTTTAAAGAAATAGTCTGACAAAGAAAACAATCAATCCGTCCGTGTCAAAGGGAGACACAGGGAAACGTCTTCTTGTAAAATAAATGCAAGTATGAAACCAATTGTTGGTGAATAAAACTCGCTTATTTGTCCACAGATATGTTGACTTATTTTAATTGTGTAACTGCATTACTCACAATACAATGTCTTAGAAAAAAGTGACGGACATCTTGATCTTGCAAAAATCATTTCCGGCATTTCCGGTGTTGCCAACTTTATGAAAAAATGTAAACTAACATATCGCCCACCAAAGGACGTTAAGGCCTTTAAATACAAACTACTTGTTTAATGAGACAATTAACAAACTTAGATTAGCATTATAAAACATACCATACTCCCTACATTGGTAATGAACAAAGCTTGTGTTTTGGCCGTTTAAGGACCAGATCTTTACGGACATTTTGATCTTGCAAAAATCATTTCCAGCATTTCCGGCGTTGCCAACTTTATGAAAAAATGTAAACTAACACCAATCAACTCTTATATTCGTTCAATTTATTAGAGCACTCATTTACAAAGCAGTAATTATGTATTTCCTCTCAGACAAAACGCTGATCGAATTGCGCCCACATCGCAAACTTAAAAAAATTGTTTGGTTCCAAAACTGGCTTAACTCTACTCCGGATAATTCGTTTACTCGTGTTTGTTTGCCTTAATGTATCCTATTTAAAATGCTCCACCCTTTTAATGCAGCTTTCGGGAGTCAGGTGTAAAGTAGCTTTTAGCGTCCTGCCATTTAAAATTGCAATCGAGTTTAATACCAGCGTTGTGGCAAGCGGGCAAAGTGCCATCATATCTGTTCGACAACAGTACTAATTAGTTTAAAAACCTTTTAATAAAAAATAACATAGGTGCAACAGATGCCACTATGTTGATTTTCCATTAAGAGCGTTTACGCCGCGCACTAGCGCCGCCAATGAAAAAAAACATATCTAGTACTGATTACTAGATAGAAAATCAAATTATACTCAACAAACTATCTGAATGAATAACTTAGCATTTTTCCGTCACCTAATGAACACCTGACATGTTATGGTTTAGTTAAATATGGCGTTATAGTTAAAAGTGGCCGTAACGTCTTATTTAACTAAACCATAACATTTCATTAGTGGCGCTAGTGTGCGGCGTAAACGCTCTTAAAGCAACGCATTGGAAATTTACGTGGCGGCGATCTTGATTTTCCCCAACAATTACAAAACATATGAAAGTGATATTTGAAGACATGATTTTTCATTTCATTGACTTCATTTTGCTAGTTGCAGAAACACGATTTGTTAACTTTTATAACAGAGAAAAAAATATCAAAGTAACCTCTTTTAAAACACAGATTCGCATTTTACAGGCAAATCTGACCGATTTAAGCATCTACATTTTCTTAGTAGATTAGTCTTAACACAAACTTCAATATGCATGTTCCTTTTTTTTAAATAATTTGTAGTTTTAATTTGAAGGAAAAAAATCAGTTTTTCTTATGGTACGGGGCGCAAACGCTCCGTATTAGATTAATTGTTGAGCGGTGCGTCGCCTTAAGGTATGCGTGGTCTGTTGTAAGTTGGAGCAGGCCATATAATCGGTCGCTTCCTGCTTTCGCCATGTAAAGGGCATTGGTGAAACATGCACCCAGAATAGTTTTGAAGGTTGTATTTTTCTTATAAAAACGTGACTGAGATAAACAAACAGTCAAATTCCTAAATAGTTGCAAAGCTAGGATTCTGTACTACTAAGCTATACAATTATGTAATCCTATCTGTTACAGTCAGGCTAGTTTATTTCATTATAGCAATAATATGAAAAAAAAGGTATTTGTCTAAAGATTATTTTCCTTCATTTCCCTCCCATAATTAAAAACCGAAAACAGAACAGTTGATTTGCACCACAAAATGAAATGAACGATTAACTTTGTGGTCGCCCCCCTAATTCCCTTTAGTATAATTGCACATCATTATTTTGTCATCGAGATAGGTACTCGGAATTCAACCATTCTACAATATCGCCCGGTTACTTCTCTCATTATGAATATCTCATTTCAATAACAATTAACGCATCGTTTTAATTACATACGTTTTGTACATTTCAACCGATGCTGACCACTACAAAGAGCTGTAATTTGGATATTTAATTATAGTAGTATATATATAGGACTAAGCCACACGAATGTTGGCCTTAACTGTACAGTTGTACACTCGCATCGCAAATAAATTAGATCACAGACAGACACACACGATTAGGAATGAACTCGTACAAAGCATTTCTCGTTCCCTCAGTTATAATATTCGACGGGTATATTAATTGAAGGGGCCTTCGCCGCCGTCAGGCAGGCCTTGTTCGGCGTCTCGATAAGCTCTCGTGAACCAAGCGAAATTTATCAATATTGTAGGTGTTTTAGAAAAAAATTAAACTGGATTTTTACACGAACAACGTTTAGTATACGTGGTCAGCTAATTAGTATTGATTTAATTTCAAAAACGGGTATTGTTATAAAATTGAGAATGAACAAATTTTAATTTATTAAAACTCTCGCAGCCCTGTTATCTCAATGAGTCAGTGGTGCGAGTCGAGTGGTTTCATAATATAAGGGTGGTTTTAGTCGACGGTCAATCATCCAGATCAAATCAATATTAAACTACGGTTGTTGGTAAAATTATTTGAATTAACTCGAATCCGATCAGAGCGCCACGGATAATCTAGTAATAGTGGATAGATACACGCTTTCGAGATGCGTTCCGGCTTCCCCACTAGGAACCTTAAGTTTCTCGCCACCCCTAAAATCTGATTACCATGCATAGGTAAAGGCAATAGGTGTACCGAGAGCCATACTTTAAAAAATGGTTTCAACGTTTGCGTTACACTACTACTACTACGTTGAACTATTCAATAAAATACACAATCTATATCTGTATCACAACCGGTACCTTCTTCTTTCCGGCTTTGTATGGTAATTCTAATGGATACCCGACCCAGAAACTGGTCCCGCACTGGGCAGCCTCTATAATATGAGCAAAGTGCAACCAACTTTAAAGTTCTAATTATTTCAAACCAATTTTAATTAAACTTTTTAGGCTTAAAGGAATATACAGATCAAGACAGTTAATTGAAAACATTTAAAAACGACGACGTTTGTATTACTGCAGAATTTCTACGATTTAAAGTTCATTAGGGTTTAAAGTTCAAAACCTAAACAACGTTTTTTTCGGTTTGAAAGCATCAAAACTTTTTAGTTTAGAAGTAGGTATTCATCATCATTATTCAGTGCCATCGTCATACTGAAGTTTGGAGTGTTCTCCAAACTTAATACTTACTTAATATTGTTGTATACAAAATTTTCTGCGATCCCATAAAGCTTGTTTTAACTGGCGATAACTAAGTCCAGCCCACTTGTTAGAAGTATTTCGATACCAAAATGTCATTTAAGGTAATATAAGTACCTATGAAAGCCGGAGATGGGCTGGCTGCTGTCCGGCAGGTACTCGGTGAGCAGTGCAAAGAAGCCACCGTACTCGGGCATGGGCAGCGGCCGGGGCTGCGGCGCCTCCGACGGTGCGCCCACGCCGCCCGCGCCGCCGCCGACGCCGCCCGGCGTGCTCACCTCGGGGCACAGACCCGTCTGGACACAAATCATATTGGTCAAAGTCAAAGTCAACATTTTGTTATATACATATAATAAAGCCAAAGAAGGTCGAAAGTCTGTACATGGAAAAGGGCTGGGGAAAAAGTTGGCTGGGGATACATAGAACAGAACAACGTTCCAACAGTTTTTAGAATTTTTGCCTGATTGTCTGTTTATTTGACCGCGCATCACGTGAAAATGGCTGAACGGATTTGGATGAAACTTTGCACATAGACAGACCGTGACCCGGACTAAGATAGAAAGATATAACAGGTTCCTGTGGGATAGTGTAGTTCTCGCTAACGAAGTCGGGGGCGACAACTAGTTCAACATAAAAGTAAGTATTTTTGAATCTTCCGAACATTTTTTACTTGCTACCCATTCGGCTATCTTTTAGCTGTGGAGAAGAATGGGAGCAGGAAACTCACAGATTTACAAAAAAACGAATGACGATAATTTAGTAATTACAATTAACAATTATAAACTTTCAAGAGCCCGGTATTAAAAATTATGCTTAGGTACACACGGCGGCAGATCAACCTACCCAAATCTGTCAAATTTCTCCAATAAATATTGATCCTTTAAACCAAACTATAAAGTTCAAAATTGATTGTAGTAATTTGGCAGTTTTGGGTAGGTTGATCTGCCGCCGTGTGTACATCGACACATTTACTAGAGAAAGTAAGTGATCGTTTATCACCATGATCATCAAGCCTATTCGCCACCAAACGGGGTCTTGTCATATCACCGAAAATTAGTTTACAAATTTTTACTTTACAACCAACGATTGGCAATAACATGATTGGTCATTTCATCATTACAAAAAAAAATAATTGTCAAACAATTCACTTAAAAAAAAGCACCTGAAAAAGTATTTACAAAGTATTATTTGACAAACAATTACTTTCTTATTCATGTCATGTCATTTAGTAGAATACAAACATTTTTTCATATTGCATTACATGGCAATTTATTAAAAACAAACTCAATAAATAAATAACGTAATAAAGGTTATGCTACGTTAAAAGTTTCCAGTCGCTAAAAAACGGGTTAGGTTAGGTTAGAACTGCGAACAACTCCAAGAACGATGTGCTTATAGAAAAATAAATGTACCATTACTAGGCTACCCGGCACCAAATAGTTAGGATATCGAAGGTGGAATGTGTGGAAAGGAATGCCAGTGCAATAGTAGGTTAATAGTTTTAAAGAAGGTAGTTCAATAAAATTATGCAAAACTATATGAACTGTCATAATCACTTTGTTATTTGTTTACCATACATTAAGTATTATTGCAAAAAATTATAACACAAAACATTTGTAAAAAGAGATGGATTTGTCAAATGCATGTTTGTCAAGTGATTGTTTGTAAAATGAAACATCTGTGGAACATGTTGTTTTTGAAATGAATATAAAACGTTGGTTGTAAAGTAAAAATTTGTGTTAATATAGTGTTATGGTTAAACATTAGTGTACCCCAAACAGGTTTACATTGCTGTGTTCATTGTTTAAATTAGAGGGCATAGAAGTATTGAAGATTCAGGTTCGGCAATCCGCGCGTATTACTCTTGGGGACTTACAAATAAACAGTGTTTAATCTTCTAATATAGTTAGGTATACTCCGTGTTTTGTTTCTTTTATTCGAATCTGAAATGAAGTTTACATGACGGCAATAACACGAATGAATGAATGGGAATCTATTCAAAGCTTATTGAAGTCTTTGTTTATTAACTTAACTTTTATTTATTAATTTAAGGCTTATGTCGTAAGCGTCCATAAAGGCTTGTGTTGCAGTGGCCGCTTTCTTTAAAGCAGATCTTATTAACCATTTTTTTTAAATACTCATTTATTTATAAGTAATCATTTATTCCGTGTTTTGTCTCTTTTACTCTAATTTGAAATGACGTATACATGACAGGAAAAAAACTATTCGGAGCTTATTCTTTGTTTATTTGTAAGGCACTTAGGCGCTGCGCAAACGTAGACACTTTTTGTTACCGACACAGCACACCATCGAGTTGCTGTATCCGGTAGCGGCGATCGGACACTCTGTTACCGACACGGCACACCATCACAGGAAACCGAGTTGCTGTGTCCGGTAGCGGCGATTGGACACAGTTGCCGGTTGCGGTAACAATTCGTTGCTTATTTTCATCTCATGAATCTGTTTCACGATGGACGTGTGCGTGGCTTGTGTCGCACACAAGATACGGACACCGATTGCATCGTCCGTTTGTGCAGCTCAGTACAATTTGTAAGGAAGTTTGTTAATGTTGCTTGTGTCTTCAAGTGACGACTTTGTGTGTTACACTGAACACATTTTGGTTAGTGTCAGGTGGAAGTAACTGGACACAAAAAGAGTCTTACGTCTGCGCAGGGAGGGCTGATTTCATATTCACTGGTAGCTTGTATCCCACACAAGACACAAAAGTGTCTACGTTTGCGCAGCGACTTAGAGTTTAGAGTCCCCCCCGGTGTTCCAGTCCCGATCCAATCCGAACCCCTCGAAGAATCTAGTAGGGAACGAACGGGGACACGCACTAGTGATGCGTGATGATATTCCTTCTAGAAAACCCCTGACGGTGTTTCAATCACACAGCTGGAGGAACCCTTTAAGTTTCTCGCTGCCGCTGTTAATGCCGCCTGACGCAATCAGAATACACTCTCCAAACAAAAATCTTGTCAAAGGACTGTCTTCCCTAGTTATACTGTGTCCCTACTCTCCAATGCAATTTAGGACCAATAATACTTGTAAACGAGCCTTATTAACCACTCGAGTCCAAGTACAAGGACAAAATAAACATATTACAGGAAACACACAGCCGATTCAATAACTGTTACCAATAAAGCTCTGGAGGCACAAGTTGTATTCGTCAAAACGATCTTCACGTAAAATACGCAAGGTTTAAATTTATTTGACTGACAAAAACCTACTGTAACCACGAAGTAGTAAGGTTTGTTTCTCTTATAGCATGCCAATTTCTCCCAGACCACTTATGTTGCATAAATCAATTTGATGCAATTTTCAATGCAAATGTTTCGACAAATTACCTAGTATCGCTTCGGAGGGGAGAACAGAAAACGTATTGTTTTGTCAATACTAAACTCAAATAACGAGACCCTTCGATGCCGACGCGACTGCTTCGTTTTTAGATCTTTATTTTTAAGCCACTGTGATGTTGTTCTCCTGCATAACATTTTCTAGTCAAAGGAACAAAGTCAATGTTACTGCTAATAAAGGATAAGGGGCGCTTTTGTTTGTTTTTTTAAATATGCCTGCGCACGAACGAGACTTTGTCATATATATGAGGTTTTCCAAACGAATAATTTTTTTTAAATTTCAGCTTTGAGGGCTACCGTATCTATTCGAAGATTTGAGCGTTTTAATACAGGAAGTTTTCAAAGCAGTTTCACAAGGAAGAAAATCGAACTTGTTTCTTGAAGAAATAACACAACAGTTATTAATTAATGGTATCAGGCGTTAATTTGCGGAAATCCATGGTACAAAAAAAATGTAATTGAAAAAATATGTTGTGTTAACATTGCACGGGGTCCTGCTGTTTGACCAAAAGTCATTTGGCAAAATTACACTTGACAAACAACGTTTGGCAAAAAAATGGTTTCGCCGATTGATCATTTTACTACTAATCATTTTACAAATAACTCACATTTCCAAATGATTAACACTTACACACTTAAATTTACATTTTATAAATAATTATTTAACACAATGAACATTTAGCGACTGAGTTATCAGATAAAACTACAATTAGTCTAAAACGACTACGACTAGTCTGAATTTCTTTGAAGTAGTGGATATTATTCAAATGATTGAGGATACTAGCTGCTCTGCTCCTGTAGGTCACGTGATAGGTTAGAAATTTAAGACAATCGCGAAGCGCGGCGTAGCGAAAGAATTGTGAAAAGGACACCTTATACAAATTGCATGTTGCCCTTTATGCCCTTTATGAAAAAATACCGGATAAATATTAACATATTTTTTTTGAAAAAAGAGCGGAGCGTTTACACCCCGTACCATAAGAAAAACTGATTTTTTTTAATCTTCAAATTAAAACTATAATTATTTAAAAAAAAATGAACTACAATATTGAAGTGTGTGTTAAGACTAATCTACTAAGAAAATTTAGATGCTTAAATCGGTCTGGTTTGCCTGTAAAATGCGAATCTATGTTTTAAAAGAGGTTACTTTGATAATTTTTTCTCTGTTATAAAAGTTGAAAAATCGTGTTTCTGCAACTAACAAAATGAAGTCAATTAAATGAAAAATTATGTCATCAAATATCACTTTCATATGTTTTGTAATTGTAGGGAAAAATCAAGAACCCCGCCACGTAAATTTCCAATGCGTCGCCTTAAGAATTAGGCAAGCTATATTGATGACTAGCTGTGCTCGCGACTTCGTCCGCGTGGAATAGTGACTTTCAGCAGCATTTTAAATTTTTTAGGCTCTTGTTCCCGTTTTTGCAACATTTTTCACTGATGCTCCGCTCCTATTGGTCGCAGCGTGATGTTATATAGCCTAAAGCCTTCCTCGATAAATGGACTATCCAACACAAAAATAATTTTTCAATTCGAACCAGTAGTTCCTGAGATTAGCGCGTTCAAACAAACAAACTCTTCAGCTTTATAATATTAAAATAATATAGATTATTTACATGTAATTTTACGCAAATATTGTTGCGAACAAATTACAATTTGAAAAAAGAAAAAGTGTTGAAAAAAAATTTCTTCAACATAAACACAATTTTTATTTTTATCAGCAAAAAAATCTTATTTAATGACAAATTTAGAGGATTTCTTATTTTGTCATTACATGTATTGTGTGCTTTTTTTGTGTCACTCTTAATAAAATGTGTAATGGAGCGCCGTGGCTCTCTCGCGTATCACCTGCTCGTCTCTATAAACCTATATACCTAAGTAATTTGTATTAAAAACTATTCCTTAGAATGATGGAAGCCTTTCAGTAAGACAGTTTATCGGCTTATGACTATTATTTAGTAAGACTGAACGGATCTAAAAATTGGCGATGCCGAAATTTATCAGTAAATCTAATCCAGCATTAACGTTGTGCAATTGCAACATAATACTTTTCCAGCCAACTAATTGCAATCTGGAAGCCTTTATTAGGTGGCTAGTGATCTATGTCAGGCGCATCACTTGGGTGTACCAGTTCACGCGAGCCCCACCGTCTGCAAGGGCCGCGCTGTCAATCCGCCAACCAATAAAGAACGTTCCACGGGAAATTAGAACATCTCTCAGCGTTGAGACCGTGCACTAACCGCCCTACCGCTTACGTTTGCACTGTGCAGACGGGACAAACGGGGGAAACAATGAAAATTCCGTTTATTGTCAGTAAGTATGTTTGAGATATGCCAGTTATGCCAAGCCGCCTTAGCCTCCTTTAAGGCGAAGGGAAAAGAGAAAACATGTATACGAGGTGACTTTAGACATGTTTCCTAGCTAAAATATAGAATGTGAAGCTTCGAAAATAATATATGCTTTGTGCCATATCCTGAAGCTCTACCTGCAGGTTCGAAATACTTGCTGTTAACTTTATTAGCATTCAGAACTAATTTTAAATGCTAAGCTCTGTATTTATCTTGCACACATCTTTTATTAGTTTGACAAATCCGTTTAAAACGAAACTCGGTATAGATATTTCTATAGTTTGTACCTTTTTCCTGTAAGTCCATTTGTTACGAACAGTAATCAAAAATTTGGTTTTCTAGCGTAAATCTATTTTTTTCTACTATAAATGTAACTACGTATTTGCTCGCAAAAAGTTTTCAGGCGTTTCATCATCATCATCATCATCATCATCATCATCATCTCAGCCAAAAGACATCCACTGCTGGATAAAGGCCTCCCCCAAGGATCTCCACAACGACCGGTTTTGTGCTGCTCGCATCCAGCGGCTTCCCGCGACCTTCACCAGATCGTCGGTCCACCTTGTTTGAGGCCTGGCCTGCCCACACTGCGTTTAGCTGTATAAAATGCAACATTTCTGTGAATGCAACATTGCCGTACTGTGCGGTGCCCGGCCTGTCGTCGTGTCGTCGTCGTCGGTCGCGTCGTCTCGCTCACACGCACCGAGTCGCTTTGTGTACGAGTGGAACGTTGCCAACTCGGCGCTAGCTCATTTGTCTGTTTGCTTGCATTCGTTGCGAATGCGGTCTATGTAGTAGCTCTAAGTAGATTTTGTATTTTTGGTTTAGTGTCTTAATTTATTCTAAAATAAGAAAGGAAGAAATCCAAGAATATCATTGAATTTGATGCGAAAACGAAAATCACGCTATGCTAATTTTAATAATGTAAAAGCATAACAAGCCCAGCAAATGTGTTTAAAACTCATGTTCTTGTTCTATATGTAGGTAGGTACGTAAACACTAAACGTTAATCATATTGCGATGTATAGTTACATAGTGTTTCGTTTTTCCGCACTCGTCAAAACATAAACATTGCTTGAATTTGATGTACAGACACAGAGTAGTTTCGATTCAGAGACTTATTGTTTTATAATACTTTTTTTTTTTTTGTTGGAGAGAGAAGCTGGCTGCCGAGGGGCATTTCCAGCTTCACCGGGCTTGTTTTAGGGGCGGCGAGGTACGTAAAGGGTACCTCAAGCCGTGTTGAAACGAAACACCTTCAGAGGATTTCTAGAGGGGTACGGCATCGCACACTTAAAAGTGCGCGTCCCCGTGCCCTTCCAGAGTCTCCGAAGGGTTCGGATCGGATCGGGTCATAATACTGCTTTTACCACCAGTTAGATGTATACATGGCAGCGTATGATCAACACCGTTAATTTATAATCTATCTCGAGAGATTGTAAACTGTAGAATAATTGTGAACACCATACTGCTTAGCTTATAATATAATGCATTAATTTTCGATAGTTTATAACATATAGATTATGAACTGACGGTGTTCCCAATCTTCCGGTGACATATTATGGTTAACACGATTGCATGAAATTGGATTATATATCGACCCGGACGTGCCAACCCCAGATGGTATAATAAAGAGGACACGCTACTTGAAATAAAATGCCCAAAAACTTCGTACAATATTGGAGTAGAAAATGCCGTGAATGAAAAAAGTAGTAGTAAGTAGTAACCCGTCTTTATTTTTTCTATAAAAAAATAAAGACGGGTTACTAGTAATAAATAAAAATCACTACTGGTTCTTTCAAATACAGGGCTAGCTTCACGTTACTAGAAAAGAAAAATGCATTTTTGGCATTGACTTAATAAATCGATGGTTTCTGGTATTTGGTCAAAGAATAACTTTCCTGTAAAAATTGAAATAATTCATAGATATGACGAATTCTGGTCAAACAAAATGGGCAAAAAATTAAAAGAATTATACTTTGATTGCTTGTTGCCTGATCTTTTTGATGTGATTTTTTCTTTTTTACGGCTGATGATGATGATGATGATGATGATATTGTTATACTACTAGCTTTTGCCCACAACTCCGTTCGCGTGCATCCCTCGGAAACCTAATTTCGGGATAAAAGTATTCTATACGTTAGTCAGGACATAGTCTACCTATGTGTCAAGTTTCATCCAAATCGTTCAGCGGTTGAGGCGTGATTGAGTAACAAACATCCAAACTCATACACATCTAAACATACAAACTTTCGCATTTATAATATGTTGAATAAGATAGTTGTACGTAATTTCTTTTTCACATAAAACATTAAAAACTTTTTGATTTCATATTTTCTTTCTTTTGGCTGATGACGAGCTTTCGATTGGCGATATTGCATCGTATGTGGGACACTTAAGAAGAATAACTGACCTAACGGCGCATTCTAGTCCAGGCTAAAGATATTGCCCTAACAATTACTTACATTTTTCCTTTTTCCTTAGGATCGCGAGGGATATTTATAGAAGTCTGTTGTCAAAGGAAAAAAATTATAATGATATTGCCCTGGGCACGCGACTGGCATTAGGATACACTTGCGTGATGCCAACACATAGAAAAGCTGGATTTTTATTTTAAATTTTATTAACCTGATGTAGGTCCCACTGCTGGACAAAGGTCTATCCAAAATATCTCCATACCTCGTACTTTGGCGGTCTCCTACCTAATCTCACAAGAGATAAAGAAAAAGAGGTAAAGAGGTAGAGGTAAAGATTTTCCAGGGTATTCTATTTGTATAAAGATCACGATCTCGACTTCTCAAACAAAACTCGCACTAGGCACCCTGGAAAATCTTTCCTAAAGACAATAAGCCCCCATAATAAAAAAACAGAGTATCTATAGGTAAGCTTCGAATATTTATTCTGTGTTTTGTATCTTTTACTCATATTTGAAATTAAGTTTACATAACGGGAACAAATAGACTCCAATCTCAGGGCTCCCTTAATTTAGACGTTTGGTGATGGACTGCTACCGTGGGTTGCCATAGTACACGCAGCCGCATGACATATGTCACCGACTAGTCATGAGAAATTTAGCTCTTTGAAAAGATAAGAGCTATATAGCTCTTTACCCAGTCAAGAGCTATATATCTCTTCTAGCTCAGTAGCTCATTTAGCTCAGTGTAGTTCATGAAAATAGAAGACTCTTGAGTCGTTTAAACTTTAGATACAGATCAGACTCTGATCTGACTGATTAATACCACAGAATGATTAATATGTAGTAGTTAATACCTAATTCCTAGTTTAATTTAGCTTTTTGAAAGTGTAGTAGTCACAATTCGTTGTTTATTTTCAACACTAACTGAATGAATTTTAATTGTTGTAACTACCTAGTTAATAAATTCCAAGAAACAATAAAAGTTGCTTTATTTCGGGGCACATCTTAACAGACATAAGGTAGGTAATACCAAATAATAACATTACACTCGCGCGCTAAAATTCTACTCCTAAATAAGCACCTTATTAAGATAGCAATATATAAAAATTTAATGCATATGTAGGTACGTAGAGCTAACGTATCCAATCCAACAGGCACTGCGGTGTCTGTGTGGGTACATCTCTTTCTATCGCTCATACGCGTCGTTCGAAACGCATATGTCTCTTTTTGTCTATCGAGTCCGATATTTCCGATGAAATACTGAGCTAAAATGAATACCTACTGATATGAATTGAACGAGAGTGAGCTAGATATACGTTGAGCTAGAATAGGTGAGCTAGCTCTTTTTAACAACTCACTCGCGAGCTACCCATCGCTAACACCGACACCAAACGGCTAAGTTGAAACTACACTCTGTATATTAATAAGGCACTAAGAAGAAAAGTGGGTTTGCATGGTACTTATATATATATAGTTACCGGCGTGGCGTCGCCGTCGGAGGGCGGCGCGGGCTCGTCCTCGGCGGGCGGCGTGACGCAGGGCGGCGCAGACGCGCGTTTGTCCTGCGTGCGCGACCCCGGCGTTTCGGGAGCCTTGCCGCCGCTGCAAACGACACACATTACACACAAGTCCAAGTATACCTATCACCAACACCGGCTCATTTGATGTTCCCTCTGTTGGGGCACGAGCCTTCCCTATGGATGGATAGGGAGAACGGGCCATAATCACCACGAAGGCCCAGTGCGGATTGGTGGTTGTTAACGACTGCTTAATGCAGCCGGGACCAACAGCTTTCAATGTTTACCACGTGTTCTGTCCCATGATCTGTGGGCCTAGCACGAACTTCTATCGCAATCGTAACGTCTCAATTCTATTGGATAACATAAAGTCTGTCAATGGTCAGTTCAATTTACGGACGTTGTGGCGCTGTACCATACCATTCGTATTTCACGTAACAACATAATTTCATTAAAGGTGCGTGCTAGGCCCACTGTACTTATGAGCGTTTACGCCGCACACTAGCGCCGCCAATGAAAAAAAAACATATCTAGTAATTAGAGATAGAAAATCAAATTATGCTCAACAAACTATCTGAATAAAGTAATTTAGCATTTTTACGTCACCTAATGAACACCTGTCATGTTATGGTTTAGTTAAATGTGGCGTTATAGTTAAAAGTGGCCGTAACGTCTTATTTAACTAAACCATAACATGTGAGGTGTTCATTAGGTGACGTAAAAATGCTAAATTACTTCATTCAAATAGTTTGTTGAGCATAATTTGATTTTCTATCTCTAATTACTAGATATGGTTTTTTTTCATTAGTGGCGCTAGTATGCGGCGTAAATGTTCTTAATATTATGAACTTTTTAAATACTTTACAGATAAGCACTTGCACTACATGTTCCTGTTAAGTGATAGTGAGGCCCAAGGTGGAAGCGTACTTCACCCAGAATCCTCAACTATATACCTCAACACTGGCTATCTTATCTCTAGCTGCCGTAATACAACAATGCTACAAACTTTAATGTTATTGCGACATATTTAGATGAAATGGTGGTAGCTAGCCAGGCGGACAAACAAGCCCTACCACCAACCATACCGAGTACACAAACATGTACTGGTAATCGAACCCGGGACCTCTAGTTCTGAGATCGGCGGACTTAGCCACTAGACCACAGAGGCAATTATAATCAAAATTAAATCAAAAATATTTATTCAGTTTCAAATAAATATAGAAAACAATAAATATGAACAAAATAAATTTTAAAGACTTAATTTAATCATATTTAGTTTAAGTTTTAGTTTAGTTTTGTAGGATCGCTTTGAGTTAACTCCTGTGAGTATCATAAAAGGCTGCTAAGGGACTACGCAGTGTGCTCGGTATACAAGACTTAATCAAACAATACTGGCAGTAAATATTACATTCATTCAGCTGCTTACACAGAGCCCGTGGGGCATAATCCCGTGTTAAACAAATACCTTTTCTGTAAGTGATCGAATTTGTTTCTATGAAATCACGAAACTATTTTGCCCGTGCCGTATACCTTTGTGTGGCTCTGAGCCACTTGTTGATATTGTGTTGTTCACACGAACAACGTTTTTACTGGAACAGACAGCGTGTTTGTTGTCTGATACATTTTGCTTTAAACGTAGCATTTTACTTAAGTTTTGCAGGTTCTTAGGTAGGTACTGTAATGTGGTGCCCTGAGAGAGGAATGAAAGCCAAGACTGCTGAGTAAATACTAACTATATTTTCAATAGATAGTCTAAAATTTCCGTAATATTTGGAAGAGCAAATTTATCATCATGTAGGTATACTGTTATTAAGTTTTCTGTACTCTATGACTAAACGCCATTTTTTGTTTCCGTTCTGGTCACTTTTCTTTGGCACCAGCAAGATTGGACTGGACCATTCACTTTGACAAGGTTCAATAATATTTTCTTTCATTCTTTAAAGCATGAGGCATACGATAGGGTTTTGAAAAAATTGGCAGAATATCTGGTTTCACTTTAATTGAGTGTTGATAAATATCGGTGGTTGATAATTTGTCCCCTTCCAAATAAAAGATATCGGGATACTTCGCACATAAACTTTCAATATTAATCATTTCCTCTTTATTTCAATTATTTAAATTACACTATGACAATAATGACTTAACTCGCCATGCATTTTTCTTGAGGTCGTATTCGAAATTCGAACTGGTATTTTACCATTAATTGGGTATACTTAACGTACTCGCAATAAATACGCCCTCGCACACTTCTTTCGTACATACCACACATTCTTTTGTTAAACTGGTATTAATATAGTGAATAGATTCTGATCCTGGCAGGGTCGCCATGTTATGTGGTGCCCTGAGAGAGGAATGAAAGCCAAGACTGCTGAGTAAATACTTACTATATTTTCAATAGATCATCCATTAAGTAAGTATAAAACTAGTGGGTCGCCCGTAAAACTTCGCGTTTATGCAACAGATTTTTCAGGAATTCCGAAACCTATGACAAGTTTCTTTATTTTTCTGCATATCTACGGCTGTAGCTCTTCAAAATGAGACCATAACCGATTTTTTATGTGCAGCTATCGTCCCATAATCACTGGGACAAAAATCGGCTTACGCTATTAATATATAAGATTAGGTTACATAGTGTACGTGGATAATAAGTATGTTTAGTTAACATATGTATTCACTACATCTCAGTACCTGTAAAACCTTATGTATTTATAATGTCCTTGGTGCAAGGGAAAAACAACATTCTGGTAAAGAGATAGATATGCGAGTATTTTTAATAGATTGCGCCCGATTTTATGGACGCCTGCACATCCACTTATCTAAGACTGTTAAATTTCTTCAATAAATATTCAACCATATGCCATATGACGTAAAGTTTAAAGTCGATGAAGAAATTTTGTGTTGACACTTTGTGGCAGTTGATGTGCAGCCGTGTGTACATAAAGAACGCAAACGAGCGTTTCCATACAAGACTGTTGAGCTTTGCTTTCATAATTGGTTAGCGACTTATGTTTTCTTTGATATATTATGCGCTATCATACTGCGTCTGATTAGTAGTCTACATACTACGAAGAAGTAGAATCAAAATAAATGACTACGACTGGGGTGGGTATACTCGTACATACATACATACATACATACATCAACAGACAGTAAACGCATTAATCGCGTGGCGTCTACCGATTCAAGCCTAGCTTACGTAATTTAAGCGACAGGTATGCGTCGGGTCTGCGAAGTTTTTGCATTGTGCGTATTTTCTATTATAGCTGTGGGCTTTCTTGCGCTCATTTTTGTCCACAGTTAAAAAATAGACGTCCTGCATGGGTAGCAGGTAATGTTTGGATGATTTAAAAGCACTCTTCTTACGTTTATTTTAATACAAAAAATATTTTTTAACAAAAAAAAAAAACCGACTCCAGACATTCATTAAGTAGTGGTGCTTTAAAATACTTAATGAAAACATTAACAAACGCACTAGTCGCCACTACGATTTTCGATAGTTCCCCTCCATTTCTCTGGGATGCCATCATCAGATCCAGGTTTCAACAAAAAAAGAATCATCAAAATCGGTTCATAAACGACGAAGTTATCCACGAACACACATAAAATTAAAAAAAAATATATATACGAGTCGAATTGAGTAACCTCCTCCTTTTTTGAAGTCGGTTAAATAACCTCCTCCTTTCTGAAGTCGGTAAAAAAATACTTTTAAGTTGAATTTGTTCCACGAACGTTGACGTAAAAGTAGTACACGAGCTTAACAATTGCTAGTGCATATGGTCTTTCTAAGGCCCGTCCACCCTGTAGTGGCCTGTTCTGCTTGTTTCCATACACAGGAAGACTTGTGCCCCAGTAGTGAGGAAATAAAATGAGCTGGTGACAAATGGTCCTAAAACCTCTTAAAACGATATCCTCCTTTTACAATTTGTCAATTTCAAATCCGAGTGGTTATTACCAATTAACCAAACAAATGGACTGTCACTGTATCCTAAAACAAGAGAAAAAACTGAAAAGAAAAAACAAGCTCTACGATCCCAGAATTCAATTTGAGCAATGTTGAATGCAACGTGAAATATTTCTAAATAAGTACATTGTTGTCGCAGGCGGGGACAATCAACTAAAGAGAGTGCGGATTTAACTGAGCTAGCCAACGGCTGCTTGGGTTGATTGCTTGTTGGTTCAGTTTTTTTTCTTTGCAGTTAGGTATTTTTTTTATTTGTATTTTTATTTTTTATTTTTTTTAGTTATTTAACAGTCGGTTTTTTTGTTTTATTTTAATAATTTAGTTTATTTCAAACTTTTTAGTTTTGTAAAGTAAATAGCCCAAGCATATCAAAACCTACATAAAATAATTATATTAAAACGCCTTACTCTTTTAAATAGCAAAGTCATAGCGCATACACCTATTGTCGATAATCTGATTAAGGCGAAAAAACGAAACTCTTGACGTCTAGTACTTTTGACTGACAAGTTTTTCGAGTCGAAAAACTTTTTTTTTTTATTAAACATGGGAGTAAAATCTGCTAATATTCCCGAAAACAAAACACCATAAAACATTGCTGTACTTAATGAAAATTATTTATTACATCTATGTCCATAGAAAAATTTACCATATTCTACTATATTCTATAAATTCCGTAGACGTTGTAATTCGTTTAAAGAATTTTGATCGTGTGGTCGATCGATCAAGCAGTTTTTTGGGGTCAAAACTACTAACCCAGCCAATGTTTTTACTTTTTCTTTGTAATTTTTTTATAGCCTATGTTACTCCCACAGTCAAAACAAATCTAACGACACCTCATATGTTTGGGCTGTAGGGCGTGCCAAAGAAACAGACAGACATACATACATACATACATACATATACATACATACACTCGAAAAACATAACCCTCCTTCTGACGCAGTCGGGTAAAAAACGTTTTAAAAACAACTGGGCAACGTATTTGTTAGTACGTATTTTTTGTAAGTTCAAGTTTTAGGTTATGCTTGCGGTCACTGCATGTCCGTCCACACTCCACATGTCCAGTCCTGGCACGCGTGGCAAGTAGGCGGTAAAGTTTGGGGGTGTTTGCGCGGTGGGCCAAGGGGCGCCAATCACTTACCGCCGCGCCCTGCATGATGTATTGCCACATCGCCGCTGTTGGCACAACAAGTTTGCGTACTAACCGCTTCACTGGCCCAAGGTCGCGGCTGTTTGCAGACGCCTAAATGTATGGTATAAAGATCTCCAATGTCAACCCAACACTTTCTTTTGTAATCAGCTACGGTGGGTGCGTTTCCGAAGCCGTCCAAAGAAAAACTGCTGTACCATTATAGAAGCTACCAGAATTTACACTGCTCTTACTGACACACTCAGGGACTTCAATTGACATCATCAACAATGTAGCTCATTCATGTCCCCACTGCTGGGGCACGAGCGTTCTCTATGGATGGAGAGGAAGAACGGGCCATAAAACACCACACGCGGGCCCAGTGCAGATTGGTGGTCGATAACAGGCTTCATTCTTCTGTTTTTTCTAAACTGTTTAGCAGTCGCTAAACTATGAAGCTCTGTAAATGTAGCTGTAAGAAGTAAATAGATAAATATTTTTTTCTAGTGACATTATGTTAATGCGACTTTTAACACTACAAAGACAATTAGGCAACCACTGGAATTTAGTACGTAGATTCGGTAACATACTTATTTGCTAGAACTTCAAAATTATTAAAATCCGTCATAATTATTGTATTTCATGTTTCAGGTGCACATCGACCTTCTTTTGAACTAAGAATTGTCTTTTTTTGCTCGCTCAACTTGTAAATATAATGTATTCATAATTGGCACCCACGGAAACCTTAAAAACGATACCCATATTGACTTAAAAAAAAAAGATAACATCCGCTATCTTGGATCTCAAAAAAGATGTCATATTCGTAATTGGCACCTACGAAAACCTTAAAAACGATACCCATAGGTAAAGCCCCGCAAGCGGGGACAATCACCAATCGACCAGAGAGAGTGCGGATTTAATTGAGCTAGCCACGGGCCGCTTGGTTGATGATTGTCCCCGTCTGCGACAACTATCAATATTCAATGTATTTATAAATACTCATTTATTATAGATTTTATTATTTAAGTATAGGGTACCAGACAAGGAAATATTTCACGTTGCATTCAACATTACTCAAATGGAATTCTGGGATCGTAGAGCTTGTTTTTTTCTTTTCAGTTTTTTCTCTTTGCAGTTATTTTTTATGTTAGTCCGGTTTTTAAGAATATATAATTGTTTTTCATATAGTTGTATTAGCAGTCGGGTTTTTGTTTTATTTTAATAATTTGGTTTATTTCAAACATTTAACTTTTTTTTTATTAAGTATATTCCGGGTTTTTTTACAGCCTACTGGCCGCTCGCGGTTTCACCCGCGTGGTTCCTGGTTTCGCCCGCGTGGTTCCTGTTCCCTTGGGAATATCGGGATAAAAGTATCCTATGTGTTATTCCCGGTTATAAACTATCTGTATGCCGAATTTCATAAAAATCCATTCAGTAGTTTTTCGTGAAAGAGTAACAAACATCCAAACAAACTTTCGCGTTTATAATATTAATAAATAATAATAATAATAATAGTGATATCCTTATCACTCCCACAGTCAAAACAAATCTAACGACACCTCATATGTTAAAACCCACCTTGCCGTTTGGGCTGTAGGGCGTGCCAAAGAAACAGACATACATACATACATACATACATACATACATACATACATACATACATACATACATACATACATACATACACACATACACACATACATACACTCGAAAAACACAACCCTCCTTCTGACGCAGTCGGGTAAAAATGGAATCCAAATTCACATTCTATCTTTTTTAATTTTTCATTGCTTAAATAACTGTAAAAAGACCTTATAGTACCATTTTAATTTTTAAGTATCTACTAAAAGCACAATAAAGTAACTTAATTTAATGCAGTTCTGTTTTCATTTCAAAAATAATATTTTTGGTTTTTCATAGGTATAAAATATATACATATACCTAAAATATAACCATAATATATACATTTTAAGTATCGATATGTTTAGAGTAAAAGAACCCTTGTTGCTGGGTAGACACGAAATAATCGTTTAGCTCGAGATGAATCTTGATACAATCGCAATCAATATTTCAGCCTCCGGCTATTATAAAAGACAGCAAAATTATTAAAATCTCTTCTATTAAATAAAATAAAATAATATAAAACAACAACGTTACAAGTCAGCACTGAGTTGGCGATTTAAAACTTGGTTCACGTCCAGTTTTCCAATTCAACGTAATTGTAATTTCTCATTTCGAAATAGAGAAAAGCGAAATCTCCTTTTAATCGTAGTTTATTAAATTACAGTTATCGTAATTGCTACTTCGAAATTGCGAGAATCATAATCTGATTTTACAAACAAAATTAAATACCTTCTCGAATAACTATGGATTAGCCGATGTCTACAGATGAATTAAGAAACCTTCATTTATTGACATTGGTTAAGGCGCTGACCACCATGAGCATGAAACAGCGCTGTCTGTCGATCTGCATATAAGCAAAAGGGATGCACATCGCACCATGTGATCCACTAGATTCGAAAAACGATATTTATTTAAAGACCTAAATGTTTTATTACAAAATAAAACAACAGAGTTTTTCTACTAAGTATTACGATGAACGAGAGTGCGGCAACAGTGCCGTGACCTTGCATCGACGTACCGAGCTGTACCTACAGGCTGGGATGAGTCACACATAGTTAATTTATTATTGTGTGAATTTGGATGTCTTTTATATTGAAAACTTACCTTGTTATATGTCGGCAAAGTAAAAAAGGACAAACTGGGATTATGGTTGTGTGTGTTGAGACATCCTAATACTAATCCTAATACACAACAAGTTTTTTTTTCCCAGACATTTTCAATAGGCACTCACCCTATATGCATCAAAACTCGCAATCGCGACACCCAAACCAAGAAAAATACGTGTAGGTATACTGATCGGCAGCGCTCAGTGATATGTCTTGTTATTCTCTGTTACTACAGCAACATACGCTGCCCGATCCGCGTTTGCGGGGACCGGACAGCCCGCGTCATTGCGTACTCCTTTCCCGTGCTTTTTTCCGTGTGCTATTGTAATTGAACTACGAGCTTGTGTGCGTGCGTTTCAGAGCGCTTGTATGAAGTTGCCGCACGTTCGTTCACTCTGGTATTACCAATGAGATGTATACCTACTTAATTTAATCAACGTACTTTAGTAAATGAAAAAGATAATCATGTAAATAGATACTGTTTAGAGGTGACTTTGGATTTTTTTTCTATCGAGGAACTTTCGTAATGAGGGTGGAAAATTATTTTTGTGTTAAGATATTTAAGTTTCAACTTAAAATATGACATTTTTTTGTAGCACTTCTAATGACTTCACAATAATTTTTCAAAGATTCCTAAATATCGCCACGCGGTGTTGTTTTCCGTAAAGATAAAATGAGCCTGGCGTGACGTCATTAGCGTCGTGTGTGTAACTTGACAGGGCCAAGATGACGTCACACGAATTCACACGATCATTATTTTGAGCGCTAGAAACTGAGCGACGCATACTAAATTAACCAACTTAATAAGTATTATAACTTTTTAAATACGAACGTATCGTACCAAAGTGAAATAAAACTATTGGTTTTATAATGATGAGATCTATAATTGTATATGGTAAAAAATATTTTTCACTTCTCATGCTCGTAAAGTTTTTCTTTATGTCGAGAGAGGGCTGCATAAAATGTGATTTTATGCTCTTGTGCATAAAGTAATTTCTTCTTTTCAGACTAAGGCAATTAGGCCTTACAGCTACATACACAATTAAATACACCTTCATTTAATTGATATATTTTTATGAGATTTAGGTTATATCTTAATTTAATTACGACATAATTATGTATTACTATCTAAATACAAATTTACGATTAATACGGGCGTGCATTTACGTAAAAAAAATATATCGCAAATATTTATAATAACTTGGCATTACGGCTCAGATCATAGTCAAACGTCACATAGTTGAAAATTAAAAAAAAAAATAAGAAAATTTGTGTGGCGGGAAGCTAATTATTCGTCAAGCAAAACTAGAAACTAGCTATTGTTGTGTTGCGGTTTGTTTTATTTCCTTGCAATCGAAGTGAAAAGCAGAGTGTAAAACTCGAGTATAAAACCCATTTTACCCTCGACGTGACTATCCACCCTCGCCGTACCGGCTCGGGTGGCTATATGCACGTCTCGGGTAAAATGGCTCGTTTTATGCTCTTGTTGTACAATCTACTATTTTTCATTGTTCCCAAGCTCATTCTGTATATTGGAAACAATAACATTGTTGCTAATATAGTCTTTTAAAACATACAATGTTTTGGAGTTGTAAGTTGTATACTTTTTATATAAACATGCATAAGTAGACGACCTCCGTAGCCGAGTGGCTTCCACGCCAGACTTTGGGCGGCGCTAACTCTGAGGTCCCGGGTTCGATCCCCGGTCGAGTCAATGCCGAAAAACGAAGTTTTTGATATTGTGTCGGGTCTGTCTATATTTTAATTTTAAATTTTAATTTTAATAAGTGAGCGCATTTCAGTTGTCGGCGCCTTAAATAGCAAGCAGCAAACCACCGCGCCGCCCGCCGCCGCCGCCGGCGGGCGGGCGCCGCAAAGTTTATTCTAGTAATCCGGGTCCTCTAAGAATTAGCTTTGCAGTTTCTTGAAGCTGCTACATAAATGCTGAGCGAGGTCCTATCCGTCGGCGTCGCAGTATTAACTATTCAAATTAAGTTTAGAACCTTACAAATAGTGCTTTGAGTTTATTGATCTGTTGCCTACCTATATCAGAATAAAACTGAAATTTGATCTTTTGGTGGTACGACGCTTCGGCTACACTTCAAAAAGTAAATGCCCTATTTACTTTCCCACTACTGGTCAAATGCCACCATTACTGTGATGAAGTCATCGCTACAAGTGATGGCTAGGGACAGCGTGCCCAAAACGGGTACCCCGCCTTAAGCGGGTAAGTCCTTGCTAAACGAGAAACGCATAGCTTAGCTACTGACCAATAAGCGGCAGTGTGCTCGCTGCCGCAGCACACACATTTAAAAAATGAGACAAAAAACTTTTTTTAATTTAAACAAATTAGAGGTTATTTTGGTTCTGATAACTCGAAAATAGCATGCGCTATTCTAGTTCGTTTTGTGTTGTGATATTCTAACAGAAGAGAAAGTTGCTTTATTCAATTTAAAAGACCACAACTAATAGCTCAAATGCCAAAGTTGCGATTTTATTTGTTTTTTTATTTTATTTTATGTATTTGCGATTTTTGTACACCTAATGAAGCGTTATTAAGACAATTTTACATTAAACAAAACGCAAACATAACAGTGACTATACTTAGAGTGTGTTTTATAAAACAGTAACTAGGGACCATCACCACAGAAAAGATAACCATAATGTCAACTTTAGAAAGGAAAAAGGCATTTAAACATTTTCTAATAAAGTCGAAGTCAAAGTCAAAGTATTTTTTTTTATCTACACTAATGTTGTAACATTCTACTTATGTTTCCAATACTTGACTTATAATTACTACTGTTATAGCGCAGACAACAAAACACTCAATTTAAGCAATTTCACATGATGGTATAATATCCACATCGATATCGTAAAATCTCATTATAACATCAATAAAACGCGACCAATTAACCTGGCGAGCCTTATGTCAAAATCCTCATACAAGTTGTATAAAATTTTGATATTAGGCTGGCTTTTGAAAACAGTTGGGTTATACGTGAAAACTTCGTCAAAACTACTAAACTTACATACACAAAACTCTTTGGTAAGATCTTGTGCCAATTAAATAAAAAAAGAACAGCGCGCGCTCGCTCCTGATTGGCCCTGCGCGCGCAGCTGCGCTCTCATTGGTTAGATTTTAATGGCGGCAAGTTCACTGTGACAATACACGTACGCGTGAATTTAATGTTTCGCAATGTGTTTTGTTTTTAAAATACAAATTAAAAGTTAAAAATGGACAGCGACGATGATATTTGTACGCCTCCGGATATTCTAGAATTGGCAACAAAAGTAACTCACAATCTTTTGCCAGAAAAATCTAGAAAATTATATGAAAAAGAATATAATAACTTTTTGGCATGGAAGATCGAAAAGAAAACTACATCATTATCTGAAAATGTCATTCTTGTGTATCTCAAAGACCTCTCCGACAAATTCAAGCCATCTTCTATGTGGGCTAAATATTCTATGCTCAAGTCCACACTGAGTATCTACAACAATATTGATATCACGAAGTATTCAAAAGTCATAGCGTTCCTGAAACGCAGTTCAGAAGGACACAAGGAAAAAAAGTCCTTGACGTTTACATCAGGTCAAATAAAGATGTTCCTGAAAGATTCACCAGATATTTTGTATCTTTTTGAAAAGGTAAGTGTATTTTAGTTCTGTTATTTAATCTACCTAGTACTTACGTACTACACACGCAAGTTATCTAGACACTCCGTTTAAGCGCTTTGTGTATAAATTAGGTAGTAGGTACCTACACTTTACTACTTCATAAATCATAGTTTTTGCCTTGGCTATGTACCTCAAGCTTATTATATCGTTTATTGTTACAGGTTGCACTAATCTTCGGCATAATGGGGGCATGCCGAAGGCAAGAGCTATACAACATCCAGTTCGATGAAGTCTCTAACATAGACGACAGTACAATCATGGTGAAAGTTTCGAAAACAAAAACGAAAATAGATCGTTCTTTCGTTGTGACGGGCAACTGCTATACCGTATGTAAAAAATACATGGAACTTCGACCCACCCCCTGTCGAAACCCTGCCTTTTTCTTGAGCTATAGATCGGGGAAGTGCGTCGATCAAAGAACTGGTATTAATAAATTTGGTGCTCTGGGAAAAACTATCGCAAGTTTTTTGAATCTGCCTAACCCAGCGTTGTACACGGGGCATTGCTTCCGGCGCACCTCGGCGACCCTTCTCATAGATAGCGGTGGTGATTTGACCTTACTGAAACGACACGGGGGGTAGAAGTCTTCTACTGTGGCTGAAAGCTACATTGATGAGTCTTTAATGAATAAAATTCAAGTCTCAAATACGATCTTGAACAGTATAGAAAACAAGACGAATGAAGTAATTATAAATATTCCAACTCCGTTTACGAGCTCTACTGCTTGCCCCGCAACCGCTACAGCTGCTGGATCAATAATTAACATTAACTTTCAAAATTGTACCATCCAAAATTTGAACAATTATTTTAAATAAACTATTGTCAGCTTTTACTCTTGTTGTTTGACTAATTGCATTAGTGAAGATAAAGTAGTGTATGCAACTGCATATAACACGGGTATTAAAACACTCGTTACTATTATGAAACTCACACTCATGTTTTAATACCCTTCATTATATGACAGTTGCATAAACTACTATTATTCAATTAAAGTTAAGCAAAGTGCTTTTGAATCGTCCATACATTTTTCACCTACTACCCATTCAGGCCGTCTATTTTTTAGCTGTAGAGAACAAAGGGCGCAAGAAACTCCACAGCTTTAATAGAAGTACCTACTAAATGAAAATTACAAAAAAAAAGAAGTGGGGTGGAAGCTGATCTTAAAAAATATAAAACGAGAATTGAATATGGTGTACGGTATTAACTATGTGTCTGTCACAAACAACGAAAGGAAATATGCAGCATTGCATTGCTTTACTTGTGATTAAAATTTCGCCACATTCTTCAATAGACTGTATTCGTGGAAATGGAATATTTATAGCCGTTTGGAATCCACCCTTTTCGGTATTGATTCTGATATTGCATTTTATATTAACTGTCACTACCATTGCTGTTACTATTTCATGCATATTTTTTTATTGAATAGTTTGTAGCCCGAGCTTATTTGTTTTTTCCGAAAACTATGAATACGTATACGTATGTCAACAGAATTCTTGGATTTTTTCTTAAACTGACGAGTCTTTGTGAATCTCTCTTTACATTTTAGTAAGTCAGTTCTCTTTATAGTTTTTGAAAACTTTAGATTACATTAGATTCCAGTGTGCGATTACCAGCTACATAAATGTTAGGCCATATGTAGAGAAAACAATGCTTTTAAATGATTAAGAACGTCCCCTTTTAATCCTAATAAATCAGTTGCGATTGGCAACGGACCCCTAAATCGAGAGGTAATTTGATTGGAAGAGCAGCAAGTCGACATAGGCGTAATGTGTTTGCACAAGTCGTCCGTCATGTTTGCGACTCAATATTTATTTCAACACAATAACATTGACGGCAGTCAGCGAACTTTCGCAATAAAAAAAATACCTAGTAGCAAAACGTTCAATGAACTGTGTTACTCTATGCTTAGAACACTTCGAGTTAAACGGCGTATATAGCGTTTATGTTTGACTGAGGTATTACTAATAGGAAATCGGAGCTACGTACTTCACTGTTTTCACAGATCTACTATTACCAGGACTGTCAGTGGTTGTTTTGTTTTGATTTCCATGTGTAGACTATTGGAGTTGTGATAATATTTATCTTTTTACACAACTCTATACAGTCACCGACACGTATAAAAAGAGTTATTTTTATACATTTCGGTGGCTGACGGAGGGGCAAAGCGGTCGGCTCAATATCCGGTAAGTTTCCAGGTAGGGATTCGATACACACATTGTATCGAATTCCTCGATGTATTGCCCGGGTTTTGTAATTATGATGACCAACCTGCATTTGCGAAGCGTTGAGGCCATTACCTATCAGTTAAAGCAATGACTTGATTTTAATAAAAGAGGCCTTTGCCCAGCTGTGCGACAATAAGTATATAGTCTACGTTTATATTAAATAATAACATTTATAATAGGTAGTATTAATAAAGTGTTGCAACTCCTCCTCTCATCTTTAGAAGATTCTTTCATCTCTACCTATAACTAATGATTTATTTAATATCGCTATAATACTGCACAGGCTAACGATCTTTCATAATAAAGATTTGTAGATTTGTAACTATAAGCTGATGGCGTACGTCCGGTTGCAGTGAAGTGCAAAAAGGACGTCCTGTTGCTTTTATTTAATTAATAGTAGCACTGTTTTCATTTTATAATATTTGTGTAGGTCGATTTTTAAAGTGAAATAATGTTATAGGTATGCACTATTAACCGTTCGCAAAGCATGCATGAGTTGGCAAATGAAATAACAGTGATTTTCGTCACGTTAAATATAATTATCTCAAAAAGTCTCCGTTTGATCTCAGTAAAGTTTCACATCTTTACTGATACACATGGGGTTTGAGAGGAATACCTACTATTTATCATTAAACATTTTTATCATCATTGTTATCTTTTATAAAACAAAGATTTTTGTGCAAGCCGTACAAAGTCATCAATAAAAAAAGTGCAAAGAGCCACTGATGGAAACACGGGTACGGCCGAAACACGAATATTGCCGCGGGCGGTTAATTAAATAAAGGGGTTTTCAATAGGGACGCTTAAACTTTGACAGCGTATAGCGGCCATCTTGGTAAAGCGATACATGTTAAATTTGACATGAATATAATATTCAGTGGTGACAATTCACCATGGAACGCTACACGCGTAAAAATTGTTAAAATGTATTAAATTTATTTATTTATTAAACATTCAATTTATTGAATGAGAAGTTCGAGGGCTTCGTCATCTCGCGTCGTGGTGACATCAACTCGCTCGACTACTTTCTGTGGGGCAACGTAAAATCTCTGGTTTATGCAGACAAACCACAGTTAATTGCCGCCCTGAAGGTCAACATAACTTGCGTCCTTCGTGAAATTGAGTCAAATTTATGCGAAGATGTCATTAAAAATTGGTCCGCCAGAATACACCATCTATCGGCGGAGTCTCGGCGGCCATCTGAAATTATATTCCATACATAATGTCATCAAATATCTTTTAAAATAAAATAAAAGTTGTGGCAATATCAAGTTGCCACAAGTTGTTTTGTTTCATTTCAAAGTTCGAGCGCTCTTTATGAAAAACCCTTTAGATAGACTGTACGTACAGCCTTATAGAAATGTATTAATAGGACTTACAAGGATGTAAGAATCGCATCTTCCTTTTAAAAAAATATTTTTGTAATCCTTTTGCAAAGTAGGAATAAAATTTTCCTTCTCTAAAACTCAATTCGCATCCCTATTCAATTCCTTAGCCCCATACAGCAGGTACACACCCGAAACAGGTGTTTGTTTCTACATGTTTGCATTCATAGTCATTATGTTTTTGCGTCGAAAGATCCGCTTACATTTTCCTATTCCGTGGAAGTCACGTAAAAAGTGACACGACACGTCACCATTCGTTTATTCCGCCCAAAGAAACATGTTCAGCTGTTAAGTAAAAATGAAATCGTAAAAACGAAGTATAATTTCTCTATATCGATCAGTGAAATGACAAAACCTAGTATCTAAGATCTAGATTTACCTTATGGCCTTTACATTTATATCTGAAATTTTAATTTTATTACTTTATTTTATCTGGTTGGTAACGAAGGATTGTGTGAATCAGTAGGGTGAAGAGTAGCGTGGTCTCATTCGCTTTTTACCCGACTGCGTCAGAGGGAGGGTTAGTTCCAAGCGCGCTGACGGACGGCATTAACAAGACGTGTAAAAAAGGACATCAACTTTTTTGGTCCGAATATAAAAGTGCCAGCCAAAAACAAAAAAATGCTGTGTTCTGTTAGAGCTTGAGTTCGTCTAAGTATTTATTAGGTGTTTTTGGGGATTATACACAAAAATGTAAGTATGTGTAGGCGTGAATATGTATCTTTTTTAATTATTTAAAATAGAATCATCATTTATTTGTATATTTAATGTATCTTACTAAAAGATGTTCAACATATCAAGTCATGTTAGAACAAATTGAACCTGAGAACTGCTATAACCGAACTTAAAGAACTGAAATAATTTAAAATAATTTTTAAAATTCCAACCCGGTATCCGCGTTATAAAATTCCACTCCTTTATCCACCTTTTAGAAGATCAGTACTTGTTACTAATTCACCCGTATCACGGTTAAGCAAACGGGCAAACGAGTGTGGTGAAGTCGCGAATATGTTTTCGTATTACATATATTTCGGAGGACATATAGATCGATTTCTATTGTTGATTAGTTTAATTTTTTTTCTTTTATACAAACGGTACCACAACCATTCAGACCCGGGAACCGGAGCCCGGGAGCTCAGAGTTAGCGCCGTCCAAAGTTCGGCGTGCAAGCTACTCGGCTACGGTAGCCGTCTATATAAATAATATAATAATAATAATATTGCTTGCGGTCGAGCCTCCAAAACTTATCCATTTTGCAATTTGGCGAATTGTTCGAGTAACATGCCAATAAGTGAATCCGTGGAATAATAATGATTGACATAACCTGTGGAATAGCTTTTCAATGTATTGTAAGGCTTAGGTAGTATCTACATTTCTTAGTGAGATGATATCTTCCGTCGTCTACCTACAGCCAAGCAGATTAATAAAATCATACTAATATTACAAAGAGGACCAGAGTAACATAGGCTATATTAAAACAGAAATGTCCACCCGTGCGAAGCCGGGGCGGGTCGCTAGTTATTAATAAAGTGGGAATATTATGTAATGAAAAGTTATTTTTCAATATACACTATTCGTCATTCGCGGCGTATTTCGCAAATCGGCGCTATGACTATGTGGATGCCTATACCGAGTATTTTGCGTAATAATGCAGGGTACTATTACGCAATCTACTTGTTATAGGAATAACAAGTATATTGCGTAATAGTACCCTGTTAAACATTTTATTACACTATCTACTCGCTATTAAGTTTCAATATACAGAATAGCTACCTACTTTTAAGGTTTCCTTTGTACAGTGCCACGCGAGCTGAGTGCATTGTGCTAGTTTTATTTGCTATTCGATCATGTTAGTTAGCAAATACGAGAATTTGTATGGCATTGACACAGTGTCTCCTGTTGCCGAGTGAAAATGTTGCCATATACAAATTTTCGTTTTTACGATCGAATGAAGAATAAAACGCACTCAGCACCCTGCACGCACCCCGCCGCCGTTTGAAGTACTTGTCAGCAATTGGCTTCACGAAATTAAACAACGGGCAATTTGGGATGGATCCCTCATACGCGCATTTTTTTTTTGTTTTGCAATTAACCCATGTTCAGGATTTGCAGGTACTCTCAACTTTTTAATCTAGCTTCTATTTTAAATTAGCAGTTTTTCGAAACAGTATTGATCTACTAATTAAAACTGAATTAAGATAATTAAATACCATGTTAATATAATTGTGAATTATTATGCTAAAATTAATTACAAATTAGGCCTATGTCTAGCAGTGGACTAGTGATGATGATAATGATGATGATTGATGATGATGATGATGATGATGATGATGATTGATGATGATGATGATTATGATTGTTGCGGAAACCCACAACACACACTATGCTACTGTTTAAAATTAGGTTACACCTTAAAATCTACAAAATCCACTCACAGTTCCATGCCGCTCCCGCCGTCCAGAACGGGATCCATATGGTCTGATGGGGCCGGAATCCGAGTCCGGGTCTTCTCGGGTTCCCTAATCACACCCAACGACTATCCCAAGTGCACTTTTCCCCCGAGGAAATACCTGCTTTCTCCAGCAGCGGAGACGCCGACAGCGGCGAATTGTACTCCCGATGCGATTCGCTTACGACGTACACACACACAAAACACAGGTTGCACAATACACTTAATTAGAGTAATACGGCTCCAAATGCCCTTATTACTGCTTAAAATCTATTTAATTATCAACACACGATAACCTATAAACCAGCCATTGTTGCCTTCCCGAGACAAGTGTACCAACAAAAAAAAAGAAGAACAATTAGTGATGGGGCCATTATGCCACTAAATAAATTGAATCTCGATAATCGATTCCCAAATCGATCCGTCCATAATACAAATCAAAGTTTTATTTCCAACAAAAATAAATGCCTGTTTATTTGCAACATCCCGCCACCCAAAGCGGACGTACCGCTTTCTAGCCTGAAATCTTAAACTAGTCAACCGGTAATCGAGCTAAGGTCGCGACTGCGCGATTTAGCACCGATCCATCAACCAACACTTGCGCCACACGCGGAGTCCCGTCCGCGCCCCAGATTAACTTTAAAATGCGACCTCGTCTCCAAAATAACGATGGCAAATTAGCCTCTTTTAATAAAACCAGATCCCCCTCCGAAGGGGGCGACGTCCGGTCTGTCCACTTTACACGCTGCTGCAATAAATGCAGATACTCCAGTGACCAACGACGCCACAAGTCCTGACTCATTTGTTGTATCATTTGAAAACGAGACATCCGGTGTCTGCGTTCATCCTTCCAGGGATACTCAGGCAGGGCAGTGAGTGGCTGACCGACCAAAAAATGACCAGGGGTCAGGACTTCCATGTCATTTGCGTCAGAGGAGAGTGGACAAAGCGGACGCGAGTTGAGAACCGCCTCAACGTTACAAAACACAGTTGTAAGTTCCTCATACGTGAGGGTAGTTTCCCCGACTACCCGGCGCAAGTGGATTTTTGCCGATTTTACCGCGGCTTCAAATATCCCGCCCCAGTGGGGACAGGCTGGCTCACTAAATCGCCATGTGATTCCCCGCTGTGCGAGAGCTTGACTTATGCTATTACAATTTTTATCCAGAAAATCGTTCACATCTTTTAAGTAGTTGGCAGTGCCTCTGTAGTTGGTACCGTTGTCGGACCGAATGAGAGAAGGTAAACCCCGTCGCGAAACAAAACGATCCAGCGTGGCGACAAAGGCTTCCGTAGACAGAGCCGAAACCACTTCCAGGTGGACGGCCTTAGTGGCCAGGCAGACAAAAACGCACAGGTATGCTTTCGTGACCCTAGTGTTACGATAGGCTGTGGTTCTCACCAGAAACGGTCCAGCAAAATCCGTACCGACCCCGTCGAACGGCCTAGCAGTCTGACAAACCCGGTCAGAAAGGAGATCCCCCATCTGTGGCTGCATAGTGGAGGCCTTCACCCGATAACAAGCCACACACTTAAATAACACGCTGCGAACCACTCTCCGAGAGGACAAAATCCAGAACTCCCTCTGTAATATCGCCAGTAACGCATTACACCCCGCGTGAGCGTTTTTCAGGTGTCTATCCGAGACCACCAGTTCTACCAAAGGTCCTCCTTTGGGGAGTAGCAGAGGATGACGGCTACCGAAGGGCAGGTCGGCATTTTTGAGGCGACCTCCAACGCGTAACAGTCCATCCGCATCCAGAAATGGGTTGAGCCGAGAGATCGCTCCCTTGAGCTTTGCGCGACCGACGCGCAAAATCTTCAGTTCGTCCTCGAACCGGTCAGCTTGAACCAGCCGTATCAGGGCCAACAGTGAACTCCTGCGTTCCTCAGCACCCGCCACGGGTGATAACTGCCTCTTGTCTGGATGGCGGCAGTTATGTAGAAATCTCCGGATCCAGCAAGTTACACCTAGCAATTTGTCCAGTTTGCTGTATCGAGCCGTCAACCAATTCGGATCTGGCCTTGACTCGTTTGTTGTCACCAAAACTTTTATTCCAGGGAGCATCCCTAGAGAGCCATCGATCATGGTGACCGGCCATGATGACTCACCCTCCTTTAACCACTCTGGACCCCACCAGAGGGCATGCTGCACCAATTCCGGCGCGGTGCAGCCCCGAGAGGCACAATCGGCAGGATTCGAGGGGCCGGGAACGTGCCTCCAACAAATTTCGATGCCCGAGTTCTGTACCTGAGATACCCGATTGGCCACAAACGTTTCCAATACGTGGGGTGCCCCGCGTAGCCATGCCAGAGCTACCTGACTGTCAGACCAGGCGTAGACATTCCGGATGTCCACCGTAGACGTCAGTTCCTTGTGCACGTGGCACAACAGTTTGGCCAATAGTTGCGCCCCGCAAAGCTCCAGCTTCGGGATTGTCAGCCTAGTTTTGAGGGGAGCCACCTTGCTTTTAGCCAGAAGCAAGGAGACGGCGGCTCGACCCTTCGAGTCCACCGTTCGCAGATACACCACTGCGGCATACCCTCGTTCTGACGCATCGCAGAAGCCACGTAGGCTTGCCCTGTATTTGCCCCGCGGCAAGATCCGCCGCGGCAACGCCACCTGATTGATCGCCTCGATCGTAGAGATCAGAGCGAGCCAAGTGTCGAGTGAGAGCCCTACCAGTGGCTCATCCCACGAGACTCCGAGTGTCCACAGTGTTTGCAATAAACACTTCGCCATAAAAATGCACGGGCTGATCCATCCATTTGGATCAAACATCCGAGCGATGGTGGAAAGGATCGTCCTTTTCGACCAAACTTTTGTAGTTTCCAGTTCTACCCGGAATGTGAAAATATCGTGAACCGGCTGATATTTAATTCCCAAAACGGCGATAGAGTTCGGGTCCCCTGCGTCCTCGAATAGCTGAGGATTCTGTTGGTGATCTTCCGGAATCCCAACCAGAAGCTGTGGCTCGTTGGATAACCATTTTCTCAACTCATAACCACCAGCCGCGAGGAGTCCGATCAGCTCATTCCTGATGATGAGCGCCTCCTCCAGAGAGGCTGCCCCTGTGCAGATATCAACTACGAACACGTCACGTGTCAGTACAGCGGCTGCCCGGGGAAAGCGAGCCCGTTCCTGCTCCGCCAGTTCCAGCAGTGACCGGATGGCAATGAAGGGACTCGACTTCAGGCCGTACGTATTGGTGTTGAGCTCGTAGACGGTTATGGGATCCTCCGAATGTTCCCTCCAGAGTATTAACTGAAACCTCCTGTCCGCAGGATGTACTACTGTTTGGCGGAACATCATCCGGATGTCCGCACCGATCACCACCTGGTGTCTTCGGAAATTTAAAATGATGTCGACAATGTCCCGATGTAACTTCGGACCAGAATGGAGACATTGGTTCAATGAAACTCCAGTCGACGACGGTGCCGATCCGTCAAAAACAGTCCGTAGTTTTCCAGATGAGGCCTTCAACACCGCGTGGTGAGGCAAGAAAAAATGATCTGTCGTTGTCCAGTCGACAGTCGCCCGCGACATATGCCCCAAGGCCTCGTATTCTCGCATGAACTCGATATACTTTTCCCGAAGTACCGGATCGCGAGACATACGACGCTCCATGGACAAGAGTCGTTTCTCTGCCAACGCCCTCGATTTTCCCAAGAGAGGGGGACAGTCGATAAAGGGCAGTCGAGTTTCGATCCTACCCGACGCCATCCGGCGTGTGTGATCCTTATAAAAGGTTTCGCACTCCACATGCTCCGGATCCAGACGGGAGACCATGGGAGGCTCTTCCAGTTCCCAGAATTTTTGCATCGTCCTAGCGATGGAGGTAGTAGCGACGACAGGTGAGACATCCCGCGTCTCCTGGTCGAAAACCGGTCCCATTAAAACGTGTCCAAAGATGGTAGGTATAGCTACCAACGAAGAGCGGCTCAGAATCCGCTGAGGCCCTAAAAGGATCCAGCCCAGTACATCCGCTCCCAATATGAGGTCCACCGGAGCCGGCTCCTCGAAATGAGGGTCTGCCAGCATGAGACCTGATGTGTCAGACATTGTGTCCCGCGGAATGTCTGTCGGTGGATGCCAACCCAGCAGATTGTCGAGTACGATCGCGACCGCCGCAATCCGTATCGAAGCGGAATGCACAGGAGAGAAGAGAATGTGGGTCTGACCGGACAGACCCCCCACTTCTGTATCTCCGACTCCCCGAATCGGAACTGAGGGAGGCGCGCACTCCAGACGTAGGCGCCTCGCTACCCTCGTAGTAATTAAGCAGCCCTGTGCCCCAGTGTCTAGGAGGGCTCGTATCCGGACGAAGTCCCCCCTAGGTCCCCAAACGCGTACCTGCGCGATGGGCAAAAGAACCGTCCTCGGTTCCGACGTAGCCCGACCACAGGCGTAGTCACGCGTCAGAGCCAGCAGCCGACCCTGTCGAACCGTGATGACTCGGCCAGTAAGTCGGACGCGTGCAGGCCACCATCCGGGGTGGTGCGTATCCAGCTGCCCTACCATACCGGTGATAGGGTGGGTGGTATTCCAACCTCGGGTACTCGTGCAGTACCGGTGAGAACTGTTGACGGTTCTCATGTCGTTGTTGTTCCGGTAACGGCGGCGGAGGATACGCGTACGAGTATCCGGGTGTTGGGTCCGGAGGTGGGGCTCCCTGTACCCAGTGGCCCTTAGAGGCACCAACTCCAGGTGTTGGTCGCGCCGGGTGCCGGGTTGTAGCCAGAACCTGGCTCCGTTCCGGCGGTCCCCAACTCACCTGAGCCGGGGTGTACGAGGGGTTGTAGTGTGGCGGCCGTGGCGGACTCCGTCTTTCCGGAGGCGGAGTTGACCCCGGCCCCAAACCGCCACCCGTGGGAGATCCCCTCTCCCGAACCGGTGCTGAGCCCTCAGTACTACGGGTGCACAGTAAGCGATGGTGCGGTCCGCCGCACACATCGCAAGGCCTCGCCTGGGGACACTCATTATACCTATGTCCTCCCAGGCAGGCATAACACAATCCTCGTGTCCGAACGAGGTTTCGGCGCTCTTTTGTGGGCAGCCCGAGAATTGCTGGACATAGCTGTTCCAAGTGCTGCTGTCCGCAAACCCGGCATCCAGAACCGGGGTTGATGGCGGCCGCAGCCACCAGCCTGCCGCGACCCTTCCCTGGGTTGCGTGGCGGCTGGGCGCCGTAGACTCCGGAAGTGCGGGCCGGCGCACTTGTCGGAGCCTTCTGGGAGGCTAGCTGGTTTTCCAGCAGGCCAGCCTCCTCTTCCAGGAACTCCAGAAGTTCCCCTATCGAGGGCAGAACGCTGCCAAGATCCTTGTGGACCAGTCGATTCCGCTCGAACTTGTCCCTCATCTCCTGCGACAACTTGGCCAGAACGATGTGCAGAAGAAGGAAGGACCACTGGTCGACGGGCAGTCCGAGCGTCCTTAACCCGTTTAAGGACACGGTGAGCGGGATGATCAGCTGCGCCCTCAGCTGAGCCCTATGGTTGACCCTCGGCAATCCCAGCAGATGGGTCACGTGCGCGTCCGCCTGAAGACGCGGCTTCTCGTACCGCTTCTCCAGCAGCTGCATGGCGGTGTCGTAGCTCGCATCCTGCAGCTCCAGATGCTGTACGAGCTGTCTGGGTTCTCCGTCTAGGAAGGAACGGAGATATGCCAGCTTTTCGGCCTTGGTGAAATCCTTCCGAGTATCCACCAAGGCCAAAAACATGTTCCGGAATCCAGCCCAGTCCCGCATACATCCGGTGAAATGCGGGACCTCCAGGGCACCCAATCTTCCCATGGCGCTGGGTCCAGGGGTGTGGAGCGAAGCGGGGCGCGCAACAGGCTTCCCCTCCCGCAGTCGCTCGATGTCCTTCACCCGCTGAAGGACCTCATCGTAGATGTCTTGGATGTGCTCCAGATCCTTGACATATTGGGCGTGGAGGGCCAGCTCCTTCTCCCCGACCGGGTCGGTTGACAATAGAGCGGTTACCGACTGCTCGGCAAACAAGAAACGACCCTGCATTTCTTTCGAACGCGTCTCCAAGGCGTCCAACCGGTTAGGCCGATCTATTAATGCAAACAGCCCGGTGAACCACCGGAGCTGCAGAGCCAACTCCTGCCGTGACGCTGTCATTATAAATAACTTAAACTAAATAAACCTAAACACAAAATTAAAACGAGTCAACGAAAACACGGAATCGATTATCCCGAATCGACTCGATGCTTTCAATTGAAAGAAATTAAATAACAATTAACGTTCCGAGAAATGTCCCAGCCCAAATACAACGGTACTACCAACCTTACAATGCAACCGCACCTGTCCCGGAAGTGCGATTTTACACGAAATGAGCTATTACGAACTAACAAAATACACAAAATTACACCGATTAACCTAGAGGTCCGGTAGTAACCACGCTCTGCTACCAAAATGTTGCGGAAACCCACAACACACACTATGCTACTGTTTAAAATTAGGTTACACCTTAAAATCTACAAAATCCACTCACAGTTCCATGCCGCTCCCGCCGTCCAGAACGGGATCCATATGGTCTGATGGGGCCGGAATCCGAGTCCGGGTCTTCTCGGGTTCCCTAATCACACCCAACGACTATCCCAAGTGCACTTTTCCCCCGAGGAAATACCTGCTTTCTCCAGCAGCGGAGACGCCGACAGCGGCGAATTGTACTCCCGATGCGATTCGCTTACGACGTACACACACACAAAACACAGGTTGCACAATACACTTAATTAGAGTAATACGGCTCCAAATGCCCTTATTACTGCTTAAAATCTATTTAATTATCAACACACGATAACCTATAAACCAGCCATTGTTGCCTTCCCGAGACAAGTGTACCAACAAAAAAAAAGAAGAACAATTAGTGATGGGGCCATTATGCCACTAAATAAATTGAATCTCGATAATCGATTCCCAAATCGATCCGTCCATAATACAAATCAAAGTTTTATTTCCAACAAAAATAAATGCCTGTTTATTTGCAACAATGATGATGATTATGATGATGATATGATGATGATGGTGATGATGATGATGATGATGATTGATGATGATGATGATGGTATGATGATGATGATGATGATGATGATGATGATGATGGTGATGATGATGGAACATAATTAGGTTAATATTTAACTTAAACTGTTAGGTGATAGTCAAATTTCAAGATTATGTTATAGTGCTCCTACATTCATACTGCCCCGATATGATATGGAGTGAGTAGACACGACTTAATTAGATAAAGTCAGCATAATTAACAATAAAACATTATAAAAAAGCATATTTATGTTATAAAGCTTCCTTCAGGACTTCTTGGCGGGGAAGTGAAGAGTTTTGTTTTACCTTACTTATTAACCGTTAAGTGTTCGTGAGTGTGCATGAGTGCAAATGAAACAAAACAGTGCAACTTCACTTTTCAAATTCTCTCAAGAAGTCCGCGTGAGGACTTAGTAAAGCCCCACATCTTTACTGAGATACTCGAGGGGTTGGGGGGGTATATAATTTCTCACTTCTCATTTCTATTATAATTCATCATCATCATCATACAGGAAGGAAATATTGTTTATGTATTACTTGTAAGAAAAATTACTTTGACACTGGCTATATGTGCTAATCGCACAAAGCCATTAACTAAAGGAAAAAAATAATCCTTCTTTAACTTTCCTATTAGGTAGTTCGTGGGCGGGTATGATTTTTCGGATCAGCTGTAAATAGAACAATATTTCAAGAAAAACCTAAGATAAGATCCTGTTGTAGCGCTTGTTGGAACAGTGAGGGCTAATAATAAATGTTAACGGAAGTCTATTAGCATTTTATTATAACTAATACTATATAAATGAACAAATATTTTACTACTGCGCGCTTAACCGCACATTTAAGGTATAAAACAAAAAGTGATATGTCTATAAAAAGACAATGAAAGTAGGCTTTACATGGATGATACCCTGATCCCTGAATATTGTTATTTTAAATCATAGCGAGATTTTACTTTGTGCTAAAAACATCTTCTAATACAATACGGGCATACAGCATGCAGACGGGCAGACACAACAGATAAGAGGATAGGAGATAACAAAGCAATAAGGGGGTGGGAGGTTTGCTACGAAGCCTTATAAGTGATCACCCCAAGATCGCTCTTCACCCCACTTAATTTACGTGGCGGGGATCTTGATTTTTCCCAACAATTACAAAACATATGAAAGTGATATTTGATGACATGATTTTTCATTTTATATATATTTTGCTAGTTGCAGATATTGCATTTTACAGGCAAACCAGACCGATTTAAGCTTCTAAATTTTCTTAGTAGATTAGTCTTAACACACACTTCATTATACTAGCTCATTTTTAAAAATAATTTGTAGTTTTAATTGGAATGAAAAATAAATAGTTTTTCTTATGGTACGCAGTGCAAACGCTCCATATTAGATTAATTGTTCAGCGGTGCGTCGCCTTAATATAATCCCTTAAATTGACTTAACTTTAATTCGCATAGCAATCTAAAGCAGAATATGAAAATGTGGAAATAAAAGAAAACGCACGAGCCGTGCGACCGAAGCGAGTGTGTTGGTGACAGCGGCCGGCGTAGTGCCAGAATCAAATTAAAGTTTTTAGGGCATTTCATATTAAGCATAGGGTTTTAAATTTTTATCAGTTGTAAAATTATGTGTGTTAAGTAATTAAAATTTGTGCATTTTAACATTATGGATTCTAATAATTATGTGTTTGAAGCGTAAGGCGTTTTCGATATAGGCATTTTAAATTATGGGTTCCAATATAGGACCCGTACTATGTACTCGTGAGTAACCGCCTCTGTGGTCTAGTGGCTAAGACCACCGGTTTAGATCCAGAGGTCCCGGGTTCGATTCCCAGCGGGGGGTACATGTTTGTACCTACTCGGTTTGGTTGGTGGTAGGGCTTGTTAGTCCGCCTGACTAGCTACCACCATCTTATCTAAATATGTCGCCATAACATCAATGTTTGCAGCATTGTTGTGTTCCGGCAGCTAGAGATAAGATAGCCAGTGCCTCACTAGTTGAGGTTCCGGGGTGAAATGCGCTTCTATCATTGGCCTTATCATCTCTTTACATCACGTGAGATCAAGGAACTGCGCTTACTCGTAAAATATAAAAAAAAAATAATTAAAAATTAAAAATAAAATATTGTTAAGTATGTGGACAAAAAACAAAGTAGCTACAGTCAGCAGCTAAATACGCTAAACACTTTACCGCATTGTCCAACCAATTGTAGCAACAGTTCGTTGAGCATGTCGTGAGTCGTGTCGATCAGAGCGGAGGCGGGCCGTCGGGGTAGCGCAGCACGGGCTCGAACCCGGGGCCGGGGTCGCGGCAGCCGGAGTGCGCGTGCGGGGTCAGCGCCGCCGCCCCCAGCAGCAGTAATGTTAAAAGCGCTTGGCAACTTCTAGTAAAGGTACTACGACATGGTACTATGTGGTCAGCAACTTCCGCTGCCGACTGTTCAAGTGTCCTTAACCTTGACCTTGCCCTAATGCGTAATTGAATCAATTTCGAACATCGCGTCGCGTAACAGAAGTTATGTTAGTTGCCCGTGCTGAAGGACCAACGGGCGGTAAACACAACATACAACTTTACTTGTCGCATAGATCGTTTGCAACATATTCTAGAGATAGAACTGAAATGTCTTTTTTAACTACAGAAACGCGTTTGGCCTTTTCTAACCCGATGATTAGTGGCGATAGGGATGGAGCTGGAAGCGTATTTCACCAAGAATCTTTCATTACTAAGGACTTGAAACTTATCAGTCGGACTCAGATATTAACAATAATGCTAAACTAACATTGTAGGTATAGTAGTAGTAATATAGGTAACTCTATGGTGAAGTTCAATTTTTTTATTAATTGAATTATCTATATATTGATACGTGAAGCAAAAACTTTGTACACCTTTTTACGAAAATTACGCGGACGAAGGAGTACGAAATCTCGCTTATAGTTTATATAGAGAAGGAGAGCAGAATGTTATATTTTTTTTAATTATGCATATAAAATACATTAAATCAATAAAACAAACATTACACACACTACCATGTATTTGACACACACGCATATATACTCTTTTCAAAAAGTTCAAAAATGGAAGTGGAGCGGCCGAAATTTGTCAATGCCAATCCAAACTCACATTCTATCTTTTTTTATTTTTCATAGCTTAGGATATAATCCGTGCAGCCTTAATAAAATTACGGTTCATTTTCGACCACTGGGCGACCACTCGTACATTTAAATGAATCTACAGTGTCATGTATCTAATTTATTTTGATTTTACCCTTGATATTATAAGACCATTTTGTACACCAGAAATGCAAATAAATTATTAAGTAGGCACCTATAGAGTTGTCATTTTGACAGACTCAGACAATATACCTAGTGATAGCCAGGCGTACTTAAAAACCAACTTAAACCAATAGACAGCAGAGGTGCGGTATACAAAAATGAAGTTTATTGTGGGGCAGGAAAGGCCCGCGCGCGCGAGGCGAGCGCGCATTCCGTGTCCGCGTCACAGCCCCGTGTCTCGCCCGCGGCTTTCTCTAATTAAAACGCAGCATAATTGTTGCCGACGACCGTCCGATTCGCGAAAACCAACGCTGCACGCTGTCCACAATATGTGAAAATCATACTTCCTAAATGCATAGGTATTTATCAAAATACGTGAGCCCTCACATGTGGAGGGAACTATTTAATTAACGTTTTCAAACATTTGCACAAACACATGTATATGACGGTACCGAACGTTTCATTAAACGGGAACCGGATACCTGGGTTTGGTATTTATATACTGAACTGGTCGTTGTGGAGATCCTTGGGGGAGGCCTTTGTCCAGCAGTGGACGTCTTTCGGCTGAGATGATGATGATGATGATGAAGATACTGAGTACTAACTTTTTTTTAGATTGCTCGGAAAATGACTCCATCCCACCTGATGTTAAGTGGAAATGGATCCAGACCGCAGTTTCGCACCCCCAGTCCCGGGTCTTTTAAGCGGGGCGTGAAACGGCATTTATGTAGGCCGTCATGAATGGGTGCGCTTGTTATCGTGCTTGTTCCACGGTGGGGAGCGCTCTCATTATTTTGGACTGCATCGGCTGCTTACCATCAGGCAGGATGTAGTCACTATGACGTGCCAATATAAAAAAAAAAGACGCGAAGATAACTGCTGGAGCGTGAAAGCAAACGGACTAGACACCGACTAAATGGATTACCGATGCACACTGCCTTTCTTACATGCACAAAAACATTTAGGAAATGTAGTTTGTTACCAACGCAACCGTCATGTTATTGCAAATGATGATTCTCATCGACATGACAATTGACAAGTGACCGTATATATTTTTTTATGTTATTTATATATTTTAATCAGGCAAAAACGTTACAAAATATCAGGCCCATAGACCGTGAATCTTAAATCGTTGTGTTAACTTAAGCAGATGTTAGTAGTCTTGAATAGGAACAACGTTTTTACAGAGCCAGCTCTGAAATTAAAAAAAAACAGCTGTCCAAAACACTTTGAGTGAGTGAGTGAGTATTATTGTAAAGTATGCAGCTTTAGCTTGTTAGTAAGGAAAATACTCTTAGTTCACTCTCTATTCTAATAATATCCGTTGTGAAAAGCTGGTTTTGAAGATAATAATTATTTCTTGTATAATTTCCTTTGGGGTATTACATTTTCTGTCACTATAATTAGTAACTACGATACGAATTAGTGATAGACACACCGCCCCCACTTTGCATAAAAGCAACTAACCTTTTGAAGCGCGTACTTAGATGTTAAAATTGTTGACTAAATTGTTTTTAATTGAAGGGATTTTTACAAAAACAACATAACTTTTTAGCAATATCATCATCATCATCATCATCATCAGCCTATACTAGTCCACTGCTGGACATAGGCCTCTACAATATATTTTACAGGAAATAAAAAAAACTTTCTCCAATCCAAGTTTTTCGTTAAATTACTTTAAAATTTTGATAATTTATTCAGTGTATTGGATTGATAACGTAACATTTTCCATTATTTATACCTACGATTATGGAGAAAAATGATAAAATGTAGTATGCACTAGTGTTATTGTTGTATGTGTATGTAGTTTTTGTAAAAATCCCTTCAATTGCTATCCAATATAAGGTATGATCAACATTTATGTGAGCCGTACCGGATTAAACTAAAGGCAAAAAGACACGCGCCTATGGGCCCCTCGTCGCGTAGGGGTCCTCGGTCAATTAAAACAAGTGTTTTTTAATCCGGCTCTGACCGTGAGTAAAAACTTCGCGCCTAAACTAATAAGCTAGATTCCTAAGATATTAGATTGGTTACCAAAATGAGTATTCATTTAATTTCGTTTGGCTCCTACTACAAACAGATGTATTTAATAAATCATGTTACAGTTATCAACATAACTTATTCGTTACTTATAAATTAACTTAGTTAATTTGATATAAAAAAATGCTTAGCCCGGGTGAGGGCTGGAATATTTTAAGCCCAAAACAGTTCGTTCCACGTGTAAACGGTGTAATTTAAAGTTAGTATTATGGTTCGTCAGAATAGGGCTGTTGTTAAGATGACATGTTTTAGTCTGAAAATGACACATGGTAATTAAATCCATGTGCAGTGTACATGGATTTAATTACCATGTGTTTATTAAGGAATAGGTAATTTGTATTAATTTAATTTGAAACTTCATAGTTGCTACATTACATTTAAATTTTGCGAGGGAATCTTCATATTGTTAATTGTTTTCGGTATTATGTGTGTCACGAAATCATTTTAAATTACCTATTTCATTTAAAATTATTTGGCCATGAAGTATTATAGTAGTATAGTAGGGTAAACCTGAAAAATACATTTAATTTATTTAACGATAGTTAAACATATATAAAAACTTTAAAACTTCGTTAAACTCCTTTTTTGACATCTCTTCTATTTTGTGTACGAGTACTACGAGTAGGTATATCTGTAAGTAAAAGGTCTAGCTTACTTAGAATACTTTTCCGTAAAACTGTATTCAACCTTTCTTATACCTATTAGTTTTTACAGAAATACACCTTCCATAACATTCTAGAGAGAGTACATACCTACGCACTTTGCTAAAAAACTTTAGCCGCTACTTTGCCGCTACCGTCGCCTCTCGCCATGACACTTTAACAGTCAGAGGGATGTATATTCCCACCAAATTTTGAACTTTACGTCATTGAAATAAGGTTGAAAACCAATTAAATATTCAAACATGTTATGCCCGTTAAAAGTTTAACAACTGATGCGAGACGTTTGCGCTGCAATACATAGAAATATACCAGAGCTCCTGATCCGATCAGGATGCGTGGTGCGAGTTTTGTTTGCTATCCGTATTCATTCGATTGCGTTCACGTAAACGTAAATTAGTACGGCATTGAAGCAGCGCCTCCTGGCAACATACGAGAAGAGTTAAAATTTTGCCATACAAATTCTCGTTTTCGTTATCGTGATGAAACTCGCACTAGGCACCCTGAATCCCTCTCACACTACTATAGTGCGTGATTCCATTCCCACAATAAAACCTCTGATGGCTTGAGGAACCCTTTAAGCTTCTCGTCGCCCCCAAAAAAGTCCAGTGATGCTGAAAACGCCGCCGCCGCCAGAGGCAATCAGCAAAATCTCTCCAAATAAAAGCCGGAGCTTGCGATGGTGGTACTCACGCGGCCTTGGCTGGGTCCTCGCCGCTGTGCCGCTTGGTGTGGATGGTGCCCTTCTCCACCGGCGCCAGCTCCCCCGCGCGCCCCGCCGCGTCCTGCACATACACATCGATGCTACAGCTCAAGTTGCCGGTACTCGAGACAGTAAACTGTACAACTTGTAACAAAAACGTGTGGTACAAATGAAAAGATCCAAAGTGAATCCGATCTAGATCTTGTATGCAGAGTGACTACATTTTTTTTTTTTTTTATATTATAAGGAGGCAAACGAGCAGGCGGGTCACCTGATGGAAAGCAATCACCGCCGCCCATGGACACCCGCAAAACCAGAGGAATCAAAGATGCGTTGCCGGCCTTTAAGGAAGGAATAGGCATAATTATTAACTCTAATTTGTTTGTTTTTATAACTTTAATTTGTTATGCAATTTTGATTAAATATTAGTGTTTAGTAACCTACTTCTGAGGAGCTCGACGGCGCAATGGTTAACGCGCCCGGTCTGCGAGTGCTGGAGGTTAAGCAAATTTCGCAATGGCCGGTCATCGGATGGGTGACCAAAAGTATATCATCTCGAGCTCCTCCGTGCTTCGGTAGGCACGTAAAGCCGTTGGTCCCGGCTACATTAGCAGTCGTTAACAACCACCAATCCGCACCGGGCCCGCGTGATGGTTTATGACCCGTTCTCCCTATCCATCCATAGGGAAGGCTCGTGCCCCAGCAGTGGGGACATAAAATGAGCTGATGATGATGATGATGATGATGATGACCTACTTCTAAGTGTACTTACTTCGGATATTTTCATTTTTATCACACCTTTTTGTTACACGTTATAACCGGTAATTAAGAAATTGATGTTCCCGGATCACTTTGGCCGCAAGTGTGGGGATGTGCAAGGGTTTTAATGGGTATGCCGCCCGACTGCCGAATCTAGAAAAAGGCGGGAGCTGGTGGGAGAGCCCCATATACCACTAACTACGTCACCCCGGACGCGGTTATATACGGTAATTAGTTTTCCCTGGCATAAAAAAGGGTATACCTACATACACTAAATAAAAATACTGACATACTACAAAGAGTAATGTAAGCTCGATCAACGTATTCAAAAAACAACTAGCTAATTATTAAAATTTAAATATCCATTATTTCATAACAAACAACAGTGAAATCTAAATGTACCTTTTATGTTAACTAAAATAAACTTACGTCTTCTATAACACACACACATACGTACTACGCAGACATATCAACAAATTACCTAGAACGCGCCCAAACGTGAAAGTCAGACCAGCGCATTATTAAAGTTACATAAATTCTCCTGCACAGGGATTTGCTCTCATATCAAATAACCATTCTAGCGTAATTGCAGAACAAACAATTATTTAAAGTTTCCCGTTTTAATATTAGTAGGATAGTTTAAATTACACTTCAATGTAGTTCCAAAATTGCTATTCTGAAAATAATAATAATAATGAACAATTTACAAAGCTCAATCTTAATTTTCCTAATGATTAAAATGCATACAAAACCTTCACTGGGGCTGTGCTGTAGCACAATATGCAGTTTTAGTAAGTAATTTTCATTTAGGCAACCCTTTGATGTTACAAATGAATGTAATTATTCCAAATGGTTTCCATTTTAAAGTTCACTATTGAAGGGTAACGTTTGCGTCATTTGGCGCAGTTCGTACGAATACCATCATCCTCTGTGCATACGCTAATTAATTCCATCAATTATCGGCTCCGAAGTTGATCTGGCAATACTTAAGCCCCGATGATGACAACATAATTGTACGTACGTGCTTTATTTTGGAAAGTACAGTCACTAAAAAAAGATTTTTTATTGCCTAAAGCTGATCAGTTTTATATTGAAACCAAACAGAATTTGACAGTGCACAGACTGTTTACATTTTACAAACAAATAGTATAACTCATTATAAAATAATTATCATAATACCACTTAAATATTACTCTTATTACGGTAATTTGAAAACACACTTCATTGCATTGATAAAGCAAGTTTTACTAGCTTTTAATCAACTCTTTCAGACATACTTATTTTTAAATTGTGTATATGCATACTACCAACTCCTACTGGCTGACTGAATAACTAATAACGAAAAGCGGTACCAAGGGCCTAGTTGGCCATACTTTGTCTTTCGTTTTTATTTTTATTATTATTGTGTATGTACTTTTGTTTTTTCATATGTATTTTTTTGTCATACTCGTATAATTAATTTTTGTTGTAGTGTGTGCCAATAAATGTATTTTCCATCTTTTTCTTATAAGCTAAGCATTTAAAATTGGAAATACGTTCCTTTTGGGAGTAGGCATCAGCTTTTAAGATTTATACAAATAATTCCTCGCCCTCATGGCATACGAGTTCTTGCCGATAGATTCGCAAGCGGTCGCGACAGTCTCGTCTCTAATTAGTATCAGATTGATATGATAATATGTAGCAAAAAAACAAACTAACCACTTCCGTGGCCGACTGTACATTATTTAAGCTGCACACAATGTTAACACCGTATGCCTGATGCACTAGCCAAACGGGTGAGGGCGGAGTGGTTTACACCAATCAATAATAGTTATATACCCGAACGAATGGGGGAGGCTCGCTCGCAAATTGTGCGTCCAGATTTTGATTGAGTCACGCCGTGATTTTCCATGTTCCGGTGCAGGATCACGTTTCAATGTTTTTTTTTGAGAATGATAAAAAAATTCTCTTTGAAACGAAGCTTTGAAACGAAAAGTATGTTAAGCCAATGCTTGCTATGGTTGAAATATAAATAACAAAAATGTATTATCATTGTATCATGATTGTACGCGTATATATTTATATTGTTATAATTCTGTGATATAAAAATACTAAGCAGAATACTAAATGTCTTGAAGAATGCCGCTAATGTAGGTATGGGCGTCTCATATCTAACCCAAAGACATTGCTTTCAATGCCTGTTATCCTGTTAAAAATATAGAAGTTTGCCTTGGCAGGATAAACTTTATTTCAAATAACAGCAAGATTATTTGAAATACATACATGTCTATTCAATAAATGTATATTCGAAATATTTTTATTTTCACAGCACTTGCAAATATAAGATATACGAGTAAAACTTTGCTTATTAAAACTATTTTGAAAGTCTGTTAATGTCGGATGGAAAATCACAGTTACGACTTGTAAATATTTAACTTAAAAATATCGGTCTTTGCACACAAATATTTTGAAGTAGTCTGTCTAGATGTAGGAATTATTTATTGTATCCCCGGGGTTGGAAAAAGTGCGAGTTAACAAGTTGAAGTAAAGTAAAAAAGGTGAAGAAACGGAAAGTTTATCGATAAAATTCTTCTCGATAATAGCTTTAAGATTGTGAATAATGTAAAGCTGCAAGTTCAGAATCTGCTGCGCAAATGGTACCTCGCCTACAAAGACAAAACTTGACTTGACAATTTGACTGCACGGCACAGTAGTCCTATAATGATCTAAAATCTTTTTCATCATCATCATGAAAAATAAAAAAAAAGAATAACAAAAAAAATTAATAATAATAATAATTATTATTATGAAGTTAAAAACGTAAACAAACATTTAGAAAGAACGTGTGTTGCACGTGGCAAAACTTACGTGATGGAATGTAAAAGGTAGCTGTTTAAAAAACAAAAAATGCTTCCTTTTTAATGCAGATGTATAAATCTAGTTATCAGCAAATATGTATACAACAATTTTTGTTTACACGATTGCAACTAAATTGTGTGTATCAGTTACCTGCGATCCGGCGCCAGGCCCGTCGCTGTGACCGGAGGTGGCCTTGCGCATGGACGTGAGCCGGTAGAAGGGCGGCGTCTCGGTGCGCTCGATCAGGCAGTTGAGCGTCTCCACGGTCTGCAGCTCCGTCATCATCTCGTCCAGCAGCCGCTCCGGCCGTGAGCGCGCCAGGTAAAGCACCACGCGTTTGGCCTGAGCAAAAAATGGTTTTTAAGAGCCTATCGAAGAGATCGGCAGCGCAGTGGCTAACGCGTCTGGTCTACGATTGCTAAGGTTGACCAGCTTTTGACCAAAAAATCATTATCGTTATCATCTAGAGCTCCTCCGTGCTTTGTAAGGCTCGTAAAACTGTTGGCCCCGGCATTTAGCAGTCGTTAAAAACGACCAATCCGCACTGGCCCCGCGTAGTTTTATGGCCCGTAACCAGTTGGCTCGATGGAATATACGCCGCAGCCTCATCCGCTACTTACTTTACTTTTTTCGGTATAACATACATACTGGCTGGCAAGAGCTGGATGAGAGTAGTGGTGGCGTGCACTTGGAGAGGCCTATGTCCAGCAGTGGACTAATGTAAGCTGATGATGATGATGATGATGATGATGATGATGATGATGATAATGATGATGATACAAACTACGATATTCCTATTTTTTTAAGGTAATAAAAGTTAATATATCTTTAAATTCATAAATGTTATAATAATAGAAAATACCTAATTGAGCTCGTGAGTATGTCACTACGCCATGCGCCATCGGTTAAGTCTACAAGGCAGGAGCCCTGTACTGAGTATAGAACCAGCAAGAAACACAGCAAGGGTATTTCATTTCTCCTTTTTCTACAACGTCAAATATTAGACCCTTTATCACTTCTGACTATTTTAATCCACACCGGGAAACGTTTGTCCTTCATTTACTCTGATAAGGTAGGTAAGTGACGATAAGGACGAAGGTGGAATCCTACCTCATATGGAATCCACATGAACGAGCTATCGTACCTCTAACTATCGGAACACAATACTCGTAGTACTTCTAACATTTATGATATGGCTATACCTACTATTATACTAAACGCCAGCTCGCCTAAACGCACATCGGGCTGTCTGCGATTTGGACTAACCACGAATTGTACCAATCGCGACTAAAAGGGCCTTAAGAAAACCCTACCACTAACCAAAAAAATTTAAATGTACCCCGCTGTGAAACGCACCCGAAACCGGGACGTATCGCGGACAAGTCAACAATATGACAACTTAATGTGTCTGAGTTTAAATAAAAGTTTTCGTGCATTCCCCTAATAACGATACAACGCGCAACGTGATATACAGAAACGGACAGGAAATAAACTCATTTCACCGATAGCTTTGAAACTGACGCTTAATGTAACTATTAATATTGCGATCGCATCGATAATGATGGAATGGAATCTTGTTAACGGGATAGCGTTTCGTTTTGAAGAGAATTCTGATGTGAGGAGCAAAGGATATTGAAGTCTGATTGCGAATTGCGCTTTACGTAGTAAAAAAATGTATCGGAATCGTTCGTGTCGAGAGAAGAGTGAAATCAATAAAAGTGATAAAGTATTGAGTATATTAGAATTTAGTCTATTACATTTTTGACAACCCAATGTACCTTTTATTTTTTGCATGTCATGAAGTTAAATCTAATAAGAATAGATCTGGTCTTTGAAATAAAAAAACATGAAATCCTAACAATATATTAAAATTCACACTGAAGTCTTATCTTACGTTTATCCAACTACAAACATACATATTTTTACGACCTCGATGCTACCTTAAGCATCATAAAGGTTCATCCAACTAGACGTGTGCTAATTAAAATATACGCTGACAACGAAAGTACTTTTTTGATTTTTAATCATCAGTATAGTGTTTTATATTTATATCTTCCACTTGACTATATTGCCAAATAGTTAAATACTTTATTTTAGTTTACAGCTGACAAGCGCTTGGCCTTTATCTCACCAAATGATAAAATGTATTTGTTTTGTTTATATAATTTTTAACGCAAATTTTGTTGCGAACAAATTACAAAAACACAAATATTGAAAAAGTTTCCACGAGCAGCATTTGAACCTGCACCCTTCTGATATACCGGGTCAGGTGCTCTCCCAATTGAGCTATCTTGGTTCTAACCAGCCCGCCTAAATTATTCAACACTATTTACTTTTTTACTTTTAAAGCCAAAGACGCCCATTCAATGTCAACAACTACCGTCATTAACTCCGATCATAATATTTTTACAAATACAAAAAATCAGTTAAGAATTAGGTAGGCTAAGGCTGGTTAGAACCACGATAGTTCAATTGGGAGAGCACCTGACCCGGTATGTCAGAAAAGTGCAGGTTCAAATCCTGCTCGTGGAAATTTTATCAACATTTGTGTTTTCACCAGATGATGATAAAGGTAATGGTCGAATAAGTAAAGAATCCTTAATAGTAATAATGTATATATTTTTCATAACCATAACATTTAATAGGAATAATGGCTCAATTTTAAACACAACTGAATAGCTGCTGGCACATAGGTACTTAAATCAGGAAACCCAGCGCGTTTATACTCGTATGTATTTACAGATAGTAAATACATACGAGTATAAACACTCAACAGGTTATTGATTCTACACTGTTAACTGCCACTTCAGCTTGTCTGTAATGTAATCCAAAATAACGAAAACATTTTTTAATTATTTCACTACCAACATTCGGATGAAATGAAAATTTAAAACAAAACTAATTGAATACTTAATGAATACGTCGAAATATGAGACAAAGGCTGCATGATTTCACCCCTGCCCGAGACCGAAGCGGCGAGCGGGGCGGCAGCGGTGGCGGGGCTAAGAGCGGAAATGTCTGTCCTCGACCGCAGCGGGTGGGCACATCGCTCGGAGTTATCGCCACGTAGTGACGTACTTTAACGTCATAGTAATAAAAACTATTAAAATGACAATATATTTAAATTTAACTAGCTGACCCGGCGGACTTCGTACCAGTTTGACAGTTTCTATGACAACCAAACAAACAAATCGTGGAACATTTTGTAAAGGAAAAATTTGCCAAATCGGTCCAGCCACTCTCCAGTTTTAGCGAGACAAACGAACAGCAATTGATTTTTATATATACCTACAGATAGATATGTTGTTGGAGTTTGCTGATTGCCTTGGGGGCGGCGAGAAACTTAAAGAGTTCCTTCCTCAAGCTGTGTAAAACGAAACTCAGTCAGAGGTTTTCTAGAGGGAATGGCATGGCCGCAATAGGGCGTGGCCCGTTCCCTACTAGATTTTCCGAGTGGTTCGGATCAGATCGAGAGTCGGCCGCCGCTCGTGTACCACTGTCATATTGTATGCGTTGCGTAAAGCGTCCCCGCTCACCGTTCGCCGAGGTCAAGGACGCGGCCTAAATGAACGCGGCGCGTACGCGCGCGCCGCCATCATCGCCACCGCAGCCGCGGAACAAACGCACGCTGATTGTTTTGTTGAACTGTTTATTATGTTTGGCCAGTCCTGTATGTTCCGGTATCGGTTGAATATCTGCTGCGTGGTTTAGATTTTGATCAAGTGCATTTCTTACATATTGGCTTGGGTTGAAATTATTTGTGTAACCGGACTCACCTGAACGTTTGTCGGTGCTATTTGTGAAAGTTACAGTATGAACAAAAAGTGTAAAATGAAATGTAACTCAGTAGGTAGTTGAATAGTGGAACATTTGTAATCAGTTTATCTGTATTTATTATTTAAATCCTTCGGTCCAGTTTTATGACGAAAGTGTGTGGTGCCAGATGTCTTGCGAAATCGACACGTGAATGTTTTACGACTGTGAAATAAGGGCAATTTTTTTGCGATAATAAATAAGAAATGTCATGATCCGCACAAGAACAATAGTCACCGAAGTTCGAAGAAATGCTAAACTAAAGTGGCAGTGGGCGGGCGAACGCCGACGGATCTCATTGCTCGTTGTTCTTTTCTTTTATTTATCAAAAGGAAATAAAGCAAAACATTTTTGTACCATAAAATCATTACGCAAAAAAAACATATTTACAAGAACAAATCTTATTTTTATGTACTTCAGTCCAATAGGTAATTTCAATGTTATAAATAGTACCTTCCTAAAAGAATATAATTATGTTGCGTAATAACGCAATAGCACAATACGTATTGTGGCAATAGCGGTATAGCACGTAAGTACTTTTTTATTAAAAAAATATTGTTATTGACATACCGAATAAATTTTATTAACAGTAAACTCATTCGAATTCAACCGTGCGACGACGTGTCGTTGACAAAAATAATGTTGTAAAACTCATGTCATGAACAAAATAGTTGTTCAGTTGGACTTTCATATGGTGTGTTATCGTCCCATACGGATATACGAGTAGGAGTCCATTTATTATAATATAAATAATCCGAACTATATAAAATAGTAACTAATTTCTGTATTGTTCAATGTCAACATTTTAAACCAGTTCTTTAATTAAACCACTTAGTTTTTAAACTATCATTTAATCTGTAAAGATTTTTGCTGCATGTCACTAAATGTTTCGTCCGCTGGTGCTGCTTTTTTCTTAACCTTTTTGTTTACCTGGATTGAGATGTCATGAAGTAGATTTTTATATGCAGTAGAACATCAATGCTTTTGATTACTAAAGTTTACGGCAATATACTTTGTACGATTTTATAGCGTCCATAAGCTTTAATGGATAGATGCTTGGTTTGAATGCGAGAAAACAGTATTAGCTTCATTAGGCGTGACTACTGATGTAAACCCATACCTTGCACAAGCATATTAGCTTTCTAGGTGGATTAACAGGACGCTTATAGTGGAGTAATAATAATAGTGTTCTAAAAAAATCGATGTATTATTTTATACTAACGTACTTTCAAAGCCTTTGCTCGGTCAGTATTCTTTTCTTTTTTAGAATTAAGTACCTATATATTTAACAGGTATATATTTTTTATAATTTATTTTATCATTATTATTATTATTCCTTATCACACCTTGTTCTTGTAAATAGTTTGCACCTCCGACTTTAAAGTTTACAAGCTCTCTCCATCCGACTGGTTGTTTGGAAGAAATCGTTATATAGCGATAAGACCCCTAAATTGTAACTTTTATTTTGATTGTATTATTTTTTCGTAATTTATTAATTCTACGGCGATGCAATGAAAGTATTATCTATCTATCTATACTTAGTTTTATGTGTATCAATTTAATTATCAATGATAACATGCCCTGTCAGAATCAGGCCGGTCGTTGGTGCAAACGAGCGAGTACTGGAAGATACAGGCTTATTAACAAGGTACGCATCGGCGGCGCCCGCCGGCGACATGATTATACCGATGCACGGATGTCCGCTGGATGGGAATAGCGCATGACCGGTCAATTACGTTCACAAGCGGACGCCTTTTGTTGATGTGTAACATCTTTCCGCTCGCCTTCTATACAGGATGTTTTTTTTACCAGTGCGCAAATTTTCTGGAGCGACTCAGAATCGGTAAGTAAACAATTTTCTCATAGTAACATGGGTTGAAATATGTCAAAATTTTGAGACTCTCCATACAAATCCGGCTAATCAAGTGTTCGCTAAAGTATGGGAAGTCCAACATTTTATGACATATTTCAACCCGTGTTACTATGAGAAAGTTGTTTACTTACCGATTCTGAGTCGCTCCAGAAAATTTGCGCTCTGGTAAAAAATATATCCTGTATTAGACCAGTAGGCTTAGCCAAAGTAACATTGAGAAAACGATAGCGAAGTAAATAAGCCGCGCTAAATCACGTGGTCAATCATAAGTCAATCCCATACATTTTATTCTTTTCGAACTTCGCTATCGTTTTCTTAATGTTACTTTGGCTACCGCCACAGAGCAGTAAAGCCTTTGAAAATGGTAAAAAAAAATAAAAAAAAAATAGTAGGATGAAACCCATTGCAAAAGGAAGAGAATACTCGTATAACAAAAATGAAAGGAAAAATAATTTACGGGCGATCGGGAAGTGGAAAAGGGTGGGTTTTTAAGGGTAAAAACGATTTATCTCGATTTCCGGCAAAACTACAAGTCTTATGAAAAAAAGTTAAATGGCAAAGTTGTAGGTTATAAAAAGATCTACAACTTTTGTGTTCACACTTTTTTCACATAACCTCAAAATAGTTTTTGGTTTTTTATTTTTACCTTTTACAAAAAAAAAATATTTTCATAAAATTTGGTAAAAACTTACCTTTTTATGTCCCAATCACACTGTAATTTTTTTGATTTAAAATATTTATTTTTTTACCTTATTTTGACTTAATATCGAAAAAGCACCCTAATTTTCAATCGAAAATTATCACGTCAAAATATCTGCTTTGTTTTAAAAGTCAGTGGTTTTTTTTAAAAAAGTCGGTGGGCTTTTTGTTCTTTGAAATCTCTACTTTCTGATGGTGTAAAAAAATATATATTTAACTACTCGAAACGTAAGATTCCATGTTACATCGATAAACAAAAATATTGCAAATCGAAATAATACTACTATAATTAACAACCAAATAAGTTAATAAAGTTAATATTTAATAAGACTTCTACAATATTTTGAGAAAGTTGTAGAATCTTCTTTAAATTATATGCGTAGATGCCTATTTATTGCTATTTTAAAATACTTTTGAGGTTAATTTCTGTCACTGCTTAATGGAAAAATTTCCGTATATTTTTATCATATTAAAAAATCGTACTAAACATTGTCTTTTTTGAAATATAAAGAAACTTTAACATTTTTCGAGGTATTCAAAAAATCTTTTATCAAATTTGATGTTCTTTATGATATTGCGATTTAAAAAAGAAAAATTGATTCTAACGTTTAGAAAACTTCTCCATTGATATTTTGTTTTTTTTTTCAGAATATAATGTTACTAGCGACCCGCCCCGGCTTCGCACGGGTGCAATGCTGATACACGCAACCGCTACGTCCCTGCATTATAAATCTGTAATATCTTCGATAATATTCATTAAAAATACATGCTGTAAAGGGCCATATTGATCTATATTAAATGCACAATTTATTTAAGGTACTTAATTGGATAAGGATTAATGCTGTATTGCTTAAAATAGCTTCGTAAATAAGCCATTATTTCTCGTAAAAAGTAAAGGATAAAAAATGATTATTGTGGGCTATCCCTAAGAGATAGACATATACCATCGCGGACTTTTTTGTAGACCTTTTTAAGGTGTACAATACTGTAGTACATTATTTTGATCTATCTCGCAGGATTCAGCCAGCGTTTACAATGTAAGCGCAAAAAAATGTGAAACTTTTAAAATTATCAGTGTTTTTCTATATATAAACCATACCACATATAAACCACATATAAACCTTCCTCTTGAATCACTCTATCTATTAAAAAAAACCGCATCAAAATCCGTTGAGTAGTTTTAAAGATCTAAGCATACATACATACATAGGGACAGCGGAAGCGACTTCGTTTTATACTACTTATGTAGTGATAATTGCTTATTACTAAGGTGAGATGTCAAATGTTACACATCATATGCGACTACTGTAGGGCTTGCTCGTTTTTTTTTATTCTATTTATTTTAGAAATTAGGTACAGCAACGACATTATTCTAATTTCTATTTAATAAAAATCGATTGCCACATGTATGTAAAAGCATCACTTGAGAACGGCTCGACCGATTTAGCTGATTTATTTTTTATTGTGTTCATAATAATTGTCAGGAAAGGCTTTCATAAAAAAAGTTATCTTTTTTTTTAATATTAGAAGGAGGCAAACGAGCAGGCGGGTCACCTGATGGGAAGCAATCACCGCCGCCCATGGACACCCGCAAAACCAAAGGAATCACAGATGCGTTGCCGGTCTTTATCGAGGGATACGGGTGTTCACTCAAGCGGACGAAGTCGCGAGCGGGCAACTGGTATATTGATATGAAAAGTTATTCGTTGCAGAATTTTCTATACTAATATTATAAAGCCTAAAGTTATTTGACGACCTCCTTGGTCGAGTGGTTTGTACACCGATTTTCAGCGATCCCCGGTCGGGCAAATTTAGAAATTATTGTTTTTCTAAATTGTCTCGGGTCTAGGTGTTTTCTGTGTATACTAAGTATGTATTTAAGTATTTTAAGTATGTTTATCCGTTGTCTAGTAACCATTTAACGAGTTTCATAACGAAGCTTCTCTTGGGCTAGATAATTGGTGTGAGTGTAGGAAAGTTTATTTATTTATTTATTTATTTATTTATCTATATTAATATTATAAAGCTGAAGAGTTTGTTTTAAAGCGCTAATCTCAGGAACTACTGGTTCGAATTGAAAAAATATTTTTGTTTTAAATAGTCCATTTATTGAGGAAGGCTATAGGCTATATAACATCACGCTATGACTAATAGAACGCGGATGAAACCGCGGGGCACAGCTATCTAAATATATGCTCAACATTTGCAAAAACTACGTGTAAGCTAATAAAAATATACAAAACTGGAACTCTTAGTTTGTGTGGGATATCGATCGAAATGTATAAAGGCTATGATTATTTACATATTATTATAATTTTACGCAAATACGCAATGACGTCTCGGTGGCCGAGTGGCAGAGCGCTCGGCCCGATACCCGAAGGTCCCGGGTTCAATTCCCAGGTCAGGCAAAATGTATTTCGGAGTTTTCGATGCATAGCCCGGGTTTTTGATCACCAACCCGCACTTAGCAAGCGTGGTGATTAAGCCATTACCCATAAATTGTAGCTTTGGCTTGATTTCAATGATGGAGGCCTTTTCCCAGCAGTGGGACAATTATAGGCTGTTTACTTACTTACTTACTTACGCAAATATTGTTGCGAACAAATTACAATTTGAAAAAAGACAAAGATTAAGCTACGATAGCATAGTTGGCAGTGCACCTGACCCGGCATGTCATGGGGGTGCGGGTTTGGATTCCGCTCGTGGAATTTTTTCATCACTTTGTCTTATTTCAAATTGTAATTTGTTCGCAACAATATTTGCGTAAAATAATATGTAAATAATCTCTAAAGTAAATTATCTTAACTGATCTTTCAATATTTGTAAAAATATTAAGATCGGATGTTGATGACGTAGTTGTTGTCGACATTGAATAGGGCTCCTTTGGCTTATAAAGTAAAAAGTAGATAGTGTTGATTAATTTCGGCGAGTTAGATTGAGTCACGATAGCATAGTTGGCAGTGCACCTGACCCGGCACGTCATGGGGTGCGGGTTCGAATCCCGCTCATGGATTTTTTTCTACACTTTGTCTTTTTTCAAATTGTATAAAGGCTTTTAAATATTTGGGTCGTCGCAATCAAAACCTATGAGGAGAATTAATCTGTCGTCTGCTGTGAATACAAACACAATATAATTTAATGGTTTAGGATAGGTGGTTTAGGGCACTCATTAGTGCTCGCCGCAACTGAGTGTTTAAACGTATCGCATTCTACATAATTCTGCAGTATTATGGAAGTATCTTTCAAGCCACATGCACATTTTTAAAAAATTAGGTAGATTCCGAAAAAAGTTTTAAAACTTTTTGTTTCTTCTGAAAAGCAACGGTATTCTCTCTCTAAAGCCATTAAAGCCCGCGCTATATACTCACATCCCCCGTGTGGTGCCGGGGATAAAAATTGCACCACTCCATCTCTTCCCGTGGGTGTCGTAAAAGCCGACTAAGGGACTATTCCAGAGGATGGGCAGCAGCATCTCTCTGAGGTAACTCACAACCTACTGCGATCGCCAACCCGCCTGCCAAGCGTGGCGATTAAGGCAAATACCCCTCATATCCTTGGGGGAGTCCTTTGTCCAGCAGTGGACGTTTTTGGCTGAGATGAATATATACTCACATAGGGTAGCAGCTCATTGGGCGCCATGCCCGACACGATGATGAGGTAGCGAATGATGACCTTTAGGTTGTTGGGCCAGCAGGCGCACAGCGTCGACCACAACTCCTCGATCTCTTTCGGGTGGTTGTCCGAGAACTGCGACAAAGTAACAAATGACTTCTTAGCGGGGAAGTAAAGATAATTTAATTTGTGTTATGTTGAATATTAATAGGAAATAATGGTGGATTAATAACCATTAAGTGATCGTGAATGTGTATGTAGGTATGTGTGTTGGCAAATGAAACAGAACAGTGCAAACTTTTCAAATTCTTTCAAGAAGTCCGCGTGAGCCCCACATCTTTACTGAGATACTCAAGTGGTTGGGGGGTATATAATTTCTCGCTTGTAATTTCTTATATCATTCATCATCATCATATATTAACAACAGAAATATTGTCTATTTATATAAATTGTAAGAAAATTACGTTGACGGCTAAATGTGCTAACCGCACGAAGCCATCAACTAAGGAAAAAGAAACAAACAAATAACTACGTGCGGGCCAACAGCTTTGCTGCGCAACACATTTTAATAAAAACAAAGCTCAGACAGCTTATCAAGTTGTAACAGTTTTTATAAAGTGTTGCAACAGGTCGGGTAAAACCAGCGCCATTTAAAATGCAAATGATATACTTCTTTTCAAGTAAATTTCTTCATCCTTTATTTTACATAGAAAATTCACAATATAACACTCGTAACATAAGACATACATAAGTGTGCTACGCATTATATATATTTTTTGGTATATTATAGTACATATAATATACCATATAGTATATCCTTTAGATCCTTACTAAAAAACAGAGTATGTGCTTGAAAAAGATATTCCGAGTTTTGTTCTCATCATTAAAACTTAATTACTTACAAATAAGAGTAAAAGAGATAAACACGGAATTAGTAAATTCGAAACTCATACTCTGTTCATTAGTACCCGTAGTAATGAAGGAGCTAACTTTAGCGCCCGGTCTAAAAGTTTAGCTTCAAAAAATGTTGTTATTAAAGTGCTGTTACACATTTGCATACAGTAGTGGTCAGCTCACCCCTCGACACAAGTAAACGTAACATTTTTAATGTGTAACATCTTTCCTATCGCTTTCGTGGGAGTGATTTCGTGAAATGGGACGGAAGTGTGTAACAGGAAGTCGGGGAAATGCACAAGCGCCGCGCCATTTGATTTGAAAAATGAGCGCGGTTGGCCGTCTTCGTCATATTTATTTGATGCCGCGCGGCCATACTAATTTTGTATTGAGAATTTGTGTTAATATGAAGAATAATAATTTAAAAAACCGCTCGATAAAACGTAAATACGAGACGGTCGATTTGTATTTAAGACATTGGTGATCGTTTAGACATAATTAAAGGTAAAATAATTTAGATAAACTGTATGATATCAACTAAACGCCGCCATTCGTTTTCATGATTTTTGCCCAACTTTAAATGATATTGTAGAAAAAAACTATAGTGTGTTATGAATTTATAGGTCGGACTAACTGTAAACACGTTCCCTTTGATACTAAATATATATTTTGTCTATGTAATACGATAGTTTTTTCATCATTATATCAACTTATAACCGTGACTACACTTTTGGGATTTTTTGGTCGGCGCACCCTTAATAACCTAATACTAGGCCTGTATAAGTTTACACAGGTTGTTATTAAACATTTTGTTACAAAAAAGTCTAATTAAAATAATGATGATTTTACAAAAGGCATCTTATAATTTTTTGTAAAGGAAGAAATTAGCCTATTGCCGGTTTAATGAGCGGCGAGAAACGAATAGGTCCTGAAGCCGTGGTAACCGAACAATCCCCGGAGGCTTGCGTTACGCAAGCGTCTCCCCGACCTTGGGTGCAAGATTCTTCCTAGCGTTCGAATTAGGATCTGTACGAGTATACCAACATGTCTAAAGTTACAGATTTCTAAAATTTATAAATTAGTTAACGCACTCTTCGTATCTTTCATTTATATTAAAATAAAATATTGCCTGTGAATCTTTATGAAGATTGATAACTTTATTCTGACGACCACCATCATCCTTATAAGCTACTTAAGCAAGTAACTGTATGGTCATAAAATATGCAAAACTTATCATACCTTTACATAAATCTAGTCTTATTGTTACAAATAAAATAAGACGATTTGGTCAGCCGAGTTCCGACAAGGTTGAACTTGGAAAAGTAGTCCTTCTTTTGTTAGGCCCTCGGCAAACATGCGCCGTATAGGATAGCCAATATCAAATGTTTGCAGAACGTCAGCAGCAAGGGTAGCATTCATAGTTTAACCGATTCAATTATAAGCCCACGGTGGCATGCTAACCGAAATACTCAATGCCACATAGGCAATGTTTCACTTGGATTTCAATATCGCAGTCCACATATTATTATGACACAAAATAAGATTAAGCCATTGTAATGATGTAAAATTATTGGCATATACTTATATCGTTCAATGTATCATCATCATCATCATCATCTCACACAATAAAAGTCCACTGCTGGACAAAGGCCTCCCCCAAGGATCTTCACAACAACCGGTTTTGTGCTGCTCGCAAGCAGGGGCTTCCCGCGACCTTGACCAGATCGTCGGTCTACCTTGATTGAGGCTTCAATGTATATTCAAAATGTGTATTCTTAAAAGTCGGTTATTCTATTATAATCACACTAATATTATAAATGCGAAAGTTTGAGTTTATGTATGTGTGTATATTTGTTGCTTTTATCACGCTGCAGCGGATGGATGGTTTGGATGGAATTCGGCAAACAGATAATTTATAACCTGGATTAAAACATAGACTGTAACAGTCTCCAAATTTTAATTTGAGAGGTTTCAACATTGCTGTAGACTTATTGTCTTATTGTAACGTAATTAGTGGAATTTTCATTAAGGTCTCGAAGATCTTACAGGCTTGCGGATGCAGGAGCAGCGCGTACGCCACAAAATCATCAAAGCGTATTCTGTTGTTGCGGCTTGCACTTTAAATGATTACTTGCACTGCTCGCTGCCGTTTTTTTATGTGAGACGACGTACCGAGTCCGCTCCGTAGCAAATGTGACTACGAGGATTCGTAGCAAATGAGACTGCAAGGATTCGTAGCAACGCTTCTGAATTTTTCCTTGCACCTCTGCTGCATAGAGACTATCGCCTTTTGCTTTTTACCTTTATTTAGGAAGGCCAGGTACCATAATATCAGCTTCTAACCTTTATAAGGCTGCACACCATTAGCTTTTCTTTATTTCCATACCTATCCCATCGTCTTATTTTTTAATTATTAAGTCGAACACCAACAGAAAATAAATCTGAGCCTGTTAAAGGGTTAACATTGAGCAAGTAATACACCGAAACAAAACTGTGTAGTCAAAATCGTAGCATCAGCTCAGCCAGCCTCTTGCTATTGGTTGTAATAATTGTTATGTTTGTTTGTACTGCATGGCCAAAAGCCCTAACTATAATAGTCTGGGATAATTGTGTTGTTGATAAGTGGACTGTATGTATGTGCTGGTGTAATTTGTAGTAACCGCGGTGTGACGTGTGTAAGAGTGGCTGTCTGGTACGTCATCGTAGAGGGGATTGATTTGATCTGTGTTGCGGTGCACGGCGCATAGTTTTAAGCCCGCGTTCCCGGCACGCCTTTTCAGTGACCGCGGAACCAGTTCGTGCGGCATTGTCCTGACGAAGTAAGATGATGGTCCTTGAGCCTAGCTGTCTTACGTTTTTAGGGCTTTAAGGCGAATCCAGACCTGTACACGCGCACGAACCGTGCGGTTCGCAAGCATCTTAGGAACATTAATATGGACACTTTTGGAAAAGTTCGGGAGCGGCTAGCGAGTATTTTGCGTGGGCGTAAGTTATTATGTCGTCTCTGTCCTCTCCAGGACATGAACAGGGCGGTACGCGTGCATCTTTGGACATGTTCGCATGAAGAAACAGTCAAAACACTACATGCAATCCTTGTACGCGAGCAGCGCGTTCCTTGCACGCGAACCGTTGGCGTACATGCGCGCGAGCGTACAATGTGACGCATCCATAGCCATTCGAGGCGCATAGCATGCACGGCTCGTGCGCGTGCGTAAGTCTGGTCCGCCTTTAGAGAAAGCATTGAGAATGGTGCGACATACCTTGGCGGTGATGTAGAAGAGGTTGTTGAGCACCATCTCGGTGGCCTCCGCGGAGCCTAGCCCCTCCCGCCGGCCGCCGCGCCCCGCCTCCGCGTAATACTGCAACAAACACAATTGGTCAAGTCTGTTTCTTCAAATTAACAATAAAAATAATAGGGTAGTGGCACCAGTGTTCAATACTTTAGGCGCTGCACAAACGTAGACACTTTTTGGTACCGCCACGGCACACCATACAAGGAAACCGAGTTACTGTATCAGTGTCAGGTGGAAGTAACTGGACACAAAAAGTGTCTACGTCTGCGCAGGGACGGCTGATTTCATATTCACTGGTAGCTTGTATCCTACACAAGACACAAAAGTGTCTTAAGTCTGCGCAGGGAGGGCTGATTTCATATTCACTGGTAGCTTGTATCCCACACAAGACACAAAGTGTCTACGTTTGCGCAGCGCCTTAAGCCCAATATTCGACGAGAAATGTATCGATGTATCAAAGTCAAAGTCAAAGTCAAATATTCTTTATTCAAATAAACTTTAGAAAAGTGCTTTTGAGTCGTCCATAATTTTTTTACCTACTACCCATTCAGGACGTCTATATTTTAGCTGTGGAGAAGAATCGTATTGGCTGCACTAAGCAAGGGAGTTCGCTTAGTGCATTTGCGATTAAAATGTATGTAACAGTTTACATACACTGAGCGTTTTGTGTCCGTAATTAACCAATTTATCAACCGCAACTAGAGCGATCGAGTTGCAATTGTAAAATTAACAACTGGTTGCCTTATTCGGTAATAAGTCTGCGGAACGTCCGAGACGCAAATAGTCGGACGACATCAAACAGTGGACTGGCCTTAGCTGGCGTCAGTTAAGGCGACGCACCGCTAAACAATAAATCTCATAAGGAGCGTTTGCGCCCCGTACCATAAGAAAAACTGTTTTTTTTCCTTCAAATTAAAACTACAAATTATTAAAAAAAATAATTAACTACAATATTGAAGTGTGTGTTAGGACTAATCTACTAAGAAGATTTAGATGCTTAAATCGGTCTGGTTAGCATGTAAAATGCAAATCTATGTTTAAAAAGAGGTTACTTTGATATTTTTTTCTCAGTTACAAAAGTTGACAAATCGTGTTTCTGCAACTAGCAAAATGAAGTCAATTAAATGAAAAATCATGTCATCAAATATCACTTTCATATGTTTTGTAATTATTGGGAAAAATCAAGATCCCCGCCACCTTAATTTCCAATGCGTCGCCTTAAAATATGCATGGGAGCGCAGGAAGTTTTGTGTATTGATCTTGAAACTTCAATATAAAGATGCCACTATTGGCTACTGTAGGGAAAACTTTGTTTCAGAGAGCACGCGGCATCAGTGACCTTGCAAAGGGTCGAAAAATCAGGTTAAAATAATATAAAATCAATGTGTAAAATAAACGCGAGTAGATCCGTAAAAGTTTTTAACATAGCCTCAATACATTCGTTCTTTTTGTATTTACAGTATTATATTAACATCTTAATCATGCATTTTTTACACATCCACGTTGAACTGATTGGCATTGATCTCACTTAGGTATGAAAATGACGATAATGTCCAAGGTGACAGCGCCCTTCACTCGAATTCGAAGTTTTGCAGGGTTCATATTAATGTTTTAGTAAAAGGATCATTAATTCACTAAACCCATTTTAGTTTACAAGTGAGTAGGTAAGTACCTAATTACTACAAACCTACGGACATCATGGAAACCTTTTTTTTTTAAATAACAACTAATAATAATTTTAATTATAACTTTTTTATAATAACATAACTTCAATCATCCCGGACACACATAGGACGATGTAATCTTAGATTTAGAAACCGAATAATGTTTTAATAATAAAATGATTCATGTAACTACTATTGTGATTTTTTTTCTTTGATGACAGAAGCCACTTGTAGTACGAGTAGTAGTAATGGCAATTTACACATGTATAAAAATATTTGGATGATGCCTTCTGTTACTTACTTTTGATCACCCATTTTAACGATTTAATGATTCTTTTACTAAAACATTAATATGACCCCTGCAAAACTTTGAATAGCAATTTTATACATTTAGAAAAATATTTCGGTGATGCCCCTTATGCGCCAGCAAATGATATGTATCTCAAATTACTGGTAATAATGAGTAATTAATTGCGCCGGGCCTGGGTTAATTTTCCTTACTAGTGAGCATATCTATATATTAATACGTGAAGCAAAAACTTTGTACCCCTTTTTTACGAACATTGCGCGGACGGAGGATTATGAAATTTCGCACACTTATAGTTTATATAGAGAAGGTTATCCGAATTTTAATATTTAAAAAATAATATGCATAAAAATACATTAAATCAATAAAACAAACATTACACACACTACCATGTACTTGACACACGCATTTGGCACTTCTAAGAGTATAATCCACGAATGACGCAGATTTTTGCTGAGGCCGTCTCAGCAACACTGTGTTCCTTTTCTCAAATATTTTCATTATTTTCATTTATTCTTTTCAAATGACTTATGTATTGTCTGCGTCGTTTCTATTGTTTGCTTGCCATAATGTGTGTGTTTATTAACAAATGTTCTTTCTTTCTTTCCCTTTATAAGCCGTCTACTTCTTAAAGAAATATACGAGTATGCCCGCTTTAATTTCGCCATACTTGAATGTTTTAAGGGTTTTCCTTTATCTTTCAATCTACCTGACGAACGAAATGTTGCGCAAATCCAAAGGCCTTTGAAAGCTCTATATACAGGCAATACAATAGACAGGGTTAATTGTTAAACTTTGGAAGTTGAGCAAAAGAACTGTTACGCACATAAAAGCTACAGTGTTTCGAAACAAAAAACCACTGACGTTCTTTGTTTTGACGAAAATATTTTTTTAATGCGCAAAAGCCGTAGAACAAACGTGATTCAGGATGGTGTATAGAATACGTATTTAATTAAGAGTTTTGTTATAATGTTTTTCAAATAGCTATTTAGTTTACTTGTAGGGTTCTGTAGAACACTTTTTCTCGCACTATTAAAACAATCCATTATTACACCTGTGTACAAGAGTGGGGATAGAAGCGACGTTAGTAAATAGGCTTATTTCGGTTTTGCCATCAAAATCAAAAGTTTTAGAGAAATTGCTTTTTAGTAGATTGCTTTATAATATAATAGAAAATTTATTTTTGTTGTTTTTAAATTTGTTTTTACTGTTTGTCGGCCACCACTGACCACCACGGCGATTAAAGACTTAATTACCTAAACAAATTCAATATATTATCTATCACCTACACAATTTGGGTTCAGACAAGGAAAATCGACAGAAGGTGCAGTAACTGAGTTAAGCTCTTTTGTTTCTGGGCAACTAGATAAAATCAAGAAATGATTGTCGGTTTTCCTTGCATGCTCAGTGTGATGTATAGATGCTCCCCTTAAGCGTTCGCTTATTGATATTGTAAGACCCTATATAGGAATCAGGGGTACTCCGCTTGCTCTCTTCAGGGATTACCTTTCAGGAAGGAAACAAAAAGTAAAACTTCCATGGTGCACTAGTGAGGATGCGGGTGTGGTGTGTGGCGTACCTCATATATGTTAAAACAGATAATAATGTAAAAAGCTTTTGTTAAAATGGATTCAGCCAAAGTCGTACGAAGAAATTTAATCCCTATTACTTCGCATTTCTTAGCTTTTCTTAAGTATATTTGTTGCTTGTACAACACACACACACCCACAATTTTAAAAATGGAAGTGGAGCGGCCGAAATCTATCAATGCCAATCCAAACTCACATTCTATCTTTTTTAGTTTTTCATTGCTTAGGATATAATCCGTGCAGCCTTAATAAAATTAAGGTCAAATTTCGACCACTGGGCGACCACTAGTACATATTAATAGCGTTAGCCGATTTTTGTCCCAGTGATTATGGGACGATAGCTGCACATAAAAAATCGGTGATGGTCTCATTTTGAAGAGCTCCAGCCGTAGATGTACAGAAAAATAAATAAACCTGTCATAGGTTTCCTAAAAAATCTGTTGAATAAACGCGAAGTTTTGCGAGCGACCCACTAGTTGTTCTTTAATATTGAAATTTTATTAAACAATATGTTTTATATGTGATATATATGATATATCTGCAGGCAGATGCTGGATGCGTCAAGCCGAGGACAGGGCGCTATGGCGCTCATTAGGGGAGGCCTATGTCCAGCAGTGGACTAATATAGGCCGATGATGATGATGATGATGAATATGATGTAGTTTTCTTTTATAAAATTCTAAGCGATTTGATCGATTCCCCAATCTTGCTTGCCAAGATACCCTTAATTAATCCTGCGCGACTTTCATTACGCTCCTCACGTACTGTACCTCTCTTTGTACTTATTTTTTATTTTTTTATATTTATTTTTATGTTAAAAGGAGGCAAACGAGCAGGCGGGTCACCTGATGGAAAGTAATCACCGCTGCCCATGGACACCCGCAAAACCAAAGTTATAGCAGATGCGTTGCCAACCTTGGAAAGGAGTTGGATCTTGAGGAGGGAGTAGGAATTGGGAGGGGGGAGGGGTGAGAGATGGGCCTCCGGTACTTTCACTCACCGGACGAAACACAACAGCAACGAGTGTCGTTGTTTCACGCCGATATTCTGTGAGAGGGTGGTGTTACGCCGGGCGAGCCGGCCCATTTCGTGCTGCAACGCAGCGTGGCTCTACCACTCAAAAAACCACCTAAACTCGGAAAAAATACACCAATAACCCCCGCCAGATCCTCTAAATGCCACTAAACATTTACAGAATACACTAAACATGCACGCTAGTATAGGCCCGAGACACCGTACTCGTAGAATAAGGATACGGCACGAGCTGGTTCACACGCGCTCTACACCAGTTACAGACATGTAGGTACCCGGGCGCTTCTCCGCACCACCATGGCCCGGTAAACCGAGCCGAGATCAGAGCCTTTAGAAGCGCTTTCGGGTTGTTCCACTCCCCGATCCAATACGAACCCCTCGGAGACTCTAAAAGGGCACGGGGACACGCACTAGTGCGTGATGCCGTTCCCTCTAGAAAACCTCTAAAGGTGATATGTTTCACACGGCTTGAGGAACAGTTAAGTTTCTCGCCGCCCCTTAAAACTCCTGGAGAAGCTGAAAATGCCGTCTAAGGCAATCAGCAAATACACTTGAAAAAAAACACCATTCATAACTCTTTTATTTCCCGTTCCAGAAACATTTACAACAAGCAATTTAATGATGTTGATATTTTCCATGTGTCTTTGAATACTTTAAAGATCTATTCAAACCTGAGCGGTATTCACTGCCGCTGTGGGTAGAGAAAACCGAGTGGGTATGCGGTAATATTACTGTTCACACTAAAGTGAATTTCGCTATCCTTGTGGGTGAATACCTAATGCGAGTTTCGCTCAAGAATGTAAGAAGTTTTCGCCAGTTAGTCATTTCTATAACTAACTATAATACCTGAGCGAAAACCTGCGCGATATATACCTTTACCCACAGCGGCAGCGAATACCGCTCAGGTTTGAATAGGCCTTAAGGCAAGAAATAGGGCAAAAGCTATACAACTATTTTTTTTAACATATAACACTAAATAATAAATCATTTGGTATTTAGTAATAGGTTACACTTCTAAGTCTTAATTACCACGAAATCTCAGTTTGTTTGATTTTTTTTGTTCCTAAGATATGTGTGCACTGTAAGGTCTTTTTATATTTGTTTCCTAAGAATACCAACTTTCTTTGTAAATAATGACTGAACTTAATGTCAGAATAAATTAAAAATATTCTTGGGTTGGCAATTACTTTACACTACCTACTACAGGCCTATTCAGGGCAGGACCGCACAGGGCTAAATACGCTTTTTATAGAGAACTGTAATAATAACATACCTACGTCATTTCGTTTAAGTATTGAGAATAATACTTTGAATATCAATTATGCATCATTATGTTAATTTCCTAAAAGACATCTTAAGAATAACCAACAGTTTCATACAAATATTTGCAAAATAGAAAAATGTTTGATTTAAATTCATTAAGCAGCAGCAGGCCCTGTGGTTTGCCGAAAGATATAAAAAAGGTCATGTCCGCGTGACGTTCATAGTTTTGTTTGTAAGAATCAAATCTCTTATGTTTCAATCTAAGTAACCGTATTTTACTTGAAACACAAAGAGACGGTCCAGTTACAAAATGAGATTTCCTAATTGTTGAAAACCTTTTCAGTCTTCTTCTTGCAGTGCCTCTCCATTACTGGAGGTTGGCCGTCAGCTCAGCGAACTTCTCTCTATCCTGCGCCAAGCGAAATAGGTCGTCAACCCTGGCAATGCTTGTCCATTCTCGGATGTTTCGTAGCCACGATTTTTTCCGTCTTCCAGCTCGTCGTTTGCCTTCAACTTTGCCCATCATTATCAGCTGGAGAAGTTGGTATCTCTCATGCCGCAAGACATGGCCGAGATATCCAACTTTTCTTTTCTTAAGGGTGCGCCGTCCGTAAGTGACAAGTGTCATATGTTTTATTTGAAATGTCGTCGTCCATATTTATTTGATACCGCGCGGCCATACTAATTTTGTATGGGGAATTTAAGGTGCTTAATAAAAAAAAATATTATTTAAATAACCACTTGATGAATCAAAAATGTAGTCTAGCAATTTGTAGTTTATTCATTGATGATTGTTTAGACAAAATCAGAGGTACAATAATTTAGATAAACTATAAGAAATCTACTAAACGCCGCCACTCGTTTTCATGATCTTTGTCTAACTTGAAATGATATTGTAGAAAAAACTATAGCGTGTTATGAATTTATGGTTCTGACAAATTGTAAACACGTTCCCTATGATACTAAATATATATTTTGTTAATTTAATACGATAGTATTTTCAATTATATTTACTTAACCGTAACTGCATTTTTGTCATTTTTTGGTCGGCCCACCCTTAACGGTCTGCAGTAATTCACGACACTTGCCAACGCGCTGGAGAACTCTGATGTTGGAAACTTTCCCCGTCCAGCTAACTCGTAGCATTCTTCGGTAGCACCACATTTCAAAGGACTCTAGGACCTTTTCAGTAAACAATGACAATTTTTGTCCATAATACAAAAGTAGGTTAATACAAAATATATCATCATCATCATCATCCTCAGCCTGCAGAGGACCATTGCTGAACATAGGCCTTCACAATGGATGCCTCCAGCACACTCGGTCCTCCGCCGAAAATAAAATATATAATAATGATATAAATATCAAAAGTCAGAAGCCAGTTTCCATTAAACCCATCGTTGGCCGTAAATACCAGACACAATAGAATTTTTATTGTTTGGCGCTTACACGTAAGCGCTCGGTCAACGATGGGTTAAACGATAACAGAGTCAGAATAAAAGCGATTTCCCGGCCAGGCGCGGCGGGCGGGCGGGCGGGCGGCGCGTACCCTCTCTTAACTTTCCACTTCACAAGTAGGGAGCTATATAATTCTTCACTTTCCTATTAATTCGCTCTAATACGCCAACCCTAGCGAAATAGAAATTCGTTCCGTATTGGTATCGGATCACTCGCGCTGCGCTTGTTCGAGTCCGATGAACAAAGTTTCCACTTGAGATATTATATTGCGATTTCTATTGGTTTTTTTTTGTTTTACAGGCCTCTGCGTACTTAGCCTTCCTTTTCTAGATTAGGTACCTAGACTACTTATTTACTCTCAGTTCAAATTGTTGCTTGTTACTGTAGTGTGCCCTTCAAATGTTAGTTAAATTGGTGTAGATAGTTTTAAAACTATCTACACATGTCAGCGCAATAAGTATAATTAAAATAAATATAATAAGATGGTTACGTAATCTTATTATATTTATTTTAATTATACTTATTGCGCTGACATTCATTGACATTAAAATTTTCACTTAAACAAACTATTATTAATATTATTATTATTAATTTCTTATCAAATAACCAGTTTTATTGAATTTTTATGTCACAACTGGTATTTTTCGCACAATTTGAACACCGGATTAAGTCATTGTTTTCATGGGGTCTTGAGACTGGATACGCGGTTTTGACAGAATAACAGCGCCTAGTGCTAACACAGTAGGCATTTGCTGAGTCGAGGCCCATTTGCTGCTGTACCACACATGCCTAATTCGATGGATCAATTGTAATGTGTTAAAGAATGACGATTATCGCACGGTGGCTGGCAAGAGCTGGATGAGAGTAGCCGCGGATCGTGCTCGGTGGCGTGCACTTGGAGAGGCCTATGTCCAGCAGTGGACTAGTATAGGCTGATGATGATTTTTTTTATTGTATTTTAAATTTTATTGCTTTTTTAAATAAACAAATGTCTATGTCTATGTCTAAACTTAAAATTGTATAGTCGACCATGAAATTGCTTTATCACTTTGACAAAAACTTCCATGACAATAAAATTTCGCTAAGGCTCATTGTTAATAATGACAACGTATCAGTCACTTGGCCTTTTAAACAAAAATAGAACTTGTTGTTATATTCTATGCAAACAAAATTCACTTCTAAGGTGGTAAAGCAATTTCATTGTCGACTATACCAGGCGCAAGACCCAAATCAATGGCTGTCAAAGTTTAATTAAAATAAATCATTCATTAACATTTAATCAAGACCTCATCAAAAATATTAAATAAAACGTCAGACAACGACACATTCAGCAGAAAAAAGTATTAATGGAACAGACTTCTAGCTACCGAATCAAAAACATCTCTGTAGTTTTAATCGAAGTCACAAAATTGCAGTAAATTCGTTACACAGCGGCATCGGAGTAATTACTGCGTTGATGATTTTGGCGACATGCATGTCAACACTAATAGAGCATCAAATGGACCACCCTCCCCGTGATATAACCGGAGGGCGAGTCGTTTGCAAATGTTGACGAGGGGTCGAACAGTCAATATAGAAACAAATAGGAGCAGTTTATGCATCACGAATAACATGGAATCATAATATCTTAGTAAACATACATACATGCTTTGGTTTAATGCTCTAAGCATACAGGTTAACAAAACTGTATTACGCTTGTGAAATAGTTACATTCATATATGAACCTATACCCGACTAGCTTTTGTTCGCGGCTTTGAACTCATACAAACATCCACTCTTATTTCATCTAAGTAGGGGTGATTTTTCGAAAAATTCAATGCAAAAACACGTCATTCTTTATTTTTATTGAAAAGTCTATAGATCGATTAAATACTCCTTTTTATATATAATACTTTAAAAATAACAATTTCCCAAAAAAGCCTACTTCCCTTTTTTACTCCTTTAAAGGAAAATAAATAAAATTCCTGAGACATGTCATTCTTTATTTCTTTTCAAAAAGCCAAATACCAATTTTTATGTATTTTACTCCAAAACTGAGGGACTTTCATACAAAGTTTCACCCCATATTTGACCCCTTTCGGGTATGATTTCCATAAAATCCTTTCTTAGTGGCGGGTAACGTCACTAAATTAACCTACCGTCCAAATTTCATCTATTTAGCTCCAGCGGTTTCGGTTCGGCGATGATGAATCAGTCAGTCAGGACATCATATGTAGGAATATAGATAACCAGCTACACTGCTTCTTCCACCCGTATTTAAAATAAAAAGTAAAAAAATATTAACACAATTTTTTTTAATGGTATTTATCTTATTAACCAAATTGTAAATAATGTAAAAATTTATAGTTCATAGTGTAATTTCATGTCACTTTTAACTTTGATATTACCGGTGTGATTCAAAATATACGCCCCCCTGGTAAACACCATATGCGCGATAATGAGGATACGCAATTAGAAGAAAATATTAAGTAGTTGGCATACGCTACTAAATCTCCCGTATCATTAGCCTGTCAGATGGGGTGTGTAACTCCCAACTCAAATCTCTTAACTCACCGCACTCGTTAGCCAGCTTATATAACCGTGAAAATTGACACATGTTTTGATTTGCTTTTCCTACACCCTAATAGCGTAGGATCGTCTGACAAAACCCGCGCGTTGCCGCCGGCTTAAAAAAGATGAGCATCGCTAATTGGCGTCTGGGCGCACGCGACCGACGACAAGTTGACAGCGGTTCTTCGCTGCGTGCGTTCGCCTGTGTTATGCGAGGGCAAAACTCCATGGAAGCCCGGGCTCAACCGCGAAATGAGCGAGGTCATTAATGAGCCCTTTTAACTGCAACGATAATTTTCATAGTTGAGGATCGAACGCGAAAGAGGCTAACGGAGCGGTCCGAGAGAGCATAAATGGACAAAAGCGGCCTCGCTGTGTCATCGCGTTGGTTGCGATTTTCGAGCGGAGCGAGGTGTCTCCGCTCCCCTCCCGTACCCCGTTCGCGTCACTCGCTTTCCTCATTGCCTCGAAAGCGCGGGCGCTTAAAGTGTTTTGGTTTACGCGTCGCAACACTAACACCGCTGGCCGCTACTTTTAGGTCGAGCCGATCTCATTATTGTCATTTCAACTATTTGTCGCTACCAAAATTTCGCCCAGCTCAGCTTTGTCCGTTCATTTCGCGGTCGTGCTCCAGCGCAGAGCGGAGCTGAGCAGAGTGGCTTTACCTGCATATAAATTCCATTGAGGCAAAGCGGAGCCGAGCTGAGCGGTGCCGAGCCGAGATGAGCGGAGCGGAGCCGTTTAAATAAAATTCTATTGGTTGATTAAAAAAAAAATAACTAAAAATCCGCTCGCCGCGCAGTATACCCACCTGCGTATATCTGACGACATGCATACGATCCCGTCGCAAGACGCTCGTGCTCGTTGAAAAAGCCCAAAATGGCTGCGCGTGGCGGCTGAGTATCGTACCTCGATGTAGGAGAGCGGGTTCGCCGGCGGCACGTTGGGGTCCACCAGCTCGATATTGACCAGCCACGGCAACAAGTACTGCAGCAGCAGCTGGCGCACCTCGGTGCGCGCCGTCTGGAACCGCGCCGTTATCTCTGCACAACAACACCGAACGTGTATAAAAAGCTTCACCACCTAAGTCACTCAACATACTTGTAAGACATAAACCTTTATTTCTCCCTTTAATTGTACAAGTTCTTAAATATTTATAAAATTTACAAAATACAGTGACAGTGAAAAAATTAAAGTTCTTAAAGTTAGGTATTATGCCCCCAAATAAAATTCAATTTCTGTTATCGCGCTGGGCGAATAAGAACAAGAGAAATTTCTGTTCAAAATTTGACTAGATGGCGACCAATCTAATACCTACTACTGCCGCTATACAGCATTGCTTTTTTAAGTATTTACATTACAGCATTTATTATTTTATTATTTAAGAAAATTTGCTTAATGAATGACTCATTAAGCAAATTTTCTTCTCTTTCAGTGGCTTTTATCATTTCGGTGGCTCAATGGTGTGTTCCGGTTGTAAGGTTTTGAACTCCATAGAAGTAAAGCTTTAGTGTCGGAAAAGCGGGCTTAATACCCCTGGTGTCGCAAGCGTTCTGAGCTGCGGTGGCAGCTTTATTTTGCGGGTCGTATACTCGTTTACCGGCTTAGATACATAAAAAAAATTGTACAACCCGTAACGGCAAGTGCAACTCGAAAAAAAAACCAAAAAAGGTATGCCTAGGAAACTCTTTACGCAAATTACTTAGTTATTTACAAAAAACTATGAACACGCACAAACATTTCAACATTTAAAAAAATAAATATTTATTTATTTAGGTAATTCAAATTCAAAATCATTAATTCAGTTTAGGCTACAAATAGCTCTTATGAAAGTCATTATGCCTTGTACTGAGAAGAACCGGCAAGAAACTAACATGAGGCAATTAAAACAGAAAGATCTATAGTACCATACATTTTAGAAAAAACTTAAGCATGTCGGATACAAAAACCAGAAAAAGAATTAAGGGAATGAATGCAGTACAACGAATTTTAAATTATTATAGATCGTGATACACTGGACCGCAAAGAAAGGTCGGTTAGAAAATCTTCATTATGAAATAAAGACTAAATTAAAGAATATTTAATGCCACATAAAATCTATATATATAAAAATGAATCACTGAAATGTATGTACGCGCATAACTTCCGATCGACTGCACAAAATTGGATAATTCTTTTTTTTGAGTTTGTTATTGTCAGGACAAGGTTTGTACACAACAATCTAATTTAATATAATATATGTATTACTTGTGAGATACATTGTTTTCATGCGATGGCCAAGTCAATCTGTTTACTAAAAAAATAATAATTTAATATTGATATGGTCACTATAAGATGTTGTTAGATTACCTAATTAAGTAATAACTTAAGACAGAAGGTCCCTTAAGTATAATAAATGACTGAATAAATTAACCGACTTGGTATTACATGGATCTCACAACTTTTACGGTAGACTGACTAACAAATAGATTGAACAAATAGACTGACTAACTGAATTGCGAGATTTGGTTTTTTTACAAGTATGTTTTAGATGGCATGACCTTTTCTGGTACATACTTCAAACATGCAAATATCAATATTTGTATCAATATTAAAATGAAACTATTCACGGTTATCAACGCAAAAGGTTACTGAAACTCAATTATAAAGTTTAGACAGTAGATTTCTTTTATAGCCTAGTCAAGCGATGAGAGTTTTTTATGTTGAACTCTTTATTAGTAATAATAACAGGAGGAAGGGACGAGAAGGAGGCAGAGGTTTGAAACAGGAATTTCTTTAAGAAGAAAGTTTTTATTTGAACATAAGCAAAATGTATAAAAATGTGTAAAAATAAACAATAAAAATAATGAATCACGTGTTACACACTTTTCGCTAAAACTTTCAATTAGGGGTTGAAATATATTGTTAAGGTTTTCTTATTGCTGACTTCCCACGATAAAACGGCTTAACGTGAAAGTATCACCTTTAGAATGAGTTATTATGGTGTTAGCAATTACGTTTCCTATACAAAATGAGTATTTCTTACAGCACCCGTTGTCGGTGTGTTATAAATGCGACATATTATATAGAAAAAAGTACATCTGTTGTTCCCGTATCTATGCTATACCATTCAGCCAAATGCGATGAAACTTTTATAAGATGTTGCACGCACGTTTACGACTGTTTCCGAGTTGGTGAAACCATCAGTGGTTTTCACGCAGACAAAGTAGCGCAACAGACGCTGTTCATTAGTAATATAATTTACAATCCTATGCACTTTAAAGCAACCATTACATTCGTTGTGGACATTTATTTTTTATTTTATTTATTTATTTATTTATCAACAAAAATATAATTACAAATATCGGTTAGTAGTATCTTAAAGCCTATGTTAGGTTTGTCTAGATACTAGGTTCTCAATATAATAATAAGTAATTGAATAAAAGAAAAAAAAAGAAAAAATCTGCCGCTTTCTATTGAACGAATGTAATGGCTGCTTTGAAGTGCTTAGGATTCTAAATTATATTACATTATTTGCATGTGTTGTTTCATTGTTTGCATTGTTTACATGTGTACACACACAGTAATAAATAGCCTATCCTATAACTATCCCACTGCTGGTGAAAGGTCTCCATCATTGAAATCAAATCATCGCTACAATTGATGGGTAATGGCTTAATCACACGCTTGTAAAATGCGGGATGGTGATCCCAATCCCTGGATATGCATCGAAAAATCCGAAACACACCTTGCCCGACCAGGGAATTGAACCAGGGTCCTTCGGGTATCGGGCCGCACGCTTAGCTACTCGGCCCCCGAGTAGTTTATTATTTTATAGTTAACCTTGTTACAATCATGTAGCGTTATAAAACTTTTGGTTTAAACCAATAGATTATATAATTTTGATGTATTTGTATCGAAGCGGAACCTTACAATCAGGTTACAATCAGGTTCCGCTTAGTTCCGCATAGTTATTAAGGCGCAATCAAGATCGTCTCGGGGGCCTCGTCTATGTGTTGTTACAGCAGTGTTACGTTACCCGCCTAATTAAAAGTTCATCGGGAGCACCCACCGGCCATCAACACACAAGTTTTGTTTGAAAGCCAATAATATATACCTATGCCTATCTATATCTATTACTAAAGAGCTAAATTATTTATACAAATAATAAAGAGGAGAAGTTTGTGCCTTCGTTTGTTTGTTTGAGGAGGGTAATGTCTGGAACTACCACTGGTCCAATACTAAAAATTATTTCTCTGATAGAATGCTACATTCCTTGCGGGTTACATAGATTATATTTATATTTGATATTATATTTTACTTTTAATTTATAAGTTTATTTTAAAGTCTCAATCCCCACGGACGAAAACGCGGGTGTGTCAATTACAGTAGGTAATTGCGATAATACTTCAGTGGCACTTACGATTAAAGCTTTTCAGCTTTCGGAATTACAATCGTTACGTAGGTACCCATTAATTTACTAGTGGTTGCATAGTGGTTGAAATTGTTTTTTGTTATATTAGTAATACATAATCAGATAATAAACAAATTCCTTAGAGACAATCTCTACAGGCTATTGACCTCAGACTAATATGGAGTATGTCAATCAAAAGTACTATGACAGAATATATGTTTGGAATTTATTTTGTAACACATTATACATAAATTTTAATTTTCGGGAATCCTTCGCCACACTCCTCCGTGTGAGCAATGTGCTTAACATGTGCTCTCCCTCTACTCGGGACGTGTTCCGGAGGTATGGAGAGAGGCTTATGAGCAACTTATACCCACATAATGGGACGGTTCAGATCAGTCAAACTACAGGCCAATAGCTATCACCTCAGTGCAATGTACCTAAGATCACCTAGAATCTCGAAGCGGAACTTAAATAAGTAGCTGTTCCGATACATAGAAGTTCACCCTCTAATTAGCGATCGACAATACGGGTTTACACCGAAACGATTTACAGGTGATCTACTAGCGTACTTAACGCACCTCTGGTGAAGCTATCGACAAACGTGGCGAGTCACTGACTATTAGCATTGACATTGCCAAGGCATTTGGCAGAGTCTGGCACAAAGGTTTTCTTTCCAAGCTCCAGCGTTTACGGTCTACCGGACAGTTTTGCGCCTGGATAGCAAACTTCCTACATGAGCGTAAAATCCGTGTTCTTTTGGATGGATGCGCTTCTCTGAACATGACACAGAATGCCGGTGCACTTTAGGACTCTATCCTCTACACTCTTCTATTTGCATATCAATGATATGCTTCAACTTGGGAACATACATTGTTATGCTGATGATAGCAAAGTAGACGCGGGATAACATGGAAATGCAACGGCTGGAAAGGTATGGTCAAAGAACATATCGCAGCTGTAAAGAACAGGCAGTCTTATAAATCAGCGATTGCAGAACATCTTCTTGAAAGAGGCACAAATCACTGGATTGAATTTTACCGTACGCAAGTCCTCTCCACAGATCGCCACTTTTATTCAAGAGTAGTGCGTGAAGCGATTGAAATAAAGAAGCACCCTAATAATTTCAATCGGGAAGACGGCCATAAACTATCTTCAGCGTGGAATCCAGTATTTGCAAAAAGACATCCTAGTTTTTCTTCGCAGTCGGTAAACAACCAGAATAAGGCTTGTATACGTAATAGGGACACCGTTAGTGTTGTGTGTGGCGGTAGTTGGCAAAATAATGTGACGGTGGATGAAGACTCTGCCGCGCAAACGGAGGCGCAACATCGCGACAGCAGTCTGCCCGTGACAACGGCCGTTGTAACTCGGTCGAAACGTCGGGTATAAAGAAGGTATGATACTTTTTTACTAATTAGTAAGCGTTAATCCCCGTTTAAATTTGTTTGACTGTGGAACGCGAAAGTTTAAAAATGTATAAAAAAAAATATATATACATGTAGGAACTGCTATATACAATGGTGGAATGAGAAATAAAAAATACTTATTTCTACAATGGGCATTGTTAGTATATTTAAAATGAAAGTGGTATTTCAATTGATTAAACACACAAAATCAAAGGTTGAAAGTTTGAAATACAAGTTACGACGATATTTCATAACGTAGGATTATACGCTAACAGTAACAAGATTATTGTAGAGCATTATTCCGTCAATCTTCATAATGAATCAGCTTAGTCTACACAAGTGATTGTTTAATCGTCTTAAACTCGCGCACAAAGGGTTCCGTACCATTGTCTATAGAAAAGGCAAAAAAAATTATGTCTGTTGTATGGGAGCCCCACTTAAATATTATTTTAATTCTAATATCATTTTAATTTTTAAAGTGAATAATATAACTCAATATTCTGTGAATATGTCAAGCGTCTACCTGTTGCCGTTATCAATATCGAGCAAAAGGAGCAAAAAAAATCACGTTTGTTGTATGGGAGATTTGTTGTTATAGCGATAGCGGCCACAGAAATACATTATCTGTAAAAATTTCAACTGTCTAACTATCACGGTTCATGAGATACAGTCTGGTGACAGACGGACAGACGGACAGCGGAGTCTTAGTAATAGGGTCCCGTTTTACCCTTTGGATACGGAACCCTAAAAAATCACTAAAATATTGAAAAGAAAAATGATTTAATTTCGGCGTTTTATTATATGTATAAACTATAATGAACAAAATATCAACATCTACTTCTAGATAGTCCTTTAAACTTAAATAAAAAATAATCTATATGATCGAGTGACCCTGAAAAAGAAGTCAGATCTTAACTAAATGCCCCGGGATAAGGGCTTATCTTCATCATAACGTCAATGTTTGACGACCGGCAGTACTAGGAAAGTAAAAAAGGGACGGTTGTTAGTTTCTGCTGTTAAACTGTATATGCGCAAATGCTAAAGAATACAGCGTATGAGAGCTTAGCTTAGTACTTGTGACTAAACTGATGTTTGAAAAACCGTTAAAAAAAAATTCCACGTGCCGGATTTGAACCCGCACCCATACCGGGTCAGGTGCACTATCAACTATGCTATCGTGACTCTGTGCAACCAGCCAAAATCTTTCATCACTATCCACTTTTTACTTTGCAAGCCGTTAAAAGTGTGCAAAAAAAATCGTTCCAAAGTTGATTATTTTTCACGTGCCGGCTTTGAACCCGCACCCATACCGGGTCAGGTGCACTATCAACTATGCTATCGTGGCACAGTGCAACCAGCCAAAATCTATCATCCCTATCCACTTTTTACTTTGCAAGCCGTTAAAAGTGTGCAAAAAAAATCGTTCCCAGGTTGATTATTATTATTATTACTGTTTTATACAATCTGACGCCTATAGACACATAATAAAAATATTTTTAATGATTGTCGTTGTACTCATATGTAGATCTTAACCTCCAAATATCTCGGTAACGTGACACTTTATTGTACTTACCATGTTTCTTGACATTTTTTGTTCCTCTACTCGTATGTGTCCCTCTACCCATACATACCACTTTCAAAGTGCGCCGCGATTTCGAAAAAAAATCAAAATGGAGGCGCGCCGATATGCCAGATTGTTTCAATCCCCTTTCGATTGTACCTTCCTATTTTATGTACAAAAATGAAGTTATAGAATTTTCATCAGCAACTGTCCCATATATTTTAAGCGCGTCAAAAGTCGTCGAGGGAGGCTTCAAAAGGAATTAAGCAAAAATGTCTAAATATTCACGAGAAACGCGGAAGTGAAAAAATAAATACAAACTTGTTATGCGAACAGAACAAGGTTTTTTCTTATTCAATTCCGCTTCAACATAGCCGCGATGTTCCCAGTGAACGATATGATTTTAAAATTTTAATAAATTACTAAATCTAGATACAAAATACAAGTTACTTGAAATAGGATATAACATCCTACGAGTTTTGAACTTAAAACAACTTCGTCTTCACTCGTTAAACGTCAGACTAGTTGACGTTAACTTTACATAACAATGTGCACTTACGTATTAAATTTAGTTGTTCCGGAGTTTCCTTTATGTTGGTAAGACAAAACAGAAACCTGTATTTTAAGTAAAGAGATATTGCTGATGTATTTCTACGAGCAATAGACACATTCTACAAATTATATTGTAATATAAAAATCATGCTAGTTTTAATAAGTATCTACAACTAATCTTAAAATCTTAAGATCTTAAAATTGCAAACATCGCCCTCCTATTTATAACAAGTTTAAATTAGTATTTCATTACAATTCAATTCAATTCACTACAAAACAAGCAAGCTACAATTTCATAGTTTTTTAGTTCGTCATTAAAATTTCAGATTTTAGACGGATTTCGTCGAATGAAAACAGTGTAACAGTGTATTTGAAATTGGAAAAAAGTTTAACAAATAGAACTGTAAGCAAGTTTCCAACGCAAGGGAAATATTCCAACGCCGTAAATGTGTAAAGTGGTAGGAACCACAGCCAGACTATTGAATTGAAGACTATAAGGAATTCCAAGGGCATTACCGGTATGAGTTAACCCTATGTCTGACTATGCAAAACATAATTTCCTCTGAACATAAAGATTCTACGAGTCTTCGTAAGGGTACAGGAAAGTGTTGCAAAATAAAATAATGTATGTTAGTTCAATAACTCAAAACAATTTTAACTATGCACGTTTTATACGAAATGGTGCATGAAATAACGCGAGTATGTATTAAATTAATTTATGATTTCTTAGTGATGTTATACGGATCTCCTAATACAAACAATATCAAATCAACAAATTCTTTTTTTATCACGAAAGACGAGACAAACATAACATGACGTTATGCAAATGTGGTTCAACTGACTGTACTTTTTGATTTTGATTTGATAGGTACTAGACGTGCTGTCTATATACATGGTTTTATATTTTTTTATATTCATGTTTCGTTTTACGGTTAGGGGTAATATTAGGTTTTCTTTAACACATCGTCGGCCGAGCGCTTACATGTAAGCGCCAAACAATAAAATTCTATTGTGTCTGGTATTTACGGCCAAAGATGGGTTAAAATTGTGCATTACCAAGTACCTATCGTGATATCGTTTAAATCAGGGATCAAATATTTTACCTTTCTCCCGGCGAGACATGGCAGGGCCCTCCTCCCTGCACCCCGCCCCACTATGGGGGAGTTGGAAGTCGTACAGCAAATACGAGTATTTACCAAATTTTACATTTTTAGTGCACACAAACTCATGTGTATTAACTAAATACAAAACAAAATGTATTCTGTTATTTTTTTTAACCTCTCGTCTGTCTGAATACCAGACACAATATAATTTCAGTTGTTTGGCGCCGTAAATCCACGTTCCGACATACCAAAACTTAAATGCCATAATAGAAGCTGACGTGTAGCCTAAAAATAACAAAGAACTTTGAATAACTAACATTGCTTTGGTTACTTTGTATGCTTTGGTCACTTTGATGCTACCTGAACTTATTCTTTGATATTGTAAATGCATAAGTTTAGCTGTTCGTTAAACAAACAAAAAGTAACGAATATACGACTGTGGAAGTTACCAAAAGGCTTAGACTATTTTTAACTGACTTATTACTTTACTAACAAAATATGGATTGTACTTAATTGATCTTAAATTATTATTGTTATACCTACTCTTTATTTATTTTCTTTCTTAAAACTAGATTTTTCCAATATATTATTAATATTTCCTTCCAGATGCCCTTGGAATAGCTGGACTTAAATCCACATGAATCGCAGCGCAGACCAACAGCTATTGAGAAATAAATAAAAATATCGTTTGCTTTGACTTTGTATGGTATTAGTATTTCACAAGCAATCTATTGCTACTTATAGGTAGGTTACCGAACTGCAGCCGTTGAAAGAAACGGAGAAGTTAAAAGCAAATTTAAGTTCTGAACTCTTAGAAAGTTTGAGAAATGTTATACTTGGTACGGCTTGGCAAACGGTGCTTTAGGATATAAGCTGGATTTTTGCCCTATGAACTTCCATTAAACGATAAATATTGACTACTACGATTATATAATCTAAGCCTGTCTTCAGAAATTGAACATGGTGCTAGGTTGTACTTTATTATCGCTTTATACGCTAATGTCCCGGGCGCAAATGAGCGGAGTTATAAAAAAATTACGAGATTTTCTCGTGTCGTATTTCGACACCGGCATAAGTATTTGAACCAAAATCAAATACCTCGAGTTGTTGATGGAAGCTATTAGAGCATAAGTACCGTACAACTCGTGTTGACTGAATCTGATGGAAAGATAACGGAGCTGACTGACTGTCTTGTTACATTAAAGCATTCCTAGCCTCCACACCTCGAAAAAGAATAAATGTTGCTCTTTTTATATACCTTTAAGAGCGTTTACGCCGCACACTAGCGCCACTAATAAAAAAAAAACATATCTAGTAATTAGAGATAGAAAATCAAATTATGCTCAACAAACTATTTGAATGAAGTAATTTAGCATTTTTACAGCACCTAATGAACACCTCACATGTTATGGTTTAGTTAAATAAGACGTAACGGCCACTTTTAACTATAACGCCATATTTAACTAAACCATAACATGTCAGGTAAAAATGCTAAATTACTTCATTCAGATAGTTTGTTGAGCATAATTTGATTTTCTATCTCTAATTACTAGATATGTTTTTTTTTTCATTGGCGGCGCTAGTGTGCGGCGTAAACGCTCTTAAACTGTTTCATACGAAATCATAAGTAACATTGCATAATATACTGCGCTGTCAATTTGCGACTACTATCCGTTTTGTATACCTTAAATTATAATTATAGCAAATGAGTAAGACAGATAAGAGGCCTTGTCCAGCAGTGGTCGTCTTTTGGCCGAGCTGATGATGATGCTGATGCTGAGGATGATGATGACGATGACGATGATGATGATGAATAAGATCAAACACAATTAACTATTTGAAAAAAAGACAAAGTGTTGAAAAAATTCCACGAGCGGGATTCGAACCCGCACCCCATGACATGCCGGGTCAGGTGCACTGCCAACTATGCTATCGTGGCTCAATCCAACTCGCCGAAATTAATCAACACTATCTACTACTACTTTATAAGCCAAAGGAGCCCTATTCAATGTCGACAACTACGTCATCAACATCCGAGCAATCACAATCAACTATGTCACTTAATATAACCTTATTATCTTTGTGAATCAAAACAATATCTTGGGCTGAGTTTTTGATATGATGATCTCGGAACAATATTATTGTCAAATTCTACCAATATGTTACTTAAGACAACAGTTGGAACAACTATGTTTGCCTGTATCCTGATAACTAGATATGTGCTTAGAATAGCGGAATGAGAATAGCGGAATGATGGAGCATGTCTTTTATTATATCATCATCATCATCATCATCATCTCAGCCATAAGACGTCCACAGCTGGACAAAGGCCTCCCCCCAATTAATCATGGGGGGTATATGCCGTAATCGCCACGCTTGGCAGGTGGGTTGGCGATCGCAGTAGGTTGAGGGTAACCTCAGAGAGATGCTGCTGCCCATCCTCTGGAATGGTCCCTTAGTCGGCTTTTACGACACCCACGGGATGAGATGGGGTGGTGCAATTCTTTATCCCCGGCACCACACAGGGTATTATTATTATTATTATTTTTATTATATACCTACTATTAATCTAATCTAATTTAACAAAACAGCGTTCGAAACAAGTACGTACTTAAAAAAATCGACACTGATACTATCAGGAACCCCTTGAACAATCTAGTAGGTAACGGGGGACCCGCACTAGTGCGTGATGCTATTCCCTCGAGACAATCTCTGAGGGTGCATTGATCTCACGGCTTGAGGTTTCTCGCCGCCACCAAAAAAGTACAGTGATGCTGAAAATGCCGCCTGAGGGAAGGCAAACTGTCTCCAACAAAAACTTACCCGAGATAGTCGCTTACTTATAATAGCATATAAGACGTTTTCGATATTGGTCAAAGTTCTGTTTTGATTTCGTAGAAATGGTTAAGTTTAATTTAGAATGGCTGCAGATCGATTGCGACGGCATCCGCTGTGCAAGGCGCCCTGCGAGCCTTTGTTTGGTAGATGCCATATTGCCAAGTGATTAAGTAGCTTATTCAAACTCGGTAAGACGGAAAATTGAAGATTTTAGGAATATTCCAATTAACGAAGGCTTTGATTCAATCTTATTTTGGCGAGGCGAAAGGCGAGGTACACTTGATTTAAATATCAAAGAGTGATCACTCTGTTGACTTAAGGTTTGTTATTAGTTTTAATTTTTCCAAAACATAGTTAATAAACTTCTATGATTACTTTATAAGACTCCTTACATGTCGAGAGGTGGATTAGTGGAGACAAGTACCTTTTTATCATCGAACAACCATACTAAACACTTATAGAATTTAATATCTGTAAGCTTAGCCAAAGTAACATTAAGAAAACGTTAGCGAAGTTCGAAAAGAACAAAATGTATGGGATTGACATAAGCCGCGCTAAATCACGTGGTCAATCTTATGTCAATCCCATACATTTTATTCTTTGCGAACTTTGCTATCTTTTTCTTAATGTTACTTTGGCTACCGCCACTGGTTGGCTACCTTATTTCAAGTAGCAGAATTATGAAGCTTTAAGTACGTCTGGCACAAACCTGAGAACATGGGCATGGTGAGCTCCGGGTGCAGCTGTGACAGCTGGCGGGATAGGTACAGCTGCGAGCGGCAGTAGGTGGTGCACAGCAGCGCGTCGAGCGTGCCGCGCCCGCGCTCCGCACCTACGGACAAAACACCAGGTCAAACAACAGCCAACAACCACATACGACTCATCACAGTTTTCGTTCAATTTAATTCAATGATTTATTTCAGACAAAAATAGTCCATACATATACAATTAAATGCAAAAGGTACCTACAGTAAAAAAAAACAGAAATTTACATTGCGTGCCCAATGCGAGTGTTCATACCACATGAGTAGTATATTTTTATTTTCATGTGTTCATACTTTCAACCTCCTTATTAATAACTGTTTTAATATAATTAAAGACAACAACAAACTTACTTATGACCTTATGACATACTTACACAATCTTAATGCGAATGTTGATACTTTATGGTTTAAGACTTTATTTCTCAAAAGAATTTTTTGTGCACTTTGAAAGTAAATATTATTTCTGCCATAGTTTGTCCGTAGTGATCGTAGTATTATATTATTAGCATTTCGTAGTCGTTTTAGTTGCATATGATGTGCTTTAGTCTTGAATACAATGTCAGTACGAATGTCATCTATATAAATAAAAATGTATGTACGCGCATAACTTACAATCGACTGCACATTTTTTTTTACTAAAAAACGACATATTAATTTTTCAATACAAAATGTTCCTAGCTGTGAAACATTTGATGTCTTTGTTTGTTATATTGTCATAGAAACGGTCAAAGCCGTACGAACTTAGCCGGGTCAACTAGTTAGTTATAATTTTTCGAGTTAGTATGCATGTCATATATTTGGATGTATTATCAATATTCATTAGTTTAACTTTTTGTACAGTTGTGCACTTTTGGAATTAAATAATCGCAATTAAACCGTGTTTTTATTAATTTATTTTGTGCTGTTTGCAGTAGTTTGAGTTTAGTTTTAGCCGCTGCACCCCATATTTCTATCAGATAGTCGATCTCGGAAAATACAATATTCTTCTTAATAGCCTTTTCCTTTCTTAAAAATGAAAAAAGTAAAAACCTTCAAGAAAAAGATATACCTGCCATTATCGACTTATTGCGTAGCTCCTTTTGTTGCAAGACTGCATTCCGAATATTTGCGATCGCTGTTGAAAAAGAAACTTCTACAAAATGAGCTTTCTAATAAAGTTCTCAGAAGAAATACATTTTTTACAATTTTTTACCTAATTCCCGGGAGGAAGCACCAAATGCCTTTGAAGAATCTAGTACCTTACGTTCGGTAGATTTTTACAAAAGATTCATTTATAAAATGCCAGTACACTGGAAAAGTTGCACAATTTTTTTATCGTCCACTTCCCTCTTAATTGGTCAGATATTTGCAAGACGTCCCGAGTTTGGTCTTTAGGCGATGAATTGAGTTCCTTGTTTGCTGAATAGCGGTAGCCTTTGCGCCAGCTTGATACAATTAATTGTGCGACTTTACAATTTAATTGTGAGTTTGCTGTCTTCGGGAACGATTCAGGCGATTGCGTGTGCTGAAATTTTCCGAGATGGCGGTCGGTTCTAACAAGTCAAAAAGTTGTTGTGGGTGTGCACGGCATCAATACTCGGCAGAGCTCTTCTTTGGAGCATGTTCCATGCATGCTTAATTGGGTTGAGGTCTGGTGATTGTGCAGGCCACGGCAGGACGTTAAAATGAGAATCGGCAAGAGTGCGTGTTACGACTCTAGCCGTGTGTGGACGTGCATTGAAATGCATTAGTCAAAACGAATCACCCAATCGGCCTCGCAAGGGGATGATCACATCTGAAACAATCCTCTCTGCGTAGATTTAAGCATTGAGGTTGCCCCCTGATCCGAATGTACCTCGGACTCTTACACAGGAAAATCGACAAAAACTTGTGTCCAAAGATGAGAACTCGCTGGAACGGGTCTCATGATGGGGTGGATTGAATCTGGTTCAGTTCAACCATTTCAAGACAGGTTTACGTGTTCACTGCCAAAAAGGATCCATTTGTCGTAGCACCACAGTTCCAGAGCACTCCACTTAACATCTCAAGCAGCATTGGGATCTTTGGTGTTGACATATCCAGTGATGTGCAATTCCGCAAGTATCTAGAGGACAAAGCGAAGTTGGCATCACTGAAATTAGGAGTTCTTAGGAAAGCGAGACGGTACTTCACGTCTAACCAGCTTTTACAGTTGTACAAATCCCAAGTTAGACCTCACATGGAGTACTGTTCTCACCTTTGGTCCGGGGCTCCTAAACGCCAGCTTGACCCTCTAGAATTTTTGCAGCGACGCGCCATTCGACTGGTCAACGATCTCAAGCTCACAGACCGGATAGAACCCTTAGCCTTGAGACGTCGACATCGGCTCGTTGTGTGTGTTCTACCGCCTGTATAATGAATGAAGAATGCTCTGAGGAACTATTTGATGTGGTGCCCACTTCCTCCTTTTACCATCGCATCGCTCGCCATCGGATCAGGGCACATGCATACTTACTTTTATAACGCAACGATACTTTGAAATGTACTTGACCATAGACATTTTTGATGTGTGTATTAATTTTGACGATTCGTATTTTACTTCGTGTTTTTGCGGCGGTTCGTGCTTCTTAATTTCGAAAAAATAGTTACTTATGGTCCGAAATGGGTGATCCTATAGTAGCCAAGTAAAACATATTTTCAGTTATATTATTAGTTATATATACTTATATATACTTAGTTATATACATTATTATTAGTTATATATACTTTCAAGCTCCTTATCAATAAATGTTTCAATACAACAGACTATTTGGTTTGCCAAAATTTAAATAGTCAAGCGGGATTAGAATTTATCACCAACTAATAGCAATAAATAATTTCTGTCAGTAAAAAACACAATATATTGCCATCACTATCAGTTGATTAGAGCTGAATATAAAAGGAATCATCATCATCATTATCATCTCAGCCAAAACACGTCCACTGCTGGACCAAGACCTCTCCCGAGGATCTCCACAACGACCGGTTTTGTGCTGCTTGCATTCAGCTTACCGCGACCTTTACCAGATCGTCGGAAAAAGGAATACTATGTATTATATAGACAATAGTAATAGCAGACCATTCTTGCTTTTTAACATTATATATGGATCTTTATTCACATGAGCTTATCATGACTATACCGTATTTCATCCATTTAAAACTGTAATTTAGCCATGTGGAATAAACCTTCCAAGAAATCAACCAATTAAAGTTGATTCGGTTTGTTTTTCGAAATAGGTAGCTTTTCTATTTGTGAAATTAGGGCAGCTCTTTTAAGTAGGTCTGACCTCGCAACGACCTACATTATCCACGATTCATTCGTAACAAATCGACGTTGCAACACATCTGAATATCAAGAATAGCGACAAACCAAGTCAAATGTAATCTTAACATAATATATGTTAAGATCAAAATTTAAGTTAAAATAAAAAAATAAAAAAGAGGGAACGAAATAATTACTTACGTTTCATACAAAAATATGTTTCAATTTCCAGATTGCGGGCAAAATTTATCAAATTTGCCGAACGAGTTGCCTATGCCCAAGACGGTCTAGCCGGCTCTTGTCTTGAGCGCGAACTTTATTGAATTGGTATCGCCACATTACTTGACACTGGAATCGAAAATTTAGGAGCGCGAGTTGAGGAAATCACATTGGTTCTAAAGTCAAACGTTAACCCGAGTTATTTTAATTTGGTGCAAAACTTGTTTGTCAATAGAATAATAAGATAGAACAGGGTTATTTCAGGCCTACGTATGTGTCTGTCTTTTGCGTCGTAGCTCTTAGAAGGAAGAACATTATATATTATTATAATCATAAAATTGTATACTTCTGTTTGTGATGAGAAAATAAAGTTTATTTTATTATTATATATTATTGTAATATTATAAAGGTAAAAAATAAATTTCCATGCAAAACATAAATATAAAACAAATGGGGCCAAGTGTTGCGTCTGTAATATCCTGTTTACACACCTTTAGAAAGCTATGCATTTCTCACTACCCGAGCTGAGACTCCAGACACGAATATTATGATTTGACATTACCATCGACGGACACAAAACAAGTTTTAGAAAATTTAAGAAAACTGCAAAGTTAGGAATCTAATAGTCAATTTTATTCTTTATCTTCTGACTCTGAAAAGAAGTCAAAATTTCAAAATTTTTTTTTTTTTCCCCTTTTCTCTTTGCACCTTTTTCTGTAAAGCAATTGAAAGAAGAAATTCGATAGAAGAAATGAAACGATGCCACTTTAATATTGTTTACAATAGTGCTGTGATTGCCCAGAAGCAAGTTTTTAAGATGAACTAACTGGTTTATTTCCCTCCGCAGCATAATGTACAACACGCAAAATGTACACTACACGCAATATGTAACATCCGGTAAATTGTACAATTTGTCAGTACCTAATAAAAAAAAAGATTACGACGATTTGTTGTAATCTTTTTTTTATACAGCACCGGAAAAGCTATGAAAAATAAGTTATTGCTATTTGATTGAGTTTTAGCGAGTTTTGCTGGTAAACTCAAGACAAGTGCCGAGCACTGCGTAGCCAGGCGTTCAATGGATGTTTCCTGTAACTATCTGAAGAGAAATATTTTTTCTCTCTTCAAATCAAATACAACTCTATTTCCTCGACACTTGGTTCAGCTTCTTTCAACGTTACGACATTATTGAACCCTCTAGATAACTAGGTACAAGTAGGTGTTGTCATAGTTCCGGCGGATGAACCTAACTTCCTTCTTTATATTTTCATTTTCAATATTTTGACTACATCTTTTATTCCTTGGGCACTCAATCTGACTTTAATATTTACAATGTCTGACGTAGCTGACCGTTACAGTGATTGGTATATATTATATAAAAAAAACCTTATGTACTATTTAAGAACCAAGCTCTAATGTATTTCTTTTGTAAGGAAATAAAAAAATGGTTTTTCATTTTGAGTAATTAAAATACCTCAGATGTTCCGACGACGACCGTTATGGTCGCTTTGTATGTCTAACTACTTATATGCAAATCTTGACTATCACCAACTAAGTATTTGACGCTTAGTACGGGCGTTATCGAGTTACCTTGTTATTTGCGCTGAGCAAATTGGTAGAGAGATGTATTTTAGACGCATGCCAGCGGGTCAATAAGGTCACGCTCTACATTGGCTAATTCTAGTTCCAGTTCCAGCCCTATTCTGTAAAATATTTCAAAGTGAAACGAAAGCAAAGCATTATTTACTATCATCATGATACCTACTAAATCTATGAAATTATGAATTTAAGAACGTAATTGTACCTACGTAGTTATAAATTAATTTGTTATTTATATTTTTTTAAATATTTATATCAACATCGTTAGTTCTTCAAATGCAAATTATGCCGTAAATACAAAAGTGCTTTATTAGCTGGTAAGCGTGTCAAGTTTACCCTCTTCGCCGACGGTACAACCATCTGTCAACAAGGACGCCTATATTAATCTGACTACAGATTATTCTAGAAAGCTTAAATAGCACCATGTACGCACAGATCAAAGGCTGCCATTTGATCTGTTGCGCCGACATGTTCTGTCTGTCTCGTTAACGCCAGGCGCGTCTTTGTAATGTTATTGATTGACTGGTTGCAAATAGCCGTTTCTGTGGTATAGTGGTTAAATGGCCGGTCTCAGAGCTAGAGGACCAAGGTTCGATTCCCAGTTGGATTGGGGCAAAGAGTACATACTATTGTACTTGTTGGTAGGCAAAGCTTATTATTCTAAATCTAAATCAACTCGGCTAATTACCGCTATCTTACCAAAATTTGCCACCATATTTGTTAGTAGCATTTGTGTACCGATAATAGATTTCGGTTCACATTCAGGAAAGACAACAAGCTCGATGTTGAGGATTAAAAACGTATTAAAATCAACTTTTCATTATTGTTACTTTCGGACACACGGTTCCCAATTACGCCCTATTCCGAGCTATCGGAGCTTTTCGAAACTGGCCAGTACATACGATATTTTTACACTTTACGGCGTGCTAGTCTGTGTAAACGGACATCTAAATGCGTCGCGAGCTCTGCGACAGCTCGGCGCGACGACAGGCTGCGGTCGACAATTTGCATATATTTTGTTCAAAGCTCCGCACACTTGGCGTCAGTCGCAGAGTCGCGACGACAAGCTAGGGGAGTCGCGAAACTGACGCTCACAACTGTCGCACGACTGTCGTCGTGTGTGCGCGTGCATAACGCGACTAGACGCAGCGACAAGTCGTCCAGTGTGCTATGGCACTTAAAAGCGGTGCAGTGCGTCTGTTGTTGCATGAAAGCGCAGTACCGAATGTCAGGCCCCATTTTAAATAATCTCTCTCACCGACGTTTGGTTCTAATTTCATTTATCAGTGTTGATTTCGTTTCATTGGATGTTAAATTTGGTGCTGAAATCATTGCTTTTGGGGGAAATATAGATTAAGTGAGCTAACAGTGTGAAGCGCATTTTTGCTGTGTTAGTATTGACTTTATTTTAATCGGTACATAAACAACCAAGGCCAATATATAATATATAAATGTACACAGCTAGCTTAGGTTGATAACAAAAAAAATATAAAAGTAATGACACATGGTGCTTAAACACTACAACTAACAATAATCACATAATTCATAAAACGAAAGGACTAAGATGAAATCTGAAATCATTCGATAAAAATACTATTATATATAAAAAAAATATAAAAAATTGTTACTGTATAAGTAGATAATATTAACAAATAATAGTATATAAATAATAATGTTATATTTTTGTTTTTACTTCTTAAATAAATACTAAAATTATGCAAACAAATACATGGAGTGTGTAAATAGTTTAAGGGGAGAAAAGGCTTAATTTTAACTTATCTTTAAAGTGTTTTTGTCTCGAGAAAAATATCGACGCTAAAGAATTTCTTATTGTAAAGGAGTGGAAGACGCGTAAGAGTAGAATTGATACCGTAATTGGGCTGGTGTGATACGAGAAAACAATTGAATCCCTTGGCAAAGTGATGTTCGTAAAACAAGTAAACTTTTAGGTAATCACCTTAGATTAAAACAAATAAGAGGTAATCACACTAATATTATAAATGCGAAAGTTTGTGTGTATGTGTGTATATTTGTTGCTTCCTCACGCTGCAACGGATGGATGGATTTGGATGAAATTCGGCATACTTTATAACCTGGATTAAAACATAAGATACTTTTTATCCCGATGTTCCCACGGGAACGGGAACCACGCGGGTGAAACCGCGAGCGGCCGCTAAAGCACATGTTAAAAACCTTAAAGTTTTTAAAGAAATATTTAATAATCTACATAAAACACAAAAGTGCAGCATATGAGTGCACTGAAGGCAACGCTGCCATTGGTAACGGTAAATACCTCAGAGAACGAACTTCCAGAACTATGCCTTTAAATGTTTGAAGAATTTAAAACTTTCGTTGGGCAGAACCTGTACGTGAACTTGTAAGTGCACGCTTTATGTTTAAAAGTACTTAACGTTAAGGAACTTCACATATGAAAAATGTGTGATTCATTCTCTTGGATCTCATAAATCTAATTAGTGCACTAATCAATATACAATATCACTTTAATTCTGTTACGGTTTACCCCTTGCTTCTATCCTAATGTACAAGCTTCAATGACATTTTACATATTATTTACATATTATTTTATGTACCTATATTAATAAAATTAAAAATAAATTCCCTGGTGGGTACCAACCGTTAAGTACAAGTCAGAGTAGGTGTTATGTCAGCGTAACGCTGATGAGTTGCGCATAAAATAACATATCTTTATGGTGCAGAAGTGTTTCGCTTTCATGTAACCTGATCTCAAGTGACGATAAGGCCAGGGGGGCGAGTTTAGAATCTCACCGGTGATCACGAAATTAGAAGCGACATGATATACACTATATTAAAATATAATATTTTTAACATTACATATTTATAATTTGATTTTTGAAAATCTTAGGTACCGTTCGAGAATTTTAAACGTGTCAAAAAAACGTTATTAGTGACTTTGAATAATAGAATGACGAGCACTCGTTAATTATATTATAGCATCAGAATTAGCCACTACCGGTTCAGAAACCGCCCCTCTAAGGTAGAAGCGCTTACCTGGAATCCGTATTACTGAGAAACTAGTTATATTTACACAATCATACACTTAGTGTATCTATGTTTCAAAGCATGCCCGAGATCTGAGCAAATTTACATGGAACGTAAGAGTATACGCTGTAGTAGGTTACACTCTCTTATACATGTTTGCTTCCTCCATTGCTCTGTATGATTCAAATAAATTTGTTTTCACTTATGTAGATGTAAAGGTTTAAAAGGAATTCGTAACCACAAGCACGACACGTTCGCTGAATTAAAGTAACAGAAACGTAATCTTACAACGAAATCTAGGATGTAAGCCAGTAGGCTTAATAAAGATAATGTGATTTCACATGAACCTAATTATAAAAGCACGTGGCGTGTGGCATAGGTACCTGATCCCGAACAAAACGCGCCTCCCAGTAATCGTAAAGCGTAAACGAAAAACAATCGCTTATTATCAAGCAAGTAAGAAGATCGATTAGACTGTATCAGTCTCATAGGTAAATGTTGAATTGTCATCAGTGTAAAATCTGTAAACAGCATCCGTCTAAAGATGTTTATATAATAAAATGAATATCTATTAAGTATAAAAAAATTTGCAAGCTAAAATTATAACATTCCCCCAGGTGGCATTTCACCCCATCTCAATAGATATACAAAGACCAAAACCATTCTTACCAAAATTGAACAAACTCAGACAGTTATATTTACACGACGACTGCTTTCGGCTTTCAACAAAGTATTATTATAATCGCTTCAGTAGTAGTAGAGAAGTATCACTCCATCTTAAGGCCCTCAGTTCTGTACACCTTTTGGATCTGATTTCTCATTTAATTGTTAATTTACATGAAATTAATATAGATAATTAACTCAAAGGACTGTCTGTTATCATTTGGCCGGTTGATATACGAGTATAGCTACATCCGTGAGGGCATCGGAATTCAATCTCCGTAAATGCAGCCTGACATGACAGCGTAATTGTTAGTAACCCTTTGCGAGGACGACGCCGAGCGACTGCGAATCCACATACTATATATTCATCTATATGGATCTATCAGTCTGAGTATTAAGCAGCGGTCAACTGAAATATTGTTTGAATATTACTTACAACTCTCTACCTTCATTAGAAGTTTGTTTAAGTTTTCTTTTCACAATTCCTTTAGCAATTGCAATAGGTTCTAGGCATACAGTAATTCAGTATTCAGTTTTTTTTTGTGATTCATGTACCTACAAAAGTACATAACGAGTTGGTGGTTACCATTATTGGATATAAATATTCGACACACAACACAATACAATTTAAAAAATTCCCCTTATTCTTCCGCAAAAGAAATTCGCGATAACGTCATTCGCAAACTTGTATACTTTTATCTACAACTATTTTTTAGATATTATTTATATTATTATCACCAAAAAGGTCATCAATATTTATTTATTTATTTATTTACTATGTACCTACACAAAACAGATAGAAATTAAAAAAATAACAAAAAACATGATAAATTGAATAAGAGCTAAATTCCTATCTAACGCACGTGTACACAACACGATTAATAATAAGCGTCCATGTTAAAGTTTTACCTAATCTAAAACTATATCCAATTAAAAACTAATTATATACATAGAAAATGAAAAACAAAAATATAACAAATTGAAAACCTAGTCTAGGTAAATGTTGACATCTTTATGAAGTTTTCCTAATAAGTGGGAGATGCCGAGCCGAGAATTTCCCGGACATATTTTTAAATTCATGTATTTTCATAGAAAATATGTCGATGTTGTTATTAAGCACAACCAGTTCATTGTATAGACGGCACATTCGGACAATGGGACTGTTATATGGTGTATTATTTTTATAGACATTTAGTTCAAAAGTCTGGCTCCGGCTGCGACATTAGGCTGAAGGGAAGCCGTGGGGCTTTACTAAGTTCTCGGGCGGACTTCTTGAGAGAATTTGAAAAGTGAAGTTGCACTGTTTTGTTTTATCGGGTTCGATATAAAGTATTTATTTGAATTAAAGAAAGCAATTCAGGGGAAACGATTATTGACTGCAATATTTTAAACAAGTGAATTAAATCATACTGTTCTCGACGAATCGCAAGCGAAACCACACCAAACAATCATTCGAAGTTCGTAAGAATGAAGAGACCTGCCTAAATGAAAGCGATAAGATAGAGATAGTCATAGTGATAGCAATAAAAAGATCAAGGGCATGACATAATGTAATGTTTATGTGGTTAGACCGATGTCAAAAGCCTAATACTCTCAAATTTGATTCCCATATACGCGATTAAACGGGGCGTGATATGACGATAGCCGTCCAATGAGTGGGCGGAGGAGGTGCATATTCCTAATCACAACTAACCGATTAATTATTGCACTTCACATGGTTTGGGCTGTAGACGGCTACATCGATTTACTGACTATAATGACCATTGGATCACTTATTATTAAGCTGACGATAACTCGGTCCATAACTGATTTATAAGTATCAACATGCTAACGTACGGTTTCCTCTAATTTGAATTCCCGCATAGCTAGCCGAATGAAACGCCAACTTGTCTTATTAAACACTCAACCAAAATTACAATTTACAAAAAATTCCCGACTTGCATCCAACGCCAGCAAATGCTATTCAAAACACAGTTATCCAAAGCGAATTTCCGAGCACGCCGGCGGTCGGCAACTTTGAAGTGTTTAAGTATTTACAAAGCATCCGGCTGTTTGAATACTACTTCAAGCGCAATAAAACTATAATTAGGTAAATAATGTTGTATTAGTGGATTTGTATAATGTAAGTCGAATGATAAACAGACAAATTATACACACAAATATTAGAATACTGTGTTGGTTGACCAACAAAGTAGATCATAATTATGTGGTTGATATATCCAGGCGCAGACAGACGTGTATACATAAGTACATACGTGAACCGTTGGGAACATACATCTCTATTTATATCTTGACATTGGCAAGTTTATTTCTTTTACCTTTTAGGACCAGAGCAAGGGAATGAGCGACATAGCTTATTACTTGTGAATAAAATAATGGAACGTAAATTGATATCTTCGTAGCTAAAAGCTAGACGTCCTGAATGGGTAGAGTAAAAAATGTTCGGACGATGCGTACGCAACATATTTAAGTATTTTTGAATATAATAAATGGCCTTTGATTTTATATCTAAATTCGCATTGATTAGCTTGAATGAATCCATTGATGCAAGAATGAATTTCCAATCGACCGGTTCCGTTTCAGTTAAGTAAAAATCCTAGACCTCCTCCGTTCAGTGTTCCGCCGGCTATTATCATATTACACCCGGTCATTCCCTAGCGGAAAACAAGTATTCAAAGTTATCTTATTTGTATGATATTACAGGTCTGTTTTTGTAAACCAAAAAAAAACATTCAAGCAAATATATGCAGGCTATGTATAAACGAATAAAAATGAGAATAATTTGCAAAATAAAAAAGTTGATATTTCGATGAAAGGATAAGTTCGGATGTGGATGTCCGTTCTCGACATGAGTAATTCTCATTTGTATCTAACTGCTTTTTTAATTATTTTTTTTATTAAAAAAGCAATTATTAATTTAATTTAAATATTTGTTTATTTAAATTTAAATAAATAGTTACTTATTTACATGATTAATCATATTAAAGTTGTTATCTTAAGTTAACATGTTACTGAAACAAATTAGAATAGCTACGGATAACACCAGGTGACTAACTGAGGTTCCCACGGAACTCATGCCATTACCGTGATGAAAACTATCCATATCCGTTGTATGGGCGTTATATGGGCCGCCGCGATTTATCACACTTCTAGCTATTTTTGACTCACCTTTTTATACTCGTAGTTCCAATGTTCTAAGAGACGTATAAGCCTTACACAAGTCTAATCAGTTATCTAGTAGTCATGGATATAACGGTCCGGCGGCAAAATTCATTCGACTTCGTGAAACTTCTTTATGTATGACAATCAGCATCATCATCATCAGCTCATTTTATGTCCCCACTGCTGGAGCACAAGCCTTCCCTATGGATGGATAGGGAGAACGGGCCATAAACCATAAGCTATAAACATAAGGCCGGCAACGCATCTGTGATTCTTCTGGTTTTGCGGGTGTCCATGGGCGGCGGTGATTGCTTTCCATCAGGTGACCCGCCTGCTCGTTTGCCTCCTTCTAATAAAAAAAAAAAAACCACTACGCAGGCCCAGTGCAGATTGGAGGTTGTTAACGACTGCATTACAGCCGGGACCAACGGATTTACGTGCCTTACGAAGCGCGAAGGAGCTCGAGATGATAAATTTTTGGTCACCCATCCGATTATCGGCCTTTGCGTAAGTTGCTTAACCTCAGCATTCGCGGACCAGGCGCGTTAGCCACTGCGCCATCAAGCTCCTCAATGTATGCCAACAAATTAAACGAAACAATAAAATACGTGACCTTACAAGACAAAAGTAAAAATAGGGATATTAATAAGATATAGGCGCCACGCGTAACTAAATCAATAAGGCGTTGAGAGGAATATTGTATCATCACTGTGAGAATGTGAATGTGAGAATTAAGATGTTTTGCCAAATAATAATCGTATCATGCGCTTAGTATTCCAGGGCCGCAGGTAGCACAGACTGTTAGGAAATGCTACACGGTCTCGTAGCCGCTACGATAGCGACGATATCTACATGCTACGGTGTAGTAAATCACACCGTAGAGTCTACGTCGTAGGCCGTAGACAATGACATTGGGCCGGTGAGTTACGTAGCCAAAAGATGTATTTGCACTTGGAAATAAACTGTTTTAATTTCGTGTGCACGAAAAGGCATCAGGCAAGATAATCGGTCGGATCTAAAATATACTTATCATAACATTAATATGATGTCGGTCTCAACATGGTAGCAAACTAGCTGGACACGATTTTAATCAAATGATAAGAAAACGTATATCGAGTCCTCATTAGAAGCTGGCAATATAGTGTGATTTATTTTGTAATTGTAAAAGGGAGTGTACTCTCGTTTCATACATATAAACGCTGTAGGTTTACTTGTTGAACGTGGGGGTAGGGGGTGGCGGGCGTTGGAGGCGGGGCGGGAGGATGCACCACTGCAACCCACCGAGCTTTCAGGTGCCGGGCTCACGGCCTCGTCTGTATATAAGCGCTGTGAGCGGCGGGCCCGCCACAGTCGCCGACGGTCGCAGGGCGAACGGTCGCCGCGACATGTGCGATCCGGTGCTAAACGCTACCAACTTTACGTTTTACGAAACATTGCAAGAAAGCAATTCCTCGTACGGCGCGAACCAGACTTTTTTCGATTATGTGGCGGAACAAGTGGCGGGCGCGCTCAATGTGTACTATACGCCACTTTTGGTAGTGCTGGGATCGTTGGGCAACCTGGTGTCCGTGTTCGTGTTCTACAGCAGCAAGCTGCGGCTACAATCTACCAGCCAATACTTGTCAGCCCTGGCCCTGTCAGATACAGTATTCCTGTTTCAACTGCTGCCGCCGTGGTTAAATGCGGTTCAAATCACCGGTCTGTTCCACCTGTGGGGATTCTGCCAGGTGTTCGTGTACGTGTCGTACGTGACGTGCTGCCTGAGTGCGTGGCTGGTGGTGGCGTTCACCGTGGAGCGGTTCGTGGCAGTGCTGTACCCGCTGCGGCGCACGGCCGTGTGCACGGTGGCACGCGCTCGACATGTTATCCTGGTGCTGGCGGCCGCCGCGCTGCTGCTCAACGTGCCCGTGCTAAGATTCGCCGTCCCCACCGCTAATGACTGCAACATCGACCTGGCCTACCTAGAGCATGCGGCGCGATTCAACTTAGTGGACACGGCGATCACGTTCACAGTGCCCTTGGGGGTTATCATCGTGCTGAACACATGGATTATGTTCGGGATTTGGAAACTGGAGAGAACGCGGAATTGGCTCATTAAGGCGGAGCAGCCGGTGAGAAGACGCGCGCGAGCCACGCGCCTTCTGGGATGCCCGCGCTCACAGCAGCGCGTCACCAGGATGCTGCTGATCGTCTCCTCCGTCTTCGTGGTGCTCAACCTGCCGGCATACACCATGCGCATCTTGGCCTACGCCTTTGACTTGGTGAGTGCACTGTACTTCTTTTGTAGGTTTCGTCGGCGGCCGTCGCAGCGAGCGAAGTTTGTTAATTTTGCAAATTAATGCGACCGACTTCATATTTTAAATTTTCTGCTGAGCGCCTAAATAATTGGTTATTTATTTTATTGTGTTAATATGTATATTGCTGAAAAGAGTTTGTTTTCGGGAGAAAAAGGTCGCAGCTGGTATTAGATATATTATAGTTTTTATTTATATTACATATTGTATATTTGATTCAATATTATTTTCTAAATTGTTTATTCTACGATAAATATTTATAGAACATTAAAATAATATATTTTGAAATACAACATTTTATAGCTTTGATTAAATATGTTTGTCCGATACATGTGTTTTGATTGTGCGTTGCGTACTTGTTATATTGTAGTATATACTCGTAGTATTAGTTAACATAAACCGTCGGCTCGTAAAACTTGCTCGTGTTGTCGGCAGCTGGAACCTCCACGACCCGGTCAATCTGAGCCGAGGTCATGGCCTTTAAAAGCACCCTCGGGTTGTTCCGCTCCCGATCCAACCCATCGGAGAATCTAGTAGTGAATAGTGACACGCACTAGTGCATCACGCAATTATTTCTAGAAAAACCTCTGGCTGTTTCGATCACAATCTTTAAGTTTCTCGCCGCACTCCAAAGTCCGGTGACGCTGAAATTGCCGTCTGAGGCAATCAGCAAAATCCTTTCAAAAAAAATCGTCCGCTGGAGTTAAATGGTTATATCACAGACACTTTTAGGTTCACATCCCAGCGCAGGCAGCCCGGCCAGCAGCGTGCAGTACAATATTTCCCGGGTGACAAATTGCAAACACTCAAACTTCACTTTCTTTTATTATTTTCTTAGTAGAGCAGAGTTATCGCGAGCGGCAGCCGAAACGAACTTTTTGATAAGCCAATCACGCAATGTTACATTTTTAAATAGATCCCTATTTATTTTGAATTTTTAATATATACCAACAGACCTATATAGATATTTGGTTTGTGAGCTGACCCGGGGGACTTCGTACCGCTTTGACAGGTTCCATGACAACAAAACAAACAAATCATTATGTATTTTCCGTTACTTAATATGTTTCTCACCGTTTTAACCTTTCCTGAACTTTCACAAATATTTGAAAATCAAAATTAGCCAAATCGGTCCAGCCATTCTCGAGTTTTAGCGAGACAAACGAACAGTATATGTCTTTTATATATATAGATTTGCGAAGCTCAGTTATCAGTCTAGTTTCCTTTATTAAAAATACAAGTAAAGTTGGACAAGAACCTCCCTCGTCCGAGCATCTTTACTTTCACGTGAATTTTTAATATTCACTAGTTTAAATATTTGTCTATCTTAACTTGCGTACTTGTAAATCAGGTTTTTACTAAACCTATTTCAGGCCGCAGCAGCAGTCTCTTACACATTTACATAATTTTGTAACCGATTCACAGTTTACAGTTCTAAGTACCTTTGTGTGATGGATGAGAAAATAAGCAAAAATAAACTACTGCGAAGCCATGCAATTTAAATTGACTACAGCTACGATAGAAAATTTCTTGTTAAATCTTACATGTTTATATAACACACTTTTTAACAGCATAATAATATAGTGTACATACTTCCGGTAGGGAGTAAACAAAATCTCCGACGGGAAGTTTGTCTGGAGGCATCTTACACCTATATTTATTATCAAGAAGAAACGGAAGGGCGGCGCGCTAAACTAATTGTATTTCCTGCTGCGACGACGGCGACGACGATAATTATTGGTAACAAACAGTCAACACGATTAAAATGTAAAAGTGTATCTATAAGACCTCGAAAAATCTTACAAGCCGTTTTGAACATAAGTTACCATAGATACATTAAAAAAAAATAACCAAAACACCTAAATAGAAAGAGAAATCAGTACACAAAAGGAGAGAAGCCAAAAACGCATTTTTCTTTTTAGGATGTTATAAAAATGATTTTCGTCCTTCTCTAGCATCAGTGTATGAGGTTTGCCTGGACGACTGCTTACACCCTGCACGGACATTGGTCCATTCCAACGCATTGGCGTAGCTAACGACGGCGACGACGGCGACGTGCACATTATACAAGCCTCGAGAACTTCTTTAAATGACACCCAGCCTCTTATATTACTATTATTAATATAACATTAGTATTTTTCTTAAATTTCATAAAACAGGCTTACTAACAATCAGTGCATTGACAAATTTGTTCGACAATCAATTTCTGAGTAAGAGTTTCTTGGTAATTAGTTACTGCACCAGAGAACACTCACGTTCTTTGCAGATGTCGGTATGACTGTGTTCAAAGCTTTCAAAGATATTCTAAACTTTCAGTACGTTTCCTGGTTCTCGATCTCAGAGTCAGTGGGGAGTGTGAACTGAAGTAATTACAGCACAATACGATTCTGATTTAATTTCGATCTGGAAGTTTAGGGACTTGAGACAATTAAATTCGGCAAAATTTCGGGACTTCGAATCACGGCACGAGACTTCATCCCAAGTTGAATTATAATAAAAAAAAAGTGATTTAAAACCAGCGAAAGGTAACGGAAATAGAGCTGAAATAAACAAAAAGTAATATTGATTGACAATTATTATGACTTGTACTATATTTTTTGTTATACCATTACAAAGGCGAAGCGAAAAGCCTTACAATAAGCAACTCACAATTTGATATTTCTTCGCTACGCTAAGTTTTTAGTGTTTCGATAAAACGTTTTCCGTCAACAAACAGTCTGATAATACAAAAACTAAACAGTCACGTAAATTCATAACAGTCGTGCTAATTTTTGTCATTAACTTAAGAAACCTAAAGCTACACAAAATATTGGCAAATATATTATTATTAATATTGTATATATACCCAACAGAACACATTCGTTCGTCATTCAGCTTCAAAATTTAATTTATTGCACTAACTTTGCGTATTGAAATGGGCGAGACTCTTATTAATGTTAGGCACAAGTCTGTATTATTCAGAGAGAGGGGTTTAGCGAGCAAGGGAGCTTAGCGGGTAAAATGTATGGAAGGTTTTGTAATCCTCTTATTCTTTGTCATAGAGAGATCGATTTTGTTTCCTTTTACAAAATAGTTAGCCCTATGTAGATGTACATCTATGCTTTGCTTTATGCTAAACATTTTAATTTCAAGAGAAGTTTTACATAAAAGTTTAGGTATTTATCAAAAAAGCAAAGGACAACTTATCACTTACAACTTATAACTAAGTTACAAAACATAGCTGCTCACTAAGAGAACGCCAAAGGTGGAGAACAAACGTAGTAAATGAGAAATATGTGTGCACATATTGATGTGATTGAAAAAGGTTGCCAAGCTAATTAACAACCTTATCATTTAATAATAAAAGTTTCGGGAACAAACATTTTTAAAACCATACATTATTCGTATGTAACGAAAATTCGGCTACCAAATTAATGTCGCGCGATGGACAACGCAAGGGTATAAAAATAGTTTTTAGCTAGAGTAACAAACTACGTTTTAAGTATCTATTTAACTAGACACAGGGCTGGTTTGCTAAAAAGGCATACGTTCAACGAAAGTGTAAGGCTTTAGCCGGCGGCGGCGGCGGCCGGCGGGCGGTGCGGCGCGGGCCGGAAGCTTTCCGAGCTTTACTCATTCTTCACTTTAATCAACATAATCCGTCGTATATGCAATGAATCGCTTTAAAAAATATATATTGGATATATATTGATTGGCATTGACAGATTTCGGCCGCTCCTCTTCTATTTTTGAAAATTTTGAAAAGAGTATTTAAGCGTGTGTGTCAAATACATGGTAGTGTGTGTAATGTTTGTTTTATTGATTTAATGTATTTTTATGCATAATTTAAAAAAATATTAACATTCGAATAACCTTCTATAAATAAACCATAAAGTGCGAAATTTCATACTCCTCCGTCCGCGCAATTTTCCTAAAAAAGGGGTACAAAGTTTTTGCTTCACGTATTAATATATAGATACCATTTTATGAATGTTTTATCATTTTCTTTCTTAAGAAAGAATACCAAGACCAAGTTAACTTGGTTTACAGTTGATATTTTCAATTTGATTCGGCAGTACTTCAGTTACTAAGAGGATAAAGTCTTATCTCGGAATAAAAGTCTTAAGTCTTAGATTTGTATATTCGAAATGTTTACTAATGATTTATTGATTGAATACGTTGGACACATTATATGTACTTATAGAATTATTTTTGGAGAACTATTTCATAAAGAAACAAACAGATTTATAGAAACAGATATGATTTACTTAAAGATGAAGTTTGACCTCTTAGCTGTGTCAGGCCGGCCGGGGCTAAGGTGACTATTGGACATTTGTGAGAATTTGCGTGTTTTTTTGTGTCACGTTAAGGACCAATTAGTCTGAGACGAGTACTTTGACAACGCCAAAGCGTTGGCGTTGATCTTTTCCCTCAGTGCACAGATAGGAATAACCTATAATAGATACAGATACAGATAATTAATAACCTATTAATTAACCTTTTCATAAGCGTGCCAACTATACCTACTCGTGATATTTTGCTGCAGAAAAATCAAACTCAATTCAATTCCGTTAATGGCTGATCTGTTCTTAGAACGGATTTGATTCTCAGCTCGGTGCGTCCTTTTTATCTAAAGGTGAGAACCAACTTCTAAGTCAATTTTGATAATAATTTTCTTTAAGAAACATATCCCTGCTTTAGATTAGTACCTTAATATCTATCTACCTAAGGAGCAGCTCGAAGCCGCTCGTCAAGTATAATAATTATAATTATTTATTTACATTACACAATGATAAAATTTTCTTAACACAGAAACCTCTAATTGACTTTACTCAATTGTAATTGTCAACAGAATAAGTATACATTGTAATAAGCTGGTGGTTCCAATAAATATATGTGTATGGATATTAAATACTAGCTTTTGCTCGCGGCTTTGCTCATGTCGGCTATACGACCTCGTAATGAAAGCCAAACTTATGAGTCAAATATCTGTTTTTTACACATGTAGGAATCAGTAAACGCGTGATTTTTACGTCATCGTCATCATCATCATCATCAGCCTACATTAGTCCACTGCTGGACATAGGCCTCTAAGCGCATGCCACTGAGCACGGTCCGCGGCAACGAGTACTCTCTCTATTTTTACTTATATACAATACCATCCTTCACATCTCAGCACTTAGAACTTTAATTTGTGGTTGGTACATGTATTTTATCCAATAAAATTATTGGAAAACTACAATCAAATAAATAAATGTTATCTACCGACATGAACGTGAAAGGTTTCGCACGTTATATTTTCATTTCTCGTGGCTCTACTTATATTGCTCCAGCGGTGCTTCAGATACATACATGGACGGATTAATATTACTTTTTCTCCGAAGTGGCCTTATAGTTTTTTATATTTTCATAAATAACTCTTTAAATATTCCTTGAGTTGTTTTATTGAAAATAGATATCTTTTTCTTTTGACAAAGTAAATTAGATTTTGAATAGACGTTCTCTATTGTCGTCGGTAATTGTAAAAAGTAACCTATACTAATTCCAAAACCATTTCGAGGTTTTAAGAGTAGAAGAAGCCTTATTTTTCTATTTTGAACGCTTAAAATTTCATGATCGTGTTTATTTTAACAAAAAACGAGAACCCTTTGTCTTTCATTAGAACCCTAATTGACGTCATAAAGTAGCCTGGACCAGTTAATTTCTTATTTCTACACAATAAATGTGTAAATTTTACTATTCTTTACTAATTATTACTTTAGATGTAACAAAAATATTTAAACTAGAAAACAGTACCCAAAAACATCACATACCGAATTGGATGTGTTGTGTCGTTTGCGCGATATGATCGACAAAGACGGATGACGATGGACGACAGAATGGAATATATGAAAGGAATTTGAACAATTTTATAACTTGAATGTAAATTTAATCTTCTTCATAATTAAATCAAACCATAATACTATACTTAAACAAAAATCCTAATCGAAGTATACGAACAGTGCAGATTAATTTATTTAATTATGGTACATATTTTAATTTAATTTCTATTGGAACCTGCAAAGCTTGTTGTAATATTATAAAGCAAAATTAACATACCAATGAAAGTTTAAGTAAACGAAATATGTAATAGAAAAAGTATATTGCAGAGATACAAATATAATAAATGTATGACACTTCGGCAATGAGATAAAGAGCCTATCGAAGCTCGTAAGGCGGGCAAACAGAGGCGCATATGGGGCTTGCCCGAAATCCTACGAAGACGGATTGAGGGAATCGTGATCAGGCGCCCAATTTCAATGGGTCAAATCCGACTGAATCGCTTGAGCGTCAGCTGATAGGAAGGCTTTCATGAGCCAATATTGTAAAAAAAATAACAACAAGATATCAAAATCGTTAAAATGATTTTAATAACGAGTTTTGAAGTAAACTATGAGCTCTTGAACCATAGATGATTGATAACATTGTGATCAGAATGGTCCCCAGTATTTGCATGAACAAATAAATAGTTATTTATTTTTTTTTTTTTTATTGTGACACGCCATAATGGCTTCACCCTGCCTGATGAAAAGCAGCCAGTGAAGCCCAAGAAGTGAAAGCGTTCATCACAGCGCTACCACGCTATGCCGAACGCTCACACTATGGCGGCCTGCATAAATGCTTTTTCACGCCCCGCTTAAATAACCCGGGAGAGAAAGAGGAGGAAAAAACGTGTGCGGGAAGCGCATTCCACATACGGGCAGTTCGGCAAAGGAACGATTGTCCAAACTTTTTGGTACGTGTCTTGATGGTCAGCACGGTATGAGGGTGGCTTCTCAGACCTGCACGCGTCGATCTGGAAAGGAATGGAGAGGGAGGAATGAGGTTAAAGAGCTCCTCAGAGCATTCACCGTGGTAAAGGCGGTAGAAAGCACTAAGGGAAGCAATGTCCCTACGTAGCTGTAACGGCTCCAGACTGGTTGTAACGTCATCGTTACCGATAATACGGACAGCACGTCTCTGCAACCTGTCAAGAGCTTCGAGCAAGTACTTGGCGGATCCGTCCCAAAGATGAGAGCAATACTCCACGCAGGAGCGCACCTGAGTCTTATACAAAAGACAACGTTGCTCAGGCGTGAAGAACCGCTTCACTTTGTTCAGGATTCCGAGTTTACGTGAGGCTGTGGTTATGATGCTCTCAATATAGCTCTTCGGGTTGAGGTCACTGTGTATGTCTATACCTAAGAGACTGAGACCAGTCTGGATGGGTAATAGGTTGCTCTGGAAGGAGGGTTGGGGGAGAAATGCGGACTTTTTGGCAGTGACAGCGCAGACCTGTGTCTTTTTGGCATTGAACTGGACGAGGTTATCAGAGCCCCATTTATAAATGCGGTCTAATTCCTCGTCCAGCTCAATGACAATTTTACGTCTTGACTCCACTATATCGGCTTGCTTTGGCGCAGGGTGACCCAAATAACGCCGATGAACTGTACTGTCGTCTGCATAGCAATGAATGTTACCCAAGGATAACATGTCATTGATATGCAGAAGGAACAGCGTGGGCGATATTATAGAACCCTGCGGCACTCCGGCGTTCACCTGCAGAAACTGTGAGGCACTGCTTTCGCAGAGTACGCGAATGCTGCGCTCATGCAGGAACCCGGCGACCCAATCGCATAGGCGAGGTGGCAAGCCGTATGCCGAAAGCTTGCAGAGAAGCGAACGATGCCAAACTCGATCGAAAGCCTTGGAGATGTCCAGGCTAACAACCAGTGCTTCTCCGTGCTTGTCCATTGCTTCACCCCACAGGTGTGTTATGAACGCTAGGAGATCGCCCGTTGATCGTTTCGGTCTGAACCCGTATGGTCGATCATGAATCAGGGAATGATCTTCTAGGTAGCGAATGAGTTGCCTGTTTATGATTCGCTCAAAAACTTTACAAAGGACAGAGGTGACAGCAATAGGTCGATAGTTGGCTGGGTCGGACCTATCCCCTTTTTTGGGGACCGGCTGGATGTTCGCTTTTCTCCAAGCTTCCGGCACAATCCCAGTAGAGTACGAGAGGTGGTATAGGCGTGTCAATACTGGAGACAACTCGGGAGCACATTTTTTTAGAACGACTGCCGATATACCGTCCGTACCGCTAGCCTTCCGCACATCAAGTGACTGCAGCACAGCACGGACGTCACGTTGCCTGATTTGGACGTCAGGCATTGAGGCATCGCCGCAAAGAGCTTCGCTAAGAGGTTAGCCTTGTCTAGCGGCTGATGGGCCAACGAGCCATCAGGGTACCGCAGTGGGGGCAGAGAAGGCGCGCAAAAGTTGGCTTGCACCGCTTTGGCCAGTCGCCAATAACTTCGGCTACCCGTTGGGTGCGACAACAGCTCTTGGCCAACGCGAGCAACGCGCTGGGCATTCGCTCTTGAGAGAGCACTCCTGCAGACTTTGGTGGCCTTGTTGAAGACTACCTTGAGTGAAGGGGTGTTACGATCGTTGAGCGTGCGAGCCTTGGTCCAAGCGCGATACGCCGCCTGTTTAAGTTCAACAGCTTTGGCGCATTCGCGATTGAACCAAGGGCGCGCCTTACTTCCGCTGACGACATCAGTGTAAGGAATGTAATATTCCATCCCCAACATGATCTCGTCAGCAACAGCAGAGGCACTCTCCGACGGGTCCCTTCCCACAAAGCAGCGCTGGCCCCACGGGATGGACGCAAAATAGTCGCGCATACCATCCCAATCTGCCGACGAGTAGTGCCACAAACGCCGTTTAGACTCCACTGAGGGAGAGCTTTTACGGCGCAGTACGGTGGCACCAACCAGGCAATGGTCAGAAGTGCCCAACGAAGCACTTATCGACACTCTGTACCCGGCTGGTCGACTCGTCAGCAGTAAGTCTAGCAAGGAGGGCGCTTGACCTGATATATCCGGAATCCTGGTGGGCTGGAGAACCAGTTGAATTAGATCATGCGTGAGTGCGAATGCGTGGGCAGTTCGGCCTGCGTGGTCTGTTTTGGAAGAGCCCAACCAGGTCTCATGGTGGGCATTAAAATCTCCCAAAAGCACCACATCGGCAGACGGAAACCGCTCCTGTACGTCGTCAACTGCTTGGCTCAGGTAGTCGAATAGCCGAGTTGTCTCGTGGTCTCCGGAGTGGGAACGGTACAGGCAAGCGTAGACATGGCTCTCGGAACCAAGATCTACGTGTACCCATAGGATAGAGAAGGAGGGGTCTTCCAAGCAGCGCAAACGTCGACAACAAACGTCCGTCCTGACGAAAAGGCATACTCCGGCTTTCGCGAGGAAGCATTCCTCAAGCACGTAGCCGGGGTAGTGCAGATATGCAATGTAGGCAGGACGGCGGATCTGTGTCTCCGTCAGAAAGAGCAATGCAGGCCGGGCCGTCTCTAGGTGTTGGTGGACGGCGTTGAGGTTTGAATGGAGTCCACGGATGTTAGTGAACTCCACCTCAAAAAGCGAATTGGTGGTGGGGAAGTGGGATGCCGCTGTCTGACCTGCATTGTTATTAGACACTGACATGGTGGTTGGATGGGGGCGTGAGTAAAAGGAGATGCTGTGGCGGCAAGGAGGAAAAGACAAGGTGTGGGAAACTTTCATGAACTAGTGCATGTAGTTGTTCGGTAAGACGTTGATCGACCCCCCGGACGGAAGGGCCCCCGTACCCCCCCGAAAATAGTCGCCGGGTCCCACCAATCCGGTCACCAACCGGCACGACGAGCCACTTCGGGATTATGCGCGGCCTGGTGGAGCAGCCTCCTAAGGTGGTTAGCCATAGTTGGGCTCCTGTACTATGCCGCGGGCGGCCAGCGGCACCACCGTTTCTACGGGTCTCCCTGGCCGGCGAATCCACCCGCGTCAACCGAACAATGCGTCCACAAAGACTCCCACCGGTCATTGACCCTGCCGCCACCGCACCTCCCCAAGCTCCGGTATTACGGCTCTGAACCCGGAACGCGTCCTGTGTTGAGCACCGAACACTTGGCGGGTTTTGCAAGTCCGCATGGTGGTAGCGCCGGACGAGCAAAGCTCTCCCACCAGCAAAATCCCTTTAGTCGCCTCTTACGACACCCGCTATGATACAGGGGAGGGGGTGGTGCAATTCTAACCCGGCACCACACGGGGAAAAAGTTAATATATTAAGCCGACTCTTGCGACTTTAGCTTTAGCTTTTAAATGAATAGGTACTTCAATGCGCTTCACAGACACAGCAACTTTGATTTTAGTATTGCGGCAACAGGCCACTCGCAATTTGCTGTTTCCATCGTTATAACCTAAAGAAACTGCACAGACATAACAACTCCAGCTGCGAGCTTCGTGAATCGACAATAGTTTTCTGTAGCTACACTCGAATATTGAATCAGTTTTACGCAACTCGCATCTTTATCATTGTCAAGTTGCTGGTTTCCACAACTAGTAAACAAACGTCAGCGTTTGACTACGGATTTAAAAAGTTCATTAGGAATTGCGGCCACCGTAAACTGTTGCTCCAGTTGGCAACCTTTAACAAAATCTCTTAAAAAAGTTGATGGTTTCTTTAACTAAGTTGCAGTGTGCCCTATATAACTAAATATTTAAAAATAATTTCAAAGTATTAAATACTTATCTTATAATGAGGTCTCAAATCACAAGAGTATTCGCTTACCGTTCCATAAAGGGTTAATGATCACAAAAATCCGTTTGTAAAAACTGATATTTATGCTTTATAAATCTGAAAATCAGTTCTACTCGTCGGTAATTACTATCATTCCCCGTACATTCTATTTTGTACAGTGAAATTGAGAGATAAACTTCTTAATTACTCTGTGTGTACTCTTACTGAATTAACAAAAATATTAAAATAACGTTGTATCTTAATGAAGCCTCCGTCGTCGGCTCCGTGATATTACAAGTGGAAGGTTCGCTAAAAGCTAATTCGCTACTTAGAAACATCTAATATTAAAACTGAACCGCTAATGTATTTGATGGAGGGCTTATTACGTTACAGTAGGTATATTAAAATAAATAACTATGGTCCATAAAAATTTGAAACGAGGAAATTACATTCTCGCTTGAAAATCAAACACAAAAAAAATATCTTTTGAACATTAATTAATTTGCAGTTGCGCCCAACTCTGTGACCCTTCATAAAATAATTGAAAATTCACAAAGTAACATTTTTAAATTGGAATGTTCATCTTTCCTCTAGCCGCCTGAATTTCTATGAAGTACGTCAGTAGACAGGCATTGCGACTGGCAGTTCGGCCTCTGGACCTTTTTTACTCGTACATGTGAAGGCCGTCAAAATTCAATCATTTTTAAAATCCATTTATCTGCTCCTATATTTAACTCAGGTCCAGCGTGCACAATGAATCTGAATATTGAATTAAGCTAGTGACCGCCCAGTGGTCGAAATTTGCCAATGATTCTTTAAAAAAAACCTGTTTATTATGCTATGGAAACAATGACGGACGTAATTATTTTATTTAATGTATTCGTAACACATATTCAATGATGATGATGATTATACATAAATTATATCTTTGGGTACTCCTTCTCCTTATAAACTTTAACTGCATCAAATCTCATTCTCCTCCGTGACCGCAATGTGGTTAAAAGCGGTGACGAAGATTTCGCTTCACGTATAAATCTATCTATCTATCTATGAATATATAAAAAAAATCTATATAAATAAATATAAATGAAAATGAATCGCTAAATGTGTTGCTAATCGCAAAACTCGAGAACGGCTAAGCCGATTTGGTTGATTTCTTTTTGTTGTGTTTGATGAAGTCTGAGAAAGATTCGTATGGAGAGAAAAAACGTAAAAAATACGAGGAAAATAGTAAAAACAACAATTTTCTTTTCCCATACAAACCACTCTGTCCCCAGCTGTCAAAAATCAATCAAAACTTAGGGTTATCTTTGGTATGCCTTCAAGTTGATTAGAGGACAGATTTATTTATTTACGCGCCAAGTAATCAAACAAATAATATCGTGTACCGGCATTACAATAAAAATATCATCACAATACATATTACTAAAGTCTTTCAATGTTATTTTATTTCTATTACAGGCCAATACCTAACTTTTGACAGAACGAAATCTATCGGGGCAGCTATTAACATAAAAAAAATCAATGTAACTTTGTTTAAGAGAAATAGGGCAGAACAAGGTCTGCTGGGACAGCAATTACTTATTAAATAGCAGAAGATTAACCGACCAGCATCATAATTTTCTCTAGTACCTACGTGTACAGTGTTTCGCCCATTTTCGAGTAGGTACCTTACTACAAATCTAAAAAAATTAAGAAAATTTTTCGTAAGTATTTTTTTGAGTCAGCGGTGCGTTCGAAGCACCCATCTAACAAATCGCGGAAACGTACTGAGTGAAAACCTACAAAGAGAGCAATATTTACGTTAACTTGTAACGAAAACAACGCGTCTTGTTTATGTTTAAAATTTGAAGTAACAATTTTAACATAGAAATGTTTAAGTAATCAATTTCAATTTAGTCATCTTTCATCTAGAACGTCGAGTCTTTCATCGGGTAATAGATTAGAGCCGGGCTTCTGATAGGTACATTAAAAATATTGAGCCTTTGAGTGACAACCTTGTACGCGTAATGAACAAGGTCGCAAACGTGCCAGCCAAAAAGGTTTACCTGTTAATAAGCATTAAGGAGCTCGTTGTGGTAAACGCGCTCGGCGCAGTCAAGCACCTTTCGCTACACCAATCATCGGAGGGGTGACCAAAAATGTATCATCTTGAGTTCCTCCGAGTTTCGGAAGCCACGTAAAGCTGTTGTTTCCTGTTACATTAGCAGTCGAGAACAATTACCAATCTCGCCCGCGTAGTAGTTTAAGGCTAAGCGTATACTGAGACGCAGGTGACGCAGCACAGCGCAGCGCAGAGCAGCGCAGATTTTGTAGTACCTACATGGTTGTGCCGAGAGCTGCGTAAGCTGCGGCGCAGGCATGTGCGACGCAGACATGTGCCTGCCCTGCCCTGCGCCTCGTTGTAGTGCCGGCACAGATTTCTGCGCGACGCGTGCGTGTCGATACATGTTTTTTTACTATTTTATTATAATTTTGTAATAATGACAGAACAATTAACAGAACTCTCTCGATAGTACAAATTATCCATTAGTAGAACGTTTTTTTCAGATAATCACTTACAGTTTTCCAAGCAACAACTCATATTATCAGACTCTAAAATTGACATCTGACAACTCACTGTCACTTACCTGCGTCGCAGCATGCGTTCGCGGCCAATGTCTGCCTCAACTGCCCTGCCCCGCAAAATCTGCACTGCGCTGTGCTGCGTCACCTGCGTCTCAGCATACGCTTAGCCTTAGGCCCGTTCTCCCTGTGGGGTTTTCCTACATAGCTCGCGCCCCTCCATGGACATCCATTAGTTAGTCTTAGATTTAGATTGCCATTGTGTCAGACATTGCCACTGCTTGTACACATTATCTAATGTAATAAGTATTTCTATTATATTTATATGGCATAGGCTTCCTGTCTTGCAAGATATTGTTTTCACAGTATTATTTGCATTTTAAGGGCTTAAGCAATCGTGTCACGACCGCAAGAGGTCAACATGATCGATGCGCAGGTCATCATTGACGAAACCTCTAAACACTCCGAGTGCTTGTAATGTTGGAAAAGTCTTTGCATATAGAGTGGGCTGGTGATTGGTGGATTTAGAAAAGTTATCAACAACACACAAACTTTCCACCTGCTTAACCACAATGTACAGCCATATCGTTGACGTCAAAAATAATTCAGCATTTGCAAAACCTAAAACCTTATATTTTATAGTATTGTTTAAAGAAGACGGAAGTTAAACAACTACTAGTTCAAATCACGCAAGTAAATTGTTGGCCATAGCCATCTTATCATTTTAATGTATGACAGCAAATCTGAAATGTCCATCCGAAAAAATTATATCGACACGAGAAACCGGAATCTGCAGCCACAAGACAATTATTATGTTGCCTTTTAATGTTCTTTGTTTTTTAAAAGATATGGCAAAAAATAACTACTCTTTGGAATCAAAATAGTGAAAAAGTTCAATTAATAATTCTGTTGAATATCGTTTTTGTGAAGTAGCTTTTGATGTAATTAGGTGTTTTCAAATAAAAATAGCTTTGTTACAAAAATAAAACATTTTACTTTTAATACAACAAATAGATTACTCGGTGTTACCAAAGTCTATTACAATATTGTCCCCGGCTGGCCCAAGGAAATTCTCTAAACGCCTTCCAATCCATAGTACCGCATGATACTCACGACATGCGCGCAGGCACCAACCGTCCTCATACCAGTCAAACAGCAAAAATATGCCTGAATAGCGTTTATGCCCTGTGCGTTATTCAGTTGTAAATATGTGTAATACGTCGCACTCGTATATATAAATTTTCTGTGCGTGTGTTTGTAATTGAACTCCTTCTGAACGGCTGGACCGATTTTGATGAATTTTTTTGTGTGTGTTCAAGCGGATTCGAGAATGGTTTAGATTTACAATTGGACCCGGTAGGTGGCGCTGCCATAGGGGTCCATCATGGGATACGGGTATTCTTAAGCGGACGAAATCGTGAGCAGGCCACTGTCTTGATAAAATTCGACCGCCCTGCACTACATACAGTGCAGGGCGGCTGAATTTTATCAGATTTACACATCTGCTGTATAGTGCGCTCTGTATTGTGTTGCGCTGCGCGTACGGCTGTTATTATAACTAATTACCATTCTATGCTGCTCACCTCTCGCTTCTTTTGATCGGGAAAGTGTTTTGCTTAAAAACCATCAATATAATTTGTGTCTGCAGATTCCGGTTTCTCATGTCGATATAATTTTTTTTCTGATGAACATTTCAGATTTGCTCTCATAAAATAAAATGATAAGGTGGCTATTATGGCCTTTCAACTAACATAGGTTTTGAAGTGCTACAAGAGGGGGGACGGACGGTGTCCATACATTTTTGAGTATGTTTTTGGTACACTTGTTCAGTTTGGGTGACAATACATGTATTTGAGTGACATGACCTGATGCTGCAGCCAGGATCGTCTCCTTACGAGGGAACTCTTTTAACGGTTAACAGTATCGACTTTATATTTTCAATACAGGTTACATATTTACAAATTAACATAGTTTCAACCATGAACTCATGCTGCAGCCAGGTTCGTCTCCTCGACGGTTAACTAACAGTATCGGCTTGATATTTTGAATACAAGTTACAAATTTACAAATAAACATAATTTCAACCATGAATTGATGCAGAAGTCAGGATCGTCTACTCACCAGGGAACTCCTTAACGGCTGTCAGTATCGACTTGATATTTTGAATACACGTTTACGACGTATAATCACACTATATTATATATTCCCACGGGAATCACACTATAAATATATTAAAAACGACAATTTAATTTTCCAATACAAAATGATTTGTTTGTTTTGTTGTCATGGAAACCAAAGAGAATTCAATCACTTGATGCAAACTGTCAAAGCGGTACGAAGTCCGCCGTACCCACTAGTACTTATAACATAATATAAGCCGTCACGCACTAATGCACCCCCTAGTCAAAGTGAGGTCGTGCCTGTAACACCCGGACTTTAAAATACTACTTTTAAAATACAGCTTTTATTACTAACAATGTTTTTTTTTGTTTTTGAGATTACTTGTGTTGTAACAGTAACTTGTCAAATCAGTAATATTGCAAAATGTCACTTATCTACTTAATTTAAATACATTCGAAAGGGCAGAAATATTTTTATTATGCAGATCAATATATCACGTTTTACGGTACGGTTTTGAATGACATGAGAAGTCGTGCGCTTGGAGAAGCCTATGTCCAGCAGTGGACTAGTATAGACTGATGATGATGATGATGATGCAAGGTCTACAATCATAGACGTAGTGATCAACGGCCTGCAGTAACGAGCACGCGAAGGGAAATAATAACAATAATAATACAAGATGTAGTCTAAGAAAAGAGATTTTTAATTAATATTGTCAAACATGTAGGTATTAATATCATCATCATCATCATCATCATCGGCCTATCTTAGTCCACTGCTGGACATAGGCCTCCCCTAATGAGCGCCATAGCGCCGGTATTAATATGTTACCTAAAAATGTATATTTTATTTAGACATAGTCCTAATCAATGAACCTCACACAGCACAGAACCCATACATACATATACTTCGCAGAGCATACTATAGCTCTGCCGTTGGTTTTGACCAGGATATCTGTTTCTTAGCAATATGCATTATTCTATATCAATAAATTTTATTAAAATGTTTTCTGTGATTTCGAAATAGATGGCATAATTTAAATGACAATTACCCTTATAAACGACCATTTCCAAAATTTTTGTCCGTCTGTCTGTTTATCTGAAAGTTTGTCTCTATGTCTTGTAAAGATTTCAAAATGGTTCAACCGCATTTCAATTATTTTCTTAGGAATTAAAATAGTAGCTGTAACGTGGCTTTAACAAAATTTGTCGTTTATGGCCCAATAAGATGCAGGATAAAGAACATAAGAATATATATATTTTTTGTCCAAGTCCCGCGCGAATAAAATAAAATATAATGTAAATCAGAAGGTATCAAAAGTCATTGACGTAATGCAATGATGACAACGTAAATGTCATTTGGATAAGTAAGAAAAAATTTACCTTAATTTTTTATGATATGCAAACAACATTCACATTTAGGGAGATAAAGCAATTTCGTGCTCGACTATACCTAACTGTGTGCCATCACTCTATGAAGAACCGGCTTCATTACTAAATTGTAACAACACATCAATGGAAATAACATTGTTGTTATGGTGATAGACGTAGCAGATGCCAAATGTAAAACAAACCCTACCGCCAACTAAACTAACTACAACAATGTAGTATTCATACACTGGTCCCCCGGTAGTTGCCGGTGATCACAATAGCGATACTATAATTCTGTGCCGACTGTACCTAGTCGTGTCCCTATCTACTGACCCCGACAGATAGGGTATGGCAGTCGGAACTACGGGTGCGGCTGTCTTTTCAAGGGTACCACGGGAGTTCGGATCCTAAGCCCCCTGCTGGTTATGCCTTCGCGGGCGTCTCGGCAGGTCCTGGACATGGGTTGGACTCGTGGTGGCTATGTGGTTAGCTGTAGAAGTGGGAACGTTCGTCTGTCTGGTTGTGGCCTGGCCAGGCTTCCATTTCGTGCGCAGCGAGCGGGTCCGAGTAGCGGTCTCGGTGGGGCCCGAAGCGGAAGGATTTGCGGGGCACGTGATCTGTCCATAGTTAGTTGTCCTGCTCGGTGGTTTTCATTGAGTAGGCTTCCAACATATCCGGCACTAGTCTGGAGAACTAGTAGAGACGCCCGCTAGATGCAATGTCTCCGGTTAAGCCAGCCGCGTAGGATTGTGGAACTAAGTATTTTGTGTAACTTGTGGATAGCGCTGTGGGCTGCATTATTTTTTTTTTTTTTCACTTCTGTTTATTTGTATTCATAATGCTGCTGTTTGCTTTTCCTAATAAATAGAAAAATATTGGCGAGGTACCTGGATGGGTACTGAGAAGTGGGTGAGAACTCCGCCACTAAAGAGGACATTTGGTCGACTTTAGAGTTAACGACCCGAGCAGTGGAAACTGCGAGTGCAACGAGAAGTGAGCGAGCTTACAGCTCCGGTAACCTATCTGGATATTAGGTAGTGGACTATACGTGTCCACGGGGCAGTATAAACTTTAAAGTAGTGTGTAGCGGGGTTGTACCTTGCCGCCACTTTGTTGCCGCCAGCCGCCGAGCAAACTCGCGCGACTTCGCTAGTCCCGGGACGAAATTTTATAAACGTCAATTTGCGCGTCAGGTCGCTTTGTTAGATCGGACTTTATTTGCACTATACATAATGCTTCAACATTGTACAAGTAACATACTATAGTGAAAGTTCATTTTAAGCACAGTACCAGTTCAGGTTTTGGTTCATCGTTTTATTGAATGCGTTTACACGCACGCTACATCATGCTCTTCAACAAACTGAAAGCCCGTGCACGCGAATATTCCGGCATATCTAGTGGGCCCACTACTCGCTGCTCGCTGGCATATTAAGCTTTTAAGTGCGTCAACACTCGTGTGGAGTGTATACCTACGAGTGCACAAAAAACAGCTTTTGATCGCTAATAAAACACCTGTATTACCAACGTTGGTTTTACTTCAGACTATTAACAAACTCTAATTCTTACAAAATATATGAATTATTTAAGTTAAAAAAACTTATTAATAGACTGAGTTTAACTTTAAAAATAAAATAAATACCGAAGAACTATTTAACTTCAATCTAATTAAGAAATAGTTGCGAGGGCCATATAGTAGTGCAAAGCTTGCTTGGTCAGCTTGCATATAGGATCGTTTGTTCACCAATTTGCATAGTCTCTTGACGGGAAAGTTAAATCCAAATACGGTTTTACAAAACGGGAGCACAAAGGGAGTTAATTTATTGCGCAGACAACAAACCGGGACGCGCAGATTAATTTTTTCCAATGTAGAGGGCAGTCGACTTTATTGTGAAAGATTTTACAGGCCCAAGCCATATCAAATTAGTATCCTACGTTCTACGATTCTCCAAAGAGCTCATTTTAAAATGAGTCAATTGACTTTTATACGATAGTATTTTTCTTTTCGAAATTCTATTTGTGAATACTATATGCTGCATAAACGTTCTAGTTGTAGTAAATGGGAGCGAGCGTAATGAGGTCTCTATACACAATAAGTCTCTCGGTATTGGTATTCACCGCATGTTCGAATGCAACCGAATATTAATTTCCATTTCCATATTATCATAATTTGATAATTTGTATAATTTGAATTCAGAACAACGTACTTGCTTGTTGTTCGTTTTTGATTTTCGTGTGAACAATATAGAGCTGTAAACATATGAATCGTAAATCAGTTACGATATGACACAATAGTATTGTTCCTCATTCCAAATTAAATTATAGCAAGACCGCTTAAATGAGTCCTCGCCTGCGGTAGGTACGCGGGGCGGGAAGTACGTAGTGGCAGAGTCACGAACACGAGCGACTTGCGACGCGGCGAACGGATTTCTAGTTCATTGCGCGCTATACAACGGCAGTCATAGTCAACGGCTATAGAAATAGCACAATGAACTACAAATCGCTCGCCTCATCGCAAGACGTCAGTGGTATTGGCATGGCGGTAAAGTGGTACACACGTGATAATTTAACAAGATTCATCTGAAGATAAGCAATTATAAATATAGGTGCTTGCTACTTTTAAACCGTCCGAATTTTTTTTTACCTTCTACCCATTCAGAGCGTCTATATTTTAGCTGTGGAGAAGAATGGAAGAATGGGCGCAAGAAACTGCACAGCTTTTATATAAGTAACGACATTTACAAAAAAATTACCCTATGTCGTTACCAATGCCATGCAATATTACAATACATTTTATTACATACATTTCATTTCTCGCGCCCTTCGATTCAGATGATTCTGATGATGGCTGCTTCGAAAGTGAAGAATCAAGTTCCAATGATATTGACATGGATACAAGTGATTGATTTATTATTTTGATGTTGCTTCATAAATAGTACACAAGTTCATTACCATTGTATTTATCAATACTCCTATAATAAATAACGGCTGCAAAGTAAAAACAGATATTTTTTTTTACTTTTCTCAAAACAGTTGACTAACTAGGTAGGCACTAGACACCACTATTTGCTTATTATTGCTTATCTTCAGATCAATTTTGTAAAAATTATCACGTGTGTACCACCTTACCGCTCGACCACGACTACTGACGTCTTGCAACGCGGCAAACGGATTTCTAGTTCATTGCGTTTTTTCTATCACTGCTCTCTGTATGTCTGCCGTAGTATAACGCGCAATGAACTAAAAATCCGTTTGCCGCGTCGCAAAACGCTCGTACTCGTGGCAGAGGCGCGACGTACCTCCCGCCCCGCGTACCTACCGCAGGCGAGGACTCAGTTAAGCGGTCTACCTTATAATGATAAGTACAGGGATTACAAGCAACTCTAAAATATAAAAAACTGATAGAAATCTGAAATCGCACTGTACAGTAGCGTTTTAATCTCGTTACTGCGCAACCATTTAATAAATCTTAAACCAAAACTTAGCATTCTAGATGCACGATCTGTAATTTTTTCCATTTCTTTTTTATTTATTTTTATTTTTTTCAAAAAATGTGGGGCACACACGTGAATCTTTATCAAATACTACTCCCAATATTCGAACTTAACTCAATAATCTCTTAATATTCGTTTGGCCTTTAGTATACTGATGTGTAACAATTATATTTCTGACGCGTCCATCTCGTAAGAAAAAATATATTTTAGTATTAAGATTCTTATCTTAATATATCTTTGCTAAGTGTAGCAATTAGCACTTAAAAATAAAAAGTAAAATTTAAGATACATTTTGTTGCTTTCACACTAATCTGACAAAACTTTAAGCTAACATGGCGTGAAACATTATAACATTTTTTTGTGATGTGCATTATCGACTTATAAATTGGTATTTAAAATGATGGTTCATTTTATTATTTTATCTTGGTTAACATAATAACTACCAATTCGTATGATTGGCGGCATCCCTTTAATTAAGGTTACTATGGCGCGTGCGGCCTACTACGGTGTGACGAAAGCGTTGGGTCATGAGCCCGGTCGGCTGTTGCGAAGGCCGCTACAAGATCAAACACCGATCCGTGTAAACTTCCTTAGTTTGTTTTTTGATATGTAACATCTTTCCACTCGCCTTCTATATATTATACAATTTGTGGTGTGAATTCGTGAAATGTGACGAGAACATCCTTATAAAATAAAGACTTGTACGCGCGACTTTGTCCGTTTTGAATTCGGTCTGCCGTAAGTTCTAGTACGAATTAATGTTGTGCATTGATTTTTTACATTTAAGGTGGGCAGTTTAATCCCTTTTTACGCATATTGACCAACAATAAAAAAAAACCCGTTTGTCCCATTTACGTATAGACTTATCAGCATCTGGATCAACACGCATAATAATTCGACGACCTCTTTGGTCGAGTGGTTTGCACACCGGTTTTCATGGTGCCGCCATCTCTGAGGTCCCGGGTTCGATCCCCGGTCGGGACAATTTAGAAATTATTGTTTTTCTAAATTGTCTCGGGTCTGGGTGTTTTCTATGAGTGATAATAAGTTTTGTATTTAAGTATTTTAAGTATGTTTATCCGTTGTCTAGTAACCATTTAACGAGTTTCATAACGAAGCTTCTCTTGGGCTAGATAATTAGTGTGAGAGTAGGAAAGTTTTTAGTTTTAGTTTATAATGCATACGTAGAAAGACTCATCAGCATATGGACCAAAACGCACTATGTTGCATTGCATACGCAAAACGACACAACTACCTTATTTATAAATATTATTACGGGTAAGCACAATGCATTGATCTCACCTGATGTTAGGTGATGATAAGACCAATGATGGAAGCGCACTTCACCCGGGATCCTCAACTAGTGAGGCACTGGCTATCTTATCTCTAGCTGCAGGAACACAGCAATACTACTAACATTGATGTTATGGCGACATATTTAGATAAGTTGGTGGTAGCTAGCCAGGCGGACAAACAAGCCTTATCACCAACCAAACCGAGTACACAAACATGTACCCCCCGCTGGGAATCGTACCCGGGATCTCTGGGTCTAAACCGGTGGTCTTAGCCTGTTACTGCGTCAGAAGGAATCACCGAAGATGTGATACTGCTTTCGATTTGCCGATATACTATATCTACTTTTCGTTCAAACGGCGGCGGTGCAAGAAATGCAGTACTTATTCCTCTTATGTTATTTTTTGTTTATGAAAGTAAAATGTTTAGTTCAGTTTTTAATTAAAAGTTTTTGCATAATATTTACTTTCTATCTAATAACTTTACTTTCTTTTTAGTATTTCCGTATATTCCAATTACAATTAGAATCAACGTTGCAATTTCATGAAGCTGCAACATAAGCTAAGAGGAATCCAGTTCGTCGTAGCATTTTAATTTGAACTTTATGTAATAGTTTTATTGTTAGAACCTAGCTAAGCCCAATTGCTACCAATAAATATTTTGAATTATTTTGAAGAAAAAAATACTTCTAAGCCCTTAGTTGACAATAGTCAGGGCTTATATATAGGTCGTTTATTGAATTTGTCGTTATGCGTATTTTAGACGTTTCGCGAATATGTCATTTACTCATTTAGCTTACTAGACGTTTCGCGTATGTGTCAATATTAGTCAATATGCGTCAGAGGGGAGTTTTCGAAGTATTTTATTCGGCCCCTAAACACGACAGATAAAGATTTTTTTAGTAACTTTACCGGCCGCAGTTCGCGTTTATTCGACCAGTACACCAATTTTGATTAATCTCTTAGAAATTTGTCATTTTTAAGGTTTATATCATGAATGTCTGTGAAGTGAACATGTCGTCAAAAAGGCGTTGTGTCGTCAGCGGCCGTAGGGCGCAGGGATCGAAAGGAAGCATATCGTAAAAGTCCCTAAAGAAAATATTCTAAAGTATGTATGTCCAACTTTGTATGAGCTAATTGTATACTTAGCATTTTATGACATTTTCTATAATTTAGATATTTTTTTTTAATTTAAACTTATCTAAGTATGACGCGCTCCTGGCTCTTTCCACGTTACCTTGAGAACATATACATTGGACGTGTTAGAATATTAATATAGCAACAGGAATTAGCTGCGACCTTCGCTCTAGGAAAAGGGCGAATCAATCTAGTTCGATGGCCGGTAATTAACCGCTAATAGAGTAGGTAATTCTAACAGTGAAAGTTAGCTAACGACTCATGCCAGCTTCAGACGAAAATAACGCAGACTAGTTTTAATAGACTTCTTTAAAAAAAAACTTATTAGGTTATTATAAATGAAACAATTTTTCAATGATTTTATTAATTAAATATAAACTCCCAATAAAAAAAACAACAACATGCAAGTTAGAAATTAATTGAGAGCCGACCAATACCTTATAGAAAACATTAGGTTAGATTACTTTGCATCATTTCCTATGCACCTTAGAAATTATTAGATATACCGCGCGTACACCAAGTAAAGGATCTCGCGAGTAGAATCAATAAAACGTTACAAGAACAAATTAAATAGTAAATATTTACTTGGCGAAGTATATTGTACGCGACTAACTTACACAAGCCTTAGAGACACAAGCGGTCAAAACTGCTATTGTCAAACTGTCATTTAAAAAAAACTACCCCTCATCGTCATTAAGTTGTTTGTTCTGGCAAACTCTATCGTCAATTTTGATTCGAGTCAAAATAGACACAATCTTTTGAAATACGACTTCTTTTACTTTACTGTGATAATATTTTCGATTCTTTATTACGTTGTTTCAACCTTAATTGATCGAATCAACTTAACAAAAGGTGATGACTGAACTGGAACTGAATTTTGACTTTTTAATCGATGTTTTGCTTAATGACATCTGTGGCGGTAACCAAAGTAACATTAAGAAAACGAAACGAAGATTGACTTTTTGATTTGATTTAGCGCAGCTTATGTCAATTCCATACATTTTATTCTTTTCGAACTTCGCTATCGTTTTCTTAATGTTACTTTGGCTAAACCTACTGTTACCTTAATTGTTTCTATTTAAAGTTAATTTCATTTAGATTAATCTAAATCATGCAGGTCCTCATACTGGGTAGACGCTTGTACCCTTATTGCTAAGTTTTTACGTAGTTGGTGACAATTGGACGTCTGTTTCTTATATAAATTCATCAATAAGCAATACTTAGTATGATTTGCAAACGATGGTTTAAGTACCAAGTTTCTCAAGACGACGAGCTTACCTACCTAAGCTTTTACATAAATTTACATAGTTTTCGGAAAATGGTGTCTATAACTAAAGTAATGTTATCTGGTTTTGCATCATCATCATCATCAGCTCATTTTATGTCCCCACTGCTGGGGCACGAGCCTTCTTTATGGATGGATAGGTAGAACGGGCCATAAACCACCACGCAGGCCCAGTGCGGATTGGTGGTTGTTAACGACTGCTAATGCAGCCGGGACCAACGGCTTTACGTGGCTTCCGAAGCACGGAGGAGCTCGAGATGATAAATTTTTGGTCACCCATCCGATGACCGGCCTTTGCGAAAGTTGCTTAGCCTCAGCAACCGCAGACCGGGCGTGTTAACCACTGCGCCATCGAGCTCTGTTTATGCATGCCTTTACTAAAATCAATAGTTATTGTTGACCCGGTTGACAACAGGCTTATTTGATAAAAAAAAACCTCTCGTATATTTGAATATGTTTTATTAAATAATGATATTAGCACTTGAAAACACCTTCAAAAAAGAGAAGCCAAAAATAAAACTTCACTTTAGGAAAAGGATTCTTTGAAACGTGAGAAGGTTTCCCTCGGCAACCGGCGCAAAGAGTTGGAGCAAGCAATTCCAAAAGAAGAGTGGCTCGTAAATTGTTTGAATACTCAATACCTTTCAGCGCCCGTTCAATATCCTCAGCTGGTTATGCGTTTATGAGGCGGATATAACCCGCACGACATCGGCTTTACGACTACGACAAGTGTGCAAAGAGTTTAAAGCAAATAAACGTAATCTAAGTATTGGAAGTGTCGATAGCGTCGTACCAACGCGGGATGCAGATGGCAGAAACGTGGTATTGCGATATAAATCGTCACAGACACATCGTAACTATTACGCATGATGTACAGAGTGATTGGCTTCCGTCACCCTATCATTTAAGAGCCCCCTAGCATTAGACTATGCGTTGATAGGTATGTGAGGTGTATTGGCGAGCGCGCACCGTTGGGCGGCAGGGGGCGCGCTCCCTGCGAAGGGCAGGCCGGCGCGGCGCGGAGCGGCAGCCGTCGAAATGCGATAGGAGTATGCCACTGTTGCTGGGAAGGTTAATTAAGCCAATTAGCTACCGTGTATATATCATTACGCTCCACGAGGGCGCACAAAGAAGCATCACTTTTTATTATATCAGGGATTGTATCGACAAATACGAAAGAATATCTTTGTTAGAGGCGAAGAGGGGTAACTTAGGGGCTTCCTCACAGCTTATAAGACTGAAAATGTACAATATTTTTTACCCCACGTAAGAAAATAAGAATGTCACGAAAACATGTCCGTTATTGAATATCTGTCAGCCTTTTGATGTTCTCGCAGCCTAATTACAAAATATTCAAATAATTTCCGACTTGAATTTGGCGATCGCGGTTATAATGATTTTCCCATATGGAGCGTTCATTTCTGAATCACACTCGAACACTTTTAACGACCTTCCCCATCTGTTTAATGGATGAAAAGTATTTAAGTAGCACGTCTTGGAATTTTATTGTATTTTTGATATGATCAGTCTTTCAAAATTCTTCAGTATAATAACATTGTTTTATAGTAACATCGATTGTGCAATTATTAATGTTTAAAATGTGATATGTGAAAACCTGTATCTATAAACAGGGTTTTTTTGCTTAATTATATTAATAATATAATATTAATTTTATCTAAATAAATGTTTACTGTGGATCTCCTGAGTTTCTTAATGGCATTCAGGCTACAACAGTATTACAATATGCACATTTTATAAAAATATTATTTATGATGCAAAATGAACTTTTAACAAAACATTTTTCAAAAATGGCAAAGCCACGTCTTGCTTTGTTACCTGCGATCTTTTTGCGATGAAGTCGCAAGAATTATATTGGTTTTTTATTTCTTTCGGTAAAGCACTTGGCCTTATGTCATCTGATGATAAGTGATGTGAGTGCGTTAGAGCGCACTTCACAACGTTTCATCGAGACGTCTCGAACTCTTTGCGGGAGCCGTGGTCACACGGAGACAGGATAAAATAACAAAATCAATTACGTTTACGTTTGCAGTTAACATATAATTAACCTTTTCACCGCCCAACTATCCTGCACGCGATGTCCCGCTGTACGCCAACGTATAAATGTATTTTAATAAAGTAGGTACAAAGAAGAACTTCTCTAGAAGTGCTGGCGTGGGCGGCACGACAATCTCGAACTTCTATAGAAGTTGTTGGCGGTAAAAAGGTTAAGATAGCATTCAGAAAAAGTAGAATTTTATGAATTTATAATATAATTTTTTTTTTTTTTTAATGTTAAAAGGAGGCAAACGAGCAGGCGGGTCACCTGATGGAAAGCAATCACCGCCGCCCATAGACACCCGCAAAACCTAAGTAATCGCAGATGCGTTGCCGACCTTGAGGAAGGAGTTGGATCTTGAGGAGGGAGTAGGAATTGGGAGGAGGGAGGGGTGAGAGATGGGCCTCCGGTACTTTCACTTACCGGACGAAACACAACAGCAACGAGTGCCGTTGTTTCACGCCGATATTCTGTGAGAGGGTGGTATTTCGCCGGGCGAGCCGGCCCATTTCGTGCTGCAACGCAGCGTGGCTCTACCACTCTTAAAATAAATTAATAATGTCAGCGATAAAATACTGTCGTTGCAGTATACACGAAGACTTTTTATCGGTGATCAGGACCCACTGATTCCAACTAAGTAAATAATGGCCACTGCAATATTAATAAAACTTACATGTCAGCTTTCCATTTTTTATTTTTTTGTCTGGGAAGTAAGTTAATAACTATGAATATTAAAATCAAGGTCATCCTACTCCTCCTTGTTACATATAAAACCTCTTCATAGTACTGGTACAACGATAATAACATTGATAACAAACCTCATTGAAGATTTAAAGTTTTTCATGTTATTAGTACTGTCAAATGGCAGATAACATAAAAAAAATCACTTTAATCTTCACTTCATAAAAATGTAGGAAGACCATACTTTCTAACTAATTTTGATTACCTAATTAAAATACAAAATTAAATTTATAAATGGCCATCATTTACTCAGTCGGAATCAGTAGGTCCTGATCACCGATAAAAAGTATTCGTGTTTATTGAACTTGTCGTTATAAATTACTAGCGTCCCGCTCGCGACTTCGTCTTGCTTGAGTGAACACCCGTATCCTATAGAACCCTATGGCAGCGCAGCGCCACCTACCGGATCCAATTATATAAAAGTTTTATATTAGGTTGGGGAAAAAGTCTTTTCGCATCTACTCGTAGTATGTATGAACTTGTAATAAAATCTCTTTGGTTATACTATTTGTATCTGGTTGGTTTTGGTATCATTAAAAAGTTTAAATTTTAAAGAAGATAAATCCAAATTCAAATTTGAAAAATATGTGATTTTCATTTGTTTTTCTTACTGTCAAGATGAGTGAATCTAATGAAGAAATTCGATACATTTTAAAATTTTACTACAAAAAAGGTAAAAATGCAACACAAGCCTCGAAAAAAATTTGCGATATTTATGTACCTATTAAATAGTGTAGTGTCTGTGAGAGTAGCACAAATTTGGTTATCGTTTTCAATCCGGAAATTTTGATGTCAAAAATGCACGTCGCTCTGGTCGCCCTATTACGGATAAATGGATGCCATTTTTGAAAAAGTGGAGCAAGATCGGCATATCAGTAGTTACGACGTAGCTGAAGAACTGGGAATTGACCACAAAACAGTTTTGGCGCATTTGAAATGAACTGGGTACACAAAAAGCTCGATATTTGGGTACGTCACGAGCTCACTGAAAGAAACCTAATGAACCGTGTACTCATTTGTGATTCTTTATTACGACGTAATGAAACCGAACTATTTTTGAAGAAGCTGATAACTGGTGATGAAAAGTGGATCACGTACGACAAGAACGTGCGGAAAAGGTCGTGGTCAAAGGCCGGTCAGGTTTCACAGACTGTGGCGAAACCCGGGTTAACTCGCAACAAGGTGATGCTGTGTGTGTGGTGGGATTGGAAGGGCATTATTCATTACCACCAGGCAGGACCATCGATTCTGAACTCTACTGCAAAGAACTGATGAGATTAAAGCAAGAAGTTGAGAGAAAGCGGCCGGAATTAATCAACAGAAGGGGTGTGGTTTTTCATCATGATAATGCTAGACCTCACACATCTTTAGCCACTCAGCAAAAATTAAGAGAGTTTGGCTGGGAGGTGTTAATGCATGCCGTATAAGTCCTGACCTTGCACGTTCAGATTTCCATCTGTTTCCGTCTCTTCAGAATTCTTTAGGCAGTGTCAGGTTAACATCACGAGAGGACTGCCAAAACCATTTTGTCGCGGTATTTTGATCAGAAGCCCCAAAATTTCTATAGCAATGGGATCGTGTCTCTACCTACAAGATGGCAAAAAGCTATTGAACAAAATGGCACCTACATACTTTAGTTAAATGTAAATAAACTATATTTAAAAGCAAAGCAAATTTATTTGTCTCTCTTTTTGCGGAGAATTCGCGTCTGGACTCTGCTGGGAAAACTCCACCAATCTCATCTCGTGCTGACTGCTATATGGCAGAAGTGCGCATTCACCAGAAAGAGATCCTAAAAATCCTGCAGACCCTGGACGTGAACAAGGCGAACGGACCTGATGGTATACCAGCAATAGTTCTGCGTTCATGTGCTCCCGAGTTGTCTCCACCCCTCACACGCCTGTACCGCCTCTCACTTGAAACAGGCATTGTACCGGAGTCATGGAAGCTTGCTAACGTGCAACCCGTGCCCAAAAAAGGCAGTCGAGCTGATCCTGCTAATTATCGACCCATCTCAGTCACGTCCATACTCTGTAAGATAATGGAACGTGCACTGAATAATAAACTCCTGGCTCATTTGGAAGGTAACGATCTCCTCAGCGACCGCCAATATGGATTCCGCCGAGGCCGCTCAACTGGGGACCTTCTAATATATGCCACACATCTATGGAGTGAGGCCATTGAGAAATACGGAGAGGCCCTTGCGGTGTCCCTCGATATCTCAAAGGCCTTTGACAGGGTTTGGCACGCGAGCCTTATAAGCAAGCTCCCATCATTTGGTCTTCCTGCTAACTTTTGCGCTTGGATATCTGATTTCCTGAAGGGAAGATCGATACGCGTTGTCCTCGACGGCTACTCATCGGACCAAAAGGCTATCGATGCCGGTGTGCCTCAGGGATCGGTTCTATCCGCAACCCTATTCCTGCTTCATATAAACGACCTCCTTGTGCCCGGTACCTTTGGGTACGCAGACGATAGCACCGTTGCGGATAGATACATGTCGAGTGCAGGGGCTGGCAGACAAGATGTCGCCTCTTGTCGAGAGGCCATGGTTAGCCGCTTGAACGAAGCCCTCCAAGCAGTATCCGATTGGGGCGATGCCAATTTGGTCACATTCAACGCTGCCAAAACACAGGCTTGTTTGTTCTCAGCTAAGCGGAGCCCATTTCACCTGGCTCCGACTTTCCGGAATGTGACTGTAGCTATGACTGACAGCCTACAGCTCTTAGGTGTTGAGCTCTCGTCCAACCTCAACTTCGGGCAGTACATCGAGTCCAAAGCAAAGACTGCAGCTAAAAAACTGGGGGTTCTCTCTAAGGTCAGGCGGTACTTCACGCCAGAACAGCTGCTCCAACTTTATCAAGCACAAGTTCGATCATGTATGGAGTACTGCTGCCACCTTTGGGATGGATCAGCCAAATACCATCTGGCTGCTTTGGACTCGATTGAAAAACGAGCTAAGAGACTCATTGGTGACCCTGCCCTGATAGACGCCAAGCTGCAAAATCTAGAACATCGGCGTAGGGTGGCTCGTCTGTCGGTCTTCTACAGGATTCATTTCGGGGAGTGCGCGAAGGAGTTGCACGGCCTAATCCCACCATCCACTTTCCGCTATCGGAGCGCGAGGCGCGAGTTTCATCCCTATGTTGTAGATATGCCACCTTGTCGCACGAGCCGATTCGGTTCAACTTTCTTAGTGCGTACAGCTAGGGAATGGAACGCGCTGCCTGCGAATGTGTTCCCTGAAAGGTATAATCTGGACCTCTTCAAGGCTAGAGTGAATAGGCTATTTCTAGGCAGGCATGTTCCATCCTCGACCGCACCGTCACTTAACATCAGGTGAGGTGTAGTCAAATGCCTGCCTATAACCAATAAAAAAAAAAAAAAAAAAATATTAAAAAATGTTTTGAATTTTCTTAAAAAATGAGAAGAAACTTTTTCCCCCACCTATTACATATAAACCTTCCTCTTGAATCACTCTATCTATTAAAAAAACCGCATCAAAATCCGTTGCGTAGTTTTAAAGATCTAAGCATACATACATACATTGGGACAGACAGACAGCGGGAAGTGACTTTGTTTTATACTATGTAGTGATATCACTATAGAAAAGCCGGTATAACTAGAGGTACACTGAAACTTAGCGAGTCTATATTGGGAGATAAGATTAATCTTAATATAAGTCTGATCAGCCTTAGAACATGAGAACACATTATTAATTGACGAATCACGGCAGATGATTGATTGTAGTATGTAAATTTATTATTCACACATTTAATTAATTTTCACTACACTTACAAATCTATGTAAGAGCAAGTGAGAAACAAAACATAAATAAAACTTTGTTTATTAAAAAAATCATAACAATTTGTGTTCTTTAAACAGAAAAAAGAATAACTAACAAAGTCCAAAACTTAATAAACGAGTTCTTTGGGTATCAATAGGCGATAAACATGAGATTTTTCTGGAATGAACGCGGCTTTTTTCTCTGCGCTACTCGACAGCGATATTGGTTGGATTCTATTCACTCCGAGTGAATAGAGCAGGAAGAGCAATATTGTAAACATACATGTACTGTCTTTTCTATTGATGTTGTATGTGGCAATAAAATCGTATCGGTTGAACTTTCCACTTGACACCCGAAATATTGGTACACGCATATTTTTAGAATGCGAACTTTTGTATTATGAGCGTACTACAAAGCTTCAAGATGGGAAACAGCTACAAAATGTGCACATGTGTTAATTAGCACCTAACTATTAATGACACCACTATACACCTAGCATATAATAACAAATGTTGACTTATGATTACAACTGCAACATACATTACATGCCTCACACGCATTACATTAGTACCAAATGTTAAGATGGATAAATTAGCTGACAGCGTAGCGAAAACAAATTATATTTTAAAAACAACAGGAAAACTAAACAAATAAAATACCACCAATCACTATGACTATGGTTTCGCAACCAGACCCAAAAAAACTCAATTTTGGTGGCAAACTGGCAAAGCTTAAATTATACGAGTTCGGTCCCCGTATGAATATAATAAACATAATACTTCTAGATAAATACCTCTGTCTGGAAGTATTATTTTTGTTTAGCAACCATTGTTTGAAACGTGACACCCAACCTACTATTGTTGCTACGTGCCGAATCAAGTTGTATTCGTTTAATAATTTTATAATTAAATGATCATTTTTATTACATAAGGCTGTGTATACATTGTTCTTAATAGATTTAATTTCTACAATGGGATTTTGATAACTTTCATTTGTAAATAGGGTCTTATCAAGTTCAGGAGCCAGTCTGGACCCTCCCACCACAATGTGTGGCAATGTGGCCTAATAGTTGACTCGCGCTCAGCCCTCGTGCAGCACAATCGGCTGCATTGTCCGCAGATCGTACGTGGTGCCAACTGGATGCAGGAATAGTCTTTACTATTGATGCTACTCTGTTTGAGACAAATTGCTTCCATTTGTTGACATCCCCGTGTATCCATCCAAGTACGACCATGGAGTCGGTCCAAGCGTAAAAGTCAATCTTGTCTGTATTAAATGTATCTAATACCTTAGCCATCAGACGTAATAACAGTAGTGCTCCACATAATTCAAGCTTAGGCAGTGTTAATTTATTTTTTACTGGTGCTAACTTAGTTTTGGCGGCTATCAGTGTTGTTATGTACTTGCCTTTACTATTAATTGTCACCAAGTAAGCATTGAGCAAGCGTATGTTTTCTCGGATGCATCGCAAAATCTGTGCATTTGACAATTTAATTTATTTCCCGTGTATCGAGGAATAATAAACTTATTTAAATGTTGAAAATCTAATTTCAGTTGCCTCCAAGCTTCACTTATTTCGTTTGAAATGACGGTATCCCACGTAATACTTGTATCCGACCAAGTTCTTTGGAATAAAAGAGGGGCGCGGATAGTGAGTGCGGTGATATCCACCCCAAGGGATCAAATATCCTTGATATAAACGAAAGCAACTGTCGTTTTGTAAGTTGTTGGTTTGATTGGATATCTTCATATTTGTTTTGAAATGTAAAAGTGTCTGTATCCGATCACAAACTTAATCCTACAGTTTTTCTGGATTCCAAACTTTCTAAACTGACTGTTGGAAGGTCTTAAGTCAACTGAATATAATTGCTTGACCACTTCCGTATGTCATACCTGCCTCTTTCAATGCAGCTATGATTTCAGTCTGTAATGACTTTGTTTGACTGAGAATATCTCCACCTGCTAGTAAATCATCCATATAAAATGAAGACTGGATAGCCTCTGCAGCCAGGAGATACTTGTTTTCCTTTTTGCAGTCTATAGCTATCTATTGTAGTCAACTGGTACTCTGCAAGGGATTCCTGATGAGATGTTGATTGAGATGGTATTTATGTAGCCTCCAGTGTGTAAAATAAGACTTTGAAGGGCTTTTTGTAAATTAGGGCCAAGTTCCAACAAATAATTTAGACTAAATCCGCTGGATGTTTTTGCAGAAACATTAAAAACCGTACGTAGCTTAGTAGTGGATGAGTCAGCTTTCAAGATCCCCTGACGAGGGAGATAGCACGATGTTTTGTTATAATTGTTTACACGTTTTATATTATGACCTAGATTTTCATATTCTTGCATAAACTGGGTATACATTTTAGAAAATACGTAATTTTTTTATCTTAAGTTGTGGAATTGAGCGATAGCCTTTCCTTTTGACAGCTCTAATTTTTGTTCAAAATTTGGCTTCATTGGTATCGCTACCTCGTACCTCCCGCACTCCAAAAGTCAGGTGGTAGACTTGTATAGCTCCTCACAGTTGCTATCTTCCATAGATAATAAAGAAGTAGTGTTACTTATTCCGTCTATTTCCCGGTATTGAGAAAGGGCCGCTAGGTTGTTTAAAACCAAGTGGCAATTAAAGGTTTTAACATTACCGAATAATATTCAGCCTAGCTTTGTTTGTTGAGCTATCGCTGCCATGTTAGGCCCTTTAATTAGACCGCTCATTATAATATTAGAACAGACACTAGCGTCTAATAATAGGTCAATGGACCTTGATACATTATATTCAGGGTCCGCAAGCTTGTTTAGTTGTATAAGCGACCACTGTTGTTTATAAATTAAATATTGGGCAAATTATTAATGACCCGCGGGATGACTAACGCTTGTGTATTAAATGTATGTCTAATGTGATAATGCCTTTACTTGGTTTTGATCCGTTACGTATACCGGAAACCGAAGCATGATACCGCTGTCTGGGTAACCCAAGTAATTGTACCGCGTTTTCTGATATTAACGAAATTTGCGATCCCTGGTCCAATAAAGCTCTTAATGTAAGAAAGGTACCACCCGCTACCCGTATTTTAAAAGATAAAGTTGTGAGAAGAATTTCTTCATCATCTGTGGCGACATGATTCACACTATGTTCCCTCCCTACCGATGATATGACAAAAATATGACTGTTTGTCACAGTTTCGATAGTCACTGGTAAATTAACAACACAAACGGGACGCGACCGCGATGTCCTGTTTCCTCGAAGGACCAAAAACTGTTGTGGTATAGTTATATCGATAGGGATAAAGAAACGTAGAAAATCACCAAACCCAATGAACGCTGTTTTGACACTGATTTATTACAATAAAATTATACTTAACACGTTTTTGTAGGACAGAGAGCGGTGACGTAAAAATGCTGATACGAACTAATTAAACCTATAGTTAAACACATTGTACTTTGCTCTGTACATCATCATTATCTTAAAACGACCTTCGGCCTTACCACGTGACAAACAGCTTAAATTTTTGATTGGTTAATACTTACTAGTGGTCGCCCAGTGGTCGAATTTAAACCGCAATTTTATTAAGGCTATCCTAAGCAATGAAAAATTTAAAAAGATAGAATGTAAGTTTGGATCATGAAGCTGTAGATTGGATTGGCATTGACATATTTCAGCCGCTCCTTTTTCATTTTTTAAATTTTCGAAAAGAGTTTAAATGCGTGTGTGTCAAATACATATGCATGTGTGTCAAATACATATTCATGTGTGTCAAATACATGGTAGTGTGTGTAATGTTTGTTTTACTGATTTAATGTATTTTTATGCATAATTAAAAAAAAAAACATTCAGATAACCTTCTCTATATAAACTATTAGTGTGCGAATTTTCATACTCCTCCGTCCGCGAAATTTTCGTAAAAAAGGGGGTACAAATTTTTTGCATCACGTATTAATATATAGATTCTCCTGTACCATCAGCCCCAATAGCGAATTAATAGCAAAAGATGATGTTATTTACAAAAATATTGTGTTAAAAATAGCCATATCAAAAAATACGTTGACCCATCGTAGAATTTGTGTCACACCGTTCGTTGCGACAATACGTCTTATCATTCATTACAGTGTAGCCAGGCACCTCGTACCAGAGACATTGTAAAATCAACATTTTAAATAGACTGTTTTTCTCGACAGTCGGCACCGCTTTTTACTCAGATTCGTAATGAAACGTCTAAAAAGGTCGATTGATTACATAATCTTGTAACTAAATAAGATTCAATTTAGTGTTTTCATACTTTCAATTACCTGCATTGTTTTTTTATATTTATAAACTGTAATTCTGTACTTCTGTTGGATTAGCAACTTATACTACTGGTGTTATAAAATGTTATAAAAATATTATAAACTTTCTTACACTCACACCAATTATCTAGCCCAAGAGAAGCTTCGTTATGAAACTCGTTAAATGGTTACTAGACAACGGATAAACATACTCAAAATACTTAAATACATAGTATTTATTTCACATAGAAAACGCCCAGACCCGAGACAATTTAGAAAAACAATAATTTCTATTTTGATCCGACCGGGGATCGAACCCGGGACCTCAGAGATGGCGTCACCATGAAAACCGGTGTACTAACCACTCGGCCAAGGAGGTCGTCGTGATCGTCGTCGTCAAATTAGATTCATACTGATATTTTTATTATCACGCTTTACGGTAAAACCTTAAAAGTATAAAATAAACAAACAGTCTCATCAGTATGAAGCACGCTAATCATATGCGTATTAAAGTCTCATATTTTTCACAACAAATTACTTTTGTCGAGCCAAGTTGCGCGGAATTTTCGTACATTTTATTTATATCCCGGACAATTTGTTACGTCGCCAGCTCGTCGTATGTATTCGTGGGGTCTGTTTACTTTAAGATCTCGACGAGTGCCGGGCCTTCCACCGGCCCTTCCCGGCTGTGACGCAGGAATTATCGATCACATTTTACCTTAAAAATATCAAGTTTTTATATATATGTATCAATATGATACATATATATAAAAACGTTAACGCTTAACCTGTGGTTTCTAACAATTAAGTACCTGTTAATGTGAGTAGCGGTGCGTGGACCTAAGGCGTAGTAACTTACTTAATCTGAGCTTAAGGACAATTTTCATGTTATAGGAATGTACTTATTCGCAAAAAGAAACAAGTGCGAATAATACAGTTGTGTGCTTCTTGAGGATAACAGCAAAGCGCGTGTGTAAATGCCATAAATGGACGGAAACGTTTTTGTTAGCTATCACAACAAGCGTTTAATAAATTCACGATAACTATGTTCAATAAAGGCCCAGAGAAGCGGTTGCCCTTTACGTATTTATCTGTTTATTTATGTTGTTGCTTCAAGCACATTTACAATTTCATTTGTGTAGATCGCAACGCGTTTGTGTAACAAAACGCAAGGAGATTTGGACTGCAGTATTTTTTATATTTTTTATATTGGCACGTCATAGTGACTACATCCTGCCTGATGGTAAGCAGCCGATGCAGTCCAAAATAATGAGAATGAATGGATTTACAGACTCAAAACAAAACAAAGATGCCTCAGACCGTCATCCGTTTTTGAGGAGTTCGGTTCACAGTGGTCACTCATTTTCAAACACATTAAGAGCGTTTACGCCAAAGAAGAAATTAGGAAATCAAATTATGCTCAACAAACTATCTGAATGAAGTAATTTAGCATTTTTACGTCACCTAATGAACACCTCACATGTTATGGTTTAGTTAAATAAGACGTTACGGCCACTTTTAATTATAACGCCATATTTAACTAAACCATAACATGTCAGGTGTTCATAAGGTGACGTAAAAGTGCTAAATTACTTCATTCAGATAGTTTGTTGAGCATAATTTGATTTTCTATCTCTAATTACTAGATATGTTTTTTTTTCATTAGCGGCGTTAGTATGCGGCGTAAACGCTCTTAAAGAAAGTTACAAAATAAATATGTACAGAACAGGCGTATTACTCGTATAAGCTTGCACAGCATTCTTTAAACAGTAGGTATCTTAAGGAAAGTGACTATTAAAGTGGTTCCGTAAATATTGCACTCGCTTTGTTACAAACTCGTTATCTGAATCTGTTGCCGTAATAACAACGTTATGTAGTATTTTTACTCCGCTTTTATATCATACTCAACGAAGTTGAAGTGAGCTTCCGCTATCGGCCTTATTGCCTTTAACATCAAGTGAGAGGCTTCGCCGTTATGAATAACAAATGCATTCAGTAACAGAAGGGCGGCTGATACAAACGCATCCATACGGTGATAAACGGAAGGACGGCAGTCGTTAGTTAACCTTTTGATCGTCACGGCACAAATGGGTTGCCATATCCTGTACGCCAAGCATTCAATTCAGAGTAAAAGCTTGCAACAGGATTAAAAAATAATATTTGTAAATATCTTTATTTGGTCTCACACCAATGCATTCTGAGCGTAAACGATTTTGTGATCGTCCTTTGCGACTCAGTACGTCGCGATCACGAATGAGTCGATGACGTACTCACATATACAAATTGCAACGTATATAAAAAAATGAGTTGAATTCTTTTACTATTGTTTCGAATGCTTAAACCGTACAAATCACAACCTCTTTAATCCTAGCGCTACAACCGAGCGTAGGTAAATGGCTATCGGAGCTGCACATAGGTTCTGTACATTACTACAGTGCTTCTATTTTCACAATGTCTCTTGGCAATCATCGCGTTTCCGATAAATGGAATATTAATTACCTCGTTGATAATTATTAGATTTATTAATAATTTGAATTCCGAAAAACGTACTTTATTGTTGTTTTGTTTTGATTTTTCGTGTGAACTATAAAGAGCTTTAATACTTTAAATCGCAAATCAATTAAGTTTAAAAGAATAGTATCTAGCATCTAAAATAAATAATTTACTAGTAAAAGGAGTAGTAGCAACTCTATATATTCTCTATATGTCGACAGCCGAAACACGAAGTTTGCGGAGATACATAAAGAAATTAGATGCACTGTACTTTGTGGTGTGGGGTTACCGATAGAACAACAACTACACAATTTACATTGCAAAGATATGAAATCAAACGTTTTGTACCAATAAAACCGTGTCCGTAAAAAGGTTACAACTACAAGCGATGACAGCCTTAAAAGATAGCCACTAGCAAGTTTTATGAGCGTTGTAAAGATATATGTAATATATGTGACACAACAACGTGACGTCGACGTACGTACAAAGCGGCATGACGTCACGAAGCCACATGCCGTTTGGAATCACAGCACAGTGTTTGCAATGGTTTCGCTTCGCAGACAGCGGCGGCGGGCGTGGCGGCCGGCGACTCGGCGAGATACTTTTAATAGCTAGAACCATAAGCTTGCGGGCACTTGCGATGTTATATATTTGGTTCACATACAAACAGTCAACCTTCAAACGTATTTAATCAATGCAAGTATGATACAACTAGCCATTATGGTCTCCTAATTTTATCACAATAATTATGATTTATACGATATTATGCTTGCAATGCTATCATTATGTTTTTTATAATTAATTTTCTTGTCAATTGTATTAGGTCGCCTTGCTGCATGATTAAGGTGAATGGGAAGGGCTGGTTTAGTTGAAAAATACTATCGGTGATATTTATTTTATTAGCTTTATTACTCATATGTTGTTGTTGTAATCACTGTAATCATTGTCGAGGTCCTAATACATCTACATACAATATATATACAGCGTTATGGCAAGATCTCATGTTCAATTGTGAAAATAACAATGCTTAGTCCCATCTATCACTTTTCAAAGCTTTTAAAAGCTTAAAGCTCAGGTAGTTTTTATAAGCTTTCTATAAACAAAGTGTGACAGAAAGGTGTGGTCACAATGAAAAGATCCAAAGTGTATCCAATCTAGTTCTTGTATGAGGAGTTACTCAGACATAATTATTAACTTTAATTTCTCATGCAATTTTTATTTAATATTCTATTAGTAACATCATATCAAAATAAACAAGTCACATCACTAGTGGGCCAGTGTACTAACAATTATAATCACTCCTGCTTGTCTATGCGCGCCTAGTACTCAGAGCGCAGAATAGTTCGGAACTTAAAAGCCGGAGCACCGCACCGCCCCGTTCGCTCGGCTTACGACGCACGGCGAGAACAGACGGCCGGTTGGCGGCTTGACCAACGCAAAACTCCACCAATGTATGCTTCTCAATTAATTAAATAGTTTAAAATAACACTGAAACTTTCCTTTCACTTTGTAATATTAAAATAATTCACAGCAGCATTTCATTTACACAGTGCGAAAGACGGTAACAATGCATTCCTTCCTTCTGCCCTTGCATCTCACGCTCGCCGACGTAAACTACGTTTGTTACGCAGCTTTATTAAAAAGAAAACAATTTTAATAATTTAAATAACAACGCAAATAAATAGCAATTCTGCTCAAAGAAATAATAAATAACTAAACGACAGACATTGACATCGATTAAACATTACAAACCTCTTTTACTAAAATTGTGTTGTTATTTTCAAACCCCTCTCTGTTGTCCCAGTACCTTTCACTGAAATAGTTTGCTAAATCACCACTTACAATGATTTTTGGAGTAAAATAAAAACATTATGCACCAAAGCACCACGCCCGAAAAAGAGGTGCATTTTGTACAGTGGGCCACCACTAAAGCTATCCATTTCCGGTTATGTTATCTCGCTCTATCGCAAATAATACACATTCAACGGAAGCGAGAGAAAACAAAGAAATTGAGTAACTTGATAATTATGTAGTCTCATGTACAAAATGGGGTACTACGTTTCTGTTTAATTAAAATATGTATTTTTTAACCTTAGGCCGATTAAGATTCAAACTATTTTAGTCAAAGGTACTAGGACAACAGAGACGTTAGAAAATAACAACGGAAGTGGTTTACGACTCGTTTACATTGCATTTTTGTAAAAGAGTTTCTTTCCTCGTTCAGTCTGTATATGGTGGTTTGTCAAATCAATGTCAGTCAGTCACTTTACATATTTATTATTTCTTTGTGAAGAATTGCTATTTATTTGCGTTATTATTTAAATATCAAAATGGATTTATATTAATGAGGCTACATAAAAAAACATATCTTATGTCGGCGAGTGCGAGATGCAAGGGCAGATGAAGGAATGCATTGTTGCCGCCATTCGCACTGTGTAAATTGAATACTGCCGTGTGTCTCAGTGAATTATTTTAAATAACAAAGTAAAATAAGAGTTGAAGTGAAGAAATGAAGTGTTATTTTGAACTTTTTAATTCATTGAGAAATATAAAATGGGTTTACTTTTGCGTCGTTTAAGCCGCCAAGGGGCTGTCTGTCCTCGCCGTCTCCGTCGTGTGCCGAGCCTAGAGCGAACCGGCCGGCCGGGCGGTGCGTTGCTATTAACTAACTAACTACTTACCTAAAATGTTTTTGTTTTGTTTATATAATTTTAAACGCAAATTTTGTTGTTGTTTTTTTTTAACTAACTACCTATTCTGCGCTCTGTGTACCAGGCGCGCATAGGCAAGTAGGAGTGATTATAATTGTAAGCACACAAAGTTTACACTAGTGATGGGGCTTTAATTATTTTGATATGACATCACTAATATAACTAAATATTAAATTAACAATTGCACTTTAATTTGTAAAGTTAATAATAACGTCTAAGTGCATGCAGAGTTGCATAGGTACAAGATCTAGATCGGATACACTATGCGAAAAAACTGTTGAACAAACGTTTTTTCTACGTTTTCTTTTAACTGTCGGCGACCCTGTATTTTCTTTAAGCTTAGCAAGTTCATTAAAATTGGCTAATTGGTTTGAAAGAATCGGAGCTTTGAAGTTTTTATGAGAAACTGACATGTAAATTAGCTCTAAGCATTACTTAGTAAGCGGTTCCAACGCCTTTTAGAATCTGGTAGCAGATGGAGACAAACTTGAATAAATTACGCCATTCCCTCTAGGAATCCTCTGCGGATGTTTACATCACAGGATTTGAGGAACCTCTCAAGTTTCTCGCCACCCACAAACAGTTCGGATACGCTCTACAGGCCAGACAAGGAAAACAGCATTCTCTTTCCAATAAAAAAAGTTAGTGGCATTTGCGATATGAAATATTTTGTTGTGCAGAGCGCCGCGGAGTACAGCGGGCGGTGGGCAGCGCTTCAGCAGGTAGCTCTGCTGTTCTTCAACAGCAACTTCGGCATCAATTTCGTGCTGTACTGCCTGAGCGGGCAGAACTTCAGGCGCGCGCTGCGCCAGGCGCTCCCATGCCTGCGCAGGCGCGGGCGCCGCGGCATCGCCGTGCGCCGCCCCACCTCCTACAACCCCGCCCGGGCTAGCAGCGTCTCAAGTAAGTATCGATAGATTGATTTCTTAAGGTAGAAGATATGTGCCGACCTACGCCGGGTAATAGTGGCTCTACCTAAAATAAGTATTTATCTTATTAACCATTCTAATGTATTATGAACCGGCCGGCGTGACGAGTGTCATCTATTTTTCACAAAATGTTACTTCACCGAACAAACGAGCAAACAAACAAGTCATCTACATAGTTCGCATTGGTGTAACTAGATAGGACTGTATTAAACCGGAGGCAGTTTAGTTTAGTGTATTCCATGAATACGGTAGACTTGCTTCACTTTCACAATGTGTTTTATTGTTTGTCACAACAACTTTCCCTTCCTTCTAAAGTTTTAGAGGCACGTTTACGACAGATGAACTTTTTAATATGATTCACGCCAAGCAATCTAGCTATGTGCACAACTTTTGGTTTAAGAAACTTTTGTGTAAATTTGGTCTAGTTCTTTGGAACTTTGTTCTTCAAAAGGTCGAGCTCACAGCATAAGAACCCTTTTGTTAGTTTCGTTAATGTATAAGAAATTTTGTGTCTCTGTGCTTCTATAATTCTTCTTCTATAATTCGATACTGATGATTATATTACATTTGAAATGAAATAATAATAAAATGAACTTTATTTTGCACAAAATGTGGTACAAAAGGTCTATTGTTGATAAAGGATTCTCACATTTTACCAGAAGCTGGCATACAATGTTATTAAGGGTGCGCCGTCCATAAGTGACAAGTGTCATATGTTTTATTTGAAATGTCGTCGTCCATATTTATTTGATGCCGCGCGGCCATACTAATTTTGTATGAGGAATTTAAGGTGCTTAATAAAAAATAATTATTTAAATAACCACTTGATGAATCGAAAATGTAGTCTAGCAATTTGTAGTTTATCCATTGATGATTGTTTAGACAAAATCAGAGGTACAATAATTTAGATAAACTATAAGAAATCTACTAAACGCCGATACTCGATACATTTGGCTTTTTGCCTCTACGATTTCTAATCATGTTTTTTTATAGATAAAAAAGGAGTTTATTAGTTTATGCCGTCGTTTATGCTAGCTCTAACAAAAACGATTTTGACACAGAGCAGCTATATCAGTCCAATTTTTCACGTGTTAGTAAATACTCTTTAAACAGATTTTTATTTTTTAATCTAACCAGTCTTATTTTTCTTTCTTTAAGATTTTATAAAACGACGACGACATGTAAATGCAATACAAAACACAGTTGACAAACTAGGAGAAAAATATAAAGAAGCATTTTAATAAACGATTATTTACTCCGTAACAGAACTTATTATAATTCTTGTTGGTGTGTGTTCTTGAGGGCATGCGCATAATGACGAAAGTTCGAATTTAGATAACGCTCTCGGCATATTAAATAAATTTGCCCTTATGCATGTTCTACATCGTTTAATAAAGGACCTTTTAATTCGGCGAGCATAACCCTCTTGCGTAATTTTTTCGGCGGCGGATTGTATCATTGCCCGCAGCTGTGTGAATGATATCACCTCCGTCTCGTACACCAGGTCTTTCAGGGAGCCCCAATAAAAAAAAACCAGTGGATTTAGGTCTGGCGACCTTGGTGGCCATAAGATAGGGCCGAGACGCCCGATCCACCTTCATGGGTATCTGTCGTCTAAGTGGTCTCGGACCACTCGGGCGTAGTGTGCCGGGCAGCCGTCATTTTGCAACCACATATGTTGCCTTGTAGAGAGCAGCACATCTTGCAAAAGTAATGGCAGTTGATTTTAAAGAAAATTCATTTATGATCTCAGTCCACAAATTATTTTTGAACTTGGTTTGAGACCTATCTTCCCGTATAATGTGGGGATTCTCTAGTTCCCGGTAATGCAGATTATGCTTGTTTAAGCCATCTTTTCGGCACGTAGACTCGTTGCTCCACAAAATTTTGTCGAAATAAGCCCAATCTTGGTTAATTTTACGTAGCATTGTGCGACAAAACTCTACTCTTCGCGGGTAGTCAGCAGGTTGTAAAGTTTGCACACGCTTTATATGATATGGGTACAATTCATACCTTTTTAAAGTGTTGTAGACTGTGTTTTTTTATTGTCACGGCCCTACTTTATGGCCACCAAAGTCGCCAGACCTAAATCCACTGGATTTTTTTTATTGGAACTGCCTGAAAGACCTGGTGTACGAGACGGAGGTGATATCAGTCAGTTATGGGCAATGATACGACCCGCCGCCGAAAAAATTACGCAAGAGGGTTATGCTCGCCGCATAAGGGCAAATGGCGGCCCTTTTGAGCATTAACTGTAAATAATTTAACAAAAATTTCATTTGTATTAATAGTCTTTTACTTGTAGCCATACTATACCAAAACCCCAAAATACCTGTTAAAATAAAGAATATTTTCTTTGCCAATTTCAATTACAATGACATGTCAAGGTCAAAACTTCATGGAAGCATGTCAGGTACCGAACCTTTCTACGATTTCATTGTTCACATGTATCAAATCATGAAATAATACTTGTAAGGTAACTTAATTTTAATTGACTTGTATTTTAATAAAATCCGAAATTGCTACCTTCGTGCATTTAAATTACCATAAAAAATAAAATTAAAAAGGAATGTAAAACAGTAATACCATTTTTAAATTAACATTAACTAAGCAATAATTTAAAGTAATTGGCACGGTCTGCCTGGTACATTTTTTTTACACCACATGCTATCAAAGTCAGCCGTTTGATTTAGTTTGTATGAAAACTTTGCATAATTTTTTTTTATGTGGTTTTTGCAGTACTTTAGGGATCAAAAGAATATTGTTTTAGATGAAACAAATAACCATGAATATTTGAAAAAAAATGGGGCTTAAAAAAGTTATATTTGTAGAAATGGCATGAAATAAACTAAACGAGGGAAGATTTTTCTAAAGAAAATGAAAAAAGAACGATATCTCGAAAACCGTGAGACTTTTATTAAACTGAAATTCCAGTATGTGGTAGGACATGATGTGACCCACCCGCAGCTAAAGGATTATCTTTCGTTTTTTGGACACGCTGTATATTTATATATATGAAAATATTTTCGTCAGTTTGAGATAAGCTTCCGTTACGTTATAAGCTTCCGTTACGTTTAAATATTCAATGTTTACCTACAACATCCAACTCAGAATCTAAAATAGTGAGTTTGCCGTACGTACGCACGTACTCTGAATAATTTCTATTGAATTCTGATAGCCGTAAGGCCTCGAACAGACGACGCTATTAATACAAACTGTATTTGATGTTTGTAATAATTTGGTGTAAATTTATATAAAGTGTTAGTAAAACGTGTAATAACACGTGTTAGTAAATACTCTTTAACACGTCAAGGCGGGTACGCATACAGTCGACCAACTTTGTGACGTAACATGTAATAAACAATGTGCGTACCAGTAATAAACAGCGAACATTGAGCTTTTGTCTATACAAAATAACTATATAGGTAGGTATATTATGTTCGACTGTCCGTGCCCCGTCTTTACACATATCCAAGATTATTTCCAAATAAATCCCGATGGAAATTAAGTGTGAATAGATGGGTTGTCAATTAAGATGCTATTTTGTTATTGACAGCATTAGGTACGCCTACGAGTTTGTACGGTGTCGTAGCCATATCGTAGATTTTCTCACTTCACGAAATGCTTGAGAATTTCATGAAATGGTCGCAATTCATGAAATGTTTCACTGTCTATTGGCCACATCATGATGTGATTTGGGCAGATCAATGATAAGAAATCGTTTATCGATATGGGCAACTAAACGCGCGGCTACTTCATGAAATGTTCAAACTTTTGTGATCATATCGTAAAATATTTACATTACCCACCGTTAGAGACGCTGATATCGTTTACTTTTTGTGTCGATACAATCGATTTTGTACAACCTTATGCCGCTCCCCCCTTCCGTGACTGGCCCATGCTGCGCTGCGCTTCGCTCGGAAAAAAAAATTAACTTAACCTAACCAATAGTAAGGATTTCCCACATTAATGATATGGCCAAACTTGGAAGGGCATATCATCAAACGTTGACGCTTTAACGATATGATCAGTTTAAGCTGGGCATATCATGAAATACAACCATTTCATGAAATGGTCGATTACATCATAAAGTGATAAATTTTAAGATCCGGCCACGACATATGTCGTGTCACGATGTATGTATATACATAACCTAGTCACAACAATTATGTTTGCATATTGATTGATATTGATGAGTGATTTTTATTGCAAACTCAATCAAGCATATAAGTCTCAAAACGTCTCATTCTAACTTTTTAATACTTTGAAATTGTTGTCGGTCGTCTACGGCTTTTACAGCGTTTGCTTTAAACTTGGTGGTTTCTTAAGCCGCTAGCTGTGACCGATCAAACCCCGGATAAAATTTAGAGGCAGGCGGGGGCATGCGTGCATTACGCGAGCATGTCTCAATACCTTACTAGTTTCTTCGAGGTGAGAGTGTATATTTTTGTTTACGAGAAAACATTTTGGAACCAAATGCCTTCATAACCCCATGACATATTATAACAGCGCCTATTAAATAATAAAGGACTCTGCACAAAATGTATGAGAAAAACACTTTGGTCGATATCCAACGAAAATCGCATCACAAGTGTCTTTTGATTAAGACTATGACTAAATGTTTTAATAAGGGATGTTATAGTTAAATGTAAAAATTATATCATCATCATCAGCATATAAATGTCCCACTGCTGGACACATGCCTCTACGTGAACAATAGCACGTGGGGATATTGGGCCATAACCCACCACGCTGGCCCAATGCGGGTTGGTGGGTTGTTAATAATTATATAAGAATATAATATCGAATGTGATGTAATTCGTTTTTTACATCAGTTGTAACATGTAAAATGATTTTGGTCGATCACTGTGTTACAGACTATATTTTCCCAATATTTTAGGCAAATCGACCCGACGACGACTGTTCCCATATGGGCGGGGTCCTACGTCACTACATCAAAGTTTTACTCCGTAACATCTATTCACCTCTTTTAATTGACCATTAGTAAGGTTTCCAATGTTGTAAAATACACTTTTCAAAATGCTTTTCTCTTTGTAATTCAGTCCTTTTTGATTTCCCCCTTCCACCTCCTATAGAATATCATACCTATGGCTCGTTACTGACATATCGGAATATTTTCGGTCTAATTAGTTTCGGTTCCCCGACAGTGACCCGATAATGTTGAACAGTTATCTAATTCAATCTTATTTTCACTATTACGCAAATTGCTTTGAAATGGCATTTATTAGTGTAAAATATTTTGAATCTGAATCTGAATTTGAATTTAAAATAGAAAGTGAGCCAACTCTAACACAGGTTTCATTAAAACTTAAAAGAGCAATCCAAAACTATTCATACACATGTGAATAAAATAAATATGTATTGGTTTTTATATACCTATCGTTTTTATACTGTCCTGAATAAAAAAAAATATACTGAACTAAACAAATAAATAATTAAATTAATTAATATAAGACGCACGTAACACTATTAGATAATTAGCTTAGGCCCTGGTCCCACTGTTAACGATGAATGAGAAGCGAGTAGAGCTAGAAACTAGAAACGAGTTGGCGAACAGCGAGCAGCGAGTGTGTAGTTCCGATAGTTTTGGCAATAAGCTAGTTTACGAGTGCGACTACACGCACCACTCGCCCAGGGCGGCTCAGACATACATTCCTGCGCAAATTGCACGCGAGAGCAGCACAGCGAGTATAATAGCTCATGTCGCTGCAACAAACTTTTAAAGTGAGAATTTTCGCAGGCCGCCGCGTGTAAACAGTCAGCGATCAACCAATTTTTCTGTCTAGCCCTTAAATCGACTGGTAGAGTGCCAATTGGCCTTTTGTCCTTTTTACGTACATTCATTGAACAAAGCGAAAAAATTGTCGATAATTAGTAGATTCCCCTTCGGCGGTAAAACAACAGCATTAAACTCACACGATAAATAATAGAAATATTTCACTCAACAACTTTAATGTTTCCGCGAAATTTCGGTTGTAACATTAATCCTTTTATATTTTGTAATTTTTCCATGTTTTTCCAAACATCTCCAAAAACATTCGGTAGACTAAAGAAATATGTATGAAGAAAATAGTTAAATGATTTAATAATTACATTTTTAGTAATGTCTTCAAATTCGTAATATGGTTGTTAATTAACTGTTTTTATTATGCCTAAGACCTTTCTACCAAAGCTTTCAATTAACAAAAAGTAATTCGAATTCTAATATTAATATATTATCGGTTTATCATTATATATACTCAGGTTCTGGTGTGGTATGTGTTCCCCCGTGTGGTGCCGGGGATAAAGAATTGCACCACCCCATCTCAACCCATGGGTGTCGTAAAAGGCGACTAAGGGACCATTCCAGAGGATGGGCAGCAGCATCTCTCTGAGGTTACCTTCAACCTACTGCGATCGCCAACCCGCCTGCCAAGAGTGGCGATTATGGCAAATACCTCCCATGATATGCACACCAGCAAAAACCGGCCCCTAGTCCCCGGCGGCCCCGCTCGCCCTAGCTACGGTAGCAGCCAAGGCAGCGACGGGGCAGGGGGTGCTAAGAATCTCCGGCAAAGACCTGGCTACCGCCAACAACGAACTCTGGCCCTGGCAACATTTAACTCGCGCACATTACGGACTGACGAGAAGATTTACGAACTGGAGGAAGAATTGAGCAAGATACGGTGGGACATAGTTGGATTATCTGAAGTCCGAAGAGAGGGGGAGGACTCGATAATCCTCAAGTCCGGTAACTTGCTCTATTTCCGGGAGGGCGAACAACTGTCCCAAGGTGGTGTTGGGTTCATCGTCCACAAGTCCCTCATGAACAACGTTGTCGAGACCGGGAGTGTGTCGCCTAGGGTAGCGTACCTTATACTCAGAATAACCAAACGGTATTCGTTGAAGGTCATACAGGTTTATGCTCCTACTACGACACACCCTGACGATGAGGTGGAAGCTACGTATGAGGACATCTCTAGAGCTATACAAGCCTCTAAAACTCATTACACCGTTGTCATGGGAGACTTTAACGCAAAACTGGGCAAACGAAGTGGCGATGAGATGAGAGTGGGACGATTTGGGGTTGGTAATCGGAACTCCCGGGGCCAACTGCTGGCGGACTTTCTTGAGAGGGAGGGCCTCTTTATGATGAACTCCTTTTTCAGGAAAGCTGAGCACCGCAAGTGGACCTGGATGAGTCCCGATGGTGCAACAAGAAACGAGATTGACTTTATCATGTCGACGAGGAAGCAAATATTCAATGATGTCACTGTGATCAATGCGTTTAAAACTGGCAGCGATCACCGGTTGGTAAGAGGCACATTGAATATCAACGTTAAGCTGGAAAGACGTCGATTGGTAAGGTCTACGCTCCGTCCTGCACCCATCCAAATCCAAAACCCCGAAACCTTTCAGCTCGAATTGCAGAATCGCTTCGAGCGCCTAAATGATTGCGAAAATGTGGACAAATACAGCAACAGGTTTGTGGAAACTGTCCAAACGGTTGGGTCCAAGTACTTTAAAACCCACCGTGCAAAAGGAACCAAAAAGTTCTCAGACCATACCCTAAAACTAATGGAAGAGCGGCGCGCAATGGTTCTGCTTTCCTCAGGTGATGCGTCTTAGTTTCGGCGGCTAAATAGGCAGATCTCGAAGTCTATGACTCGCGACACGCGCCAATTTAATACTAACCGTATTAAAGAGGCCATTGAGCGGAACAAAGGCTCAAAAGTGTTCGCAAGAGATCTGGGTATTGGGCAGTGCCAACTGACGACGCTGAAAACCGATGACGGCAGAACTGTCACGACCAAGTCCGATGTTATGGGAGAGGTCGAGACGTTCTATGGACAGCTTTACACATCCACACGGCCACCTGTACAAAGCTTAGCTAAAGACCCTAGAGCTAAGTTAACCCGGCACTATACCGAAGACATCCCGGACATCAGCCTATACGAGATTAGTATGGCTCTCAAACAGCTCAAAAACGGCAGGGCACCAGGTGCTGACGGAATTACGGCCGAGTTTCTGAAAGCAGGCGGAAGACCGGTACTCGTAGCTCTTCAGAAGCTATTTAATTCCGTCGTACTAGAGGGCAGAACGCCAGAGACGTGGCACGAAGGTATGGTGGTACTGTTCTTCAAAAAGGGCGACAAAACCCTGCTGAAGAACTACAGGCCCATCTCACTTCTAAGCCACGTCTACAAGCTGTTTTCAAGAGTCATAACGAATCGTCTCGCACGCAGGTTTGATGACTTCCAGCCTATCGAACAAGCCGGTTTCCGAAAAGGCTTCAGCACCATATACCACATACATACGCTGCGGCAGGTTATACAGAAGACCGAAGAGTATAACCAGCCTCTTTGCTTAGCGTTTGTGGACTATGAAAAAGCCTTCGATTCGATTGAGACATGGGCCGTGCTACAGTCTCTCCAGCGGTGCCAAATTGACTATCGGTACATCGAAGTGTTGAGGTGTTTGTATGAAAGCGCCACTATGTCAGTCCGTCTTCAGGACCAGAGCTCGAAACCTATCCAGTTGCAGCGAGGAGTGAGACAGGGAGATGTGATTTCTCCGAAACTGTTCACTGCTGCACTGGAAGATGTTTTCAAGCTTCTGGACTGGAAAAAACGCGGCATCAACGTCAACGGCGTATACATCACTCACCTTCGGTTTGCTGACGATATAGTGGTCATGGCTGAGACCCTGGAAGACCTCGGCGCAATGCTCGGTGACCTCAACAGAGTCTCTTAACAAGTGGGCCTTAAAATGAACATGGAGAAGACGAAAGTTATGTCGAACTCACGTGTCGTACCCACTCCTCTGAAGGTTGGGGACTCTGCCCTTGAAGTTGTGGACAATTATGTTTACCTGGGACAAACGGTCCAGCTAGGTAGGTCCAACTTCAGCAAAGAGGTCAATCGTCGAATCCAATTAGGCTGGGCAGCGTTCGGTAAGCTACGAAATATCTTCTCGTCCGATATACCGCAGTGTCTCAAGACGAAAGTCTTTGACCAGTGTGTGTTGCCAGTGATGACATACGGGACTGAGACGTGGTCGCTCACTATGGGCCTCATAAAAAGGCTCAAGGTCACTCAAAGAGCAATGGAGAGGGCTATGCTCGGGGTTTCTCTGCGTGATCGAATCAGAAATGAGGAGATCCGCAGAAGAACAAAGGTAACCGACATCGCCCGAAGAGTTGCTAAGCTCAAGTGGCAGTGGGCAGGTCACATTGCTCGCAGGACTGATGGCCGCTGGGGCGGGATAGTCCTGGAGTGGCGACCGCGTACCGGAAAGCGCAGTGTGGGCAGGCCTCCAACAAGGTGGACCGACGATCTGGTCGCGGGAAGCCGCTGGATGCGAGCAGCACAAAACCGGTCGTTGTGGAGATCCTTGGGGGAGGCCTTTGTCCAGCAGTGGACGTCTTTTGGCTGAGATGATGATACTCAGGTTCTAGACTTGGTTTATAAAAATGAATGCTTACAATTATACCTATTTAAAAGCATCGGTAAACATCGCTAACTACTAAAATTATAGTCGAACCTAAGATACTTGAAAATTAAAAGCATGGGATCATTCAACGTTTATTATTAAAACAGAATTACAAAATGAACTATTGATAGAAGTTTGAAAATCTCCATGAAAAGATATTCAAAGAGAAGTATTACAATATTTAGTTATCATTTAAAACACTTAGATATAAAATTTTTAATAAAATGCAAAATAAAAATAAAATTTAATATGTTCATCATTAAAACAACTATTAAATAACATTAAAAATAATTCTAAATCGCATCATCTGAAAAACCCATCATGATCAGTCATTGTTTTACGATTTTCCATCATGCGCCGCGGAGTACAGCGGAGAAAACAATGGTAAACAATTTTTAAAATTATATTAGTTGGCATAATGGTTTAAAAATTAAGAAAGTTAAGTAAATTATAAAAAGTATAGGCATCTACATTTAAGTCTAGACATGTCCAAGCCATCCTACAAACATGTTTAAAAAAAGAAGTTTAAAAAAGAAGTTTAAAAAATTCAAAAAACTAGTTTAAAAAAAGAAGTTGTAATACTTGCCAACCGAAACTAACTTTTCTCATCCAAAAACTTCCATGGCAAGACTTTGCCGCCTAGTTCGAAACCAGAATAGATATTTTTAACAGTAATGCTAATAAATAAAATTTGCAATTATGCTGAAGTATTAGATATCATCATCATCATTATCATCTCAGCCAAAAGACGTCCACTGCTGGACAAAGGCCTCCCCCAAGGATATGAGGGGTATTTGCTGTAATCGCCACGCTTGGCAGGCGGGTTGGCGATCGCAGTAGGTATTAGATATACTTAACCTAAACTCTGAAGAAAATGAAATAGCTCGGAAACTTACTTATGGCCATAAAAGCACTACTCCAGCGCAGGAGCCCCGGGCGTTTTTTACAATCTGAGGAAAATGTGATAAAACTCAGCGAACCAGCTTATTAGCAGCATCTTACACCCGCCTTATATTTTCGCTTCACAGTGCTGCGATGGGATATGAAGAGCACAGATTGATGTAAAAGATAATTCGGCCTTGTTACCAAACAAGTGACGCTCAGATATGCATTAGACACCTTATACCAACATTTACGGACTATTTATTCAGACTTTTCAGCGTGTATTATACATAAGTAAATGTTTTACTCGAAAATAAAATCGCACACTTGAGGAGCTCGATGGCGCAGTGGTTAACGCGCCCGGTCTGCGAGTGCTGAGGTTAAGCAGCTTTCGCAAAGGCCGGTCATCGGATGGGTGACCAAACATTTATCATCTCAAACTCCTCCGTGCTTCGGAAGGCACGTAAAGCCGTTGGTTCCGGCTGCATTAGCACTCGTTAACAACCACCAATCCGCATTGGGCCCGCGTGGTGGTTTATGGCCCGTTCTCCCTATCCATCCATAGGGAAGGCTCGTGCCCCAGCAGTGGGGACATAAAATGAGCTGATGATGAAAATATCTCACACTTGAATATTATATTCAACTAAATCCCTTTGTGAAATCTCTAATTACTGTACGTTATATTTTTGTCGCGGCCACTACTCGTATTACGTACCTATATTCCCAGAGGGGACAATGGATTGACTAAACGATCATTAGGTTTGCTGATTTAGCATCGATAACGTGTAGATCACTGTCTTATGTGCATAGGATGGTACTGGTCTTCCTGCAAGACGTTAGTGCGTTTGGTAGAAACAGCCTTTAAACCACTTGTTAAAGTTTAGTCAACTAAACTATCGTTAGGATAGCTGATTCGAGTACAATATGATACTATGCACATTAGCTACACTAAACAATCATTGATGTGATTTAGTGGTGCGCTTAGTATATATAGCCATTCTATGGTGTTTGGTGGATAGAGCCGTTGAAGCACATGCCATGGATTATGTTAATGATAAAATTAAATAAGTATATGTTTCACATTGACAGATTTAAATTATCCGCATTTTGTGATTAAATAGAAATAAAAAAGATCTTTATTTGGTACAATACATCATACATATATGTAAATTCAAAACACAGGAACATCTCTAATTTTAGTTTTATTTTATTTCTGCACTCGTTCCATATGAACTTTACCTATGCGAAATATCTGACTCCTACGTGCGTGCAAAGTGTTTATAAAGGGGAATCTACACAGTTTTTTGTTCACATAATAATATGGAACTTCTGCACTTGGAGAGGCCTATGACCAGCCGTCGACGTGTATAGGCTGATGATGATGACAAAAGGTTAACAACTTATCACTATGGAGCAGTCAACAACACAAATGTATCAAACAGCTTGAAAATAAATACCATGACAAAATAAGGAACTTACATTTACTGCCGGTAATTGGCTAAATGATTTCGTGGAATCATCTCTCTCGACCTCGTCGGAATAAGCTGTTTACCGCTGGAAACGATTCGTTACCTGCCTGGCCTAATAAGACCTAAACTTAATCTAAAAGTCTAGATTACTCTTGCCTGTTATTTTGTGGGCGTTAGTTGACGAGCCGTTACAAAATATTACTGGTTGAAATGTTGACGGATGTACACTGCAGTGTATGGAGAAAATAAATAAAAAAAAGTATTTACGAAATACGAACTCGATGCAATATTTTTTTGCGAGCATTGCATTTAATCTTTGCCGTCGTTGGTTGGATTCGTTTCGCTGTTGTATACTTGTTTTGTTTGTTATATTTCCAATCTTTTTACTTCACATCGGCGCCGTTATATTTATTAATTCATTACATAGTCCTTATCAAATAATATTAACCGAAGCTAAGGCAACATCAATAATAATTTGCACTTTATGTAGGGATACATGAAAAATTCCCTAGAACGTTAAATAATCTCTCAGGCACTATCAAACTAAGTTTAAACAAAAATTTCAGATTTTAAAACTTCATCGATATGCAGAAAAACGGCTTCAGTGTGATATTTAAGCGTTTTTGATAAACAAAACAACTTAAGTATATCGTGATAGGAAAATACGATACAATAAAGTGAATGTTATGTTATCATAATGCAAGGAAGGATGATTTTGATTGCCGCAGCTGAACTGAAGGCATTTGGTGCATCAAATAATCGGTGATAACTTTGCGAATAGATTTGACTGACTCATCTTTACACATTATATAAAAATCTTCTTTGCGTGTGTATGTTATTGAACTTCTTCTAAACGGCTGGACAGATTTGGATGAAATTTTGTGTGTGTTCAAATGGATTCGAGAATGATTTAGATTTACAATTGGACCCGGTAGGTGGCGCTGCTATGGGGCTCCATCATGGGATACGGGTGTTCTTAAGCGGACGAATGATTTGTTTGTTTTGTTGTCATAGAAACTGTCAATGCGGTACGAAGTCCGCCGGTCAGCTATCATTTAATAAAATTAATGAACTTAAGAACATAATGTGATATTTTACAGTCTGATCTAAAGGTAACAGAATATCCGTGTAAGCACTCGTCAGCCAAAACTTTGTGGTGCACGGACGAGCATAGTTAGTTGCATAGTTGAACAGTTACAGCGCATTTCGCTTTCTCAGGTATAGGGGATTAATTATTAACAGCCAATTAAAATGGAGCTTTCCCATTGAGCGTGTATGTAACAAATTTATACAGTTCCAGAAAATGTTACTACTTATACCATTCAAAGTGATGTTAATCTTGTTTTAGCGGAGTATAAAATTCATACGAGTTCGTCAGTTTCGATTGAACTTTAACATTTTATTGAGATAAGTACTAAGTAATTAACAAATCTTTATCAATAAAACCAAATGAAAAATTTCGAACTCGAAGAATTTTCAAGAACCGATTTTGTAAGTATTGTGCTAACAATTAATACGCAATTACGGGAGGGTGGATAAACAACCGGTTATCAATTTATAGACAGTCACTCTACAAACAACAAGTTCAATCTTACATAACTTATATAATATAGTAGATAACTTGTTAACTTATTTTTTGTTTGTTTTAATGGCTTTAATATAAACCTATGAAAACATTGGTAACTATTAGTAACTATGTAGGAATGAACCTTAGTTGTTTTATAATGCTATCACATGTTAATACCAATTGTAATACTGTTAAAATTATTAAGAAATGAAAACAAAGTAAATAGTTCTGTGCATTTTTTTCAATATAGTAGTGGCATTGCTTACAAAAAATACCGTTACCGGTTAGAAATACAGAAGGTTTGTAATTACTAGCCAATTTTTATTTCGTTCAGATAGAAAGAAAAGCAAAATAAAACAAACCAATTTCAGTGCTGAAGCTACGTCTCGCGTGGAGGGAAGAGCGTATTATTTCATGAGCAGTGTTTTCCCATAGCATTGAGATTCGTATCTGAGCATATTTCGAATTTCTGCTTTGAATATGAAGTTAGGCAGCACGTGGAGAATGTGGCGAATTCGCCTGGTCTTAAGTTCTACACTTTTATTGACTGGCAGGCTAAGAAAATGGTAGCGGCAAACCAGTCTTTTGTTTCTCGTTATTTAATTATTGAGGCTTTTGCCACCTAGTGGTGAGCGTCAAGTTAGCAGCTTTACAACGGAATTAGATGGTTTTGACTACGTCAAAAAATTGTGTATAAATAGTGATAAATAGTGACGTATAGCATATAAATAGTGATACTATGGTTCAAAAGATATTTGAGTATCTTGGTGAGGCTGCTAAGTTGACGTCAAGCTATCAGGCATTTTAAGAAATACAGTTCGTATCAATGTGATTTATATGTCAAAAAACTGTGCATAAATAGTGAATCGTATACGCAAAATCTCAATAATAGTACTTCAATACAAGCCGAAAAATTACGGTCTCTTTTGCGCCCCAGGCGCAATTTATATACAGAAAAGGCGTAAAATGAAAGGGGGGCCCAGACATCTTGCCGCTTCAAAACGTTTCAATACAAAATGTAGGTAAACGGAACGTTTTGAATTATACTCGTCCGGCGAGGCACAGGCACGTCGTTTCGTCGCCTGTTCCGCGTCACTAGCAGTCGCGACTGGAGTGGCGCGCAAGAAGCACGTCGTTTGTTGTACAGTAGGAGCAGAAAAATGCGTGACGATATTGAAAATTATGCCAAAATATTTTACTAACATTAATGTTATCAATAGTAATTAATAATTAAAGTTAAACTTAAAACTTTTCTATACTCACACCAATTATCTAGCCCAAGAGAAGCTTCGTTATGTAACTCGTTAAATGGTTACTAGACAACGGATAAACATACTTTAAATACTTAAATACAAACTTATTATACATAGAAAATACCCGATATAGACCCGAGACAATTTCGAAAAACATTAATTTCTAAATTGGCCCGACCGGGATCGACCCGGGACCTCAGAGATGGCGACACCATGAAAACCGGTGTACAAACCACTCGACCAAGGAGGTCGTCGTAAAATTGTATCGTCAATTTGTATGCTTCTTCTGAAGACCGTGTTTTACTTTCGACAATATAATGTGGAAACAAACATTTTAGTTACATTTTATACACTGTAGAAAAACGACCAGGACATTCGTATATTTTTTCCATTATTTTAAAATATCTATACTCTTGTGACATTTTCCACACAGGGTGCACCCAATATCTTCGGTGTCTCTGCACATTAATGAGTTGCAGCAAAGCAAGCGCTTCTTTGTCGTCTTCTTTTTCTCGGTTTCTTCTAGAAGTAAACGAGAAGAAGAAGACGATGAAGAAGAAGACGACGAAAAAGCGGACGACGAAGAAGACGACGAAAAAGAAGAAAACAAAGAAGAAGAAGAAGAAGACGACAAAGAAGAAGAAGACGACGAAGAAGAAGAAGACGACGTAGAAGAGACGCGATCAAGAGTTATTACACAGGCTGACTTTATTTTGATAAAATAACGCCTTTTCTGTATAATTCGCGCCTAAGTGGACTGCACGGTGTCTCTGCACATTAATGAGTTGAAGCAAAGCAAGCGCATCTTCGTCGTTTTCTTCTTCGTTTTCGTCTACGACGTCGATAACGAAGTAGAAGAAAATGAAAAAGAAGACGACGAAGAAGACGACGAAGAAGACGACGAAGAAGGAGAAGATGAAGAAGAAGACGACGAAGACGACGAAGAAGAAAACGACGAAGAAACGCGATGATAAAATAAAGTCAGCCTGTGTAATGACTCGTCATCGCGTCTCTTCGCCTTTTTGATAATTTAAATATCGCCTGTGCCTTATCTGTTCCTCGCCTGCTCCGCGCCTGCGCTGCGCCTTCATCTTACGCCTTTTCTGTATAATTCGCGCCTAAGAGGACTGCTAACTTGACGTTTCTTGCGATGGCTATTCCAGAGGAACGGGTACAAATACATGAAAATATTGTATGTGAAATTGTGAATCTTACGATATAAATAAAAAAAGGATTCTTCTTTGCTATTTTCCAAAAATCTAATGTAAATTTCTACATAATATTCTTAATATAGGCTGTCGACCAATGTTGAACTTTGCTACACAGTAATGGAGTATCGAGCAATATATATTTTTTGACTGTGTCAATACATATCTTCGGTTCAATGCTTATTGATTTGGTATTTAAACAAATATTTTTCTACCAACTTTTTACGTATCTACTTACTGTTGTTTTTATTAAATCTCATAAAATTTTTGATTGTGTCAATACTCTACTCGCTGTTTAATGATATTTATTCGGGAGAAACAAAAAAATATTTTTCTACCTCTTTTTCTACTTCCTACCTACTTACTTACCTACTGATACAAATTTTAATATAAATTTCATTAAAAAAATGAACGAGCGTTACAGTAGTCGCATTATTACATTTGACATCTCACCTTAGTATCGGCAATTTTAACATTATATTCTGAAAGTTATCAATGATCTGCACTTTATTGAGACATATCATCAGTAAATATTTATTAATATAGTTTAAAAGTATATTACACACGAAATGGTTGAAACTTATATTACACTATAAAATAGAATATAGAATTAACAATGACGTATATTTTTATACAAATCTTAAAGAGAATGCAGTAAATACTCATTAGAAGACATGTCACACTGTTATCTTTTCCTGCCGCGCAAGTTTCGGAAAAATAGATAGTAATGTCAGCACCTCAAATATCACAATCACAAACACAGTAAGTTGTACTTACTGCGTTCATAAATTGTGCAGCAGTATCGCACTGTTACGATCACTTTTCTACGAAATCACTCCCACAAATTGTATATACATATAGAAGACAAGCGGAAAGATGTTACACATCAATAACGTTACAATTATAAAATGAGAAATTAATATTCTTTTCCGAGAGATGGCGCTATTCTTATGATTATTATTAATGAATGTCGATATCGTTTGATACCTACATTAAATGAATAAAACAGGTGTAATAATTATAAAAATTCTTTAATAAATCAGATTATTTGTACATTAACCATTGTTAATGTTACATTTAACATTAAGTGTAAATCAGTCTTATTTTTAGTGTTACGCATAGATAATTATTTCATGAAATTACAGATTTACTCACTGCTTACCAATTTTAACACAAACAAATAAAACTTTTCGCGCACCATTCTCGTATTACCGCACGTAAACAAAATCACGCCATCTCTCCGTGTTTCTTTGTACTACGTCATCGACACTCATTCGTCCACCACTATCTGAGACTTTTAATTCGAGTCACTAAAATGACAATTGCTTGACATAAGTTGTTCCTATTGTTACAATTGTAACGATTGTACCTAAAATCGAATGTGTGGTAGACATGGTTTACATTAGATTTTTGGAAAATAGCAAAGAAGAATTGTTTTTTTATAAATATCCTAAGATTCACAATTTCACGCACAATTTTTTCATATATTTATACCCGTTTCTCTGAAATCGCCATCGCAAAAAACGTCACGTTAGCAGCTTACTTAGAGACAGTAATATCTCGGCTTGTATTGAAGTACTATTATTGAAATTTTTCGTATACGATTCAATATTTATGCACAGTTTTTTGACATATAAATTACATTGATACGAATTGTATTCTTAAGGTGTCTGCTAGCTTGAGGTCAAGTTAGCAGCTTCACCAAGATACTCAAATATCTTTTGAACTATAGTATCACTATTTATATGCTATACGTCACTATTTATCACTATTTATACATAATTTTTTGCCGTAGTCAAATCCATCTAATTCCGTGGTGAGGCTGCTAACTTGACGCTCACACATAGTGATATTGTCACCCATAATGCACATACAATGTTCTATGTTTTTCTCTATAATCCTACTAATACAAATTGAACTTCCAGGGACAAAAATATTATGCTAATAAAAAACAATTTCAAGCGTAACAAATTAGGTAGTGTCACCATTACTGTAATCAGAATACAACGAATGTAAAAGAGAGCCTCCTGACGCCTCGGTGGCCGAGTGGCAGAGCGCTCGGCCCGATACCCGAAGGTCCCGGGTTCAATTCCCAGGTCGGGCAAAATGTATTTCGGATTTTTCGATGCATATCCCGGGTTTGTGATCACCAACCCGCATTTGCCAAGCGTGGTGATTAAGCCAATACCCATCAATTGTAGCGATGGCTTGATTTCAATGATGGAGGCCTTTGCCCAGCAGTGGGACAATTATAGGTTGTTTACTACTAAAAGAGAGCTGGGGCCGTAACCTCACACTGCACCTAACAATTATGTTGTCAATATCCATTTTGTTGTTGCCTAACAAATTACACAACAACCAATAGGAATACCAAGAGTGGGGTGAGGGTAAAGTGGGCTGAGGCTACGATTTTGACAGCACAGTTTTGTTTCCGTATTTCACTCAGCAGACGAGGGACAGTACTCCACGTATTTTCTCCGTCAAAAATGAATTATTTGGAGTCAGATGCGGACTTTAACCTTGTGCGGTACGCGATACAGTATATTTATCTATTTTTACGGATAGAAAAGTGCGCCGAGGACTGGCTGTCGTCTGAGCAGGCGTAAAGGCTGAAATGGCCCCTGGTCAACCTTTCAGCAGTCGTGCCAGAGTGCGGCATGTTGAGCCTCATAAAGCGACTCCGAAAGCCTCTGCACATTAATGAGTTGAAGCAAAGCAAGCGCATCTTCGCCGTCTTCTTCTTCGTTTTCGTCTACGACGTCGATAACGAAGTAGAAGAAAATGAAAAAGAAGACGACGAAGAAGACGACGAAGAAGACGACGAAGAAGACGACGAATAAGGAGAAGATGAAGAAGTAGACGACAAAGACGACGAAGAAACGCGATGACGAGTTATTACAAAGGCTGATTTTATTTTGATAAAATAAAGTCAGCCTGTGTAATAACTCGTCATCGCGTCTCTTCGCCTTTTTGATAATTTAAATAGCGCCTGTGCCTTATCTGTTCCTCGCCTGCTCCGCGCCTGCGCTGGGCCTTCATCTTACGCCTTTTCTGTATAATTCGCGCCTAAGTGGACTGCTAACTTGACGTTTCAAGTAAATCTCCGTAAATATGATTTTGCATTATCACGATATCCGTTTTACTTGTTTGCAAGGCTGTTTCGGGATTATTCAGATACCAAGCACCCGTAGATGATGACATAAAAATATTTTGTAGTAAGTACTAAACACACAACCCTGATTTGGATCGATTAAGTATTTTTTTTACATTATGACGAAGAGCATCTTGAGAAGCCAGCTTGAAACATTAATCGCACTACACTGGGTCCAAAACTTTCATAACGATTTAAACAAGTATTGATCGCCAAACTTTCAAGTCAAGTTAGTTGAAAATGTTAACGGTCTTTTTGCGCCACTGGCACCGGCAAAACATTTGTGACCAAATAATTAAACAACACTCCCAAGAGGGATCATTAGGTTACTCTTTTATAAGAGTACATTTTGTTTGTTGTGCCCTGGTTTGGTTATCTGCGCATATGAAGATTTGCAGAAAATAATTGCAGACTAAGGCCCCGAATTACAGTTGCGGACCAATCAAGCTAGTAATGGCGAGGGCTGCGCAGCCGAAATTGATCCGCGGTTCACTAGCCGCCGACGAACTCAGACAAGCACCTATAGATAGGTGCATCCATGGAAACATCAATTTTTTTAATTGATACCTACATAATACTTATTCAATATTTTTGAAAGCTCCATCGGTCGAGATTGGTTGGGGGATTGGTTGGGCTTACTCTATTGTTATCGGCTGTCAATCAAATCCATTTGCAATTTTCGTTTTCTATATCAATCTATACGTGGAAACAAATCCGATTTTATAAAGGATTAATAAATGAAAATGAAAAATATAAAATGAAAGCATGAATCTGTTCTAACGTTTACATATTTCAATAGTTGTACATTTAAATGACATCGTTTTATAGGTATACTCATAAGTATTATTGTTAATTAAATTGTAAGTTAATTGTATTTTTAATCGTTCTGGAAGAATATAATAAATTTCGATAAATTAATAAACAATTATGAAACATGATGTAGGTATTAGTTAAAAAGGTACGTAATGAAATACTTATTTTCATTGAATTTTTTTGTTTAATAGTGTTTTATTGTTCTCAACAAATTTATTAAGAACTTATCTACTGTACCAAGATTTAATTGCAAGATTCGTGTTGGAAGGCATTGTCAGTACTCGTATAATGCTTTATCGCTTCAATACGGCTTCAATAATACTAACTTATTTTTTTGCATTCAAACAGAGTTAAGAGCTACGGAAATTCAATAGGATGTATAAATAACAATGTTATTGTCACATACGACGTGCAAATTAATTGAATTAATGCATTTTTTAAATACACATTATACATTTTTTATAGAGGTAGTTACTATTTTAAATGGAAATATCAAAAATGGCGTGAATTTATGTTAACTTAGATCCCTGTCCCTTTGATTCCCATACAATTTCCGTAAAATCTTTAAAAATAAGCAAATCACAAAATTTATTTAACCACGAGTCGAAACTAATGTAGTTTCGGTGTTGACGAAATAGTGAGGACATGTTCTTTCATTATAAATAGATTGTTCGGCAATGTAGCCGCTCGGTCGCCCCCGCAGTTGCTCAGTTGACTTTAAATAAAGCTTTGTCGATAGAAATCAAAGCTTGAATCAATCCAATCGGATTTTGTGTTCGAGCGAGCTTCCTGTATACGAGTATGACAGCCGAACATGCCGAGTCTAATGGTCGCCCCAAGTGAAATATTTTGTGGGGCCGCTGTCATCGTCGAGCCATTTCACAGTTGCAGTAAAAAGGTGGTCAACAGATGGGGAGCGGGTTAATGGCGCGGGTCAGTGTCAGACGTTATGTAGTTTTAAGAGCTTGCGGCGGGCGGCGGCGCGACCTTCGCCCGCTAGTTGGCGTAAAGGCAACATTTATTCCCCACCGTTAACCGTTACTGCCGCATTAACCGCGTCACCCGTGCAGGGATGCCCCGCCAATTTATGTCATAAACCAAGTTTTGATTGAAGATGGCAGTTGCGCTATCTAAAACCATATTGAATTTCCAACTAGTTATAACTTTCCAAACTATCTTTGCGCGAGCGATCTGGGCGTCGTCAAAGCGGTCCGCGGTTAGTCAAAGTGATAGAGTGTCAGTTAGGTGCGCTAGCGGCAGCAGTATTGTTGACAAGCAACAATGTGCAAGTTGAATTTCAAAGTACCTTTGCGTAACTTCATTGTTACATCATTTTAACAAAATTCACAGCGAACTACAGTAATTTAATAGATGAAAGGGCACATTCCGTGGTGTCGTTCGGTTGGCGGTGTCGTTCCAGGATTGTGTTTGACCGAACAGTTTGTCCGCAGCCTCATTCGTGAGCTGCACGGAGGCGACGAGCAACTGCGCGCTGGTGAGTGTGGCGCCGACGCGGCGCGAGACGTTCATCAGCCGCTGGACCTTCGACAACAGCCGCCAGTGGCAGCGGCGCCGCCAGCTCACGTCGCTCACCCCGCTGGCGCATAGCGCGGCCAACGGCTCCGAGTGCATCGAGCTGCAGATCTTTCCTTCCTCTTGCGAGATATAAGTAACTGCGCCGCGCGTGCTCGCAATCGGCGCGCACAGTTGTCACATTCTATAGCTTCGCACTATCGCACACGACAGTGCTCTAAATTATAACATAATAATAGCTATCTTATGTGTCTAGCACACGACAGTGCTTTAAACTAGAAATGCCAGGCCATTATATATATATATATATATATACACAACTCTAATCGGCTTATGAGGTTCAACCTTCTTCCCCATTGCCCAAAATTTATTTAAAGACAATTGAAATTAATGTGGTCGTAAATATATTAGATTTTTGTCAATATATTAGGTTAGATTTATTTATTGATGTTAATATAAATAATCAAGCACAGTTTAGCAGTGCATTTAGAAATAAAATAAGTGCCAGAAATGGTTTAATTTTCTAATATTATAACAGTTTGAAAGTAGTTAACTGTATAATAGATAACATGACTTTCGTGGCTAAAGTCGAAAAATTATACGGATAAGAAAAAATCTATTTGTTGTATACCGTACCGGTCGCGAGCCGTCCCCCGTGCCGCCCGGCCGGTTTCTTTATAAAACCAAAAAAAACGATATAGGAACTTATAGTTGTTTAAACGTAACTTGCATAATCATAGATAACTAATTAATAACTAATAAGATACCTAATTAAGTAATGGTTTAAAACTATTTTTGGAAACACAAATTATCTCTATTAGGATATTAGATAAGTATGGGTCGATAAAATTGGCTGTTTTTAGTAAAATAAATTGACACACCCATTGGCTTGTTTTTTTTTTCAAAATTCCAAATTACCTAAATTGTTTTACACTGATTACAATTGATACTGAATCAATAAAATTGTTATGTTCGTATGTTTATATTAGGTTAGTGATTATCTAGCAACGCCCCGTACTTTGGTATAGGTACAAGGTATTTTCTCGGAGTGATGTAGCTACTTCGGTGGAACTGAAAAAGCGAAGGTGCTGGTGCGGCCCAGGCAGCAGCACCACCATGTCGAAGCAACACCAGGTAAGTGAGATATATTATATGATGAACTGTTTGTGTCCGCCTGTCTAAGTACCACCATATTGTCTATGTTTGTCACTATACCAACAATTTTACTAGCGTTATAGTATTCTGAGTAAGAGATAAAATAGACAGTTTCAATATGTAGTAATCTAAATTATTATTATTATTTTAATTGACTCAACGATTAAAAGTTTATTCGATTTTATCTATCGGAGTCTGAATTTTTTTCTTAACATTTTCGGTTTACGATTACAAATAATCCTCAATTACAAAGTCGAATTCCAAGATATTAACTACGCGTTAAAAGATATATTTATTTAAAACATTCCTTGTCGAGTATAATTAAAGAAGGGTTAAAGACATCTATTAATATTAATATGTGAAGCGTGAACTCCGTGCTCTTTTTTAAGCACATTGCGCGCACGTAGGACTGTGGTTCTTCGAAGTAAAATGCAAATGCAGATGAATTAAATATTCCAATGTCAAACACACCACGTGACCATTAGGAATTATTCATAGGCATCAAATTTAATACTTTTCTGCTGTGAAAGCGGTGTGTTTACTTAAATGACGATTTGCAGTAATTGGCCTAACGATTCAGTAACTCCCGATCTACTCTTATTATACCTTCCGCCTGTTATTCCCTTACCTTTGAAAATTCCAATAATCTGTTAGAGTCTCCTTTCATGTTTCATACTAGCTTTACTAGATTTCGTATATATTTTTAGTTTTTAAAGTAAAGTTTAATAGGATATGTATGAGTAATATATAGGTTTCCCTGTTTAAAATAATACAATGTTAGTTACATTCACATTACATAATACACATTATACACATATACTATACAGCCAATATATATTAATATATTAAATATAAGAAGAATATATATATAATATATAATAGTGTGCACCTTATAAAAGCTTACTACTAAACTTACTTACTAAACTTAAACTTATAATAATGTACTAATATAAAAAAACAAAGGTTCATATTTTTAACGAATCTTTACGGAGTATTCATAGGGAATACTTTAAAATTAGCTTAATAAATATCTCACATACATTTAAATCACTTAAATTTACGGTCTATCCACAAAATTACAAAAAAAAAGTTAAAAAAGATAAGTGTGCACTGCGTACTATATAAACGCATCATCAAAACTAATAAATCTATATATATGAATCTATATATATATATATGAATAAACAAAGATATGGAGTATTTGGAGGAAAGTCCACACACCCATTTGACTGTACGCCACATCATTTATTTATTACTAGGTTAGGTATTGCAGGTTATTGTACAATCGACAACGACAAAATATATTCTTAATATAAATAATATCCTTATGTATTTGATGTATTATGTGTTCAAATAAGTCAATGAAAATTAATACTTAATTAATAAATTAATACTTCAATTAGAAATGCAATTACTTAAAATACGAAGAAAGAATAAATTAAGAATAAATTTAACCTGATTTGACGTCGCTTTTATACCTTTTCGGTTATAGAAAATAATATAAAGAGAATTTTTATTAATATTTATTCATTTATTTATTTCATCTTAGCTTAGGACTATCTTTACAGCTTGCTTGTATTGTGACATGTATGTACTATAGATTAATGGTTTGGTATTGATATCTAATCACAATATCATGATTCTAAATTCCACTGACTCTCAATAGAAATTATACTTAAAAAATCATTAGCGTAAGACTCGTAGCACTATCCTCAAAATTAGTATTAAGCCTTAAACTATTCTATGCATGACACTGGTTATATCTATCAATGTTTAGATTTTATCATCGTAAAAAAATATAAATTAATAATAAGTAAATTTAATAATAGGTAGGTAATTATTTCGTAATCGAAATCGGCGCAGTCACATGTACCTAATCGGAGTAGTTTATAAAATTATTACTATATTATTATTATTACATTATTATTAGTAGCAGTATTTTAATTCATATTAATACTAGTCTAGGATTACATATATGAAAACGAGAACATAGAGCCATGTACTTTTATGGGCTCTAATTTGAAATAAAATAAATATATAACCTATATAATCGCATTCTATTTGCAACTTCGATCAATGAAGATATGCAATGCATTGCAAGACAATGTTCGGTCAGCAGATATGTTACCAAATTAAAAATATGTAGGACTCCTACAAGTTTTAGAAGTTACGTTAAGCCGTTGGCCGCAGTTTTTGTATTAAGATAGCTACTGCCATGTGCTGCTGTTACATGGGGGTAGCGGACTTTAGACAGCGGCAGCGGTGGAAAGATTATAGGCCAACAACGTTAATGAATATTTTTGAAGATATAGGTTAAACAAACTTTTCTAATATTCACATTATCAGAAATTTATTGTTACAGTTAGCCAGGCCATCATTTTTGAGCGTAATTGTTGCCTACAAAATATTTATAACAGATTCTTTTTATTTTTATCGCCAGCACTATCTCAATTATATTAACCATTTTTATTTTCTTATATGAGAGAATGTTATACTTGGATACACTTGTTCAGATAACTTAAGTGAAAAAATTTAATTATCACTATTTCTCGTCTTTTCCTTTGTAGATAACGTTATCGCAGGTATTTTAACTGAACTCCGTCGAGATACTGTGAATTGTATGTCCAAGAGCTACCATCGTTAAATTAGCAATTAAATTTCGCTGTATTATTAAATATTATTGTAGAGCTCACTTAAAATAAGATAGAGAATATAAGTATTGGTAAGAACTTAGCATACAAAACCTGAATAGTTTATATTGATAGAATAGTAAGTTTAACGTCAAAGGATGTTCTACGAATTTATATACTAGCGTGAGTAAAGTAGTGTGTAAACATTAGTACTTTCAAGTGTCTGTCTAAACGACTTATACACTAAGTAGGTAGGTACTTTCTTTAGTGATTACTAGTCGTATAACTTTTACGGAAGAATAAAAAAAGAAACATAATGTCTTAATACTTAAGGTAAATTAATTAACTTATAAATCGAAGTATTTAGCATATTTAAGAGTTATACCTATAGTCCTTTGCAAATGTATTGCTTAGTTTAGTATTTGGTAAATATCATACAGCTTTCAAATGCATAATATATCGTCCTTTACATTGAAGTACTTCAATAGTATTCACTAAAGTTTTAAATTTGCGGGATATATTCTTTAAATCTCACTTCTATTCTCTTCTATTGTCGTTGTTGCTTGCATTGACAATTGGTGTCGCAACCAACAAATAACTAAGCAATTCGTTCGTTAGTCTTTTAAACACATTGACCATACTATAGGCAAGACTTACTTATTGACACACAATATTCGTATTTCAACTTATTCTAACGTATTGTTAAACCTAATAGTTATTATATTTTTTATTTTTTTTTGTAAATAGATTTTTATGATTTTTATGCGCATTCTAAAACTGTACTTTTAAAATTACTATTTGACTGGCACATCTAGCTCACAAGGTTCGACTGAAGTCAGTCGCTTAGTCTTGAGCGACTAAAGTATAGATAATGTATTCCGGCATTAACTGCTTAAATGCTTTTCCATGATCGTATTGAGAACGTTATTAAATAAAGCTACGAGTAGTGTGTGACTCCTGCAGAACAAACAGAATAAAATATAGATTTGTACAAACAATTTCCCCTGTGTGGTGCCGGGGATAAAGAATTTTACCACCCCCTCTCTTCCCGTGGGTGTCGTAAAAGCCGACTAAGGGACTATTCCAGAGGATGGGCAGCAGCATCTCTCTGAGGTAACCCTCAACCTACTGCGATCGCCAACCCGCCTGCCAAGCGTGGCGATTACGGCAAATACCCCTCATACCCTTGGGGGAGGCCTTTGTCCAGCAGTGGACGTCTTTTGGCTGAGATGATGATGATGACAAACAATTTAATTTGTTATATTTCGCTAGGGAGGCTTATAATGATAATGCTTATAATATTTCACTACAATTACAATGCTACGTTTAAGTACTTATCTATAATAACTTCAATACATTAAATGCTATTGAGCAGTCAGGGTTACGTCTTCACACGAGGTATTTCCCGGAAAACGCTGACTTTTGAGAGATGTCACCATAGTCGAAATTGAACATCTTACTAAAATTTCATAATTTTCGAAACTTGCTAAAGAATTAGCTGTCTAACTTGATATCCTATGTGCCTATTATTGTGTCATTATACCCGTAGTGTGTATTGGATATGTGTTCTAGGCGCTGAGTAAGAATTTCATCCACCATTCGATCACGTTAACCAAAACAAGAATAAGGGCCTTTTTAAATTATTTTTAAATTTTGTATCGGATCGCTGCTGTGCGTTTGCACTGCGTTCCACATTAATACAAAAAAAAAACAAAATTCAACTAGCGTTATAGTATTCTGAGTAAAGGATAAAGTAGTCGGTTTCAATATGTAATAATATAAATTATTAATATTATTTTAATTGACTTATCGATTTAAAGTTTATTCGATTTTATCTATCGGAGTCTAAATTTTTTTCTTGACATTTCCGGTTTACGATTACAAATAATCCTCAATTACAAAGTCGAATTCCAAGATATTAACTACGTGTTAAAAGATATATTTATTTAAACCGTTCCTTGTCGAGTTTAATTAAAAATGGATTAAAGACATCTATTATATATTAATAAATGAAGCGTGAACTTCGTGCTCTTTTTTAAGTACATTGCGCGCACGTAGGAGTGTGGGTTCTTCGAAGTTAAATACAAAATGCGGATGAATTAAATATGCTAATGTGAAACACACCACGTGACCATTAGGAATTATTTATAGGCTTCAAATTTATTACTTTCTGCTGTGAAAGCGATGTGTTTACTTAAATAAACTAAACTAATAAACTTTCCGACACTTACACCAATTATCTAGCCCAAGAGAAGATTCGTTATGAAACTCGTTAGATGGTTACTAGACAATACTTAAATACATACTTAATATATAGGCTGTTTTTTTTAGAGGTTTGGTTTTTAAATTGGCAACACTGTTTCTGGTGATTGTCAATTTAAAAGTTGGCGGTATATTTGTGGTCAGTACGTTTTGCCATTTCTATTTTGAATAGACTTACTTCAGAAAAACGCTTGCAAATTTGTGCAAATTTATTTTGAAAATCATGGTTCATTTCGCCAAACTTACCGTCCATTACGTCCATTTTACGATTCGCCAGATGAGCGCATAATTTTGCGTAATGAACCAGTAAGCTGGCCTCCACGATCGTCCTCCATACCTTTCTTTGGGGATACGTAAAGTCAAACGTCTACTCAGATAAACCACAGACTTTGGAACATTTGAAAGTCAACATTCGCCGCGTTATTGCCGATGTACGGCCCCAGTTGCTCAAAAAAGTGGTCGAAAATTGGACTTCCGGATTACGCTTTATTCGAACCAGCCGTGGCGCTCATATGCTCGAAATCAATTTTAAGCACTTATGGCATAAAATATATTTTAAATAAAACCAATACATCGATAATTAAATTTATTTTTACGTGTTTTATTTCATTTTAAATTTGTATATCTCTAAAAAAAACACCCGATACATAGAAAACACTTAGACCCAAGACAATTTAGAAAAACAATAATTTCTAAATTGACCCGACCGGGGATCGAACCCGGTACCTCAGAGATGGCGACACCATGAAAACCGGTGTACAGACCACTCGACCAAGGAGGTCGTCAAAAACTGACGATTAACAATAATTGGCCTAACGATTCAGTAACTCCCGATCTGCTCCTATTATACCTTCCGCCTGTGCATAGTAAATGAAGAAAGCTTCACCGAATTCGGACCTTTGAAATAGCCAATAATCTGATAGGGAGTCTCAGTCTCAATTTCATGTTTCATACCAGCTTTACAAGATTTCGTGTATATTTATAATTTTTAAAGTAAGTTTTAATAGGATATGTTCGAGTAATATATAGGTTCCCCTGTTTAAAATAATACAATGTTAGTTACATTCACATTACATTATACACATATAATATACAGTCTATATATATTAATATATTCAATATAAAAATAATATATATATATTAGTGTGCACCTTATAAAAGCGCCATCTAAACTTATAAATGTACTAATATAAATAAACAAAGATTAATATTTTTAACGAATCTTTACGGAGTATTAGCTTAATAAATATCTCACATACATTACAATCACTTAGATTTCCGGTCAATCTATAAAAATACAAAAAAAGGTTTAAAAAGGAAAAGTGTGCACTGTGTTCTATATAACGCATCATCAAAACTAATAAATCTATATATATGAATAAGCAAAGATATAGAGTAGTTGTAGGGAAGTCCACTCACCCATCTGTCTGTATGCCACATCATTTGCACATACGTATATAAATCTATTATTTTATTACTAGGTTAGGTATTGCAGGTTCAATCAACAACGACAAAATATATTCTTAATATAAATAATATCCTTATGTATTTGATGTATTATGTATTCAAATAAATCAATGAAATATAATACTTAATTAATAAATTAAAACTTCAAATAGAATTACAATTACTTAAATTACTTAAAGTCCACACACCCATCTGTCTGTATGTCACATCATTTGCACATACGTATATAAATCTATTATTTTATTACTAGGTTAGGTATTGCAGGTTCACTCAACAACGACAAAATATATTCTTAATATAAATATTATCCTTATGTATTTGATGTATTATGTATTCAAATAAATCAATGAAATATAATACTTAATTAATAAATTAATACTTCAAATAGAAATACAATTACTTAAATTACTTAAAGTCCACACACCCATCTGTCTGTATGTCACATCATTTGCACATACGTATATAAATCTGACTCATCATCTGACTCTCATCTGTATATGAATCTAAACATGGGCAGTTGAAAGAGCACCAGCCGATTGTAGGGTTGACGGAAATTACATTCAGCTTATAAAACACCTTCAGCGAAATGGAACCTCTTCTGTCAACCTACATAAGCTTACTGCTCCATTTAGGCTTTTCAGAGGCGTACGCCAAGGAGACACGATTTCTCCAAAGCTGTTTACCGCAGCTTTGGAAAATAACTTTAAAAAGCTGGAGTGGAGCGGAAAAGGCCTTAACATTGATGGAGAGCGACTCAACAACCTGAGATTTGCTGACGACATCGTTCTGATATCAGAGTTTTCACCTATGGAATGGAAACTACAACACTAACTAAGAGGTCAACTGAAAAACTTAGAGTCGCGCAGAGAGCAATGGAAAGAGCGATGCTGGGTGTAACTCTGCTAGATCGAAGACGAAACGAGTGGATCAGAGGAAAGACAAAGTTGAGAGATGTTGTAGACCTGATAGAATCCTGAAAGTGGAGATGGGCGGGACATATTGCGAGGATGGATTATTACCGATGGCCCAGAAGGACACTGGAGTGGAGACCGTGGCAAAACACACGAGGCCGGGGCCGCCCACCACTTAGGTGGGTAGACGATATTAAACACCTAGCCGGCCACAACTGGATGAGGGTGGCTGGTGACAGAAGGAAGTGGAAGCGTTTGGAGGAGGCCTATGTCCGAAGGCGGACTGAATGATGGCTGAGGATGATGATGATACAAATCTATTATTTTATTACTAGGTTAGGTTTTGCAGGTTCACTCAACAACGACAAAATATATTCTTAATATAAATAATATCCTTATGTATTTGATGTATTATGTATTCAAATAAATAAATAAAATATAATACTTAATAAATTAAAACTTCAAATAGAAATACAATTACTTAAAGTCCACACATCCATCTGTCTGTATGTCACATCATTTGCACATACGTATATAAATCTATTATTTTATTACTAGGTTAGGTATTGCAGGTTTACTCAACAACGACAAAATATATTCTTAATATAAATAATATCCTTATGTATTTGATGAATTATGTATTCAAATAAATCAATGAAATATAATACTTAATTAATAAATTAAAACTTCAAATAGAAATACAATTACTTAAATTACTTAAAGTCCACACACCCATCTGTCTGCATGTCACATCATTTGCACATACGTATATAAATCTATTATTTTATTACTAGGTTAGGTATTGCAGGTTCAATCAACAACGACAAAATATATTCTTAATATAAATAATATCCTTATGTATTTGATGTATTATGTATTCAAATAAATCAATGAAATATAATACTTAATTAATAAATTAAAACTTCAAATAGAAATACAATTACTTAAAATAATGTAAATAACTTAATTAATGTAAATAAATAAAATTAAAACATTATAATATCACCATTAGCCTATCTGTAGAAAAACCACATGGTAAAACAGAGATGGCGAAATAGTAATAAACTAGCTTTCCGCGTTAAATTAATAGGTACCGGCACTTTACTCTACATTCTCGGATTTTGCCTTCACTGAAGCTTTGTCGATGGTTAGCTTTCAACTGGGCTGCGAATGGTACCAATACGATTTAATTAATTAAACATGAAACTACAGATAAAATAAAAAAACAAAACCATGTACCGGGCGACAGTTAATTAATTGCAAGTGGATCAGCAGTCTTGTTGACTGTACACTTTGACGCAGATGCAGAAATTACCCATCTATCTATAACTATTTTAACGCTATCCTCACACAATTGGGTTCCCTCTTATCTTCAAATTAGACGTGAAAAAACATCTAGCGAATCGGCAAGATGAGGGAAACAAAAGAAAAACCAAAAATAGGTGTTCAAAATTTACGTATAAATTGAGTTACTGTCTGAAAAACGATCAACATCGCACAGACCAAACCGCTCGCTGACCTAGATTTCATGACTTAAGCAAGGGATTCAGATGTTTCCGCAGACGAAGTCGTAGGCGGTCGCTGGTATCATATATTAGGTCCTTACCTATGAAATTAACGTTTTGTAAAAAGATTTTTTATAAAATTATATTTTTTATACTAATGTTTTTTTAAATTTTCTTAGCATCTATTTATGTTAACACTATATAAATAGTAGGTCAGTGTGTTTGTTTCACTATCTGAATATAGCAGTCATAAAAATAAATAAATTGGGCAATGAAGACACAAAATCAACAATAATTATTATTAAATGTGTATAATAATATTAACAACCGGTATTGAGTTTTAGAGGTAATACACCTATTTAAAAGTGAGATACAAACGTCAATTTCACAGGTAAGGACCCAAAATTAATCCAATGACAAAATATTGTTTAAATTGAACCAACAGTAACGCTCCGGGTTACGGTTACTACCTATAAATACGATTCAGATAGTCATATCAAATGGAACTTCATCAAGCTTATTTGCAGACACTAACAGCTCGGTCAGTCGGCAAGTCACTTGCGATTCCAAGCCAACCAATTCAAATCCGAAATTCGTGCAGGCAGCATGCCTCTAAGAATTATAGACCACAAGCCACTCGAGTACGATTTTGGCAGCAGTCAAAGGGCAAAGTTTGTTTGTTAAATATGTAAGCTCCAGTAATGTTATATTCTCAAAAGAATATTCGGAACCTGTTCGCTATTGTAGAAGCAAAACAATAGGGTGAGCAACTCTATATCCCGAAACAACACGTTTTCATGTAAATTGAATAAAGATAGCCAGATTTGTTTTTAGTTAATTATTCTTTGCCTCATTACAGTTAGTTAATTATAGTTTTTGCACTGGTTTCATCACTTTAGTTTTAAATTAATTGAGTGAGTGAGCATGCTCACTGTTTATATTTTATTTAAGTTATTATGTAATTTCTCATTAAGTGAAATTTTAATTTCTTTAACCTGATTTGACGTCGCGTTTATGCTTTTTCGGTTCTTGAAAATAATATTAAGGTTATTTTTAAAAAATATTTATTTCATCTTAGCTTAGGACTATCTTTACAGTTTGCTTGTATTGTGCCATGTATGTACTATAGATTAACGGTTTGGTATTGATATCAAATCACCATATCCTGATTCTACATTCCACTGACTCTCAATAGAAATTATACTTAAAAAATATTTGTTAGGTTATTTTTTATAAATATTTATTTTCCTTTCCTTTCATTCCACTGACCCTTAATAGAAATTATAGACACTAAAAAAAATCACTAGCGTAAGACTCGTAGCACTATCCTCAAAATTAGTATTAATCCTTAAACTATTATATGCATGACAATGGTCATATCTATCAATGTTTAGATGTTATCATCGTAAAAAAATATAAAACAATAAAAAAAATATAAATTAATAATAAGTAAATTTAATAATAGGTAGGCAATTATTCCGTAATCGAAATTGGCGCAGTCACATGTACTTAATCAGAGTAGTTTATGAAATAAGTACTTATCAGAAAAACCGTCTTTTGTGGTAGCAGTATTTTAATTCATATTAATACTAGTTTAGGATTAGATACATGAAAACGAGAACATAGAGCCATGTAGGTACTTTTATGGGGCTCTCATTTGAAATAAAATAAATATAATAAATATTTATAGCAGATTCTTTTATTTTTATCGCCAACACTAACTCAATTATATTAACCATTTTTATTTTTACCCTACTTTCAAGTGTCTGTATACAATAAGTAGGTAGGTACTTTCTTTAGTGATTACTAGTCGTATAACTTTTACGGAAGAATAAAAAAAGAAACATAATGTCTTAATACTTAAGGTAAATTAATTAACTTATAAATCGAAGTATTTAGCATATTTAAGAGTTATACCTATAGTCCTTTGCAAATGTATTGCTTAGTTTAGTATTTGGTAAATATCATACAGCTTTCAAATGCATATCGTCCTTTACATTGAAGTGCTTCAATAGTGTTCAATAAAGTTTAAATTTGAGGGATACATTCCTTAAATGCCACTTCTATTCTCTTCTATTGTCGTTGTTGCTTTCATCTACAATTCGTGTCGCAACCAACAAATAACTAGGCAATTCGTTCGTTAGTCTTCTGAACACATTAACCATACGATTGGCTAGACTTATTTACTGACACACAATACTCATATTTTAACTTATTCTAACATATTGTTAAACCTATTAATTATTATATTCTTTAAATTATTTTTTTGTAAATATATTTTTATGACTATACTGCGTGCATTCTATTACCGTACTTCTTAAATTACTATTTGACTGGCCCATCTAAGTCAACAAGCCTCGATTGAAAATCAATCTTTAGCGACTAAAGTAGAGAATGTATTCCGGCATTAAGCTCGTCTTTGTATTAAAAAAAAATGTTAAAATCTAAGTGTGCTTACAAACTGCTTTAAACTTCTGTACCTACTAAATGTGCAGCCAATCTATTGACGCGTAAAAAAAAAACAAAGTAAAATCAACTAGGAACGTTTGAAAACTAGGTTCAACCTTTTAATTAGTTATAGTTAGGAGCTGCATCAACTTCGTTCGACGTTATTCTAATTGGATTAACTGCTTAACTGCTTTCCCATGATCTTATTGAGATCGTTATTAAATAAAGCTTCGAGTAGTATGTGTACTCCTGCAGAAGAAACAAAATAAAAAAAAGATTTGTACAAACAATTTTATTTGTAAAAAAAATTAAATAATTAATTAAATTAATTTTAATTTTTTTTTTTTTTTTTTTTTATTTATTTCGCTAGGAAGGAGGGCGGGCTTTGCCTTGCAGTGGGACACTGCAGGCTTATAATGATAATGCTTATAATATGTCACTACAATTACAATGCTATGTTTCCTTATTTTTAATAACTTCATACATTATAATGCTATTGAGCAATCAGTGTTACGCCTTTACACTAGGTATTTCCCGGAAAACGCTGCACTTTTGAGAGATGTCACCATAATCGAAATTGATCATCGTACTAAAATTCCATATCTGTTGGTTTAGGGGAACGTTTTCATGCATCGTCCTTTGTGACTTATGTTGTTCTTAATAACCAGGGAATTTTTGAAACGTGCTGAGGAATTAGCTGTCTAACTTGATATCCTATGTGCCTATTATCGTGTGTCATTATACCCGTAGTGTGTATTGGATATGTGTTCTAGGCGCTGAGTAAGAATTCCATCCACCATTCGATCACGTTAACCAAAACAAAAATAAGGGCTTTTTTAAATTATTTTTAAATTTAGTATCGGACCGCTGCTGTGCGTTTGCACTGCGTTCCACACTAATACAAAAAAAATACTAAATTCAAAAAATATAATTCATAAGGTATAAGTTGTACAGAGATATAAAAGTAAATGAAGCCCATAAATAACCTTAACAGTCGTGCGCTGTCGTTTACTATGAAACGTGCGGCTTCATACGACACGCCTAATTTAAAAGAGCCCTAAGTATGACATTAAATTAGCGGCTTCTAGAGAAAAAAGAGGCGAGTTGCAACTCATCCATACAAAGTTACGTTTTAAATGTTATAAGGCTATCATAATAATAATAATAAAATCGATTTGCCTCTTCAAGCCACAAACAGCATCGAACACTAGTAAATCTTAAAACAAGCGCACTTGCGCATTAAAATAAAGTCATGGAAATATTTAAATATGCTTTAATGTCTTAAAAATAAGGATACCAAAATAATACAAATTTTGGATTTCCAAAAACTTAAGTCTGAGGTTAAGGAGTCGAAAACTTTTATAGATGTAACTGAATCAAGTGCTAATATTTTCAAGTCTCGTTTTACCTTTTATAAGGCGGGACATGTTTGCTTATAGCATTGGATTTATACCTTTTTATCTTATCATATAAGTAACATTTTAATTATAGTGAGAGCATACACTGTCTTCTACTCTTTCAGATCAAACTCATCAAATAAATAAATACATGTTTAGATTTGGAATTCCCGAATTATCAAATATTTGCATAGTATTTTAGATTCCTCAAAATACTTACTAACATACTTAAATTCATAGCGAAATTTGTGCAAACCAATGAAAAGACACAACAGGAGTGTTATAATCCGCTGTTAAAGTATGATGATTCCTGTATTTGGTAAACTAATTTGTGGGCGTCAATTTGTCGAAAAGAAACTTAAAATAAATTATAATATTTTATAAAAATATTTAGACACAAACTACATGTACTCAAAATATGCACACTTGATTTAATACTCTATACTCGTATACTACAGATGACTTAAGAATTTTCGCTTTTTACGGTTTAGCGAAGCCGCAATACACCGTTATTTCTTAACCGTCTTAAACCTGTATGTAGGTTGATCAGACCATGAAACTGATCAACTTTCCCCAAGAAACATATGTCAAAAAACGAGTTATTTTTTACTTTCCCATACTAAGCCTCTATTGACCGAGTGGTTTGTATGGTGAAGTAGTAAATAAATTCGTTTTTTGACTTAAGTTTCTTGTGAAAAGTTGATCAGTTTCATGGTCTGATTAATCCACCTGCGGGCTTAAGACGGTTAAAAAAGGACGATATAAAAATAAAATTTCATCATTTTCTCGTGTTTTGTAAAAAGCTATTTTTACTCTGTCAGACCAGAAAGCAGCAACGTCAACCACCCCCTTTATATCAAGAAATCTCCTTTTCTTAGTTTAAATTTCAGCTGTCATAACCGCACTTGGTGTAACAACTCGACACTGCTGCAATATTTAGGTACTTAATTAACTTAATTAACACACTGCCACTAGGGTTATATCTGTCTCTCTTTTTATGTATCACTCGACCACGATTTTGTAACATATTTATTTCTTATTACTAGTATCGATATGCATTTGAAAGCTAAAGCCAAAGCTGCCTGTGATTTAAAAGTTTTGTTTGCCGTATTGTACATATTAGTTCGCATACAATTATGATTAGTAAAAGAATATTATTTAATTATGTTTAACAGTAGAAACAGTCAAATATGACAATCAAGATGTGTTTACTCAACCAATGTAACTAAGACATCGGTACAATTTAAGTGATATAATTGTTGACAAAGTCCTACGTCTCAAAACGACAAATGGATTTAGTGCGATCGCTATAAGGATACTACTTATATCGCCAATGGCCCAAAGCAACCAAACCGTTGAAATTATCGTTAATTTTGCTATGCCTGTAGGTACAGTATTCACTAAATAATCATGATCACCCCCGTGTGGTGCCGGGTCAGAATAGCGCCACCCCTTTCGTCCCACGGGTGTCGTAGAAATCGACTAAGGGATCCGAATCAGAAGATGGGCAACATCATGTTTTTAAACATTTTCCTAGTATACTGTGAACGCCAACGCGCCACTAAAGAGAGGCGATTACGACATCTTCCCACGCCCATCAATTAAACACACCAAAACATTTCTTCCAAAAGTCAAAAGCCTCAGTCCGATTCACGGTACCGCAAAGTAACGACACTGCTAATAGTTTGGCCGAGATCAGATTACGTTTTATACCCTTTAACACGCGCTCACTGCGTTTACCAACAAGACAAAAAATCCAATAAAAAGCTTTTGTCTTTGTCTTTTACGATAAGCGATCTGGAGGAGTCTTTGCAATCAATGTACAATTAATCACCAAAGAGGCGTAGAGAATATAAACGTTAGGCTGAAAAGACTCCCGACTGATAAAGTCCACATTCCGTACAGCACATTCTAATTCAAAATCGCTATAGATATTTCAGTAACATTTAAGAGCAGACTAACGACCTGGGAAAGGTCGCCGTAAGCTGCTCCAGCCGATCCGGTCTTTTTGGAAGGCCTTTTGTCTTGCAGAAGATGTGTGTCGTCAGAATCGGTGACACCATTCTAAGTGTTAGTCAACACATCTGTCGAAAAGAGTTTACCCATCTCTAAATGGCACAGCACATCACTGTTTGACCTTTCGTATCGGATGACATTATGCTCGAGATGAAAACACAAGTACAAGTGTTACCTCCGTCTGATGAGCCATTGATTTAATCTATTTGTCCACATGAATTCAAAAATATATTTCGAATTGTGATGTGATTATCATTTCGAATAAAATATAGTTTTTCTGTACTTATTTACAAAAAAAATTGCTCGTAGCTGCCAATTCATAGCCGAAACCTTTCTCATTAAGAAAATATACGAATACACGAAACAGAAAAGAGACGAGTGTAATTTATATGAAAAGTCTGTGAGAGTGGATTCTTTTTGTCACAGTGCAGTGCGATGACGTTTTTCTGATGGTTTTTTAGATGAAGGATATACAATAACTACCCGACTTTTATTAATTAAATAACAATATATTTAATATTAAAAATAGAATCAACTCTAATTTTAAACTTATCACTTATTTTAAAAACAAAAAAAATGTATAAAGAACATATTTATAACCGAAGCGATTTAACTTTAAACCGAAACAAAAATGTGCAAAATAGTACTTGTAGGTACATACTACACGCATCAATATAAATAAATGTACACATCATATCTACAGTCATGTATGCTTTAATAATTTTTCCTCAAAGAATCTGAATCACAAAAGAAAAAACAATCAAATTAATAAGAGTTGAATAATTTGATTGCCTGGATACTATTGATGGAGTATGTGATGCGTCATATTTGCGGCTATTTTCAAACTATATTTTCGAAGTTGTCAGTATCTTGAAATTCTGAGCGATTAAAAGTTATCAACAATTATATTAACGATTGTGCCGTTGTCTTTGCGTAATATGTTTCAATAGGATCATCATCATCATCTCAGCCAAAAGACGTCCATTGCTAGACAAAGACCTCCCCCAAGGATATATAGGATAGGATACAATACAATAACTATTTAAATAAAATCTTTTATAAATTAACCTGTTTTGACTACGTTCACGATATAATTTTTATGATAGTAGGCGCAATGGTCACAGTGCGTACTTCTCTTCGTTTAGAAATTGACAAGCGCCTATGTTATTTAAAATTGGTTAGACAAAGTGCTAATGTACAGTTTCTTTTGCTGCTGATTGTACAGTTGAACTAAGCTACAGATCAAACTTATTGTATGTGGCTATTAGTTTAAATATATAGTTAATAAAAAAAATATAATTAAGATAGGCTATAATATTATTATTATTTATATTTTATTTGTATTTATATTTCGTAGCATAAGAGCTACGAAATGCACCTACTAGTACAAAGCTCTAGTTCAAAAAGTAGTTGAACTGCCTATAATCAATAAGTGACTATTTCAACCCTATTTGTAAATACAGTCAAATTATAAACAGGAGATGAACTCGGTTACTTGTAAGTAACCGAGTTGAGTAGCTGTAGCCACTAAAGGTTAATTAACACTTTGTAAAAATGCTTGGATTACTTTTGCGAGTAGGCATTATGTAAATTATTTTTTGATGTGCATTTCACATTCATTTCACTAAAAGGACTACAATCTAGTTTCTTCTATTGTTTTAAATAATACAGATGTGACAACGGTTCCTTGCTCTAGAGAGCAGAGTTTAAAACAAAACTCCCTGAATAAAATAGCTGATATCTTGGGATGGTTACAGTTTAAGGCTATGTTTCAGTTTCTATCCGTGCGGTGACGGAGAAAGAATACACAATTCACCGCCCCTTTCTTTCCTATGGGTGTCGTAAGAGTCGACTTATGGAACATGGAGCTCCAATCTGCTCTACTGGTGGTAGGGCTAATCGCCTGCCTGGTTTTGACCACACCGTGCGCAAGGTGAAAAACCTGTGAAGTGCCTGTTTGGCGCGTTACGGGATCAGCCTGCCTGCGTACTACCAGCCTTATTAAATATAATTTGCTTGAAAGACACACGCACTTTACACATATAACAAAGTTTTGATCGTGCGCAGACATTTAAAAAAAGGCACCTTTGCACCCATTTTCTTTTATGGTCGGCGTACTACCAGTCTTATTAAATACTAGCTGTGCTCGCGACTTCGTCCGCGTGGAATAGTGACTTTCGGCAGCATTTTTAATTTTTTAGGCTCTTTTCCCGTTTTTGCAACATTTTTCACTGATGCTTCGCTCCTATTGGTCGCAGCGTGATGTTATATAGCCTAAAGCCTTCCTCGATAAATGGACTATCCAACACAAAAAGAATTATTCAATTCGAACCAGTAGTTCCTGAGATTAGCGCGTTCAAACAAACAAACAAACAAACAAACTCTTCAGCTTTATATATTAGTATAGATGATTTGCTTGAAAGACACACACACAAGCCTTGATCGTTCGCAGACATTTAAAAAAGGCACCTTTGCACTTATTTTCTTTTATGGTATGTAACTGTAAGTTTCAATATACTGATAATAGAGACATATTATTATGATAGTCTATAGTAAGTAATAATTTTAAGTGACTATAATCATGAGAGTATTTATATTTCGTAGCATAAAGGCTACGAAATGCACTTAAAAGTACAAAGTCCGTAGTCTATCCGTCTATGAAATCACAAAGTAAGTAGGTAGTGGTAATTTAGAATAAAATTATATAGGTATTAATAAGTTTGCGTGAATTTGCGTTATTGTTTAAGAAAAATTAAGGTTTAAAACGTTTGAATAGGATTCCAAAGTATAACACATAAAAACCACTTACAAATTCACACCGATAGAAATTACACATATAATGAAAACAAGAAGCAGCGCTATTTTAAAGAGCCGTTAAATAACATCATTTACGTCAGATTTATACGCAATAACTGATTATTCAAGTATCTCGTTGAAGTCTACAGCAATGTGGAAAACATTACCTTGTTTCATGTTTCATTAATTGATTCGAACATTTTCAGATAATTGTAAACAAATGAATCACATAATACATATTTTGGACGAACATTGTTTCATAATCAAAACTGATTGATTCGATTAGTGGGGTACTTCGAGTAAGCAGATAGGTAATCTGCTGCGGAACGAGAAGACAAGCAGATTTCAAATCACTTCGCAAGCACATGTTATCTTTTAAAAAAATGATTTGCGTAGTAAGAAATTTTTCATATATAAATTACTTTTAGCCTTTTTTTCTGGGAGGATCCCACAGCCCAAGTTATTATTTATTTAAATAGTATCTAATTTGCGTTGATGAATGAATCTCTTATCCCATGTTGGTCTGGGATTTAAAAAGAATGTGCCATATGTGTCTCTTCCCTAGTATGTCGTAGAAGACGACTGATGGGATATTAGTTTTGTGATTGTGTAGGCGGTAGGGCTAACCACCGATCACTTAAACAATTTCATTGTTTAAGTGAACCCATACTTCTTGGCTAAACGGGGTCCTAGTAGCTCGGTGCTGTTTGGACTGTGATTACACCTGCTTGCGCAAGGTCGTCTGACACCTTTTTGTAACCTAACCTAACCTTGTCGGTTGGTAGGGGGTTTTAGTACCTATTCGTAAAAAGTTTAAGTCGTGTATAGCAGGGCTGTGTGTTACACCCTCGTCGGGGATTACAGGCGTGACGCTATGTAAGTAGTTTTATGTCTGATAACCAAATCTGTCGGTTTTTATTTAAATAAAATAGGTAATAAAGTTTTTTTTAAAGTATCTTAATATAAACTTATTCTTATAAGATTAACAGAAAACCTTTACGATCCGCAACCGTGCATATAGGGGAAGAAAGAACTAAGCCTAGATAAAACTAGAACTCTTTCGAATGAATTGTTACATTACGACAGCGTTAAACTATTTTGCATAAGTTTAGTGTGTAGATAAATTAGTTATTATTCTGAGAGATAAATCATGCGTAACGACATTTTAAGTACCTACGTGTACTTCTTTAGGGTAATAAAATTGTATAAAATGATTTGGAAGTGTTATAATTTTTTTCCACGCATTTAAACCTGCTCTGTTTAATTTATTGGGTCAAATGTACCAATTAAGCAAACTAATTAAACAAGCTTTTTGCGTACACATACTAAAACTTCGCATACAATTATATAATATATCCATATTTGTAAATTATGATAACAATTTGATGTTCGGAGAAACGGGGTGCAGAATTATTTTTATTATACACATACTATAATAATATAATTTACAATTTATATCATACTTAGTATAAGTTAATGTTTATATTTACATTATTTTATAATTGTACCTACTTAGCTAATATAATGTATTGCTACAAAATATATTTTCGAATATCACATTTCACATTCCAAAAGTAATTAAACTTATTGAAACTATTTTACTATCCCGTCCCAATTGTGAGTTTGATGTTTCACGAATTTACCAGTAAGTTTTACTATTCGAATATTAAACTTTGATCAACTATTCCGGGCCGAAATGGATGTTTATTTTTATACTAATTCGTTAGTACACGTTATTTTTACATCATCATCAATCATCAGTGCAATGTGGGTTTACTCGGTGGCGGTTGATGATGTCTGTCGCATATGTAAACATTACTGTGTAGGTCTGTCTGATGACTACTGTGTACAGTACGAATCAAACTAAATGGCGGCTGTGAAGTTAGGCGCACGTGGCTGCGCAATACTTAATTTAGGTGTCAGCGGGTGGAAGAGGGGAAGGTGCGGGGCATACTTCTACGCATAACAGCTAACTTCACAGTACTGTAGATGTTAAATACACTTATTATTAAGATGAAAATTATAAATAATTAGTACAGGCTTACCGTGCGGTGCGGGATGGGTGGCGGGATGGGTGGCAGCTTACGTAGGGCTGTAGCCAAGAGCACGAGCGTTTTGCAACGCGACTAGCGGATTGAACGCAACGAACTAGAAATCACTTGCTGCGACGCTTTATGTTAATTAGTAACTACTAGAAAAATTCAACAAGTTATCTGGGGCCTCGGGAGCCTAGCGGTCAGAGCATTGGCTCCAATGCTCTGACCTCATCTGAGTCATCCAAAGGTCGTGGGTTCAATTCCCACTCGAGCTTCCTGAGGCTAGTTGATTTTTTCTAGTAATATTTTATCTTTGAACTATAATATACAGTGAATGCAAAAATTAACTATAATATACAGTGAATGCAAAATTTCAAATAATAGAATTTATTAACAATGACATAAGAGGAGCTAGTCTACTTTTGTAAAGATTATAAACTATCTAATTAGTTTGGCTTTTTATCGCTGAGGTCTTCTATCTATTTTGCTTTTCAATATCGTGCATTTCGTTCCAAACGTCACCACACCATACCTAACCGCACCATTAGCTATGTTAACGGTCTCAGATAAACTGAATAGTTATAATATTATTATTAATCATACACATATTAAAGCCTATATAAATTAAGACATTACTTTTAATTATATCTTTATCTTATAAATGACTGTATTCATACCCAATTGTAGTCTCTATAAACTCTAGTCATGATATTATTGTACTTATTTAAATAGCGTTATAAGAACATATTTTATCTGCGTAATCAAAACTGTTTGATTTAGAACTTAGACATAGAGCTTAAGATATGTTTGTCAAGGAATAAAATATAATAATTATTTAAATTTAGTAAACTTTCGTAAAATTAAGACCTTTGCATAATAATCTCTTTTTACAGTTAAGCATCGCGGATACTCGATATGTTGTGATTGATTAGGTAGGAACAAACTGGCAAATATACAACAGGCAGTTTTGTTTGATTAATTATAATTGCGTAATATATTGCGTATATAGAAATAGAAATAGAAAAAATCTGTATTCGGTACAATACTCGTAATTATTATATGTAGAGTTACTGTTTCAGAATTCATATTATCAAGCAAATTTTTTAGTGACAAATATTAAGCATAGGTTATTAAACCAACAGTTAGAAGATAACTAATAACATAGTGTATGTATTATTCGATGTATGTAATGGAAACTACTTAAGAAATAAATGTATTTGGTGTCATCATCCTCGTTTTATTTCCGTGTGCATAGATTTAAAAAAACACTTTGTATAAATGTTTATTACTTAAGGGACAGGTGCTGCGGCTTGCATGTAAATGAAGCCCTTGAACCTGGATGATAAGATGGCAGCGGCGCGGCGGCAGCAAAACGTGGTAAGTTACGGCCCAAGCTCATGAATAAAGGTCCGGGTCAAGCCGTGAGACGGTTTATAGGCCATTGGTGATAATGATGATTTCCTGTATTAACTACTCATATAAATGAATCACTCACAGAACTCTAATGTAACGTTTTCCTAAATGCGACTAGCTTAATGTGGAGTTATGGCCTGGAGGGCGATTTTTGAACCGGTTATTAGTTATATCGCTATGATATCAATTAGAAATGCTCCTTATTTTCTTATTCAAAAACACTGGTAACTTATTTTTGATTCTGGAAACGCTTAAACGAATTTTATCTTAATAATTAAATTGTTAATTTAGCAAAAAATATTATTTCCCAGTGTATTTCATGTTACTTTTATTTCGACACCACAGTTACCTATTAAAAAATCGCCCCCCTGAGCTGGAAAGCCTTAGTCCAGCAGTGGGGTGGTTTGTAGGCCATTAGTAAATGATGAAATGTACCTTAGGAAGCTGAGAATATAAATGCACCACTTGGGTTTTCTGATTAGAACGCTTCCTCCTAGGAAACATTCTAGTCTCCTAGGCGTCTCCAGTGTGGCTAGTTCTATGTGGAGTTATGGGCCGAGCTCATGTGGAAAGGTTTGAGTCCAGCCAGTTTTTGAGTGTAGGACGGCTATAGGCTATAGGCTAATAATGGTGATGATAAATTACCTTAGATAGTTGCTTATAAATGCACCTCACAAGGTTCTCTGATAAGAACGCTTCCTAGGCGTATCTAGTGTGGCTAGCTATATGTGGAAGTTTGGCCCGAGACATGTGAGGAGCTCGATGGCGCAATGGTTAATAGTTGGTCATCGGATAGGTGACCAAAAATGTATCATCTCGAGCGCCTCCTTGCTTCGGAAGGCACGTAAAGCCGTTGGTCCCGGCGGCATTAGCAGTCGGTAACAACCACCAATCCGCACTGGGCCCGCGTGGTGGTTTATGGCCTGTTCTCCCTATCCATCCATAGGTAAGACTCGTGCCCCAGCATACATACATACAGAGAACATACATAAAAATGAGCTGATGACGATGATGTGGAGAGGCCTGGGTCCAGGAGTAAAACAGGTTGCAGGTTGGTGTTACTATTTATTATAAATGCACTACGCATGGTATTCTGAATAGAACGCTGCCTAGGCGTTTCTAGTGTGGCGTGCTTTATGTGGAGCTATGACTCGAGCAAAGGCGAGAAAAGGCCTAGGTCTAGGAGGCAGACGGTTTATTGGCCATATTCGAATTTTAATTCTCATGTGGAAAGACCAGGGTAAAGCAGTAAAATAGTTATATAGGCCATTTGTGATAATGATGATTTACCATAATTCAGTAAGTAATATAAACGCAGACGCACGGTAGGTACTCTGGCTTGAATGCTTCCTGGGCGTCTCAAGTGAGTTTAGCTTCATGTGGAGTTATGGCCTGAGCTGGAAAGGTCTTAGTCCAGCAGACAGTTTATTAGCCATTGGTGATGATAAAAATGTACCATAAGTAGCTGCTATTATAAATATACCACCCCCAGTTCTCTGATAAGAATGCTTCCTAGACGTCTCTTAGGTGGCGTGCTCCATGTGGAGTTACGGCCCGAAGCATGTGGAAGGGCCTCAGGCCTCCTGTGGAAGTCCAGCTGAGCAATGGGACGGTTTACAGGAAATCAGTGATGATTATTTTGATGATAACGATGAGCTGCATAAATGCACTAAGGCCAAGCAGGGGGTCAAAAGGGGCTCATGATGATGATGATGATGATGATTATGATGATTATGATGATGATGATGATGATGATGATGATGATGATGATGATGATGACGATGATGGTGATGATGAGCTGCATAAATGCACTAATACCCAGCAGGGGGTCAAAAGGGGCTCATGATGATGTTGTTGTTGATGATGATGATGATGATGATGATGATGACGATGATGATGATGATGATGATGATGATGATGATGATGATGATGATGATGATGATGATGATGATGATGATGATGATGATGATGATGATGATGATGATGATGATGATGATGATGATGATGATGACGATGATGGTGATGATGAACTGCATAAATGCACTAATACCCAGCAGGGGGTCAAAAGGGGCTCATGATGATGTTGATGATGATGATGATGATGATGATTATGATGGTGGTGATGATGATTAGCTGCATAAATGTAATAATGCCCAGCAGGGGGTCAAAAGGGGCTCATGGTGAATAGAATATAGAATAGAATAGAATATATACAATCTGTCCGGTCACCGGTGTCGGAGCTTTAAATATCATAAAATATGGTCAACTTTATTGATAAAGCACCCCTTATATGTAGGTTTTCTCCAACCATAATGAAATGGCAGACTTTTAATTATTTGTTTTACCGAAAAGTAGGTGTGCGTACAAGTTTGACCATATCTACTCTTCTAGAGGTCCTACGTTTACAAACGAGGTGTCATTACAAAGCTAAAAAGCTAGGTAAGGAACTGATGCTAAGAATGTTATCACAACAGTTCATAAAAATACAACATAAGTTTTTTTATGAAAAAAAAAAAGAACGAGTTTTTTTTAGTTATTGTTTTAAAAAACAAATTAGGTCATTGAACTACATTTTTATGTTTTAAATAAGTAGTACAAGGTATGTGCTAAAGGCAGACACTAAAATATTAGACCTAACTTAGATAGTTTAGGATTTACAACAGTTTGAACATGACCATTTAAATAGTTCAATTTTGTAGGAAAGTAGAAATAAAAAGAAAAGCTGGTAACTAATGATAATAACATTTTAATCATTCACATAAAGAATTTTCATTTTAATATTTTTTATAACAGCAACTGCTCAAAGTGATTACATATTATATTAAAGGTTTTTTAATTTACCTCTTATATTACATATAAGAGGTGCTTTATCAATAAAGTTGACCATATTTTATGATATTTAAAGCTCCGACACCGGTGACCGGACAGATTGATAGGTGATGATGATGATGGTGGTGATGAGCTGCATAAATGCACTAATGCCCAGCAGAGGGTCAAAAGAGGCTCGTGGTGATGACGAGGATGATGAGCTGCGTATATAAATGCACTACGCTCGGTGCTGAGATTAGAACGCTTTCTAGGCTAGCCTCCCTAGGATGCAGATCGTTTACAAAGATGCTGGCCCTGATCTCTTACTCCAGTCAAAGTAAGTCTAGCAGTGGCGTTTTTCTACAATAGGTGTTTCATAAATAAAAGGCTTTACTGTAAATGTCATTGATGTAATTCTTTGTTTAAAAGTAGCCGCAGTAGCTACCTACACACTCACATGTACTTAATACTATTTGTAAGTTTGTAGCTTTTGTATCATGGCTTAATAATAATTACATAGGTACTACAAAAGTGTTTCACTGTGCTCGTGATTGTACACAATTATATGAAATGATTTATAACCAAAGCTTAAACATAATTATGGCTTCACCCGTAACACACATGATGTACTACAACGTTTAAATAGGTATAATTTTCTAATTGTGTTTTATACAATCACGTATAATGAGAAGCCGTTCTAACAACATCGAGTCTGATAATTTACTACGGGGACAATAAAATGAGTGTACGTAACGCAAAATATTTAGTTAAATAGTTCGAGCTGATTTGAATAGGTATTATGTAATAGAACGGGTCCCATCGAAGTGGCATTATATTCTACTTGTGTACGTAGTTACAATTTATTATATTTACGAGTATAATAACATGGTAATTATGCCGTTAATGATAATTAGTTTGTACAGTTGTACAGAGGACAGCTTCTAGGCTCCTAGACTAGGCTCTAGGTTTTAGGCTCCTAGACAAGGCTCTAGGTTCTAGGCTCCTAGACTAGCTCCTAGGCGATAGCCACTACAGAAGAGGTCGAAACGTCAGCATCAAACAAGCTTTTATTTTTAACATTTTTTTTAACATCGCCACTCGGAATATTGTTACAAAGTTTAAGTTTTTACTTATTTTAAAACATAAATGAAAAATGCGATGTAGTTTTTTTAATGCACATACATTTCCATTAAGAGGACCGTGTAGTGCGTATACCACTAGTTTTGGTAGTGACCATAAAAATGTTGATTTCTTCAGCACATCCAGCAGACGATGGATAGCCAGGTTCAATACCAAATGCCAGCAGCTCTTAATTTATTTAGGACTAGATGACCCGGTGAACTTCGTACCACCTTTACATTTTGTAGTCCAACAAAACAGGCAAAGAGATCGGACCTCATACTACAACTATGAAACAGACAAATTTCTGAACACACCTATAAATATTTGAAAACCAAGTGACAAAAGACATCAAATGTTTCACAGCTAGGTACATTTTGTATTGGAAAGTTTTATAACTAGATATTTTTATTCCACCTGTAAAAGGTTGGAAAAATAATTATAATATAACTTATACATTGACGTTCGATCCAATTGCCCACATCTATATGTGTTTGAAATTATAGACAACATTTTCAGGCACATTATGGTAACTAAAATCAAAGAAAAGGATGGCGACATTATATAGGTAAGTTTCAAGGGAAAAAATAGTTTATTATCTTTGGCAACATTTTGGACGGCTCCTATAATTATATAATGTACTGCTACTTATATAATTTTGTGTAAGCCCACGCTATGATGGATAAGCACATTAATTTCCCAACATTTACAGAACTGGCTCAACGTCAGCTTATATATTGTTTTCAACAAGGTATTAAATATTAGTATACATATTCCTCTTAAAAATAACTGTTAAGTACTTACAAATATATTTATTACGTATTATTTAGGTTCCGAGAAGCCATGTCTCGAGCGGCTGAAAAGGTCACATCTATGCCATGTTGGTATGGATAGTTACTGCACCAATCAGTTCACAAATGATGAAAGAAGATTGCAAAAATAATAAAAAAAACTGTTTATACCCTGTCTAGACAACAAAAAGCGTGCTAAGTATGTGCCTGCCTCACAAACCTGGGGCGGGCCGAAAGTTATTAAATGAGGAATGTGACAAACAATATACAACTAGCTAGGCTATCTATCAGAGATACTGCGCAAAAACGTTGGTACAATAAATATTTAAAGTGATAACAGAGGAATCAAGAACACACAATACGACTTAGTTCACTAATAGCCGTAAGCTATTCCTATTTGTTGGATACAGACAGACACAATAACGATCATTAAAACTTTTGTTGCTTTGTGATTATAACGTATATAGGACCAAACATATGGACATAGCAAACATAAGTCCAATAACTGCAGATGGTAAATACATTCAATTCTTGTCGGAAGATAATGTTGTAAACTGAACTATAACTTTTATTTTTTCGTTTCAATGTGTTATAGTTTATGTGGGAAGGTCTTAACCCATTATTGGAGGCTGATAAGCTGATGATGAAGTCTACACCTTGCAACCTGTAATCAAGTTTGAGTAGGTACCCTTTTCTTGACGGAGTGCATCGGTAAGCACTTAGAAGTTTTAAAAATTCCAGAGTAAAGAGTATTCGTTTTAAACTTTTTATTTTTTAGTAGTACATACTCTGTGTTATATTAAATCAAATGGGACTTCAATTTTTGAAACTGGCAACACCGATTTGACATTAGCACGCAAAATGGCGAACCTGTCGCAGGCGTCTGCGCAGCGCATGGTAAGAATAATTGATTTTAATTATTTTTCTCGTGAAATCTGCCAATATTGTGCTGTAATCGTATAATAGACTATTTATACTATTCGTAACAATTTTTTTTGTACCAATTTCTATTAGAAATGCGTGTGCTAAAGCGTTTTTTTCGTATGTACCTATCAAATAATGCACTCCGCCCAGGTGCATAGAAACTGAGATTTGTTTTGCTACGTATCTTTCTGGATACACTGCTCGCTACGCAAAAACATATAAAAACTAGTAGTGACCCTGTCCTAATATGCGCCAGGAGTGGGTTCGATCGATTTGTCCTGTCCTGGGTGGGGACCCAGGACAGGACAAACATTCATGTGATGATCATTTGTGTTTGTTCTGTGTCTGGGTGTAAATATCTATATTTACAATACCACTGTTGGTTCTGATATCCGTAACACGAGTGCTTACGCTACTAATCTCGGAATCAGATCAATGCTTGTGATGTTGTGTGATATTATATTTTTTACATACTCATTTTGTTATTCTTTAATATCTTTTCACTACTGTGTTATGTTACAACTAGTGGACCCGGCGGACTTCGTACCGCTTTGACAGTTTCCATCTAGTGATTAAATTCTCTTTAGTTTCCATGACAACAAAACAAACAAATATTTTATTATTGGAAAATGAAATTGTCGTTTTTGGTATATTTATAGTGTGATTCCCGTGGGAATATCGGGATAAAAACTATCCTATGTGTTAATCCATCCTTATAAATTATCTGTATGCCGAATTTCATCCAAATCCATCCATCCGTTGCAGCGTGAAGAAGCAACAAATATATGAACATACATACACACCAACTTTTGCATTTATAATATAGTGATAAAGCTTTTTGTCTTTCAGGATTCACAATTGGTGCACATGCAGCAAAATAGAGAATATATACTGGCCTTCAAAAATAAGTACTAAACTTTTAATATTTATTTATTTTCTAAACTATAGAAGTTAGAGATTTTTAAATAAAAAACGTTTTGCAGCAATTTTTATCAGCTTTCTTTGAAACTAAAGTAAATTATACATTAGTAACATTTTTCCTTTTTGTTTCGAAAGTATATCTTGTGTACTTAAAAAGTTATTGCAATTTTAAAAGTGTGATACTTAATTTTGCAGGCCAGTGTATAACAAAGACGTTGGGTCAAGGGTACAAGTGCCTTGTCCTAGAATGATCAACGTTTTTCTTTCAGATATGTTGGTAGCATTGTACCGTACAGAATTGCGGGCACATCGCTGGTATCTGCCAATATTTTCTCAAATCTTGGACATATGCGTAAATAACGGGTTCCCTACTTAATTCCGATACCGATCCGAATACCGATGATCATTTCAACGAAAACTATTAACCGATCACTCAATTGAACGATGCCTTATTTGTACGAAGCTTTAATGTACCGATCTAACGATTCCCCGAAAAACCAATTACCGAAGTTCATTTCAGCGACCATACATAAATAACCGACACATTATTTAACCGATGTAACATTTCACCGAATTCTAATAACGTATGGTAGCTTCACAGACGCCATGCTTCAAAACCAACGATGAGTCTAAAGCAATTTAGATACTGCATTTACAAAATCCTCCTGCGTTTTGAAGAGTACCCGAGAGTACCCGTATCTTTCAATGATTGGCCCCCATGCCAATTACCAAGGCTCCAGTTGCTGAACGACCCTCGAATGAAATACGCTACGACCAAGTCGGTCATATCTCTACTTTCACAAATAAAGAAAGATGCAGATATTGCGTAAAAGGTCAAACCAAATTCTTTTACCCAAAATGCCAAGTGAGGCTGTGTTTGGTGAATGACAAAAATTGTTATCGGGCGTGTCACTATTTGTAAGAATTCTTTCATTTTTACACCAATGATTAAGAGCGTTTACGCCGCACACTAGCGCCGCCAATGAAAAAAAAAACATATCTAGTAATTAGAGATAGAAAATCAAATTATGCTTAACAAACTATCTGAATAAAGTAATTTAGAATTTTTACGTCACCTAATGAACACCTGACATGTTATAGTTTAGTTAAATATGGCGTTATAGTTAAAAGTGGCCGTAACGTCTTATTTAACTAAACCATAACATGTGAGATGTTCATTAGGTGACGTAAAAATGCTAAATTACTTCATTCAAATAGTTTGTTGAGCATAATTTGATTTTCTATCTCTAATTACTAGATATGATTTTTTTTTCATTAGTGGCGCTAGTGTGCGGCGTAAACGCTCTTAAGTATATTGATTAGTATTTTATTATAATGACAAATGTTTAACATTTTACTATTGTTCAGGGTTGTTGATCTCATATTATAGAATAATATTTATGTCCTAACTTGAGCAATGTCCTTTTATATTGAGACTGATTTTATTATTGAGTTAAAATGTTGATGATTGGACCAAATATCATCAGGTATAATAATACTACTATCAATTACTATTAATAATATAATTATTGACTATTGTCAAGACAGTTCCTTTTATTATATTATAACAAGTCAATTTTGTATTTAGTTATAATGAAAATGTTGATTATTTTTAATAAAAAGTACAAAATAAAACATAAATGTTAAATTATGCATAAAACAGAGGTTTGTATGAAAAAAATATATTTTCGTTTGATTTTGTGTCAATTTTAGCTATGCTAGAAAAACATGTTTTATTTTTCTTTATCTTGGCAATGTGCACTCTCGGATACATAGCTTTTAAGAAGTTTTTTTCTACTGACTGGGCGAAGTGCACCCTGGGATACATTAAATATCTTGAAAGGTGTAATATAGTTTTTTTAAATTATTTTTCTGCCCATTCTAGAACCCTAAAGAACCCATCCTTAGGTACGAAAAAACATTAAAAAAAAGAATCTCTGTCAAGTATAGGGTTTAATGAGACATCTGTTAGTTACACGCCTATCCCTCGATATTGTGGTTAATGAGTAATCTGCTGAGACGCCTGTCGCCAACAAGCGTAGACAGGTACGGCTCGCGGCCATTGACCGGGCGAAAGACTAATAATTATTTCGATATATTACATTACGCTTGGAATTTTTACGAAATATTAATGGTCAAAAGTTTCACAAATAGTTTTAAGAGTTTAGTAACGCAAATAAGTACTTCAATATGAAAATGAAACACTTTTAGGTATACGAATTTAGTAGCGTTTATTTAACACTTTTTTATACTAACGTTTCGGACCGTTGTTGCAGGGTTTGGAAATCACCAGAGAACCAGTGCCCAATTGCCCATGGGGTCTCATGGATGTTTAGGATTTTTAGCATACCATTACCTTTTCACGCACGATGAGATTACAGTTATTTATTCGATCTTGCAATGTGATGTTAATAACTGGTATGATATAATCCCAAGCAGAATCAAAATTGGATAGTCGAAACGTCAGGATAAAATCAAATGTATAATTAATGCGGCTGAATCCTTAGGTCTCAAAAATAATTATTATTTCGTTCATTTGTTTTTGTATGCAACTTTTTTTACTTTTGACCTCTTTTTTCCCGTTGAAGGACATTGTACGAATTCAGGATAAAAAATGCACGAATCGTGAATGTTTATCAATTGTACGAAATAGGAATTGTACGAACTGCCCGGCAAGCAAAAATACACTTCTGCAGAAGTGTGAGTACTGCATCTGTATAGCGATTGACTTGACAGTTGCATTTTAATAATTTTTTATTGAGCGGTCGCATTATTGGGGATTGTTAAATAAAGTTTTTTGGGTGTGAGCCCCTCATTGTAAAGTCAAGAAGAGATGGGTGTGGGCCTTACTACTTGTTATTTCGTCGTTCGTTTTCGCATTTTCTGAAAACATTAACCTTAATAATATATATATTTTTTACAGTATTAGAAAGTAGAGATTTCAGCGAACAAAAAGCCCATCGACTTTTTTTTTAAAAAACCAAACATTTTGACGCGAGAATTTTCGATTGAAAATTAGGGTGCTTTTTCGATATTAAATCAATATAAGGTGAAAAAAATAAATATTTTAATTCAAAAAATTACACTGTGTCTATGTGGACATAAAAAGGTAAAATTAGACCAAAATTCGTGAAATTTTTTTTTTCTGTAGAAGTTGAAAATAAAAAACCAACATCTTGGTTATTTGAATTTTTTACATAAATTTTGAGGTTATGTAAAAAAAGTGTAAGTACAAAAGTAGATCTTTTTATTACCTACAATTTTGGTATTATATCAAGAAAAACCCCTCCTCCCCCCTTCCAATTGCCGACCTCAGATCTCCCGTAATTTATTTTTCCTATCATTTTTGTTATATCCTCTTCCATTTCCAATGGGTTTCATCCTATTACTATGATTTTGTTTCACTTTTTACCATTTTCCAAGGCTTCGGCCCTGGTCTAAATTGTTTAAATCAGACAATAAAAGACGTTGACGTTTGTTGCATTTGGTTAAAATTCTTAACCTAGGGGTTAACTTACAACCTTTGACTATATACAGGTATATAATCAAAGCTCACAACATATTGTGGGCGTTGACCCTAGCGAGCGCTACGACCAAGCGTAAGTACATACTTAAAATCGCTATTGGCCGGGGGCAATCTTCTGTACCTATATATTTATGGGTGAGTCCACGCTGAACGCTTCTGAGAGCAGGGATGATTCGCACCTAGAGCCGTCGTATCGAGATATGTCGGATGATTGCAGCTTCCAGACAATGAGCACGTCCGAGACAGCCGAGATAAATGCATCCAAGCGTTGCAATTACAGTAACAACACTAATTGAACTGTAGTACGAGTATAAGTACCTATTTGTTATTATCTGAAATCGCTCACTCCAAGTCGCTTTCAATTAATAAAATTGTTACCGGAAGTCAAGACACTTAAGGTCGCTGCGCTAACATAGTTAATTAAGACTGCCCACAGGTATCTATTAATTTAGTCAACTATTAGCAACATGGTTATAGTTTATGTGTCTTAAAATAAACAAAGAATAAGCTTCGAATAGTTATTCCGTGTTTTGTCTCTTTTACCTCTATTTTGAAATGACGTTTACATGACAGGAACAAAACACGGATTAACTAATCGGAGCTTATTCTTTATTCATTTGTAAGGCATTATATTATATGTTTCTCTCTGGGTGTGAATTTTTACCTCTTTATCTTTGTGTGCCTAATTTGCTATGAGCCTAAGTCGCGTTATGCCAAAACTTATTTTTCGCTTCATAAACACATTTTTTGTAAAATATAATATAATATTAATATAAAACATACAAATGCCAATAACATTGTTTTTTTTGGGAAGAATGTAAATTGATAAGGAGACATTGTCAGCCTAAAGGGTCTGTCAGTTGTTAGTTTGTAGTGCTGAAGATATCAATTTCCATACAATATTCCGATTTTTCGCTAACGAGTTATACGACACGAATACAGCATTGTTTGTGATAGGCACAGAGAAAAGTCTATTTTATAGGGATTTGTTCCTGGATTGTTGCCGAAGGCAACCTTTTTAGAGATTTTTATTTATAGTTATTTATATACCTTACTTACACGTGCTGGTCTTAGGAATCACCATCATACTGTACAGACAATCAGTACTCGTACCAAAAAATTTAGCAAGTCGTTCCTCTGTAAGACTATTCGGCTTTGGAATTCTTTGCCGGCGCATGTGTTTCCCAGTTCCTATAGTCCCGGGTCTTTTAAGCGGGGTGTGAAACGGCATTTATGTAGGCCGTCATGAATGGGTTTGCTTGTTATCGTGCTTTTTCCACGGTGGGGAGCGCTCTCATTATTTTGGACTGCATCGGCTGCTTACCATCAGGCAGGATGTAGTCACTATGACGTGCCAATATAAAAAAAAAAGTTTTTTGACGCTTTCTTGTATTTTTGATACATGGTGACTTTTGGTACAAAAATGTCGGCTGTGGGTTTTGGTTTTGCTTATTGGTGTAATAAGATTAAATATATTCCCTAAAACCCTAAACGTGTCTTCTACTTGCCTTTACCTACCTACATACAGTCCTCTAATTCACATTTTGGACATTCATAAGAGATACGGCAATACAATATTTCTTAAAGAAATACCACACAACATCTTGCGCGCTTTGGTCGCGAAATTCCTTTTGTGCCATGTCACAGAATAACTCACTCTCTAACAAAAGTCAAGTTTAGGTATAAAAAATTGCCTACTCTTATGACTTTTACGCGAAATTGAAACTTATCGTGTGACCCGAGCGTTCATATTCAGTTAGGCAACGCTGACTGAAAACCACTTCATAAATATAATATCGTGTCTTTACTTCTCTTTTTAGGTATACCTGCCTTTTTTTTTAAATATAAAAAAAAATGGCCCCGTGTGGTGCCAGGGATAAAGAATTGCACCACCCCATCTCTTCCTGTGGGTGTCGTAAAAGCCGACTAAGGGACCATTCCAGAGGATGGGCAGCAGCATCTCTCTGAGGTAACCCTCAACCTACTGCGATCGCCAACCCGCCTGCCAAGCGTGGCGATTACGGCAAATACCCCTCATATCCTTGGGAGAGGCCTTTGTCCAGCAGTGGACGTCTTTTGGCTGAGATGATGATGATGATGATGAAGAAAAAAGTTTGTTGTAAAGCCTTGGCTAGCCGCACCACACACAATATTATTGGCAATTACATTTTGACCATACTTACTAATTATTTATCGTCCTCCGGCCATTGGTTTTACGACTTCATTGTTTCCAACAAGTTAAAACTAAGAACAGTTGTCACGTAACAAACAGTAACCTAATCAAATAAAGATGGCAATAGAAGTTGTCAGATCGATCTGCAAGCGACACTAATCTTTATCGCCTATGAATCTGCCATGCGACATTCAACCTTAGGGTGGTAAACCAATTTTTTGGGCGACCGTACCTAAACTGTGTGACACCCCTTTGGCCATGTCAAAATGAAATATCCCGTGCACTAAACATCAAAGGCTATTCGGTAGTGCGCGTATGATGGATGACTGCAGTGAAAATACAGTTTTTAATTATTTTCATGCAAACAGTCACTCCCCTCAATAAAATTCTCCTTTAAACACTGTTTTACCCTCCACGCGTAGGTACTTGCAACATTATTGCATTTTTTATTGGGAGGTTAACTTGCTTACGTTATGTTATGTTATAATAAGTACCTACATATTATGTAATTGTATTTTTTTAGACAGGAGCGGTAAGTGTAGGATAAGAATGGTTCGTGGACATCATTTATAGCTGTTCAAAGATATAAAATGCTCAGTAAATTATATTTGTTATAGTTATTATGGTACTTTACAAAAATATTATATAAAATACACATACGACTTAAATCCATAAGACATAATTTTGTATGGTAACAACGAAAGCAAAGCAGTTTGGTGGAAATTAACAAAAGTTCCCCAAAGAGCGCGAAAATTCCTTTCGATCGACATTTCTTTTTCTGCGCCGTGTCGTCGCACAACATATGATACCTTAAAAATAACAAAAGTTATACATATATATAATATCTTAGCGATTTGCTATTTTTACAGCTACAACCTCCGAGACGGTTCAAAAACGTTGATTCATTTCGATATTTAAGGTTTAGTATTTCATTGCAGAAGGAACTTATGGCAACTGTGCCTCGTGAACGATCTATACTTAGCCTATATTATTTTTTATATTCGACCTTATTACCTTTTCTATAAAAGTCCCAAGTGATCAAGCAAATTGAATGTTATTCACGCTAATAAAGTTATATGCGGTGGTTGTAAATACAGTGCCGTGGCTGTGTCGAAATAAAGTACCGCTTATTTGGGGTTCATCTGTTCAAATTAGGCAGTGCAGCGCGGCGGGCGAGGGCGGAACGTTCAAAGTGTTTGCGCAACGTAAATTCTTAGCGTACCGCGCCCTCCACCTAATCAAGGAGCAGTCTTCATTAAACTCTTTGGAATTTATAATAATAATGAATTAGCTTTTGTACTAATAAAAAATGCTTACAATCTCTAATAGCATCGTTATTCTAAGAAATGATTATTTCGTTAAATCAAACATCATTTATAAAGTCAACACACGCCTAATGTATACTTAACATTAAATATCTTTATTCTAAAACTTTAGAGTCTTAAGAGAGAGTCTTCAGATATCAGTACCTAAGTGCCCTTGAAAATCGCTAATTGTGTATTTGAGGGTTGTTTATTTTGCTTTTCAGCGTGTTTTTGAAGTCGGTTATATTTTAATTCAATATTTGAAATGTTTATATGCTATCGTGGTTCTAACCAGCCCGCCGAAATTATTCAACACTATTTACTTTTTACTTTGAAAGCCAAAGGCGTCCATTCAATGTTAACAACTACCGTCATTAACATCCGATCATAATATTTTTACAAATACTAAAGATCAGTTAAGAAGTAGGCAAGCTATTTATAAATGTTTATATAATTTTTAACGCAAATTTAGTTGCGAACAAATTACAAAAACACAAATGTTGAAAAAATTTCCACGAGCAGGGTTTTTTTACTTTTTTTAGTTAATGACGGTAGTTGTTAACATTGAATGGACGGACGCCTTTGGCTTTCAAAGTAAAAAGTAAATAGTGTTGAATAATTTCGGCGGGCTGGTTAGAACCACGATAGCTCAATTGGAAGAGCACCTGACCCGGTATGTCAGAAGGGTGCAGGTTCAAACCCTGCTCATGGAAATTTTTCCAACATTTGTGTTTTTGTAATTTGTTCGCAACTAAATTTGCGTTAAAAATTATATAAACATTTATAAATAGCTTGCCTACTTCTTAACTGATCTTTAGTATTTGTAAAAATATTATGATCGGATGTTAATGACGGTAGTTGTTAACATTGAATGGACGCCTTTGGCTTTCAAAGTAAAAAGTAAATAGTGTTGAATAATTTCGGCGGGCTGGTTAGAACCACGATAGCTCAATTGGAAGAGCACCTAACCCGGTATGTCAGAAGGGTGCAGGTTCAAACCCTGCTCGTGGAAATTTTTTCAACATTTGTGTTTTTATTTAAGCATTATTTAATTAAATATTGTTTTGTCAATGTCACACAAACGTCATTTTGAGTTTGAGAAAATGAGACAAAACAATGATTATCTAAATATTGCTTAAATAGTTTTTATGAATATGAATGAAAGGGGGTTAATGTTTAAAGTCATTTGAGAAAATGAAGGAATAGAGCTTTTTCATTTTAGACACTGTTATAAAAATATTATTTTGTTTTTATTAATTGTTCATAAGCGTCGTCTGAAGTCGGCAAGAAATATATACAGCTCATCAAATTGGATCTAGGCTAGCAGTCATCAAAACATTAGGTTGCCCAATTAATTAAGTAAGTAAAGTAAGTTAACAGCCTATAACTGTCCCACTGCTGGGCAAAGGCCTCCATCATTGAACTCAAGTCATCGCTACAATTGATGGGTAATGGCTTAATAAAAAAAGAAACTCCAATTCTTTCTGCAAAATGCGATAATACCTACAAGATACTTCTGAAAATAAGCACGCACACTCACTTTAAATTTTCAGTTCCTTTCACTCGTTGAGTAACGTTTCAAATCCGATCTAGACATTTCAACTGTAACATAAGCCCATCAAAGGTGGATTAAATGTTAATATAATGTCTTTTACATCGTGACATACCACGAACGTGGCGAGAGTTGCTATGTGCCAGAGTGGAGCATGGAATGGAAGCTCGAAAATCCGTTAGTCGCCTCTTACGACACCCACCGGAGGGGAGGGGTGGTGAATAGTATTCTATCTCCGTCACCGCACAGTTGTTGCTGATTTTACACGGTTAAGTAATTGTGGTGTGGAGGGGGTCTTAAATATGGAAGATATTATAATTATAAAGATTTTTATATTTTTTGTGCCAATCTGCGATCAGTCCCAAAACTATGAGCAGATTTGTTTTGGATTTTAGCTTTAAAAGGTGCGTCGACACGCAACATGCAGCATGGTGCGTGGCAGTGTGGTAATTGGCTTAGAAGCAATGGCAAGCTCGTAAGAACCCCGCGCATGTTACTGCTTCGCCACCTGCAAAATACTTACTTACGTCCACCGCATGCTATCGCAACTCTGTATACAAACAACAGCTGCAAATGGACAAAATTATGCACAAAAGAAAAAAAAACGGTAAGTAAAGGTTGAAAACTTAATAATAAAAAAAATATATATATTTAACTCCTTCTAATTCCTTTGGTTTCTTGTCTGTTTTTAAATAAATGTTTCCTCTTCTTCTCTTTCTTCACGAATAGTAGTACATTTTTTTAAGTTTTTGTCAGAGAGGTTGTATACAGTCCCTGGATGTGACACCAAAGTAGTTATCATATCTGCCGCAGCTCCGTCGCCTAATATCCGGTTAAGTCAAACTGAGGCTCATCTATATAGTGCCTATACTGCCTTAAAAATAAACAAAGAATAAGGTCCGAATAGTTATTCCGTGTTTTGTTCCTGTCATGTAAACGTCATTTCAAATTAGATTAAAAGAGATAAAACACGGAATAACTATTCGGAGCTTATTCTTTGTTTATTTGTAAGATCCTTAAAGTCTAGCTTTAAAACGAGCCTGACTAGTTATTATCCCATTCAGAAAATTAACCCTTATTTTAATAAAACTTTAATTAATAACCCTTATTTAATCAAAATTCAGGGTCAGTTAGACCCTTTATATTTGTAAAAATGGGATGTCGTTGAATGTGAAATGTAAAAAATGTTAAAGTTGTTGACATTAGAGTAAGTAATTTATTGTTTTGTGTTGACTATTGCACAGGTCAAGCACAGACAGGATACCTGGCTCCGTATTGCGGGATCGAGATTTGCACACTTACACTACATATAACACTTTATACTTTTGCTGAATTAAAATTTGTTGGCAATAAAACTGCTAAAATTTGTACTTTATTATTAAACTGCTGTGCCAATATTACATCGAAATTGAAAACAGCATTTATAAAGTAGAGTGACTTACCATTGAAGTCACTGTACACAGGTTGCAGATTTTCATTCGCGCCATACATTTACAGCTGATCGTAATTGGTACACTTATGCCCATTTCATCATTGACCCCTAAGTTTTAGGTGACCCCTAAGCCATTTTAGGTGACGGTTTTGCTCCAACAACTGTCACCTAACATGGCTCAGGGGTCACCTAAAACTTAGGGCTCAATGGTGAAATCAGGCATTAATGACTAAAAATACTTTTAACACGGAGCAAGTAATAAGGAACCGATTGATTAATAAAACGATTTCGGTGTAAATCAGAATAGCGACCGTCGACTGACGAGAATAGGGGTGCGGACCGTAGCAGGTAAATTAGAGCGAGCGCAGCGGGCGGACATTAAAGTCGATGAACTTACGTAAACTTGTACTGTGTACTGTGGTAAAGTCGCTTACGCTTACGCTTACCTTTACGCTTACGCATACGTATACTTTTGTTGCAATATTATTTTGCAATGTAGACTGTTCAATAATTAAAAAATAAACTAATAATAGGTACATATCGATCAAGTTTAGATCGTTTTATTAATCAATCGCAGGTACTGGTCAAAGTCGGCACCTTCACGTTCTATGCACAAATGAGCACGGCGCCGTAAGTGTCTAGCTAACTTATGCAGCACACTACGATTTGACCTTACACACTCAAAAGCTATTAAAATACTTTGTTTGAACTGCACAACACTCGTGATTTCGTCTTTAAAAACCATTCTTTTTATGTCTCCCCACAAATAAAAGTCACACGGAGTCAAGTCTGGACACCTCGGAGGCCAGGGTCCAAATAATCGTGCACTTGGCGTCCATAATGCGGAGGAGCCCCGTCCTGGTGGTAAAAGAGATTCCGGTGAAGAGCTAGTGGCACGTCCTCAAGCATTACGTCAACTACGTGCTGCAAAAGTTGCAAATACGAGTTGCTGTTGAGATAACCCTCGATGAAATAGGGCCCGAGTAAATGTCCACCAGCAATGCCATCCCACACATTGATGCTAAACCTATGCTGGAAGTGCTGGAACTAATCTTTTTTGGTCTTATGCAGGTTCTGTTCGCGGTGAGCCCACCGATGTTCACTGTGGACGTTGTAAACACCGATCCGCGTAAAAATACACACATACACTCGTCCGTGCATAGAATGCTGGTTTCTCGGTGTTCTAGTATCCAGTGACAAAAAGTGACCCGGGCAAGAAGTCTTGCTCGTTCTTCTGAAGTGGAACGGGTGTTGTGGCTCCGACTGAAGAAGCCGCCAGACTGTTGTGTGGTGGACATTGAAGTGGCGGCCAGCATCACGAGTACTGGCACGTGGTTCCCTCTCGAAGTATTCGAGGATTTGCTCTTGCAAATCGACTGCGAGGCCCACACTGCCGCGACCCTGCGCATGTCGAGGAACGTTGAACTGGCCATGATTTCGCCTGATGGAGTTAATAACTACACAAGTAAATCTCGCGATAAACTCTTATATCATTTAAATTGTGTAGAATGACGTTATAAGTTGATAGTAAAAGTTTTAAAGTAAGTACCTATAAGTTTATTTTTTTCTTTTTAGCGCATTTAAATAAAAACTTGTTTTTTAAAAAGCTTTTACTTTTAATTTATTTTTTACTTTTTAGTTATCGCTGGACCTGTTTCTCAGTCTGTTCATCTGATTCCTTTCATTGGATACCCATATTGTAGGCAAGCATTAAAAACTTAGCTCGCCATATTGGATTTATAGTGACGTCACTTTATTTTTCGGGTTATTCACAGCGGGCCCTTCATTTGATACCCATAATGTAAGAATGCATTAAAAATAATTAGTCCGCCATCTTAAATGTGCCGCCATCTTGGATTTAGAATGACGTCACACAGTTGACCGTGCATTGTGCTCCGAACTGAACATGTATACAAAATTTCAGCTCAATCGGTTGAAGATATCTGGTTTAAAATTGAGTTGCAAGATTCCACCCGAACAAATCACATACATACTTGTAAAAAAGAAAGCACTGGTTTTGAATAAGCCGAGTTCAAGCAGACTTAGTATTATAAATCACTTTATACTGTTTAGGACGGTCGTAAAATTTCAATCAACTCGTCCATACTTGAGCAAAAACTTTAAAATCATAAACGACTCTGACACGTCAGATCACAGCACTGGAGCGTGCACATTGATCTGACGTGTCGTGTCGTCCTTTAAGTTAACTTCTAACTTAAATGTCCACGTTAGACAAATATAATTCCACCTTTATTGTGCATTTTATGGAGAATACAGCTCCAGCTAACTTTCAAATAGCTTTTTCTCAGAAATGGTAAATCTTAGAGAAAAAAGTATAAGGCCAATTTTTATAGATAATTACCTGATCTACAATTCTAATCAGAGCTATTTTTATCGTAAAACTAACCGTTTGGCCAAAAAATCCAAAAAATTAAATGAATTTTTATTTTTGCACACACACACACACGATCAATGGGGACTTTTCAGGATTTCATTAGAGTGGTATCCCTTACGTGCCTGTAAATTTTCAGCTTGTTGTGAATTAATGCAAGGGAACCCCTATTTTTTGGACTAATTTGACCGGGCTATAAGATTAATTTGGAAAATAACTAACTCTAAGTATTTACGTTTTCAAAAACGAAATAGCCATCTGATTAAAAACTTATTATTAATTAAGCCTCGGTGGCCGAGTGGCAAAGTGTTCGGCTCGATACTCGAAAGCCAGTATTCATCATTTGTAGGAATAACTTGATTCAATGATGAAGGCTTTTGCCCAGCAGTGGGCCAGTCAGTCACTTTACTTTTTTATTTTAAATCAAACTTAACACGTTGACTTCTTTAAAACCGGACACAATGGAAATGTAATTGTTTGTCGACAACCGGTGCCGCCATGGCACTTAAAATATGTACAATATTTATTCCCGGTAGCGTGCGAGTGGCAGATCAAAAGGAAACCGAAAACAGTCAGAGGGCCCGGTAAACTGCAGTAATGGTGTGAGCTCGATGGTGCAGCGGCAGCGCGATCGAACTACGATCATTCATATCATTCATATCATTTATTACCATATGTTGGTATTACATAGATCATTAAAAAATATATATATAAAAATCCCATAAACATGACCCATTATAGATCACGTAAGTTAAGCACTTTTGTAAAGCTGCACCGCCGGGTGGGTGACCACGTAAATTTTTTTTTACATTTTACGGGTAGGTAAGTAAGCATTTAGCCTTTATCTCACCTGATGTTAAGTGATGATAAGGCCGAAGGTGGAAGCGCACTTCACCCGGAATCCTCAACTAGTGAGGCACTGGCTATCTTATCTCTAGCTGCCGGAACACAACAATGCTACTAACATTGATGTTATGGCGACATATTTAGATTAGATGGTGGTATTTAGCCAGGCAGACAAAAAGCCCTACCACCAATCAAACCGAGTACACAAATGTGTACCACCCGCTGGGAATTGAACCCGGGTCTAAACCGGTGGTCTTAACCGCCGCTTAACTCAAGCTCCTCCGTGCTGGAATGTACGTTAAGCTATTTATTGGTCTCCGATGCTGTCGCGGTCGCTAAAACGCGATATCCTTAAAGCCCGTGCTCGATCGCGAAATGAGCGAGGTCATTAATGAGAGATAATTTTCATAGTTGAGGCTCAACCGCGAAAGAGGCTAGCGGAGAGCCTCTACTATGAAAGTTATCGTTGCGAGTTAAGAGGGCTCATTAATGACCTCGCTCATTTCGCGATCGAGCCCGGGCTTAAGGCCCGATTTTTCAATCCTCAGATGTGTATACCTACCTACTGTTTAATAAATATACATGTGAACACCTTTATATATATTAACACTGGACGTTACACTAGACATATAAAGATTTATCCAACGAATAACATTGTCATTGTCACCATATTTTCTTAAGAAAATCTGTCATTATGTCAAAATTATTCAATGAATAAACTTTAACTGACGAATGAAAAATCAGCCCTTAGTGGAATAACGTGGTATTATTCTTAAGGCGACGCATCGCTAAACAATTAATCTAATACGGAGCGTTTGCGCCCCGTACCATAAGAAAACTGTTTTTTCCCTTCAAATTAAAACTACAAATTATTTAAAAAAAATGCACTACCATATTGAGGTGTAATTAGATGCTGAAATCGGTCTGGTTTGCCTGTAAAATGCAAATCTGTTTTAAAAGAGGTGACTTTGATATTTTTTTTCTCTGTTATAAAAGTTGACAAATCATGTTTCTGCAACTAGCAAAATGAAGTCAATTAAATGAAAAATCATGTCATCAAATTCACTTTCACATGTTTTGTAATTGTTGGGAAAAATCAAGATCCCCGCCACGTAAATTTCCAATGCGTCGCCTTAAGATAGAGACACTGCTGAAACTCAAACTGCAACTCTTTGAATTTTTTTTAGCGACTCCCATTTCGAGCCAAAGTGGTGCCACTTTGCTCATTAACTATCTACCATGGAAGCAATAACAAATAAAGCAATAGCCTTCCAACTGTTTCAAGGACGGACAGAAGATAGTAAAATGAAAATTGGTACATTACAATTGGTACAATTAAAGCTTTATTTTAATTTTTGCGTACATTTAAATTCAACGTAATCAAGCAAACGTTGTTTAGCATTCATGCAGGGGGCAAACATATTCAAACTGGCTTCTTTCTGTTTACAGGGTTGTAACACTCATACACGACCAAATAATGGGCGAGGGCTACTTTTCTAAAAATTACTGAACGGTACGTATTTGATTGTCTCAAAATATCTAGAAATACCGAAATTAAAATTTAGTTAAGATTCCTGCAACCATAATATAAATAACAAAACATTATGCCCGTTTTCACCAACAAGCACATTCACAACTAACACATTCCTAACTAAGTAACTCTGAAGTTAAAGAGTCGCCCTAATCTGGCCCTTACCTAAATTCGTTTTCACCATGCTAAGTGTTGCCTAGTAAAGGGTCCTTTAAGTAAGTGACAGTTCATTTTTTTTCAACGGGCTTACAATATCGATGTAATGTTCGGCTTGAAATAAAAGAAAGAAAGAAGTGTCAATGTCATTTGATTTGATTTGAAATGATTTTACTATTATTTGATGTTTTTTATGAGATAAGTATTATGCTACTACCTCAGGCTGCTACGCTATAGCGCCTTGTTAGTTTTTTGGTATCTTCTACTATTTTGATAAATAGTAGAGTCGTGTGTAGAGCCTGCCAACGTGCTACTATATCTGTTGTTAACATCACTTAAACAGTTTGCACATTTATAGACGAGATATATGATTTCATATTTCTAAAAAGTTCTGCGTCATCACCACCTTAAATAGGGTTTAGTAGATATACTACGAAGTATTTATTTTATTATAAATTACAATGTCTAAGGTAATATAATATTTTAACAAAATAATATCAATTTTTATACCAGGTGATTGAATTTTAATATGGGTGCAGTCTATTTGGGAACCGTGCTATTTCGTAAAATTTTCCCTTTACTACACGGAATCTCTTCTGGCGATTCAAGAAACCGTATAAATTTATCACATCCAATTCGTAACATTTCAACGCCTCGGTGACCGAGTGGCAAAGCGCTCGGCCCGTTACCCGAAGGTCCCGGGTTCAATTCCCAGGTCGGCAAAGTATGTTTCGGATTTTCGATGCATAGCCCGGGTTAACGATCACCAACCCGCATTTGGCAAGCGTGGAGATTAAGCCATTACCCATCAATTGTAGCGATGACTTGATTTCAATGATGGAGGCCTTTGCCCAGCAGTGGGACAGTATATAGGCTATTTTTTTTACATACCCGTTTTATTATGCGGCTGCATGTAGCCACACTGTACCCCCTTTAAGTCCCCTACAATAGGTAAAAAATTCCCAGTTGCAAAAAGCGCAAAGGAGCTGATTTACGGGTGGAAAAGATTGGTTCCTGAAATTAATGATAAATGAAGGATCGAAACATCATAAGTAACAACATTCATGAAAGATTTAATATGTTGTTAAGCTCCACCACATTATGTACTCTTACTTATCGTCTGGAAATTCTAAAAAATGCTCTACTTTCTCCAACAAAAATAAATAAAAAATATCGACGGGGGCGAAATATCGACCCCCTAAAGTTAAGTGGCCTCCTAGGACTTTAGGTGACACCTAAACGTTGGTGAAAACGGATTTCTTGCTAAGAGCCCTCTAAAGATCACTTAGGGGTCCCTTAGTTTTAAGTGTGTGTTGGTGAAAACGAGCATGAGTCTCATATTTTATGTTCAAGGGTTGCTAAATCATAAATCATACGATTTCTAATTGCTAATTTAATTAAATTTAAAAAAGTTTATTGTTAATGTACCTAATTGAAATGAAACAACTTTTACAGATCTACTTGACTTTATTTTACACATTACTTATTTAATGTTTATCCTGACGTTTCGAACCCTTTGCAGGGTCCGTGGTCACAGGGAGACTGAGGTGTTGGTCGTCTCATAATTAGTTGGTAGCTTGTATACCCTCATTTAAATTTAATCAGGTGCGTTCCGTTTTACGCAGAAAGAGCTTACAGTATCTTTTGGTCTGGCAGTATGGTGTCGGGGCTGGGATTTAATATTTTGTATGATGGGATCCCAGGCTGGTGGTAGATTCCAACCATCTTCTCTATTAAAATTAGGATGTTTTTTAATTCCAATAGCCTCGCGTATAATCCTAGGGATGAATCGTTGTTCTCTAGCGAGTATTTGTGGTTTATCAAATCTGATGTAATGGTTGGGCCCCTCTAGGGAATGTTTGCATACTGCAGGCTTATTTTCGCGCCTATGCTTTCAATGTGTAGTGTTCGCGTAAACTTTAGAAAACAATAATTGTACCTAATGTTTCTTACTTTTGTGTTATATTAACATTATTTGAAGTGACGAGAATCAACAATTCGAAATTAAACTACTTATGATAGAGAATTCATTGTACTTACTTATGTAACGAGCACAAAGCGACTATCAATAATAATACATCGATGGAAAATAAGAATACACGTGTAATAGTACCTACTTATTTAATTTGTCTGGAGAAAATGAGTACGGGGAATATCACGATTGCCAATTATGTTATGTACGTTAACGATATAAAGCAGGTATTTTGGCGATTTTTTTTATAAATTTGATTCTGTTTGAGCGGGTACAGGCAATTACAGTTTTTGTGATGTCGCGTTCTATGTAAACAAACACTCACTGGTGTAATCAGCAATATTATGAAAATGTTACACAACGGGTGTTCACCAGATAGCTTTGTCGTTCTTAACATACACCAGTGTATCTTAAAATACACTGCGATTTTGACATTAACAACAAAAAGTGTCGTTATTAAATCAAATACGATTCGGTTCCGTGTGTCACAGTTCTAATCTAATAATAAAATATACAAGTTTTTTCTTTGTAAACTAACAACTTAGCACTATTTAGAAGAATAGTGATATATAAATGTATTGATCTTACAATGCCATAGTTACTAAATAGTTTAGAACCCTCAATGCTCTAGAGGCAAAAAGTAAGGTTTTATATTATCTTATTTATACAATGATATATAAATGTATTGATCTTACAATGCCATAGTTACTAAATAGTTTAGGACCCTCAATGCTCTAGAGGCAAAAAGTCAAGGTTTTATATTTTCTTATTTATACAACGAAAAGATGGCGCATTGCAATCATATCTCTTGATGGTGAGTGATGATAAGGTCGAAAGTAGAAGCACACTTCACCCCGAAACCTCCGCTATTCAGAAGTTGTCAATAAACATTAAACACAAAATGTTTCATATCAAAAATTGTTTAGGTCTCTAAATGTTTGTCTTAACATAATGCATTAGACAAAGATATCCAGAAGTGATGTGTTTGTATTTCTTCGTAACTGTTATAGAACGTCGAACAACGTTTGTGATTTGTTTATTATTATACACCAAATATTTATATATATATACGTAATTAAGACTGTAGGTTAAGGATTTTACGGAAATCACACCCTAAGGAGGTCGAATAGGGTATGAAAGTCCGTCAGTTTTGAAGAAATACATGAAAATTGGTATTTGGGTTCTTGAAAAGAATTAAAGAATGACTGGTCTCAGGAATTTTGTTAATTTTTTTTTAAATGAGTAAAAAAGGGAAAAAGGTTTTTTTAGGGAAATCGTTATTTTTAAAGTAATAACTATACAAATGATATTTAAATCGATCTTTAGATTTTCAACAAAAATAAAGAGTGACGTGTTTTAGCATTTTTCGAAAAACCTCATCCAGAGATGTGAAATAGGGGTGGAAAGTATGTATGGAAATCTGTCATTCCTTAAATTTCAGTATTTGGCCTGGTTAGAAATTACGAAGAGTTTCAGGATTTTTAGAAAACGATCCCTTAAGTAGGGGATGACAATTTGTACAGGAGGTTTCAGAACGGACCAAAATTGTCATCCCCTACTTAAGGGATCGTTTTAGCATTTTTCGAAAAACCTCATCTAGAGATGTGAAATAGGGGTGGAAAGTATGTATGGAAATCTGTCATTCCTTAAATTTCAGTATTTGGCCTGGTTAGAAATTACGAAGAGTTTCAGGATTTTTAGAAAACGATCCCTTAAGTAGGGGATGACAATTTGTACAGGAGGTTTCAGAACGGACCAAAATTATACAGTTATACAGAGTGATGTTTATTACGCGGTTTTGTGTTACACTTTTTTACTAATTCTAGCTCGCATGGATGGGCTTTAAAAACTTAATGTTGAAATGACGTGACATATTTAGTATTAATTATACCTATATGATTTTTACCTTTAATAAGTTTGGCTTTTATTACGAACAAGCCCACGTGAGCAAAGCCGCGAACAATAAGCAAGTGTCTCATATATTTACATTAAGATTTTCCTATAAAACTTTGATCAAGCACACAAGCAAGCAGGCTTGAAGGCAGCGCTCGCTCTTTCGGAAAACAACACAATATTAAAATGTAATCTTATTTACTTAACAGCGTTTCAGACAATTATTTTCTCTATTGAGGTACCGCGCCCGAACTCCTCGTTTGGGAGAACTAATAGTTGCCTTAAGTTGTTTTTGTTGTAAATATTTGTTCATAAGTCGTTTGAATAAATGGCAGAGTACTTCAAATAATCATAATGTATTATATTAAAGGTAGATCATGTAATATAACTTTATTTCGATAAACATATTAAAACAATATTTAGAAATGAAAAATATTTTCAAGCTTGAGGACCACCGTGAAACTAAATATTACTTTATATCTGGTAACTGTTATTCTACCAGACATGTTTTTATTTCTAATTGGTAAGTCGAGTTCAAGTTTAGTTCCAATATAAGGAGTACGTACTCCTATAACTTACTTACTTACTTTTAAAAAAGCAACAAAAGTGCGTCCTTTTGTTGCTTACTTACGTACGTACTTTTGTTACTTAGTTGCTGTTGTAAGTATTAAAGTCGTTACCAGAATAAATTAGTTGAATGTTTTATGCGGTACTCAGTATATTGAGATGGATGATTATAATTAACAGCTCATGTACCAACTGGTGGGTACAGGCCTCTTTTGTTACAAACCACATAAACCTTAGATTATATCTAGTAATGATGTAATGGTTGCGGAAGCTAAAATACCAATCACTACCACATACCACCACACAATTAGCCCGTGCCTCACTAGTTGAGGTTCCCGGGTGAAGTGCGCTCCCATCATTGGCCTTATCATCACTTTACATCAGGTGAGATCAAGACACTGTGCTTACCCGTAATATATACAATTATATAAAAATTTACATTTCCAGAGGATTTCTACTAACTACCAAAGTTGAGTAGGGTATTAACTAACTCATTCTGTCTTTATGTCATCTGAATAATTAGACTATCGATTTATTACGTATCTTATTTATACATACTAGTTAGTTTTTTTGCTCATTATGCTGTTATGTCATCCAGCGAAAATGTATGTCTGCTACCTGGGCGCAATGCTTTTATATTATCAAACTGAATTATCTTTAGACTAACTTAAATAGACCTAACAGAATAATAATTCTATTAAGTGCTCATTAAAATTTACTTAATTGAAAACCTTTTTCAATAATCTTATTAAATGGGAAAGTAAGTCTACTGATAGGAGAAATAAAAAGCCGGAATAAAATGAACGATCCGAATTGTATTAGCTATAATAAAGCTCTTTTCGGTCGATCTTCATCAAAAACAATGTTTAATTATGTATTTTTGTAAACAGACATTCAGAATTCTGACTATCATAAAATAACTTATGTAGGTATTTAACTCTTTCTTAGTTATTGGATACTAAATTCTGGACCACATAGTAAACAGCCTATAATTGTCCCACTGCTGGGCAAAGGCTTCCATAATTGAAATCAAGCCATCGCTACAATTGATGGGTAATGGCTTAATCACCACGCTTGCCAAATGCGGGTTGGTGATCACAAACCCGGGCTACTTATGGATCGAAAAATCCGAAATACATTTTGCCCGACCTGAGAATCGAACCCGGGATCTTCGGGTATCGGGCCGAGTGCTCTGCCACTCGGCCACCGAGGCATGGGCCACATGCTAACGGTTATTTAACATTGTACATTTTGATATTTCATCAAAACAAATTTGTTTATTTGCATACTAAGTGGACATATGTTGGTGATCAAATACGTACCCAGAATATATTACGAAACGTTCTCAAGATCTCATATTGCTAAAACACGGTTTTGTTTCTACGCGCCTGAGGTTTTACTGGGAAAGTACAAGCTTATTCTTGGTAAAAGGAAACCGAAGCTTTTCTCTCATCCGCCCGGTTTGCTAACGACAAGTTATTTCAATCTGCTGCATGCATGACATCATCATGAGTGAAGGCAGTGGGCTAACCGGAAACGACACTGTCTCATATTGTTAAAACATGGTTTTGCATTAACGCGCCCAAGCTTTCACTGTGAAAGAACGAGCGCGTTCTCGGTAAAATGCGACAGTTTGTCTGGCTTGCTAACACTACAACACTACACGATTTAAGAGTGCAGCAACAACATTATGGTTGGCATAGACGTGTTCCGTAATTAGGTAAGCTTTTACTTTCGCCTAAAAAGCGGGACATTTATCTAAAGGGCTATAACACAACTATAACAGATGCTGAAACTAAAACTAATCTCTCAGCCGCCTTACTAACATCATCGTACTAATGCAGGCAAGCGTTCCCCCTTTTATAGAATGGTACAATCGAATATAACAATACGTACCATAAAATTGATATCTTTGCCTTAAAACCAATTGCCTTCAAAAGGTCGATCATAACTCTAATGGAGAATAATGCATAACTTTAACTGTACTTTTTGATAAAGAGTTGAATGAATTTTCCACGGGTGGGAATTGAACCCGCACCTTCTGACATACCGAGATGCTATAACTGTAATTGTAGATATGCATAGTTTTGCGCGGGTTTTGTTGCGTATATGTGTGCGAGTGTATGTGTGTGAGTGTATTTGTGTGAGTGTGTGTGAGTGTGTGTGTGTGTGAGGGTGTGTTTGTGTATTTTCGTATATGTGTGTGTGTAAAAATAAAAAACGACGGGTTGCACTCCGGGAGTGCCGGCAGAAGTGAAAACTTGAATATTAACGTTGTGCATTTTTGATATTTTGGAATGGTTAGGGAATAATTTTGCACGAATTGCTTCAATTATCAGTATAAAAGTACTATCATTTATGTGGTAGAATACAATATTTATTTATTGCGCTATCGTACACAAACATGACAATTTATTCGCGCAAGCGCCCTGCGCCGCCTAAACGAAACAGCAGGCATACATTTTCGCCGCGCCGTAGAAAGAGAGGGGGATACTTCCTCTCCTACGCCGCGCCGCCGGCTGTCTACTCTCCATCCGTCTTACGAATTTTTGATCAGGTCACGTGTCCTGACGCGAATTTAACATTTTTTACCCATTACAAAAAAAGTGTACAACGCCGCTAAAGAAGTTTTCACTTCAAAAATAAAATAAAGAAAGGAAGAAAATACATTTATTTATTGAAACACACTAAGTAGGTACGGTCGCCCAAAAAATTGGTTTACCACCCTAAGGTTGAATGTCGCATGGCAGATTTAGGTTAGGTTAGGCGATAAAGATTAGTGTCGCTTGCAGATCGATCTGACAACTTCTATTGCCATCTTTATTTGATTATATTCATAGATTTAGTAATTATTAGATTACTGTTTGTTTTGATAAAATGTCAATTGTCAGTTTTTCTTTTTATCAAATAGAATTTAGCTGTCTAATATAAATAGTTTTTATTACTTTTGTTTAGAAAATTTATATTTTCTTTACAGTAATTAATGTCTTATTCATTTGTAATAAAGGTTAAAATGTCATGCACTTATAAGTGACCTACGACGTATGAATAGTTTACACCATTATTATGCATCTCTTTCAGTGACATCTAGTATGAACGTTGTTGTAATTTTCGATGACTAGAAAACTAAATCAAAACTGGTACACCACTTTCTTGGGCCACTGTACAACAAAAGTTACTATGTGGAGTTTACTTTGTTCGCAACATGATTTGCGTGGAAGTGTGTATGCCCGCAACTGTAGATATAGTAGACAATGAAATTGCTTTACCACCTTAGAAGTGAATTTTGTTTGCATTTAATAAAACAACAAGTTCTATTTTTGTTTAAAAGACCCAGTGACAGATACGTTGTCATCATTGACAATATTCTAAACTCCCGTTGCATGAAACCCTACCTCACAAGGTGGCAGAGCAGAAATGTAATATAGTGATAGATATTACTTAGGAACACTGGATTTTAGTAGGTTGCCATCGCATATCCCGGAAGAACTTTTAATTTTTTTCGTCATCGTATCGCTATTTTGATCGAAAATTACATCATAAGGTGGCAGATCAAAACGTTTACTCATCGAAAGAGACACATTTGGAGACAACCAGCCGCATAAGTTGCCAGGCCAAACCCTGGCAGGTTTCAAGATCAGCCATGTTTTATGAGCCCCAAAAATGGGGTCAATTACCTCATCAGGTGGCACGAAACTGATGCAGATCGATTGCCCTAGACGTGCCGTTCATGAATATATAGGGTTGCCTGCCTTCAGCTTGGCAGTTTTTCTGATCAGCCACCTCGAACAATGTATTTCAAAATCTTGGAATAAAGAGAATTTCTTGTATAGGTGCTATAATTCAGGGTATAATTTAATAAAAATCGTGATATTAAATTAAAGTCGACGTACTAACAGACTTGCGTCTTATGGTGTTGAAATAATAGGGTAAATGTACCAGTTTTGGTCGTTGCTCATTGGTATTATCTTCAAATTATGAAAAAAGTGATGTTGCTTGACGTTTAACGTGATATTATTATAGTTTGACGGGCATTTTTGTGCTGCATCACAATATTTATTATGTAGAAATAATATGAAATAATGAATCATTAATCACCTGTGATTTTTATGAGTAGAGTTTATTTTTATGTTTTTACTAGCTTTCTGCCCCGCGGCTTTTCCCATGGTAAAATGTACCTACCATATGTGGTATTCTTGTGTCAAAGCTATAACACTGTAAAGTTTCATCCAAATCCGTGCTCTAGTTTTTGCTTAAAGAAGTAACAGACAGACAAACACACTTTCGCATTTATATTTTAATGAGACGTATGCAGCAAATAAAATCAAAGAAACAAGATCTTAAAAATCCCATTGTACCTATTTACGGTCTAAGTCTAAAAAAAAAAAGATTTGTTTGCTTTGCTGACTTGTGAGAAGCGTGACGTAAATTTTTTACGTAAACCCATCACCATTGAAAAAAAAACTAAAACAGTTTGGATAATGTTAGCTCTTATTATACATATCTATGTGAAAAGTGGAACAAAAACTAACCAAATCAGAGCCTGCAGAGTCTTGGTATTTTCTTTTTAGAGCGGTAACTTTTTATAATACTCCAAATGATACCCATATTCACTTTTGTTATCTTTTGTTCATAATAAATCACCGTACTTCATGCCTCGACCATTGCGAGTGTGTTGCCTTTGTATACTTTTGAAACGTTTTATCACAAAATGTCATAAGCTTCCTTTTTGCATAAAAAACACACAATCATTTTGTTAGAGTTTAAATGTGGTACTTTATCCTACAAAAATAAAAATTTACACATTATTATTTTGTAGATAGACAAATTGAGATCAATCACTCAAAATTTACGTCACGCTTCTCACAAGTCAGCAAAGCAAACAAAACTTTTTCTTTTTAGACTTAGACCGTAAGGTACAATGGGATTTTTAAGATCTTGTTTCTTTGATTTTATTTGCTGCAAACGTCTCATTAAAATATAAATGCGAAAGAGTGTTTGTTTGTCTGTTTGTTACTTCTTTAAGCAAAAACTAGAGCACGGATTTGGATGAAACTTTACAGTGTTATAGCTTTGACACAAGAATACCACATATGGTAGGTACAGACGGCAGCAGATCAACCTACCACAAAATGTCAAATTTCTTCAATAAATTTTGAACCTTAGTGTTTAGGTATAAAAATCAAAATCGATAAGAGAAATTTGACAGTTTTGGATAGGTTGATGTGCAGGCGTGTGTACATTTTACCATGGGAAAAGCCGCGGGGCAGAAAGCTAGTAAAAACATAAAAATAAACTCTACTCATAAAAATCACAGGTGATTAATGATTCATTATTTCATATTATTTCTACATAATAAATATTGTGATGCAACACAAAAATGCCCGTCAAACTATAATAATATCACGTTGAACGTAAAAGCAACATCACTTTTTTCAATATTTGAAGATAATACCAATGAGCAACGACCAAAACTGGTACATTTACCCTATTATTTCAACACCATAAGACGCAAGTCTGTTAGTACGTCGACTTTAATTTAATATCACGATTTTTATTAAATTATACCCTGAATTATAGCACCTATACAAGAAATTCTCTTTATTCCAAGATTTTGAAATACATTGTTCGAGGTGGCTGATCAGAAAAACTGCCAAGCTGAAGGCAGGCAACCCTATATATTCATGAACGGCACGTCTAGGGCAATCGATCTGCATCAGTTTCGTGCCACCTGATGAGGTAATTGATCCCATTTTTGGGGCTCATAAAACATGGCTGATCTTGAAACCTGCCAGGGTTTGGCCTGGCAACTTATGCGGCTGGTTGTCTCCAAATGTGTCTCTTTCGATGAGTAAACGTTTTGATCTGCCACCTTATGATGTAATTTTCGATCAAAATAGCGATACGATGACGAAAAAAATTAAAAGTTCTTCCGGGATATGCGATGGCAACCTACTAAAATCCAGTGTTCCTAAGTAATATCTATCACTATATTACATTTCTGCTCTGCCACCTTGTGAGGTAGGGTTTCATGCAACGGGAGTTTAGACTACAATGAGCCTTAGCGAAATTTTGTAGTAATAGAAGTTTTTGTCAAAAGTGATAAAGCAATTTCATGGTCGACAAAATTTACAATGTATAGTAAATTATTAAATATAAGTTCTGTAACGTTTGCTGCTAGTACTTGCTGTTTTGTAACTAATATACTTAAAAATTGATTGATACGTGTTCACCTCAAGTTTCTCTAGCAATTTGATTATTACTGTTTTGTAATTTGTGGTTAACGATGTTGGCATCGCAATAGGCATACTACTTTTTTAGATAATACGAACAACATTATATTTTATTGTGATATGTTTAGTTGACCCAAATAAATTTAAAAAAAATCATCATCGTTTAGGTATTAAATCTGCAGAAAATACATCATCGTCGGCGACATTAAGCTTCTACCTTTATACTAAGATAGCCAGACATACAGCGGATGCTTCACGAACAGATACTAGAATACTAGCACTTACCGTAGTCGTGTTGCGCTGCTATATCAATAGATGCTGGTACTTACCGTCGTCTTGTTGCGCGGCTAGAGGCACGGCCACGGATCCGAAGAAGCGTTTGTCCAACAGCTGCAGCAGTTGCAGCGCGCTTTCGTGCACGGGCGCGCGCGGGCAGCCCGTGCACATCAGTGTAACGTTGATGATCGCCGTGTAGTGGTCGCACGGGTACTCCCTAAACAACAATAAACGCTTTGATAAAACATTTGTTAATGTGGATGAACATTGCTGATGATGATAATGATGATTGATGCGCAACGTCGCGACAGCAGTCAGCCCGTGACCAATATTTTTTGTAGTTTGCTAATGGCTTCAGGCGGCCTTATCAGCGTCCCCGAACTTTTTTCGGGGCAGCGAGAAAAGGGTTACTCAAGCCGTTCAATCGAAACACCGTCCAAGAGTTTCTATGGGGAATGGTATCTTCTCTATCTCTTTTAAGGCTACCTCCCGACAAATTCTACTAATGAAGAACTTCATTTTTCAATTATACTGTAGCAAGCCTAAAATATTATATGAGACTAAGAAATATTTAAAATTAAATTAAAGCGCGCATTGCCATTCACTAAGACGCTCTTCTATTACAAAATCGAATAATCTAAACCAATTGAAATATATTATCAGTGTAAGAGGAAACGCTCGTGAAGGCATAACCGAGGGAGGGCTGGGAACCGGAAGCCCCGCGCACAGTGTAGGATTTTACCCTAGTTGCGGACACTAAGTATCATGTTTTGTTAGATTTTAGTAAAATATGCCATCCAACACCATAAAAAGTTATACCTATTTATAAATTTCATTTAAATTTGCAGATATTTTTTATTTTTCACTTAAGTCGTTAATTTCCCCGAAATACCAACGTTTTTATTCATACTAGTGGTCGCCCAGTCGTCGAAATTCGACCGTAATTTTATTAAGGCTGCACGGATTGTATCCTAAGCAATGAAAAATTAAAAAGATAGAATGTGAGTTTGGATTGGCTTTGACAGATATCGGCCGCTCATCTTCCATTTTTGAAATCTTTGAAAATGGTTCATTAATTTATTGTATTTTTTATGCGTAGTTTAAAAAAATATTAACATTATGTACTCTTTCTCTATATAAACTATAAGTGTGCGAAATTTCATACTCCTCCGTTCGCGCAATTTTTGTAAAAAGGGGTACTTACTAAGTTTTTGCTTCACGTTTTAATACATAGATCACCAAAAAAATTGAATTTCTCTTTGTAAAAAATTCTGCCAATCTGCTAGTTAGTTATGCTTCAAGTGTAAAAATTTCAACTTCACTCCAATTCCATAATTGCAAAAAACGAGAAAAAAACAATTTCAAAATTTTGATGAATTTTTTGAATTATCATTATAATTATCACATTTTTTAAACGAAAATTTATTCAAATATCAAAATTCAAAATTACTGATTGCATGCCACATTGGTGTACATAGTTATTAAATAAATAGGTACAAAGGTGTTAAAATAAATAATGTAGCGCCCTGTAAGGGCAATTTATTCCTACAAAATCGTGTCAAAAATCGGTATATCTAGCTTACGCGATGTTGCGAGTATTGCGTTTCTAAGGTTTTTTTTCAATTTCTATGGAAATAGGGTTGTCGAAAACATAAAATCTTGTTCGATAAAAAAAATAGAAATCATAATTATGTGATAAATATTCAATCGCTGTTTTGTGAACAGGAATGAAATTCCATGATATTGTTTATCTCAAACTCAACTCAAAGCACAAACTTATACCTAAAAAAAATAAAGGAGAATGTTTTTTTTACTTTAGGCCCTGCCCATCGACCGCCTAACCGATCGCTTTGACTACGCGTATAGTTTATGACGTCATCTTGCCACCTCGCATCGTCTATGAAAGCAATATCAAAAGCTAAAGGCTATAGCTTTCGATATTACTTTCATAGGCGGCACAAAACGACAAGATGGCGTCATAAACCACACACAAAGTCAAAGCGATCGGTTAGGCGGTCGGGCCCCTGGTCCAAAATATTTTTGTAGCCCCCAGGCTTGAGCCCATTGTGGATCGACTTATGCATTCAAACTTAGTATCGCAAGACGCATCAAAATCGAACTTACAGTTTGAGAGTTTTTTTACAGTACAATACTGTTTGAGTATTTTACCATGTAAGTATAGTCTTCTTCCGCTCCTCCACAATTCTGCCTTCAGGTGAGTTTTTACTTACTCTCCACTGTCATAAAAAGTAGGCACTTGATAGTGGCAACCCTAACTCAAAACTTTAAAATTCAATATTTCACTTATCGCGTGTCTGTCGCGACTGACTTTTTTATGATAGTAGTTATTGAGGTAATCAACTCATTGACACTGAAAAAAATGCGACATGTAAAACAATTTCAACGAAATCATAGAAAAACTATTTTTTGTCTAAAATAGCGCAAAATTTTAAGTTTATGCGTATTGGTTATTTAATAAAGTACATTTACTATCAAACCATTGAATGTTTAGTAAAAAAAACAATAAAAGAGCAGGAGAAAAGTTGTTTCTATGGTTTCTATGGACATTTCTTAGTTTTTTTATTCCTAAAAAAACTGTGATAGATATATCAATGGGAGTTTTAATAGGAGCTTTGTTTCATTGTTATCTCTCAGATAAATTAATAAATTAGGATGTCCGCAACTAACGTAAAATATCACACTGTGCCGCGGTACCTGTTAGTCTGGCAGCCGCCTCTCGCCTGCAGCTGTTTACCCTACCTTCCATGGCTGTCTGTTGGTAATAAGATAAAATAAGTCATGTCTAGCTATGGGGTGGGCAATTGAGTTTTCTTACTTGAGGTCCCGCCTCGTCGTAAGCTAACTAACTTATGGCATAGTCAACTTAACGAATAAAAAAATTGTATCTAAAAATTTGCTCGGAAAAAAAGAAAAGGAATCAAAAGCAATAACTCGAACCCGCTACTTCTGAGAAACCGGGTCAGGCGCACTATTAATAAGGCTACCGTAGCGCAGTACTAAAAACTGCACTATTTAATTGAATGAATTGCTGAATAATTTCAAAGGCATATAGCCAGGGAGATAAATCAATATTCACTTTAATTCCCGCCAAAAGAATTGCTACTTCCTTTGACGCGGAAAAGCGGCATACATGAGAGTTCAATAATTTATAAGCACATTGTCAAAGTAACTTCTGTCAACTTATATGCCCTCAAAAACATACTTGTCAAAAAAAAACAAGTCTCGCAACTCAGTTCTTCTACCGTAAAAAGTTGTAAGATCCATGTAAGTAATACCAAATCGCACTAAACAATCTAATTTAATATAATATATATTACTTGTGAGATACATTGTGTTTTCATGCGATGGCCAAGTCAATCTATTTATTTAAAACATAAAAGATTTTTAATATTGATATGGTCACTATAAGATGTTGTTAGGTTAGCTAATTACGTAATAACTTAAGGCAGAAGGTCCCTTAAGTAGGGACTGAATAAATTAACCGACTTGGTATTTAGTACTTACATGGATCTCACAACTTTTTACCGTAGAAGAACTGAGTTGCGAGACTTGGTTTTTTTACAAGTATGTTTTTGATGGTATCTCATTTCTCTTTGTAGATAGTCCTTCTTTTTGTCCTTTGTAACTTCTACTTCTTGAATACCAACAACAGATTTTCTTAAAGCCCACTCTCTGTCTTATGAGCTTTTTTTATTCATACAGATCCAGGTACACTGATTCATTCACTGCAAATGTAATTTTGTAATCCTATATATTTATATGGGATTACAAAGTTATTTATGCAGTTGGTGTATCTATAAAACTAGACCAAAATTGCAAAATATTCTAGTTTTGCCTTGTTTTTTACACTAAACATTAACTGTATTCTAAATTTGAAGCTTCTATGCTTGCTAGAAGTGCCTTAGAGTTTTAATGATCGGTCAGTCAGTCAGTCAGTCAGTCAGTAAGTGAGTGACAAAAATAAGAAACTTTGACTAGTTATAATTCTTAAAGCGAAGCACCGCTAAACAATAAATCTCATACGGAGCGTTTGCGCGCCGTACCATAAGAAAAACTGTGTTTTTTTCCTTAAAATTAAAACTACAAATTATTTGAAAAAAATGAACTACAATATTGAAGAGTGTGTTTTGTTTTTGATTTTTGATTTTTTTGTTTTTTTTTTGAAGTCAATTAAATGAAAAATCATATCATCAAATATCACTTTCACATATTTTGTAATTGTTGGGAAAAATCAAGATCCCCGCCACGTAAATTTTCAATGCGTCGCCTTAAACTACTGGTTCAAATTGAATGACATTTGAAATATACAGTGTTTATACAATGCCTGCTCAGTTACTGAAAATTCAGGCTTTTAGTTTTATCCACAACGAAGTTGGTCGAAAATGGCCTGAACTGTTTCGAGAAAAGGATGGTACGACCGTGCCGCTTTTTTGCTCGACTTGGCGGGGGCACTGCCGTGCCCCTAGATACCATGGCAAAATTGATACATACGGAGCGACAGGTAAATGATATTGTTGAGATATTACCTATTAATCTCCACTGTACCTACGTCCTAGCGTTATGGCTCGCAACAGAATCACCCTCCTTTGTGCGGCGATCGAAACTGGAACGTGTGCTGTCGTAAACAGTTCGATTTCCATCCGGATTACGGTGATGCGTCTTTCACACCACAACATAATAAAGCGTATGCTTTGACAAAAAGTGTTAAGAATGTTTTCCGTTCCCTCTGACCTTCGATCAATTAGGTACTAGATTCCCGATGAGCGCTTGAAAAACTGTAGGCGACGGAGCCACAATGAAGTTTGTGGCGATGACAGAATGATCCTTATAACCAAACAATAAAGATCAAAATTGATTGTAGAAATTTGACAGTTACGGGTAGGTTGATCTGCCGCCGTGTGTACAAAATTTGCAACCTTAATTTAATCTTTATTTTTTAGGTTTAAAGGTTCAAAGTAAGCTGAAATTGTTGATGCCATCCAATGTTTTTTTTCAGATTTTGTTATTAGAAATTTAAATGTATAGGCACTAGGTAGGTATGAATGAGCAAACTGAAACACTTTCGAGATGCATTTTTGTTTCGGATCCTTTATCTAAGTAGTATAGTCGACCATAAAATTGCTTTATCACTTTTGACACAAACTTCCTTATCAATAAAATTTCGCTAAGGCTCATTGTCAATAATGACAACGTATCTGTCACTTGGTCTTTTAAACAAAAATAGAACTTGTTGTTTTATTATATGGAAACAAAATTCTCTTCTAAGGTGGTAAAGCAATTTCATTGTCGACTATACATAATTGATCGAAGCGTCTGGCATATCAGGTCAGGTGCTTTTCAATTATGCTATCGTTTTCTGTCCATACTTTGTATGCCAAAAGAGGCTATATTTATAAAGCCAATTCTAATATAGTAAATGCATGGATCCGGAACAGAAAAATGCGAATACAATTTGTCAGCGACGTCCCCGCCGGCCCCGCCGCATGGCCGCATCACGTCTTATTAATGTTAACGCAACGTGTGACAATGACAAATTTAAATGTTATAGACGACCTCCTTGGTCGAGTGGCTTGCACACCGGTTTTCATGGTGTCGCCATTTCTGAGGTCCCGGATTCGATCCCCGGTCGGATCAATTTAGAAATACCTGTCTTTGTAAATTGTTTCGGGTCTGGGTGTTTCCTATGTTTATAATAAGTATGTATTTAAGTATATTAAGTATGTTTATCCGTTGTCTAGTTAACTATTTCTCGAGTTTCTTAAAGAAGCTTTTCTTGGGGCAATATAATTGGTGTGAGTGTGAGAAACATTTATTTATTTATTTTAAAATAAATAAATAAACTTTCCTACACTCACACCAATTATCTAGCCCAAGAGAAGCTTCGTTATGAAACTCGTTAAAATGGTTATAAGGTTATGGTTAATGGTTTTAACGGGTGCATATTCAATTAACGCCAATTTAGTTGCAAACTAAATAAAATTACAATTTTAGTAAAGTAAAAAAAATCAAAAGCGGGATTTCAACCTGCGCAATCTGCCATGCCGGTACATTGGAAGTACAAAAAAGAGAATAAAGAAAAACTATAAATTATTATACGCACTACTTGTTAAAAGGACCTACAAATTTTATACAGTTTTTTTTAACACCCTAACTTACATCAAATCATCTCCATTACTACTTCATTAAGCGCAGTCGTACTGTAGGTACTTTATTAGCAAACATACAGAGTTAGCAAAGCTTCCAAAACGCTTGCACTGTGTCGTAAAGCGGACATAGAGCCACCTACCTAAGTTGCACTGACGTGTTCCTACGAGACACTTTAATTTATTTAACGTCAATCCTTTTGAGACGGAAATGGCTTAGACATCCAACTTCCTAGAACCTAAATCATCGCAAAGGCTCATTTGATACGTTATGGAAACATAAGAAAGCACAAGCGCCTGACACGCGAGGAGCACAAAGTAAAATGATAACAGCGGCTCCGGTTTGAGGCGGCGTAATTAACAATATTCTTAGAAAGTCTAACAACGGGAAATTTTACAGACGATCTCAAATTAAAACGGGCGTACCTCTTGTTTATAATGAACAGGCAGGCATCACCTGTGGCTTGTGCAAAACCAAATTAAGTAATAATAATAGTATAAGATGATGGTAGAAATGTGTAAATATTAATCCTGGAACATATTTCGTGAAAAACCTATGATGGCGCAGATTACAAAAAACCGGCAACATTTTATTTAGACGGCCTAAGATTTCCCTAGTGTGCACATGGGTGTTTTTTGCCATCACCAGGGCCAACCGACACTAAAATTACGTAATAATATAGTAAGTAGTTAGTAAAGTAATGACTGTCCCACTGCTGGGCAAAGGCCTCCGTCACTGAAATGAAACCATCGCTTCAATTGAGCTTAAATTGATTGCCCAATCTGGAACTTAAACCTGGGACCTAAAAATATGAGACCGGGAGCTTTTCCAGTTGGCCATCGAAGCGTTATAACAAACCCAAACACCGTGAGCATAACAAAAAAAACAACACTAAATATAATATCAATAAAACTGCCGTCTGAATAATAAATAAGCTAGTCTCTGGTCGGAAGTGAAAAGGGATTCGCTATTATTTTGGATTGAAACTTGATGGACTTCGTTAGCTATTTGATCATTTGGCCGACGCCGACGTGAGGGTGGACTTAGTGCTTTTGTGTATAGCTTTAGCTATTTGATCATTAATTGGTCGACGTGGGGGCGGGGGTTGAATGGGGTGACCAGTCAATCTGATTACGTAGTCAAGTTAAGCCGGCCCGCTAAGCTCGTCTTCGACGGCTTCCATTTGGGTGTCTGCATGCAGTTTCATTTTGAAATGAAAGAGACATTTGTATCAACAGATAGTTGGTAACGCCGCTTACTGGCTACACGGAAATTAGCGCAGTATCAGTTAAATTGTTGATAAATCGTTTTCTACTTTGGATTTTAACAGTCTTTGAAGAGTTCTAACGTACAGATTATAGAAATCAATAGACTGAGCAGCATTCTATAATCCGTATATCTTTCGTGAGAATCTTCAGATGCAAGCGCGCGGAAAAATAAATCCTTTGGTGAGTTTAGCTGTAATACTGGGTGTTACGCCTCGTGTGGATTTATATATGAAACTTGTTCTGTACGCGACAACAGAATCAATGAATCCTGAGTAGAGTATGAGTATCATATTATTATCTCATATAAACAAAACCAATCGATTAACACTGGTCGAATTGAATTGAATTGAATAGTAAACATGATAAAAGTTTGTACATATGTTATTATGACAATTAATGGTTCAATGATTTTATTGTCGCGTACAGAAGCGTTCCGTGCTTCGGAAGGCACGTAAAGCCGTTGGTCCCGGCTGCATTAGCAGTAATTAACAACCACCTGGGCCCGCGTAGTGGTTTGTGGCCCGTTCTTCCTATCCATCCATAGGTGAGGCTCGTGCCCCAGCAGTGGGGACATAAAATGAGCTGATGATGTACAGAACAAGTTTCGTAAAAAATTACATCCACCCGTGGCGTACTCTACTTGTTAACTCCTCGGTTTTTAAATAGGTTCAAGCTGAGGCTGTAATACATTAGCGGTTACTGTGTGTAACCGGAGAGTTAATGGAGATTACGCCGCGAACTGTCGAGAAGATGACGGGGGCAAACTTGTGGGACGCGCAAACACAAATCTAAGGACTTGTCTATACTATTAATAAAGAGGTAACGTTTGTGACTATGTATGTTTGTTTATCGGGGCTTATATCTGGAAGTACTAGACCAATTCTTCGAACGCCTGCCTATAACAAATAAAAAAATAAAAAAAAATCTTTAAAGGTATATAAGCATTCTAAAACTGACAGAATGCTATATACCTTGTAAGTAACATAGGCATTATTTTATTTGTACAAACTTTTTAAACTGATTTTTGTAAAAACTTCGAAATCGAAGTACCTATAGAAAGTCGCGGGCAAACTGCTGTTTAGTCTATACACAGAATATGGCATACAGAGGAATTTACGAGCATGCCTTAAAAGCACCATGAGGCCAAAATACTGAAGTTGTTTGTTACAAAGGAAAATCGCAAAGTGGTAACCCTAGATTCAGCTGATACATTGCACTGGTCGTGAATTTCATGGTCCAAAAAACTGAAGTCAAAACATGCGACAAGTTAAAAAAAATGTAATAAAATAAATTTAAGTTTTGTATGAAATAATAAATCTATGTAAATATGGTTTTGCTACTTTTCATTGTGTTTCTTTTACCTACTTGGTTGCATGATTATGTTTCGGGATTATTCACAACCTACATACGTGAAGAATAAACTTTGTACCCCATTTTAACCCTTTCAGACCCAGATCGCGAAATCTCTTGGACGGAATCTCGACTTAAAATCGCCGGGCTATAGTTTATAACGAGTCGTCGACTAATATTATGATTATCGTCGATATTTAATTATTATCTCTTTATTTATTTTTTTACATATTAATTTACATTTTTAAATATTTTTTAAAAAACAAAACAAACATTTAAAAATATATTATTATTATTATTATTTTTTATTTATTTTTAATCAGCTCGTGTGGAAAGAGTTAAGCAATTTGAGAGAACTTCAACTATGTCAAAACTCACACTCCTGCTGAGTGTGAGTTTCGGCATACTTAGTTGAAGTTTATATGGCGAAGGAGTGCAAAAAGATAAAATTTACGTAAAACTAGTTGTCGCCGGAGATTTCGTTCGCGAAGACTACACTATCCCACAGGAACCTGTTACCGGGATAAAAAGTATCCTATATCCAAGTCCGGGTCATGGTCTGTCTATGTGCAAACTTTCATTCAAATCCGTTAAGCCATTTTCACGTGATGCGCGGTCAAATAAACAGATAAACAGATAAACAGATAAATTGACTAAAACAGACGAAAATTCTAAAAACTGTTGGAACGTGTTCTGTTATCGATTCTAAGTTTCCCCAGCCAACATTTTTTCTAATATCTTCCATGTACAGACTTTCGACCCTCTTTATTATATGTATAGATTACATTTGTAATCTTTATATATTATGTGAATTACAATCGAATTTCTATGTTTCGGATCTTCTTCTACATACAAACTTTAACTATACCAAATCTCTTACTCACGTATTGATATCGTATCTCCGCGTGGGGTATTATTTTGAGAAGGGAGGCATTATCAATAAATTATTTTTACCGCCTCTGTGATCTAGTGGTTGAGAGGACTGGTATTGAAACCAGAGGTCCAGGGTTCGATTCCCAGCGGTGGGTAAATTATTGTACTTGATTTGGCCATGTTTTAAGTAGCATTGCTGTGTTCCGACAGTTTGAGATGAGATACCATGCCCTCAGTAGTTGAGGATTCCAAGTGAAATGCACTTTTACGTTTGTAACGTTGCAGTTACATGATACCAATCATCCATACATGATACCATGTTACTAATCATCATCATCATCATCATTTCAGCCAAAAGACGTCCACTGCTGGACAAAGGCCTCCCCCAAGGATCTCCACAACGACCGGTTTTGTGCTGCTCGCATCCAGCGGCTTCCCGCGGCCTTCACCAGATCGTCGGTCTACCTTGTTGGAGGCCTGCCCAAATAATACCTAATAATAATAATAATAAAATACAATAAATTATTTTAAAATATTGTACAGTATTGTAAGGAGGTGACTGTACCGCGCGCAGCGTTCTTTTGTTTCCAGCCGGGACCGATTCGTTTTTTTAACTAACGTCTATGTGCGCAAGGTGACCGCTGGCAGATTTATTAAGCCACGCGATCCCAAAGCAGGCGCAAGTCGGTTGCTCGGTGTAAAGGCTAGCAGATAGTCTCGTAAAGACTTAAATAGACGTTATATCTGTCTCTACAAAAATTAATAATTCACATTTCCCACAAGACGCATTGTTGGCGTGTTTTGTTGATAAAGAAAGTGTTAACCCCGATTGGGGTCCGAGGATCAGTTTCGAAGCCTGAGGCTTGGTAGCTCACTTTCCATCACATCGCTCTTCGTCGGTTGCAGTGCAGCCGTTGCAGGGAATTGCCGGACTGCGGAAGCATTATATAGGGTCTAACAATATCAATAAGCGAACGTTTAAGGGGAGCATCTGTAGTACATCACACTGAGCATGCTCACCAAATTTGGTCCAAAACTACAAGCTCGTTACCGAGATAATCAACAAAACATTATCATAATTCACCAAAAAATACATCCTTTCCAAACTCGTACAGCTGTACTACACGCACACAAAGATGTGTGTGTATGAATGTCATACATTGGTTTTTCAATTGTGTGCGTGTATCTGTACACTATCTTTTTATTGACGCTTGCGTGCGTGTTAGTAAAGATACAGCATGTTTCATAATGTGCATTATTTTAATTGATTTAGTTTAGAAAACATAAATTTGAAAAATCACTATAAAACTGGAGCCCATTTTTTGTCATTGTATTTAGAATGATGTATAGATACCGCCCTTAAACGTTCGCTTAATGATTTTGTTAGACCCTGTCTGTAGACGGGCTATTCGACCCCATAGACCTATATCTTATAGATACATAGTTCTTTTAATATATTTTTATGTGGACTGGGTGTTTCTTCTTAAACCCCAACGTCACACCTTTAGCCTCATCATCATTTATCATCAGCAGCCAAATGTTTCTCACCTCACTTCTCATCTCACCTGAGAATTTGGTGATAAGACTAGACCACAGCGGTTAAAAACTGTACCGTACCGTTTACCCATAAGGAATAAAAAAATGTGTTATAATAATTGTTAAAATAATAAGAAAATCTTTTCGAATAAAAAATACATAGGTAAAATATACCTACCTTATTATAATCCTCCATGCCCACGCTTTAGTTGGCATGGCAATAAGCTTCGAGCTCCAAATAAAGACAGTTCTAATCGCATTAATAACATGCCGTTTTAATATATATTTTTTTTAATAATAATCAGAAATGTAGAGATATAGAATGTATAATATGCTCGCTAGACCGTAGTTTTATACAAAACCCACTAGATAAAAAGAAGAGGTTTTACAATTAAAGTATTTTTTTTTTGTTTGAGGTATATACGATTTCCACGATGTATCAAATCTTAATTATAATTTAATTCAGTATTATGTTTCCCAATAAGATTAAGGTTTATACTTCAGGCTATATATAAATAAATTAAGTTTTTTTTTTAAATAGTTGGCACGGCTAATGACTTCTTTCTACCTGATGATAAGTGGAAATGAAGTCTAGACGCGACGATAATTGGTGCAACGTAAAAATAATGCAGCATCAGTCATCCTCACCCTGCTGGCCCACAAGGTGTCTTTTCACGCTTTGTTTATAGAACCCCGTGTCATAGGAAGGAGGGAAAACGTGTTCTTGTAGACTATACCATCTTTTGAAAATGCGACAAAGAAAGGAGTCACCATTTTGTTTTGTGCGCGTTAGAATGTTCGAAAAAGCTCGGTGACTCTAGAGGTTCACTCTGCTAGAGGTGAGAAGGAAGTGACGCGCAGGTACTTCTATAGAGGAACGGAGTAGGTGGGTTGAGGTCATAAAATACTTAAGAGCACTCGCCACTGTATAAGCGGCGGAATAGGCTGAGTGACGCCATATCTCTACCCAATTAATTTCGTATTAGAATTGCTGGCATATCTAAAGAAATTCGTTTTTATTAGATATTAACACTTTAAAGACCCTATAAAGTAAAAGCTACAAAGTAGCCATCGAAATCAAAAAGTATATTTAAATCAAGGGTTGTTTGCGATTCAATAATGCATATGCGCGTAAAGAGTGCGCTTTGTCCATGGCACTTAGGATTAAGGACGTTATTAAGAGTTAAACCGACACAATCAAATTAAAAAAATCCCTCTCTGTTTACCCTTTGAAAATACGTATACGTAAGCCGCATAGTCAACTTGGAATAAACAGAAAGCTACAGACCCGTTTTTTTATAAGGTAAATATTCGTTAAGTTTTACACATAACGTATGAATGTACAATTATAATAAAAACTAAGAAGAAAAAACCCAAGTAATTGTTCTATCTGCTTGCCTATAATGTATGTTCAATCATTGATCATATTCATGATGTGTCTATCAAAATTTGTAATAATGTCGCCATTAATTAAAAGGCGGCAAAAATAATAAAATAAAACTATCAAAACTAATTTTTTTTTTAAACATATTTTGTTGAACTTTAACCTAACCTACTAACCATAATTTGCATTGTGACTCGCACAGAGCGTGCAACCAGAGTGAACGAGAGTGCGGCAACAGTGCCGTGATCTTGAATTGACGTACGAGCTGTAGCTACCGGCTAGGGTTGAGTGAGCCACACATAGTTAATTTATTATTGTGTGAATTTGGGTGTCTTATATATTATAATTATAAATGAAACACACAATTTAGGAGTACACTATAAAATACTTATATCATTATAAAGTACAATCGTAATCAAATATTAATTTACAAATTGGACACAGCAAAATATTTACGCTTCGCTCGGCCAGTTTTGAAAGCTGCGTTATTAAATTTAATAACGTAATATATCCGCATGCGAATGTATAATTTTTTAAATATATTATTGGAAAGCATTTACATGGAGGTACATATTTAAGGTCGGACATATATTATCAAAAATAGTTTTGGCTAGTTTTGAATATGTAATAAATTTTTCTATTTCCAATAAAGAAACAAGATTTAAATAAGATCGGCAGCGCTCAGTGACATACTTGTTATTCTCCGTTACTACAGCAACATACGCTGCCCGACCGCGTTTGCGATGACAGCCGCGTCATCGGGTACTCCTTTCCCATGCTTTTTTCCGTATGCTAATGTAGGTGAACTACGAGCTTGAGTGCGTGCGTTTCAAAGCACTTGTGTTAAGTTGCCGCACTCTCGTTCACTCTGGTGCAACTGTGCGGCTACGGCTACGAATATACTCGTAGCGGCAGCGTGAGCAGCTTTAAGCTACGGCTGCTACGATGTTTACGAAAACATTATGTCGAATGTATTTTTCGTAGCAAGATTTATATTGATAATATTATTATTGTAGTTCATTGTTCACAGATCTCACATCTTTACGACATGAACTAAATTTATACAAATCTTCGAATTCATATTTATAGGTTGATTTCAAATAATGTGTTGTCCCGATACGACTATACTGCGTTTTGGTTAATATTTTAGATTCACACACTTAATTTATTGGACTGATACCCCAAAACCGTTTATTCTATCGACAAATCCACATTATAATTGTGGTTATTCAGCCTGTACTTTTGCATTATTATCGTGATCCTTAACAATTAAATGTACCTCGACATAAAAGAGCGGCGTTATCTCACTGGATTAGGAAAATACGAGTTTGATAATGTTAAATTCTGGTCCTAGGCAATCTGAACAAAGAGGCTTCGTTGGATTACCTTACGAGTAGGCTTTTACTCCCACGAGAAATAAAACCAAATATTAGCAAACCGAACACGTCAGCAATACACCGTGTTCTCTACTTAAGGGCTGTTTAATAAACATGTTCGTTCAGGGAGTGCAGGTTTCATATTTACAAGAATATTCTTATTTATTATTAACGGGATAATTATCGGGTTTTGGTTGTTTTTAAATATCCGATTGGTTTTTCAGTACATCATAAAATGCTTCATTCCAATAAAGGTGCACGCGTTATCATCAGCTCATTTAATGTCCCTACTGCAGGGGCACGAGCCTTCCCTATGGATAGATAGGGAGAACGGGCCATACACCTGGTGGTGTACCACATACCCTGGCCTAGTACATATTGATTTGTTAACGACTGCTAATGCAGCCGGGTCCAACGGCTTTACGTACCTTCCGAAGCACGGAGGAGCTTGAGATCATAAATTTTTGGTCACCCATCCGATGACCGGCCTTTGCGAAAGTTGCTTAATCTCAGTTAACTAACAGACACTACGCCATCGAGGTCCTCAAGGTACAAGGTGAACGCATAAGTTTTAGAAAAAGGTATACTTAGTACCTATATATAAAAATCAATTGCTGTTCGTTTGAGTCGCTAAAACTCAAGAAGGCTAGACCGATTTGGCTAATTTTGATTTTGAAATATTTGTGGAAATTCAGGGAAGGTTTCAACGGTGAGAAACATTAATAATAAGTAACGGAAAATACTAACAACAACAATTTAATTTAAGGCAAAGTGTTAAATAAAAACCACGAGCGGGATTCGAACCCGCACCCCATGACATGCCGAGTCAGGTGACCCGGCATGGGGTGCGTTTGTTTGTTTTATTGTCATGAGAACTGTCGAATCAGTACGAAGTCCGTCGGGTCAGCTAGTAATAAATAAAACTTTATTAATAGCAAGTATCACCAGTTTTACTGTTTGGCTTAAGCAATTTATAGGGAATTTAGTAAAGGATTGACTACGACGCTCTATTTAATTACAACTTGAGAAAATTTTAGATGTTTCTAATAATGTTTTTTTAATCATGACTAAAACTTTAAAACGTCGTTCAGTAATTCACATATTTTATCAACTTTATTATAAGCTTTGCCGTTTAGTTAATAGTCTGTGATTTATGTGATTACATGAAATTAAAGGATTTACTCGCATATGGACCAACCTACTAATACGCATTAGGACCACTACGCAAATAGACCAATACTTATAAAGACCAATACTCAGTTGGAACAAACGCATTAGGACCACTACGCAAATAGACCACTATGCAAATAGACCAATACTTATAAAGACCAATACTCAATTGGACCAAACGCATTAGGACCAGTACGCAAATAGACCAACACTTAAAATAAAGACCAATACCTATAGAAGTACCAATACCAATAGTTAGACCAAATCGTTAGGGTCTCCATACAACGAACCGCTAGATTGACCAGTCTAACAACTAGTTTAGGTATTAAAAAGAGGATGGTAAAAAAAAAAAATAATTTAATAAATATTATGTTATATTTCTTTTTTCTATTATTTTATTTTTTATTTAATTTAATTTAATTTAATTCAATTAAGTTTTGGTCATAAACCGAAGTAAAATGCCAGTTTGCGTAGTTAAACTGTGTAAAAATTATACTAAAAGAAATAAGAAGGACATTGTTCTTACACACACTACAAAATTGAGTTGCCATATTCACGGAGATATTGTTCTAGGTAGCGCAGTATCTAGTCGAGCGCAGCGAGACTAATCATTCATCTAAGGAATAAACTTTATCTGACGATTGAAAAATCAGCCCTTAGTTAAGAATAAAATGCAAATAGGTCTTTGTACGAATTCGTCGTTATGCGTATTAGTCGTCTCACATTTTGTATCCTTATGCGAATAGGTCTTTGTACGTATTCGTCGTTATGCGTATTGGTCGTTACACATTTTTGATCCTTATGCGAATAGGTCTTTGTGCATATTGGTCGTTATGCGTATTGGTCGACATGCGTTGTGGTCATAATGCGTTTTTGGTCCATATGCGAGTAAACGAATTAAAGTAGTAATGACGTGAAATAAATTAAGATTTATTACAAGAAAACTAAATGCTCAATTTTTCTAAGAATCATATTAGTATACAACGTCTTGCAAGAGTCACTTCTTTTGAGAAAAGATTTCAACTATTTAACTGATATTAAGTATTTTATGTGTAAATATGATTTATTCATGAGTCAAAGTTAAAATTACCATACACTTATAAAGAAAAAAGAACTCGCATTAGGTTATTGAGTAAAAATGTGATATGGTTATTTCTGTAAGTACATATATTAATTTAATTTGTGTTGTTTACCTTAAAATTACTGTATGAATAAGAAATATAAGCATAAAGTAATCAAATACGACAACTTGTTGACTATTTTGTAACGATTTCCAAACAGCTCTGCAAAATAACAGTAGCCATAAATTAAGTGAGAAGAAACGGCTACTACCCAACATTATTGTTTTCGATCGCTGTATAATATTTTTATAGAGTTTATTAAAATATATAGAATATAAAAATTACAATCACATTATTTATCAATATAAACTGTAAGAGGTTTACGTTCATTGACAATATCAACTACGTCCGCATAAAGCCGGCTTAAATGAAGTACAGACAGTGTTTTAATTGTCCAATACAAGTTTCCTACTTACAAGAATAAGCAAGTAACAATAACAAAACAAAAACAACCCGGAAAATAACAAAAAAATATTTATCGATATCACCCTATATTAGGTATCTAATAGAAATATCATATCAAGTGTCACAGATATCAACTCCGATTTTCTCGGGTATAACCAGTTTAGCGAAAGCAGTTGTCAGTAAAGACATCGCGCTGAATTAACTCATGCGTTCAATGTAAGTGCAAACGTTTACGTGACGGTGCCGCGGCGGCGCCGTAACTTTATGAATAATTTTGAAATTGTAGCGTACTAATATTTCAAGAAGTATTACAAGTTGTAACATAATAAGAGCAAAGGGGGTTAAGCTTTTCGGTTCTAAGAGCAGTGCGAAAAGCGGTACGCGAGGAAAATATCCACCAATAGAATCACTCCATTTTACACCGGAAGAAAGACAAAGTGAATATGTTTTAATAAAAGCAATTCATTTTTCTGTCACAATAGTCTCATTTTTTTTTTAGTTTCACACAATACTGTAATTTTACAACTTTTAGCGTAGTATGTAGGCATTGTGGGAGAGCAGAACCTGCGCCAATATACCCTGGGTTACATATGGCCTCTATGGAGGAGCTCGATGGCGTAATGGTTAACGCGCCCGGTCTGCGAGTGCTGAGGTTAAGCAACTTTCGCAAAGGCCGGTCATCGTGGTGGTTTATGGCCTGTTCTCTCTATCCAACCATAGGGAAGGCTCGTGCTCCAGCAATGGGGACATAAAAATGAAAAATGATGATGATGATGACATATCCCCCCCCCCCTTCTTTGGACTTGGTTTGTGATCTTAGTAGTTCGTTCATAAATGTGTTTGTATAGATAACAATATAGCGCTAGTGTTGCGGCTTATTTTAGCGTCCGAAGCAAATCCTCAACCTTTTTCGTAGGTTTGCGAGCGTAAAAATTTCGAGACTGTTTGTTTGAAACGAGCATTCGCATCTTAATTCGCATTCGAAAACGCGGATAATATTAAGAATACTGTTTAACCTATGATTTAAAGATCACAAAGAAATATTTGGTAATTTTTTGCGTGTGGAGAAAACATTCTCCTCCACAGCTAAAAAATAGACGTCAAGTAGGTAAAAAAGTTTTTGGACGATTCAAATGCACTTTTCTAAAGTTTATTTGAAAAAAAATATTTGACTTAAGGCATTTTTAAAAACTTTGTCTTTTTTAAAAAATAATAATAATAATAATAATAATCTTTATTTGCATAAAAATATGGTATCAGTTACAGTTTACTGTTAGCCAGTCAGTTACAGTTTCGTAGTTATGTTATTTTAATTAGGTACCTATGCAAAAGAAAAAAAAAAACAATCGTAAAACAGTATTGAGAGCTTCTGCTTTCTAAACTAGGTTAGACCTGTACTTTAGTCGGCAGCGATTCCTCTTACTTTTAAAGAGCTTAATCTAATATTCTATATTTTACATACCTAGACTTAACTATATAAGTAATGATAAATTAGTTGTAAGTGGTAGGTATATATGTATGTATGTATGTTTCCTACACTGATGATCTTATATAAATCAAGGTTATTAATAGACTTCAAATGAGTATACATACTTATAGGATAGTAAACAATACAATTAATTGCCTTACCGTAAGTACTTACTTCTTATTCGGAATATAATTGTAAGGTTAATTAACGATAAAGCTTATACGTCATTACTTTAAGCACAGCTCTTTGAGCCCTCTCGATGCCTATCATATACTTAATGTTTGTATGATATAGTAGGTTGTTATAGACTGGCATAAGGCAAGTGGTTATGAGTGCATTTAAATCTTTGAGGATCTTAGGCTTTTGAAAATGAGCATTAATTTATAGATTGTCTTGGTGTGCAATGCGGTATGTTGTTTCCAAGATAATGTGGAGTCCATATGACGCCAAAGTTTTTAGTAAGTAAACAGCCTATAACTGTCCCACTGCTGGGCAAAGGCCTCGCATCATTGAAATCAAGGTTCGCTACAATTGATGGGTAATGGCTTAATCACCACGCTTGCCAAATGCGGGTTGGTGATCACAAACCCGGGATATGCATCGAAAAATCCGAAATACATTTTGCCCGACCTGGGAATTGAACCCGGGACCTTCGGGTATCGGACCGAGCACTGTGCCACTCGGCCACCGAGGCGCCAAAGTTTTTATTATAAAATATTCGTTCTAGTGTAATACGAGAACACGTTCTGACGATGGACCACTTTGTGCTTTTATTTGAAAATGTGTGGGTTGGAGACGGGAGGTATTCCTCGAAGCGCAACCTTTCAAGCGCACCTATTGAAGCGCAACTCGGCTTTGCTTAGTAAGATAATTTGATTAAATTTATATTTAGTGTAAGTAAATATTGTTGAAGGCTTTTAGCATTACCTTACGGCCGGAATTCGCGGTAGAAGTAAGTAACGAGTTTCCGGTTCTGAGTCAATATGGATGACGTCGCGGGTAACAGGTAGGTAGGTAAATTTTTACTTTTTATATTCAAGTGCTAATTGCTGCACTGAAGCTAAATTAAATATTTATAAAATTTATAAAATACAGTGAAAAAATTAAACGCCTACCCGACCCAGCCAGGAATCGAACCTGGGTCTTCCGCAATCCGGGCGGCGCGGCTGCACTGACCGCTGCACTACCGGGAAGGCTAACGTAAGCGCTGAATTTTGTCACTGCTTTATAATGCTTTTTGAGTGCTAATAGCGGCACAGCGCGCCATCTATCCAAAGGTCGTTGCAACCGATGGTTATGCAGATTCATCTTTACAGATGAAATACCACAAATTTGATGACACAACGCTATAGTAAATTTTTACTTTTTATTTTCAAGTGCTAATTGCGGAAGACGCAGATTCGATTCTTGGCTGGGTCGGGTAGGCGTTTAATTTTTTCACTGTATTTTATAAATTTTATAAATATTTAACAGGTAGGTAGTTAGTATTTATAGGTATTAACTAATGTCCTTTTTAAAATGTTTCTAAATATCACCTACATTTTGCTGCTGATAACAACATTCCCCGCTGGTGTTATACGCAACTTATCAAATAACTGTTGTTAATTGCTCCGAAATACAGGAATATTATTTAATTTGCGAATGTTAATTGAGTTTGTTTTGTTTGAAATTCTCAAATGACTTTTAACAATCTTCATAAAAAACGGTGGCAGCGGATGGTTCTCGCACAATTGCACATGTACAGTCACGGGTATTAACATCTGCACATTGTTGCCTAGTAATGAGGAGTGGCAGAACAAAAAAATGCTAATTCATGCAGTAAGTAAGTAGCCTCTGAAGTTGAAGGTTTGCTGCAGATCATGATATTTCCATATTAATAAGCAAAATCGGAACAAAACATGATAAATTTAAAACTTTTCAAAGTTTGGTTCAAATCACGTTATTTTCATTGGATCGGATCAGAACGTGATCAGAATCATGATATTTCCATTTTTTACATAATAATACGTACACAATATGAAATTAAAAAATATTTAAAAAACGTGATTAATAGGTTTTAAAACTTAATTATTCATTAGAACCCATATATAAAAAAATTGTAATGAGGCGAAATAGTTGCGAGTTTTTTACCTTTTGTGAAATGTTAGACATCGTGGAACTATTATGTTTTTTTCGGTTTAGACTCTTATTCTATTGCGTTAAGAGTAACATTGTTAACATGTAAATGCTCGTGACTGTACATGTGTTAATGATTTGACGAAATGAACGCAATTAAGGCTGCGGCGCACCGGAGCGCCCGCCGCCGGCCGCAGGCGCCACGGGCTACGGGTTACATAATTAAACGAACAGATTCTTCAGCCGAAAAGTTTACAAAAAGGTCACCCTAATTGAAAAAAAAACAATTGGAGTTCCATAACGTACGAAGGCGTTACCAAAGTTGAAATAACAACGGTTTTCCCTTTCAACACACACGCACGCACGCACGCACGCACGCACGCACGCACACTTTATTTTATTTTATATTATTATTGTTAATTGTTTTAAATAATCTAAGAATATTATTATGTACTAATTATGTTACAGAAGAGCGGAGCCTCCTAGCACAGGCATTATAGGACACTCGAGCTACTAGCTTTTAAGTCCATTTTTTTCTTAGTGTAAATAAAGATTTTTTATTTATGTTTTTTTTATTGGTGAAACGTGGCTCTTACAAGGTAAACCGTTTCACGGATATATAAAAGTTTGACTGTTAGAACACCGTTGTAACAAGAAGACTTTTACCGAAGAAGGGGTTTTTTAATGAACAAAAAAATTAAGGTGAAAATATTGTTTATGAGGATCACAATAATATTTAACCGTCTCGTCGTCTAGTCGTTAAGACCACCGGTTAGAATTTAGAAAACATATACCACATTACTTAAATAAACATTCGTTTGCATGTTCACTTTATGTATGAAATAACATTTCAATTCGTCGTTCTTAAGCATTTTCAGCGAATCGTCCTTATCCTGTCTAGTTAAGTGCCATATCAAGTGCCATAACTTTGCAAAACTTAAATAGGTCATAACCAATGACCGAGTTTGCAACGGCAGGCAAATGACATTGCCTGTGTTTGAATAAATTATTGATAACTTGTGTTGTTGTAGTTTATCCTAACTATATAAATGAAATAGCGACATGTTCGTAATTTTTTTCACAAGCTGGATACGATGAAACTTGTTAAAAATCTTATGAATTCTCACGGCACGTGTTCCCCCAATTTCAAAAGCTCGGCTATGCACGCTATGCTGGCGAATATCATAGGCTAAACATAAAAATAAACATTTAATTGAGCATGAATTTAATAAACAACACCACATTCAAGGCCAAACGATACAATAAGCTCATTTTTGCGTAAAACGAAACGCACCCGATTAAAATAAAAAGACGGTACGCAATATACAAATTAAATATAAGACGACCTCAGTCTTCACATTCAGTCACTGTCGTGGTCACAGTCTCAGTCACAGACCCTGCAATACTGCAAAGGAATTGAAAAAAGGACGCGACAAGTAAAGAGATGATTAAGTCTGCTGAATAATAAGAAAAATACGATAAAAAACAAATGACTAAATATGATATTTACTACATAAAATCCACCGGCGGCTCTGCGTCCTTCTTTGAATATATTTTATACAAAGACATGATATCATTGATGGGATCCGCATGTAGGTATATTTCGCATGTGTAAGTTAATTTGATAATGGGTTTTGCAACACTTTAGTTCAATCTTATTTTATAGAGCTAACTTTATTTACCTTTAGCCAAAGCTTGCTAGATAATTTGGTGAGTCACAATAACTAGCATGGTAATATAAGTTTGCAGCCGGCAGGATGGTGAAGCTAATAGCCAGAATAATTACTGCTCTAACAAAAGCATTATGATATTCGATTTAGCCATGCTTGGAATTGATAGTAACGAGCCGGCTGTATGGTCTAGTAATTGGAGAACCTTGATAATAAAGCATGTCATATTTAAGTAGCTTTATGTGTATTTTGTGTGTGTATCACTTTAATTTATACTTATTGTTTTTATTTGTCAGGACCTGTTAATGACTTTCCGTAGCTAATTAAATGTATATTTATATATAATAGCTGTTGGTCTTCCTAAAATAAAATAAAATAAATAAATAAACAAGCATGTGTATCTATTACCGAAAGATAAAAGTGACATGATAGAAGAGTCATGGATGTTTAGAAATAATCTTTGCATGATTGTTTAAATTTATTTTCATACTTAACGTTCACGTTAACTAAATCTTTTTGATGTGTAACATCTTTCCGCTCGCCATCTATATATACAAATTGTGGGAGTGATTTCGTAGAAAAGGGACGGAAGTAGGGTCGTAACAGTGAGATCGGCTCGCCTTCTATATATACAATAATTTATGGAAGTAATTTTGTAGAAATGTGATCGTAACAGTGTGATACTGCCGTACAATTTATTAACGTAGTAAGTACAACTTACTGTGTTTGTGATTGTGATATTTGAGGTGTTGACATTACTTACGTTCTATTTTCTTGAAACTTGCGCGGCAGTATAGTATAACAGTGTGACATATCTTCTAATGAGTATTTACCATAAAGTTAATATACCAACGGAATAGAGCAGCAAACACGAGTTGTCAAAGAATCCGAAATAGGATGACATTTGTATGTGTATAATTGTTAATGAGTGCGTGTCAGTGTTCGTCATCATGTCGCTTTATACATTAATATCGATATCGATAATATTAATTAGTAACAGTATTAATAGAAATAAATAGGATGGGTTGGGATTTCGCATGACTAAAACAACGATTCTTTAAGAAAAACTCAGAAGATATTTTATATAATAAAAAATAATTTATTTAACATGTATCATTGCCTTCGGAAAAGTATTATTTTGTTTAAGTTATTTCTTAAAATGAGCATTGATACATTTTTCAATTTCGTTTCGTACCTCAATCTCACAGGCAAATATGTTTCAATGATACATTTGATAATAAGATATCTGTGACTATTAACGCCCGTTCCAAATAACCTATCTATCTGTTATTTTGCCTACTATAGATACAAATTTGACATAAGCTACATACAAATTAAGTCAAATTTCTAACTCCAGTAAGCAAAACAACAGACAGATAGAATATAGGGAACGGGCGTTAGTGATTCTTGATCGATTGAATGGACAACCAAAGAAACAAAATGATTTACCAAATCAAGGCTTAGATTTAGAATAGGTATTTATGCACGAATGTGTATTAAACGAGGTTGCTACGTTATTATAAAAAAAATCAGAGATTCTATTGCACATATTAATTTTGTGAGGAAACATACAGTTTTCTAGCAAAAAAATATTTTTGAAGAATCAATGTCATACGATTTTGACGTACCTACCTATTGACATTTACATGAGACAATTCTACGTTCAAAAACTTGTCAAAAATTTGAGACAGTTGAAATCATGTAGAAATAATTTTGTTTTTTTGTGCATTTAAACGGAAAAGTGTTTTTAATAAAATGAAAGATTTTTTCAGATTTTTTACCGAGCGCATACGCGCGTCTCTGCATAGAATCTGTACAGAGAGGCCAGCCTCCCCCGTCTCACCCCCGCCAGCTCCGCCGCGCGCCTCACTCACACCAGTCACACCATACTCAGCGACTGTACAACATCGAATGAAAAATACAGAGCCTATCAGGAAATGTTTTACAGCAGAAAATCTGTAGAGATTCGGTGCAGAGGGCTTACCCGTTACACGTTATGTAATAAGTGTTACTCGTTGAATCACTACAGGGTGTGCCGACAGGATTGTCGCTCACACTCGAGTCGCTCCACTGCGAGTCAACAAAGAGGATGGATGGTGGGAAATATTCAATCAAGTGCCCGAGGGCGCGGCCGGCGCGGGCCCCGGCAGCGCGGCTTTGCTACAATTATTACACTTATTGATACACTACCTGTACTTACAAGCGAATCTACACGAATGTTACGTTGTGGGAGATGATTTTTAAAACTGCTGATCCGATTCTGGTTTTTTTCACGAATATAAAGTTATACAAAACTAGCGGCCCGTCCCAGCTTCGCACCGTTGGACATTTTTGAAAATATAAGTAGCCTATGTTACTCAGCGCTAATGTAGCATTGTAATGGTGAAAGAATTTTTGAAATCGGTCTAGTAGTTTTTGAGTTTATTCGTTGCAAACATACGTACATACAAAAAATACAGTCGAATTGATAACCTCTTCCTTTTATTCAAGTCGGTTAAAAATACAAAGGTTTCCTCTTTATAATATTAGTATAGATAAACAAAAATGTTATTATTATTAATTTTATATTAAAAAAGGCTAAAATACTAATAAAAACGACAATTTAATTTTCCAATATAAAATGATTTGTTTATTTTGTTGTCATGGAAACTGTCAAAGCAGTACGAAGTCCACCGGGTCAGCCAGTAATAGATACTTATATCAAACAAGCGCGGGCAGACCGCGATCTTTTCTTTTCACTTAGCACGGCAAATTACTTCAATCCACCTGATATTAATAATAGCCTGTGCTGTGTTGCTGGTGAATAATCCTAGCTACGAGGTTATGTCTGTACATAACCTCGTAGCTAGGATTATTCACCAGCAACTTGGTATTCTATACGGTCTTGTGGACTTCGAAGTGTCGTACTACAGGTACACACCTGCGCCGGTTCTCGAAAACGGTCGTGCCACGCTCTATTGGGATCGAGCTGTCATCACGGACAAGACTACTCTAGCTAATAGGCCTGATATCGTGCTGATAGATCGATCGCAACGCCGGGCAGTGCTTGTCGACGTCACCATCCCACATGACGAGAACCTTGTAAAAGCCGAAAAGGACAAGGTCAGCAAGTACCTTGACTTGGCTCACGAGGTAACCGCCATGTGGGATATTGACTCGACAATCATTGTGCCGATAGTCTGCGAACGGTCTGGTAGCGAAGAGTCTCGACCAACACCTTAAGAAACTCTCACTCAATGGTTGGTATATCAAGGGTCAGATACAGTATTCTTGGACCCGGCGCGGATAGTCCGAAGGTTCCTGTCTCTACAGCCCTAACCACCGGCAGCTTGAGCCCTGCCCCGTTGCCGGCGGCATCCTAGGCTAGGTTTTTTATAATATTTTTATGTTTTGTATGTGCTTTTGTATTTTACTTTTATATTAATATTAGAACAAACCTAAACTAAGAAAAAAGAGAAATAACGAGATAATAACAATAATAAGTAATATATTTATTTGTCAAAAAAAACATAGACAAAAAGGTCTCAATGGCTCAGTGTTTGCAGGAGACCCACAAACCCTGTTATTCTGCCTTAGCCATAAGTTAAAAACATAAATTGTAGCTATCTAAACTTACAATATTTAATCTACTTACAGAATTCTATATATTATTTACCTTTATTTGTAATTAGCTAGTGCCAGCGACTGCTCATGGAGCAGCCAGTTGCGACAACTCCCGCGAAACGTTGGTAGCGAAAGATTAATCCCTGAACGAACTGGCGGCGGGAGGTCATTCCAAATTTTGGCAAATGGAAATTAAGTGGAAATAGAGTCCAGACCCTCACCCTGCCGGCCCACAAGGTGCATCTTCACGCCTCGTTTAAAGGACTCTACAGGCACCCGAGACGTGCCCGCCCACTTCGCCGCCGCTCGTGTCTTAGTGCCGTGATAGTTTATTGTTGACTGCACCAAATAATCGCTACCACCACCGCGCTAGTGTGAACTAAAAGTGGCTGCGGCTGCGCGTGTTGAGCGTCAGCTAGGTTAAAGGGATTAAGGGATTTTTTCAAATATTATAAATAAGTAGTCTGTTTAATTCCAAACTTAAACAAACACTTTCAGAATTATTGTCGATTCAACTAATTCCGTTTTTTTTAACTTTCAAAGGTGAATAAAAAAGTTTTTCAACATTTTTATAAAAACTCAAGTTTAAAGTAATGTTTTTTAGTTCGTATGAAATAAAATATCATTTATTCCATTTAGTATTTACGCAGAATTTAATAGTACACGGCATCTACTATTAAGTATAAAGGGAAATAACCTCGCCAGCCTGACCAGACTCACAAATGAACGCAGAGCTGAAACTACGGAAGCTATAATTACGGAATTTTAGCAATACATTTCGTTTGAAGCGTTTGAGCGTAGGAAAACAAAAGATGATACCTTTTTAATTTCAACCATGTTTAAGTTATTATGGGACAATACTACAGGCCAATGAAATGTGTAAAATAAACGCGAGTTGTTTGATTTCCAAGTGTAGTTAGTGTTCGCGTAAACTTTAGAAAACAATAGTAGGGCAGTAGTTCAAACCAGAAGTTCTCCGGAAAGTTTCAGGGTCACCCACGCGAGCTAGGACGGGCCGCTTGCTGTGTATATCATGGTAACACTATATTTACGTCACCACTTTACAGATTGTTTAATATCCCGTAGTGCCGCCTTGGTTTGTAGCAAACATTGCCCGGGCAGCAAGCCTTAAGAGACAATTACTTGCGAAGTGAGAGGCCTAAAGTCGCATCAAAGGGACCCGCTGAATATCCATTGGCAGGCTTTTATTAAACCAGAAGTGTCATTCATTAGAGCCCTTGTTGGAAAGCCCTAGTTGTTCAATTCCATACAACGTTTAATGATCTTATGCGTTAGAATTATTAAATACAACCTTATTTTTAGTTTATACGAAAACCGAAACACGGGTCAAATATTTTCATTCAAAGAATCAGTACAAAAAAATATATATCTTGAAAACTCACGAAGTTACAAGCTTTTTGTGCTGTCCCGTTGTGTATTTTTATTAAGGTAAGTATACTATACTTGAGATTTTGTAAATATTATTTGGTAAAAAGGTAACATGGTATAAAAAATATTGAAATCGATTCTATTACTGATTCTGAACAAACAGTTTTCAGGTTTCGTATAAACTAAAAATAACATTGTATAAAACGTAAAGAGAAAATTATTGGTTGGCTTTCGAGTAGGTATAGCTAGTTTTATTTTTAGCCATATCTATTACAACAGACACTTAAACATTTAAACTTAAGGTCGGTCATAATCAATAGAAAACAGAACACAAAACTTAAACTACCTAACAAAAAGCTGCACACCTACCTACGAGCTCGCGGGGCGCAAACGCTAACACAAAACTAACACCAACCAAAGGTAAGCTGATGAAGCTTTATAGGATTAAGAAAATGCTGTGAAAGCAAACGCCTTACTTAGTGCGAGTTTTATTCACCTTAAATCACGTTCACGAAAACGAGAATCAATCTGGCGTAGAAGGAGCGCTTCCTGATGCGATGACAGACGAGGTGAGATGCAATTTTGTCACATAATTTTTTTCATGAACTGATGATACGGACGACAAATCAAACACACACTATAACCCGTGATGTTTGAACGGGGCATGTGTTGCGTGCATGTTCAGGCCTTTGACAGCCAACTCAAAATTTCCCGTCATCCTTTTTGCACGTGAAATTGGACAACACAAAATTGTGCGAAACAGCCAGCGGCAACGGCATGTAAAAAGAACAACGAAAAATACAGCGTCCGCCGCGCGCTAAATACCTACATATATCTACTCATGTGCTAAAAGAATGTCAAGTAAATGCTATGTTGTCTATCGAGCAAAATAATAACGTCTGCTAGATGCTTTTAAAAAATATCTTAATTCCACTTCGTTAAATAATTTTTAACAGTATCTTCGGACATTCACTCTTTAACTATTAAATAAACTGTTAAAAACAAAAATTCATAAAAACAGTAGTGAGCATACGATAAAACCGCTTTAACAGTAACAACGTTTTACCGTTTGCAGAATACTACTGTTTAGTAATTATTATTGAATCATTTACGAACTCATTTAGGTACGTTTGGCAGCTGCTGAAAGTGGCGCAGACCGAGTCCCGTCCAGATAATGAAGTTCCGCTCTTCGCGATTCACTGGAGCGCGGTCGGAACGCGCAGGATAATATTGTTATTTATTTTCGTCACCGCAGCCGGTTCAATATGCCGCTGGGCAGAATTGATTCGTTTACGATATGTACCAGTACGAATTTTTAGGCACATGTAGGTAAGTAAATTAAACAATTAATCCCCGTTTAAATTTGTTTAATTATGTAACGCGAAAGTTTAAAAATGTACACATGTAAGTATGCAATGGTTCAGATACCGATAACACTACTGGAACACAGAGCTCAAGTTATGATTGAGTCTTGATCGTGCCACAATAAATGGAACCTCTCGAGAAATGACAAGCAACTGACTTGTTTGTTATCAATAAGTATTGGATATGCACATAATGGCATATGCGCAGCAGATGGTAGATACGGGCTGAAAATTATGATGATGATGATGATGATGATGATGATGATGATGATGATGATTATGGTTATGATGGTGATGATGGTGATGATGATGATGGTGATGATGATGATGATGATGGTGATGATGACGATGATGACGATGATGACGATGACGATGATGATGATGATGATGATGATGATGATGATGATGATGATGATGATGATGATTTGACGACGTGTTTATGTGTTTCTGTTTTCTTTCTTTCTTTCTTCTTATTTGGTTCTCTAAACTGGCTAAACTTGATGTTTTTTGTTAAGCATTACAAAAACATCGCCCATATACAACCTTCTTCGAGTGAACACAGCATGCAATAAATAACTGAACACTTATTATTACTACTATTACCTTAACTAATCAATGTTAAACCAAAAGGAAAAACAAAACAAAAAAAAATTTACCATACCGAAATATTTTTACCTAAAAAAAAGAACATCGATCAAGTTATAAATAGACACTAAGGCTGTAGAGTGTTTATAACGTTTCTTGCTGGAATGTTTTCAAGTATCGTGTAAGACATTATAATATTATTATTATTATACAAGTTGCCATCTCTGACGTTAACGGCGGAGAAGTTAAGAGGTTTTCGCAAAGAATAGAAACACAAGTGGAAGTTGGAACATACCATTTCCCAGAAGGATAGCTGGAAAACAACGGTTCGAAGTGACAGAAGCATGAACAAAACTTTTACAAGCAAGTATGCAAATGTTGACACTGTAGCCGTCACAACACATTTAAACTGTCGAAATTATCATCTATTGAAAGTAGGTAACAAGCACTAATGAGCCATCAAGGAAGTGTAAGTAAGTAAACCGCCTATAGTCGTCCCACTGCTGGGCAAAGGCCTCCATCATTGAAATCAAGTCATCGCTACAATTGATGGGTAAATAGCTTAATCACCACACTTGCCAAATGCGGGTTGGTGATCACAAACCCGGGGTGGTGTGCATCTAAAAATCCGAAATACATTTTGCCCGACCTGGGAATTGAACCCGGAACCTTCGGGTATCGGGCCGAGCACTCTGCCACTCGGCCACCGAGGCCTTACTAAGGAAGTGTATGGCCATGAAATCGGCAGAGATAATCATTAATTTCATAATGTAAGCTCTCGCAAGTCTGAAATTGGAGAAAAAAACGATCAAAATAAACAATGACTTGTGTGGGGTCCTCATCCGCAGAAATTTAAAGATGCACCGCCTGCCGGAAAGGTCATGCCATGTCATGAATTTTGTTAATAGAGTTTAAGGGTGCGCCGTCCGTAAGTGACAAGTGTCATATGTTTTATTTGAAATGTCGTCGTCCATATTTATTTGATGCCGCGCGGCCATACTAATTTTGTATGGGGAATTTAAGGTGCTTAATAAAAAATAATTATTTAAATAACCACTTGATGAATCAAAAATGTAGTCTAGCAATTTGCAGTTTATCCATTGATGATTGTTTAGACAAAATCAGAGGTACAATAATTTAGATAAACTATAAGAAATCTACTAAACGCCGCCACTCGTTTTCATGATCTTTGCCCAACTTTAAATGATATTGTAGAAAAAACTATAGCGTGTTATGAATTTATGGTTCTGACAAATTGTAAACACGTTCCCTATGATACTAAATATATATTTTGTTCATTTAATACGATAGTATTTTCAATTATATTTACTTAACCGTAACTGCATTTTTGGCATTTTTTGGTCGGCCCACCCTTAAGAAAAAAGGAAAATCCTTAAACGCAACATCTTACAGAACTACACGTAGGTAGGTTAGTTTAAAAAGGCGAGGAAAACTGACCGCCACTGGTGTGTTGCTTGCCTTGTATTCAGTTATAGAAAGTCGTATAAAAATGACATTTAATGAATCGATTTAAGATGTCCAACTGGATAAACGGGCGCAATTTCAACGCGTAGCGTGTCTCCTGGCCACACCGAGTTGAGAACTACAAACACGATCATAATATTTGTATTTCCGTCTATTAGCGAAACAGATTATTATTTGTGGTGTGCGTGTACTGTATATATTCCATTCGAAATACACACCAAAGACGTTAGCTACAAGTCCCTTTGATGTGCAGAAGCATTATGCTGTCTATTGGTGCATTCACGCCGCGTGGTTATAGCATGAACATGATTCAAACTTATCAACTATGGAAATTCAATTCAAATATATCGTTAGTCGTACATTAACTGTTACATAAAAATACTAAAAAAATCTTATTCTTAATCTTATTATCACTTAACATCAGGTAAGATAAAAGCTAAGTGCTGTTACTACTAATTACTGTTACTTATGTTGGTAATCCAATTATAAATAAATAAGTGCTTACCCGTGAGGTTCAAAAAAATTGTAATTAGAGATTTAAATTTGAGAAGGCCGGACGTGAATGCTGGCACGTGTCGAAGCCGGCGGCGGCCGGAGGCGGCGCGACGGTCGGTGACAATAGCGCGCGACAAACGCCTATTTGCATGATAATGCCTGGAGGGGATTTTTATAGAAAGCTATTGGCACCACACTCGGACTTTTGGAAACGACCTATTCCTAATTGTTTTAATAGATAAGGTTTTACCTTTGCTTAATGCTTTGCTCTGGGAAGGAAAGCAGACGAGCATTAACTTCTAAACCTTAGTGTTCTCCCAGCATATGTATTGCCTTCCTTTCCTACAACATGGTCCTTTGAACTAGGTGTAAAGATGCCTCTTGCAAGTCAGCAAAGTGGTATTTTGTGTAATTTTTCTACAATATGTTATTCTATTATGTTACTAGCGGCCGCTTGCGGTTTCACCCGCGTGGTTCCCGTTCCCGTGGAAATATCTGGATAAAAAGTATCCTATGTGTTATTCCAGGTTATAAACTATCTGCATGCCGAATTTCATCCAAATGCATTCAGTAGTTTTTACGTGAAAGAGTATCAAACATCCATCCATACTTACAAACTTTCGCGTTTATAATATTAGTAGGATTCTAGGTTCTTTATCAAAATAAAAGACCCTTCTTTTATTTTAATAAAGAATAACCTTATTATTTGTTTGTTTGTTTGTTTAAAATGTACTTATCACAGGCCCACATGTTAGCTAAATCGGAACTCTTCTTACTTCATGCTTCAATATTTTATTTTTTAAGATTTAATTTAATTGGTCTGTATTCCTACCTAATTAAGTAGGAATTATAACGTGCTAACTATAATCACATCATACCTGCTAACGGTGTAACCCGTAAGCAAGAAAAAATATAAACACTGTATTAACAAACGGGTATAAATTTAGTATATTTCAAAATAAGAGAAGACAAAAAAAATATATTAGAAAAACAGAATAATGGTTACCACGGTTCAGAATACCATAATTCAGCATATTAGTAAAATGACATATTTAAAAAAAAGTTAAACCTATTTCTAAACGCAAATCCGGATCCGGACGCGCTCGCGCTTACGGTTACGCAAGTACATGCTATTACTTTTACAAAAACATTATTTAACACTTAACATAATAAAAACACCAAACCTTATAATAACACCAAACAAAGCCGAAATATGCTTGGGAAAAATGGCAAGATGAGCTACTAATGACTCAATTTTAGAATTTAGGGGATTTAGTTATGAAAAATACAAGGTTAAAAGCATAAAAGACTACAGAAACAGATAGGGATAATTTAAAAAAAAAGGTCTTGAGAAGCAAAAAAGTGAACTTAGTTCTGGCCGTCCTTCAGGCTTCAACCGCAAATAAAAAAGGGTGTAATCTAAATAACGGGTTGAAAATTCGCTAAACCCGTCAGCCCTGAAACTAAAAAGGAAAAATTAAAACTGAAGAAAAAACAAACAGAACCCTTCCTTATCTGCGAAAGACCGAATAATTGAGAATAATTGAAAATTAAAAGGAAACTCACTAGGACAAACCAAATTAATAACAACCAAATTTGATTGTCTTTATTTGTCTGTTTGCAAAACCAGGGGCCCGACCGCCTAACCGATCGCTTTGACTTCGTGTGCGGTTTGTGACGTCATCTTGTCGTTTCGTGCCGCCTATGAAAGCAATATCGAAAGCTATAGCCTTTAGCTTTTGATATTGCTTTCATAGGCGGTGCGAGGTGGCAAGATGACGTCATAAACTATACGCGTAGTGAAAGCGATCGGTTAGGCGGTCGGGGGGCAGGATCTGAAGAAAATTTGGTAAACTGAAATTCGACCTTGTGAATAGTAAAAAACAAATTCTTGATAATTTTTATACAATTCTCAAAACACAATGAAAGCAAAACATTAAAATCATAATCAGTCAAATTCAAAAAGAAATCCAAAGGCTAAACGTGATATTTTGAAATATTAAAACGGCCAGTGAAAAATGAAAAGGATCTCCTTACTTGTTCGTTGCTTATTTTGAAAATAATTTCATTAACTATAATTATTTCTGAATACAAATTGTTGACATAAATATTTAATTTAGTGACAAAATGTAAAGGATCCAATATGCTCTGTTTATATTCAATGTTCGTTCGTGCTTAAACTCAGAAATTGGCATTGGTTAAGCCAATTAGTTGGGTTTAAATCATACAATTTATCCGCCCGCTTCCCTCCCTCGTCTGCTCGCGCCCGTGCCCTATCCTCTCTATATGTTTTACAATAGGGCTCAGACGTGTAAGCGTCGTGCCCCCGCCCTGTCTTTTCTTTAAGTTTTGCGTTGCGACGCTTCTATACATTTTGTATGAAAGGGACGCGGAAGAGACATTTGTCTGCGCCCCGTCTGCATCTTACGTCTTTTCTGTGTGTTCAGCGCTTTACGCCGAATGTGGCGAACGCTACAGTATGTAAGTAGCTCGCCAGGATTAACCGCCCCTGCTGCTACTTAATATCCAACCAGTGTAAGACCCAGAAGTACCTGGTTTGATTCTAAGCGGGTGAGAGGGGGGGGGGGGAGGAATTATATATTATTCTTATGTTCTGTCAGTTACAGATACGAGAGCCAGTTTTTCAGTGGGTGAGGATTGCGGCTTGATTGCTTCCACCTTCAGCCCTATTGTCATTAACCATCAGGCGTGATGAAGTCAAAGTACACTTCTAATACGCTGTTATAAAAAAAGGAAACCCCTTTTCTTATCACACTTTTGTCACCAATATTAGCCAGATAACGTGTAGTAACAAGCCCGAAGTTACAAGCTCTCTACTCTTACCGCGTACCGTCACTTGAATTAAATTCACGACGGTACGCGGTAAGTGTAGAGGGTCACCATAACGCCGGCGGCGGGCGGTGCACAGCGCCTTCGTGACCCCATAACCTCTCACTTTCACTTATTTAATTTGCTGTGCTATTCTCTTTCTTTTTAAAGTGCTGTTAACATATTAATAGTAGCCCTGTTCACTCCTTTAGAATGCTAATTCTAGGAAAGGGTTCAAGTCAATTATTATTTATTTGCTCTCAAAATATGGTCGTGCTCAATAACGCCCATAACGTTTTATCTAACCAATATTGTAACAACTCATGTACGCTTATGGAGAGACTTATTGACTATTGGATTGAATTGAATAAGCTAAAGTGAACATTTTAAACCCAAGCATTCGACCGGACGTTCATTAATTACAGCTAAAAGACTGTCTACTCTAAAAGTAGTCAAGTAATGAAAATGTAAGTCTTTACCGTGAACTCATGTTGAAATTCATTTTTTATTGATAACTATTGAATCTTCATTCATAGTCTGCACTACGCTAGCGCAGTTAACAAACGATAACCGCTTGGCCACGACCGCTGGCGGATTTATCTGTTCATCATGTTCCTTTTATTACTGTTGACTTATACTGCCGTAGTATAAGGTGCAATGAACTAGAATTTCGCTTGCCGTGTCGCAAAACGCTCGTTATTGTGACTGAGGCCTAATGCGGCGTGTTCGTTCCGATTACGCGGCGTATTTCATTGCGTATCCCTTACGAAAACTTACGCTGAAGAAGCGCTAGTGCAAAGAGAGCCTTACAATATGAATATGTTGCGTTGGGTTTGCCATATAACTAAGCGTAAAAAATTAAAAAGGTGAGTGAAGAAAATGTCTACTGTCTATCCACATGAATAGGTGCACAGTGAGTTTCAGCAGGGTCACTGATCAGATCAAACCAGCGCTGTTGTCAAAATGGCTAACACTCAAAGTGCGATAAACAAAGGGTCGCGCGTAAACAGGCTGTGTGTTGCGGTTGAGGTTGCGCGCGTCCAGCGTGAGTAGCGTGTGAGAATTGGAATTACCTACACTAATGAAAGTTCCATTGTGTTTGCCTAACCACTGCGTGGTTTTGACTATAGCAACGTCCAGCGTATAAAATATCCAAACAAAGTCAAATGCTACGGTTCGTAGGTTAAAACGATATAGCTGATAATATCGACAACGTAATCATTTTGATTATACACTAGTGGACCCGGCGGACTTCGTACCGCTTTGACAGTTTCCATCAAGTGATTAAATTATCTTTGGTCTCCATGACAACAAAACAAACAAATCATTTTGTATTGGAAAATGAAATTGTCGTTTTTAGTATATTTATAGTGTGATTCCCGTGGGAATATCGGGATCGCAAAATACTCCGTCAACCACATGTATTAAAGACCGCCAGAGCCGGCTAAAGCTATTGTTCACCGTCGCGGCGCGCAGAGTGTCACTCGGTCGCAAACAAATAGAAAACTTTTCGAAAAGCATTGTTCGAATTTCCTAGAATACAACGTCAAAGCATACCTGTACCAAATACATGTACTCTTGATCCTAGGGGATAATCTCGTTTGCAAACAGCAGTGTGAATATGCTTAGATGTAAGCTTTGAGTACAAACGGTTTGCTACGTTCAAGTAGTTGTTATATTTTTACAAACATTTTTGCCTCTACATTTTTTTAAACCACTATATAGCCAGCTAGCATTTATGATGTAAAATGTGTCTAGGTATCACGCAGTTCGAATGCTTATTTTAAGACTAAGACGTCGGTGAAATTTATATTCACAATTAAGAATGGCCATTATATTATATGAATACAGGGATTACAAAATCTAAATAGTTTAAGGATGCGCCTGTGTATTGAGTTTTTTATATGGTAAGATAAGTAATGATTCATATAATTGATCTAAATGTAAGTCATAAAATTTGAAAAAAAAAAATAATAATAATTTAGTTTTGAAATTTGTTGCTAGCGTTAGTTTATTAAAATTATTAGACTTATTAAAATTCAATTCAATTAATATAATGTTTAATGTGTCGTGTCTATTTTGAAATTTTGGGCTCTAGAAAATGCCACATCGTACCTTCTTCGGTGTGTTTCGGTTTAAATAACAATAGATACATCAATGAACATCCCAATTTGATTGATGAATCACGAGGTTTGCGACGATTGCAAAAGTTTCTTCGTTTGCAAAAAAATATTTCATACTTTGAAAAGCTCTCTTTCTTTCAGAATTAGACCACATCACCCACTGCTGGGCTGCTTTTCTCTATTGAGATCCCGTGATTTCCCACCATCTGTGTGAAATGTGTCAATGTACCATAGGACCAGTAGTCTGCCCACTCGGCTGGGTTTCTCAGGTCGAGGTTTCTCAGGTCGAACGATTAACGGTGTTAAAAATAATACGTAATCGCTGACCACCTTGTACATTATCTACAACTAGCTTTCGTTCGCGGCTTTGCTCACGTGGGCTACACGACTTGTGTTTATTCGTAACAAAAGCCAAACTTATTAAAGGTAAATCTCATGATTTTAATAAGTTTGGCATTTATTACGAATAAACACAAGTCGTGTAGTGCCCTTATGAAAGGGTATAAGTAATAAGGGTCGATCGATTAAAAAATGCTGTGTTGTGAAAGAATTTTGTTTATTCGTAATCAGTCGATTTTGTCGTCTATAAATGACGATTACGAGATAAAAGGAAAGTAAGGAAGTCATTGAAAAAGCTTTTAATATTTAATTAATTTAATTAATTAAATTTATTATTAGATTGTGTCATTGTCCAGAACAGTGGCCGTCATTAGGTTAAGATTTTTTTTAATATTTCATTTTAGGAATACCAACAGCTATTATATATAAATAAACATTTAAATAGCTACGAAAAGTCATTAACAGGTCCTCACAAGTAAATATGATAAAGATGATGATGATTATTAGACTAAAGCTTTTCCCAACTAAATATTTTATGGAGGCCACGGATTGTATTTTAAAACGAGAAACTATCGGATATCCTCTTTGCATACCCTATATCATAACAAGGTATTTTATTGTATAAGGTTTGATGGATTAATAGCATGGGTTTTAGACCACCTCTCTGCATTTGGATCCATATTCTGTAACACACAACAAGTAAACTTAACATTCAAAAGTTATACCAAAAATACCGCATAAATTGTCTATTAGTTCACTAACTTCTTCATAACTTATGATTCTTAATATGTCAATAGTCGGACAAGCTATTTTTAGCAATGCTTTAAGTTTTTTTCGTTTTATTGCCGATTAAAAAGCTTTTACCTTTAAGATACTTTCTTACTTTTAGATAAGAAAACACTTTAATCGGCAGTATTAAATTTATTAAAAATTTTATTAAAAATTATTGTCTTTCATTTTTATGCCATTTTACCATAGCAGTTAAGGCTGTTTTTTTTTTTTGGTATGCTATTGAGTTTAGTATCATTAGAAAGGTAAACTCAAAAGGTACAATTAAGAAAGGAATAAATTCATTGTTAAAGACCTACTTTTTTTTAAAAAAGACGAGAAACTAAATAAAATACGGTAAAAAAGTTAGATTTTTTTTAAAGCCATTGAAGTTTATTCCTTTTTTCTTTTGATTTTTTAATGAATGTGGTACTAAAAGTTAGTAAATTTAATGAGCTTTAAAATGAGATGTAACTTAATGAGATCTACATAATAAAAGTAAAAAAAACCTGGTTATACGAACATAAGGCAAACCATAGAAATTAATTTTTTTAATCACCCCCCTCTCGAGGAGTGAGGGGTGTGCCTCTCCCTGAGGTGATTTAAGTCGATGAAATTGAATGTATATCACGTGGGTAAAATATCAAAATTCGGATCCCTAACAGATTGTATATAAAATTCTTGTGTCACAAGTTAGTTGCCATACTCCTCCGAAACGGCTCGATCGATTTTTATGAAATTTTATATGTATATTCGGTAGGTCTGACATGGTCTTAGTTTATTTTTATACCACTAAGTGATAAGGGTGGTCCACCCCAAACATTTTCTTTTATGTTTGTTGTTTGTCTCTTCTGTGTTTCTTTTGTCTTTGTTGTTTTTTGGATTTTTAATTTATTTTGGATTAAAATATGTGGCAACAAAAAATATTTTTAACCCTAAATTTTCACCCTTCTATCACCAACCCCTATTTTTTATAGCCATATTAATCACTTGATCAGTTGTCTCCGCCAGGCGTCTACCGGTGTCACTTCTCACCCAGTAAACAGCACGGAGTAGGAATGACTATCAATAAGTCCCAAGGCCAAACGTGGCTTAGATTTGAGCACACCATGTTTTTCACATGGAAAATTATACGCGGCATACTCTCGAGTGGGCAAACCATCCAGTTTGTTTGTGTTAGCTAAAGATGGGCTGACAAAAAATATTGCTTTTTTGCTCGACTTGGCGGGGGCACTGCCGTGCCTCCAGATCAAACCAAATCTAAACAAAAAAACTACATTACCCACGCGGTCAATCACTCAATAAGGAGGTTTGATCTATACGTAATTAATATGTTACAGAGCCTAGATACCGTAAATAATAACGACAAACAAATGAAGGGGTCACTAATCGCGCGCCGCTATTAATGCGGCCGGAGCGGGTCACGGCACGCGCCCGCAAGGATTACATCAACGGCCGGTTAGCCGCTGAAGCTGCCAACTTATATCCGGGTAAGTAAGCCTAGAAACGAAACACTTTATACGGATCTACTCGCGTTTACTTGGCATATTATTTAATCCTGATAATGTAATAATATGTATCTTATCTTATCTTAGTGGGGCCTGCTGAGGCTTCCCTCTCGCAGTAACACTTCGAGCCATCGGGATCTTTTATGTAAAAATATGTAAATAAACAAAGTGTTTCATTTCTATGTTTAGT